>OZ020509.1:92051948-93383198 GCA_963971375.1 Platycheirus rosarum
ATAATTTTTCAGCTTTTCAGCAGGGTACACATTCGAAAAAGAATGGATCGATAGATATTCGATACTTGAAGAGCAATACCTCAGTTAAGCATAGGTATACTAACATATTTGAATGATCAAAATTTTAGAAAATTTAACGCTCAATTCAAAATTCATATGAACAGATGCTTTTGCCGTAAGCCGTAGGGGAAAAAAGTTATTAATGAAAAACATAAAGGTCAAAAATTTTGTGATTCCACCACCAGCTCGTTGATGTCCGAAAGTTAGGAAAATGTTAATCCACCATCTACATCCGATCTTTTTCCGTCTAAAACTACCTATCGACTGGAGTATAAGAAAGAGTATAAGAATGCATCAAAATTTGTAACCTGCAATGGAAATTAAAAAACAATATATATAACTAAATTCTGATTTCATTAAAAGCCGATACAATAATTGAAAAAAAAACTACTATAGTTGAACCACATCCCAGTAAAGAAAGCAAAAAGTAAAGCTTACGAAAATTATATCCTTCATTGATCATCAGAGCAAACAAAAACTCTGGACCTTCCATTTAAATATGACCCACAAAAAAAGCTACAGAAATGGAAACTCCAAACCATAGATTAAGAAAAGAAGAAAACTGTATTTCCCTTCATTGTTTTCCCATTAGGCCAACATTTATGTTCTACTAAATTCATTCGCATTCTTTTGGGTTTTCTTTTTTCCATTTCCAATTATGTTTCAATTAAGGCAAAACTTTTTACTCAACCTGAACATCCTGTCTGGTAGCCTATCCTTTCATTATTGAATCAGGAATTCACCATCATCCTATGTTTCTTTATTCACCAGCAGTTACAAAAAAAAATGAAAAGAAAAAGAAAACTTTTTCTCGAATTCGTTCGCATTCATTCAAGGGATTGCAAAAGACAACATTCGTAATCTCTGTTCGTTGTACAATCTGTACCAGAACAAGAAAGCAAACATGAGGGAGGAAGAGTATAAACAATTTTTCCAATGGATAACACATAAAACATCCTACGACCTATATCAACCCAGAGTCAGAAGTTGTAGAGTTCCTGTTGTATTACCAGGAGGCATTCTCCAGGATTCGAATAAAAAAACAGGAGCAGCCATATTCTTGCAGTTCAAACCATGAACAACCCGTGCTCCAACTCAACTATTACTAAAATTCACAATATAGATCGCTGTTCGGGCGGGAGGCTGGGAATGTGGGGTACTTCGTCTACAAGAAAAAAAAGATAATCCTAGAAATGTCAGAAAACTTATTAAAAGTTCATAAACTGAAATTAACCAGGTTGTTCCCTGAAGGTAGAATACGGTCTGAGAGGTAATGGGTGTACGGCGGGATTGGTGATCCAGGGTGCCAGAGTAAATCCCGGATAATATGGGAGGCAAGAGAAATTGAAAAAACATTGCCGCAGAAGTTAATTGAAATAACCTTTGGAAAAGAAAGCTGAATTCAAAAAATGGAGATGTCCAGGAAGGGGAAAAAATAAGTCTACAAAACTTTGAATCAAGCAGTTAAATTTTGAGTTTTTTTTAGTTTCCTTCTACTCTACTTCTCTATATAATATGGTGGTTTTATTTTTGTTTATGTATTTATTTAAAGAAAGAAGATAAAAGATACATTTTACTGTCACTTCATTAATAGGAATTCTTGGAGTATGTTCATGTAACAAACTCTTGTCAAATGGTCATGTTGCAGGTTAAAGAGAAAATAAGCTATGGATGGAAATTTAATCTCAGCCTTTGACTTTGACCCGCGTTTTCTAATCCAGATTAAACCTTTTATTAAAAATTCGGTCATACAGCGAATCATACATTCCAATGTGGCCCTCTATATATAACTGCACTGTCCTTAAAAAACAAAAAACTCCGTCATTTTTACTTGCGATTATAGGTACTATAATGCAAGTTATGCATTCGTGCAGATTAAAAATTTTGAGATAATAATCAAACATGAAATTACGATGATAGAAAAACATATTTGAGATACTGGCAAAATTCTGTCCGTTTGTCTGTACGGATGTATTTTGGACTGTAGCCTAAACGGTTGGGCCAATCTTCTTCAAATTTAGAACTTAAGGTTATTTCTCTCTACAGAGGAGTTTTTTTCAATTTTTTTTAGCTCAAAAATTAACGGTACCTGTCATATATACGTTATGTAAAAGCTCATTTTTCTAGAAAACGGCTCCAAAATTTTTTTCTGAAAAAATCAGTGTACTACTAATTTAATATGATGGGCTAAAAAGGGTACCTCCCATAGAATCAGTTTTTTTTCTTCGACATTCTCGAAAACTGGTGATCCGATTATTATCAAAATTGATATTCACGAAGATGTAGGTAGCCTAAGTAATTCCGTATTTCGGAAACTTTTATTTTTTAACTTTAATATTTGTTTTTTAAATGTTATTTTGAAAAATCAATATTTTGAAAACAAGTTTGTGGATTTTTTTTTTGTTAGTTATGTTTTTAAATGTATGTTATTTTTGTGCTTAAGTTTGCATTCCTAAATTATTTTTTTTAATTTTTTTAAAAATGTTGTTAAAAAAACTGTTTTATTTAAAAACCATTGCTTCGATTTTGAAAAGAAAATTCACTCTTTTAACATTTCCTAAAGAAATAAAATGTCGTTTAAATTATTTCACTCAATAGAGTGAACAATCAAAAGTCGAATAAATGCTTTGATGTTAACTTTAATTTTCTTAAATTGTATTCTACAAGTGACCGCACATATGAGCAAGTAGGTGCGATCCAGTCGTGCAATTTATTTTAAGAACTATCCTACCAATCCTGTAGCGTGTTGTTATAGTTTTCTCTGTAAAATTCCAAGCAAATTTATTTTTATTTGCAACCATAGAATGACGATGGAAATAGTGGTTAACTGTATATATGCCAACTATGCATACAGAATTATAGCCACAGCGGAAATAGAATAAACAATTCAGCCTCAAAACATAGAAATGTATATTACAATATTGATGACCGGATGCTGGAAAAAAAGTTTTATGTGACACGATAGGGTGCACGCGTCCCACAGATGTACAATTTACAAATATACTATAAATAAAATGCAAACATGGGATTAAAAATCCAGCAAACAAAATTCTCATAGCTTTTAATGAGAAATTGCCCTAAAAAGACTTGAGCGTACAAATATGCTGCTGATATTTTTTTCCTCTTTGATCCTTGCTTTAGGGCTTGCATGAGGACTCCATTGATAAATAAATTGCACGACTAGATCGCACGTACTTGCTCTTATGCGCGGTCACAGCGTCGAATAAAATTTAATAAATATAAGAAGAACTTTTAAGTTTTTATTCGATTTTTGTGGCTTTTGATTGTTCGGAAAAAGTACGTAAAAGAGTTTTCAGCGGAAAAATTTAAACGCCATTTTATTTCTATAAAAAATGTTGAACAGTCTGATTTTTTTTTTTCAAAATAATAGGAAGCTATAAATTGAACAATAATTAACTTTTTGAAATAAAATTAAATAAAAAAGGTAGCTTAATTATGTTTGGTGGATCGGTAAATTCATGTGGGGGGGGGGGGGATTCATTGAATTTATGTAGGATATTATGTACCTACCTATAATAAGGTTGGAAGAAAGGTAGGTACTAAAATTAAAATACACATTCCAACTACTGTTAAGCGAGTGGGTATAGAGACAATATTAAAAGTTAACACAGTGGTTTTATTTATTTATAGGCAGGTGTAAACTTTGGTTTTCTCGATTGAAATTTTTGCATTCAGTAGTAATCGAATAGTTTTTTATTTGTTAGTTGTTTTTGTGTGTTTATCATAGGCTTCCTTATTTATTCTGTGTGCTTTTATGATGATGAAATGCTTTAAAATACGTAGGTTTGTATGTAAGTTTTCACCTTCTTTTATTTGACTAATGGCTAGGGCTTAGTCGAGCAATATGAAATAAAATTTTGGGGGAAAATATTAAACAAATAAATTTTTTATGAAATCAAAAAACCACTATTCATAACGTTTTTTGGAAAAAAATGTTGTAAGCCATCTTATTTCTTTTGCTGTTTTCTATCTTATGAATTTTTCATTTTAAAATCGTTCGACCAGTTTTTTCAAAAAAATGTTTTTATTTTAACTTTTCGAAAACATATTTTAAATTTTTTTTGAGTATGTCAATTTAAAAAAAAAATATAGTTTATGGTAGGAGAAAAATTAAAAAAAAAATGTATAGATTCGTTTTTAAAATATTCAAAAAACAAAACAAGTTTTTTAAAAAATTATTAATAATTAAAAAAAATTTTTTTTGAAAATTTTAATAAACAATATTATTTAAGTCATAAAACTCTACATATTTTGAAAATTTCATCAAAATCCATATATAAGTTAACGATAAAGTCTGATTTAAAAAACCGGTCATATGGGAGGTACCGTTATAAAAGTTTTTCTGGAAAATCCATTAAAACTAAAAGATAGATTTTGTATAAAAAATACCACTCAGAAAGTTTTATCAAAATCGTAGGAGCCGTTTTCGAGAAAAATAAGTTTTTCTTTAAAAGTTATATGGCAGGTACCGTAAGTTTTGGAGCTAGAATGCCAATTCGAAAAACTGTCGGGTAGAGTACTCTAAAAATACTTTATACCAAGTTTGAATCAAATCGGCCCAAACGTTTAGGCTGTAGGAATCGATACGGACAGACAGACAGACAGACGGACGGAATTTCCGGACCCACTTTTTTTGACTTCTCTATCATCGAAATGTCATGTTTGATTGTTAGATTTTTTTTTACGAATGCATAACTTGCCTTATAGTCCCTATAAATCGCAAGTAAAAATGAAACAGAACAAAATTTATTGTTATCTATAGTGAAACCTTTTAAATTAGACACCATATTAGTTAACATCAGAAAAAAAACTAACCCATAATAAAGGTTCACGATATTCTGAGAATCAACAAGAACGAACAAAAGAACATTTTCATACGAAATTGTTTTGAATTTTTTTTTTTAATATTCAGTAGTTAAATAAGTAGTCAAGCAGTCGTGGTTTTGATAATCAGGATTTTCGAGAGTTCGGCTTGATAATCGGGATTTTCCTGAGTAGGGATTGTAAGTTTAATATTTTTAATATTTTGAAAACTTAAATCTGCATTTTTATAAGCACCAACGCGCGGTCTAAGTGGCTAGATCTAGAATCAAAATTGTTTGGTTTTTCAAAAGTTTTATAAAAAATGTAAATGCGCGAGCAAAAGGATAATAGCGAGGGGAAGGAAATTAATGTTAATGTGAAATGAAGAAAATGGTTCTCTATTAAATAACGGGTCCGCCAAATAACTTTTTTTTTTTTGAAAATGCTATAAAAAAGCTACTGAATATTTTCTCAAATTTCTTTTTTTATTTGAAAGTACAATCCTTTCGGTTAATAATGGAAAATAATTTCATTCAAATGGTTGCCTCGGCTGGCCATGCAGTAGCCTACAAGATCGGTCCAATTTTTAAGCACATTATCGATTCTGTGCAGCTCTATTTTACCAATGGCTTCACGAATATTGTCCTTTTAAGCGTCAATTGTCTCTGGCTTGTCAACGTAAAACTTATCTTTTACGGCACCCCACAAATAATAGTCCGACGGTTTCAAATCGCAGCTCCGAGGTGGCCAAACAACATCAGCTCTGCGACTGATAATGCGATCTTCAAAAACAGAGCGCAAAACATCGAGTGTAGTTTCGGCTGTGTGGCACGTAGTGCCGTCCTGTTGAAACCAAATGTTGCCAATATCCTCCTCTTCAATTTTTGTGAACAAAAATTCGTTCAACATGGCCCGATAACGATCGCCATTAACTGTAACGGCCACTCCTTGCCCATTTCAGAAGAAAAATGGCCCAATTATGCCTCTGGACCAAAATCCGCACCAAACAGTGACTCGTTTTGGTTGTATCGGCTTTTCAATGTATGCGTGCGGGTTTTCTGTGCCCCAAATGAGACAATTTTGCTTGTTTACATACCCGCCAACATCAAAATGAGCTTCATCTGAAAAGATAATTTTTTTTGGCAAAATCGGCATCTTCTCTAAGTCGATCGCAGGCCCACCCAGTTGGCTTCAACTCCTGAACCAATTGGACTTTGTATGGCGTCATACCAAGGTCTTTATGCAAAATTCGTCTCAATGAAATGTTCAATTGTTGAGAACGACGGTGAATTGATGTTGATGGCGCTTCACGCACACTTTCTGCCACAGGAGAAATATTCTCGGGAGTACGCACTGTTTTTGGCTTTTCACGCTTTGGTTTATCGATGAGGATGCCAGTTTCTTTCTTCACAACATTGTTCAAGCGTATACATAACCATATTCGTTCAGCGAAAGGATAAAACTAATTTTCTGTCAAATCAGACATGAGCTAAGTGTCAACGTTAGATGGCGGACCTTTTATTTGATTATCAATCAGACGTAAAAAACCGAGGACCGGGCTATTGTAGTATTAAAAGCTGTTGCTAATGATGAGGTTAATTTTGTATAACCGATCTGAAAGGTGGCATAGATTTTAGCTTAAGTTTTATCTAGGTTGCTCACTAAAGGAAAGAATTGTCTTAAGCTTTGTGAAAAAAAAATTGTAATTAATGATAATATCGTCTACGTCTAAGTTTAAAAATATTGTTAGTATATATATGTCTTGAAATACTTATTATAGCATTAAAGCCGTTTATTGAGAGTTTTAAAATCTAAGCCCAGGACTTGTTGTTTTTAGATATAGTACTACAATGGGCAACTCATGATAAAAAATTGTTTTATTTTATTAATAATAAGGATGGAGAAAAAATATGGTTAATTCAAAAAATTCTGGGAATCAATACTAGAATGATAGACTTTCATTAGTTAAGTTGATATATTAAGGTGGACTATGGCCAACCAAGAGAGAAATGATTGATGAAACTTATCCGGCTGACTATCTATGTACAAAGAGATTATAACTTTCTAAGCCAATTTTAGTTTCTTTTTTGTTTCTTAACAAGTTTTTAATTTAAATCATTTCGAAAGATATATATTTATACATAAAATTCCAGTACGGCTCTAACGATCTTGATAAAATTTGATTACTTGCACTGATGGGGATGATGGTTCGTATAATGTATTTGGACTTCATAAGTTGTGCTTTTCGCGATGTCCTAATACTGTTTATTTTTGTAAAAGAATGTGCTGATGCCCATTAGTAAGTTTTGCATATCAAAATGGGAGGAAAAACAGAGCCAAAGTGTTCCAAATTCGTAAAGTGCGACTAAAGAAAAGATCTCTGTACTTAATTGTGCGTCCTACGCCGGTCTCAAGAGTAAAGTAATGAGCATTTCTAGCATTAATCAAGTGCCAATATCAAGCTTAAAAGACACTGCCGTTGCAGTTCCTCATACCACATCCCAAGAAATTGGTTCTGAATCTAGAAACGAATATGAAAAGCTAAATGTACAATGGTCAGTAAAATAATCTTTGTAATAGATTAGCGGGGGGTATACCAGAATTTATTTTATGAATTAAAACTTGTATTTTTCCAAAACTTCTTATTTTTGCGGCCGACTGACAGACTCAATTTTTTTTATATTGACGTATCCTAAACTTGCTTTACACATAGTAATATACTCGCTCTACACAATATCAGTTGCAAGTTGATTTCGATTTTCTCTCATCACTCAAGGAATAAGCTTTGAATTTGAACTGATATTCTGCAGAACTTCAGGAAGCGCTAGCATATAATTAGGAACTCCTTATATAAGCATGAAGTTACTTTATTCCTTTATTGTGTTTGTGAGTCTTTGTAGTGAATTGGATGTAGCAGTCCATGGATTAGGTCGTAACGTTCAACTTATTTTTGAATAAGATTGCCGATGAAATTTTAATAGCTTCGAATGACAGCTTTACAGATTGAAGCTAATGCCTTAAAGCTCTCTCTTGACCATAGAAGATTCAACAGTAGTTTACCAAAAAAATTGAAACTAAACAAAATATCCTACATAGTGAAAACATCAATGAATTCAAAATGAAACAACGCCAACGCCGCGCCACGCCGCGCCGCCCTACTTCCTTACTTCACAACAACTCTCACATTTTGAATACCTCGGCATGAAAACTTCCAAAAAGTTTCTTTTCTTGCAACTTCTCCACTTAAAATGTCTCACTTTTCAGGAAGAACTAAAAACCAATTGTTTTCTCATGTTTAAGAACAAACTTTTCATCGATAATTTGAAAATGAAACTACTCATATAAATATCAGCATATCCTTTCACCCCGCTCCCCTACCAAAAGCTAGCTTTAATTTCAATTGCTTAATAGGCCGTGACTTCGTGCTGAGGTTAAAGAAGGTGTAGTAGGTTAATGTTAAAATGGTTAAGCCATATTATAGGCTAATCGAAGTCAGCCACAAACTAAGCGCCAGGGTTTTGAAAAATATCAAATATCGTGACGGGATAAGCAACGTCGTTTTAAAGTGTGGTGTAACTTTGGAGGAGGAAAGACCCGGAATCCTTAAATGAACGTTGAACAATTATATATGAAACACGAAACCAGACGAAAGCCACTTCAAAAAGAAAAAACTTTGTTTCACAACAAACCAAAAACCACTTTGATTGAGCCTTTAACGGTGAACAAGGATAATGAAGATGGCTAATGTATTACGTTAATGTGCTGAAGCACGAGTTGGCTTTTTGGTTATAATGTCGACAACTTGAGGCAAAAGCTTTGGCAAGCGTGATGGAGAGGATAATAATAATTATCTCTATGGTTGGGTTTATGGACGGTTGACTTGAATAAGTTGTTTCGTCAAAAGGAAAACCATGATGGTATTCAGGTCAGCATTGTTGGGATTATGACACATTGCGAAGAGTGTGTGGTTAATTAAGTTGAAATTTATGTGAGGTGTGCAAATGTTTGTGTTTTAATCTTAATCTGGAAAATGATTCAAAATAAAGCTTATTCTTACATCACCAAGAATTCGTTTAACCGAAAGACCAAAGCCCTCAAGAAATAATCATGTTGTTCCCATTCCAAATGCCGTAACTCTTTGTAAGGCAATAATTAATCAAAATTTGGAAATAATTTCGTTGGAATTTTCAATGACATAGTGTTTGTCATTAATGTCATTGTCCTACGGGAGACAAAGCGATAAAGTGGCAACGTAGGATCACCAAGTTCCACAAGGAATAAATTGTTACTAAGAGAAAATACGTCTGAAAATACAACCAAAGCTGAAATATGCATAATCAGGTGAGTACACAGAGAGGGTTGGGGGGTTGCAACAACTTACGAAATATCTGGAATAAAATTAATAAAGATCCATTTTCTAGAACAAAAAAACACTGTGTCACTTTCTTGTCATGGAAAAAGGAAAGTTCATCTATTTTCTCTGAAAAATAAGTACCATATTACCATAGTTTAATATTTTTCGTGAATTATGCTCAAATGAAAATTTGGAGCTTTGGTCAGTACTTTCATATAGAAAATATAAGTTTTGAAGAAGAAACAAATATAAACAACATTTATTTATACGAATTCGCTATCTATAGGAGTTGATACTATAGTAGAGGTGGCGGCCGTAGGAACTTAATAAATGGCAATAAATGGAAAATTGCATAAAATGTACAAAACCGCCGGTCGGACAGACTTTTTCTTGTCCCTTCGGCGGCAAAATGGCCACTTTTTAGGATTCATTGATATAAAAAAATTGAATAACAATCAACAAAAAATAAAAAAAACTATATTTTATTAAAATCGGTCCTAAAATGTTCATAATAATTTTTTCAATTAATTCAATAATATTTAAGACGTGTGATGGCTTACTCCAGTTTTACCAAAAACCCATAAGTATGATTTTAAAATTCAGACCGTGAGAAGTTCTTGTTATAGTACATGTCGTTGACGATATTTTATATGAAAAATAAATATTGTTTTTTTTTCAAAATCAATCAGTTTTTATTTTCTACTATAAGTTGCACAATGAAAGAAAGTTTTTCGTAAGTTCCTATTTTAAAATTTTCTTTAAAGCACTTTCAGACACATTATGAAAGCCAAATACTTTTTGAAAGTGACTTTTTACTTTCAAGAAAGCACAATATCTGAAAGCACTTTTTGGGTCGTCACACTATGAAAGCGAAAGTGATTTCTGAAAGTGTTTTGTGTGTGGTATTTGCCACGCTGGACTAAGTTTCGTTTATTGTTTATTAAGGCCACCCGCAAAATATCTTGCTATTTCTGCATTATTGCGGACGAGGCATTTTCTACATCGAACCGCGTTATGAAGCCCAAAAATTAATAGTTTATATAGTAAAATTACGGATTCAATTAAATCTCTTGGGCACTGGCTTAATTGATCGTGCCTTTTATTGTTTTATTACCATTTTTACAAACAGTGATCCAATAAAATAACGAGTTGCATTCCTCCCCTGAAAGAGTTCCTGTAATACTCGCACTGCAAGGAATGTCCATGAGTTTACCCTTGATTCCAACTTCGAAAGTAAGTTCAGACTTTTTTCTTTAGTTGCACCAATTTGATTATGCAGATCTTCAAAATTAACATGCATCGGTGTGTCCTCTTTCGTCCTTATTTATTTTCCGGATGTTCGTACGGTGTTCAAACATTTGAAGGGCCGTATCTGCCGTATCTGCCGTATGAGTACTTCACAATTATTGTGCAGCACAAAGAAGGAATATGCAAATCAATGATAGCTGACATGGACGGAGTTCCTTAATAAACTGACATTATATAGACTTGGTACACCGGTTGCTGTAAATGATTTGTTACTGCATTGTTAAGGCGGGACAGAGGATTGAATTAGGGTAAAAAATATACGTTCACTTTCAAGAAAGTAAAAACCATTCACAAACAGTTTCTGAAAGCGAAAAGCGTTGATTTTCTTTCTTGAAAAGGTTTTTTAAAATTTCAGACTTTTTCCATCACCTGCCTGAAGGTTTCATCAATTTTTGTTTTGATGTCTGGTATGAAACCACATTCATAATTGCCGATTACGGTTCTCGTGTATGGGGCAACCCGTTCTTGCAGGATAGAGGAGACTATCTTATAGGATGAACTTAACAATGTGATACCCCTAAAATTGCTGCACTTTGTGATATCTGTTTTGATTAACTGGGTCTAATAAAACAGTTTTTGGTTTGTTAATATATCCCACAACACGAATGTTAGTTATTAACCTGTTGTTCCTTTTAAGTATTTTTCCTAAATTTACAATTGTATTGTGTAATCATAAAATACTTTACTCAAACAATGAAAAGATTCAGAAAACCCATCTTAAAAAATAAATAAATTTATTGGCGCGACAGCTTCTAAAAGAGCCAAGGCCTAGTGACTTATACTCTCAACCATTCCTGTGTGTGTGTTGTTACTCTGCAAGAATGGAAGGGACCTACAGTTTACCGCCGAGTCCGAACGGCTACATGAGATGCACTTTTTCGAGACAAATTTTACTCTTGGAGTAACGCTCCTTTTTTAGGTACGGTGGTAATACTATACATTATGTCCTTAGACATTCTAAGGCCTCCGAAAAACTATAAAATGAAAGAAGTAAATAAAAGGGGCATATATAAATGCATCTTCCACACTAAAATTTTATACATTCAACGTGAGCAGAATATTCGAAATTTGTTGCCAAGGTTTTGTTAAATATTCATCACACTCAGTGAAACATGCAACGCCCACCCCCATAGATTGAGAGTTGCAGCAAAACCATAAGACTTTGTCCACAAGAAATGTCATGCTTTGTTGTTTTTTTTTAACGTTTTCCAATAACCGGGAGCTACTGTATCGATTCCAAAACAAAGAAGTATAACCAAAGGACACCAAACATTATTCGCATGGAGAGTGCTTTTGAGATTAATTGAGGACGGGTGTTTGTGGATCATGAATTGGTTTACAAATATATTTCGAACGGATGTATTGTAAACATTACACTACCCCAAACTCTGTGTCGTTATGAAGCCTCAGTCCCTTCTTTGATCTTCCTGCTGCACGCTGCCATTTCTACCACCACACACATCCTTATCAACTTTCAGTACAAACTGAAACAACATCCAAAGCAGGAGAGTAACTGCTGAGAAAACAAAGTCCTAAACTACGAAAGGTGTAAATATTTGATAGTATCGATTTCGCGGGTGTAAGTCTGCCATCCCGCCCTCGTCAACATCACAAAATCTCCCATTGAATAGTCAAACTCCTCTTGCCAACAATAATATACCACACTACTCGACCGGGAGTCGTCATCGTCCTTTTGCTGTCATTGTCACTGGCCTTGTGCCTGCCAAATAGCTTGGATCAAATAGCTGGAATCCTTTTGTAAACTATCGGAATTGCACTTGCAATCGGGAATCCAGTTGGATGGATGAAAGGAAAGAACTGGCTTGGAAATTCGAGATGATGCCGATTTTTGATGGTGGATTGCAGACAAAGGACACACTGTCAATAACACACATCTGCATACTCGCATAGCAAAAACGTTTCACTATCAAAAATTCATTTGTTTGTTGTCGTGTTGACAAAACGACAAGAGGGACTCTAGTTGGTCTATATGGAGAGAGGTGAGTGAAGTGTTGAATATTTCATGGCTCATAGAAAATTTTGGCGCAAAATATTTGACTTGGAAACTGTGTTTTTTTTGTTTGTTTTCTTTCAGAAAAAAGTTCTCCTTTTTGGTCTTGTTTGTCTACCTGATCCCACGCTTTTATCCGCTTATCTATCTGACAAAAGGATGACCTCATTTTTTTTTTTGAGCTTGCTACGGAGTGTTGGTTTATTGGCGGGATAAGGAAAATCGGAGCTCTTGGTAAGTACACTGTGAACCCTAATTCAATTCTTCAGGCGAAGAGTAGCAGAGCAGTTAAATGAAGCTCCGAAATAAGAGGGATTAAAATGTTTCAAGAATGAAATGGAAAACTGCTTTAAGAACAAATGAATTTAACAAAGAGTGTAGGGGATAAAACACAGCCCTGAGGCACAGCGGTGCGAAAGAGGAAACAATACACAGAGTTCTGGAAAAAAGCAAGATATAGTTGAGTCGGTTCTCATCTTTTGATCCAAATCATCTTTCTGATCCACACAGGCCTAAGCTTAAATTCTTTATGAAAAGTTTTCTTATTTAAACAGCAAATGTTCTTGTGAGAACGATATCAAAGATCGCGTAAGAGTATCGGGCGGTTAAGAGGAAGGGAAATTTCTGATATGTTGTGTGTTCAAAAAGTCTTCTTAATTGTAAGGAAGGCTCTACGCGACATGGTAGTTGTTTTCCAGTACCTTACAACGTCGGATTATTGGTTAAATGCCCATACTTCATCCTTTTTGTACTCCGTTGTATAAAAAGTAAGGCCGAAGCCTATTTTGAGTGTAGGAGGTTAATCTGTAGTAATTGCACTATCTTGACTAATTTTAGGTTGACCAGCTTCTATCTCTGTTTTCTCTAAATCTTCTTCAGATTCCGAAACAGAAAGAGATCGTAGAAATTCATCCTTGCTTGGCAGAACCTAAGAAGCTGATTTTTCAGTATCAATGTTAGTTGAAGGTTCCATGTGGGAAGGAAGATTCTTGTGTCATTTGGATGCACCGCGGGAGAAAAGTACATGGTGCATCTACTTGTATTTACTACAGGATCGATGCCAATAACAGGTTCTACCATTGCAGATGTGTCCTGTGGTGGTGGAAGTGCGATTTTTAAAATTTCCCCTTTTTATATATTTTAAGAGATGATTATGCAGGAAGGCTTTGCCATACTTTATCATTTTAAGAACTGTCTCTTTACAATTTAGATCGGCCAGTATTCTGATGCGAGCCCTTGGTTAACAAGGGATATCATATCTTCCCTTGCAATAACTTCAAGCTTAGCCAGGCTTGTTAACAGCCAGCTTGTATTGATCACACGATCTTTGATAATGAAAGGTGATGAGCTTAATATGTTTTTTTTTTGTTTTTGGTGCCATCTTCCGTTTGCAAAGACTGGATGCTCTCCTGGATTCTACAGCAGACACCTGGTGTTTATTAAAAATAATGATCATCGTCAACTAATCATCAGTGGAAGGCAATAATAATTTTATCCTTTAGTACGTCACTAAGGAATTGGTGTCTCCGTGTTATAGAGAAAGTGCCGGTATTTTGCAACTTGGACCTTTTTAACTTCCATAGACCAGACGTCAAAGCTAGTTTGGCGAACGGCTCTGAGCTGACGTCGGTATATCACCGGGGACTTTCGCTATCCTCTCTGCCTTTCGCTTTATCTTTGTTGATGGCTCTTTGTTTCCTTCTAAGGCGGAAGCAGAGCAGAAGAGAGGGTCAGCTTTAAACACTTGTGTCACCACTAATCGCGATAGCACACCGAGTCTGAGCACCTTTCCCACAGCTCGTAAGAGATTTTGTACGTATATTGTGCCAGAGGCTTGGCTTATTTTTATGTGAACGTTTTATTAAAACTTTTATTTTAATCAACTTTACTTTACAAAATTAAATTTAATAAAAGACAATTCGTTAATATTAGTGTGGCATACACGGTGGTTGAATGAATTGGAATCATAAAATTGCAGATATAAGAAGTCATAACGTCAGGGATCTGTCAGGTTTTTCTGGTCGCGTTCGGAAACTACTCATATGTAGTTTATATAGTAGAATTCAGAATTGAATTATTAAAATAAATTTGAAAAACATAACTTACAGTTACCGGGAGGATCCAAACATTATTTGCCAGCAGAAACTTCTGGCCTGTAAATCGAACCACATCCCCTTTACCACTAAGTTTTTGTATTACAACTTAATTGCGGAAAATTGAAGAAGTTTACTGACGAAAGAATCCATTTTGTTCAAAAATTATTAAGTTATTAAGTTTCAACATGTTCCTACAAAACCATCGGCACAATTCAAATGCAAGGATAAGATTAATTCAATTTCTGCCTGAAATAAAATTCTTGTGTCGAAAACCATTTCCTTTAAATTTTAGGGTTATGAGTTCAAATCACGCACACAAAATTTGAAATTCATTTCAATTTCCAGTTAACGACATACCCCTCTAGTCAAAACCAAATCAACAAGCTTTCAGCAACCAAATGGATTACAAACCTCCGGATAAAGGTACATTTCTTCCCTCAGTCTTGTGTTTTTCGGAAATGCAACCATTTACCCATCGTCATCACCATCACACGACATGCTTCTTATCAGCCATTAGGCTGAAACTAGTCCTTCCAAATGAACTAACTTCAAAAATATAAACCACTCAAACAACCCGACGACGACACAAGGTGCGTATCCTTGATGCTGACAACAAGATATTCCAACTAGGAAACAACCTATTTCTTACTAAAAATTACAACAGGACGACAACACGGTAATGGGAAACAGGTACTATGGTGCCATGAGGACTCAACACGCATAAATAATGTAAAATACACAGACATTGGCTTTCGGGATTCGAAATTAGAAGATGCATGTGATTGCCTTCGGGAGGCTGTGCACTCCAGCTGATGAGAAAGATGATGATGATCACTGCTATATACACTGCCCGAATGAATATCAACATGAACTCATAACAACGTTGTATTTGCTGCAACTGCGCCAACCCAATAACTCAGCTTATGAATCAATGACCTTTCGGAGCTCGTGTCCTCATCATCAGCAAGGATGCCCGCATATAGTCAACATCGTTGTCGTAGTAGTCATCACCATTCCATTGCTGGAACTATCGAAATTGCGTCGTTGGATCTTCGCCGTGGTCGATGGAACTCCCAATGAGTTCCAAACATGCAATGTTTCCCACATTATTGCATGATGTGAAATTATTAGTGACTCTGGCACAGGACTCACAGAAAGTATTACTTACCGTCCAGCTGTCATTTCCAGAGCCCCGACGGTGACCATGTATTCTATGTGACCGTAGCTCCCTAAAAGATTCTTGTATTTTCGAGGTTACAATGCTGCAAGAGCATGACAAGTACTCTTATTTTGTGTGTACTACACTTGTATTATGACCTGGATGTTTCGTTGGTGTACCTGGGATCTGATGCGTGACAATTGGATGTTTGAAGCAAATGTTAGGTCCCCTAAGGAAATTAATGGTGTTCTAACTGCAATTTGAGAATGCAAGAACAAAGCTTTTGTTTTGATGGTTATGTGTCCTTTCTTTGTGCTGCAACACTGAAAATGATATACAAGTTTCCGGTAATTTTTTTTAAGTGATTGACTTTTGAAAATGTTGCAGTTTCATTGCACTATTCAGCGATATTTAAAATGTCTATCCAAAAAATCATATATTTGAGCAAATTAAAATATCGTTCGGCGCCATCTACTAGAATTATAGCATTCCTCGCACCAAAATGAAAAGATCTCATAATTTCATCAAAACACTCGAGGTTGTTCCCAAATCTACCTATAAGTGGGTTACGCTGCTTACCAAGACGCAAGAAAAGTATTGTTCTTGACATTTTATTTGGCCTTGGTTCTAAAAGCTTGTTACTGAATCTGGCGCCAATTCTCTTATTTCCGTTTCCTGTCCAAAAGTATTTTTCAACTCTTACCCCACTTTTTCCGGACAATCGTCAACGTCTCCACCAATCCTTCTCACAAAAAGAACAAACAAAGAAAATAAACAAAAAACATTTGAAATATTTAAAAAATCCCATTAACAACACGGCAATGTCAAGAAGGATATACCACAACAGCGACGGAGTTGGCCCAAGGGCCACAAAAGAAGCTGTACTCCATAAAACGCTCAGGGAATTTAATGAAATCATTTTTGTTATGGGATCAGGCAGAAAGTTTATTACTTTTTTTTTCAAAACAAAAAAATCCTAGGAAAGCATTAATGGTTTCAACAGTGGTGAAGGTGGAGTGTAGAATGACTCCTACTACTCCCCGAACAAAAACACCGGAGTCAAACAACGACGACCCTTCTTCGAGTCATAACCAATTCAAAATCTCTCCAGAAGCATCAACAGAATTAAATAAAATCAACGACTGCTCGTAAATATTTTCCAATTTATTAAATGTCACTTCAATTCGAATTCATTAGGCAACACTGGAAAATGTTTGGGTGTGTGTACAAATAAATATTTGTTGTTTTTCACTATTGGAAAACTAGACTTGAAGTGACTGTAAAAGCGGTTGGGTTCATTGCAAAAAGTCAAGCAGAATTCTTTAGTGGTTTATAGAATGTTTGACTTAAGTAACAATTAATGAAAGTTCTTAAGAAACAATTGAAAATAACAATGAAATGGTAAAAAAATTGGAAACATTAAAAAAAATTAATAAATAATTTGCCATTTCATGCCGAAATCTGGTGGGCGCCAGAGAAGTGTAAAGTTCTCTGCTCTTTATTTCAATTGTACATAAACTGTCAAAATGAATGACCTGGTTAGTAAATCTATTATTCTTTACTGACCTTTGTTTGCCCACCAAAAAAATATTTAATAACCCGAAACAATCTTTTTTAAAACAGGTTTGAAGAATACATAAAAGATAGCAAAGGTAAGTGATTTTCGTGTTTTCCCTGTCCAAACGACAGAAGATAGCTTTTTAACATCCTCTTCCAAAAAAGGCAAAGAATAATTCCAATACGGCGAATCTCCGGTTACGTTAGAACTACTCTTTTAGACCCAGATCTCAACTTCCACCTTCATTTTGTTTTCTTCAGGTTTTTCTTCTAACTTACTGAGAGAGAGTAAGATGGCCATGGTTGTCCAGCTATCTCTGTTTCCTCTCTCAGTATCGCAAAGAAAATAACACAAACTTTGACAGATGGTTGATCAAAACCCCGAACAAACGAAGCCAAAATCCGCAAGATGCCAAATCGCTTATCTGGGTGAATCACGAAGCGATTGAACTGCAGCCTAAACGGTTTGGCCAATCGTCTTCAAATTTGGAACATAAGGTTGTTTTGACATTCTACAGAGGTCTTTTAAAATTTTTTTTTTAGCTCAAATATTAACGGTACCTGTCATATAACCGTTAAGTAAAAACTTGTTTTTCTCGGACACGGCTCCAAGAATTTTTTTGAAAAAAATCAGTGTATTATTGTAGATGAGGTTATATTTTGGTAAACAAAAATTAAGATGGCGGGCTAAAAACAGTACCTCCCATAGAACCGTTTTTTCTTCGACTTTCTCGAAAACTGGTCATCCAATTTCAATCAAAATTGATATTAACGAAGATGTTGGTAATTTTATTTTAAAATATTTTCGAAAACATTTTATTGTATTTTTTTTCAAAAATCAATATTTTGAAAACAGGTAGATGGATTTTTTTTTAATTTTATTTTTAAATGTAGATTATTTTGTTGCTTAAGTTTGCTTTCTTTAATTAATTTAGTTTTTGAAAAAAGTTATTAAAATAAAATCGTTTTATTTAAAAACCGCTCCTACGATTTTGAAATTTTTTTTTCAAATTTCTTAAAGAAATAAAATTGCGTTTAAATTTTTTATTTTTTCTTTGCCTTGGGTACAGAGAAGCAGTAGAAAATATTATAGAAGAATAAATCCAACACAACCTTTAGATTTTTGAGGATATCTTACTATATAACAACATAGCTGGTGCTGTGCAAATTTGATCTTACCAGTGAGTGCTTACTAAAAGACACTCTGATATTTTAACCGCATACGAGAGGAAACTCTTTCCTATAGTTTTTTCGTGCTAACTTAATGGTCCTCTATTAGCCTTATAAGCTTATATTTATCTTGACGAGATAAAGTCCTAAACACATATGTACCCTTCAATGCTTCTATTCAACACACAGTAGTCAAAATCCATATATTTATGTAGTTCATTGATTTAAAATTCATTGCAGTAAAATTGCTTAAGCAGGGCAGTATACGCATGAAGCCCTTGATCCTGATCCCATCTGACAGCATCGAAATAATATTAGTAATAATAATATTTTAACATGTGTCAGTATCTCTCGCATGACAAGCAAACATCTTATCTACTGCACCACTGCCGCCCACAAAAGCACTCATTAAAAAATTATTTGCCCGAAGCATAATTTTGACATTAAACCTCCTCAATGCAAGAGGGTTTCCCTCGTTTGACATATTTGCCAAATATGTATAATACAAAGGGATTTAAAGTTTTTGCTTGGAAAAAAATATACATATATGCAAATGCAAATGTTTAAAAAGGCTTAGAATATTTTTTTTTGACA
Organism: Platycheirus rosarum; assembly: GCA_963971375.1. NCBI lineage: Eukaryota > Metazoa > Arthropoda > Insecta > Diptera > Syrphidae > Platycheirus > Platycheirus rosarum. Next base: position 92,071,082 of record OZ020509.1, read on the forward strand.
AATCTGATGTACAGTGAACAAGGTAAGTGAAAAGGGGAAAAAGCGGAATCCAAGATTGGTTCTCCAAAACGAAACCAATAAAAAAAATCGCTAAAAAAGGAATTGCTTCTACTTCCCCAACATCTTGTGCTAAAACAACTAAGTTTTAACTATGTCTTTTTTTTATTATTTTGTCGAAGTGTCTTATTCATATTGAAACCCTGAGTTGTTGTTTTTTTTTTGTTGAAAAAGACCTTGAATGGCCTTTTTTGAGTTCCTTTAAACAACTCAATTTCATCCTAACCATTTAACATAGATGTCGATGCAACTCATATCAACAGCTTTTGAACGCATGTGCGTGAATACTTTGGAACCAAAATAAAACTGTTTTCCGCTAGATGACGTTGCAATCGCTAGATGTTTAAAATAACTTGCATAGTGACAAATCGATATTTAATAGACATAACTAACATTCATTCCGCCTTGCATATTGTGTTTCCTCCGGAAGTGCCATTTCGCCCCTCCAGAGCAGATGTCATACTGCAATCGCCGCGTGTAGACAACACCGCAGAGCATTTTAAATCCTTAAGGAAGACATGGTTTTTTCTTGAACATTTTGTTGTGTTAAACAAATTCGATACCTAATGTTTCAGGTCTTTATTTAAACATGGCTCATTCTCTCATGATTTATCCACTCAACGTTTAAAAAAATTGCAAGAATTAATTTAAGAAAAAACTTACTTGAGTGTACGTTGACCATTTTTAACGGTTATTTCACTGTTATTACTAATGATAAAAACTTCGTTTAGGACTTTATTTTTATGAGAAATTTTAGCTTTTGTAAGTGCATTTAAATAAATTTGATATCTTATCTTAGTTTTAAGGTATCCAGTTTTTAGCCTGTCCCATTTTTTTACCCATGCTAAATTTTTGACTTTGGGTTCATTTTTCTCCAGAAAATGCGTAATAAGTATAACATTTTAATATTTTTTTTGAATGAACATAACAATAATACAAATAAAAATTTCTAACAGTTATGCTGAAAAACGCACAGATTTTATGATACTTGGAAAAGCCCGCAGCAAGTAAAAATAGGAAAATTGTCTAATTGCTTTAACCTAAGGTTTTGAATGAAAACGATTTTGTTTGGGCTTAGGTAATTTTTGTTTTATGTATAAACTAAAACAGGAAGAACCCGTAGATTTTATAACTCTTGGGAAAACCTGTAGCAGGTAGAAAAAGGGTTTCTTTACCTACGTTTCTACCAACGGTTGTCAATAAGAGTGATTTTCCATTGGTTTATTTGAATGACTGTCAAAAATTTACTAACAAAAAAGTATAAAAGATTTGAAAAAGAAATTCACTCATCAGTTTAATTTTAAACGCTAAGACAAGCCCAATGTCTTCATTTACAAACCAAGAATACGCAGACATTATTTATGTTTAACCAAAAACTTTATCCAAACCAACGAAATCCTAGTCATCCAGTAATTGCAAATACACATCGAAGGCTTCGAGAAACAGGATCAGTTTAAAATACAAGACATAACGCAGGAGCTCCACTAGTAAGAAGAACTTCGACTGAAGAAAGAATACTGGAAGCTGTTACAAATGAGCCATCAATCAGCATTAGACGACAATGCAATGTTTCCAAAACTTAAATTTCTAATTTACTACATGGAGAAAATCTGTATCCATATCAGTACACACTTGTGCAAGAACTATTTCCCGAGGGTCGCTAAGGATGTGCGTACTCAGGAAGACCAAATGCCTGACAGCGGACTTCTTTTCGTCATTTCCGTTATTGTCTGTAGAAGTAGTTTTTCCATATACTAAGCATCGTCTGCTGTTGTACAACGGTGTTTTCTTGATCCTCGTTGCAAGCTTTAGTTCGAAGTCTGGAGCTTTGACAGTTTCTTTTTACCTTTTAGATTACCCCAATCGTACGCTTATCATGCTCCCATTTTTACTTGCGATTAAAGAAGCTATAAGGTAAGCTTAGGATTCGTGAATATAAAAAAAAATTGGGATAACAATCAAACATGTCATTACGATCATAGAGAAGTCTAAAAAAGTGATCGACAAATTTAATTTTTAGCTCATATAGCTTATTTTTTCAAAAACGGCTCCAACGATTTTGATGAAGATTTTTGAGAATTTTTTTGTTGGTATTGGCTATCATTTGTACCGAACCAAATTTACGAAAAAAGCCTATTAACGGTAGCTTTCATGTAAGGGTTTTTTAATTTTTGGCTTTCTGGGTAACGGCTCTTTGGATTTCTGTCAAATTTTACATTTGAGAAGATTTAAGTAGCCAAATTAATTCAGCAAGTCAAAACTTTTAATAAACTTTTTTTTTCTACTTTAAATTAATTTTTAATTTTTTTTTTTGAAAAATCAATATTCTTAAAACTAATAAAAAAATATTTTAAATTTTATTATCACATGTATATTAATAAATTCTAAGAAACTGCTTACCAAAATAAAAAAAAAAACAAAAATTCAAAAAAACTAAAAATAAATAAATCGCACGACTGGATCGCACGTACTTGCTCATATGTGCGGTCAAATCGTCGAATAAATTTAAATAAAATGCACGACTGGGTCGCATGAACTAGTTCTTATGTTAGATAATTGCTTAGTGGCTGCATATGTATGTATATAAAGGGTGTTTTTTTAGACGTGGTTTTCAAAAAGAAATAAAACGCATATAGTTTAAGGTTATGGCCAAGAATCTAGCTTGATTATAAAGATAAGGGTTTGCATTATGTTCTAAAAATGATTTCGGGGAAGTGGCCGCCGTGGCTGGCTCGAATAAATTCCAGCCAAGGCCCAATTTTCCCAATTTTGTGAAAATCGGGATCGGTGGCCGTTTCGTCTTGGGCCCATTCACCGAACGTGTGACGTGATTGATGGGCGTTCGGCTTCAATTCTTGAACGAGTTGAATTTTGTAAGCCTGAAAACCAAGATCCTTCCGTGCGCGATGGCGGATGGACTCATTTGGGTCTTCTTAGATACTCTGCTCCACCGAAACGAACCATTATTTTGGTAATAAATTTGTACAATTTGCAAACTTTGTTCAGGAGTAAGTCTATTCATTATGAAATCACAAACCAAACTAAGCATAAATCAAGAGACAGCTGTCGAAAAGACAAACTTCGAAAAAAGTATTGCCAGATTGAAAACCACACGTCTATTAAAATAAAAAAATGTTTTTTTTTAAGAAAATTCTTTATTTTTTTAATTAGTCTTGTATGCAATAAAATTTGAAAACTAAATGTCTATCTTTAAAAAGTCGTTTTTTTTTTGAAAAATTATTTTAATTTTTTTTCTAGTATGTCATTATAAGGCAATCTGTAGTTTTCATCTGGGAAAATTATTTAAACAAATTCAATCCACCCATTATCAAAATATTTCGATACATCGGCCCATCCGTTTAGGCTGTAAAGGCGCGAACAGACAGACAGACAGACGGGCGGAATTTCCGGACCCACTTTTTTCTACTTCTCTATTATCGTAATGTCATGTCTGATTGTTAGATTTTTTTTTTGCACGAATCCATAACTTGCAATTTAGTACCTAAATCGCAAGTTAAAACAGGATTTTATCAAAATCCGTCATACAATTTTCGATATACTTTTTCACAAATTCGTTATTATACAAGACGTGTGATGGCATACTCTATTTTTACTAAAAAACGTTAAAGGTTGTGGTTACCCCTAACGGCGGATTCTTCGCAAATAATTTTCTTGGAATTTTCCCGACGGCACGAGCCGGATAAACATGACCTGAGCTCCGACTGGAAAAATTGATAAGACAAAATCTTTTGTCTGTGTCATTCTTCGCGATTTATTTTGAATTAACTTTTTTAGATCTCTATAATAAGTTCATAAAAAGTATTTATATTAAATTTTTAAAGCAAGTTTTTCAAGAAAAAAAACTGCGTTTATCTGGTAGTTTTTTAATTAGTTCCAAGAAACCTTTCTTCATTCGTTGTCATTCAACTTATTATAGAAAATGTATCCCATAACCCTTTTCTCAGATAAACATAATTAAATTTGTATTTCTATCTGAATTTCAGACGTTTAATTTATCAAGACGAAACGGGTATGAATTATTGTGTTTATATTTAAGACTTTGGTAACAAATTGCCACCACTCTTTCTTCCTATGATAAAGTATAAGCTTAAGTGGGCTTAAGATAGGGCAAACCAAAGGGAGTAAGAATTAATTTTACTGACACACTGTTACAACCAAAATATTGAGGCCAAATTTAGTGGTTAAAATGATTAAGACGTCTTTTTCTTTTTTCCCTTGGAATCGAAATGTCCGATTTGTGATATTTCTTTCATGAACCATTCGTCCTTGCAGTCCTTGCCGTAGTGACAAAACAGTATTCGACATTTCCGAAATAAGGTCAACCGCAAAAACAGAAGAACATGCAGCTTTCCCAAAAATCAACTCCTTACCTAAGGACATTGCTAATGACAAATCTAGTTCAAGCCAATAAATATTTAGGTATCTGATGCAAATACCTAAGGACTTTTCCTATCTCCAGATATATTTTTGCTTCTCTCTTTAGGATTCAGTAATTTTTTTTTCTTACACCTCATATCTTATTTATGCTCTCTCCAGAGGCCAGTGTAGATATAATCGTTCCCAACAGTTTATACTGTGATGCTGTGATGATCTCTGCTGTTGATTATGTCCTGGATTTCCGTTTGTATCCTTGTGTCTTGTGGTTTTATTTAAATTGATTTGAATGTCAGAAGCAAACGTTTTCCAGTTCTTTGATGTGGACAATGATGCTTATGCAAATGGCTACTTTCGGATGTCACTTTGGCTTTTCAGAGATGCATTTTTAATTGCTATTTATCCTTATCCTTCAGGCACACAGGATAGATAAGCTTAATTTGAATGTACATGGGGGGCATACTATTTTTATGAGGTTTTGCATATTGTTGAATATTTTCGTGTTAGTTGGTTACAACTAAATGGCCTTTCCTATTTGAGAGGAATTTTTTTTTATAATTTTATAAATTTATCTATGAAGTCAAGTCATTTACTAACAACTGGTTTCTTGGCCTGCACCCATGGACAACGACGTGTGCTTGCTAAATGGACTTTGCTGGCAGTAGGATATGCAACTACTTATATTTGATTTAATTTAAATAGTATTAAATCGAAAAAATTCAATTACCAATATTTGTCATTGATTTCACATTCGTATGGTGAGGTTAAAAAGATATAATCTTTGATCTAGAAAAGTTATAATTTCTCGAAGACAGAAATCAATGTTTTTCAACATTGAAATACATTCCCATTCGACATGGGTTCTCTTATTTTCCATTTATTTCCGTCTCTTAGTTTATTTCTGTCCTACGTCCACCAGATGTCAGCTTAGATTGGCTCCGTTGATTGGATGGAACGGATATCCCCACAACGTCAGTATGCAAAACGTATACCGCCCTCCGATAATATTATATTCATTTGTTGGGATTTTTTTTCAAGGATATATTCCGTCACTGGTTAATTGGTTCCTATTTCGTTTACATAGGTATTTTCGTATTTCAGTTTGGTTTTTATTGGAATCACTGTAGTTCTCTAGGATGATATGCGATATACAAATTCAGTTGGAAGGAGGTGCTTATGAAAAAGAATTGGACTTTTATGTTTGTTGTTGGTTAATTAAAACCATTGTAGTGAAGAACACCAAAAAACTAAAAAAAAAAAAAATTACAATAAAAAGAGTTGGTTGTCTGTAAAGTCGGTTTATGGACGATAATTTTACGTGATTATGTAAAACCTTCCCTCTCGTTAAACTCACACACAAATACCCCAATATCTACATCAACTTTCTACCTTAACAAAACTCCGCCTATTTTGAATTCTTTTTCTCTTCTTGTCCTTTTTGGTTTTGAGTGGAATTATTTTGGAAGTTTGCGCCTGTTCTTTTTCATGTTCGCCTGGTGCTCAGAATACGTTTGCGATCGATTTTGGTTGAACAAAATGAACCACAAACCCTTTCGTTAAATCCACACACACATCCCAATATCAACATCTTCTTTAACAAAACTCCGCCTATTTTGTATTTCTTTTTCTCTTCTTGTTGTTTTTGAATTTGAGTGGAATTATTTTGGGAGTTGCCTGTTCTTTTTCATGTTCAACTGGAGCTTGCGATCCATTTTGGTTGAAAGATCCACAGTTTCGCGGTTAGCATGAGTCATGAGTCTTATCAGCATGAAGGTTATCATCAGCATGACTCTTATCAACATGAGTCATGTTATTTCGTACGTATCGATTTATAAGATGTTATCACGTCAAAAAAAAACAATCAAAATGTCAATGTAAAAATGTTTAGTGTTTTTGTGATTCAATGATTTTTTCTTAACAAAAGAGTTTTTTTTTATATATACATATGATTATTTGAGCGGTGTTATCATGGGAGTTCATAGTTTATCCACAGGATAAAGAATATTAACAAGGTTAACAATTAACGTCTTCGCAGTTCTTGTACTGTTGACGGTTTGTTCGTAGCAAATGATGGTGTCAACTTTGGATGGCAATGGTTTGATACCTTCTTCGCTCACAAGGGAACCCAAAAAACTTACACATGACGACACGAATGTGCATTTGGAAGGATTTATGGAAAGCCCATATTCTTGAAATCGCTGGAATAGCAGTCTGAGATGAGTGTCGATTCTATTCAGCTGAGTTTGATGCGATAAGGAAGTCATGGATGTATGGGAAACTGAAATCCAGGCCTCTTGTTACTTTCTGGATATATCGTTGAAAGAGGTTTGTGCAGCGTTGCACAGGCCAAAAGTTATCACCATAAACTCAAACAACCCAAAAGGAGTTATGATAGCTGTTTTTAGGATGTTTTCTGGTTCAACAGGGGGATTTGATGGTATACACGAGTCAGACTTATGACGCTGAAAACTTTTTCGCCCTTCAGATGGTGTGCAAAATCCCTAATGGGAGGTATGGGATAGAGATCTAAGATGGTGTTAGCGTTGAGTCTTCTATAGTCAGCACATGGTCGCGAATCAATATTTTTTTTCTTGTCCATATGGAGAGGGCTCGCCCAGCTACTCTTTGAAGGTTGACAGATTCCTTGGCTAAGCATATATTCGAATTCTTGCTTTGTTGTCTTAAATTATTCAGGGGAGTGTCGTCTGGCTATGGAAAACACAGGAGGTCCCTCTGTTTGATTGTGGTGTGTTTGATATAAAACGTAAACGAAAAGTGATGGATTTATTGTTTGAATAATTGTGGCATTTGATGAAAATGTTGCACCAAAACCATGTGTTGAAGACTTGTTTTCCGATCGATTAGTTTCTTGTTTTTAAGGTCAACCAAAAGATCGAAAAATGACAGGAAATCGGATCCAATGATTAGCTCGGTAACTTGAGCAATGACAAAATGCCAGGAAAAGGATTTGCGAATACCAAGTGACATCAATCGTTCTCCATAAGTTTGTTACATACCCACTATCGGGCTGCAATCGATGCGCCCTCTGTGGGAATATTTAAAAAAAATATTTCCCATGAAAGAACTACATACCGTAAATTTTATAACCTTGAACTTGAATGCTCAATACGAAAGTTCATACGAGCGACAGTTTCAAAGTGTAGAATAACCTTTTGGCCAGGCTGCATTTTCTTTTATGGGAATGAAATAATTCCCAGGCAAAGTAAATCACCTTGAACCCGTTATATGCTCACGAAAGTGTCATCTAACGGTTTCAAGGTTAAGAAAAAAAAGCTCAATCGTTGGTTCGAAGTAATTTTGTGTGCGCGGATAGAATTAATTGAAAAATAGAATTGGTAGTGATTGGTTCGGAATTTTACGAAGTGTAAAAATTATTAAAACAAAATAGAGAAAATATATTTGTTAAAACTCGTACATATTTTACCGTAATAATAAATGAAATATATAAAAAAAAGGTTAAAGTGCGTTATAACAAAAATAACAAGTTGGAAATTCAGTGTCATTCGCTGCATAAAGAAAACGGTTGGATTGGCTGTTCCGCTTGTCTATATTGGTAGGTGGAATGACTGAAATTGTGGCTCCACGCTCCAGTGCCTATGAGAAAACATTTGTTTAAAGATTTCTCATTGACATAAAGGCGACTTATGGTGTAAGCGGACTAGCTAGCTCTTACAGCAACCTTGGCAATTACTCCTTCTGCGACTTTCTCTTAGTTCTTAGACACTTTACCGTGGGTCGGGGATACCCTGTTGATTATGATAGTGTACGGTGTATCTTGTGATACTTGTTCAAGTGTTTAAACTCGGGGTCACCAATGTGGAATCCTGAAGAAATGTTTAAATAAAACGAGATGCTTTGGCTTAAACTTTCAAGTCAGAACTGATTTTTATTTTATTGTCATATCTTATTTATTTTCATATATATATTTATACAATAAAATTGGTTTATACTCGATAAACAATTTGTTTATATTCGATAAACAGGTTTGATTATTGAAATAAGAATATTAAATATGTTTAAAAACGAGAAAAACTGAGTTGTTCTTAAACTAAGTTATAACACAAAATTATTAATTTAATTTGAATTGCCACAGACTAACAGACAGAGAGACAACAGATAGACACATTTTTTTCACCTTCCAAAGTGTCCAGATATTTATTTGCCAACTTTGTTTTAAGAAGATTTCTCATATAACATACCTTTTTTATTAATTTCTTGTTGGAATTTAAGAACTTAGAATAATTGGCATTACCTAAGTGCCTTCTAATAAGCCGCTTTAAGATGACATTCCGAATCAATTATTCACCTAGTTAATCACAATTATGCCCGTTTATGAATTACCTAACTATGCACTTTACTCAAATTGACTGACAAATGAGCCATTAAGCCCACACAAGTAAGGTTTTCCCATCATTATCCCCCCAAAAACAAAACAAAATGAACTGACCCAAAATCCAGGCATTTCAAAATACACAAACTGTCAGGATATAAAAAAAAGAAAAAAAAAACGTAAAAACGTTAACAAAGGTTAAAAGGGATAGAATTACCTTATCGTATCCCCAATGAGTTGATTTCGAATAAATATCGTCGCCGTAAATACATAGGCCATTAGGAAAAGGATATTTGTGTCAAGCACTTCAATTCGGTCTCGTATATATTTAATAGCGAATTGCTGGAGAACGTATCCACACAGATGGGGCAAAAATATCGCTTAAGAACCATAATGACTGCATTTCCAAATCCGTTGAGACAATGTTCGTCCTTAGTTTAGGTTACAAGCAGACTATACCTTCCTTGCATTCTTCTTTTATCTGGAAAATCCTCCTGCGTAAAAACTCAATAGCATGCATTGGAAAAAGTTGAGATGTTGGAGTTGGAGGGTAAGTGTATTGTTCAGTAACTTTTCATATACGAAACCGGGGAAAACTACTAATTGAGCTTTAGCCAGGACATCGGAACTCAACCAGCAAACTTTCCATATGAATTGTAGGATTTCTTTATTCTTGCTTGTCTTTACTTTTACTGGTTGTATTCGAATTTCGAATTAAAACTTGAAGATGTGCTGTTTTTTTCCAATTCCTCAGTTGCTGATGCTTTTCCATGCTATGTATATATGTATGTGTTTTGTTGGATCCCATTCTAGGAAGAGAAACTCCAAAACTAAAACTCTCTTTTTTACTTGCGATTATAGGGGCTATAAGGCAAGTTTAGGATTCGTGAATATAAAAAAAATTGATATAACAATCAAACATGACATTACGAAGTCTAAAAAAGTTAGTGGCAAAAAATGTCTGTCTGTCTGTCTGTCTGTCAGTATATATAACCAGCTGCAGCCTAAACGGCTTAAGCGATTTGGTGTGTGTGATTCTTTTGGCATTCCCCAGAGGGGAAATTTAAATTTTATTTGTAGGCCTTAAAATAACGGTACCTGCCATATGATCGTTTAGGAAAAGCTTATTTTTCTCGAAAAATCCTCCAACGATTTTTATAAGAATTTTTGAGAATTGTTTTGTTGCCATTTGATTAGATTAAAATTTACGGGTATTGTCTATTAACGGTGCCTTTTTTTTAATGTTTGGCTTTCTCGGTAACGGCTCTTTGGATTTCTGTCAAATTTTATATTTGAGAAGATCTAGGCAGCCAAAACTATTCTGCATATCAAGATTTTGAATAACTTTTTTTCTAATTAAAATTAATTTTTGAATATTTTTTTTTTGAAAAATCAATATTTTGAAAACTAATCAAAATAATATTTTAAATTTTATAATCGCATGTATATCTAAAAAACTGCATGCCAAAATTAAAAAAAAAAATTCTTTAAAACTAAAAATAAAAAAAAAATCGAAATACTTTTCTCATAAATTTGTTATTATACGAGACGTGTTATGACATACTCCATTTTTACTAAAAGCCGTTATGTGTTGTGGTTTTCACACTTTTGTAATTTCAGTTAGTGTTATTTTTCTACGATAATGTTACTTATTTTTTTAAATTTTATTCGACGATGTGACCGCACATATGAGCAAATACGTGCCATCCAGTCGTGGAATTTATTTCTGTACACATTTCTCATTTCAGCATCTCGGGAAATCAGCATAGATACATATATGTACGTACGAAGGCGGTGAAAAGGATAAACAAAACTCCTGATATTGGTCTTGTAGTCCCAAGGCAGTAAAACAAAAAAGTAACTAAAAGGGATAACTTCTGGAACAAGGGGACTATGACACTGGCTGGTTTTCCGGAGAATTTACAATTTGCGTTCATCATGTGAGAACTGTGAAAATTCAACTCCCGAAATGTTGCCGTCCTCGGAGGACTGCCTACTGACTATAGAAGGAATTCGAAAAACATGCAGACAGATATACATATCAATGTTACTTTTCATATTTTGCGAAATGCGGGCAGAATTATACATATTTCACAAGTTGAAAAAGAAACTGTATCCTGAATTCACAAGAATTTTAATAAAAACTGTTTCTGATGATAACATTACTTTCAAAATGAGGTTTTACGGAAATCGAAAAAAAATCAGTTTTCAATTATTTGGTCAACAGGTTTATATTAATTTGATAGGGAATCAAGCATTATTTTATTACATATTATTTAATATTTAAAAATCAATTTCTTTGTGATATGAAAATTTTGTCGAAATGTGAGCCAATAAGTTCAAGGGTGAACTGATGAGCATTCCTTGCGAGACGAGTATTACGGGAGAAACTTTTAAGGAGAGGAATGCAACTGGCTACTTCGAGTGAACATTTTTTTTATAAAAGAAACGATAAAATAAGGAAAGACATGAAACATTTCATCGGTGTTCGAGAGGGGCAATTGATTCAGCGGCAGTTCTATTTCCTATCAATCTTAACGCTCGATTTTGTATTCTATCAAGCAGGTGAAGCGATGTTTGTGAAGCACCTGCCCAGAAGTGGGAGTTATACTCGAGTTTAGGGCGTATAAACGCTTTATAAATTGTAGCCAGATCAGATGTGGAAAAATAATTCTTACACCGATATAGAAAACCTAAGCACTTGGCAGCATTCTTAGCGAGCTCAAATATATGGTCGTTCCAACGGAGGTCGTCGTTGACACACATACCGAGTACTGAAAGCTTTTCGGTTTCTTCGATGTAAGTGCCATTCATTGACAATGACATTGGGGGTATGTTTAGCTTTAACGACAAAAGACAGCATTGAGTTTTGGAAGCATTAAACTCCACACGATTCCCATTACCCCATTTAACAATGCTGTATAAATACGGTATCGTACGTCCGAAGGCGAAGTAAGTGAATTATCGAAATAATATGGAAACCTGAGGTTAGGGTCATCAGCAAAACAGTTAAGTGGATTAGAAATAACAGACAAAAGATCATTTATATAAAAATGAGGAAAAGAGTCGGAGACAGAACAGAGCCCTGGGGCAGAACAGCACTTATTTTATGGGAATTAGACTTTAATCCGCCCACTACAACTTGCATTAAACGGTCCAAAAGATAGCTTCTAATCCAACAAAAGCACGCATTTTCGATAAAAGAGCTTCATGCCAAACTCAATCAAATGCCTTGGATATATCAAGAGCAATAATTTTACTTTTACCAAAGCGATGTAAAGATTTGTTCCACTGTTCCATCAGATCCCAGTGGAACGGTTGCTGCGGAAGCCAATTGCCGGCATGGGGAAGCTTTCGATCTTCGAGATATTCCTTAAGCTGAAGGTTAATCAGCCTTTCCATGACCTTAGAAAGAAGGGATGTTAGTGCTAAGGGTCGGTAGGAGGAGGGGGCGGATGGGTTACCTTTCTCAGGGACAGGCTGGACAAATGCTGTTTTCCATCTTCTAGGAAAGATTCCAGAAGAGTAGGAGCGATGGAAAAGGAGTGTATATCGAGATCTTTGAGAACTCTTGCTACTGTACGAGTGCGGAAAAAAATCTGTCCCATGGAAAAATTTACATTGTCAAGTACAGGAGGGGCAACGTTGCTGTGATTAAACGCGGAGGTGGCAACGAAATGGGCGGCGAGCAAGTTTGCTTTCTCTGAAGAGTAAACAATTGGTTTGTTATTGTCGATGAGCGTTGGAACCGAAGATGTTGAGGAGTTTTTAATATTTTTTACAAATTACCAAATGCAGACAAATGACACTGCAGAATTTTTGCCGTAATTTTTGGTCATGCAAAAATGTGGTTCTTTCAATAACGGAGATGCATGCTTGTTTTCAATAATTAATTCGTTGAGCGCAGTATTCTGACCATTACAAGAAATCCGACTTGTGCGTTAATGGCTTTTGGTTTGAAATAATCAGAAAATAGTAAATTTTCAATTTTAAATTATTTTTATAATTTTCTAAAACTTAAAATAAAAAAAAATAATATCAACAAAAGAAAATGTAATAAAATAAATGTAATAAATGTTATAATAATAATAATAACAGTATTAATAATAAAAGATTCAAAATATCTTTTTACGGCCTTGAAGTCCACCAAAAATTGGCGTTTCACATCTGTGAGCTCCTAAGGCTTTATTATTCAACAACATGGTAGGTAAATATCAGTGAGGTTCTAGGCCAGGAAAGTCCATCATCAAGAAATTCAAATAGTTACCCACCACCATTTCATCGATTTCTGTAAAGGTCGGTAGATATGAAATTCACATAATCGGAAGAGCATAGCATGTCTTCAGTAGCGATAGATATTTTGGCTACCTTTATAGTGTTGTTTTGACACAGCGCACATTTTTTTAAAGTCCTGCACTTCAAACTGGCACATTCGCGTTGTACGGCTAAGGAAAGAAACCCAGTAAACTCCTTGCTGTACGAGTATTACGGTTGAATCGTTTCAGGGGAGGAATGCAGCTGGCTATTTCGCTAGAGCATTGTTTATAAACACCATGAAAGGCATGAAACACTACGTCTGTGCTCAAGAGATGTAAATGGTTCTGATATTGTTCAGTCGCTTATCATTTTTAAAGCCTTTTTTCAGAATTTTATCAATGAAACTCAAGTTTGTTATACCTGCCCAAATATGGCAATTATACTCGAGTTTTGGGCGTATATATGCCTTATAGTCTTTAGCCGGATCAGACGGGATGAAAAACTTCTTGCATCTTCGAAAGAAACATAGGCACCTCTCAGCTTTCTTGGCGACGTCAAATATGTGGTCGTTTCACAGAAGGTGGTCTGCATTGAACATACCGAGAACTGAGAAGTGTTCGGTATTTTAAGTGCAAGTTCCACTCATTGAATGTGGCATTCCGCTTTAACGACAAGAGACAACATTGAGTTTTTGAAGCATTAAATTCTACACGATTCCTTATTCCCCATTATACAATGCAAGATAATGATGTCAAGATCAGATTTTAATGAGCTATACATGCAACATGGAAGAACATAGATGCGAATCTGGAAACGAATATGAAAAGCTGAGAGTGCAAAACAATTCATTGCATTAGCTCTTTCAGATAATGAGTCGTTGATAAATATAAGAAAAAGAGTCGGAGACAAAACAGAGCCCTGGGGCACACCAGCATTTATTTTTTGCACGCTTTTTCGACAAAAGGGCTTGATACTAAACTCTGTCAAATGCCTTAGAAATATCAAGTGCAATAATCTTACTTTCACCAAAACGAAGGAGAGCTTGATTCCACTTTTCGGTGAGATATACCATCAAATCACCAGTGGAAATCTATTGGAGTGGATTTAAGGAGCTTTCGATCTTCAAGATATTTGTTAGGCTTTAAATTAATCAGCGTTTCCATGAACTTGGAAAGAAGGGACGTAAGGATAGCCTGGACAAATGATGTTTTCCATCCACTCGAAAAGAAACCAAATTGAATAATACAAATGGAAATTCGTACGCAATGGTTTTGCCATCTCTTCAGAACAATAGCGGGGATATAATCCGAGCCAGCGGAACTCTTGCGACTGAACGAGTGCGAACGAAGATTGGTCCCATAAATTCAATTATGCTCTCGAGTTCAGCTGGAATTATAACCCAAAGAACAACATCATTATAGTATTAAACGAAAAATTACTTTGCAGAAACCTAGCCAAAAGAGTAAAACTTAAACGTTTCAGATGGCTGTGTTATATAGAATAGGATGGACACCAATTGTCTGGCTCAAAAAACTTCAATACCACCCGGAGTGACGACGCAGTTGAGAGACTTCGTACGCAAGTGAAAGACTTTGACCAACTTCACGTGCAAAACTGGAGGCAGCTAGCTCAGGACCGAGCTGACTGGAGGAGCTTCTTGGTTGAAACCTAGGTCGACCCCGGTCTGTAAAACCACCTAAAGTTAAAACATAATTTTTTTTCGCAAATCGTTGGTACAAGAGTACCCTCCAGAAATTACAAAATTAAAATGCCAGACGAGGTTGATCATTCGTCATAAAGTCGGTATAAGTCTATCTAAATGGAAATGGGGCAAGAGCTATTTAAGGAAAACGTAAATAGTTCCAGAAATTTTTTTTCCTTTTGCTTTTATTTATAGATGATATTTTGACTACAGCAAAACTAAATGTTATTTTAAAGTATTTGAATTAGTGGTGTCAAAGTTGTTCCATTCCAGTTTCATCTTATGGTGTGATCATTATTCGTCTCTCATCTATTACTCCTGTAATGTCCTTTTTTATTGATATAGATATACATAGAAGGCGATAAGTGCATGATAAGGAAGGACGTGCGAAATATTTTAAAGTTGTTTGTTTACCCAATCCCTATATCATTATTCCCCATCTCAATCTTTTATTCCCACCCCCACATTCACATTCATTTACCATCCCTGCATTTTCGAAAAGTTATCGCTAGTGTTCAATATATCATTGGACAGTCTCCGTGTCTGTTTTACTATATTAGCACATACACCAACCATGGCATCAGGACACGTTTTACGGACATTTTTTTTCCCAATAAAATTGGGAGATAGTTTATGGCGGGTTTTTTATGTTTTTCTTCCCTACTTTTTTTAATAATTTATGTTTGAGATGAATTGTGAAGAAAAAAAGCCGGAGGTTGTTTGGTATTGAAACTTTAATTATTAAAATATTTTATATTTCTTGTTTGAAAACGGGAAATATTGAATTATTCATTTTCTCTTCATTATTGTGACGATGGAAACCAAAATCAATACAAAAAAACTGACGACATTTCCATGAGTGGCTTCCAAATGCTCAAGCACCATTCTTAAAACTAATGCGAAATCCCAAATTCCAAATTCTTATACATAACGCTTGGGGGTTTCTTGGGTAAGTTAATCACATGGAAACATGATTGAGTGTAGTAGAAGTTTTTGTGTCCATTTTTCTGACCATGGCATGGAGTTGTAGACTTTTCTAAAACAATGAACTCCTGACCCAAATGATTAATGAACAAAGCCAGCTCTCTGAATGTTTCGTTGTGTCTTCATTTGTATCGTCCTTGGACAAGGATCTTAGATCATTAAATATTTCCTTCGAACATAAAAACTTGTGAGTTGACAGTTTCATAGCATCAATCATAAAGTATATATCGTTTCTTCAAATTCATATTTTCTTATTTTTATGGATAAATTAGTTTAGTCCCAGAAAAGCTCGTATGATTATGGTCCTTAATTTCACACAATCACTTAAAGGATTATAGAACTTTGACCTTTACCAGGACAAATTTGTCAAACTTAAAAGATTAATTTGACAAAAAGTTGATATTTATCGATTCACGTAAGAAAGAAGTAAACTTTTGTTATGAATGAACCCTGCATTAAATAACTTATTCAAAGGACATCTCATAACATTTTAAACATTTGAAGATGTTTTCGATAGGCAGGAATTATCGATTGAAAATCCTTCATAAATTATACCACGATAGCAGTTAGTAATTTAAAATAATCAAGGATGCTCTTTCGCCTGCCAATTTCATAGCCAACGAGTCTCTTTAACCTCTTGAAACGTAATGTAAAAAAAAAGAATTCCATCATCTGTACCCCTACCAACCAGCTCTACCACAAAATCATTAGAAGCAGAGACACGTCGCGTCGTCGCGTAGTCATTGTAGTGTTGCCACCCTTTGCTGTTGTCAATTTTAACGCCAAATGAACATTTGTGTCCTTTAAGAATAATCGCCATAGTTTGGTCCTTTAGATATATACGTTCGGCTTAAATTATTACTGCCACATAAGCTATACCCCTTATGCTACGTCTCTAATGCTTCTTCTGTAAAGCTAGGTTGTACATAGTTCGCCACCAAGTAGGTGTTGTAAATTTATTTGCATGGTCTATGTCCTTGTTGGTGTTGTTGGGCATGTCCCTATTTCTCATTTTGCTTTATTGTCTTTTCTTTCATTCATTAAACGGTTGCATTCATTAAAGTTGGCTGGCGCCATGTTTAAAGCTTATTTTTTTCTATCTTCCATGTGCTACACTGCCGTGGTTGCTGCGGTGGTGGATGCAATTCTGGGACCGCGGAGAGATAGCCACAGGATAATATGTAGCAATTATTTTCATCGGGCGTTTTTCGGCAAATGAGATGGAAGTTATTTAGAATCAGGCTAACAAGGCAATCTCTTAAATATGGCAAAGATCAAGAACTTATATCTGAGATTTGTTGTTCCCTAAAAGGTTTGGTAAGTCCACATCATTACAAGAGTTTTTAATTTTAAAATAATTTTTAAATAAATACAAAGTTACGACCAGTTATCTCCGATAGTTAAAGCCGGTAAATGCATCATTGCCTTGTAATGTCAAAATGGATTTTAAAAAGCATCTGCCTTGAACATCATACTTGAAAGAGAATGTTGAGGAAATCTCAAGATTGTGAGGCAACGTTAATGTCGTCGGGAGGAACTCCTGACCATAGAGTAAATATATTATATAGAGGAAAAACTTTCGTACGTTCCACGCCTCAAAACCCTCAATTTTCGTTGTTGCTTTGGTATATCATTCATTGTGTTTCGTGTTCTCTTTTGTATATCATTCATTGTCGGCGTTAAAAAACAAAGAAAAAACGATGTGGTGAGTTTTGTTAATTTTGACATTTCATTTTGTTCTTGTTGACAACAACTGTCAGTGAATTGTTGACAAAAATTATTGCAAACATTTTTTTTAAATAAAATTTATCATTAGTATTTTCGAATGCTGACGCTGAGGGAAGAAGGTCCTCAAAAATGGATTTTTGACGAATTTTGTGACATCAATCAAATTCACTTTAGATTCAAGGACAAGGATTTGCCAGAGAACTTGGTGACCAGTGTGCTTGCTTCTATGCAGGTTTGCAGTTATATCCAGACACCACTATCGTTCTTTTTCATTTTAATCTTTTCAGATGTATTCGCTAGAAAAAGTTCTAACGGCGCCGTACTAAATAAATGAATGGGAACCAAAGCTAATAACTATCCTTCTGAATAAACTTGTTCCAGAAAAATGTCGCAGAAGAAGACTTCATGTATCAATAGAATTAATAATCTCCTTGTAAAGCTGTGGCTTATTTTTTTTAATAAACATTTATATTGAACTTATACAACTTCACCGGACTCTTCAGGATCAAGCTTGTTTCCCCCAAACAAATTCTTATAAAAGCAACACAAAACAAAGTCTTCACAAACGGTATTAAGAAATATTTTTTTATTTTTTAAAAATTTACAAACCCTAGACTATCTAAAAAAAAAATCATACTATCCTACTTCATTTTCTTCTGTTTGAGTAGATGATTCCTTAGAGCCTTCTGTTTGTCCTTAAAACTCTTCTTGACCTTGCCACGTGCCTTTGGCCTCATCATAATAAAGTTCTTGTCCTTGCGTTTCTCTCTATTTGTCGTTGAACACTTTTCATTCTTCCTGCCGTCTTTGTAGCCAAACTTATTATTCTGAAGAAAAGTCCTCAAATTCTTGTCCGGACAACGGAGCAATTAAAAAAACAGCAACAACAAGTCCAATGCAGGAATAAGATTCTTATTTCGCAGCAGAATCAGTGCCTTAACAAAACAGTTGCGCATAGTAGGATCCAGAGTTGTGGCAAGATTTTTCAGCAAATCGACTAAATGCTGTGGAAATTGGATGCAAACATCAGGATAGCATTGAGCGATCTACAAAACAAACATCATATTTATAAAGCATCATTAAATGCAACACTTGCTTTCTTTTTTTTTATTACCTGCGCAATAAACATAATCAATTCATCGAGACTTTTATTTTCATTGCTGGGATTTAATTCGAAAACTTCCAAGCTGCTCAAGAAATGGCGATATTGCTGGGAGAATTCTTCCTTGTATGATTCCGGATCACGTTTTATAAGATCTGCAATTGTGGAAGATTGTCTGGTAGCTGACCACTAATAATTAATTAATAAAACGGATAAGCAGTTTAATTTTGTAAATAGGACACAATAATTCACGAAGTTCCTTTACTTCGAACAATTTGTGAGAATTTCACAAAATACCATCAACGACGACGACGTGCCTGATGAGAATACTTGATACAAGATACAATTCTCATCAGGCACGTCGTCGTCGTCTTTCGATGGTGGTATTTTATGAAATTCTCACAAATTGTTCGAAGTAAAGGAACTCCGTGAATTATTGTGTCTTTTTAACAAAATTAAACTGCTTATTCGTTTTATTTATGATAATAAGATCAGTTCTAATTATCAGTACACTACACAACACAATACAATAGTCACTAAACAATTTGAAGTTGACGTTTTAGAAACTCACCTCCACCATACTCCTACATATCGAGAAGGATGTGTTCGAAATGTATACCTTAAGGGTTAAGGTGATTTTCTTAGGTCTTAGAGCTTGTTTACATGATTTTTTTCGGATGTTTCTTCATTCGTTCTTTTTGCAATTAGGTAAGGGGTGTAAAAAAGTAGGGGGAATGAACAACGAATGGAAGAATGAAAATTTTAAGGATTTTTGTGATTGAGCTTTGAAGTTTCTCGTTTGAGAAAGAAAATGCTATGCACGGACTAAAAATAAGAACTTTTAAAATTGAAAACAATTCCCAATTATGTTTTTTAAGTGCTAATGGATAGTTTTAATTGTTTTTTTTTTTAATTTTGCAAATTTCTTTAGAATAAAATAGTATAGTTTGTAGGAAAGCATTGGTTATATTCGGGGTAATCCAAATCAGTGTACACACCAACGTACGTGCCTGTCCAAAAGAAGAATGAAGAAACAACCGAAAAAAGAAATCATGTACACAAGATCTAATTAGTACGGATAAATATAATGTCTACAATTTTCTAATATAAACCAATATAATGCAGTGTTTTTCTTTTTAAGTTTGTAGGATTAATAATTTGTTGAGATTATTTTACCTTGTGTTGAGATTATTTTAACACGGCATTCTAAACACGGCGTTAGAGAACGTCAGACAGAGAGCTATCCGCAGCGCGTTTAATATTTGAATCTTGATTTTCATTTTCTCACTAAATGCTAATTAGGTTATTTTTTTCCATTTAAACAATACACTATTAAATGACACAAAATAATTTAATAAAATAAATTTCTACAACAAATTCAGAATGGCTTAATTACCAAACACAAAATATTGAAAACAACATTTTTTTTTGGAACGCCGCGTCAAAGTTGTCTCAACGCAGCGTAAAATAATCTCTACGCCGCGTTAAAAATGCGTTCTGTTTAACGAAGACTTAAAAAAACAATTTGTAAATTATCACAACGCGACGTTGAAAACTCGCTCAATGTGACTTGGGATATGTTTGTTTTACTGTATATTACAACGCGGCTATGTTTGACTAGGCTTCTACTCCTGTGTAAACGAACATAATAGGTGTGAAGAAAGATAATTTAACGTTAAAAAATACACCTTTATCGCTACTTTGTATAATACAATCTTGCAAATATACATAGTAGGTGTTCTTCTGACCGAATGCTTGTTTAAATTCATTCTTAGAACAATCAATACACTACACTATCATCAGTTTAGGAATCAGGTAAAATGGTTGAAACTCTTGAATATTATTTAACCAGTTTTTTTTTTAGAGTTTTCAAGCACATAATCTGTAAAAGGCAGGGAAAAAAATAATAAAGTATAACAACTTGCATTCAAATAACTTGCTAGTGTCTCCTCATGATACAAGAAAACAAGATAGCGACTTTCGTATTTTAACGTCATTAGTGACCCTTGTTGAAAAAAATAATTTCCGTTTTAGAAAAAAAAACAGGAAAGTAAGTTTTAATTGATGCAGGTTTGGTCCAATGTCTTATTTGATTGATTTAATATACATTTTAAGTCCACTAACACTTCGGATTCTTTCCAAACATAGTAATTTAATATAGTCAGTTTGAGTCACTGATGACGTCAAATTTCGGGATGGCGCTTTTTATTAACAGTATCTTCCAACACGCCCAATTTCGCGGTGAGAAACAAAAGGGAACTGAAAAGAAGAGGTCAATTATTTGACTACTACATTCTCAATCGGCGTCAATTATTTGACAGTTCAGCACTACTACACTCTCAATCGGCGTCAATTTTTTGACACTTCAGCACTACCACATTCTCAATTGGCGTCAATTTTTTGACAGTTCTACACCAATACTTATTTGACCAGCTTGTAGGCCTTGTCAAATGAAGGCAGTAGATTTCCCTCTTTATAGTATACTCTATGTCCTGACTTACAACTACTGTGCTGTTGAAATCGTAGTCGTGTCCAAAAATATATTTGATTGCCTGAAGGAACTCATAGCTAATCAAATAGCGCTGGTGATTCTCTGTTGAGCTGTTCCAAAAAGAAATCTTAGTTGGCTGGAGGAACTAACTAAAATTAATCCGCCAGAAATCTTCCAACCACAAAGAATATAAAAATAAACTAGAGATTTCAAATTATATGTTCAAAAGTTTTATTCAAGATCAAAATGGAATTGTTCGATCTTAACATAGTTTTCTTAGTATTACTTATTAATATTTCAGACAAAAGCAAATGTGAACTATGAAATCAAAGCAAATAGTGACACAAATGAATTGTTACATTTATAAAAGCCTCAAAGTATGGAGGCATGAAAATGTAGTTTAAACAAAGTAGTATTAGTATTTGAAAATTAATAAAATAAAATGACTGATTATTAAATTACGAAATGATTTATAATGTTTTGTTTGGTCACCAAATAAAATAAAATGATGTCTTTTGGTTACAACATCAGATACCTAATCTTTTAAAATTCCGTGCAATAACTCGCCAAAACTAGGAAAACACACACCGCTTTGAAATTTTGAGACTGACGTGCCTTTATAAGGTCCTCGGCATCCCAATTCTGCTAATTGAATGCATGAGGATGTCTTAGGCTGTTTTAAGAAATAAATTGCACGACTGGATCGAACGAACTTGCTCATATGTGCGGTCACATCGACAAATAAAATTTAAAAAATAAGTAACACTAACGTAGATTTCTGTCAAATTTTATATTTAAGAAGATCTAAGTAGCCAAATTAATTCTGCATATCAAAATTTTGCAAAACTTTTTTTTCTGTTTAAAATTAATTTTTGAGTTTTTTTTTTTGGAAAAGAACAATATTTTTAAAACTAATCAAAAGAATTTAATTGCTTTCCAATGTAATTAGGCACATAAGAGCAAGTACGTGCGACCCAGTCGTGTCCATTTTTTTTAAATAAAACGCAAACTGTTTGAGATATTTCAAAAACATAATTATCGGCTTGAAGTACAATCAAAACACTTATGAATGGAACTCGAATTCGTTCATATGGCCATAAGAGGCACGTTTCAAGCTGTTCATTCTTTGGACCCAATTTTTAATGACTCGGCAACACATTTCGGCCGAAACGGCCGCTATTTCACGGTCAATGTTGGCTCTGAGCTCTTCCAACGTTGTCGGCTTGTTGGCATAAACCAATGACTTAATGTAGCCCCAAAGAAAAAGTCTAGAGACGTTAAATCGCACGAACGAGGCGGCCAATCGACTGGCCCATTTCTTGAGATAACGCACGCTTATCAAACTTACTCTTCAATAAATCGATTGTAACATTTTTTTGCACGAATCCATAACCTGCCTTATTGTACCTATAATCGCAAGTAAAAATAAAGAAATTGGGTAAAACTTATACCAATCCATATAATTCACTTCCAGTTAAGCTGGGAAAAAATCTCCAACTAGGTACCCAAGGAAATCACTTGCCATTCAACTGTAAGCTCATTATTTCCAAAGCAACTGAATTAAACGCAAAGCCTACAAAGGAAATCCCACGTCCGCAATATTGTTATTTGTAACGAACTTCCTTAAAGTACATCCGTACGTCTAGTTATACATCAAAAACTCTTTGAGCGTTGTCCCTTCGAATTAATTGTGCGAATTTCTAAAACCACTCAGTTAATGGCACAAAGTCCTTGGCAACATCCCTTTCAAAGGAGTGCAAAATATTCTATACTTTCGGAGAAAACCACAAAGAGCACTTCTCGGACAAAAGACCATTTAATTCATCATGAGTTCGTGAGTGTTCCTCCAGTCTTCCATGGCAATATCTTATTATTCTTTGATAAATTTTGTGGCTACACAATGAAGCAACTACCTACTTAGTTTTTCAAATATTACCTGTGGATATTTAGGTTGAGGTAGACCTGACTTGGAACAATAGAAATAATTCATTATATTACCGCTTTTCATAATACTGACTTTCTATCTGTTCGTCTAAGTGAATGGTAGAGGAACGATCCCATCTCATTCTTTGGCAGTGGGTTTTGGAGATATTTTGAGTTCGCAAGCAGTGGTTGGCGTTATTGTACTGCTACGCTACTAGAAAATTAAAAGTTATAATGGAAATCGTACAAAGGATTGAATTCCCTTTGTAACGATACCTCACCTCCCTTTTCGAATTATGTAATAGCCAAACCCAAGACCAAGAACGAAAGACGAACGACCACTACCAGTTAGCACTTTGAAAAGCAATGGCTTTAATTATAAAATACGACTTCTCATGGCAAAGTTTGGACAGGTGTATATAGTCTCGTAGTACACTTGCAAGGGAAAAGGAACTGAAGCTAGAAAATAACATTTTAAATAAAACTGAAACTAACAATTCATAAATATTTTTAATTTTTGTTGTGGACTCAAGACTGAACTCAAATGACGAGGGTTTAATTTTTTTTTTGCTCAGGCAAATATGGACTCAAATTATTTAAATTTTAATTTAATTTAATTTAATTTTTTTTAATCTAAAAAAAGCCTAATTAGTTATTTCGATTTTCTTTCTAAAACGTTTTTTTATATGATACAGTCCTGGAAATCATTTATTTAATTCGCTATATCTACAAGACATGAAAACATAAAATTTGTCGAGTTTCCCTTCCCGGCCTTGAGTAATGCTAAATTAATTATCTACCACAAGAAAAAATACGGTTTGGAATAAGTTGCAGAAATGTGGTTCCTTCATCCACAGAGTTACATGTTCGAAGCTCCGTACAAAGTCCCAAGATAGGCTTCAATATTCGTACTTTTGCCTCTAAGAGTTATTAAAGCAGGCAACCCAAGACCATTTGCAGAAACATACATGATAAGGTCCTATTCTTGAGTTGATCCAGCTCTCACATCGTGTCCCCCGGGTCGGAGACATATTTACGGTTTGTCTTGGTTTAACTCAGAATGTTAAGAAGCTATCGTGATCAAAGAAGTAAGTTTCCGATCCTATAAAACCCAACCCAACCCAGGAAGGCACAAGTCAGAAACTCATATGCAACTCCGTTATTGATGGAACCAACATTTTTTAGGACCAAAAGTAACAGCAAAAAGTTGTTTGGTAATTTATTAAAATTATCAAAAACTTTTCATCATCTTCCGTTTTAACGCTCATCGCCAATGACAAACCAATTGTTTACCCTTCAGAGAAGACGAATTTAATAGCAGACCATTCCTCTGCTAGCTCTACATATCCTCTCCTGTACTTAAGAATGATTTTTCCATCGGACAAATATTTGTCTTTAGTTTTGAATTCTGGTCTGAGGTACACCGTAGCTCCAAGGAAAATAGTCTAGAGGCGTTAAATCGCATGAACGGGGCGGCCAATAGACTGGCCCATTTCTTGAAATAACGCACGCTCATCAATCATGGTGATTCATGAAGCAAATCTGGATTTCACCCGACCAATAACGCATGTTTTGCTTATTGACGAACCAATTGAACCAAAAATGAGCTTCGTCACTGGAGATGATTTTTCGATGAAATTCAACAATTCAACACTCTTAAAATTGCGCTCACTCCGAATTTCGTGTACTTTACCATGATGCAAATGTTGGGTTTACTGAATAAATTGACAATGACAGTTCGATGATTAATGAAAGGGTGCGTTTACAAATTAAATTCAAAGTTGTCAAGTCCCTATTGGAAAACTTGGATTGGATACTTAAGTTGGCAAAAAATATTGCAAAGTGCAAAGTTTTCTATATCGGTGCCAAAAGTTTTTTCTCTTCTTTATAAAGCATTTATACTCCTAAGATTCTTGTATATCTCCTACCTGTGAGCAAATTCTTCTCAAGCATCACTGCTTTGAAAACAAAGCAAAGTCTTGAAATTGATAGGAAATATAACTATCTTTAAAACATTTACCCCTCTCGAACACCGACGCATTGTTTCATATCTTCCCTTAACTTTTGTTTATATTATATAAAAAGTATTCACTCGAAGAAGCCAGCTGTATTCCTATCCCCTTAAAAATTTCACCCGTGGCCGTAATACTCGTCTCGCTTGGAATGCTGATCCTTTTTTTCATTTTATAAGCCGAACAACACGAATTTGAAATATGAACGAACACCATAACCACCTTTCGGTATAAAATATAATTTATTCTCATACCTACCAAACATACATACAAAATTTCATTAAAATCGTTCTCAACCCTTCCTGTGTGTGTGTTGTTAATCTGCAAGAATGGAAGGGACCTACAGATTTTTGTATTTTAGATAGAAGATTTTTAATTTTCTAAGTCCTTAGAGTCCATATAAAAAAATTATAAATTATTAAGTTTAAAAAATACCAACTGAATATCTTCTTCTTCATATACATAAATAGAAATTTGACATAATATATGACGAGTCAGCTACTAGTCAAACTTTTAAAGTACCCCTTTTAATATTTCTCGACTACTATCCTTGCAGACAGACTAATATCGAAAGCCCTTGTCTTCATTGTCATCTGCGTCGTTGTCTTTCCTCTTTCTAAAGGAATCAGCTCTTAGGTTGTCCTGAAGCATCTCACAGCATGTTAACCGACGACCTTATATGGACGCAGAGTCTTCCATCAGAATCGATAATATCAAATTATTCATGCGATGTGGTTTTCAATTCAATTGAACACAACGTTAAGGGAAGTTTTCCTAGCCCCCTCCTTCTCCCCGTCTTATTTGTTTATTTACTTCTTTTTGTTCTGTGTAGGTACGTGCGGTACTTGTCTTCTAAAAGAAGAAACAGTATAGTAACAGCCAACCAGCATTACTCCCACTCCATGGTTGTCCTTGTCATTTTGGTCCTTATAGTGTTGCATCAATTTTCCGGATATCGTCTAACATAGCCGCCGACAAATTGAAGAAGTAAAAGTCATGAGTTCGAAGAAGGGACGACACCGTCAGCACATTGGAGCATGACAACGACTTCCACTTACACTAGAGCTAAACTGAACAAAGTGCTTATCCCAGAAGAAATTATTGAATGTGAGAAAAATAAAAAAAAAAACTAAGTATGAACCAAATCCCCAACGGAGATTCTAAGGATTCTTACTCTAGGCGTAGGTATTTCAAATGTCAAATGAATTGAAATATGGTGATACTCCACACCTGAGAAGGAAGAATATTTTTTTCCAGTTAGGACAATAACTTATGACTGTTTATATCCCCGAATGAGATCCTTGTGGAGTTGTTGTGCAAACGAGCTTTTTCTTTTCATTCTAAATTGGAAAATTGAAAACAGTGTTTCATAAATAAAATTTAAAGGTGTTAACGGAGTGGTAGAAATAGAGATAGAGATAGAGATAGGTTTTTTTTAGATTTTAGATTTAGATTTTTTTATTATTAATTTCAAAAGTTTTTACAAATATTTGTGTTACCCACGAAGCTTTATGCTTATCTGTGAGTGGTTGAATTTTCAAGAACTATTCGAATTGATTTGAAGTGATTGTTATTAATTATTAATTAATTACATGTAAAATAAAGTTTAATGTTTAAAAAAATGAAATTTAATTTTTAATATAAAAATACGAAATAATGTTTAATGGTTGAAGAAATTGTTTTTTTTTCTGTTTTTTTTTTTTAACAAATAATAGATAAAAAATGAAAAACTAGTTTAAAAGAACAATTTTATACATTTTTTACGTTTTTTGAAATTTTGAATGTTTTTTTAGGTTGGCTGGTAGCTGGTTCATAATTGATGGTATCGCATAACTCAGTTCTCTTCTTCCGTAGTTGTTGTATACCGCTGGAATCTCGAGTAGACCTTGCGCTCGTCTTCTGGTGTTTATGTTGTGTGAGATAGGTTGTTGAAACCTTACATTGTCGTAGTATTCTATTATAGCTGACATTTTATAAATATTTTTAACATTCAAAAACTTGAAAGAGAGATGATTTTAATCAATATATATATATATATTTTAAAGATTCTATGCTGTAGATTGACGATATTATTCATGTGAGTATTTGATGCGTTTCCCCAGGCCAAAATTCCATACCTCAAGCGAGATTCAACAAGCGAGTAGTAAACTTGTTTTAGGACATCTTTTGTTGAATACTTTTCCAGATAAAAGAGAGCAAACATAGAACTTCTCATGCTACTCCTTATGCTCTCAATGTGTTGGCGCCAAAGAAAATGATCATCGATTGTGACTCCAAGATATTTTGTAGATGTAACTACTTCAATTGCATCACTTTTTTGAGCATGTGGACATTTTTCGTTTTGAAAGAAGATCCTTATTCTTTCCTCTTTTTGCTGTGGTGAGCGAATATGAATGAGTTTCGTTTTGTTAGCATTAATGGCCAACCCAAAATCATGACACCATTTAGAGACTTCATCAAACTCTTGTTGCATAACGTTAATAGCTGTTTTAAGGCACTTGTGTCTAACAACAATTGCTATGTCATCTGCGTAGGCAAAAACGGTACTATTTTTTAAAACTCCAAGAAGTGCGTTCGTAAAAAGAAGGAATAGAACCGGACCAAGTTTTGACCCTTGTGGTACGCCATATGTACATATTTTTCTTCACTGCATGAATTACAAACTTTAACTTTGAAAGTCCTATCTTTTAAATAATTCTCCATCCATTTCCATAATGTTCCTCTTATGACAATTTTGTATAGAACCTCAAGTAGTTTTTCATGACTTAGAGTGTCAAATGCTTTGCTGAAGTCCACTAACATAACTAAAATATGATGATTTTTATTTAGGCTCATGTTGTCGACATTACAAAATTCCCCAAGTAGTTTTCCCGTACTTTGTCCACGTTGAAAACCATACTGATTGCTTTGCACTAGGCAGTGTTTTTCAATAAACTTGTTTAAGCGTTTTAAGACGACTTCTTCCAAGCATTTTTCAAAAGCGGGCAAAATAGAAATAGGCCTATAGTTTTGTATTTCGTTTTTCTTTCCTCCTTTATAAATGGGTCGTATAAGTGATGTTTTTAAAACTTTTGGAATACATCCTTGCATCAGACTTTGGTTGATAATTACTTGCAAGATTGGTGTCAGAAAATCAGCATTCAATTTGATATCACACGCTCTTATCCCAACAGCTCCTGGACTTTTGTTCGTTTTAAAGTTATGCAGTATGTTTCGGGTTTCAATTTCATCAGCCTCTTCAATAAATATAGGCTAAGCGACGTTTTGTAAGTACAATTATGTATAATTTCAGATGCTTGTGTGGAAAAAAAACTCGTCAAATTCTTCAGCTATGTCACAAACATTCGATTGAGTACAAAGATTGTTTTCTATTGTTTCATCAATTGATAGTTTTTCTCTACCCAATAGTTCATTTACAATACTCCAAATTTTCCTCGGGTTATGTATTTCGTTTGTCAGTTTTGTTTTGTAAAAGTTTGCCTTTTTTATTTGTATATTTTTGTTCGTTTCTTGGGTTATTTTTCCACCTTTTATAAAACACGTCTCTTTTTTTGCACAGTTCAATAATGTCTTTCGTTATCCAATTTTTGTTTTGTCGTTTTCTTGGTTTTTGAGTTTCGGTTGAGTTGGCATCATTGCATCCATCATTTTCTTAACAAATTGATTATAAAGCCGTTCGACGTCATGTTCATTTTCATACATTTCTTGCAAATTTGTTGAAAAAGTCGATTTACTTTTTCTTTGTTTATTTTTGTTAGTGTTTTATTACATGTCTTTATCTGGTTCGTTTGTTGTTTTATACCGTAGAATGTTGCAAAGTGATCAGATATATCTGTTTCTATAACTGCTGAAACGACATTGTTTTTCGGTATTGTAACAGATATGTGGTCAATTAAAGCTCTGGTGCCTGTTGATATGTTAACTCGTGTACTTTTTTGAATAATGTTCATTAAACCTTTTGATGACATCATATCAATATATTTTTTGGTATTGTTATTGTCCAGATCTTTAGTGTCAATATTAATGTCTCGAAGAACTATTAAGTCTTTTTCGTTTTTAGTATGTTGGTCAAATTCATCGATAAATAATGTTTTACTTCTTGATGGTGGTCTATTAATTGCAAGAATATGTTTAATTCCCCATTTGTCTTTTGTTTTTATACTAAGACTATCGTAGCTTAACGTTTCCGACGAACATCTTTCAAAATGTATGCCTTTTTTTATGAACACTGCAATTCCTCCTTTCCCAGATTTTGTCCTATGCATAAATTCAACATTAAAACCTTCAATGTGGTACAGGCAATTTTCTTCTTCATGTATGTTTATTTCAGTTAAAACAATAATATTTAAATAACAAAGAAAACTTTCGATTTCGCCAATAAAAAAGTTCCAGTTTTTTCGAAGCGATTCAATATTAAAACATACACAACAATAATCTAATTCTTTTAGTTCAATTTCATTCATACCCATGATACCCTGCACTACCCTACATTCAACTTCTATTACATTATCTTGTTCTTCCATCATATCAGCTGTTATCATTCGCTCTTCACATTTTCTCATAATATCGATAGATTAGTTATGTATTTTGTCAATATCATTTATTGTGCATTTATGTAAATTAATTTATTTTTACACCACTTTAGGTTTTTAAAAAAAATACTTTATTCAATACGATATCTTAATTTCTAACATTGAACTGTATGTGACAGCGTCTTAAATTCGACTGCCTCGAATGCCTCCTCCATTGTTCGTGGTGGTGTCCGATGATGGAAAAATGAGATTTGTGCCATGGTGGTGAAATAGTTCCGGATTGGATGTTTACGTTCAGCATCCGGAGATCGACGAATGTCATTGAGTATTTGTTTGGTTAAGTGAATCATCAAGATTTGATGATGTTAACTTGTATAATTTCTTCATTCTCGTTTTTACGAGCTAATATTTTTCCTGCAGCTTCCCATACAAATTTCCAGTTGCACTCTCTAGCTTTGTTTTTGGCAAGCCAAAGCAAGTGTTTATTTGTTGGTGTAAGGTGGTTGTTTACAAAAACAGTATTGTTGGTGTTGGTGGTATGCACATTACTTTTCTGTTGATCTCTCTGTGCGGCTTTTGCATTTTTGATGAAAATGGTTTTATGTGTGTAGCTTGCAAAAGACACAATGATAGCTGATCTTTGCGGATTTTTTGCTCTCGTTTTATAAACATCTGTTATGTCATGTGGCTGAATAGGGCAGTTGGTGGTCTCTCCAAGGTTTTGCACTATTTCAATTAGGTTTTCATTTGTTGTGGGTTGCATGTTTTTTATTTCAACATTTTATTTTAGGAGATGTTGTTCAAGTGTGTTAATTTTTGTTTCCATTCCATGTATGATTTCGTCTTTTTTTAAATTGTTTTCTTTTAGTTCTTTTATTTCATCTAATAGTTTTTTAATTAAGTCATTGTTTAGTGTTATGTTTTTATTTATTTCGTCGTATTTGTTGGCAACAAAGTCACAGCTGGTTTTAATTTCGGACATCTCCCTCCTCATTGCTTTCATCTCTTGAAGAATGGCTACGTTGTAGTTTCCTCCTTCGCCTGGTCTTAGGACAGTTTCTGGACTAGAAGTACTTCTTGTGCGTTTTGATGCCGGTTGGTTTGAAGTTGTCGCTGGCGAGTTCGCATTGTTTTGTAAATTCAGGTTTGCTGACTCTTTTCGGCATGCTGGACACCGCCATTCTTTTTTTCTATTCGCACCCAATGTTCTGTATGATTTTTCTGTGATAGTAGTGCATTTAAAGTGCATTCTTCCATCACATCCAAAGCAGATGACATAATCCCCATAAAGGGGGAGATCAGAAGAACATTCACTGCACAAATCCATAATTGCAAGGGGGAACAAAGGGTCTAATGTATGTGTTGTGACAAAGAGTTTATATTTATATTTATATATAAATTAAATATGAATTTACCAAATTTTATTTATTTTGTGGGGCAAATATTTTTTTTAATTTTATTAATGGTTTTAATAAAAAAAGATCACTGAATTTATGTTATTATTAAATGTCACAAAGATAAATATAGATTTGAGGACTATTAAAAATCACTTTTTATTAATTTAAATTAGAGCAACGCAGAAACAAAACCAATCAATTCTAGAGACAAACATCTAAAGAGAGATAGAGATAGAGATAGAGACAGAGATAGAGATAGAGATAGTGATTGAGATAGAGATAGAGTTAGAGATAGAGATAGAGATAAAGATAAGAGATAGAGATAGAGATAGAGATTGAGATTGAGATAGAGATTGAGATTGAGATTGAGATTATGATTGAAATTAAGATTGAGATTGAGATTGAGATTGAGATTAAGATTGAGATTGAGATTGAGATTGAGATAGAGATGGAGATAGCTCTTCGCAATAACCCTGTGATAGGCTTTGATTTCAATTTAGAGGTAGTCATCACCTTTGTTCCCTAGCTTTCAATGAAAAAGGTAATATCAGACTGCGGTATTGACAGCATGGGATCCTGTTTGAATGGTTTGAAAAAGGTTTTTCAGCTTATGTAGGCTCTCCACATAGTCGCTCAAATACAAGGTGAGGTAAAAGTAATGGCAAAAAAAGTGGTGGCAAATGTGATTGATAGGTAACTATTCTTCGTGCAAGGACAATTTTTTTTGAAAAGTTCCTGTCACTGGTAATGCTAACTGATTGGCATAATGCTACTATTTCCACCCAATATGTTTTTAAGCTTTGCTATGATCTCGTTAAAAAGTACCCATAGAAGTGTTCCAAGAATCACGCCTTGGAGGTGCCACGTTATCCAACTGAAAATAATTTGACTGTGTACACCAGTGCTTCTTTTCTTTTGACTGGGTTTCCCACTTACTACCTTGTTCTTTTATCCACCATGCTGAAATCTTCTTACTGTTGTTATATGATTTTATTGGACATGTTTTCTCATATGTTTATTTTTTGAACATTTATTGGAAGTCTTCTTCTTGATAAAACGCATGGTACTCGAAAATTTTACATTTTTCCAATTTTTTTAAAATACAATAAGCACAGGCAATCCTTCGAGAAATGTTGGAAAAATAAAAAAGAACATTAAAGTATTTTAGTACCTAGTATCCAAGGATAACATACCCGCTTGTACTATGAGTCAATAAATTTAATAACAAACATTCAAATAAAACATTATGCTGCAATAACTATCTTGTTCCTGGAAGCAGGACTATGTGAACGTTAAGCTCTTTTCCTTAATATCAATAAAACGCCCACACATGATAGGTAATTGACTTGTGAGCCAATTCCAATCACTGGAGAAGTCTGAGGCAAAACTTCTGATGTTCAAGTAATTCACATGAAAGCGTCACGTCCCTTACATCGCGCTGGGCCAACACTTAAGCTATACCTTTTGGTAGAGAGCAGGAGGTAATTATTTGAGAATTTATTGCAGCACCATCGGAGTTAATAAAGGACTTTAGTTGGGATGCCAGCGTGTGGCAATTGAGCTGGTGCTGTGCGGATGACATTTTTGCAAATTCGAAGTGACGCAGATGGTGCCAGCTCTCAGGGCTGACACGTAACGGAACACCCTATATACCATCTGGCTTTTAAAAGAAAATTTCCATTAGCTTTCGTCATGACGGCGACACGGCGCGCACGGCTTTATAGAAGCAACATGGCAGCAGCAAACGCTACGGGTGGTTGCGGTGACTATGAAGATGAGGTGGTGTTAAAGGAAATTGATTTATTGTGCTTTTAATGTTGTTAGGCCCCAGGTTATCTATCAGAGATACGCGGGCGGCATCGAAACGAGGAAAAGGACAGTTTTTGTGGCTTCGTTATTATTATTTTCCGAAAGTGACACCGAACTGAATTATGACACTTACATATATGTACATAGGTATATTATTTTAAATTATTCCCTATACTTTCCGCCTCTTTAGTTCCAGCCCAAGGGAATTGTGGGTCAGCTTTCCCAACACGGAATATAGGCCTGTAATGTATATTAGACTGTACATGATGGACTTATGGCCGGATTGTACATTTATTTACCGAATTTCTTGAAAGGACGTTGAAGTGAAGGATGGTAATTTATATGGAAAGTTGGCAATGACCTGCCTCCTGCTTGCTTGGGTTATTCATTCTTGTTAGTATTTGCAGAATTTTGTTGTATCTAAAAGATGTGTACGTGTACATGATTAGTTGGGTTTGGAAGGAATAATAACACAACATTTATGCACCTGCTGTTATGTTGTTGAAACCATTGATTTATGTTCAAAATAATCTTTATTTCTCTTGGTGCACTTAGTATTAGGACATCAGGAATTAAAAAATAACAAGCCCGTCTGATCCCTAAGGTACACGAGGTTTTAACCACTCAAGGGTTCATCCTTAATGGAGCGGAAAATATCAATATTTTTATCTCACACTTGAGATGGAAGTAAAAGTAGATGTTGTTAAAGAGACAGTTTTTCTGGCTTTTGGGTAAGCGACTGAATACAACGCAAACACTCAAATGCTCTTAGATTAAATACGTCTTTGAACATTAAAGTTTTCAAAAACATTAGCGTCTAAGATCTCTAGTGTTTGAGTTTCTTACAAAATAACTCTTGACAGCCGTCAGTAAAAATTTTATTTTATGCAGCCGAATGCAGGTGGCTGTGATGAAGAATATTAGGTAGGTATTAGCTTGTAGACCCAGATATTATTGCATGCGTCTACCAAACCTGGAACCTATCTTATCTCCAAACTAAAAAGCGGGAAACTATTTGTTCTCCAACCAGGAAAAACCACACAACATTGTCGTTAAGAACAAAACATTACGATAGACAGCTCTAACTGTAAAGAGATAGGGTAAATATAAAACAAACAAAAAATAAAAAGCAGTTAATATCCTTGTCATAATAAAATACGTATCTCAAATTAATTAAACTAAAAACTTAAGCCAACTGGTGTAAATGAAACAACCTAATTACATAGGTAATAACAACCTTTAAACCCTATCTTTCAAATAATAGTTGTTTTTCTACCCTTCCATAGCTCCCGATGCACCATTCAAAGCACCTGCTTACGTAATTTATTATGTAAGTCCCAGCTTAGATTAGTCCAACACAATGTTGCATCTCCCTGCAAAGAAGTATTGAAGGTCGAATAGACTACTAACCCGACGCCTTTTTGGAAGTTCATTGAGCAGCACAAGGAGGGAGGACTCAAAAGTGCATCCTATAATAATGCCAGAGTGTCTGTTTGGCATTAAATAGGAATTACGCACGTGAATTGTGTCTAACAATAAATCATTTAGCACCAAAACATGATGCAATAGTGTATTGGCTTGCGGAATAAAGACTTACGCTCTTGAGTTACTGTTTCGAATAGAGCACTACAAGCATGCTGAAGAAAATTCATATGCAAAATGGCATAACTCATAGAAGTTGATAATAGTTTTTATGTTCCTTAGAGAGAAGACCAGGTAAGAGGAACAGAAGTAGATGAAGAAGACCCACTGAACTCGGCATACCGCACGCACACCTGCCAAATATATTTCAAAGTAAAAGTGCAAAATTGCAATTCTCTAAGGATGAATTTATTTAGCGATTCGTAAGTAGCTGACTTCTTCTCATAACACAGCATCAAGGACAAAGGATGCGGGAAAACTTTTCACCAAGAGTGAAGGTAGTTATGAGAGCCCTTGGTGCAACGGCGGGCCGATACTGGAGGAAGACTATTTTGTTGAACTAATGATGGAGATTCCAGTTGACGTGGTGATGGTGAAATTAGTGCTTCAAAGTTTTCCATATTCGGAGTATATGTGTGTTTTATTATAATTTGAATTTATCGGCAAAGGGGTATGGTTATTAGGTGGCCTAGGCTGAGTTACAAATGGGTTAATGAAAGAGAAATTGAATTCTTTGCTCGGCTTTTTAAATAGAATTTGCATTGTTATTTCATATTTCTAGACCAAAATATATAATTGTCAACCTAAACTCTGAACCTTACCTCTAAACCAATGACCAAATTGTCAATCAAAATATTTAATCGTTCGAAAATTTGAAGCATGAAGCATGAAGCAACGTATATTTTCGGATTGGGTTCCGAAAGATGGCGCACGCAAGTGAAATAGGGCTTTAAAAAATTTCACTGGAGGCAATTGGAGAATTACTCTTTCC
Organism: Platycheirus rosarum; assembly: GCA_963971375.1. Lineage (NCBI taxonomy): Eukaryota > Metazoa > Arthropoda > Insecta > Diptera > Syrphidae > Platycheirus > Platycheirus rosarum. Next base: position 92,106,235 of record OZ020509.1, read on the forward strand.
AGAGTTTCCAGAGTGTAGCGCCACCTAAGTAGGGGTTAGGTATGGTAATATGGCTGTCACGTTGGCTTAAAATGTTGATTATGATTTACAAAATTGATAAAATAGAGTAACTAAATGGCATCTAGAATGGAGTTATTTCACATAACAGCGGGAGTAACAATTCTTCAAAAAGTAAGAGGTTCATAGACACTAGGAATCCTTCACGTCAAAATACCATCGCAAAAAAAATAGAGTGTTGCCGTCAAAGCTGGTACTGTATTTTTTTAAAAAACATATATATACCGGAGCTTTTATGTCCATCGGCTCAACATGAACCAGCCATCTAAGACTTTAGTAAGGTCTGTGTCGCTTTACAGCCCGTACAATTCCTTGTTTCGTTGTATCTCCTTCTCCAATTGCCGGTTAAATATACGGGACCAAAAATTTCGGTAATTTTTTTTTCGAAGCAACCTTAAGCGCCCTCATTCACTTTTGACAGCAGGACTGGAATGATGAGATGAGGGTCTTATAAAGGGACACTTTAGTTGCCCGATAGGGATCGTTGCTACTCAATCGCCTTCTTTGAGCGAAAAAGCTGCAATTTCCAAGAGTTAGATATTCTTCATTTTGTCTAAGCGCTGGTGTTGTTACCTGAATAAATATTGGTCCAGGTAGGCAAAGTCCCTAACTACTTCAAAGTTATAGCTATCTAGTCTCTTCAGAAAAGGCAAACTTGCTCGCCGCCCATTTCGCAGCCAGCTCCACGCTGCCGCATAGCAACGTTGCCACTGCGTAAGCTTTTCCATCACTCCTACTCTTCTGGAATCTTTCCTAGAAGATGGAAAACAGCATTTGTCCAGCCTGTCCCTAAGAAAGGTGACCCATCCTCACCCTCCTCCTACCGACCCATAGCACTGACATCCCTTTTTTCTAAGGTCATGGAAACACTGATTAACCGTCAACTTAAGGAATATCTCGAAGATCGTAAGCTTCTCCATGACCGCCAGTATGGCTTCCGCAGCAACCGTTCCACTGGTGATCTGATGGCATATCTCACCGAACAGTGGAACAAATCTTTACATCGCTTTGGTGAAAGTAAGATTATTGCTCTTGATATCTCCAAGGCATTTGATAGAGTTTGGCATGAAGCTCTCTTATCGAAAATGCGTCCTTTTGGGATCGATAATACTCTTGTTCGTTGGATTAGAAGCTACCTTCTGGACCGTTCAATACAAGTTGTATTGGACGGATTCAAGTCTGATTCCCATAAAATAAATGCTGGTGTGCCCCAGGGCTCTGTTCTGTCTCCGACTCTTTTCCTCATTTTTTATAAATGATCTTCTGTCTGTTACTTGTAATCCACTTAACTGTTTTGCTGATGACCCTACCCTCAGCTTTTCATATTCGTTCGATAATTCACGTCCTTCGCCTTCGGACGTACAATTGCAACGGTGACGACGTATGTCAAGCTCATTAAATTCCGATTTATACAGCATTGTCAAATGGGGTAATATGAATCGTGTGGAGCTTAATGCTTCGAAAACTCAATGCTGTCTTCTGTCATTAAGGCTTAACATACCCCTAATGCCATTGTCCATGAATGGCACTTACATCGAAGAAACCGAAAAGCTCTCAGTACTCGGTATGTGTGTCAACGACGACCTCCGTTGGAACGACCATATATTTGAAATCGCTAAGAATGCTGCTAAGTGCTTAGGTTTTCTGTATCGGTGTAAGAAGTATTTTTCTCCATCTGATCTGGCTACAATTTATAAAGCGTTTATACGCCCTAAACTCGAGTATAACTCCCACCTCTGGGCAGGTGCTTCGCAAACATCGCTTCACCTGCTTGATAGAATACAAAATCGAGCGTTAAGATTGATAGGAAAAAGAACTGCCGCTGAAACAATTGCCCCACTCGAACACCGACGCAATGTTTCAGGTCTTTCCTTATTTTATCGTTTCTTTTACAAAAAATGTTCACTCGAAGTAGCCAGTTGCATTCCTCCCCTTAAAAGTTTCGCCCGTAATACTCGTCTTGCTAGTAATGCCCATCAGTTCACCCTTGAGCCCAATTTCAGACGTACCGTGAAATATAGAGATTCTTTTTTTAGCCGTACAACACGACTTTGGAATGGTTTACCCGGCGAGATTTTCCCTTGCCATTTCAATTTTCAAACATTCCAAACCAATGTTAATCGACACCTCCTATCTCTCCCCTCCCTATCTTCCTAATGCCCGCGCAGTGTGTTACATTAAAAGGGAAACAAATAGTCCCTTGTGCGCGCGTTAATTATAAAAAAATTTACCCTAACTGACTTCTGAGCCCATCTTCGCTGCATCCGTTTTAATACTCACATAAATAAGGTACTGCGAGTAATTGGATTAGCTTCTGCAAGATCGTTCTTGGCCTAGAGTTCACTGCTCTTAATCTGTCAGTTTGTTTATGAATGCCTTTAGGGGCTCTGATGTTGAAAACTTTCAAGCCCCTGTTATGTTCAGAGGGTTTCCCTTCTTAAGCATCAGACATTGGCATAAATAAATGACTTAAAGTAGCCCAAAGAAAAAGTTAAGAGGTGTTAAATCGCACGAACGAGACGGCCAATCGACCGGCCCATTTTTTGAGATATCACGCTCATCAAACTTGCCCTTCAATAAATCGATTGTAAGGTGTGCTGTGTGGCTTGTGGCACCATCCGGTTCAAACCACATGTCGTCCAAGTCTATATCTTACAATTCGGGCCAAAAATAATCAGTAATCATGGCGCAATAACGCTGGTCATTCATAGTAACGTGACGATCGTTATCTTCGAAGAAAAAATATGGCTCAATAACGCCGCCGGTATGCGAACCGCACCCAACAGTTATTTTTTGTGGATGAAGTGGTGATATCATGAAGCAAATCTGGATTTTCACCCAACCCCGAATTTTGGTAAAAAAAATTATAATTTGCAGACATTGCTCGCTCGTATTCTTTACAATGATAAAAATGTTGAGTTTACTGAATAAATTGACAATGACAGTTCGATGATTAGTGCAAGGGTGCATTCACAAATTAAATTCAAAGTTATCAAGTCACTATTGGAAAACCCTCCTAGGACCCGGAGCCAAATTAACCAGATGTTGGTAGTAAAGTAGCCCATACATGGTGTTCACTAAGCATTTTAGCCTGACTGAAATTGTTAGTGTTAGACAAGACCGTACATTAAAAAACTATCAAAAAAAAACAAATAAAGCTTTTAAGTCGGACAGGGGACGTACGTGAAAGTCATTTGCAGTTATTGTCTTACTTGTAGTTAAAATAACTGATATATAAGAGATCAAAATATGTAAATAGAATGCATTTTAAAGGTTTTCGACTTTCTTTTTAAATGTTCTACTTTTACTGCAAATAATAATTAAAAAGATTACTCCAACCAAAAAATCGCCTTCCGGGAGGAATAACTACAAAAACAGCGGCATAAGCCCAATATAAACTTTTATCCTTTGCACAATATTTCACCAGCTAATCCGGATTAAACATTGAATTGCGAGAGAAGCTGGCAAATCCTTATTTATTGTTGCATTCAACAGAAAACAAAATCACGATAAAAATGTAGTAAAAGGTCGAAGTTAGGTAAGAAGTGAGATGAAGGATTAACATGAAAAAAGCATAATTAGACAACAATCAATACATACCTTAGCTATGAGTAAGCAGACAACAAATAAATTCAAAAATGACATTTCTTCTGAAAAAAAAAAGATTTTGCATCGATGCATTGGACGATTTTATTACATTTTTGTTCAATTGAATAATAGAAAATGTAAGTATGCTAACGACACTTACCAGCGTACTTAGACTGTGCACTGAGACAATACCACACACCTGTACATCTCCCACAACAGGAGCATCACAAAAAATGGCACTCCCAGAAGAGCTCTATCCTATCCACCTGCAACTACACCTTCAACTTCAATATAATGCAATGAGAATATAACAAGCAAACTTCACATTCCGCTAGAAGCAGCTAAAAGTATAACTTATGCGAAACACTATCCCGCCCACCATTTTGAACAAGAAGCAATACAAAAATTCACTTAAGCCAAGTAGAAATATCACGGTAAATTTGTGAAAAACTTATTTCGAAAATATTTAAAATTCCACCCACGAAACTCACTTATTCATTCAGCCAGGGAATTTTCCCAACTTTTCCTTAACACACACACACACTCGCCTTCCACCTCAAAAATCCACCTGCTGTATCCTGTATCCATTATACTATAGGCAGCATTTCTGTTTAACATCTTTCCCGTCATCACGCCAAATTTACAAAACCCGTACAGCTTATGCGATGGTCGTGTTTCATGTTCAATATTCTATTGGCTCAAAATCTATCGCTGAACTTTTCAAACGCTCCAGGATGCAAAAGTATCAGGAGCGACGGGTTATGCCAAAAATTGTTCTTGCTTCATTGCATTTCGAGACAAAAATGAAACGCCAGAAAATATCAAAAAAGGACCAAAAGGATGTTCTAGAAACTTTGGGATGGGAATTTTTAGAAAATTCAATTCCTTAAACATTACAGCAACTTGTTCGTCGGGGAACTCTTTTTGGTGGATCCTTTGACAGGATACATGATACAACAATTTCCAAACCAAATTGAACGATGAATTTGGGAATGGGGGAATGGACACCGAACACCGAGTGGGAACTTACTTGAAAGAATATAAACTGAATTTTGTGAAAGGGTTAAGAGTGTCAAAGTGATTTCCTTAACATTGTATGTCTTTGAACCAAAAACTCCTAGCGAATATTGGAAAAAACGTGTGGCATAGAGAACATGGAAACATCAGGGACGACCGAATGTTACCTTCACAGTTGAAAAATAATCTTCTTCTACTACCTATATGTGTTCCTTGCAACTATTCGTCTTGGTTGGAACTTTGCCTGGATTTTCATTCCTACCTTTTTGGGATTTTTTTTATTCAGTAAGATTGCCAAAGATGGAAGGAAAAAGTGTGTACATGAAGCAGGATGTGTTCAGCAACGACGACAGTGGCCACTTTTTTGCGCAAAAAAGGTGAAAAGTGTTACAAAAATGAGAAAAAAGCTTTCTACCATTAACGCAATTAGTTTTAGTTCACACATACACAGACAATTTGAAGAAGAATGTTGGAAAAAAAATTCTTTGATGTTAAAGGGGTTCACCGGTATTTTTAAGACTCTATAGAGTGAATTGCATTGATAATTTCAGCTTTCCTTTTTGAAATCACATTTGGAATAGAATCACAGTAGAAATAATTTGATGTGAAAGTTTAATCAGTGGAATTCCAGGACGAATGGTGGTTTGTTTGAAGAACGATTTTTTAAAGTTTCTTAAAACTTGTGGTTCAAAATAAATTGCACGACTGGATCGCACGTACTTGCTCATACTATGTGCGGTCACATTGTTGAATAAAATTTAAGAAAATTGAAGTGAACATCAAAGCATTTATTCGATTTTTGTGACTTTTGATTGTTCGAATAAAGTACGTTAAATTGTATTGAGAAAAATAATTTAAACGCCAATTTATTTCTTTAAAAAATGTTAAAAAGTGTTATTTTTATCAAAATCGTAGGAACGGTTTTTAAATAAAACGTTTTTTTTAACAAATTCATTTAACAACTTCATTTATAAAAATAACGAAATTTGCTTTCATTAGACTAGTGCCTAGGGCTCAACCGAGCAATATAAAACAACATTTGGGGGAAAATATTAAACAAATTATTTTTTTATGAAATCAAAAAAAAAACACTATTCATAACGTTTTTTGGAAAAAATGTTGTAAGCCATCCTATTTCTTTTGCTGTTTTCTATTTTATGAATTTTTCATTTCAAAATCGTTCGACCAGTTTTTTTTTCTTCAGTTTTTTCAGTTTCTTAAATTTTTTTCTCCCATATCATTCACAGTGTTTGGGTCATATTTAAATATTTAAATTAATAGAAAAGAATAAGAAGTAATTAATAAGAAGAAGTCAGTTTACGCACGATAATTTTACGTGATAACGTCATAAGAAAACATTGATGGCAGCAACAACAACATACAGTCCGTTAACTTACACCCACAATCCCTCTCGTTAAATTCACACACACACACCCCAATATCTACATATTCTTTCTACTTTAACAAAACTCCGCCTATTTTGTATTTCTTTTTCTCTTTTTGTGTTTAAGTGGAATTATTTTGGGAATTTGCGCCATGTTCCCCTGGTGCTCAGAATACGTTTGCGATCGATTTTGGTTGAAAAAAATTACCGACAAACCTTCTCGTTAAATCCACATACACACAGCCCATTATTACATTTCTTTTCTACTTTAACAAAACTCCGCCTTATTTCTTATTTCTTTTTCTCTTCTTGTTCTTTTGGAATTGGAGTGGAATTATTTTGGGAATTTGTGACTGTTCTTTTTCATCTTCGCCTGGTGCTTGCGATCGATTTTGGTTGATAGAACCACAGTATTGCAGCGTGCTCACTTTTCTTATCAGCATTATCAGCATGAGTCATATTATTTCGTATGTGTAGCCTGTCATCGGTTTAAAGATGTTGTCACGTCAAAATCGAGTCCTTTTTAAAAATTAAAAGTATATCTGAATTTTATAAAATCGTTTTTGTAGAATATGTTAAAAAAGATTGTAGAATAGCCCTATAGAATACAAGTAAAAAAGACAAATTTAGCAAAACTTTTCACAGTTTTTAGTTTATCAATCGTTACGGAGAAGACCTCAAACTAAGTCAAGTAGGTTACAGTAGAAATAACGACCACAAAAGAATGAAGAAATAACTTAATCGATTTATGAACGAACTCCTAGCTGCAGCGATAACGATAGGAAAAATAAACCGGGATAATTGCTTCAAAGCTTAAAATTCTAACATTCTAAGCCAGTTTTTAGAATGGCAACAGTTTTATGGCCTATTCCCAAATATTGTTCACAGTAAGTAATCCGCAACAGTTTCTATCCTTAAAAACAGTTAAGATGCCATTAGGGAAAGTATAGCAGCACACCGGCATTGGGTCCAAGTCGAGAAACTTATTTGAACAAGTGCTAACAGTTCTTTCTTTCTTCTGTTCTGTATGTCTTTCGGTCTTGTATCGTCTTGTGTTTGAAGAGCCGATGGCTTCAGTTGTCAGTGCATGTAAGTCTATCTGGAGATTTATCTACGGAATAATTATTTTCTTTTTATAAGACCTTTATAGACAAGCCTTACACAAGTTGTTTAAATTAACCCGTCGTAGAGAGCTTTGTAGCAACTATTATTTTTTTCAAATTTTCTGTAAACAACTTGGGAAGGTCTTATACTACATGCTATTTTGAGCCTTTATCAAGAAGCCTTCCAAAGAACTTTAAATTAAATTAAAAATATGTATTAAAAAAAAAGACCTAAGCATACAGATCCTGGAGAATTTTTAAGAATATCCGAATATATTGCAACAACTATATTGAAAGACAACAATGTGTTATAATTCGAGCACTCATCGTTCCTTGATCACAAGCATCACTTTTCACCGAATTAGTTGTAAAAACGGTGAAACTCAACAGACAGCGTCTGTGTTGAAGTCAGTGGAGTAGAAGCCGAAAAATAAAGAATTCCTAAATGAAATTTTTTGAGTAAGTGGTTGTACAAAACAATTTAAAAAAAAATTTAATTAATAATAAAATACCTGACGATCATTAAACTAAGTAGATGCCCTACTCCATCTGCCCAACTTATCGGCTAACAACATATTCCAATAGACTAATATTGAAGGGCTTAAAACCAATTTCCTTAAAAGCATTTTGTATAGGTTCAACCTAAAAAAAAATAAAATAAGTGAACATCAAATCCAATCCACTTTTTCATCCTTAAAAGTTCAAAAAGTCCAAAATACAAATTCAATTTGTCAGTCATACATTGGGAAGGCTAGAGGCTCAACCACTGCCATTACTCAGCAAATTCACATGCACCGTTGTATCCCATTTATTTATATGTTTGTCTAGTTCAATCGTACTTTCACCACCATAGTGTGCTATTGCCTCCTAACAAATTGCCACCAACACCTTGCATCAACATAGAAAAAGTCAATAGAGCGTGTGCAGGTATTGTGAAGCTCCCCAAAAAAGGGTAAAGCCTTCAGACAAGAACCGAGCGGAAGTGATAGGGTCTGCGATGGGTGAACGCGTGAAGGAAGGCTCACCATCGCATCCGTCCTTAATTTACCTCTAAATCCCTTGAAAAACACCACATCACGGGAGGTTAGAAACTGTCAGAATGAATAAAAGTGTCATCGACAAAAACACCTTTGTGTCTCCTCCTCCGTGTATGCATTCAAATAAGGATAAGGATGCCTTTTTTCACACAAAAGGGTAACTTTCGCAGAACGAGGTGATTGTTTTGTTGGATTTTTTCTCGACTGCGCAAAATAACTGGTACTTTCGAGAAAAGGGCTAAAAAAATAATCAAACAAGAGCCAAAGGGTTGAAACCCCAATAATGCGGAAAACAAAATTTTTGTCACGTCTCCTATAAGTTATGACAACATTTTGAATATTTTACTATTACAAGAATTTAAGTCCTTAACGTTTACAAAAAGAATGGTTTAGGTGAAAATACGTTAGAACTGCGCAAAGCGTGGGGAAAAGGGTGAACAATGATTTTTCAACGTTAGTTCGGCCATTTTGTTTGAGTTAGCATTATGTGGCCGGAAGGAGATCAAAACTTTTCGGGGCTTTTTATCTCAGTTCAGAACATTGTGGAATCAAGGTATTCCGGAGAAAAAATTGAATTAATTTTATAACGGTTAGAGGACCATAGGCCAGTGGACCTTTCTGTGGAAAAAATGAATTTCGAATAGAATAAATTCGTGACATTATTTTTTAGTAGTTTTCAAATCACACGTTATGATAAGGGTGAAGTGTTTAAAAAATCCTATGCAAATAATTTGTCATTTCAGTTAATTCAATTTCAGTTGAAATTAAATTATCAAGGATTGTCGGTAACATAAAAAAGGAATTTAATTTTTTTCTAGAAATGTACATTACATTACATATTGACCTACTCCGTAGATAAATCTACGAAGTAGAGACACTTATGAGCACTGGCTACTGAGGCCATCGGCTCAGACAATTACAAGACAACATTGATACAGGACAGAACAGAAGATAGGAAGAGGACGGAAATCAGAAAACACATAACACGGTCCCCCATCTTTACACTAACCACGCGCTACGATGCTTGATTTCGCTGATCTCACGGGAAGCGATGCTTAATCGGAGCCAAGGCGGTTGGAAAAAAATTTAAATTTAATTTAAGGGCATGGAGTAATTGACTATCGTGAAGAACGATATAAGGACAATATGTTTAATCCCAAGAAATATTTCAGGTCAGTTTAAGTGTACTCTTGTTTGTACATTGTTGAAGAGCCCTTCAATTTGGCGGGAATTTTGCTTCTATTTGTTTTTTTTTTAATAAGGGCGGGTTAATGTTGAAATGATACAAAACAATGTTTGTGTCAAGTATTAACAAAATGATTATTTTGCAGCGTTCTCTTCCAAATGCTCCAAAACAAACAAAACAACAGATTGGGCAGATGTCACCAAAATAACATGGCCCATGGTGCCAATTAAAAAATCCTATGTATATCTACGGTGACCATCCGTCCCGTATATCCCGGGAGAGTCCCGTATTTAGCTCGCCTGTCCCGGATACATTTTGAGAAAACCCTGGACGTACAACGTATTTAGTTTTTGTCCCGGGTTTTTTCCCGTATATTCATGAATTCTAAATATCCTATTACGTATTACGAATACTTAAATCAGTGCGATGTTTGAAGAAACTTGAAGTTTTTAGTTGGGAAGTTCTCCGAAACGTTCTTACCTGGCCAGAAATAGAATCTTCGTTAACTTTTGTCAACAAAAAGTGGAGAGATACAATTAACAATGATTGCAATTTGTTTGAAGAATTTGTTTAACTAAAATCATTCTAAACCTTACACATTACAACAAAAACAAAATAATAAATTGTGGAAATGTTTGAGCATTTTTGAAGAAAAGTATAAACTTTAAAAATCTTTAAGTAATTTCCGAGTTCGGCATGGGTCTGCTAGGTTCAAATGCTCCAGTCGTTTCATAATAAACAATATTTGGACAAATGAAAAACACAATTAAATGTGAAACTCTCAGAGCTATGTTAAAACTAAAATTAAACTATAATTTGGAATCTCAGAAATAAAAAAAATATTTTTTTAAAGGAAACAAATAAATCATCAACAAAATTTGTTCAGCGAAAAAATACCAACAATGATCTCCTCGACAAGTTGTGGTTTATGTTAATTTTTCATAGACTTCGTTCAAGAAATTCTGAATTTAAAAACAAATTAAATTTATAGTTTATGATTATGATCCAAATTATGTTTGTGCGCGAACTACTTTTTTTCGGCTCAATCGATTTGGATGAAATTTTTTGATGATTATAGGGCATTTTTGGTCATATAAGAAATCTGTTTGCTGTGCGATGTTTAGAACCGGGGTTATGACCAAAAATGTCACTCACATGGTTAAAATCGAAAATTGATAGTGTACCCGAGCAACTCCAAGAGGATCAGCGAGTGATTTAAATTCTTTTCTATTTTAGATTTTTTTTATTTTTTTATCAAATGCAAAATATTTTTTTTTTTATTTTCAAATTTATATTCCGGGTTTTGCTCCGAGAAATATGGTCACCGTATATATATCTGAAGTAAAAACTTACCCATACTTCATCCGTCAAAATAGTTGTGTTATCATCTTGATGGCTTCGGCAAACTCATATTAACCGCCTAAGTTCAATTCTATACTTGACTGTGTGAATTGAAAAATACATATTTCACTAACAGAGTTTCCTTTGCCAACTGAAAACAATACAGTATAGCTTTTCCATTGGATTTATCATAGTGCTTTCGGTTTTGAAGCTTTTGAGAACAAATTTAGTAGTGTGAGAGGGTAGGTGTTGCCGAATTTGTGTTTTTATTAGTACTAATAGTTGGAAAATCATTAAAATGCAGTTAAATTTGGAATTTTAGTAGAAAGGAATTATTTTCTCGAAGTTTGCAAGTACATTACGTGACAATATTAATTCGGAAAAGTGTTTTGACTTGGTATTGTGTTTTAATTTTATAAGAGTAAAGTGGTATTGTGATTAATAATAAATAATAACTAGCACATAATGCATTAATAAATTTTGCGAACTAAAATTGGTTTAAATTGTGTTAAACTGTGAAATGCTAAGGTGAATTTAATTTTTTAGTAATTAATAGTTTTTAATTGTATTGTAATCAGCAGTTGGAAACCGTATGCAATTTGCTCCCCGATTTGCGACAATTTATAATGGTAAGTACGGAAACTCTGTTAGAGCTTTTACTTGAAACAGAAATATGCAAGCCAATGCAATCAGACTGAGAGCAAACGTCCTACCTTCCCTGTATTGACAATATTTGTTGAACGGGTTATGCCTCAGGTTGAAAAATTCGTCGTCAACTTCTATGTAACTTAGAATTTTTTGTCCGTTAGGCCTAATTCTTCGTAAGGTGGTATCAAAGCGACATATGAACATATCATAATGCTTAAAATATCGCGGGTTTTTGAAGTTGTGTTTTTGAAATTTGGGTTGACTAGTTCTGTTTTCAAATTTTCGTCTAGTTGTTGATAGACTTATTTCATTTTATTCGTATTAAAAATTTTAATAAAGAAAGTAAATACATAGAGAAAAAAAGTATTTTTAAAAATATTTTAAAGAAAAGTGCCTTTATCTACAGATATAAATATTTTAGAAACTTTCATCAATAATTCTTATTCTATAGCTAAGAGTAATGTGGAGATTTTCGTTATCGTTCAATATTCTTTTTAAATCTTCTTACCTCTTTGAAGATGGGACGGGAATTAAGAAAGTGAATCACATCTTCATTTTCCCTAGTTTTACATAGGCAGCAGAGAAGTTCTCCTCTCACCTGAATTACCATAGATATATGTGCAGTGGTAAGTTCGTTGATCCGGTAGTTTATCTGTTGGTGGTCTAGTTGCCGATACAAGAAACCTGATGTTGAATTTTCACTTTTTCTACATAAAGGACTAATTTTCGCGTGATGTTTCTGCAAAGGGCGATATTTTTTTCCTTTAGATCTAGCTGTAAGTTATACATCTTTGCGACATTTTCCAAGTCCTTATAAAACTATGTTTTCGTTCTAAGTGCCTTCATGACGAGAATTTTGGCCATCCGTGAGTCATCTTACGCACCGTAACACATTATAGAACGCATAACAGCTTCAAAGATCTTCATTTTGTATTGAAGCGCGATCCTGGAATTAGACATGAGACTTTTCCAGGCTGAATTTATCGCTTTTTTCGAATCTGCGAGTTTTTATTTTAAAGTTTGGTTTGAATAAAAGGTCGTTATTAATTGTAACTCGCAGATACTTGTAAGAAAACTTCAAGATCTTCCCCACCATATTTCTTTTTTTCAGATAAAGCTCATCGACCTCTTTCTGTTATAAATAAAAGCACTTTCAACTTTGCCGTGTTAATTTCCAGACAATTGTATTTGCAGTAATTTTCCAGCCTATTTATCATAAGCTGTAGAGAGCTATGTGATTCTTCTAGGATGACTAGATTGTTCGCGAAAAGTAAGGTTTTAATTCTGATACCTTCAACCCTGATTCCTGCTGGCAGGAACTCTGTAAAATATGGAGAATAACAGAGTGCTTGGCAAACATCCCTGTCTTACACCAATTTCTATTCCAAATCAAACCGACAGCTCATTCCCATTCCATATGGCTGATTAGAGATTGACAAGGAAATTCAGGAGCATCGTTGATACGCCGATTTGAGAAAGTGGTTTTTGTTGTGAGTAATTTTTGTGTTTAAGTTTGCATTCTTGAATATTTTTTTTTAATTTTTAAAAAAAGTTGTTGAATATAAAGCGTTTTATTTACAAACCGTTCCATCGATTAAAAAAAAATATCGCACTTTTTCACATTTTTTAAGGAAATAAAATGGCGTTTAAATTTTTCCGCAAAAAAATATTTTACGTACTTTTTTCAAGGATTCAAAAATCAGAAAAATCGAATAATAACTTTGAAGTTCCTTTACAATTTATCAATTTTTATTCAAGCTGTGACCGCACATAAGACCAAGTGCGTGTGATCCTTCGTGTAATTTTTTTCCTGAGGTTTAGGTAGCTTTTTGGGCTATACTTGATGAATTGAAGATTTGTTCCACAGTAGAATAGCCTTCTCTAAAATCTTAGTCTTGCCTAGAATTGGCTTAATTTTCTATTATTTTCTTTCCCTTTTGTTAGACACATGTTCAAAAATCCAGTGAACATTTTCGCTATGGTATTCATAACCGAAATACCTCTATAGTTTGATGCATAATTGGGGTCACCATTCTTGAATATTGGGAAGATTTTTGTATTCTGGAATTCTTCCGGCACCTTTTTGCTTCCTTGAATATATAATTAAGGGATCCAACAATTTGTTTCAAGAAATTATTTTTTTTTTCTTTTTTTTATTTATTTGACTATAACTACAGATACATTATTGATCACAGTTATTTGGATTATACAAATAATATTACATTTACATAATTAGTGACGATTTAAATTGAATAAAAGTATAATTTGTTTAAATTTCAATGAAGTAAGATTAAAATCTACGAAGGAATTATAATTATTGAACTGTTTACATAAGAGAGAGAACGGTTCATTATTTAAGTAGTTTAAAGTAGTTTCATGTGTTCGCAAAATTTTATAATTTCGACTTGGACGGAATGGCACATTTAATTTTATTAAGGAAAGCAAATAAGGAGAATTTATATCACCGTTTAAAAGTTTAAATATGAATGCAGCATTGAGTGATGACCTCCTATCCTCGAGCGTATTAAGACTAATCAGTAAAAGCCGCGAACGATATGGTGGAAGATGGTGATGATTATCCCAGTTAAGATGACGGAGAGCAAATAATAGAAACTGTTTTTGAATTGATTCAATGCGGGCAATGTGACAGGAGTAATATGGGCACCAAACTTGGCAACCATATTCCAAGATCGAACGAACCAGTCCAACAAACAGGCTCTTTGTCACATAAGGGTCGTTGAATTCTTTTGACCATCGTTTAATCATTCCTAGACGAACAGAAGCTTTTGCAGTTATAGAGTCGATGTGCATTCTGAAGTCTAATTTTGAATCAAATATTACTCCCAAGTCTATAAAATAATTAACTCTTTCAAGTTTTGAATTATTTATAGAGTATTCATTAAAGAAAACATTTTTAACTCTAGCGAAGGTCATTACTTTGCATTTCTTAGAGTTCAGTGTGAGATCATTCTTATTACACCATTCCTGCAAATGATCAATATCAGATTGCAGTTGAAAGTAATCAGCATTATTTTTATATGAATATGAAATTTTCGCATCGTCAGCATAGAGATGTATATCACAGTATTTTATCACAGAGGGTAAATCATTTATAAAAATTACGAATAACAGTGGTCCCAGGTGGCTTCCTTGAGGCACGCCAGACTTGACATCTATTGCGTTGGATAAATGAGACTTGAACTTAACATATTGAGTACGAGATGATAAATAACTTGCAATCCATTGCACAAGTTTTGGGGACCAGCCGAAAAGTGAAAGTTTTCTAACAAGCAGCTGATGATTAAGTTGATCGAAGGCTTTGGAGAAGTCAGTGTATATTACATCCGTTTGATGACCATTCATGAATCCTTTTGTTATGCATGATGTAATTTCCAACAGATTTGTAATGGTAGATTTGCCCTTGACGAATCCATGCTGTCTGTCCGATAGATGCGATTTTACACCATGTATCAACTCATGGACTATTATAGATTCCATCATCTTGGGAATAACGCTGAGTTTTGGTATACCTCGGTAGTCACGCATGTTGCATCGGCTTCCTGATTTAAAAAGTGGAATTATAAATGAAGACTTCCAAGCGTGCGGGAAAACGGAAGACGACAAAGATAGGTTAAACAAATAACACAAAGCACTAGCCAAGGAATGACAGCAGTTTATTAAAACACAGGAAGGAACATTATCAGGTCCAGTAGAAAATGAATATGTTAACTTCTTTATTGCACTTGTCACATCGTTTTCTTGAATAAATGGCAAGTCATTTGTAATGCTCATGTTAGAGGTAATTTGATGCAGCCCAGCCAACCCATTATTACATTTGTAGATGCCTTTAAACATTTCTGCAAACATATCACAGATCATTACCCCATCATTTGAAGAAATTTGATCTAAATTCATATAGGACGGGAATTCAGCTATTTTTCTCTTATTTTTAACAAATTTCCAAAAAGATGAAGGATTCCATAATAGGTTAGCTTTCATAGATATTATGTAGTTTTTATATGCAGCCCTTGATTTGACTTGGAATTCTCTTCTTATTCTGCTGAACTCTTGAGCAGTGGAAACTGTAAACTTGAATTTGAGCTTGTTGTGGAGTTTGTTTTTTTTTGTTTTTAAGCCTTTTAAGGAAAGGTGTGAGCCAAGGAACACAATTATCAACAATTTTGATGCGGCGACAAGGTATTGTTTTCAAAAAGCTGTTGTACAATATTTCATAGAAAGTATCAGTTGCTTTACTAGCATCCATATTAAAAAAGACACTATCCCAGTGAAATTGAGAAAGTTCCATATTGAGTTTTTCAAAATCAGTTTTCTTGAAGTCAAATTCATAGCCATGATCGTATTGACTAGCACAAACGGAGGTCGGCATTTCCATTAAAACTTCAAAGCAAGGGTGAAATCTAACATCATCCAATAAAGGGCATGATCTTTGCACCGTTAAGCCATCATCCGTAAACACGAGGTCGAGAAAATTACCTCTTTCATTTTTAAACGGGTTAACTTGATTTAAGGCTAAAGAGCACATTGAGTCCACAAGAGAAATACTCGTTTCTGATGTCAACAATGTAGGTGACAAAAATTTGTCATCTTCTTGAAGAACGTCCCATTCAATGTCTGGTAAATTAAAATCACCAACAAGTTGTAACCGGTCGTTGGGATTCATCAGGGAAACAATGTACTTAATGTTTATAACACATTGATCGTAAAGTTCACAATTCATTTTTGGTGGAATGTAGACACAGACTATAAAAAGTTGGAAAGTTTTGAGGAGAGTTATAACACATACCATTTCTACGCTTATTGAGGGCATAGAGACAATTTTACAGTTGTAGCAATTTTTAATGGCAATTAGAACTCCACCACCAGACTTTTTACTGCTAGTTAAGGAAGACCGATCTGACCGAAATATTTGATACGAACTACATAGTATTTCATTGTCCAAAATAGACTTATCTAACCATGTTTCAGTAAAAAGTATTGCATCATAGTTAAACCCAAGACTTGAAGCAAATATTGATTTTAGTTTTGTCTTCAATCCTCCAATATTTTGGTAGAACATTGAGAAATAACTCATTGAGTATTTCGTACATTTGACCTCTTTTTGGCTACAGTAGGTCGCTTCCGAAAAGGGTGAACTATTGAGTTTACCGGCCAGAATTTCTCATCATTTAATAATTTAAAAATATCATTATTACGCTTTACATCAATAATGAAGGAGGAGTAGTTCCGATCTACATTCAGCTTCATTTTGCGAATGTTAAGACAAGATGAGTCTAAATTTGGTGATTTTTTTAGTAAATAAGACCATATCATTGACTCACTAGTTGTTTGTGGAAAATTTGAAATAAAAATTGGCAAAGGTCTTTCCATAGCAACGAGATCAAATTCCTCTGCGGTTCTTTCTCCCCCCACTGCGGAAGTTGAGGGCAACAGTTCAATACCATCAGATAAGGATCCTGCCGGGTCAGAAATCCTCTCATCCGTAATGGAAGCTATTGAGGAAACCGGTGGGCCGCCAGTAAACTCATCATTGGATTGAACTGTTGGTTGTTTCTGAGGTTTTTTTGATACGGCTACCAATTTATCGTTCTCAGCTTGGGGTTTCGGACCTGAACGGAGAATTCTAGGTTGCAACAAAGATGGTGACGACAAAGATTTCTCCAAGACTTGAGGTTACCGGTGATCATTTTGTTGCTGAAGAATTTTTTCCGTTGGGTTCTTACATCGATCCGATCGACTTTCATTTGAAAGCGGTGAAGGCGTCAGCAAAATCAATGGTACTTGAACTTCAGGATTTATTTGCGGACTTTCAATGGCCTTAAAACTTTCACTCATTCTTTCTGACGATAAAACATCGAAATCGAATAACTTTTGAATATCCGAAAATATTGTGGAGACATTGTTGAATAATTTTTGGAGTTTAAGGACTTTCCAATGTAATTTATCCACCGAGATTTTGTCATGCTTAGTACAAAAGTATCGTAAGCCAGCTACAGAAGTGAATTTATCAGCATCCTTACCTTTAATACCTATGCATTTAGCATGAACTAGTTGCAAGCATACGGCACAAGAAACTGTTACATCACTAGAAGTTTTTTTACAGACTAGACAGCTTAAGGAATCCATATTCAAAACACGAAGGGCGTTTTACGTGAGCTACACAAAAAAAATATAATAATAACAACAAAAAAAAAGTTGGCAACCCTTTAAATTGGTATTCCACGGGTCGAATTAAATGGGTTTTTCACAAAAATTACTATAACTTAGGAAATACGCTAAGCACAGAAATCGTTTACCACTTATTGAAAAGCTGTTGATATTTCCTTTCAGATTTTAAATTTTGATTGTTTTCAAAACTTAAAATTTTAAAATTAAAAAATCAAAAAAAATAATATTTGATATAACAGTGAATTGTTCACTTAGAGTTCACTTAGAGTATTTGCTTTAAAGGAAATAAGATTTCTTTGAAATTGCAAAAACTAAGCACTGTATCACCACAAATTTCAATTAAAATTAGAAATGCAACAACTATAAATAGATTGTTAGTGTTTATAATATTTAAGATCGGTTTATAACCACATAGAAACGTTAATTACTCGGGAGCAAACTATAGCACTTGAAGATAGGAACAGAGTTACCACCACGTAATAATTTGGTAATAAATTTGCACGATTTGCAAACGTTGTTCAGAAGTAAGTCTATTCATTATGAAATGGCAAACCAAACAGAGCATAAATCAAGTGAAAACAGTCAAAAGAGCAACTCAGAAAAAAGTATTGCCAGATTGAAAACCACACGTCTAAAAAAACACCCTTTACATGTCAGAAAATTCGGTTATAAAAAAGCATTAAGCATTCAATTTCCAGCATTGTGACACATTCATCTAGTTGGAGGTGATATTCATAAGTCGAGCTGTCTTTCCAGATAAATTTTTGTAGTAACGAAAGATTTTTCGTAAAAAAAACTTAGTATTAAATTAGCTTAAATTTCCACCGAAAGTCAATATTAAGTTTCCAGTGATGAAATCATTCATTGCGTACTTCCAATTCAATTTTTATAAGCGGTTACTTTATTTTAATGGCAGAAATTCTTTTCATAGCCGTAGATCCTTCCATAAAAAAAAAACTAATATCTTCTCGCGGTAATACCAAAATCGAGACAACTTTGACAGCTTCCATCATCGCCAAGACATCTGCTTGAAATACACCATATATGAAGTAATCGAGTCTAATTGAGTCTCTTATTTCGTAAGCTGCTGAGAGGAAGACAACTTCATTTCATTTTACTGTATTTGAACTACCTTCGAGGGTAGACTGGGATGTTGGAACAGAATTTAATTCTGTTAAGAAATTTTTAAAATAATCCTATATAACTTTAAGATAGAATCTTGAAGGATTTCTCCAATACTGTGAATTGGTTTATCCATAAAAATCAAATGGCAATAAGTTAACAACAATTGCCTGTTTTGTCATTAGACACAATTTACAGTTGAATTCCCTATCTGATCTGTAGATGCGACACAATTATGCAATCAAGGTGCATGTTTTGCCACAGAAGAATACCCCGATTAAACAATTCATTACCGCAGTTCTCGATTCTTCCGTGCATTTGCATTCATTTCTTTAACTCTCGCTCTACTCCACATCGTTTAGTCAAGATCAAGAACGGATATCCTTGGAAAGTTTTCACATTCTGAAATATGTATTTCTTATGCCGTAACCCTAGCTTGGACATAAACAAAAAAATACAATACCCCCGGAAACAGAGCTGTCTGATAAAAATTTGAATTCCCTATGTGAGTTGCTCGAAAGAGGAATTCACTTGCAAGGAATCTCCGTGGGAGCATCTTCCGTCTTCATTTGACTCGAGTGTATGTTGAACACCTCATTGGGAACTACACAATAGCAAGAATGCTCCAAGGATAAGAACTCAAGTCGAAGATGTGTGTTTATCTTCAGAAGGAACCTAACTTTTGCTATTGTTTCAACTGTCTGGGTCTATTTGTGTGTTGCAAATGTTGCTCCTTACTAAATATATTCTTTGCTATGCTTCTCCCAGCGGAAGTAAATATAGATTCTTGAATTCATGTAGATGTGCAGGTAAAACTATTGGCTGTTGTCTTTGTTTTGGGTGAGATAAGAAAACGAATACAAAAACAAAACGAAAAGTTATTAGTATTAGAAAAGTTTTGCAATTCTTGAGAAAAGGGTTTAACTTTTTGGTGTGTTTGTGTTTTTTGTATCTTTTTTTCTCAATTTTATCATAAGGTAAACTTGAGTTACAGAAGAATCAACGAATATTCAATTCGACTTAGGAAACAAGTTAAGAATGTAGGTAAGGATCTTGTAGGTATAACTTTTATTACCGTGGCATTGATATTTAAAGAAAGTTAAAGCTTAAAGTCTTTTAAAATAGTATTTGTGCTCGGTTAAGTCGAAATTCATTTTATGTTTTCATTTTAAGTTTTAAGAACGACTTTGGTGAAGTTAAGAAAAAGTTACTACCAAACAAAAATGTTTGGAGTAGCAAAGTTTCTACAGAGAGCATATAAATCAATACAAATTAAATTAGAATTTTCGAGAATGGGTTGTTTGGAAAATGAATTTAAAATAAATTGAAGTCGTTATGCTTTTTTTTAATTGCACTAGCACTATCCTCCCGATGTTGCTCGTTTAAGCCGGAGATAATAATTGTACATATCTGGTGCAAGCTAATTTTTTAACGAAAATCACTCTTTTCTTATATCGAAAGTTAAGCAATAAAATAAAGTAATTTAAAATATTTAATTCACGAATTTAAATTTTAATGTGTAGGTAACAATTTTATTTTATATTTACAAAAAATATCAATCAATAGGTTGATTGATTGATATTGTCCATGTTTATGTTTATGAGATAGCAGTAACTGGTAACTGGTAACATCACAAAGCAGTATTAAATAAATAATACTTTTCGAAGTCTGCGAGAAACGGAAATTGTTTCATATAAGCGATCTGAAGCGGGACCTCCAAAAGTAAGAAAAAACCGGCTGATAAAAGAATACTGGAAGGAGAACTGATCCATTAAACATCATCAGACGCTTACATTTGTTGGTTTAATGTTTCCACACAAGAGATTTTTGTTTAACTACATGTAAAACATCCTTTCCCATATCCCCATTCCCATACACCTAATAGTCCATAGTTAAACATTTGCAATGCAAAAAATTAATTCGCACAATTTTCTTATCTTGGGGGGGGGGGGGTGAATAGTAGCCTAAGTTTCGGTTTTCGGGAAAATGCGGGCGGCAGTGGTGCAGTAGATAAGATATTTGGCGGTGCGAAATAAGGCCCCAGACAAAACGGCCCCAAAAACAAAAATAAAATAAGGCCCCAATAATGGGGTACTTTTTCATAATAAAATAAAACCACATTTTTCTTTATGAAATTACGCCCCAAAAAATGAAAAAGACCCCAAAAACAAAATGAAAGAAGACCCCATTTTTTTTTGGAAAAAAATAAAAAAATAAAAAAAATTAAAAACCTAACACACTTAGGCTAAACTAGTTTTGCCTAGGCATTTCTTGAGATTTTATCTCCCAATCAGTATGAGGTAGGTATGGGGGCATGCTGCCCCCCTGCTTGGCCTCACTATAGGATTTGGAGTATGTACGAGATTGGGATTATGTAAAAGTTCTTTAAATCAAAAAAACGTTGCACATACCCAACCTTGCACCTTCTCCAAATCCTATAGTGAGCCCAAGCAGGGGGTTTGCAGGGGAGCAGCATGCCTCCCCCCCTCCATACCTTCTTCATACTAACATTTATCAAAGTGAGACATATCTTTAATTTTGTTGTTTGTGCTTATACTGGCCTAAGTGGCTTTTATTGCCAATTTTTGTATTCAACATAATATTTGTGTGGGGTCTTATTTCATTCTTTGATATTAGGAGCTTTTTTCATAATGAAATATAACCCCAACTTTAAAAATGAAATTAGGCCCCAAAAAGTGAAATTACACCCCGAAATAAAGATTTTTTTTGTTGTTGTTGTATTCTTAATATACTTTTGGGGCTTTATTTCATTTTTGGTTTTGGGGCCTATTTGTCTGGGGTCTTATTTCGCACCGCCAAGATGTGTGCTTGCCAAGCGCGAGATCCTAAGTTCGACTCTCAGTTTGGGAAGCAGTTTTTCGAACTCCTAGTGTAAACTAGAGCCGTCCGTGAGTTTTAAGTGAGAAAATAGTCACATGATTCTGACACTGCTCCGAAAAAAAATTATTTCCTATCTCTCTAGTTCTTGTAACTAGTGTCGTGCAACATCCGGTTGGTTTCTAAAAGGCATTGTATAACAACCCAACAATTAAGTTGGCAACATAAAACTATATTTTCATTTCACCTCTTTTATTATATTTTCATTCATATTAATAATTATGTTTTGCAATTAAAAACCCTTTAAAGCTTTATAAAATATTTGTTATTACTGTACAGAATAATATGAAAGCTTTAATGTATGAGTTAAACTCAAAATATTTCCACTCAAATTATTGTTCACTCAAATTATTGTTCTAAGTAAAACTGAAAGCTTTATATTATGAAAAGCTCTTCTAGCTAACTTAAACTTACACTCAAGCAAATGGGTATAAATAGTCCTGCACTGATCATTGTTCGATCACTCTTCCTTTTAGTCAACCAGGAGTTTGACTTACTTCTAAGTGCGACCGTTTACACCGTCCTCTAAAACAATTAAACCACACTCCTTGCGCGGTACATAATAGTTTCTTTTACTTTGCCTGGCTATTTTGCCCTTTGTTAGTATACCCTTTTAGGAATCGGTACTTCAACAGGTACAGCAGTTTCCGAACAGCTTACCTGTGGGTAAAGATTGCTCAAAGGCTTTTTCTCTTTCTTCACTTTTAATTGTTTATTTCGTAAGAGTTAGTAAATAAAGAGTAAAATACATAAAAAACATAAAATCTTTCATTGCGTCAACAGAGACGTATACAATCGAAGTTGGATCTAACGCCCCTACGCCCGAATTGCTCTACCGACACCCTTAGCACAAACATCCCCGCTACAGACATGGCTAATTTGTCTACCGATCAACTGAAGGAGCTCATCAATGCCATGACAACGCAATCTGTCAACAGAGGAAGTTTTAGCCACTGTGCAGAACGTTTCAGAGGTGAAAGGGATCCAGTTATCGTTGAAAACTTTATAGCAACAATAAGCATATATAAGGACATTGAATTGATTTCCGACGCAGATATGATGATCGATATGATCTATGGTTTGTTAGGAATTCACATTCGTGACGGAGTTCCACGAGACACCGTACACACTTTTAAAGAATTGCTCACTAAGGCAAGAGCGCTAGAGCTTTCAATAGCTGAAAGATCGGCCCAACAAGCCACTAAAATAGAAGCAACTTCAAAAAAAAGATGTAACTATTGTTCACATAAAGGTCATACGACGAACGAATGTCAAAAGAAAGAACGTGACTAAAGGACACAAGCGCAACCAGCTCATGCATTTGTAAAGTCAAAAGTACACTGCTATAAATGCAAAGCACCTGGATACGTACGTTCCAACTGTCCATCGTGTAAAGTACTTCCGAAAGGACCAACAAAGATATCTTTCAACTCAATCAAGACCACACTCAGCACAGATCTTTTAACGATACCAATTGCTGCCCATGGAGAAACGGGTATAGCATATCTAGATACTGCTGCTCGAACAAGCGTGGCTGGAAGGAAGCTATTTCTGCACCTTCTCAAAAATGGAACTAAATTCTCAGAAATTACTGCAGACGTCACACTTGCTGACGGAGATATGAAATCTCAAGAGAATATCTTGGACCCGCAATTCCTCTCAAGAGAAAGAACCCAGAAACCTCAAACAATGATTATTCACCTCATTCAATCCAGCAGATATTCCGAGACTCCTGAACGGAAGAAGGAGAAAACTAATGTTCCCTCGACCTCGACTCATATACGAGAAGATGATATTGAATTGGAACCATTTTTTTTTGGAAATCCTTACTTTTGACATCGAACTTCGAGAAGATGAAGGAATCAACTTAAGTTCTATAGAAAGAAATCGGCTGAATGAACTACTGAAAATCGAACAAAGAGTGTTTGATAATCTTTCTGATCCAACTCCATACACAATCCACAAAATAAACACTGGCAATCATGAACCAATTGCCTCAACCCCATATCGCTTATCACCCACTAGAAGAGCTCAGCTTAAAACAGAACTCGTTAAGATGTTGGAAAGTGACATCATCGAAGAATATGAATTTCCTTGGGCTGCACCTGTCGTACTGGTGCCTAAAAAGGACGACGGTATAAGAGTCTGTATTGATTATCGGCAGTTAAACAATATCACAGTTTCCGACAGATATCCACTTCCAAGAATTGATGACCTACTTCACTCAACAAAGAGAACACTGTACAAAAGCACTCTTGACTTGCAGTCTGGGTATTACCAAATACAGGTAGCTGAAGAAGATATGGACAAAACTGCATTTGTCACACCATTTGGAATGTTTCGTTTCAAGCGAATGCCTTTTGGCTTACGAAACGCACCAGCAACCTTTCAAAGGCTAATCGATAGATTCCGAAACGGCCTCACAGATATGTTCCTCCTTACATATCTAGATGAGTTAATTATTTGCTCCAGCAGCTTTGAAGAGCATTATTGCCATTTAAAGCGAATATTTGGACGCCTTACCATGTTCAAACTTAAAGTGAACAGGGACAAATCAAAATTTTGCTGCGCTAAAGTAAAATATCTTGGGCACATGATCACAAATGAAGGCATACAAGTTGATCCTGATAAAACTTCTGCAATTTCACAAAGGCTAGAACCAAAAAACGCCAAGCAGGTAATATCGTTTCTACAAACCTGTTCATGGTATCGCCGTTTTATCAACAACTTTGCTAATGTATCGAAACCACTAAGTAATCTTACCAAGAAGAATACACCCTGGAAGTGGGAAAAAGAGGAAGATGGCATTCGACACCCTTACTCATAAGTGCACCAATTTTACAACAAGCCAGTGATGAAAAACCATTCCGCCTGAAGACAGACGCCAGCAACTACGCGCTCGGAGCAGTTCTGGTCCAGGGGGAGAAAACCGATGAACACCCAATAGAATACGCCTCCAGACTTCTAACCACTGCTGAACGAAACTATTCGACCACAGAACTGAAAGCCTTAGCCATAGTCTGGGCGGTAGACAAATGCCGGGGTTACATCGAAGGTGGTGAAATAATCCTTGTAACGGATCACCAGCCGCTAAAATGGCTAATGAGCCTAAAATCGCCAACCGGTAGACTCGCAAGATGGGCTTTGCAGCTATAACCCTACAACTTTCATATCGAATATATACCTGGAAAAACTAATACAGTCGCTGACATGTTATCGCGACCCCCATGTAATGATTCAGAACATACTGAACACGGATGCAAGCTCTGCGCATTTGAAGTAGACATTCCTGCAAGAAAACCCAGCGAAATTCGAGACGCACAACTTCAGGATCCGCAGCTTAAGGCAATCATAGCATCCCTTGAAAACAATACTGAAGATGTATCCCGA
Organism: Platycheirus rosarum; assembly: GCA_963971375.1. Classification (NCBI taxonomy): domain Eukaryota; kingdom Metazoa; phylum Arthropoda; class Insecta; order Diptera; family Syrphidae; genus Platycheirus; species Platycheirus rosarum. The sequence goes on from OZ020509.1 coordinate 92,131,192, forward strand.
TGGACTACACGCGGTTACTTGCTCAATGATGGGATATTGTATAAGTACTCACCAGATTCAGATACTGAAAACGCACAACTTGTTGTACCAAACCGAGAACGCAAATCCATACTCAATAATTATCACGACACTTCCACTGCAGGCCATTATGGTATTGAACGTACAATCCACCGAATTGCCTCAAGATACTATTGGCCCGGAATGCGAAACGACATATCAAAACATATTGGTAATTGTCTACAATGTTTAAGATATAAACCTAGCAACCAGAAACCAACCGGTCTTCTGAAAACGGTTTCAAGCAACCAACGATTCGAAATCCTAGCAGTAGATCTCTTTGGGCCTCTTCCTGCTACAACAAATGGTTATAAGTGGATCCTGATAGCTGAAGATCTTGCCAGCAGATGGGTAGAAATATTTCCATTAATAGAAGCAACTGCTGAAAACTGTGCATCAACGTTATTAAATGAAGTTTTTCTACGTTATGGAACCCCACGACATATCTGCAGTAATGCAACAGCTTACACACTGCTTGGGCATTGAACAAACGCTGACACCACTTTATCATCCAGAAGCAAACCCAGTTGAACGTAAAAACAGGGATATGAAAACTCAACTCGCAATACTTGTAGGCAACAATCATACTACTTGGGCTGACGATTTACCATCCATATGATTTGCCATGAACACTGCAAAGTGTCAAAGCACCGGATACACCGCTGCATACCTAACGTTCGGAATAGAACTCAGAACCATCGATGACGTCCAACAAGACATAAAAACTATAGCGCGAGCCGAGAATTTTATTCCACAAATCACTCCAAAACTATTGCGACTAGTTGAAGTTGTTCGAGAAGTTAGAGATACGGTAGAGAAGACTCAAGACCACAATAAGGTATACGCAGATAAAATACGACGAGCACAACCTAAGCTACAAGTCGGAGATTTGGTACTGGTTACTCACACGTACTTAGTAAATCATCAAATAACACTACGTCCAAATTTGTACCAAAAAGAGATGGATCCTACGTCATCATCAACCAACTTGGAACAGCAACTTACCAAGTTGCTTCACAAAATGACCTAACAATTCCATTGGGGGTATACCATATATCGTCCCTAATGAAATTCACCTCAAGAAATGAAACCAGAAATGAACAGCCTGTCCGAACCCTGCGAAGACGAGGACGACCATCCAAAAGCACTATTCCTGTCGCATCGTCGAGCCGACCTCAGCGCCAGAGGGGCAGACTATAACAACCCAACAATTAAGTTGGCAACATAAAACTATATTTTCATTTCACCTCTTTTATTATATTTTCATTCATATTAATAATTATGTTTTGCAATTAAAAACCCTTTAAAGCTTTATAAAATATTTGTTATTACTGTACAGAATAATATGAAAGCTTTAATGTATGAGTTAAACTCAAAATATTTCCACTCAAAGTATTGTTCACTCAAATTATTGTTCTAAGTAAAACTGAAAGCTTTATATTATGAAAAGCTCTTCTAGCTAACTTAAATTTACACTCAAGCAAATGGGTATAAATAGTCCTGCACTGATCATTGTTCGATCACTCTTCCTTTTAGTCAACCAGGAGTTTGACTTACTTCTAAGTGCGACCGTTTACACCGTCTTCTAAAACAATTAAATCACACTCCTTGCGCGGTACATAATAGTTTCTTTTACTTTGCCTGGCTATTTTGCCCTTTGTTAGTATACCCTTTTAGGAATCGGTACTTCAACAGGTACAGCAGTTTCCGAACAGCTTACCTGTGGGTAAAGATTGCTCAAAGGCTTTTTCTCTTTCTTCACTTTTAATTGTTTATTTCGTAAGAGTTAGTAAATAAAGAGTAAAATACATAAAAAACATAAAATCTTTCATTGCGTCAACAGAGACGTATACAATCGAAGTTGGATCTAACGCCCCTTCGCCCAAATTGCTCTACCGACACCCTTAGCACAAACATCCCCGCTACAATTGTGCATTATACAAAACTGTTTTGGGACTTGTAACCCCTTTCTGGGATCATGAAAATATTACCTAATTCGTACAATTTTCTATTATAGTTTGTTAGGGGGGAATTTGTAGTCTAAATATCGATTTTCGGAAAAGTCCTGCAGGATCTTAAGCCCCCATCTTATTTCAATGAAGAACTGGTTATCTTTTCTTATTCAAATAAAACCCTTTTCCGCACCACCGCACCGGAATTCTCAGACTCTATGAAATGTTTAAGTAGGGTAACCATAGCTCCTAGCAGTTGATGCTTTTTTTCAGTTTGGGTGAGCATCGAATTCGCCATCAACTTTCTCCACATCAACAAAATTTCAACCTCATCGCTCTCTCTATCTCTTACCTTATACGAATTGCCCTTGAGTACGCATGGCCATATAAAATCTACTTTTACTTTTTTACTTTTAAATGATTTTTATTTTACTTTTACTTATATCTACTTAATTTCTAGACAAAAATCTTAAAACTAGCTAAAACTATCAACTTATTTAACTTACTGGCCCTATGCGGGCGCTCTAAATTAATCTTTAACTTAAATTTAATTGCCTTTCGGCTTAAAAATAACTTAAATTTATCTTATCAATGAAGGGTTTTATTTTTCACCCAGAAAAATTAAACTGCGTATCTAAACTTTTTTGCTTAACCTATATTAGACTAATTAAAACTAACTTAAATAAACTAAAAAATAAACTTAAAATTACTTAAAATAAACCTAAAATACTTAAATCCACAGCAAGCTTTTTTTTTATTTTATAGATTTTTTTTTTTTTTTTTTTGGTGCCGCCGCAACTGCCCTACCTAATTTAAAGATAAAATAGATATATGTAGTCGGCCATAGGCGATATTTCTTCTATGTCGACTGAAACTTATCGGGTTCTAGGTAAGCCACCAAAATTGGTGGACCTGATCTAGGGCTGCCTTCCGGTCCCGGTCGGGCACGGCCCTACTGAAACGGAGGCGCTCTGCTTCGCTCCCAGCGACTATGTCTCGGTCGTAGAGGAGCCGCCTATCGACTGTTCTGCGGCCGACGTGGTAGATCAACGGAATCGCCGATCTATCCTGAATCAGCCCTCGACTATCAAGGTATAGGAAAGCCTCGGGCGGGATAAAACCACTCGAACGTGTGCTTTCAAAATATTCATCTTGGGGGTAGTAAGCCCCGAAGATTTGTCCATTAGTTGAGGTCATCGCCCTTGCAATGTGTCCGCGAATGAGCTTAATTAAAAAGTTATCTATCCTGTTTGTATTGGCCCCCTTGTATAGGACCTCGTTGGAATAATAATGTTTGTACTCCGACTCTGGTGTTCTATAAAGACCGAGACAAGTGCGAAGGCACTGTCTCTCGAACACCCGAATCTTTTCCATTAGAGATGGTGCAACGTTGAACCACACAGGGCATCCGTAGGCAATCATCGGCCTGATAAGGGCCATGTAGCAAATCACTTTCACCCTGCTATCAAGGCGGCTGCTATAAAACAACCGTCTTGTCAGGGCAAAAGCTCCCCTAGCCCTGGCCAGAGCAGCCTCTATATGTCGATTGAAATATAGATACTGATCTAACCAGATGCCAAGGTACTTTACTACATCTTTACTCGCCAGTGGATGTCCATGTGGCCCAGCGATCACTAGCTTGCGCCAGTTCTTTCTCGTATCCCTATAGGCCCCAGACAAAGGGGTTCTAAACAGGATAGTTTCACATTTCTGGAAGTTAATTTTCAGCTTCCAATCATTACAGTACTTTTGAATTTTATCGAAATCACGTTGCAAGAGAATTCTGATGACTTCAACTTTTGGACCTGTTCTGTATGCAACTAAATCATCGGCATACGCAATTGCATGAGGTAGACTCCCAATGAGATCGCTGGTGTAAATACTAAAGAGAATCGGCGAGTTCACCGCTCCCTGTTGCAGACCGTTTTTAATATCAAACGTTGTGGTAGATGTTAAATTGCCACTCTTGACAACAAACTTTCTACCATTAAGCATGTCGTAAAGCATATATAACAGTGGTTTACTTATGCCCCATCTGGTTAGATTCATATAAAGGCCTTCTAACCATACGGTGTCAAAAGCCTTCTCAAAATCAACCAGACAGGCACCCGTGCATTGATTTTTAGCATTGTTCCATTGGACAACAGATACTAGCTTTGATGCGGTATGAATTGTGTCATGTCCCGCCTTAAAGCCGAACTGGGTGTCTGGAATTATATTTTTGTCCTCGGCCCACTTGGACAGAGCTCTATTGATAACTTTTTCGAATACCTTGCTGATACTCGGAAGAAGACTTATCGACCGGAGATTTGCCGGATTGGAATTGTCCTTTCCCTTTTTGGGGAGAGGATGTACTACAGCTGTCTTCCAACTCACTGGATAATATGCATTATTCAGCGCATTGTTGAACAGTGTTGTGTATACGTTAATTGCATCCTCAGGGAGATGTCGCAGTACAACATTGGGTATACCATCGACTCCTGCTGACTTCTTTTTCTTTAATGATGCGAAGATCATTTGTAGTTCGACCTTCGAGATGAGCAGGGAACTTGGGCCATTTCGCTCGGCGACGGTGGCATTTGGCAGATTGTCTTCATTGAATCCGGTAAAACCAAGATTCTCAGATCGCCATTGCGTGATGCTATTTCGAAGGTAGAAGTGATTAAGCAGAGCTCTGTTCTCCAGGTCGTGATTTGGATGAATGGACTCGTTCACCTTATACACTTGCTGAAAAGCAGAACCCACTGTCTCAACCTTCTCCAATGGATCTTCGATCACAAAGAATTCGTCGTCCAAGACGGCGCCCCCCAAATCTACTCCTGCGGTCAGAAGTATGTTTTCGTTGTCTGTCGTTCTTTGGAGCTTAAGACACGGAAGATCATTTTGAGTGTTCTTTCTAAAGATTTTATTAATTTCGGGAACCATACTCGGGTCGTTAGAATTAACAGCTCGAATTCTGTTATCCCAGTACGAGTTAATAGACAATCGATTGTTTTGTTTAATGAGCGAGTTGACATTTTTGATTGAAGACTTCAGTGTCCTAATCTCCAGATCGTTTCTGTCAGTAAACCGCCTGTACAAGCCACTTTTTTTCTATGTAGTGCGTCTATTGTCGCGTTCTTGTACATTTCAGTTGCGTTATGTTCTTTGTATCGTGGGATCGTTCTGTCCATCGTTTGTTTTATGACACCATCCATCTGAAGCAGGTATCCATCGATCTCTACGTTTGATAGATTCCTGTCGTTTGGAGGCACAATGTCGTTAGAGAGGAGTTCTCTTGTCAGGATGTTGGAGAAACGTGGCCAGCTTGCCTTACTAAAATTGTAGGAGCGCGCAGGTACAAATTCATCCAACACCACAAGTTCATTTGGTAGCTGTATGACGGCGGAAAGTCCGCAGTGGTCACTGTCGTATTCTACCGTCTGTAAACAGTTTCTTGTCTGTTGGCCCACAGAGTCAGTTACTGCCAGTCTTGAGTCTAACAGTAGTAGATCTAGAAAAGCACCGCTCCTTGGGAACGATGGTCTATCTGTAGCAAGAAGGTCGATTTTATACTCAATATGGTGTCGACCCATCCAATCAAAAAGATGGTATCCCCTTGGATTTTGGATTTGATTTCCCCAATCTTCATGTTTGGCATTGAAATCCCCAGCAATAATAAAGTAATTTTCATCCGAGTACAGGCTAAGGCACTCGAAAAGTTTTTCGAGCTCTGCAATAAAGTTTGCAGGTTGAGGTGCTTCTTGTGCGTACACTGCGATCACATACATTCGCTTCCCATGTTGGAGAGGAATGCATATGGTGCAAGCTTCTAGCAACTCGAATCTTCGCACTTCACTATTATATATGACCTTATGAGCAATACCTTTTCGGAAAAAGATAGCGACCCCGCCCCCACGAGTGGAGTTGGGCCGGTCCCTTATTACGATATTGTAATTATTATGAGTCAGTTTGTGTTTCTGGTTTAGCTTGGTTTCGCTAGCCAAAAAGACATCTGGACTGTGATCATGCAACAATTGAAACAAATTTGCTCTACGTTCGGTCCTGATTAGTGAATTTACATTCACAGCCAGGATTTTAAAGGGGTTCTCGTACAGCGCGCCCATTATGGTTTAAATTGCCCTAAGCTGGGAAGGTAAGCGTAGACACGGTCTAGTCTTTCCTCCTGCTTTCCGAGCTGTTGTTGTAGGCTGGTTAACTGGGCCTGCATGACCAGCAACACAGTCATTATATCGGCCTGTCCTGCAGGTGCCGTAGGCACGGGGGCCTGTTTGGCAACCTTTGGTTGTGGCTGTACCGTTGTTGTTGCCCTCCCTGCCGCCATTTGGGCGTAAGAGATTTGGGGCACAACGGCTATCGGTGCAGGAGCAAAAATAGGTCGCCTCTCCACCACCTTCGGAGCTTTTGTTTGCTTTATCTGCTGAAACTTACGACAGCCCCGATAACTAGCAGGGTGCCCCTCTCCTCCGCAAAGCAAACATTTAAGTAGAGTCTTATCTTCGACCCTTTCCTGTCCGAGTTTACACTCACCCAAATTGTGGTTCTCACTGCATTTCACGCAGCGAGACTGCATATCGCAGTTCGCCGCGGCATGCCCGAACCTTTGGCAGCGCATGCATTGAAGCATGTCGCCGCGTCTCTTTAATTTATCCCAGGTTACAACCTAATAGTCTACGTTGGTAATTTTCCGTAGACTATCCAGTTTGCTTTTGGGCGACAGCCGAACCAGTAAGAACGGTAACTTCCGTTGCTTCCGTCTGGCTCTGACAGTCGTGAAAGGCTTGACCCCCACGAACCCGAGATCGTTCGTCGCTACCCGACGGAGTTCGTTTAAAAGCGCCACCGTGTCAGTGGAGCTATCAAGGCCCGTTTGGATTTTTTCCTCTTTCGGCGTGAAACTGTAGTGTTCAGTGGCCGTTTTTTGGAGGATTTTTTTAACTGTTTTGTGCTGATCCACTGAAAAGCAGTGGATAGCATGCCTATTATTACCTAATCTCTTTATCAAAAAGTTATCGCCTATGGCGTCTTTACATATATCTATAATTTCTTTAATGTCCATCTTAAAGGTATTAATTGGCGGAACCTACCTGTTTTTTGTTTTTGCTGCGGTGGCTGCTGCTGTAGGTCCTGCTTCTGTTGACTCTGCTGCTGTTGTCTCTGCTGCTGTTGGCTTTGCTGCTGCTGCTGTTGGTTTTGCTGCTTCTGTTGGTTCTGCTGCTGCTGTTGGTTCTGCTGCTGCTGTTGTGCCTTTTTAGAGGTCGATGGTTGATCCATCTCTATTTGCTGTTGTTGCTGTTGTTGTTTAGCAGGCTGTTGTTTTTACTGCTGCTGTAGTTGTTGTTTCTGCAGCTGTGCTTGCTGCTGTTGTTGTAGTTGCTGCTGTTGCTGCTCAGCCGTCTGGAGGGCCTTGAGCTTGGCTGCCTCCTTTTGCTCTTTGGCGAGCCTTTCCGCCTTCCTTCTGTTTTCCTGTTTTATTCTGACTGCCAGGATTTTCCGCTCGAACTCACTAATTATTTCCTCCTCATCGTCGGATTCCGATGAGGAAGGGATTAGCTCCACGGTCATGTGGTCTTCGGCAACTTGGGTGTCGTCTGGTTTACTGGTGTAGTGCCCCTCCCCTTCGTCGGACACATACGACACAGATATGTCCGACGTCACCCCAGCAACTTCCAGCTGCTGTCGTATTTTTGCTGCGGCACTCTTCTTGGCTGGCCGCTATGGTTCCATCTCTACGGCTTCAACTTGGGCCGGAGCTGCTCTTATTTGCCTCTTGACAAGATTAGGTTTTGGCTTCACCTGTCGCTTTTTCCTTTTGACTGACGTCATTGCTGCATCAGCCGATTTTGGTTGCCCATCATCCGATGGCACCACCTTATCTTTCTCCTCTTCCATTGGTTGGGAGATTTTCTTCACGCCTTCAAGGCTTTCTCTATTTCCCAACACTTTTTCCCAAAAAGTATTGGTGAAGTCACCCAGGCCGGATTCGAACATGGGTTCCTCTACGCCGCGATCGTCCACTCTACCAACTGAGCTAATAGCTTATATAATAAATCTTGGGTTTTTCGTACATATAACTTTGGACTGGCTTGTCCAAAGTTCGAGGACGGTAGCTTTTAAAAAAGCTTTTTTTTTTTTTTTTTTTTTTATTATAATAGAATGCCAAATTAATGTTGGCTATATTAATAGCAAAAACAAATTTAATTATTTGCCTTTTGGCAAATAAACTAGGAATTTACTCTAAAAAAGTATTTAGTAAACACTTGTAAATATAACAATTTCACTGTGAAAGTCGTCAACAAGCCTTCACACCTTCACAATTGCTGATCGACTGCCATATAAAATCTTTTTAATTAGAAATGAACATTTTCGTTTACGACTTCTTCACACACAAAACAATTAATCATTATTATTATTTTTGTTTATTTATAAATTTAACTTTAAAATATCAAAGAAGTACGTCTACTCCACGCGCTTAACCTAATATAACTAGAAAATTTCGTCACTCTGTGGAGTACGGCCTTAAACTTAAAATATCATAAAAAAACTAGTTTTGATTGCAAAAGGGAGATAATAAGAAACGGTATTATAAAAAACGGGATCCATTAGAGACGGGGTTTTAAAAAGCGGGATTTAAAAAAAAAACGGGATTATAAAAAGCGGTATTATAACAAGCGGGATTTTAAGAAACGGGATTATAAAAAGCGGGATATCGAACCCAACCCGAAAAAAATATCACAACTAAAACTGTGGAGAATTTAATAATTTCCTACAAGCCATGCCTTTAAAATTTTTATTAAGAATATAGACCAAAAACCAATGCTCATTAAATTCAAGATGGCGACTGAAGCCCCAGTTCGATTTTCCCAAAAATCAATATTTGCATAATCCCATAAGGGGATCCCAAGCCCCAAAACTGTTTTTTGTTGATATCTCGTAAACGATAACTTAAAGAAAACGACTTAAAACACTACTGGATTGCACGAACTTGCTTTTATCATTGTTTATGCACTGCATATATTACTATCATGAAGCATCATTTTAACTTAACTTATAGGGACTATAAGGCAAGTTAGGATTCGTGAATATAAAAAAAACTGAGATAACAGTGAAACATGACGTTACGATCATAGAGAAGTCTGAAAAAGTGATCTAGAAAAAATGTCTGTCTGTCTGTCTGTTGGTCTGCCTGTCTGCCAGTCTGTCTGTCTCTCTGTCTGTCAGTATGTATAACGAGCTGCACCCTAAGCGGCTTAAACGATTATCTTCAAAAATCTCCAAAATTAAAAAAAAAATCCAAAAAACTAAAAATAAAAACAAGATTTTATCAAAACCGGTCCTACAATGTTCGAAATACATTTTTCATAAATTTCTTGTTATTTAAGACATATATGACATACTTAATTTTTAATAAAAACCGTTAAGTATTGTAGTTTTTAATACTTTTTATAATGTGATGTGGCAACAAAATGATTAGATATTCGGGGATACATTTTGTTTGTAAACTAACGACATCTGTGAGATTCATTGTGTACAACTACCAACCTTTATTGTGTACAATGCCCCTAAAAGTATGCTACATATTTGCAATATGTTTTGGCTGAGTACTAAATCGAACTTGAAATACTAATTCGAGACTCGAATTAGTACTGAAAGCTTAGAATATGCCAGAACCAGACGGAAGCTTTCAGAAGCTTGTAAATTTGTATAAATACAAGAGTAGATGGCATTGAAAGTTCAGTTTATTTTCAAAAGTGGAATTGTTAACAACTGGAAGCGTTAGTTAAAAGTGATTGAATTGAGATTAAATAAAAAGTGTTGAATTAGATAAGTTAAATTTGGTGTTATTTAAACTGAAAGACGTTGTGTTTCATAAAATAAAGAGATTTGTTTTATAATTTTGGAATTTCGATTGAGTTTTATTTGTCGAACCCCAGGCCAAAACTTCACAATAAGTTCAAATGTTTTATTTTCAATGCAAATGGTACTTGTTTCTGTCACATATCTTGCTTTCCAATGTATTTGTAGAAAATGTTCATCAAAATCGTTGGAGCTTTTGTGCGCCAACGATCTTCTACTGCTGCGCCGTCACTCTGGGGTGGAATCGGGCCGGAGCATTGGTGTCCATCCCCTCTATATAACCCAGCCATCTGAGACGTTGAAGTTTTACTCTTTGGCGACACAAAGATGTACAACCAGTATATTCATCGTATCTTCTTCTCCACTCTCCGTTAATGCAACGGGACCAAAATTTAACCCGGAGAATCTTGCTCTCGAAGCAGCCTAAAGCGTTTTTTTTTTTTTTTTTTAATGATTTTTTATTGCATTAAATCTTACAACTAATTAAGTCTAGACAAAAATCTACACTATCAACTTAATTAACTTTCTGGCCCAATGCGGGCGCTGTAAATTAATCTATTTCTTAATTTTAATTGCCTTTCGGCTTTAAACTAACTTATATATAAATTAAAGCTAGCGGGTTCTATTTTTCACCCAGAAAAATAAAAAACTGGGTAAACTTTATAGGTTTTTTTCTTAACCTATCTTAAAGTACTTAAAATTAACTTAGAATAACTTAAAATAACTTAAAATAAAAAAATAAACCTAAAATACTTAAATGTAGAACAGCCACAGCTGTTTTTTTTTTTTTTTTTTTTTTTTTTTTTTTGTGCATAATGCACATATGCAAGCCAGCCATTTGATAGTGGACTAAAATTATCTGGTTTAATTAAACCACCAAAACTGGTGGGCCTGATTAATGACTTCTTTCCGATCCAAATTGGGCACTGCCCTACTGAATCGGAGGCGCTCTGTTTCGCTTCTAGCGACTATGTCTCGGTCGTAAAGGAGCCGCCTATCGACTGTTCTGCGGCCGACGTGGTAGATCAACGGGATCGCCGATCTATCCTGAAGCTGCCTCATCCGCTTTGGACAGCGTCCATTGCCCTCATTGACTGCTAAGCCCATCTTCCTCGAATCCGTCGTACTCACAAAAGAGCTACTGACATCGCCTTATCTAAATCCTTTTTTGACTTCAAAGGTGTCGGTGATGTCTTTACCGATCTTGACAAAAAAGCGTGCGTTTTCCATCGTTATACAGGCGAACTAGTTTGGCAGGGATGTTAAAAAAAAGACAAAACAATGCATATTGGTCACTATGGTATTAGTTTCCCAAGGTCATTTGAGCTTCATTTACTCACGAAACTAATTAAACTATTTGTACGTACATTCGCCAAGATAAGCAATTACTAGGAATTAACCTCTCCGAACACACTTTACAATACACCGGGTCCAAGTCCAGGTCAGTATAATGTGTTTATAATGTTCCAGAGAAGGCTTTCATTTAGTTTCTTGTGTTTGCCAATTAATTTAGTGGAATTAAACCTAATTGCTGCTTAAAAAGGAACACAAATGCCAACAGCCAACCGGCCACCCGTATCTGTATCTATAGCTTAGCTGCAACCATTCAGTTGCACTGTTCGAGGATGAAATTAATTAGAATGTCTGTGTCCGAATGCGTTGTGCCCCTTAGCAACCGGGATTATTTTGAATAATGAATAGGATTTGTGTATCGTTTCCTCTGGCGGAACCATTTACCATTATCACAAACACATCCAGATTTTTGTATTGCGAATTCACTGAATATGTACTTGCTTGGTCTGGATGTCTGGATATTGGACAACTGTGACATGGGTTATTCTTCGTTTCATGTATCGTCACTCGACAGTTTTTTGCTCTCCTCGGTTGATTTCCATGCATTTATTGCGAACGACAGGGGAGTGAGAAACTAATTGAATTGAGATACTTTTTATGTTTTTAAAAAAGGATAAATCAATAGAAATCCTTCCGCTTCCATCCTGTAGCGAGTTTTATTGCTATCGTTGAAATTCGGGATTATCTCTTAAACAAGTATGTCGCCCAATTTTGCCAAGCTACAACAGGGACAAAAACAAACTACTCCTGCGATGGAAGATTATGGATTATGGGAACAGTGGTATCCTATTAAAGGTAGATTAGATGTTAGAAAAGGCGCTACAGCTGAAAGGAATAAGTAACTGGAGAACTTGAAAGTTTTAAGTTTTCTTGGGATAACAATAAACTCATATTTGTTTTGGTTTTAGGCAAACAACGGGTACATGAACTGATAAATATATGGATCAAACATTGATTTGGATACAAAGTCGTTTGCAAACTAATTATAAGTTGGAGAACTTCTTGGCAAACTCTATGTCTGACTGTCTGTTATGATGATGCTTGCGATATTGTTTAAAAGACTGGTGTCGGGTTAACTTTGTTGAGACAATGGGGGTAGATTGTGTGGTTTGAGGGGGACCTAAAAACTAAGCAAATTACGGCAAAAGTTTGCAGGAATAGTGATTTTGAAGAAGTTTTCTTTCGAACTCTATTGAAACTTGAGGATTTAAGATTTATTAATTAAAAAGGTTTATCTACTTTGAAATAAGTTTTCACCTTATTTAATGGTTTGAACAATAAATTTTAAAATGACTAAAGGCTGCTTTACTTAAAAAAAACTCCGATTCGTTCAACATTATCATTGGAAAATTGATTTCGACAAAAATGAGCAGTTTAATGAATCTTTTACAAGCCTTTACCACTCACTATTTTGTCATTTTCCTGCTTTTGTAATCAACATCAAGGCGTGTCTCTTGGAATGATTTGCAGTTCTTTGGCTCATATCTCTGAACTCAGCATCACAAACCGAACAAACAAATATTCTCGAAATTCGAAACTCTATAAAAACACATCACTCTTAACAGCCATTCGAAAGTCCTGTTTCCAGTCCTGGTTCTTGTTCCTACTATATGGTGTCACATAAGTTCCAATTTAGCTTGATTCACGTACTCGGAGTCGGATTCCAAACAGCGTTGCTGAATGACCAAAAACTGTGAATCTGTATGCAAACAAAGAAAAACACCCATCACATAAATATCTTCCACCAAAGACCATCCGAATACATTCAGCCATTCAAAAAGGACTCAGATCCTGGGGCGCAATGGATATTATTTATCAAGCCAAAACTGACACTCGGTCACAGTAATTTTTCATACAAATAAAATCATTCTGACAACCCACATCATGCAGGATGCAGTTAAAATGCTTTATTTTTAAGTTCGAGTTCTCCTATTTCGTCGTTCTTTGTGTGAGTGTGTGTTTTTGTGTTGCTATAGATGACAGCACGCTTACTGCAGCATTGCAGCAACAAACGTCCCAAAAGCTGCAAAAATATGAGCGTCTAATGTTGAGCTAGTACTTGGCTGCGAAGGACACTGCCGCCGCCTCCTGCCGTTCGGGTTCAGTTACTCCCCGAAGGATATAATATAATCGTGCTACTTGCCTCCTGATATAGTGGATTTGTGGTCGCTTTGGGATGTTTGGATAGAAGTAAGAGTGAGATTGCAGTTTCACGATTATGGGCCAGGAGCAGGCCAGCAGGCAGCATTATTGCAGTTGCAGATGGAAGCAGGAGTGTGGGTGGTGGAGATTTGTGTTGGTTGTTTAGTTGTATAAATGGACTTTTTGAAACTTTGACAGTTGAGTCCTGCGGTTAAAAGTAGAGTAAGCGAAATCCTTTTTTGGCCAGAGAAGTTGGTTGTTCTTCGGTTGATGCATGTGGGATTTTTTGGATTTGCAATTTGAAAGGATGACTGTGTTTCTATATATGAAGGACTGACCTCTTCCTCCTCTTAAGCTTTTCTGAATTCATCCTAGACGTGGCCGTTCATAAAAGTCGTGATGATTTATTAATTCTTATTTGAAATAGAAGTATTCTACTTTTTTAATATTTCAGTCCGAGTGATGCAAAAGGATACTTGATATTTGATATGTAAAATGGAGGCAAGCTAAGGGAATATGCTCATTGGAAAGTTATTGCTTCAATCCGAAGGAGATAAAACTTTGAACAAACAAGCTCATTTACTTTTATTGGATTCAGAAAACCTAGTCTGATAGTTTTAGTGATAAGTGGGTCAAGGTTTTTATTTTTTTCTTTGTTAATAACACTAATAAAAACTTAACTTGTATAAGGTTCTAAACAAGCTAGTTTCAGACTGCTATAGTAACATTTAATGGCTTATACAAATTATTTTGGTGCACATTACTATAGTTATTTCTCTTAACACTTCTTTTTCTGTTTTACGGTGTTTAGTTCTTACCTTTCTTATTTTAGCAGATTAATTTAATTTCTATAAGACGGTAAGGTAATCATTATAGAAGTTCTTTGCATTAACTTGTAGTTGAAAGCCTTGAACAGCTCCTTTTTTATTTGTCTGTAAACATCTTTTGAAGGTTTTTTAATTGTCAAATTTTGAAATATGTGGCTTACGAAAGGTTGCTCTATACAAGCTCTATGTAAGCTAAGCTAAGTTTAACTTATATAATACTAGCTTACCCACCCGGCGGTGCTCGGATAAACAATACATTTTCGAAAAAAGACCCCGGCGCGGCGAGGCGCCTCCTAGTTATCAAAATAGCCTTAGTTACTTCTTACAAAATTAGCTATATGGTTGTGAAACGACCTCAGGGTGGTCAAGGAGTGATTAAAATAGCATTTGTTACTCCTTAAAACATCATCTAACTGCCTGTAAATGTCCCGTCATTTTAGTGGGTACTTTAAGTAGCCTAAGTTACTCCCTAGAACATCAGCAATCTGTCAATGAAAGTTCTGTCAAAATCGGAGCAGCCGTTTCTGAGATTAGCCGGAACAAACAGACAGAAAGACAGACAGACGCACAGACAAAAAAATTAAAAATTCTGTTTTTGATATAAGTACTGTATACACTTTCATATGCATCTAGTAAAAAGTTGTTATTTTGACACTTAATTTTTATTTATGTGTATAGATAAGGCGGGCAGATGTTGCTAATGTTAATCATATAGTCGGCTGTGAGACACGTGCGGCGCCGTTGGAACCACATGATCTAGGTCCATATTTTTAATGTAGGCAATAAGAAATTTGTTGTCATTGTTCTGTAGCGCTTGCCATTGATGGTGAAAACATCACCAATGTCGTTTTTAGAAAAGTACGAGGGAATGACGACGCTGGCCCAAAGCCAAAATCCACACCAAACGGTAACTTTTACAGGATGTGTTGTCACTTCATGAACCTCGTGTGGCCTGGTATTGTCACATGTAGAGCAATTTTTCTTGTTATAACAGCGATTGGACAGAAAATTCGCCGAAAAAACGGCTTTGCATATGATCATGAACTTTGAACTCCTGGGTCAGTTTAATCTTGTACGGGGTTAGGCTCAAGTCCCGATTGAAAATATTGCAAAATTGAATTCTGCGATGTTCCGAGTTCATCTTCATGTGCACGGCGAGGAATCAACTGCCTCGGTCTCTGCTGGACATGTCGCCAAAAATTCGTTATGCAAATTATTTTCAAAAGTAACGAATGTCAAAATATTTCAAAAAAGTTCTTTTAAATCACAGCTTAAAAACGTTTTAAAAAGATGAGCTTTTCGATTACATTAAGATCTGATTTTTTTTTACAATTTCATTTTTATTTAACAATAAAGCTCACCACCGTTCCACCATTTAATAAACAAAGAGCTCTTCAAATCATTCTGACCAAACCCCAAATCTAGGTTATTCAAATCTTAATACAAAATGTGCCCCCAAAACCTTTTGTAATCACCGAAATATGAGTTATGAGCCAAGCCACCACCAAACAGTAAATCTAAACCACATTGCCAACAGTGACAGCCCAGCTGATATGTTCACAATTCATCTTAAAACTTCAGCAATACACAGCCGGCCCCCAAGTCCCTAAAGCCATACTTTGGCTCGAATCCTGCGAGACTATTGATTTACCTTAAATCAAAACTGGGGTGTTGGTTTGATTTTAATTTATGTTCACCATTATGGGTTAATATACATTTTATTCCTATAATCGCTCGAAGCAATTAAATCCTTGATGATAAAGTTTAAACCACACAACCGACAGACACGACGCAGGATTATGGCAAATGGCTATAGCAAAGGACCTTTACTACTTTACTATAAGGAAACATTAAGAGCTTACTCGTGAAACTATAGTTGAATTAATTTCAAGAAATTCCATCGTCGTTGTATGTCCTTTTTGTTATTTTCTTAAAACAGGATTCCAAATGAGATCGAAGTGCAGGAAAATTGCCGGATTTAGCCATTCAAACAACCGAGAATATCGTAAGTCGGAAGTTGTCGTCTTCGTCTACTCCGAGTGGATGAAGACGTTAGCCTTAATAATTTATGACATTAAAAGTCTCTTCTTTTTAGTTGTTCTGTCTTATTTTGTGTTGATGTGCGGTTGTGTGTATAATTATTTTTGAGAAGAGGCAGGAACTTCTTTTGCCAAGTCCTTTATTTAGGAAAAATCTGCTTCAGAATGATTTAAGAGAAAATAGTGTAATGGTTAACAGTGGAAATAAACCGAGATATACGTACATAATATAAGTGTTTTAAGGATGCAATATTTTATATTGAATGCACAAACTTGCATTTTGTCAAGCCCGATTGTTTTTTTTTTTTTATAATGAACACATTTAATAATTATTTCCATAACTTGCTCAATGCATGCTTTAGACAATTTAATTTTTAGTGTCATATTTTCCGAATAACCAAATTCATCAGATGTCAACCCTGAAATCGAATTTATTTAAAGAAAAACCAACAGTCATCAGAACAAATGCATTTAATAATTTACTTAGTTTTATTGAGACAAAGAAATTTTACATGTAAAATCGGGAACCGATCCTGCAATGCAATTTTTTCCAAATGATATATAACCCACGCGACAAGTACATAAAGGCATACGTGAACAAACGAACGAACAATTGAACAATGTTCTTGCATATTATGTGCAAAATCATTCGAATAACTTAAAAGATAGAAAATGACATAACAAACTCTATACAACAAAACCAGCATGAGAAATACCGGAAAAAACATACGAAAAAACGCGATGCACGATCAACACTAGCCAGTCAGTCTACAAATAGTCGTCAAACTTAAAAGACCAAGGTAGTGAGAAACTAAAGAGAACGAAATGTTATAATTTGTAATCAATTTAAAAATAATAAAAAAATATTTTGTAGTTTATATATATATAACGGGTGATTTTTTTGAGGTTATGATTTTCATGCATTAGTATTTGACAGATCACGCGGGATTTCAGACATGGTGTCAAAGAGAAAGATGCTCAGTATGCTTTGACATTTCATCATGAATAGACTTACTAACGAGCAACGCTTGCAAATCATTGAATTTTATTATCAAAATCAGTGTTCGGTTCGAAATGTGACAAATTGACGAAAATGACAAATTTTGTTCAGCGATGAGGCTCATTTCTGGTTGAATGGCTACGTAAATAAGCAAAATTGCCGCATTTGGAGTGAAGAGCAACCAGAAGCCGTTCAAGAACTGCCCATGCATCCCGAAAAATGCACTGTTTGGTGTGGTTTGTACGCTGGTGGAATCATTGGACCGTATTTTTTCAAAGATGCTGTTGGACGCAACGTTACGGTGAATGGCGATCGCTATCGTTCGATGCTAACAAACTTTTTGTTGCCAAAAATGGAAGAACTGAACTTGGTTGACATGTGGTTTCAACAAGATGGCGCTACATGCCACACAGCTCGCGATTCTATGGCCATTTTGAGGGAAAACTTCGGAGAACAATTCATCTCAAGAAATAGGCCGGTAAGTTGGCCACCAAGATCATGCGATTTGACGCCTTTAGATTATTTTTTGTGGGGCTACGTCAAGTCTAAAGTCTACAGAAATAAGCCAGCAACTATTCCAGCTTTAGAAGACAACATTTCCGAAGAAATTCGGGCTATTCCGGCCGAAATGCTCGAAAAAGTTGCCCAAAATTGGACTTTCCGAATGGACCACCTAAGACGCAGCCGCGGTCAACATTTAAATGAAATTATCTTCAAAAAGTAAATGTCATGGACCAATCTAACGTTTCAAATAAAGAACCGATGAGAAAAGTTCTCAAGCTCTTAAAAAATCACCCGTTATATACCATATAGAATGGTGTTGTGTTTATGTTGACTACGGAAGGAGAAAATAATCCCACATACTTACATAAATGTTCATCATCGTAAGTTGGAAGATCTTATAACAAAACATTGAATAAAGCTTTAAACTTGCAGTCGTAAGCTTATAAAGTTTGAGTAAAAGAAATAAAAACTACATAATATGTACGTTCTCTTCATTCTTATTGGTTAATGTAAGAAAGCAATTGCTGTGTTTAAAAATTCTTTAAACTATTTTTTTCGTAAATATGCAATTTTGTAAGGTTTCGTTAAAAACGAAGTTTGGCTTTATACTTTAATTGCCTTTTGTTTATCTCAACAAAGCGCATTTATTTTTGAAATTGAGTGATGAATGTTCCATTTAATTAGTCCCTTAACTCCGTTTTAATTTGCGTTAAGCTTATCTAAACCAAAAATAAAAATATTTTTTTTAAAGTTAAGAAAAAGCAATATTTATTCATGTTTATGTCGTAAGAAATCATCATTACACTTTAATGCCTTTCACCATGCAACAAAAAAGTATATTGTTCCCTATTGCAAGAGTCAACCCTTATAAATTGTCCTAACTGCTGACAAGTTTTTGCTCAATGTTATAGCTAAATTCTAATTAACAAAAACCACTTTTCCTTATTAACCAAACAAACTCTCTTCTGTTGACCATTCTACATTATTACGAATATATATGTAGATATTATTCAAGATCAGGCTGCTTTATATCTACATAACATGTATAACCCAAATAATTGTTGACTAATTTAACATCCTTCCACCAGAAAAAAATTCAGCAGGTCCTTGTCCAAAATTTATTCACCAAAATATCCTTAGCTATAAACTTGACAACATATAATTCCAGCTGGCGGTCTTTGCCTTGGTGCAGGCAGATGCCTGCAGATGGGCCTGAAAGACATCTATTTTCATTGACCCTAATTTTGTTAAATTGATGGAATCCCAGGACTCGTATTACTCAGAAAAAGGATACATATCTACCTACTCTGTTTTAATATCACATTAATAACTAATGTAATTCTAAACCTACTCATTTAAACCGTTTCGAGTCTTCTGGTTCTTCTGGTTGGTGTTGCTGTGAAGTCTTCTTTCGTCTGAGTCCTTTCCATCGTCCTTGTTGCCGATGAGACTGTCATTATGTCATAATTTTTGACTAATTAAAGCCAAAAACATGTGGCTGGAAACATTGATACTGCACTCATTAAATAAGCCTTCACATGAGTGAAATAGTGCTGAACAAGTGGGAGGATACTTGTGAAAGGATCTTCTCTTAATGCAATTACACTTAATATATGTATCAACACATTGAGAGTAATTAGTCAGCACTATTGTGTGAATATGTATAGTGAGCAGAATACCTAAACCATAAAGTTATTTTTTTTTTTTTTTTTTTAAGGATGGTGCGTATTTCTTGAAAATTATATGTTTTCCGTATGCAGTTAGCATCTGTATTCTCTGGATGTACCTGAAGATGTTCTTCAAAAACATGTGTGCATCTACAAATGTGTTTTTGTATGCTTCAGAAAACTAAATGAATCGACTAATTGGCTTCTTTTCATTTCAACTAGATACGAACTTCATCTCAAAATTGGGGTTTTATTTGCAATTCAAAAACATGCCAGCAGAAGAACAAGGAATAATATTTTATTATGAAGAAGTTTGAATTATTAAATGCAGAAGCAGTTGTGAGTATTCCAAGTTAAGAAATATTTTGAAATATTTTTCAGGCACCTCATAATTCCTAATTCATACTGCTTACATGTGTTTATTAAGAAGGGCTTCTTTAGGGTCTGCGCACCTGAAAAGGAAGGAAGAGCACTGGAATAAAAGATATCTCTGTATTAATATTTTAAGTTTTTGGGTATCGAGCCAAAAGGTCCTTGGATAGAGTTTTGAAAATGAATGGCAGTTTCTTTGTTTGGTTTGAAAATGTTGTATCGTTAAATATAAAAGAAAAGTAAGTTCATCGTTAATGTAGAAATTTCTGTTTCTTCATTACAAATATGGAATACAAGAATTAAATGCATAGGTATCAGGAGTTCCTAAAGACTAAATAAAACCTGTATAGACTTTGTTTAAAGCACAGATTTTTAATTAAATCATCATTATTATCGACGCGGCACCTATACCGACATCCTGTCCGGGCCTCAATAAACAACTCTTCTCCGGAATACACTCCGGGTGGATCACCGTGTTCACCAGTGGATGGCATCGGTCGGATGACTAATGGTACAGAGCGATGTAACTTCTTTCACTAAAAAGCCATGATACACAGAATACAAGGTATGCTCACTTTGGCTGATTATGCGCGTGACGTCACATTCTTCTGATTTTTGTTCTTAGAGAGTGTAAATAAATGTATTAATTTGCCGATTTTGTTATTGTTTTTTTGGCCATCAATAAATGGCCCATCGTGTAGAGGGATCGTAAGACTTTCCTCTCGAAGGAAAAGTACATTGCTTAGTATCTTTTATTTTCAATGAGGCAACCAATACATTTATTAAAAGTTTTCAACCTCTAAATAACTCGAAAATATGGCCAATGTGGAAGAAAAACTCTTAAAACAATAACGCTTTAACAAAGTTTTTTATTTACATATTAGATGTCCCATATTGATTAAAAAAAACTGAAAAGCGAGCCAAGACTGCAATCTTCATGACTTGTACTTCGTATATTATATTGAAGATCTCTCCCTCTCTATCGAATTAGTATGATTTTTGTATTTTGTATCCTTTTTTTCAGATGTTGACATGCAGATCAATGAAGAGCTCTTTAGAATGTTAAAGTTGAATATTTAAGACAGAGTAAAATAGTTAAAAAAAACATAGTCATATCTCTTTCACAAAAACGCAAAAATGCCCAACCAAAACAACAAAACAAAATGGAACTGAAAAAGTTAAGAGTCTTATAAGAATAAAGTCACTTTTAAGTTCCTCAATTTAAAAATTGAAGCATAGCCAGTTCATGTTTCTAAGCCCTCAGAGATATCGTTTTTTTTTTTAGAAACGTGAACACAATTTCTCAAAAAAAAATCTCAACTTTGCTGTCAAAATATGAATCTAATTTTTTTTTGGATTCGTTTGCTTAATTTTAGTTTGTCAAAGAGAACTCTGTTAGAAGGAAAGAGATACAAAGTGTTTTACATAATTTTTTAAGCTCTATCAAAAGTGACTGAGACATTTTCTTGAGCACTCCGAAATCTCAAGGAATGTGAACTGGTTAGTTATTTGTAATTTCCAAAATTTAAAAATTCCGCTGACGTTCTTTTAGCAATTTCTGAATTATTTAATTAAAATGAAAAGTACGTTTTAAAAAATATTTTAAGTATTATTTGCCATTTAATGTTGCAATGTTGCAGCTTTGAACTTACATAGCTGCTTTGATTTTTGTAACAAATCCCAACCCCCAAGCACAATTGCCATTTCATCATCCATAAACGTTTGTGGCAAATACCTGATTCTACGAACAAACCCCGTTGTGGTTATCATTTACGGGAAGTCTGTTAACGGAACCTTTCATGTAATGTTTTTTTAATGTTTGGCTTTCTCGGTAACAGCTCTTTGGATTTCTGTAAAATTTTATAGCCAGATTAATTCTACATATCAACATTTTGAATAACTTTTTTTTTCTAATTAAAATTAATTTTTGAAATTTGTTTTTTGAAAAATCTGTTTTAATGAAAAAAAAATATTTTAAATTTTATAATTACATGTGTATCAATAAACTTTAAAAACTGCATACCAAAATTTCAATTTTTTTTTTCAAAAACATAGGAAAGAAAAGATAGGATTTTGTTAAAATGTCCTACAATTTTCAAAATACTTTTTTCATTAATTTTTGTATTATATAGGGCGTGTAATGGCTTACTCCATTTTTACTAAACACAGTTAAGTGTTGTGATTTTGACACTTTTTTAAGTTAAGATAGTGTTATTTTTCTACGTTAATATTACTTATTTTCTAATTTTTATTCAGCGATGTGGCCGCAAGTACATGCGATCCAGTCGTGCAATTTATTTAATTTTTTTTTATCTTGAACAGGGGAATTAAAAGATTTTTTTATGAAACAAAAAATGGACACGACTGGGTCACGTTTTTACATTACATTACATATTGATCTGCTCCGTAGATAAATCTACGAAGCAGAGACACTTATGAGCACTGGCTGCTGAGGCCATCGGCTCAGACAATTACAAAGACAACACACAAGACAACATTGTTACAGGACAGAACAGAAGATAGAGAGAGGACGGAAAAACAGAAAACACATAACACATGTCAACAGCACGCAGTTGGTTTCGAGACGGTTCCCCATCTTTCCACTAACCACGCGCAACGATGCTGGGTCACGTTTTTGTTCTTATGTTTGCACTTTGCATAACATTCTCAGCCAAAATCTTTAACAGAATCTTGTGTTGTTGTTTTAAATCGACGATTTCCGATTGCTTATTACTGTTCTGAATTATATCTAGGAAAGCTAATGAGCTTCGGGTAACAATGCTGCTTAGGTCAGAACATATCAGAGGGGTTTTTGAAGTCTTAATTTTAGAACTTTCTTAAAACAGCTCTAACAATTTTTATAATTTTTTTTGAGAGAATTCTGATTTTTATATTTTATATTTTATCGAAAATTTACCAAAAAAGTTTGTTAATGGTAACTTTCACACAGAAATTATGCCTTATTGGATTTTTACAAAATTTATTACTTGAGATTGCCATAGGGCTATAAGGTACTAAAAGGCAACATATGGATTCGTGCAAAAAAATATCTAACAATCAAACATGA
This sequence comes from Platycheirus rosarum, assembly GCA_963971375.1. Taxonomy (NCBI): domain Eukaryota; kingdom Metazoa; phylum Arthropoda; class Insecta; order Diptera; family Syrphidae; genus Platycheirus; species Platycheirus rosarum. Next base: position 92,154,029 of record OZ020509.1, read on the forward strand.
CATTACGATGATAGAGAAGTCGAAAAAAGTGGGTCCGGAAATTTCTTCCGTCTGTCTGTCTGTCTGTTCGCACCTAACAGCCTAAGCGGATGGGCCGATTTGTTTCAAACTTTGTATTTATCTCGGGGGTGTTTTTCATTTTTGCTCTAGGTCGAAAAATAACGGTACCTGCCATACAATCTTTAACAAAAAGTTTGATTTTCTCGAAAACGGCTCTAATGATTTTGATAAAACTTTCAGGGTGCTATTTTTTACAACAATACATCTTTCAGTTAGAATGAATTTTTTGAAATTTGTTCTATACGGTACCCCTCCTAGGACCGTTTTTTTCTTCTACTTTCTCGAGAACTGCTTAACCGATTACAATCAAATTTGATATTCAGGAAGATGTAGATAGCCAAACTAATTCTGCATAAAAATATTATCGAATAACTTTTTTTTATATTTTAAAATATTTTTTTTTTTTTGAAAAATCGATACGGGTATTTGAATTTTTTTCTTAGTAATTTTTGTGTTTAAGTTTGCATTCTTGAATAATTTTTTTTTATTTTTAAAAAAAGTTGTTAAATAAAACCGTTTTACCTAAAAACCGTTCCTACGATTAAAAAAAATACACTTTTTCACATTTCTTAAGAAATAAAATGGCGTTTAAATTTTTCGACTGAAAACTAGTTTACGTACTTTTTTCAAACAATCAAAAGTCAGAAAAATCGAATAAAAACTTTGAAGTTTCCTTAATATTTTTCAAATTTTATTCCAAGCTGTGACCGCACATAAGGGCAAGTACGTGCGAGCCAGTCATGGAATTTATTTTTGGAAAGGTTTATTAATTCCGCATACTTCTAACTTCTAAGATATTTTTTTTCTATTTATAATTATTTAAAAAAACTTTTTTTCTTTTAAATTTTAAATATGGAATTTTAAATGTTTCTCAGCCTACTAAATTTTTTTTTTATATATATTATATATATATATAGTTATAAGTTAATTCTAATAAACTGTATACCAAATTCTGAAATTTTTTTTAAAGTAAAAAAAATCAAAAAAAAAACAATAAAATGAATTGAAAAATGCAAAATGAATAGGAAAATCCGTCTCACTAGTCTCTAAGAAACTCTAAGAAAATCAAGGTCCTGTTAGATTTATCATGTTATCCCACGATCTTAAATTGCTTGTTCACCAAAACTTCACCCATTCGCCAAACCTATACAATATAGCTCACTGGTTTGGCTATTTTCCAGGAAGTAAGCATTTGCTAAGAGCTTATAAGACAGGTACCGTTAATATTTGAGTTAAAAAAATTGAAATATTGCAAAAATAACATTATGTTCTAATTATTATGTATGCTCAAATATTCTTGTATTTTTAGTTTAAACTTCAAAAAACATCCGCACATACGTCAGACAGGGCAGACAGAATTATTTAACGTTTATATATCATCGTCATATTGTTATCCCAATTTTTTGCTCAATCAATCAAAACATACATTGCGACTGCAAAAATCAAATCGTTCCTACAAGCTACAAGTTCTGAAAATTAAATTAAATTATATTTCATAAATTAACAAAATCTATGAATTTTGTACACTTTACAATAAATCATATGAAATATCATATAGGTGGTTGGGTGCTGTATGAATAGGGTAGGCACGGAAAGGTATCAAACTGGTGATACTGCAACTATATCGTACACATCAATTGTGCTTATTTTACCTCCCCGCGGTAACCACCGGGTACTGGTCTGTCCATCCGGACATTCCTGCTAAACTTATAAGCGCGAGTGTTGAACACAGAAAAAATAGCAACACTATAATGCTCTGCTTTAATGACTGTTCTGATCGATTCGCAGAAGTCTTGCACGAGCCCCACAGAAAGAGGACGTACGGCGGATGAGCCCAACCAATTGGACCAACGGTAGCGTCAACAGTCAACGAAGCAGACGCCCTAATGAGCTACTTCGACGTATTTGGAGATAAGGTCATTGGGACAATTCAATGCAAGTCAGGGCATTGAAATAGAGATGGTGGCGGATGAACCCTTAATGGGCCAACGGCAGCGCTCATATCCCCGAAGTGGGTTACTGACTCCGGATTCTCCGGTTCCTTTTGTCCAAGAAATCCAACAAAGGACCTGGCCCTCCAGGTTGGGGGTTGTGCGTGGGGTTAACAACCCTGCCACGGAAAAAAGAAAAAGTTGCGAAGCGACCAATAGCCTCGGAAAAGGACGGATTTACTGTTGACGACCCGGAAAAACGAATCAAGGACAACGACCTTCGGATCTGCACGTGGAATGTTAGAACTCTTAACAGATCACGTGCATCCAAACAACTAGTGGAGGCCCTATACTGCTACAGAGCAGGAATTACTGCCATCCAGGAAGTGCGATGGAATGGGCCGGGCAAAAGGAGGATGAAAAACTGTGACGTGTACTACGGTGATTGTGCAAGAAGACCACAGCGTTTATTTGGGTGCGGATTCGTCATAAGCGGTAGACTTAGGCAAGAAGTCTTGGGCTTTCGACACGTAAGTGAGCGACTTGTGACAATCCGTATCAAGGCTAAGTTCGCCAACATTAGCCTTATATGCGCTCATGCCCCCACAGAGGACAAAGATGACGCCACCAAGGATGACTTCTATGAGCTCCTCGACAAAACATATGAGCAATGCCCTAAATACGACGTAAAGATCGTACTAGGCGATTTTAATGCCAAAATAGGTAAAGAGGAAATCTTTTGTAGGACTGTCGGAAAACATAGCCTACACGACACAACGTCTGAAAACGGACTTAGGCTACGAGCAGAAAAGACGGGAAGAACACCGGCTTCTCCAAAAGAAAAAGAGAGAGCATGAGAAGCGATCGAGGATATTGAGAGATGCTACTCCAGGAACAACGTGCGGAAGTTTTACCAACAGGTAAAAAGAACATGCCAAGGAAAAAAAACCCGCACAGAAGCCTGTAGAGATAGGAATGGAAACCTCGTAGTAGAGTCACAGTCGGTGCTGAGTACATGGAAGGACCATTTCTGCAGACTGTTAAACGGCGATGAAGACCAAAATCCCGCTGTCAGGCAGAATGAACCATTCAAAATGGATGATGACAGACAAAACTTCCGTCCACCTGACCAAAATGAAGTAAGGATAGCAATATCTAAACTAAAAAACAACAAAGCTGCTGGACCCGACGGACTACCCGCGAACGGAATAAAGCGGCCGGAGATGACCTGGTGGAGTGCATACACCAACTCATCTCTACAGTTTGGTCAGAAGAAAGTATGCCTGATGAATGGAACATTCTCATCGTTTGCCCGATCCACAAGAAAGGAGACCCTCTAAACTGCGCGAACTATAGAGGAATTAGTCTCCTGAATATCGCCTACAAGATCCTCTCTGCCGTACTATGTGAACGCCTGAAACCTTTCGTCAGCAACCTGATTGGCCACTATCAGTGTGGTTTCAGACCAGGAAAGTCCACAATCTATCAAATGTTCACGCTACGGCAGATCCTGGAAACGACCCAAGAATTCCAAATCGATACCCACCACCTCTTTATCGATTTTAAGGCCGCGTACGATAGCATTTATAGAGACGAGCTATGCAGAGCCATGTCAGGTTTTGGCATCCCCACAAAACTCGTCCGACTGTGCAGGATGACGATGGAGAACTCTCGCTGCTCCGTCAAGTTTGGTACTGACCTCACAGAAGCTTTTGACGTCAAAAAAGGAAACTCGCAAGTCAATTGTAGTGGGACAATTTGTTTCTAGTCTGTGCAATTGTTAGCATACGCTGACGACATAGACATCATTGGCAGAACTCGGCGAGCTGTCACTGGAACGTTTGCTAGCATTGAAGCTGAAGCGGCTAAGATGGGACTAGCAGTCAATGAGGCCAAAACGAAGTGCCTGCTGTCCACAAAAAGGGACACACAAGACCGGCGGATAGGACAAAACATCACAATAGACAGGTACAACTTTAAGGTAGTTAGGGACATTATGTACCTCGGATCCGCTATAACATCTGACAACAACATCTCGTCAGAAATAAAGCGAAGAATTACTCTTGCCATTCGCTGTTTCTATGGGCTAGGAAGGCAATTGTGTAGCAAAGCCCTCTCTCGAAAGATAAAGGAGACTCTGTATAAGACCCTAATCATCCCAGTCCTGCTCTATGGCGCCGAGGCATGGACTCTATCTAAAGCGGATGAAGATATCCTTAGTCGTTTCGAGCGTAAGATTCTTCGCAGGATTTTTGGCCCTATCTGCGTTAACGGGCTTTGGAGGAGAAGGTTCAACCAAGAACTATACGAGCTGTACAGCGACATTGACCTGGTCAAAAAAATACGCATATCACGTTTAAGATGGCTAGGTCATGTAGAGCGAATGGACAACAATGCTCCGGCTCGCAGGATCTTCGATTCCACCCCAGAGGGTAGACGCAGTCAAGGAAGACCTCGCCTTAAGTGGCGCGCTCAAGTGGAGGACGACCTGAACCAACTTGGAGTGCAAAACTGGAGGCAGCTAGCCAAAGACCGAGCTGGCTGGAGAGGCATGCTGGTGCTGGTTGAGGCCCAGGTTCGTCCCGAACTGTAGCGCCACCTAAGTAAGTAAGTATATGAAATATCATATAATTCTGTCAAATCGTTTGCATTATTTATTCAATATCTGTTCTGTCAGTCTTATTTAAAGGCAACATTTATTCATACAATAAAACGCATACAACATCTCTTTTACATTTTACAAAATCTAAAAAAGTCTCCACAAACTCCAAATATTAACTCCGAATTTTTAACCAAATCAAAGATATTGTAATGGTTCTTGTATTATATAAGTAGTTACTTACACCACCATTTAAACTGTTCCTATATTTAAAAGTTATGCCAAAAAGTATGCAATTAAAAAATAAACACGAATACTATGATTGATTTTATTGTTTCAATTTCCTTTGCTTCAGTAGTAACTGTACTACTCTGCCGGAAACCTGGTTACCTGGAAACCAATTAAAAATATTTGTTTTAATTTTGAAAATATTAGATTTAAAGTTAATAGTAGACATTTTGGTTTCGGTTTTAAGGAAAATCGAAGAGCTCGTGTGATTCAAGAAGAAGAAGAAGCAAGAAAGAAGTGTTTCCAGGTGTTCACAAAAATTCATTAGCAGATAAATTCTTTTAGCAGATGAAGACAAAATTCTTCACTTGTGGCATTAGTAATGTGATTGTGAAACACATTTAAATAAATATTTTCCTTAGCTATTCCTTCCAATTGCTGTATCTAACAATAAAAAATTCCAAACTTGAAGAAAAAATGGACACGACTGGGTCGCACGTACTTGCTCTTATGTGCATAATTACATTGGAAAGCAAGATCTTTGACAGAAACAAGTAACATTTGCGTTAAAAATAACACAGTTTGAACTTATAAAAAGTATTAAAAATCACAATACTTAACTGTTTTTAGTAAAAATGAAGTATGCCATCACACGTCTTAAATAACAAGGAATTTATGAAAAAATGTATTTCGAAAATTGTAGGACCGGTTTTGATAAAATCCTGTTTTTTTATTTATAGTTTTTTGAAAAAAAAATTATTTTTTAAATTTTGGTATGCATTTTTTAAGAATTTATTAAAATACATGTGATTATAAAACTTAAAATATTCGTTTTTGATTATTTTAAAAATATTGATTTTTCAAAAAATAAAATTTCAAAAATTAATTTTAATTAGAAAAAAAAGTTATTCAAAATTTTGATATGCAGAGTTAATTTGGCTACCTAGATCTTCTTAAATATAAAATTTGACAGATATCCAAAGAGCCGTAACCGATAAAGCCAAAAATTAAAAAAAAAAAACGTTATATGAAAGATCCCGTTAATAGACTTTTCCCGTATATGTGGTTCTAATCAAACAATAGCCAATACCAACAAAAAAATCTCAAAAATTTCATTAAAATCGTTGGAGCCGTTTTCGAGAAAAATAAGTAATTCCTAAACGGTCATATGGCCGGTACCGTTATTTTTAGGGCTAAAAATTATTTTTTTATTTTCCCTCTGGGGAATACCAAAACAATCACACACACCAAGTTTGAAAATAATCGCTTAAGCCGTTTAGGCTGCAGCTCGTTATACATACTGACAGACAGACAGACAGACATTTTTTCTCGATCACTTTTTTAGACTTTTCTATGATCGTAATTTCATGTTTGATTGTTATCTCAATTTTTTTTAATATTCACGAATCCTAAACTTGCCTTATAGTCCCTATGATCGCAAGTAAAACAAGAATTTTGGGAAAAATGGGGTACATCGGGTGTAGTAGCCTCACGTGTCTTGAGAAGGTATCTCCCACACGACCGTTTTTTTCTAAGACTTTCTCGGGAACTAAAGCTTATCGATATCTATTAAATTAATATTCAAAATATTTTAGGTAATCTGATTAGTTTTGCACTACATTATTTTTTTTTATTCAAGATTTTTTTTAGATTTTTAAGTTTTTTTTTTTTTTTTTTTTTTGAAAGGAGACTCTGTACTGCACGAAGTACAGAGGCATCAGTCTTCTCAACATCGTCTACAAGATTATTCCTGCTGTAGCTGTTGTGTGTAAGCGCCTAAGGTTATATCGTCAATAACTTGATAGGTCCATATCATTGCAGTTTTAGGCTACGGAACAAATATTCCCATTGATCGGGAAAAAAACACCAACTTCAAACCAATATTCATCACCTTTTCATCGATTTCGAAGCCGGTTAAAGTAGCATTTATAGAGATGAGCTTTATAGATCAATGTACAGCTTTCGTATCCCTGCCAAACTCGCCCATCTGATCAGAGGCAAGATGGAAAACGGACAGTGTTCTGTGAAGGTCGCCAAACACCCAACCGACACCTTTGATGTCAGAAAAAAAAATTAGACAAGGCGAGGCTTATAGAGCAGAACTCTCACCCTAACCATTCCATTTGTGCAATTACTAGATTTTTCCAAATATTAGGGTGGAGGCCTCTTAAGCTGCTTCAAGAGAAAAATGTTAGGTTGAACGGACTGCAAAGCGACATATATTTAGTCCCAAATGGCTGGGTCATATAGAGCGGATGGACACCAATGTTCTGACCCGGAAAATCTCCGATTCCATTTATAGGGACGGCGCAGTAGAAGAGAACAAAGACTTAGGTGAAGTCAACTGAAAGAAGACCTCGACAAACTTTATGTGCAAAATCGGAGACAGCTAGCTAGGGACCGACTTGGCTACAAAAGCTTGTTGGTTAAGGCCCAGATCCACTCCGGCCTCTAGCACGAGCACCACCTATGGCAAGGTAGGGTGTTTTGGAAATAGCATATTCTTTTTTCAAGTTTTGTTTGAACTAAGGGCTATACATGTTTAATGTTTTGGAAAATATATTTGTTCTTCCATATTCAAAGATAATAAACTGCATTTCTCTGAAGTTATAAACAATACAAAAAACCAAACATTTCATACAAAAAATTAATTTTTATTTTGAAATTAAATTATTTATGTACATTAATTCACTTGTAAAGTTTGTGTTTCTATTATATACCTTAAACTATAATTTGCACAGTTAGCATTTGATTTTAAAAACAATTTTATAATTTATATAAACAATGTTCTTAATTATCTTTAAATTCAATTTTTTTTATATTGCAAAATAAAAAAACAAAGGCAAGGGTGAAAAGAAGAAGAAATAGCTGAGGAAAAAAGAATAAATTTAAAGATATTTGAATTAAACTTAAAGATTTTCTTCTACATTTTAACATTTGTACACCTTGACACTCTAACCAAAATGCATACCATTTTATATATATATATATAAATAAAGGTAAAAATTTATTCATTTACACAAAATGTCCAACTACCTAACTTTAATATTTGGTCCTATTTACACCATGTACACATAATGTACACATTTAGAGCTGCAGCTCAAATTTATAAAAAAAAAAGAAGAAAAATCTAACACAAAAGCTTTAGGCCACCCCGTAAGCTCCTTATTCCTTCTTTTCTTCTTTTTGGAGGGCGTCCTTCGCCGCTTGGGCTGCTTCCTTTTTGTAGCTCTTGACATAGAACGAACTGAACATGTAGGTGAAGAGGCCAGCGTTGAAAGTCAACAGGGCGGCAATGGGTTTGGGGAAGTTGCAATTGGGCTGGAACTGGATTTGCAGGGTGTGAACGAAAATGATGAGAAATTGAATCTGGAAAGTAAAATATGCATGATTATTAGATTGGATTGTTTTTTCGGAAAGAAAGTCGAAATCCTTACAATTTGCATGATGGTTAGATACTTTTTCCACCAGAGGTACTTCTGCACCTTGGGGCCTAAGGCTGAAAGCAGGTAGTATGCGTACATTACGATGTGGATGAAGGAGTTGATAAATCCAAGAAGAGTTCCATGTCCACCTGTAAATGTAAATTTTAATTTAATAGATATATTATGAGAGAAAAAATCGAAATTCTTTAAGAAGACTGGCTGAATTTAATTATGTGCCATTTCAATTCACTGTTGAAAGGCTTTAGCAAAGCTCGAAAACGCGCACTTTTAGATACAAGAGGACTTATGATATATTAATTTACCAGCAAAATATTTAACTCCAACGAAGGCGCAAACTGGCATCAGAGTGTGATGGTACAAATGCAGGAAGGACACTTGGCGTTGTCGTTTCCTGAGAACAAAGAATACCGTGTCCAGGAGTTCTGTAAGCTTTGCAATGTAATACAACCATACAGCGCCGGCCATCTGCCAAATTAAAAAAAAAATCCATTTAAGGATTTAAATACATATTACCGTGGAACTTATTGGAAAAAAAAGTCGGACTTACCCTCATTGAAATTGGATCTGTTTCGTAAATTACTTCTTGACATCTAAAACTGTAGTGACCACCCCAACCACCTTTGTAGCCCTGGATTTGAAGTAAAATGGATGTGTTTTTAAAATATATTTTTATTAAAGAATTAAGCTTCAAACTCACTTCATAGAAGAGAACATAACTAAGTAACACTTGGAATGCATTGTAGACGAGTAAGGTTGTTTTCAGCTCAAAGGGTTTTCGATCGCGCATAAAGCGAGGTCCGGCATAAAGGCAGAAGTACAAGTAGGCACCCAGAATCATAAATAGTGGTCCAGGGGAGTTTGATAGAAACCAGCTTTTTGTACGAAGATCTGGAAGATAAAATGATTTTTAATAACTTTTTTATACACATAAGAGATTAAAAAATTAAAAAAAATATTTAAATAATTAAGCAGGATATAGCCATTTAAGAAAACTTAGCTGCTGCTACAATAATTTTTTTTTTGAAAATTCTATAAATTATTAAAGAATCATCGTTTCAGGTGTTGAAAAGGTAAGCAACAGTTCGAAAATTCAGTTCGATTTATTAAGATAAGAGCAACAATAAGGGTCAACTCCATCTATCGGCTTATTTTAAACCACCAAACTTAATTACCTGATCAAAATGAAACGCAGGGTCTCTGCTAAGCACCCTGCGACAGTGTTTAGGTCATAAAGGGGCGGCATGATTTTCGGCTGACGTTGTAGATTAACGGGATAGCCGATCTATCACGTTTTAGCTCTCGTCTGTCTAAATATAGGAGAGCTTCGTGTGGGATGAAACCGCTCGAATGTGTAAACCTACTTTTTTAAATATTCATCTTGGGCGTTGTAAGCCCTGAAGTTGTATGCAGTCGAGGTCATCGCCCTTGCAACGTGATGTGGAATCACCTTAACTAAAGACTTATCTATCCTGTTCAAACTAACCTTGCTTTATGGGACATTGTTGGGATATAATATTTTTTTACTCCGAAGTGTTATATGAAGTCCAAGACAAATACGAAGATATTGACTATCAAAAACTAGAATCTTTTCTTTTAGATAATTGATGAGGGCGATAAAGCAAATCACCTATTCCCTTCGATCAAGGAGGCTGCTAAATAAAAAACCGTTGTTGTCAAGCAAGAAATCCCCAATCCCTGGTCAGAGTAGGATCTACATGTTGATTGAAATACGGATACTGATCTAGCCAGATATCAATGTAATTGACCTCACTTTTACTCTTTGGTCAGGTTCCTGTTCGTATCTTTAGTAGCTCTTGACAAAGAGGTTCTAATCAGGATAGTTTCACATTTCGGGATATTCTGTACATAACTCCGAATTTCTTCACAAAATTCTTAAGTCACTTTAAACTTCGGTCTAGCTAACTTTAGTGCTCTCATATTTCAAAAGATAGATAGAGCTTCATGAAGTGCTAAGAGTAAGGTACATAACTTTTAATACGACGAAATAAGGTTCTCGCAAACTACATGCTACCAAGCCAAATTAATAAACACCGAATTAGATTTCTGGCAACCACCTATCTTGTCAAAGCATCATCATCATCATCGGTCCAATAACCCGCTTCCATTCCGGGCCTCGTTAAACAAGTTCTCCCATACACTCCGATTGCAGGCCGAACGTGACGCAATCCAGTTGAGCAACCCTGATCTACGCCATCCTTCGAACGTAAGAAAAGTCTGCAAACTGCAAAATTGTCATTTACCATAAAAACAACTGCAAAAGACTTTCCGAGATGGTTCCTTTTCGCTTATGCGAGCTAGTTGTAGGTACCCAGCCCACCGGAGTCTGCCGAGCTTTATTTTTTCCGCAACATCTGCTTCGAAGTAGATTTCATACAATTCATGATTGTATCTTCTCCGGAATCGTCCTCCCTAGCATACATGCCAACAATTCTCCGTAAGACTCTCCTCTCGAACGCAGTTAAGAGATCAGAGGGCGTTTTAGTAAGACGCCAAGTCTCGGATCCGTATGTGAGTACTGGTAAGACTTAGGTAAGTTTTTAGAATAAGGTTGCTGAATTTGCCAGACTTTAGTAGGTTCTGTTGGATTTTAGCAGCCGCCTTGTATGTCTTCCTCCATAGTATTACCGGCTACGTATTTAAAGGGACGAAGGTAGGTTGGCGGACGAGTTTGAAGGTCAAAGTGGAGTTAGACTGTGCTGCGTATTCTCGCAAATACTGGGGTGGAATCGGCTAAGGTAATATACATATGATAAGTAATTGTCACAATCAAAAAATTCAGATGATGCCATAATTTTTAATTTTCCTGGTGATTGCTTTACGCACACAAAAAATTTAATGTGATCACATGTGACTGTCACATACATTATCACCTTAGCCGACTCCACCTCTGAACTTTTTGATTGTGACAATCACTTATCATATATCAACTTTTCTTTTCTGGCCCCATTCTAGTTCATTGTTCGATGTAGCAGACACTCAAACTGTAAGCCAAGATCCAAACCAACTCAATTTCAAATTGTTTTACATGATCCCAGAAAATTCCTAACTGTCATAGGAGTTGAAAATGACATTGCAAAAACTATCAACTTAAACCCCCTTTCTATCAAAGCAATTGACTATGTACCTGCATACATATGTGGCTTCGTCATTGCATTATATTTTTGGTCTAATAGGAGTCTTGGATATTTCGAAAAAGCTGTTGAAATGTCATTTTAATCAAAGCAATTTATTTTATTTCAATGTGATGTGATGATTTTCCGAGACACACGCAAGGTAAATTTCATAAGAAGAGTGATCATAAATTTTTTGACACATTATACAAAATACATACATTTTTTTAACAAATCTGATATTATTTCTTTTTTATCTACAAATCTTTAAGGTTCATTATTTTTTCTGCTCAATGGTAGGTAATCTTCTTTGAATCATTATATTCACAACCATTAAATTTTGAAGCACCAGGCGTAGCGAAAGTATCTTTTCAACATTGCAACAGATAAAAAATATGATTTGTTGATTTGCTTTGATGACATTTATTTCTATTTGTACTCTGCTCACTGATTTTTCAAACTTAGTCTAAGAGATAAATTACACCAAGGTGAATTCAATCCAGTGACATAATAAGTCAAAAAAATTTCTCACAAGTGTTGAACGAATCAACTGGAAATTGCTGATTAAAAAAAAAGTTGGTTGTCTGTAAAGTCGTTTTACGGACGATAATTGTACGTGATAACGTCATAAGAAAACATAGATGGCAGCAACACCAACATATAGCCCGTTAACTCACACCCACAAACCCTCTCGTTAAATCCACACATACCACCCCAATATCTACATCTACTTTCTACTTTAACAAAACTCTGCCTATTTTGTATTTCTTTTTCTCTTCTTGTTCTTTTTGAATTTGAGTGGAATAATTTTGGGAATTTGCGCCTGTTCTTTTTCATGTTCGCCTGGTTGCTTGAACCTGGTTAAAAGCACCACAGTATCGCGGTTAGCATGAGTCATGAGTCTTATCAGCATGAGTGTTATCAGCATGAGTCATGTTATTTCGTATGTTTAGCCTGTCATCGATTTATAAGACGTTATCACGTCAAAAGAATTTAGTTCGAATGTGCCGTTATAGCATTAACTATAAGAACTTGAAAAGATGTCAAAAAAAGGCTTCCGAATTCCCTTAACCTCCAGATTCAATTCCTTTCCTTGTCATCTTAAAAAAGTGTTTTTTTTAATGAAACAGAGTTGTGTGGTAGTTATTATACCGACCCTAGAACTAATCTTGTCTTGAAGAAATGCCTCTCCAGTTGACGTTTAAATTCTTAAAAAAAAAAAACTCACAACGCCCGCGAAAGAATATCAATCTTCATTTCCAACACAATTTTTTAATTCTTTTAATTTTTTTTTATTTTTATTTTTTCAAATCTAAAATTACCTTCATGTTCGACGAAAAAATTCACCATGCGGTCCACGACTGTATCTGTTTCGTTCATTCTGAAAGACATTTTCACACTTTTGCTCAAGATGCTGTTGTTGTTTTCATAAACTGAAAAGACAAAAAAAAATGTCAATACACATGGTTGTATATTTGAGTATTTGTATTTACCAAAGATTATATTTACTATTCTACATATATACAAAATCCCTTAAAAAAAGTCACATACTTCAATGTCAAAGATCAACAAAACTTCAAGAGTTTCTAAGCTCACAAGCCTATACAAAAACATGGTGTATATGATTGAAAAGTGTTAGATTTTATAATCAATATTTATTGAATAAACAGATGAATCTATTAGCACGCCACAACAGCTAGTAGATGTTAGATATTCCTTGGAATAATATAAAGTATATCAGCGATTATTAAGTGCTAAATAAGATGAAAATGTATCTATGACTAAATAGCAAATAAAGTTCGCAAGAATATGCCTACTTTTGGCCATGATTTTTGTTGATATTTTTGAAAAAAATATTGATTAGCAGTTTTTGTTCAATAAAATTTTTAAAAAAATTAAATTTCAGTTCTAATGTTTTGGCAGTTCAGATAGTTTTAAAAGTGTGGTTATTCTGAGAATTCTGTCTGCTTAGAGATAATAAATTAATTAGTTTTAAAGCCTTTGATTAAAACAAATATTTTGTGTACTTGATGAAAATGACAAAAATACGTTGAGAGAACTAAACTATAGATAAAAGATATTTTTTGGTCAGCATTGCAAAAATTAGGTCAGAAAAGATATAATTGATTAATTCGATATTTTATGATTGCTAGGTATTCAATAAGTCAGAATATTGGTTGTGAATATAGTTTTCTCAAAGTTGAGATCAGAAGAATAGAAAAAAGACTTCACAGAAAAAAAGACAGGCTCGGAGAAAAACACTGTCTGTGATCTGTGAAATATTGAACGAAATAGACAGCCAGGTCCACACCAATCCGTCAGAAACATGTCTCAATATACACCACGATGCATATACTGTAGTGAGGGAGAGGGAAATTCACCGATCCTGAAGGAATTCTGAAGCGATGGGAAGTGTACTGTAATGATTTGTTGATTAGTCAGCTCACGGAAGAAATGAAGACTCCAATATTTCTAGAGCAGCCACCAAGCATTGAGAAGATGCAAAAGGCGATTAATCGGCTCAGAAATAACAAGGCTAGGGAGCCGATGGCATACCTACCGAGCTAATTAAACACGGAGGGCCAACACTACATCAAGTAATTCATGAAATCATAGTACACGCATGGCAAAACGAAGAAATGATAAAGATTGGCCAAAAATCCATCATACATACGTCCCGTACATAAGAAAAAGAAGAAGTAAGCTTTTTGCTGTCCAGATCAATCAATATCTTTAATGAACTCCGACAAGAGGATGCATCCTCTTCATCCTAGCGTTGGAGAAAACAATTCGGGATTCGGGCACGTCAACAAGAGGGACTATCGTCACCAAGTTCAGCCAGATATTAGGTTACGTAGACGACATCGACATTATCGGAAGAACTTTATGCATGAAACCCGAAGCCGATACCAGTTTAGTGACGATAATGTTTGTTCAACAACATGCCTAAACGACTTAATTGATTTTGATAAAATTTGGTAGTAGGGCGGGTGAGGTACGAAAATGTAATGAAAGATTCTTTTTAGACAAAAGTTATTTTTTAATGGCTTTTCAGACGTTTCTTATCTCAATGTATGTATTTAAACTTGAGGCAGGCATATCTTATCTGTATAAAACAAGATTTCGATTATATCTTAAAAATAATAACAATAAATCATTGTAGAAAACTCACAAAGTATAGTTACCTATAAACGTCCCCATCCCATTTATTAAAATAATTATTGAATTCCATTTTATTTATTATTTTTACTTGCGAATATACGTACTATAAGGCAAGTTTAGGATTCGTAAATATAAAACAAATCGAGATAACAATCAAACATGACATTACGATCATAGAAAAGCCTAACAAATATATGAGAAAATATATCTATCTGTCTGTGAGTCTGCCCGTCTGTATGTATAACGAACTGCTGCCTAAATGGCTTAAGCGATTACCTTCAAATTTGGTATGTCTGATTCTTTTGGCATTTTTCGGAGGGGAAATTAAAATTTTATTTCGAGGCCTACAAATAACGGTACCTGACATAATAACCGTTAAGGAAAAGCTTAATATTCTTGAAAACGGCTCCAACGATTTTTATGAAATTTGTTGAGACTTTTTTGTAAGTATTGGCTATCACTTAATAGAAGCTACTTTTACTGGGAAAGTCTATTAACGGTACCTTTTATATAACGGTTTTTTTTTAATTTTCGGCTTTCTCGGTAACGGCTGCTTGGATTTCTGTCAAATTTTATATTTGAAAAGATCTATGTAGCGAAATTATTTCTGCATAATCAAAATTTTGAACAACTTTTTTCTAATTATAACTAATTTAATTTTTTTTGAAAATTCAATATATTTAAAAATAATAATACAAAATTATTTAAATTTTTTTGATGAGGTGTATATTAATAATCTCTAAAAAACTGCATACAAAATTTTCAACAAACAAGTTTTTTTTAAAATAACTAAAAATAAAAACAGGATTTTATAAAAATCGGTACTACAATTTTCGAGATAGTATTTTCATAAATTCGTTATTATACAGGTTGTGTGATGGCGCACTCCATTTTAACTAAAATTGATAAGTTGTTGTTGTTGTATTTCTATGTTAATGTTCCTTAATGTGATTAGGCTAGCAAATAGGGACAAGTACGTGCGACCCAGTTGTGTCCATTTCTTTTTACTTGCGATTATAGGCAAGTTTAGGATTCGTGAATATAAAAAAATTTGAGATAACAATGAAACATGACATTACGATCATAGAGAAGTCTAAAAAAGTAATCGAGAAAAAATGTCTGTCTGTCTGTCCGTCTGTCTGTCTGTCTGTATGTCTGTCTGTCTGTCTATCTGTCTGTATGTCAGTATGTATAACGAGCTGCAGCCTAAACTGCTTAAGCGATTATCTTCAAACTTGGTGTGTGTGATTATTTTAGCATTAGAAGGGAAATTTAAATTTTATTTTTATTCTTAAAAATAACGGTACCTGCCATATGACCGTTTAGGAAAATCTTATTTTTCTCGAAAACGGCTCCAACGATTTTCATGAACATTTTTGAGAATTTTTTTGTTCGTACATTTGATTAGAACAAAATTTTCGGGAAAAGTCTATTAACAGTACCTTTCATCTAACGGTTTTTTTAATTTTGGGCTTTGTCGGTAACGGTTCAATGGATTTCAATAAAATTTTATACTTCAGAAGATCTGTTTAGCTTAATTCTGCATATCAAGATTTTTAATAACTTTTTTTTCTAATAAATATTAATTTTTTAACATTTTTTATTAAATTAATATTTTTAAAATTAATCAAAAAAATTATTTTAAATTTTATAATCACATTTTTATTAATAAATTCTAAGAAACTGCATACCAAAATTAAAAAAACAAAAACAATTTTCGAAATATTTTTTTCATAAATTCTTTGTTATTTAAGACGTCTTATGGCGTACTTCATTTTTACTAAAAAGCGTTTAGTATTGTGGTTTTGTTACTTTTTATAAGTTCAAACTGTGTTATTTTCAACTTGTTTCTGTCAAAGATCTTGCTTTACAATGTAATTAGGCACATAAGAGCAAGTACGTGCGACCCAGTCGTGCCCATTTTTTTAATTTAAGCCTTCCCCACAGGAACTTTACTTTTTCCTAAAGTAAAAAGTAACGTACTTTTTAACCCAGCTCATCAAACATCATTCTAATTGGTTTCATCTAAATCCGTTTAGTCGTTGAGGCGTGATTGCTTGATTGAAATTACTAAAACATTTTTAGTGTGAAACTAGGTTGAAATTTGTAAGAAAATATGACCTAGTTTCACACAAATTTTTTTATAATGTCGACTTTAATTGTCTATAATTTTTCGCCATTATATTTTAAGGATTCACGATGACATCAAGGAGAGCGCTTGAGCTCCATTATTTGTAACTACAATAAGTCAGACACAAAGCTTCTATGCGTTTTAGTCCATTGCCGGCGATTTAATCAGAAGAGATTCAAATTCAAATGTTCAGGCCATAGTTGTCTTCCAGCGTGATTATAACAAGGTTCAGAAATATTGTAATGATAAGAAGTTGAAAATTAACTTTCAGAAATGTTTATTCGAGGCCTCATTACAAGGGCGATGACCTAGACTAATAGACAAATCTTTGGGGTTTACCACCCCCAAGATGAATACTCGAAAAGTACACGTTAAAGCGGTTTCATCCAGGAAGAGGCTTTCCTTTATTAAGACAGTCTAAAACAAATAGATCGGCGACTCCGTCAGTCTACCAATAAGTCGGCCATAACACGGTGCATGGGCGGCTCCTTTACGATCACAATGCTGTCGAAGAGAGCGGAGTAGAGCATTATTTGCTTTGAAGAAGGTGCGTTTCAAATAAACACTAAATTTCAAAGTTAATAACATACGGTTTTGGTTGTTTTGTTCGGATCTGAGAGATGAATTGCTAAATGATTTTGAGAAACCACAATCAGCCTTTTCATCTGCAAAACTAACAATTTGGTGGTCAATTATGAAGTTATTATTATAAAGTAACTTATTAATGAAAAGCTTAGCTACATTCCCCCACAACCGAATATCTATGTATGTATACATATCTCTGATTCATAACAGCCACTTGAAACAACAAAAAAAAATTTGATCATGAATTGCATAATGCACTATTCGAAAAACCTAATTTTTTGAGCCCAAAGCCAACAAACGTCATTAAAAAAAACAAAACCAAAACCAAATCAAAACAAACTCACAATTTGTAGGTATTCCGAAAAAAAATTATCCAAAAAAAAAAAAAAACAACACCAAACGTAACTTCAGTTCTGTCAGACATTCGCGCTTTTAGATTCAGTTGGCCGAGTCTGGGTCAGATTGCCCACATCCACATCCCATGACACTGAAATCAGCTATCAATTCTGGCCCGGAATAAAAAAAAAACTTCACTTTCAATTTTTTCTTCGTTTTAGATAGATAGGCACTGACATGGCTTATATGACGCGTAGGAAACACTTTACAACGATTTGGATTTTTTTTTCTTTTTGGCTTTTATGCTTTCTGACAGGTGTGGATGTTTATCTGTGCACTTAACCAACCTCTGACTCTGAAATGACAAGAGTTAAACTACTAAATGAATTGATTTGTTTGACTATCACGATATAACTAACGCGGCAGTTCAAAAGAGTAGTCCGGCTTACGGTAAATTGGCTAAAACGCCACTATTTGGTTTTAGCTGATGAAGCTTAATGTTGGTAAACATTGTTTTTGGGAAACTATGATCCGGATTCGAATGAGGAAATGTAGTTCAGCGTTGTGACTTATGTTGACCTCTTTCTTTTTGGGTGACTTTTAATTAGTATAACGTGTGACAGTTTAGGGGAAGAGAATTAGGCTGACAGAAAATGCTGATAGAATGTAAGCTACGATATTGTAAGCTCAGGTATTGAAATGAGTTCAATAGATTACATTTTTTGGGAGAACTGCTGGAATTATCAAGTAAAAAAAAAGATATTTTTGTAAACCAGGTCCAATATGTTGACTTAAGCTTACCGGCAGAAAGGGCAGCGCATATTGCATAAATGGCTTAAATGTGTCAACATAAGGAGTTGTTCTTAGAAGAAGTCGTGGTGTAGTCTTTCTACTGACAAATCCTATGTTTAAGGCGTATCAATTCTCCAACTCCACAATATTAATATTATAGTGGTAATAAAAATCATGCAATTTATAAGTGGATATTTAAAATACCATTTTAATGTTTCACCAACGAACTCTTGTAACGATCTGTCAATAACAATTTCCGTCCCTGGGGTATTTTTGTAATTATCACACACACAAAGTTTATATAATACTTCCAACCTCACCCAAGTACATACAAGAAATAAAACCTTTGGTTAGGCTCTCTAGACGTATCCAATATCATGAACTTCAGCAATAATTGTTCAAGTTCTGGCAAATCACGCAAAAGTATTTCGAAATTAAATAAACAAAGCAAAATGTATTAACATATAAATGTTATATTTATATTTCAAAGTCACTGCCGCCAACATATCGTAATTAAATTAAAAAAAAAAAAAACCCAGGTCAGGAAGCGTTTCGACTGATTTATAGCTCACTTTTCACCCACTGGTGGTGACACTAAGTACATTCTTACTCAGAATTATACTTTTACTTTAAACAAGTTTATTGACTTGCATTTAATCAATGCAGTTTGATTTAGAATAAGTTAAACAGACCTGTTCCAATGTGGACTAGTAATGGACAAATAATATGACTCAGTTTAAAGTGATTCTTAAAAATATCAATTTAACCTGAAATGGACCAAAACTGATCAAACCTTTTGCGACTTATGCAAGACATCTGGCGAGTTTTTTTTAATTTGATCAAATATTTCTTAACAAAATTATAAGAAATTCAAATTTTCACAGATCCGCTAAATAGCTAAATAGCACACATCAAAGCGTAATCATGGTACATCTTTACACCCCAAACAAAAGACATTTCTAATGCCATCGCCCGTGACGAGAAAAGACATGCTGGCAGTTTCGTGATTTGCCTTTCTTCTTAGAAACATGCAGCTCACAATAGCCATCGTAAGAAAACTTACTGAAAATGTAATAAATAAAAATGACCGTTCAATACAAGTTGTATTGGACGGATTCAAGTTTGATTCCCACAAAATAAATCCTGGTGTGCCACAGGGCTCTGTTCTGTTTCCGACTCTTTTCCTCATTTTTATAAATGATCTTCTGTCTGTTACTTCTAATCCACTTAACTGTTTTGCTGACGACTCTACCCTCAGCTTTTCATATTCGTTCGATAATTCACGTCCTTCGCCTTCGGACGTACAATTGCAATGGTACCATATGTCAAGCTCATTAAACTCCGATTTATACAGCATTGTCAAATGGGGTAATAGAATTCGTGCGGAGTTTAATGCTTCGAAAACTCAATGCTGTCTTTTGTCGTTAAAGCTAAACATACCTTCAATGCCATTGTCCATTAATGGCACTTACATCGAAGAAACCGAAAAGCTCTCAGTACTCGGTATGTGTATTAACGAAGACCTCCGTTGGAACGATCATATATTTGAGATCGCTATGAATGCTGCTAAGTGCTTAGGTTTTCTGTATCGATGTAAGAAGTATTTTTCCCCATCTGATCTGGCTAAAATTTATAAAGCGTTTATACGCCCTAAACTCGAGTATAACTCCCACCTCTGGGCAGGTGCTTCACAAACATCGCTTCACCTGCTTGATAGAATACAAAATCGAGCGTTAAGATTGATAGGAAATAGAACTGCCGCTGAATCAATTGCCCCTCTCGAACACCGATGAAATGTTTCATGTCTTTCCTTATTTTATCGTTTCTTTTATAAAAAAAATGTTCACTCGAAGTAGCCAGTTGAATTCCTCCCCTTAAAAGTTTCTCCCGTAATACTCGTCTCGCAAGGAATGCTCATCAGTTCACCCTTGAGCCCAATTTCGGACGTACCGTGATATATAGGGATTCTTTTTTAGTCGAACAACACGAATTGTGAATAGTTTACCCGGCAAGATTTTCACACAATGCTGTGTTATTCGGAGTTTAATGAGCTTATCATACGGTGCCGTTGCGATTGCACGTCCGAAGGCGAAGGACGTACACCAGCATTTACTTTGTGGGAACCAGACCAGGAGGGGCAATGTTGCTGTGAGGTAGAGTAGAGCTGGCAGCGAAATGGGCTGAGCAAGTTTGCCTTCTCTGAAGAGTAAACAATTGTTTTGTTATAATCGATGAGTATTGGAACCGAAGATGTTGTGGAGTTTTTAATATTTTTTTGACTTTTATTTGACATTTAGTAAAATGTTAGTCAAGATTCCACCGACTAAATTTCGACTGACAGTTTCCCCTTCGCAATGTTATGGTGTAAGTTTGTCGTTCAATGAATTCACAGTAATCATCCACTTCCGCGGTCACCTGGTTTGTTGGCTGTAAAAAAATTAAAAACTGGACCGATTTTCATGACTCCTTTTACTTGCGATTATATGTAGTATAATGCAAGTTATGCATTTGTGAAGATTAAAATTTTGAGATAACAATCAAATATGACATTACGATGATAGAGAAACATAGTTGAGTTACTGGCAAAATTCTGTCCGTCTGTCTGCCTGTCTGTATGGATGTATTTTGGACTGCAGCCTAAACGGTTGCTCCAATCGCCTTCAAATTCAGTACTTATGATTATTTTGTTTTCCTGGCTTAAGGAAATATAAAAAGAATAAAAGCATCTACATACATCTTCGCCGAAAACTATTAAGGAATCAAATGTAGAAGAAACGCTAATTGCAGTATTTTTTTAGCGTATCCGCATCTTCCATGGCTTGATTGTCTATAAAGTTCGAAGCTTCGAATTTTGTCAACATTCCATTGAGGTGAATGAGATATATATCTTCTGACACAGTCGGGATCATTGTCTGGTCAAAAACTATGTCTACTGAAACTGGTTTCCTTGATCTTCGAGATCGCTCCGAATATTTAGTACTACGGCTTGCTACATGTTTCGGATATCCATCAAATACGATAATGACATTAGATGTATAGTGTGACGTAATTATTGCAAGTGGATGAAAAGGATTCAAAGCGATGCCGATAAATATCCTCCATCGATGACATACATCTCGTCTCCAAAATGAATATCTCCAGAATATTGCTCAAATTCCGTATGCATAGAAAATTTAACACATTTGCACATGCCGTCATTGAAAAGTGATAACGGAAATGGAGCAAGTTCTTTATAAGATTCTTTTGCAATGCACATGCAATTAAAAATTAATTGAAACAATGTTTTCGGAATTCCTGAGTTTATAACACCAAGTGCTTTAATTCTGGTGTTCCATTTGAATTTTACGGTTCAGAAATCGCTGCCGATGATTTTTGAAATTCCAGCACTACCAAATTTATAAGGCATGTGATAATTAATCTTTTAATATCCGATAACTCCAGTGCTTCTTGTCAATATTTCCCTTACTTGCGGAAATAGAAAATGATGGCACAACCAATTCATAAGGCTTTTACGTCGTCATTATCACTATTAAACTGCGAGCTTTACAAATCTACGTGCTTTCGTTGCAAAACTTTTTAACTTTCGAAAGAGCATGTCGAAATCTATAAAACCACAAATTTTCAAAACTCCGAAAAACTTTCATTGTTAAACAACCAAATAACTGTACGTAACACCACATAACTGTACGTAACGTAAGAACGATTATTTTTTTATGAATGCACAACTGACCCTTAATATTTGTGTGAAATCAACAACTTATAATTCCGTAGATACTTGCGCTTATATGTATATATTTTTCTGTAATGAGCAAAAAAAACTGTAATTTTTGTTCGATTAATAATTATTGCATTCCTCTAAACTCTAAATCAATACAAAATATTGCAATTAAATCAAAACGACCCAAAACCTAGGACCATATGACATGGCCGTAAGAAACTATTTGCAGGCAGCTATTTTGAAAAGCCTTTGTTTTAGGAGTGCGTGCCAGCATGCTAATTATAAATCTCCTTTTTATTGGGTCTACAGTACTTTTGGTTCTTTATTTAGAAACTTTAAAGATAGGATGCATTGACAAGTTCCATTCGATTCCTGCTGTGGTTCTGTCTCCATAACACAGACTGGCTGGTTTAATCTTTTAAATGGAATATCAACCTTCAGTCACAGCTCACAGCTTGCGTACATGAGGTATAGCATAAGCAATGACCACTTAAGTGGATGCGGATGCTGTTGCATTCAAGGACTTTTGTAACTCAATCATTCAGAAGACTCGTAGGAGGGTTTTTTTCCATATTTTAATTAAGATTGACGCAGATAACTACGTTTTCATCGAGTTGACTTGATTCGCAGACAGTAAGTAGACGAGTTTTTAAGAAACAATAATGTTGTTGGCATGACAGATTGCAAAGTCATGTGCCGAGCTTTAGTGATTCATTTCAATATGGATATTTAAACGGTGAATTTGTGAATCAGTATAGAAATAGAAAGATTTATACGCTTTTCGGTCATATTTGCAGGGTTTATGTCAAAATAGAGGCTTTTTAAAAACCAAAGCCAAAGAAAGTAGAAATAAGACAAAAGTCGAGTTCATAAATGTAAAACTGCAGGAACATTGCTTAATTTTGACTCTATTTCTCCAGGCAAATACCGTCCATTGGAAAGTTTTTTTTGTTAACATTTTTTAAAAGTGCTGATGTTTGCTCTTAACAATGAAATCAAATTTTTGTTAGAAATGTACACAAAAAGTACCATATTTTTTACATTTGTATTTTGCAGTGATGCTGTTTGTTAGCATTTAAGAAATCGGGGAAAATTGAATACGGCATGTCTTTAATTTAAATTCCTTAAAATTCGCAGGAATAATTGAATATTTAGCTAAGAGTCTCGTGCAAGGTGCAAAATGGATCCACTAGAGAAAGAAAGGCTGCCTGCAAACTTCTCAATGATGTTAAGCATGGTTTAAAAAGAGTACGAATCCGTTTGCACAATCAAACTGATCGAGGCAGTAAGTCTACTTTCAATAATTAAATAAGCTGTTGTGTCAATAACCAAAATTTGTGTTTCTAGATACGAAAATTTACGAAAAGAAATGCACACTTTCAATGTTATTGCTTTTTGTTAGGTTCGTACACAAAAACCATTGGTCCAATATAGGCCTTACAGATTATATAGCCTCATCCAACGTTGTAAAAAATTAAATGACCTGCATAAATATTATTACTATTTCACAAAAACAGCTTGAACTGCGATTTGGTCCGTTTCTTCAAAAAATTAGCCATTTGTGGATAGTGGGATAGGAGTATCGCTTAAACGATAAAGACATCATTTAGAAGCATTCGTTTCTACTTGATAAATCTGTCAAGATCAGAATTTACCTGTGACTCTGAAAACAAATTTGAAAAGCTTAGAGTACTGTCCCTAAGTAAAATAATTTAAATTTAGCAATTTCAGGCGTTTTAAGTTTTTGATGAATACTTGAAAGAATGTAGAGGACAAAAGTAAGCCCTAGGGTACACCAGCATTAATTCGCCATTTATTCATCGTCCAACGAATAAAATACATCGAAACTAATTATGTAATTTTGAAATTTTAAGTGCTTATCTTACTTCCTCCAAAACTCTGTAAAGATTGATTTCATTTCTCGATAAGATATGTATATCATCAGATCACCAAAATAGGCCTATTGCTAAAAAATTCGTCAGTCACTAAGCAGTTTTTCCAGATATTTCTTCAGCTGAAAGTTAGTCAGCGTTTCCGCAACCTTTGTAAAGTAGGGACGTAATAAGAATTAATCAATAGTTTGAGGGTGAAGATTCGTTTCTTTCGGCGCAGGCCCAAGTCATTAAAAGCGTTCTTACTCTTAAAAGTTCCTCCCGTAATACTCGTCTCGCAAGGAATGCTCATCAGTTCACCCTTGAGCCCAATTTCGGACGTACAGTGAAATAAAGGGATTCTTTTTTTAGCCGAACAACACGAATTTGGAATTATTTACCCGGCGATATTTTCCCTTGCCATTTTGATTTGCAAGCATTCAAAACCAATGTTAATCGACACCTTCTGTCCTTTCCCTGCTCGCCCATTGTACTCCATATTAAAAAGAGTCCCTCGTGCGCGCGTTAGTTATAAAAAAAAAACTATGTTCTCTACGCTATTGCCACCCTTTTTAGTAGATATGGATGGGTATGTCATGCACCAAGTAATGCATATTACCAGGTATATTTAAGCAAAGCAAAATAAGTTGTTATGTTAACAATGAAGAGCTTATTGCATTGTTTTCACGCAGAATTGGCAACGAGTCATTTATTTGGTGGAATGTCGTCTTCGTTTTTACCAAAACAACAAAAAATCCTGTTAACCTGTGTAATCTATTTTTAGCCTGAGTAGTTGATCTCGCTCAGTTTAAAAGACAATAGCGAATGTTAAAATGACCTCCATAATATAAATAGCCCATCAATCATTACAAGACCAGTAGTTCCAGAAACCTAGCCTTGCCGTATTGAAAATCCTCATCCCGCCCCACAAAGACAGATGAACTCTTATAGTTGTTCACCTTTCACTAAAAACTCCATGTATTAGGCTGCCCGTGCTTGGCGCCTTAGATAATTCTTGAAACAGGTGAATCCATGCCATGGGCCTTTTCTAACCACGAAATTATAGCGTAAATTGAAATTGATCAAATAAAGTTTTGGTTTTTGCCTTTATTCGGTTGTGAGAATAACCAAGTAGATGATAGAAGCTAAGAAATCCATGTTAAATGATTCTCTAGCTTCTTTCATCAGCCGAATAATACAGTGGGTATTAGAAATCTTATATAATATTTTCTTAACGTGAAAGCGCTGGATGAACTCTATCTATATGACCCTTAATATATTAATCCTGATACATTATTTCATACAGTAAAACTCTCTTTAAAAAAACCTCATCTTCAACATCATCTCATCACCAAAAAACCGATCAGAATTTTGTAAATTTTATATCCAAGAATAAAAAAAAAACAAATCGTTTCAGTCAGCAAATGTCCGTGCAAGAATAAATTTTTGTCAACAAAACTTACTTACTTACTTAAGGGGCGCTACAGTTCGGGACGAACCTAGGCCTCAACCAACATGCCTTTCCAGCCAGCTCGGTCTTTAGCTAGCTGCCTCCAGTTTCGCACTCCATGTTCGTTGAGGTCTTCCTCCACACGAGGGCGCCACCTAAGGCGAGGTCTTCCTTTACTGGGTAGAGGGTAGACCCTCTGGGATGGAATCCAAGAGCCTGCGAGCCGGAACATTGTTGTCCATTCGCTCTACATGACCTAGCCATCTTAAACGTGATATGCGTATTTTTTTGAGCAGGTTAATGTCGCTGTACAGCTCGTATAGTTCTTGGTTGAACCTTCTCCTCCAAAGCCAAAGTCAACATAACATTTGATAAAAAACCATCCAATTTCGAGGGTTAGCTCTTTCTGTTCTATCTTAAACTGAGTTTCAAAGTCTTTAGACTTGGGTATGGGTATGATGACAACTTATCGGAGTCTTAATTTTTGAAATGATGTTACAGAAATGTCAGCGTTAAACAATGTAGCTGACGTAAGTTATGCGAAACAGGCCTCAGATATAATAGTCTACTATATACAATTCGCCAATTTGAGAACTCAGCTCATTTATTAATGCTTTAAATAAGGTCATGCATGAATTTTTTGTGTTTTTGTATTATGTTAAATAAAAAAAAAGCAATTCCCTATGACTAATCCAACGAACACTCATATCGTAAGACAAAACCATCTATTCTATTCCACCATTTCTGTATGGGTCAGAACCCCACGACTTGAGCAGATACGCAATCTCAAGAATTCAATTTTAATTTCAATGAAACTCTTTTTACATACTAATTACAAAAAAAATATCTGTGATATTCCTAAGATCCCCAAAGTAATTTGCCTTCAATTTCACGCAGCTATAATGATATTTCTTAGTTCCAGCGTACATCAGCATGCGTTCTGGACAACGATTCGTCATGACAATGGCTTCAGCCATGTGTATGGTCAGCCATAAGAATTACGCAAACTAAAAAACCATATGCGGTAATGAATTTTGAAATTGAAAGTTGCGCCATGAAAGAAAGAAGCACACATTATTGTCATTAGAGTATAATGACGACCTTATGTTATAAAAAAAAAATATAGACCAAAACGATGTCGCTGAGTTCATGTCGAAGGCAACGTGTGTGAGAAATATTTTGCTGATCTTTATTACAACTAATTGAACAACTTACAACCGAACACCTTGCGTTGTCAAATGTAAAGTTCTTTTTAATTTGACGGTTTTGATAATTTCGGAAGCTTCTGCACGCAATCACAGTGAAGAATCGGGTTAAGTAAGTAAACAGTAATAACATACAAACGTACGTACATACATACATAGAACCATCAAAGATGACATAACTTTGAAAATGAAGTCTAAACACCGTTAATAGCAAAAAATTTCTGTATATCTTTATAATATGGTTTTTTGGTCTAAGCTTCTGAAACCATGCTCTTCAAATTTCGCACCTGTTTGATCATTTACCTTTCCCTGGAGAGGTTCGAATTTTTGTAAGGGCTTGGAATAACCACACCAATGATTTTTTTAAAAGTGTTATGGTAACCATGGTCTATCGTTTAGTCTTAATTTTTTGTTAAAACCTTTTAAGAATTTATGAAAAGTTCATCGATAGACTTTTACAAGAAGTGAATGGGCAAATCTCAATGATAACTCTACGAGTAGGTACGGTGGAAGGAAGAATTGCTAAAATATTTAATGGGAATTAAAATAGCATGCGTTATGATGGGACTTCTTAAACAAAGTACATGAAGAAGAAGACAACATTGAAGTCATTGAAAGAACTCAACAAGTTGTCCCTGAAAAATTTGGCAGCATTAAAGCTGAAGGCACTTAGATGCCTGAAGGCGCTTTTTTCTAAAAGCTCAGTATTGCCGGTCATTAAAAACTTTCCGTTTCTCAAGATGTTTTTGATCTGAAAATACATCAGTGTTTCCAAAGCTTTGGTAGGAAGGGATGTTATTGCAACTGTTATCATTGTTGGTTGGATTTGAACTATCATTGGTAAAACGGCTGATTTCTAGGATTTAATAAAATTTTCGATGAAAAATTGCCTTTAGTTTTGAAAATACTGCAAAATTGAAATAACAAAAACTCACTCATGTTATAACTACTTGCTTGACGGCCTTGATTGCGTAAGCATCGGTCGATGTCAAAAATCGTATTTCAATTTTTTAGTGATTTGAACTATCATTGGTAAAACGGCTGATTTCTAGGATTTAATAAAATTTTCAATGAAAAATTGCCTTTAGTTTTGAAAATACTGCAAAATTAAAATAACAAAAACTAACTCATATTACACTAGCTTGACGGCCTTGCTTGCGTTAGCATCGGTCGATGTCAAAAATCGTATTTCAATTTTTTAGTGACATACTTTTCATTAAAAAAAAACATTATATAACTACGTATGTTTTGTCATTTTGCAGAATCAATTTCGGCATTCATTTTCATTCGTCAAGTCAAGCTGGTTGGTTATAATTTTTTTGACAAAAGTGCACAAAATGAAGATAAAAGTAATCCAGGATTTACTTTGAAATCTAAAGTTTTTTATTGTTTTATATTTAAAAACCTGTGTTCCCAGAATACACGTAAAACAAATTTTATCAATTTAATTCATGTGCAAAAGCCGAGTCAAATGGTATATCAAGTGCAAAAGACAAGAAAAAAAGGTAATATAATTATTATAAACTTTGAAAAAAATTGATCCCTAAAGAAAATTATTTTTGAATGCATAGTTATTCTACAGAAGTGGATGGCCTCTGGAAGAAACCAGATTCCCAGAGGCATTTACTGTCATGCTCACTTTTTACTGGAAACCACCGCTCATCACCCATTTACTAGGAATAAAATAGCCTTCCTAGTGTTCCCGCCACAACAACAAAAATGTACCTATTACCTAATTTTTCCTTAAAACTAGAGAAAACAAAAAAAATTAAAAATTAAAATAAACTAGATTGAATTATTTTGTTTTAAAGAAACCTAATAATGTATCTTTTGGTTAGGAATTAGATAAATAAATACATGAATTTCATTATGTATTGAAAACATAATTAATCGTTTGAGATGATTGAGTTGTGAGGTGAGAGAAGAGAAGAGAAGATTTGGGGCTACCCTTATCAAAAGTGATGTAAGGGGTAGTCACGGAGAAAACAACAAAAGTTGTTTTACCAGGGAGGGTCATCCATAGAGATCTCAACAACAACGATCTCATGACAAAAAAGTGAAACAGTGTTTCATCCAATCCTTATTTTTTTATTTAAGCTTTCACTTTTTCTATATTTTTTTTTTTCATTTTCCGCAAATTTCTATCATTTTCATTGTTTCGTATACTTTTTTCTGTGGCACGAAAATCTTCGTAGCGCAGGGTTACCTACCAGCAGCAAAACCCACCCCACGGCGAGCTGATGCCTGAGCACTGCAAGCTTACCACTCCGCTGCAAATCTTGGTCCTGTATACTACAGTGTCCTATATGTTTTTCGAGTAAATATTCTATTAATTAAAAAAAGATTTGTTCAAATTTGTTTTGTCGTTTTCGCATGATGCGTAGTCAAGCCGAAACTGCTTCAATTTTTTTATATATAGTGATGATAATATAGTGAAAAACTGATCTTTATGAAATTTTATATGCACATTGCCAGGGCAGGGATACAGAAAATGTAATGGAGAAACTTTTCTTCCAAAAAAAAATTGGTCCCGAGGATAGAAACGCCGCCAACGCTGCGGGCCGTAAACTTACTTAATAAGTGATTTTTGATCAAATGATGAGTTTTACAGAAATACTTTTATAAATGATCAACATCTTTTCATTGACGGTTACAGGAAAAGTACCGTTCTAAAACAAAATTTTTTTGTCAAAACAAACTTTTTCAATTATTATTAAGTGGTAACAAAAATTTAACCTAACAATAACTAAAATTAATTAATTTGTACAACAGAGATCCAATAATTTTGTAGACCAATATGAATTAAGGTAGTGCCCCGTGGCTTAGTGGTTAGTGTGTCAGACTGATAAGTGAATGAGCCTGGGTTCGAATCAAGCTCATAGCCACCTTCTTTTCCGGGGTACTGTCTCTTACGAGGAACTGACAAAACCTTCAAGAGTAAAATTTGTATCGAAAAAGTGCATCTCATGTAGCCGTTCGAACTTTATTGCATCTTTCTTAAACCAGTACAATAAAAAAGTCATAATATTGTCCAAATCTAACAAAAATAAAGGGTCGCACGTACTTGCTCCTATGTGTCTAATCACATTGGAAGGCTTAACTTTGAACAAGGAATATTTACATAGAAAAATAACACGATCTGCACTTAAAAAATTGTCCAAACCACAATACTTAACGCCATCACACCTTATAGTTACATAATCGAGTTCATGAAAAAAAGTATTTCGAAAATTGAAGTACCGATTTTGATAAAATCCTGTTTTTTTATTTTTAGTTTAAAAAAAAAACATTCTTTTTCAAATGTTGGTATGCAGTACAAAAAAAACTCTCAAAAATGTTCATCAAATCGTTCGAGCCATTTTCGAGGAAAATAAGCAGGAAACCTGCGTTGACCCACGACGGCCACCTATAACGAATTTTGGGGTTGTCCACCGAATTAACCATAATCACATTATAAAAATAAAAATAAAGAGGCACAGACACACAAATTGCACATATGACATATCCAATGATCATCAAAAACTTCCCAAGTATTGCCATAATCTCATCCTGAACACTTTAGGACTAACTATCATTCGAAGCGCTGGGGGCAGTGATAAAAATATTATAAAGAGGAACATCTTTCGTACGTTCCATCCTCCAACACCCTCAATTTTTGTTGTCTCTTTTGTATTCAATTCATTGTGTTTTACTCACACTTATTCGAAATGGTCAATGAGATGACAGTTCAAGCTTGTAGGCATTGTCAAAAGAAGGCAGAAGATTTCTCTCTTTATAATATTGTTACTCTTAACGCTGGGGGAAGAGAATTCCAAGATCGGAATCGATAGTTGTTCCATGTGGTACAAATATAACCAACATTTAGTATACTTTTGTGAATAGAATCAAAATTACTAAATATTTTCCTACCAAATGCAATTACTGCTAATAGGTGATCCAACTCAAGGCTTTTTTAAATAGAGATTTTTTGATAGATTACGCATGAATCGTAACAAACTGTACTTGCAGTTTTACTCAGTATTGCTTGCCATTTTCCATAAGATCTAAAGGAAAGCTTTCTGATTTTAGACATCATTGCCAGACCAAACAATTCAAAGTAAACAAGGAGAGGCCACTTATAAGCATAATAAAGAAAAGTGGACCCAATATTGAACCTTGTGGGACACCTCTTTTTATTGAAAGAAACTCCGTTACAAAGTTATTTGGCACATTCCATTACTGCCAACTCCCGTTGATCAGGTTAGTTGAAACCATATTTATTACTTACATAGCTTCTTATTTTTAAAAAACATGACGTTCATGGTTGACTGTGTTGAATGCTTCTGAGAAATCTATTAGAACATAAAAGGTACACTGATATTGTCTAAAGCTAATTTTGTCTTTTCGCCGAAAACCAGCAGATTATTAAGTTTTAGATGTTCTTCTATGTGGAAATTTAAGAGTTTCTTACACACGTCCGAAACTAAGTATGATTCTTAAGGTGTGTCCATACCAATTCTGAAATTATGAAATGTTTAAAAAACATTTCAGAAACATTTAGAAATATTTCAGAAATGTTTCTGAAATGTTTTTTTTTTGTGTGCACGCTTGTGGAAACATTTCTGAAATGTTTATTTGTTTCCCATTTCAAAAACATTTAATTTACATTTCAGAAATGTTTCGCAAAAGCTTCAACATCCAAATAAACATAAAAAAATTCAGAATTATTTTTTGGTTTCTAAAATGTTTTTTTAATGTCCCTGAAATGTTTAATAAAATATTTCTTCCATTAGGAACAGGCACAATTTCCGTACGTTTACAAGTAGGAGGAATGGCTCCCGCCCACTCATGATATAAGTATTGAAAGGATGAGTAAGTGACTTAAAGATGTAGGGATTGATAGTTTTAGTGAAGACTGGATGAATTTCATCAAACCGATCTGAGTTGAATCTGATTGACTTACAATACATTTCAAAGACATCTTATTCATCTACAGCTTTGCAGCTTAAAAAATCTTTTCGTTTTGAAGACTAAGAAGGTATATGTTCCATTGAGTTCATTAGGATCAATGTTATCGATTTGAATATATGTTTACCTATATATATACCTATATATTTAAACCTAAACGAATACTTTTAAAGCTTTTCCTGAGATTAAGTTTGGCTTGAGAAGGATCAAGTCTTGTTAGTATGCATTCAAAAGTGACTCTTTTTTGCAAGGCTCGATTATTAATTAGCACTTTGCTTTGCTAATAAACCACATCGGATCACTTCTCAATATTCAATATATTCAATATTCCGATTTGAATACCTAGTACATCCATGTGTAAAGATTGAAAATGTTATCTTCGCAATAAAAGTTGTTCATCTACTGATGGCATATACGATACCTTCTTTAAAATGATTAAAAGACATTTTTAAAATCATTAAAACTAAGAGAATTTTAGAAATAGATAAAAGTTCTGATTCAAAAGCGTCTGATTAAAGTGAGAAGCTTCGTAAAGTTGTGGCATCATTTCTTATACTTAGAGTGGAAGAATTCTTCTTAAATCCATCAGCAAAGTAATTAACTCGAATACATTGCTAAGCACTCAGCAGATCATTAAATTTTGACAGCTTAACATAATCTATGTGAATTTAAGCTTGAGTTAAATTGACTGTCAATTTCGACTAAAATCGCGTGTTAAAAGGTGCTAATTACATTGTGATTTTTTCTTAATTTATGAATAATTCAAACTATAGTTTGGATAATTTGATAAGTGATGCACTTTTGTGCAAAAGTCTAATTTATTGACCAATTGATTTGATGATCGTTTAATCGTCATATATACATTCAAATGAAACAATATACAAAATAGATTGAAATGGATTTCTAATCATACTAGTGTTATGTTAATATTTTCTACAGCGGTCAATATATTGACATTATCAGTTGTATTGACTTTGAAAATTAAGAGCTGGATGCATATTTTTTGGATAAAATAAGTTAAGATTATAAATATAACAAAAATATTTCTAGGTGTTTTTAAATTATGTTAATAAATATGTATAAACAGTTTTTTTTAAACTACCTTATAACCTTGAAAACATTGTCATTATTCGAAAGGAAACATTAAAATAAAATATTTAGTTTTTTAAACGGCCAATTAAAAAACGAAATTGTTAAACAAGATTTGCCTTCTTTTTTTTAATCTGTGATTTAAAGAATCAAACTTGTTTGGCCAGCTGGATAAATTTAAATATCTAAGACAGACTATAGTAGGTAGCTCAAGATCAAGGTATGTGGTTAGTCTTGATTTGTAGTCCTTGCACTATACTAAGCTTTTGAGGTGTTTATTTTGATGTTTTACGTTGTTATGTATAACCATTCTTGAAAGTTTTCCTTCAATATGTTCAAGAACATAATACATATATGTTTGTAAGTACATATGTATATGTCTATCGTGGAATCAATAAAAATAATATTTCCAACTCCGGCGGACAGACTTCCCCAGACCAAATCATTGCTTCCGCCGCCGTCGTATTAGAGTTTCTTATTTCCGATTATAGGTACTATAACACAAGTTATGCATTCCTAAAAAAATGGGCACGACTGGGTCGCACTTACTTGCTCTTATGTGCCTAACTACATCGGAAAGCAATATATTTGACAGAAACTAGAAGTATTTACGTTGAACCAGATCAGACGGGGTGAAGAACTTCTTGCATCTTCGAAGGAAACCTAAACACCTCGCAGCATTCTTTGCGATGTCAAATATGTGGTCATTCCACAGAAGGTGGTCTTTAATGCACATACCGAGAACTGAGAGGTGTTCTGTTTCTTCAATGCAAGTGCCGCTCATGGATAGTGGCATTGCTTTAACGACAAAAGACAACATTGAGTTTTAGAAGCATTAAATTCTACGCGATTTCTTATTCCCCATTGTAAAATGCTGTCAAGATCAGAATTCAATGAATTTATCATACGCTGCCGTTGCAGTTCAACATCCGAAAAACATGGATTTGAATCTGGAAACGAATATGAAAAGCTGAGAGTACTGTCGTCAGCAAAATAATTGATTGGATTAGTTGTTTCTGATAATAAGTCATTGATAAATATAAGGAAAAGAGTCGGAGACAAAACAGAGCCGTGGGGCACACCAGCATTTATTTTGTGAACATCAGATTTGACACCGAGCAATACAACTTGAATTGAGCGGTTCGAAAGGTAATTAATAATCCAACGAAGAAGAGATTCATCGAGTCCAAATGCACGCATTTTCGATAAAAGGGCTTGATGCCAAACTCTATCAAATGCCTTAGAAATATCAGGTGCAATAATTTTGCTTTCCCCAACACGATGGAGAGATTGGTTCCACTTTTCGGTGAGATATACCATCAAATCACCAGTGGACCTGTTGCTACGAAAGCCGTACTGCCGGTCATTAAGAAGCTTTCGTTCTTCGAGATATTTCTTAAGCTGAAAATTAATCAGCGTTTCCATGACCTTAGAAAGAAGGGACGTTAGTGCAATTGGTCGGTAGTTTCAGGGTGCAGAAGATTCGCCTTTTTTAGAGATAGGGTGGACAAATGCTGTTTTCCATGCACTCGGAAAGAGTCCAGAGGAATAAGACCGATTGAAAAGCTTACGCAAAGGTTTTGCCAGCGTTGAAGAACACCTCTTTAGAACAATAGCGGGGATACAATCCGGGCCAGCAGATTTATTTATGCTGAGATCTTTCAATACTCTTGGGACTGAACGAGTGCGAAAGAAGATTGGTCCCATAAAATCATTTACGCTCTCGAGTACAGGAGGAGTTCTGACACCTGCGGCCAGTGTTGAGTTTGACGCGAATTGGGCAGCAAGCAGATTTGCTTTTTCTTGAGAATTGACAGCAGGAGTGTCGTTGAAGACGAGAACCTAGGTGGATTAGTCTGCGCAAAATGTTGGTTCAACTATCAAGGTAGTTGAGAATGAATTTGAAGTAGTGCAATGCTTTTAACTATCTTGGGTCCTAAGTAGCAGCCGATACTAATATGGAGGAAATAATACGCGGGCGGCTGCTAAAATCGAACAGAACCTACTGTAGACTGTTGAGGCTCATTAAATACAGAAATGTTACCATAAAAACTAAGCTAC
This sequence comes from Platycheirus rosarum, assembly GCA_963971375.1. Classification (NCBI taxonomy): domain Eukaryota; kingdom Metazoa; phylum Arthropoda; class Insecta; order Diptera; family Syrphidae; genus Platycheirus; species Platycheirus rosarum. The sequence goes on from OZ020509.1 coordinate 92,188,771, forward strand.
TCCTGAACAAGATTATGGTCTTAATACCATTATGCACATACCTTAAGTGCTTAAGTGCTTACTAAAAGGCACTCTAATCACTTATCTGCGTTCGAGAGGATAGTGCTATGATGAATTGTTGGGCACATGTTCGAGGTTAGAAAAATTCCGGAGAAGATACATTCATAATTTGTAAGAAATCTATCCGAAGCAGATGTTGGGGAATAAAATTAAGCTTGTTATATTCCCCGGTGGGCTGGGCACCTAGATCGCATTAGCAAGTTGAACACAGCTTTACTAGTTTTCGAACTCTTTTATTGTACATGTTTTAAAGCAATGGCAAACCTGCATAGAATATGTTCTTCTTTCTTATTGAATTTCTAAATACATCTCCCTTGAATGCATTTCTGAATTTAACGTATGATTAAGAAAATCACCCACTTAGTTATAACATTGTTTGTAATTTAATTATACTTTAAACCTAGTTGAAGTAATTTTTATGGTAAATTAAGTTAACTACACTTGTTTGCACTATCTTGATCAGGATAATGTCATTATTGGCATATCAGTCGATAATAATGACATTAGCTGATCAAGATAGTGCAAACAAGTGTCATAATTAATAGGTTCATTTGCTAACCACTTTGTTTTTTACATCTTGATTCAAGATAGCACTTTTTAATAAATACCTTTAGGTGTTAACTATAAGATTTCCGGAATGATAGATTCATGAGTTTTATATCAATCTTTAATTTACCCAATCTTCATAGTAATGAGTTTCGCTTTAAATTTTTTTAATTACAGAGAAGGAATGAAATTTCTCAACTTATTATCAATAATAATACAATTTATCCAGCATTCTAGATTGGTATTGCAAAAATATTACAATTTTTCGAATTGTTTTGACATTCCACCTAAAACAACCATTAACGCTAAATAATGTGTTGATAAAAAGTAAAGAACGATGTTTCAAAATATCTAGCAAAGTCTTACTCATACATTGGGTCAAAGAGATATATGGCTTTATTATAAAAGCTCAAATGTGCGTAATTTTGCTGTCTTATTTACTTCTGTTTAAATAAGACAAAAACTTCTTATAAAATAACATTCATTGTATCAATCGTGTTTTCAAATATATATTTAATATTCTGTTTAGCCGATGAAAAAAAAAACAAAAGAATAGAATAGACTTCATTTAACATTATGCAAATAGTTTTGATAAAAGCTACATCAAGTCGGCATATCTGCGATTTAACAAATTTATTCTTTGGCTGGCTTCGCAGTTTATTGCCATTAAACATTCTTTACATAAATAATATAAATGTCTTTGAGAAATATGTAAATGGTTAAGGTCATGCAACCCAAACTAATGATGTGATCAATATTCGGCGAAATTATTATTTAATGGATTTTTTTTAACTTAAGCTAAGTGTTTAAGTGTTTAAAGAGGAAAAAATGGGCCGAGTGGGTCGCACGTACTTGCTCTTATATGCCTAATTACATTGGAAAGCAAGATCTTTGAAAGAAATAAGTAACTTTTACGTTGAAAATAACAATATTTGAACTTATATATCAAAACCACAATACTTAACCTTTTTTAGTAAAAATGAAGTATGCCATAACACGTCTTAAATAACAAAGAATTTAGGAAAAAAGTATTTCGAAAATTGTACAAGATGGGCAAAAAGAAATCACCCTATTGGAAGATGCTCTCATTTTTGCAAATGGCCGCCAATGTCAAATATTTTTTGACATTTGTGGACTAGACAAATGCAGAATACAAGTGAACAAGCCATGGAGCGACATGAACCGATATTCTGAAGGCGGCGTTTCCGGGTCGCCTCATCTCTCGTTTTGGAGATTTGCACTGGCCCACAAGATCGCCCGATTTACCCTTTTCGGACTTTTTTTGTTGGGTTTTTTGAATTTTGAAGTCCCGTGTTTACGTGAACAAGCCCTAGACTCTGGAAGCCCTCGGGCGAGAATCTGTCGCCCGAGGTTCTCGCTGAAGTGATGAAAAATGCCATAAAACGAGCAGCCCGTTGGGCAATCAATTGTGACGGCGCCCATTTGGCCGATATCATCTTCTCGACTTGACCAATACAATTCTACAGGTTCAAATAAACATAATCAAAAATAGAATCGAAGTTTTTCATTTAGAAAAAAAGAGAGCCAAACAACATCGGATGGATGACTTTTTTTGGCCCACCCTGTAGGACCGGTTTTGATAAAATACCTTTTTTTATTTTTAGTTTTTTTAATTTTTTTTTTAATTTTGGTATGCAGTTTTTTAGAGTTTATTAATTAACTCCTGATTTATTTATTTATTTTAAATATTATTTAAAATAAATTGTACGACTGGATCGCACGTACTTGCTCATATGTGCGGTCACATTTTAGAATAAAATTTAAGAAACTTTAAGTTAACACCAAAGAATTTATTCGATTTTTGTGACTTTTGATTGTTCGAATAAAATACGTTAAATTATATTGGGTGAAATAATTTAAACGCCATTTTAAGGTACATTTAACAATAATTTACTCTGAAATAAAAGTAATTAAAATATTGCATTATACATATAATAAGGTTGGAAGGAAGATAGGTACTAAAATTAAGATATGAATGCATAACTTGCCTTATCGCAAGTAAAAATGTTATAATTTTCATTGGACAAATGTATGTGTACAAAAATTCTGTGATTCTCTAAACAACTGCCTTCCTATTTCTTCCTTTTTTAAGAAAGAAGGTATGTTGAATAAATAAGGATCTTAGACGTACATAAGATTCCGTCCATTTTTTTTAAAGAAAGTATAACGTATATCAATATTTTCTTTCTGGAACAAGGAATGTGTGTGTTGTTAATCTACAGGAGTGGAAGGGACCTACAATTTATAGCCGAGTTCCAAAGGATGCATGAGATGCACTTTTTCCAGACAAATTTTACTCTCGGCAGATTGTTCATTTCCTCGCAAGAGGCAGTAGTTTTCTATGCTGACCTCAACAAAGCATTTCAAAGAGCAACATTAGTAATTGATTTCGGTATAAGAAATACAGAAAATACAGATATAAGAAAATTTCTTGAAAAATGCAAAATCCACAAAATAATTGAAGACGCACAATCTTGGTTTGTTTACGAAAAAACAAAGGGAAATCCATTCATTTTTGTTTCCCTTACTCTGTCATACCATATGGTCTAGTGTCACTAGTGAATCTTTCACTCGTACTTATTATTCATTATTCCTGCAAATGCTTGTAATCATTCTAACTCATACGTTTCTGAAAATATAACATACAACCTACTTTTTCATCACTATATTTCTTTCTAGTCTCCAATACCCATACAAATGATTGCAGCGCTATTACGTCAGTATCTCGCTTAACTAGATGCTGCCTGATGATAGTACTATAGATTCTATAAAAAGAATATGGTTTTCTAAGGTCGATGGTATTTGAAAAATCGTACACAGTTTGTAATTTTTAAACACTGCTTGTCTTAGATAAATAATGTTTTATCACCCGGAGTTCCTCAAGAAAGCCACATTGGTTCGCTTTTATTTCCTTTTGCAAAATTTTGAAATTGCACTTTCAATGACTTAGGAGGTTTATTTAACACAAAACTGTTTTTTAATCCTCACATATTGCTAATGATTAGGAGTTTGTTCGACCGTTTTGAGGAACGAAAGAGTTTTGAGGAACAAGCTAGCAGTGGTTGACCGTTCTGGAAAAGGTGCACATCGAAATATTTGCATTGAAGACAACGTAGAAGCTGTACGGTATAGTGATGATCCATCTATTTCAACACGTCGTCGTTCGGGCAAATTCAATTCAATATTTTGCGCACTAGATTGAAGAAATTCATTAACACTGGTGTTGGCTCGAAGAACTATCATTGACAGTTCTGCTGTTGATCTGAAATTATGTTCATAACAGGAATTGTAATATGAATTGCACCAGGGTTTTTTCAACGTTCACCAAGCGGAAAAGGCATAGCATTCCTCTTCAATTTGATATTTGGGTCGGCTTTAAAGCAGAATTGAATTGCATTCGTATCAATGCTGGTTGCCATTGTTTTTTGTTAACTATTACAGCTGTGATATTTATCATTTTACATTACATTACAATACATATTGATTTACTCCCTAGATAAATCTACGAAATCGAGACACTTATGAGCACTGCCTACTGAGGCATTCGGCTCAGACAATTACAGTACAACACACAAGACGACATTTTACATGAAAAACACAAGAAAGGGACAGAACGGAAAACAGAAAACAGCCATTCTATATTCAAGCAAGAAGCTTCCAGAACCATACAAAAATTCCAAATTGCAACTTCAGCAAAAATAAATGGCCAGAATTCTTAACACGTGAACGATTATAATTTAGGACGAATGCACAATGGCTCGAAACGATTAACTAACTTCACTTGTTTATCAAGAACACAACCTACCAATGGTAGGCGCTCTTATTCTTTTTGCTGGTAATTTCCCATAAAATTTGCCTGTAATCCTGCGATCAATGCCCACTTAAGAGTTGAACGCAGTCTTGAACTCATCATATCCTTGGAACCGACCATGCGTGTACATTTGCTGCAATACCCGTCTACCTAAGCATGCTCAAAACAGCTTTAAGACTTCGCGAAAATGGCAAAATTGCAATTGTGTGGATTTCGTTTCCTCCGAATTTCTGTCATATACAACTCAATTTTCTAGCCATTGTCTACCGCAGGATATTCCCAAGTCTAACAATCAACTACACATATCCGAATTGGCTAAGCGGACTTTTAATTTTGGCAGCAGGAAATGATTATGTCAACAAGCTGAAATTTAAACTGCCCGTCAGTTATCCGATTGAAGCAAAACAATATCTTTATAAATATATGCTTAAACTTCGTCATACCAGGCGATTCACCAATAATTGGTGTTTTCCGTGCAAAGATGAGATAAATGTATGTGCAATGTAGAAACATCAGGCTTAAACGGCCTAACCGATCTTCATTATTTATTATATCTCTTTACTTATATAAACGGCGACCTGGGTGGATCCTAGCTATAAATGGGTCCGATATATTCGAGCAACACCGGATTGGTCAGCTAGTAAATAAATAAAATCCTTAAACATTTCTTAGGACATTTTTTATTAATTAATTACTGGGAAATTTAAATTTAATGTTATTTAAAAAACTTAAGTAATTAATTCACTTTAATAATAATCGTTTTTGAAAAGTATCTACATATGTCGACCCACTTGTATTGTTCTAAGTAGTACACCGCTAAGTCCATATTAACTTATTAATTTCCTGGTTGCCGTTATTTTTACTTGCGATTATAGGGACTATAGGGCAAGTTTAGGATTCGTGAATATAAACAAAATTGAGATAACAATCAAACATGACATTACGATCATAGAGAAGTCTAAGAAAGTTAGTGGTAAAAATGTCTGTTTGTCTGTCTATATGTCTGCCTGTCAGTATGTATAACGCGCTGCAGCCTAACCAGCTTGAGTGATTACCTTCAAATTTAATGTGTGTGATTCTTTTGGCATTCCCCAGGAGAGAAATTGTAATTTTATTTTTACGCCTAAAAATAATCGCACCTGCCATATGATCGTTTAGAAAAAGCTTATTTTTCTCGAAAACGGCTCCAACGATTTTGATGAAAATGTTTGATAATATTTTTGTTGATGTTGGCTATCATTTGATCAGAAGGAAATTTACGAGAAAAGTCTATTAACGGTAACTTTCATATAACGATTTTTGTTAATTTTTGACTTTCTCGATAACGGCTCTTTGGATTTCTGTCAAATTGTATGTTTAAGAAGATCTAGATAGCCAAATTAATTCTGCATATCAAAATTTTGAATAACTTTTTTTCTAATTAAAATTAATCATTGATTTTTTTTTTGGAAAAATCAATATTCTTAAAACTAGCATGTATAATAAGCTCAAAAAAACTGCATACCGAAATTTCAAAGAAAAAAAAATTTCAAAAAACTAAAAATAAAAAACAGGATTTTATGAAAATCCGTCCTACAATTTTCGAAATACTTTTGTATAAACAAGACGTGTGATGGCGTACTCCATTTTCACTAAAAACTATTAAGTGTTGTGGTTTTGACCCATTATTTTAAGTGCAGGTAGTGTTATTTTTCTACGTTAATGTTACTGATTTTTAAAATTTTATTCGACGATGTGACCCCACAAATGAGCAAGTACGTGTGATACCGTCGTGCAATTTATTAACTGACAACTGTGAATCTTTTTTTTTAATCAAGTAACCAACACACCTATTTTCGTTACACTAAAATACTACGTCAAAACAAATAATTTTAATTTGTTGTTGATTTTTTTAATTTGTTATTTATAAACATCCTTGAAAGTAGTTTAACTAAACGCTTATCAAAAATCATACTTCCTGAATAAAATAACCTAAGAAAAAGTATGGAACGCGAAGTAAAAAAATTAGTATTTAAATAAAAATATAATCACCACCTTCATAAAACTACCCACCAAACCAAAACTAAAAAAAGATATTTTTGTGTATATAAATTTGACTGACAAATGTGGACATATTTCCGGTGCGTATTTCGGTTATTTAACCGGCCGGGCGCGCCAAACAAATATTCGTTATGACCACACCGATTCTCACACAACCTCTTCGCATGCTGAAGATATTGTTTATTTAAGTAAATATGACTTGGAAGGTACGGGTTTATTTTTTATTTTTTTCTGAATCAGTAACGCATTGCGCCATTACATGCTGCTGCCCAACATAATTATATAACTTAAAAAAAAAAAAATTGAACCAAAAGAGAAAATCGCCAATCCAATTATTATTGGCCTTGTTTTAGTTTTTTTTTTTTTTTTGGTAATTTACCAAGATTGTAGCCCAGGAAATCCTAGATACCGATGAATCCTCCTACTATTGATGTGATATTAAATAGTAGCATCTCGAAAATATACATATGAATTATTGTTCATGTCAAAATTTAAATTGATATGGGTTATTCAAAATATGAACCATATAACTGGTTCTCCATCCAAAATTTACTCCACCGGACATTCATTGCTTCCTCGAGCAATCAATGTGTCCGTCTAGTAAGATTGGAAATCTTACAGCTTGACCTTGCAGTGTTTTTTTTTATAATGACACCTAAACTTAACTTTTATTCTATTGATTTTTTTGTTTTTTTCGTAGATTGATTTATGCACATAAATTAATAGCTGAAGATAAAACGAAACAAACATCAGCGAGATGATCACAATCACCAATGGAAAAACCGCCTGAAATAATAATTATTATCAAACAATTTTGGTAGATACTCCATCAACGTGTGTATCGAGAAGATACAAACAGATAAAATAACTTGGCAAATTGATAGACGCTACAAATATGTACTTAGAGTGTGATTGCTTATCCGAGGCACGTTTGAGGGTCGAAAAAAAGTTCCGCCTTCTTTTTCGCTTGCTACCGTCCTTATGATCGATCTTATGGTTGACATGTGATGGTGAATGAAATACTATAGCAACGCACCTAATTATCTATCAAGTCTAATTAAATCGAATTTATTTTGTTTTTTCAATTAAATTATAAATTCAAAGATAAAACGTAACAAATTTGTTCATACACGCGCACATGTTGATCCAAAATTCTTAACTTCCACTTGTAGAGATTTAATTTTAATCATACATATATACGTGTACATACAAATGTGAATTAATTAAATAGTTTGATGGGATTTAAGAAGTCAATATGACGTGTATAGTTGCATAATTATTTTGAGGTTGCTAACCAATAAATCGATTTAGTTAAATAGAATTGATGAAAACAAAAGAGCTGGCGTAAGAACATGGTCAATATGGGTTCTAGTGTGAATGATTGAAATTTATATAATTTTATTCGTCAAGTCAACAGAACGGCAGTAATGGATTCGAAAAATGTCAAAATCAAGTTTGGCTATAAAAACGTTTGTTTATATATCCAAAAACCTAAATATGTAGTTTGATTGGAAATTAGACTATAAGAATTTAATTTGTATTTTTCCTAGTTTTTTTTAAGATTATGATATATAAGATAATAATATCTACAACTAGAAGAATTTAAAGGTTTCTAAGTAAAGCATTCTCGGGTCTATTAAGTTGCCAACACACTTGAAACCCTTTAGAAAAAAACTGTTTAATTAATTCCTCCATACCTATGATAATCTTTTGGATAAAAAAAACTACGTTCTCTATAAACTTGGTTCCCTTATTTAATTGAGTTTAAAATTTAATGTTTTATAATTCATAAATGTACATTTAAGGCAAACAATTTCTGAACTTTAAGAATGTTTACAAGTGGGTAAGTGTTTACCAAAAATAGCTTTTGTTTTTTTTTACTATTATTGTTTAAACTTGATATTCAACTCTATTTAGGCTATCAAGGCTACAGAACATCCATCTAATATCTTTTTTTATTTAAAATGTATCGGCTTCGAGTAATTATTTTTTTCCGATGACTAAGTCCACAAATAAATTTATTTACACAATTTGAAGCTTAATTATTTTACAAGCATGATGGATGATTAAAACACTATCCTTCAGCCACTATTTGCATTTTGAATAAACATTTCAATTGAATTCAGTGGTTAATTAAGAAGGAAAGTATTTTTTTAAGCAATATTTTACAGTGAGTCTCAAGGAGCTGTTCTGAGATCAGAATAAGCAAACGATTTGGTGTTTATTTTGGACTGAAGTGCTTGTAGAAAGGTTCAAGAACTCTAACACGTCGTCGTCTGTATAAATTGTCGTAATTTTTTCAAACAAATATACATGCAGACACCGTATTGAAATTTTATTGAAAATCATTAAAAAGACACCGAGTATCGTAACGTGTTTGGCTATAAGACAGTTTTTAGTAACGACACCCTATTAAGGAGCTACACAATACAAATAAGTTGGTTGAATAATTTAAGTTTTTTATTAAACAAAATTCGCTTTTTTCCAAACAATATTTTGTTATTATTTAGGAGCAGAATTGTAGAGCAATAGAAAGACTGGAAGAGTTGATGGGGAAAAACCCAGAAGTAGCCAAAGGAATGTCAAGCCTGTCATTGCCAAAAAATGAGATTCCTTTGAAATTTTTTTTTTATAATTAGCACGCGCAACAGGGACTATTTGTTTCCCTTTTAAAGCAAGTACACTGCGTGGGCATGAGGAAGATAATGAGGGGAAACGCAGAAGGTGTCGATTAACATTGGTTTGAAATGTTTTCAAATTGAAATCGCAGGGAAAATATCAGCGGGAAATTCGTATTGTTCGACTACAAAAAGAATTCCAATGTTTCACGGTGCATCCAAAACTGGGTTCAAGGTTCACTGATGAGCATTCCTTGCGAGACGAGTATTACGGGAGAAACTTTTACGGGGAGGAATGCAGCTGGCTAATTCGAGTGAACAGAGAGAAAAGCTAACGGAAGCATATGGAAACTTACATCTATTATCCTAATAATTTCTTTATAGCTCACATCGAAACATAAATTCTTCTAAGGGTCGTAAAATATGCCATTACCTCAGAAACTTAAGGTCAAAACCATAGATAACGCGTTTCTTTACTCTTGATGCATTTGTAAGAAGGCATCCGAAATCAAAACTTTGGTAAATAAGTGTATTTTTGTATGCCTTATAGTACCTCTAATCGCAAATAAAAAAAAATTACGTATGGAGGACGAGCGCAACCCATACAACATTCACCAGGAGAGCGATACGCGCCACCTTACCTTACATTTCTGTATGCAAGTTCTACTCAACTATTCTACTAATATCATAAATGTGAATGTTTGTATATTTGGAAGTTTGTTCCGCAATCACCCTTAAACGACTTAATGGGTTTAGATGAAATTTGGTAAATAGATGGATGAGGTACTGGTTTAAGAAAATAGTATTATTTTTAACTCGCTAAAATATATATATGATATGGATGAGTTATAAGTTGAGTTATTATATTAACTATTTTATACGCCACTATATTTATCCCGTACTCATCCCGTGGTATAATTATAGTTTTCCAGCACATTATACAAAAAAAATTGCGGTTAAAAACAAATAAAAATAAAAACAAAAAAACTACCATAAGTTCCCATAGAAATGCTCATAAAAACTATTCGATATACTAACAACCCATTAATGTCACTTTATTGTTGATTCAGCCTAGCCCCCCCCCCCCCCTCACTCATATCAATCTAGGTATCTCACGGCTTGAACTATGTAACTTAACTCCTTTTTAATACTATTATTAAATTTGAAAAACTATATTCTATGTCTTTTTAGAATAATTCTTAAGGCATATAACCACAATATTTAAAGTTTGAGATAACTTTAATACAAAATAAATGATTTATTTATTTATTTATAAGAAGTTTTACGATAATTTAAAACACTTTTTTTACCTGGGCTTATAGCAGCATTGATCACATAATTTCTTAAAACTTCAGGATCACAAAACGCAAAAACTAGATAATTTATGCAGAATTTGTTTATGGAAATTTTTTTTTTTTAAATTAAATAGAAGATACAAGTTTTGTTAAAAAAAAAACCATTATTATCTGTTTCCAGTTTTGTCTAACGATCATATATTTGAAGTTCACATGACACGTTTTGAAAAAATAGTTAAAATCGATGTACAGAATCAATTCAAACTATTCAATGATACAAAAAATAAGTTTCGTAAGATTTTTTGCTTATAAATGTGTGTTTAATGTTCATCAAATGTAACTGCTTTTTGATATCATTTTGATAATCAAATTTCAATATTAATATGTATAGGTAATATGTCTTAAAAAAAAACCTATACAACACCTTTTTTTAAAGAAATCAAACATTAAATCCCTTCTGCGTAGGTGCGTATAAAAAGAAATGCATCTTCTTGCCCGTATTGAACACATGAAATTGTCCATAAATTAACTCTTTTACAACCTTTTGAACTATTTACATACAAATCCAACTGACATAATAAATATTGTTATACAATTCACATTCAGAGATCGAATTTCCTCCAAAACAAACATTTTTCAAGAGCCCATCATGTGTACCACACACTTTTTCGTTGCATTTTTTTCATTGCCACACGCATATGGCAAGCTTCGTTAGATTCATTCGATTCAAAAAAGCCGCTCTTTTAAATCAATTCTCTTCACAATAGCTCACCATAAAAATCAGCTTTGCGTAAAAAAATAAATTTTAAACTCTTTTGATGTCCAGCAACAAAAACCCTAACAAAATGTTGGAATTATAAATGTGGCCTTAAAAATTAGAAAATATCTGCGCGATTGCATGGCACCTCGTTTTCATGGTTAACATCTCTCGAACTGGACCATAATTTTGTTTCACAAATTCATGATTTTTTTTTCAAGCCCTCTTTTTCTCTTGAAAGGTATATTTTCGGTTCAGACTTATATTCAAAAAAAAAAAAAAAATTTGTGTAGGTTATGTGGAACTTAAGAAACATTTCCGCAAAATCACTTTCGATTGTCAGTCAACAGTCAATGGTATGGTAAGGTAGTGTGCCCAAATTTGTTTTACCACTAAATAATAGCAATTAAGTACTTCAATTAAATAAATGATAAGTAATTACTTCTTTGCATCTGCATTGACATAATTAATTTTGACACCAATTCCTTAATGATAATGAAGTGTTTTCTGAATTCTTACCTTGGGATCTGGCAAAGTTCCTTATAATATCCTTTTTTGGTGAGTTAGAACTATCCGGTCACTTATGGTTATCCCGATTCCGAGTGAAAAAATGCTTCAAAAATTAAAAAAAGAATCAATTAACCGCTAACCGCTCGAAATGATTACCTAAGCGAATAAAACTGTTTCTAGAATCAAGATGCACTTTTGAAATCCTAGGATAAGACTTGCACCTTCTACAACTAGAAACGTTTTTTTTTTGCTTTTTTCTATCAGAATCAGTACCTCACGGATCGAATTACTTGCACCGACTAAATCTCACGCAGGCCGACGTTAACGTCTACTCTTCGAACATACAATAACAAGCACCTCGATCATGGTCTGACTGAAGTTGGATTCCAGCAGGTGTGTTAAAAGCTTTGGGGGAGCTTTTGCAGAAATCTATCTAAGAGTTGGCCTCCATCGATATTGAAATTCAGATAGATCTTTGGTGGGCTTCGCAATGTTCGTTTGGTGTCGTACGCGTCGTTTCCTGACACATTTGTTGTTGTGTTTGATCTGTTTCATGACTTAGTAAGAGGCATGTATGGTATTGGCATTCGCTGACCATCATAAGCGGTAAGTATGTAATGAAGTCAGGGAGATGAACAGATACATTTTTTGGTATCTTAAATTCTTCCGGTTGAATTTTCATGGTCACATTTGAATTTGGGTTTTTTTTTCTTTTTGGCAAACAATGTCTATCGTCCGAATTTGGCTCTATGGAATGACTTGAGTCTTGCGGTATCTTAAACGTGCTTTTTCAAATCTTCTACTTAGATGCATTAAGTATTTTTTTTTTTGGTTTCCTGTTTAAAGTACAATTGATTAGCATTCAGATTAGATGGGAGTGAAAACTTGTTTGGTATAGATAAAACGAAAGAGCTGAGTTTGAAACTTTTAAATTTGGTATATTATTGTATTGCGAGTTATAAGAAGAAACTGCCCAGAAGCGGTGGTTGACATTGGAACACAAAACAAGAAATTAACACCAATTTGATAAATTTGTGATTTTGCCGAAAGTTTTTGGTGGTACATTCGCCTTTGCACTTGATCAACCCATACATCACTTCTTTGTCAACATTTTATTGGTTTTGTAATTATGTTGTTCGGTGTTTTTTAGTGTGTTGACATGCATTGATTTTGTATTTTTTATCTTTTTCATAGGTGAATATGCTGAGAAAACAAAAGAAGGTGGATTGAAAGAGATTTCGTTTTTTTAGTAGTGATACAATATGCTTTATAAAATAATCTGGGTTCACTTGAAGCGAGTTGGATTTTTGCAAAAAAAAAAAACATGAAAATGAAAATGAACTTTATAGAAAGACAAGGCTAGGTAGAGCACTTCACATTCGTATAGTACTGCTAAAGAACGAATCTCTGCACTTGACAGTACGAATGAAATCGGGCTCAAGAGTAAAGTGATGAGCATTCTTGGGAATGCGAGTATATTATTGTTGTTGTATTGTTAAAGGAAATAATGCAGTTGTCTATTGGACTAAAGCAGACCATAGAAAAATCCTTTAAAAGGGAAAGACAAGAAGCATTACGGCGGTATTCAAGTGACGGAAATGTATCCTGTCCCCAATTATTTTGAATACTATCCAAGAGACTTAAATAAGTTACGAGGGCATCAGCCATAGATGGGAGTTATACTCAAGCCAGATCAAAAGTAGAATAACTTTTTACTTCTCTGGAGGAAGCCTAGACATTTTACGACATTTTTAGCTATGTCCAGTATGTGATCGTTCCATAAGAGATAGTTCATGATGTTTAGCAGTTTAGTTTAATTATTTAGTTATTGCCACTCATAGACAGTGGCATGGGGGAGCAAGTCAAACTTTATAAATGCAAGGCATCAGCATTGTCTTTTTGAAGAGTAAAATTCTTCGCTGTTTTTGAATCTTCAGGATTTGTTCCACTGTTCAGTGAGATAAAAGCCATCAGATTACCAGTGCACCTATTGCCGCAAAAGCTGTTCTGCCGGTCATTAAGCTTTTGTGCAACATATTTCTCAAGCTGATAATAATTTATCAGCGCTTCCTTGATCTTAGAAAGAAGGGATGTAAGTGCAATCGATCGGTAAATTAAGTGGGAAGAAGATTCGCCTGGATTTTTTAAGACTTGCCACACAACGCGTGCGAATGAAGGTTTGTCCCGTGAAATCATTTACGCACTCAAAAACTGGGTGAGTCATGACACTGTCTTGGCAGCGTGGAAGAGTCTTACAAATATGTTAGCTATCTGAAAAGAGCTACTGAATGGCGAGTCTTTGACAACAAGAGTTGGTATCGATGATGATGTTTTATTTCGGATATTTCTACAAATGATCAAAAATGTTAACCCCCAGTGGGACGTTGGAGAAATGTTTACCTTAATTTTTAATTCCTTCCTGATAACCCTTTTACCTTTTTACAAATCGATTCAAACTCAGCTCGAATCGAAACCATAACTCTTCTTATACTCTTAGCCGGATGAAAGTTTTAATTCCAAAAAAAATCATATTAGTAATAATATCAGCGCTGGAATCTATGTCATTATCGAGGAAACATAGTGACATGTTAATGACCTTAAGAAATCATTGAGGCCATCCTGGTACTACCAAACTGTTCTCATATAGGAGCTCCTTCTCTAACTAAGTAGGTTTGACATGATAAGTTTGCAGAAAGGATACAATGGTGTCTGAGGAGTTAATACTTTAATACAGTCTAATAAATCTAAGGTGTTTTCGGGATGACCTTCAACGTCAGATATTCGAGTAGCCTATAAGTATGTAAGCGCATTAGGGTGTATTTTCGATCACAGAAGATGGCAGATTTTTCCCGCCACCAAATTCACCCACACAATAAGGCGATGTTTTGATATCGTCATAAAAAAGATCCTTTGCTATTGATCATAGATCCAAGATATTTTAACTGCTCGCACTATGGATAAACTGTTAAATTTAAATAAATATCCGGAATAAGCCTTGTTTGATCAGAGAATTGGCAGCATAGGTACATATAGTCTTTTTTGCGCCAACGCAGTATCCATTTCCTTTCAGAACATGTACCCATACATCAAGTGCTCATTGCAAGGACTGTGTTCAGAGTCAGAAACGAACTAATTAACATTTTTTTTTTTTCATTAAATGGGCGTCCTGTGGGAGATATTTTACAATTGCACTTGAACCCTTCAGAATCCGAAACTCTCGCCTAAAAATATTTAAAACTAGCAGTTTGCGTTATTTGGAAAACAAATCTCATTTAACATTTGTGCCGTACCCCAGAAATCTATCATTTTTTCCTATCAAATTTCATCCAACTCTCCTGATCTGTGATTGAGGAACGAACATCCAGACATACAGACTTACACATTTATAATATTAGAAAGATTGGGATGAATACTGCTATTTTATTGATGGACAAGCATTGGCGATGAGCATTGGCTTTTTATCTTTTATTAAAACCAACTAGCCTTCTGTAATATTAGTCAATTTCCTCAACTTGGAATATCATTGTTGCCTTTTTTAACAAAAAAAAGAAACGTTTTAACAACAAGCCATTCAAGTTTACACGCCGCAAGAGCTTATCCAAAGATAATTAAACAAGCAATCTGTTATATTATCTTTGGTTTATCGAAACGAAAAAATTTATTAATCAAAATCAACTAAAGTCTTTAGACCGGAAGGAACATAGCTCGGACAAATTCAGGGACAAGTCACTATGTTAGTCTAGTTCATTGTCAATGTCCTATGCAAATAAGTATCAAATATTCGAAAAGCTTGCCGAACCTCAATGAATCTGATGATTGAGCTTTTAGATATACTATGTCAATGTCATTTTAAAAGATTTTTGCGACTTAGCGAAAAGAATGGTCAATTAGAAACACCTCAGGAAAATGGGTATTGCTAATGCAAGATTATATTCAGGGTAGCGCAAAAGTAATAACACAATGTTTTCTTGTTTTGTTGAAATTTTTTTTAGGAATGAACATTTTTGGTCCTACTTGTGGATTATGTTTATTCAATGAATTAATTTTTTTTCGTAAAAACGAAAATAATGATCAAGTTGCCGCCATCAGAATTGATGACCATACGGGCTTGATTTGTGACATTTTCCATCACTTGTGTCGGAATTTCAGGCAATTGGTTTTCGCATTCCCGACAGATTTTTTATTTAAGGGTTTCAAAAGCCTAAGGGTTGTTTACATAACGCTGGGACTTCAAATAACCAAACAATAAAATGTGTGGAGCGGTCAAATGGGGTGATTTGGCCAACTATTGCAAATCGCCAAAGCAAAAGATTAGATGATTATTAGTCTTACACACAATAAACGCACAAAAGCTCCTTTTAATTTACACTTTTTAATAAATTCGGTTAGTAACATTACTGCAACACATTTCCCGCGTTCAGTGCCTCGACTAAAAGTCAGTCAACGAGCCCCTGATTGGCCCTAAAACTAAATTCGCATTTAGTTGACATTTTGTCAAAAAATTGGTCAAGAATTTGTAACTAATTTTTAACTGACAGTTTTCATCAGGTGTGGAACAGGGTATTTTCTGATCGATGGCAATTATTTGGGAAACAATCTATAGACGTTTTAAGAAAAAAAAATTGTTCTGCATTGTAATGGTCTATCTACAATTTCGACATCATACTTACCGAAGATTCAAAGAATTCTCCTCCCTATTGGGGAACCTACAAAATGGCCGACGATTTTTACAATAGGGAGGGTAATGGCGTCTCTGCAACAACATCCGCAGTGCCCTTGTGTCGACAATAGTCCGTCCGGTTTTCGCTGTTCCAATAATGTTTTTTTTTTCTAGTCTTTTACTTTGGCCTGATTTATGTTTATGTTTGCAGGCGAGGTTATGTTTCGGGCACAAGATCTCCTGCCCCCCCCCCCCCCCCCTATCCGATGAGCTGCGTGCATCGCAAGCAGGCCACGTCCTCGGAACTTGACATTCCACCTACCTTTTCCGAACATTTCTTTCCTCAAAATTTCGAAGGAGAGGTAGTGGAAGGTAGCAGTGTGAAATTCAACTTTGTTGGCTTTATCATCAAAGATTTAAGCGACAAAGTCCCACCGCAACAAGATTCAAATGGATGGAAAAAGGTATTGAAAAACTCAACCAACTAAATCCCTTGAAATAGATGTTTTTTTTTAATATTAGAGTTCAAAAATGCAAAGAAAAAACTAAGAAGAAAAACTAATTCGATACGATCCGCAACGATCCCCTTGATCCCTTGACCTCGTCCGAGAGGAAAATCGTAGGAGAATTGTTGGCCCAGGGAGAATACATTGATATATTCTCCCTGGGCCAACAATTATATGAAATCTACATCGTAGATGTGGTGGAAAAAAATAAAACTCGGTACTCGGTTCTCAGCTGACTAGAGTCTGGTGGTCGTGGCTGGGAAGCTGGTTCGTGTGAACGAAGGGAAACTAGACCGAAGTCTTTTGCTGTTATGGGTACAATAATACAAGTTATGGATTCGGGCAAAAAAAAATGTTTTCTAACAATCAAACATGACATTACGATGATAGAGAAGTCGAAAAAAATGGGTCCGGAAATTAGGTCCGTCTGTCTGTCTGTCTGTTCGCACATCTACAGCCTAAACGGATGGGCCGATTTGCTTCAAACTTGGTATTTAGTATTTATTTGGTAGTATCTCGGGGTGTGTTTTTCATTTTTGCTCTAGGTAGAAAAATAACGGTACCTGCCATACAATCTTTAACACAAATTTGATTTTCTCGAAAACGGCTCTAACGATTTTGATAAAACTTTCAGAGTGCTATTTTTTACAACAATACATCTTTCCGTTAGAATGATTTTTTTCGAATTTGTTCTATAACGGTACTCTCATAAAACCGGTTTATTTTAAATGCGGTGTTATCGTAAACCATTATCCCGATTTCAATAAAATTTTGCACACAGGATATATTTTGAAAACGAGTTGATTGAATTTTTTTAATAATTTTCCCAGATGAAAACTACAGATTTTCTTATAATGATATACTAAAAAAATGTTTTAAATATTTTTTTTGCTTAGTTTTCAAAATATTGATTTTTCAAAAAAAAAAATTCAAAAATTAATTTTAATTAGAAAAAAAAAGTTATTCAAAATTTTAATATGCAGAATATAAAATTTCACAGAAATCCAAAGAGCCGTAACCAAGAAAGCCAAAAATTAAAAAAACCGTTATATGAAAGGTACACGTTAATAGACTTTTCCCGTATACATATGTGGTTCTTAACAAATAATAGCCAATAGCAACAAAAAAATTCTCAAAAATTTTCATTAAAATCGTTCGAACCGTTTTCGAGAAAAATAAGATTTTCCTAAACGGTCATATGGCAGGTACCGTTATTTTAGGGCTAAAAATTAAATTTCAATTTCCCCTCTGGGGAATGTCAAAAGAATCACACACACCAAGTTTGAAGACAATCGCTTAAGCCGTTTAGGCTGCAGCTCGTTATACATACTGACAGACAGACAGACAGATATTTTTCCTCGATCACTTTTTAGACTTCTCTATGATCGTAATGTCATGTTTGATTGTTATCTCAATTTTTTTAATATTCACGAATCCTAAACTTGCCTTATAGTCCCTATAATCGCAAGTAAAATTAAAGAATTTTCGAAAAAAACGTACTTGCTCGTATGTGCAGACAAATTGAAAGGCAAGATCTTTGACAGAAACAAGTAAATTTTTTTTTTGTTCTAATTTATTGGCCAGACAGCTCTAAGCCATTCCAGTATGTGTGTTGTAAATCTGCAAGAATGATAAGGACCTACAATTTGAAAGGCTGTATGAAAAATGCACTTTTTCGAGAAAAAAATTACTCTTGGAGGTTTTGTCAGGAGGCAGTAGCACGGACAAAATGTGGGTCTGACGGTGAGTCGAACCCCGACCCTTCGCGTAGCAGTACGACACACTAACCACTAACCTAAGGGGCACTACACAAATAACAATTAAGTTCTCACGGTCTGACTTAATAATTAATAATTTTAAATAGAAAAAAATAATTATTCATAATTTTGGTATGCAGAATTAATTGAGCTACTTAGATTTTTATAAATATAACATTTTTCAGAAATCCAGTAAGCCGTTACCGAGCAAGTCGAAAATTAAAAACATTATATGAAAGGTACCGTCAATAGAATTTTCCGGTAAAATTTGTTATGATCAAATTATGACTAATGCCTACTAAATCAATATCGTTAGAGCCGTTTTTGAGAAAATTAAGCTTTTCCAGTTAAATGGCAGGTACCGTTATTTTTAGCCATACAAATTAAATTACAAAACCCCTCTGAGAATCACATAATACCATATTTGAAGATAATCACTTAAGGCTCTAGCTGTTTAGGCTGCAGATCGTTATACATACAGACGGACAGACAGACAGAATATTTTTCTTACAAACTTTCTTAGGCTTCTCTTTGATCGTAATGTCATGTTTAATTGTAATTTAAATTTTTTTTATATTCACAAATCCTAAACTTGCCTTACAGTGCCTATAATCGCAAGTAAAAATGTGCAAGGAATACGGAAAATAAATTTAATTTTGGTGGGGGCAGCGCCCCCATTTATTTGGCTTATTTCAAGCTACAAAACTAAAACTAACTTAAAACTAGGTTAAGAGTAATTAAATCTAAATGGGAAGGTTGGAACAGTTATTGAGGCGTAACTTTAGATTCGGTGTACATTTTTTTAGATTAAAATATTCAGAAAT
Organism: Platycheirus rosarum; assembly: GCA_963971375.1. Classification (NCBI taxonomy): domain Eukaryota; kingdom Metazoa; phylum Arthropoda; class Insecta; order Diptera; family Syrphidae; genus Platycheirus; species Platycheirus rosarum. The sequence goes on from OZ020509.1 coordinate 92,208,176, forward strand.
CGAATTTACACTTCGCAGCATACGCGTAAGAGGTCCATTGGAGCCATTGGAAGTAGGGTGGGAGGGTAGATAGAAAAGTCTAGGATTTCTGAGATTGCGGGGGTTAGTGTTGAAGAAAATGGAATTATAGGTATATAATGAAGGGCAGTCAACGGAACCAGAAAAAAGTGGTGAATGAAAAGAATATCGGCAACGAATCTTCGTTCTTCTAGAGCTTTAGATTATAAATTGGAGAACGGTTGATATGGAGGGAGAATAAAAGGAGGCCATTGAAGGCCGCTAAGAGCGTAAAGAAGAAATAGTTTTTGAATGCTTTCTATTCTGAAAATATGAACCTGGTGTTATGGACACCAAGCTTGAGAAGCATATTCAAGGAAAAGTCTAACGAGTGTTATATATAGGGAACGAGTCACATGAGGGTTTAAGAATTCTTTAGACCAGAATAGATTGAATCAACGACGGGAATGGAATGATTGGAGAGAAAATATTAATGGAGATCAAGATCTAATTGAATAAGGTTTTAATCATTTACTGAAGATATGGTTTTGAAAAACTAAGTATCGTCAGCATATAATGAGATGTTGGAATGCGTTGTTATCAATTCGATGTCATTAATAGTAAGGATCAAAAGGAGAGGGCCTAAGTGACTTCCTTGAGGGACACCGGAACGCACACTGTAGGAACGATTGCTGAGGTAAGAAGATATCCATTTCAAAGAGATCTGTTCAAAGCCAAGTGCCTTATGTTTGAAGAGTATAAGACTATTAGAAATTTTATCGAAGGCTTTAGTAAAGTCAATGGAGATAACACTGATTTCCATCCCTGCTTCTAGTGCTGAGAGGACAAAGGAAACAAATTCATTAAGGTAAGTGGTAGTGGATCTACATTTGAAGAAGCCATGTTGTCCAGGGGATATTGGTAAAGGATTGCTTGAGGATCACTTGAGATTTCACTGATTTCAACTAGGTAAACCAGCAGCACCCGTTTTTGATGCCAGTACAATTTGGATAGAAAAGTTATCCGCATAGACCACCACATGTTACCCGATCAGCATTAATGTCGATATTGCACACACAGCACTTTGACATTTTTATTTATTTAATGTAGGTCAGTTTATTACAATGAAAACACGATTAAATGTAAGAAATGGGCAAGAGAAAAATGAATGATAATTTATATGAAAGGGAGCGAATTCAAAACAAATCTGCACACTTCGGCGGTTGAATTGCAGGAGGTTTATTGATGCGCTGGACAGCTAGATATAAATAGGTATAGGTACACTGTTAAAACATGGGCAGTAATGGTTATATCCATTTTAGTTTTAAATGTATTTTAAAATAATAATATTTGTATTTTATATATCTATTCAATGAATAGTTAGAGTTCTTGATGGTTTTAAATAACTTTGAAGACCATACAAATTGTAATATAAATACAGTCAAGCAATCAAAGTGTTTTGATCACTTTACTAAGAGGTTTGCATAAAGCGAATTTTTCTCTATAACAAATTTTATTGCTGGAAATGCAAATCTCATAAATTTTCTTTTTCATATAACAATTTTTTTTTTCAAATAATTTTCTGTTAAAAATAACACTATGCGGAAAAAAAGAAAACCTTATAAGGGGATTTCCCAGGATTTTAAATGCAAGCGTTCTATGTTCAGGCTTCGGAAAAATAGTTGAAGTAGCTTTTCTCTCTTCTTTTTCTCTTGGGAATTTTTTTTTTTTTTATAATTAATATAGTTGAAGAATGATTGACTTAAAAAGGAGATATTGCTAAGCAATTTGGAGTTCTTCCCATTAGCTTTAAAAAACAAAGAAGTGATATTAAGAAATGTTGAAGACGAGGAATTAAGTACTAAACGCAAAAATTCTGTATAACGAATTTTCTGGTCCCGTAGCGAATTCACTATAGAAGTTTGACTGTAATTCTAAAATTACTTTAAAAGAATTTTTAAAAAATTAAACAAAATAGTAGGTATTTTTTTAATAACATTTTATTTTTAATGACCGGGTTTATAATGTTTTTCCAATGTTTCTGTTTTAACTTGAAAATATTTTGTTTATTTTTTCCAATAAAAAGAATAAATATTGCTAAAAAGCTACAGACAAAGTAAAATATGTTTATTTTAAATAATATTTAAGTACAATAAATTAACTTTTGCAAATACATAATAATTTTTTTTAACATGTTGAAAATATACCGATTTAAAATAATATCGAAGCTTATACATATAGCTAACTAATACATTTTCAAATAAAATTATTTTAAATTTAAGGACAAGACTATAGCCATCTAAATCGACACTAAGAACTAAGATAAAAAAAATTGTTGTTACACATAATGTGTGTTAATGTGGGATTAGCACTACATTTTCGGATCTATAAATGTTTGTATGTATGTGTGTATACGTATGTATGTATATCCTAAGAATACTGTGTTTGAGTTTCTGTAAAAAAATTCTGGCAATTTATTTCTCTTAAGTTATTTTCTTGTTTAGTATGTTTAAATACATTATAGTTTTACTTAAAAAAAATTGTTGTGTTAAAAATGTAACTGTAAGAATTTTATTAGTTCTTTTTTTAATTATTTAAAAAAAAGAAAAACTTTTATCACATGCAATATATTTCGGATATGCAGCTGTTTAAAGTTTGTTGAAACACATTGTGTTTCAGTGTTTTTATTTTGGAAATGAAAGATAAAATTCTGCAAACGAAATTATTTTTACAATTTGTTTAAGGGACGTTTTTTAATTTTTTAAATTTTTTTAAATATACTTAACAAAATGTTATATATGACCAATAAAAGATCGAACAATTGTTTTTTTTTTCTTAACAAAAATATTTTTTTTATAACGTTGATAACCTCTTTTTTAATTTATTCATTTTCTTAATTAATCTGATTGACTACAGCTTTTTTTTTTATTTATCAGCTAAAAAGCGTTTTCTACTTTAGAACAATTTTTGAAGACAATCCAATGTGTTTTACTTTTAAGTAAACCTAATATAGGAAACTGGATGATATTCTTTTTATATTTTATTTGAAAACAATTCAGCATCCATCACAGGCTAGTGATATTTTATTTAAAGTGTTTTTTTTTTAAGAAGGAACAACGGACCTAGAAGAAATAAATTGCGTAATTAAAATTGCATTTTTTTTTTATTTTCAGGGAGTCAACACAAATTAAATATTTTTAAGACTATTTCATATAAATAATTAAAAAAAAAAGAATTTATACTTAATAAAATAAACTTATATTTTCATTCCCGGACTCATTATTTAACTTTCATTTTGTTTTTTATGAACAAAAAGATATTTCAAATCTACACCCTGGAAAGCAGCTGCGCTTCAAAGTTCTTTTCGGCTTTTATAGCTATTAGTGGATTTTCCTCTCTGGAGGAATCAAATGGTCTAATCTGAGGAAAGAAACAAATGGCAATCTCTTTTATGAAAAATTATTATTGGTGTCATACTATCGACAGCAATGACTCAGAGGAATGCGGTGTACAAAACATGAGGGACTCTTTGCTACGAACTTGTTTTCAGAAAGTAAAACCGCAGGTAGGAACTGCCGAAGGACACTACCAACGCGACAGAGAATAATGGTGTTTGAATCATTAATCCAAGGCAGTGATAAGTAGGAAAAGATAAGCTTCTAATCTCTGTCAATATGCCACACATTCCTCGAAGTGGCTTACAGAAGTTACTAGAAATAAGTACAGGAATGTGCCCAATTTTAAGCATAGAGAAGTTGGAGAAAATATCTGCGCCGGCTGTTGATGTAAACCTCGCTATTCAGTAACTGTCACCTTCTAATATGAAGAATGGCGCAATTATTTTCAAAATTGCCTCAGTCTATTTCTTGTGGATGACAACAAAATTCGTTACATAATGGCCACAGTTTTGTGAGGCACTTTTCATCGAACAGTTTCCTATACTTTCCAATAGCTACACCTTACCACTAAGAAGTCGAATAAGTTAATGCTGCGGTAAAAAAAAAAACTCAAACAAATGTAATAGAGCAGTTCAGATTGGAATCGGCTCTGGATGACTCACAATCCTCATTTCGAAACTTTGTAAAGGTGATCAAATTCATAATAGGTTGCAGGAAGTAACTTTCTATCAAAGAACAATCCAAAACCGGGACACCTACTGACCTTTTCTAAAGGTGAATCAGTGAAGTGGGAAAGTTGTGTCACCAGTTGTGATCTTAACAGTCGTTGGTAATAGACTCCTATCACCTATGTTTCCGTGACGAGAGAATTTTGCAAGGCTCTCGTAAAAGTAGAGCAACAATACCGCCCATCCTATCTGCTAGCTATACCTTAGCTAGTAGTGCCCACGTGGCTTAGTGTGGTACTACTGTGGTAGTACTGCTTATCGAATGATCGGGGTTCGACTCCCCGTCAGAGCCACATTTCTTTCCCCGGGGTAATGCCTCTTATGAAGAACTGACAAAACCTCCAAGAGTAAAATTTGTCTCGAAAAAGCGCCATCTCATGTAGCCGTTCGGACTCGATGATAAATTGTAGGTCGCCTCCATTCTTGCAGATTCACAACACACACACAGGAGTGGTTGAGAGTATAAGTCATTAAGCCTTGACTCCTTAAGGAGCTGTCCCGCCAATAAGTTTATTTATTTATTTATTATAAAGCCGCCGGAGCAGATAGCCTAGCTCCCGAACTCTTCAAAGGTGCAAGCGATGACTTAGTTAGAATTGATGCACTCATAAGCAATATATGGTTAGAGGAAAGTATGCCCGATAAATATAATCACAGCATAATTTGCCCGATCCTTGAAAAAGGAGATCCTCCGAACTGCACCAACTACAGAGCTATCAGTCTCCCCAACATCGTCTAAAAGCTACAAAATCTTGTCTACTGTATTGTCTAAACGCCTAAGGCCATTCGTCATCATAATTAAATAAACATAATACTTAAAAGAATAGTGCAGAGATACGATCTTTCAAAAGTCAGTCCAATTACGCCGACGATATAGATATAATCGGAAGAACATAGCGTGATGTCAGCAGGTCTTTTGTGAGTATTGAGACGGAAGCAGCGAATATGGGTTTAGCAGTCAATGCTGTCATCAAGAAGAGATACCCAATATAGACTTCTTGGACAAAACATCACGATAGACTATGTCTATCTGTGCCCCGCTATTAAGTCAGAGAACAATACCAGCGCTGAGATCAAACGAAAAATTATTCTTGCATATCGCTGATTCTTGGTAAGAAGGTAATGGAGTAGCAAACCCCTCTCTCGTGCAACTAAACTCCAGTACTGAACTATGGTGCAGACGCATGGACATTGTCAAGAGGAAGAGGATGCTTAAGTTTGCTTCGAGAGAAAAATTCTCCGACTGATTTTGGGTTTCGTATGCATTAACGGCGAGTGGAGATGGAGTTACAACGAAGAACTGTACACGGGCTATACAGCGAACATTTTCGAATCCTCCTCAGAGGGACGACGCAGTAGAGAAAGACCGAATCTCAGATGGCACACGCAAAAAAAGAAAAAATAACCTTGACCGACTTCACTTGAAAAACTGAAGGCATCAGGCTAGGGACTGAGCTGACTGGAGAAGCTTGTTGGATGAGGCCCAGGTCCACTCCGCAATATAGCGCCACCTCAGGTAGGTAAAGAACATTATACTGGGACTATATTTTTGCTGGTATTTAATTCCATATTGAAATATTGATCTTCACAGTTCAGCTCTTTGACCATTTGAAGTGATCCGAGAAAGGAAATAGTCATGTCATGTCGTACCTATTGAATTCATAGACTCATATAGCCAGATATTCTCCTGAACTAAGGCAATGCTGAGCCAGGAGCCACAGCTTTACATTTAGTGTGTAAGCCTGTGGTCAATTAAGGTAAAATTATTTGCCTCTTTGCGAAAGCGTAAGAGCAAGTTCTAGCGCCACTTCTGGTTATAGATGGATTATAGACTGTTTCGTTTGGAGTGTCAGCAAGATACACTCTTTATTTCTTATTGGTTCTATACTATAGCAAAAACGATAAAAGCAGTGCTGACAGCCTTCAGAATAAAAAAAAACACACAAACTCCTAAATAATATATAAAAGAATTCCACATACTTACTTTATAAAACGCCATAATCAATATTTGATAATGTGTATGTGCATCAACTTAAAAAATAAAACAACACAAAGTAAAAGAAATAAAAATATTTTTAAGATTTTAATTATTGATAATAAATTATAGACTTCAAAGTGCCGTATATTTTACAAAAGCTTGTAAGGAACTAAAAGTATATTTAATATTTATGTATAAAATAAATCATGGAAAACTTTAATTAAAAATAACTTTAAACTTTAAGGACAGTTTTATATTAAAAATAAGCAATTTAATTCAACATTAATTCAAAAACAAAGTACAAAAAAAGAAACAATCTTAATTAAATAAATTGTTAAATAAATTATTTAACAACAACGCCTTTTTACCTTCGATTTTTTGTATTTTTTTAATTGATAATACTCACAATTCTTTTTTCTTTACTTTCATTTCGAAGTATAGAACTTATAGACTATTCTTGAGAATGCAAAATGTGTGATGATGGTGATGAGAATTTGGAAGCTGCTAGGTAATCATTGTTTTTGTTTTTTTTTAGCTGTGTGCGCACAGAGAGCTCAAATGATATTGCATTGACACAATAGTTGTTGGTTAATTTGCTGTGATATATAGTATATTTTTTTATAATTGTGATGGAAATGATTATTATTGTAGTTTCAGTTTGTTCTTTGCTATTCTTGTTATTTTCTTTTAATATTTGGAATTACTATTTTTTATTTCGTAGTTGGGTTGTGTTCGTTATTATGTATTAGAATGTTATTCGCTCGTGGTCTTGGTGTTCATGGTCAGTACAATCGCGAACGGTCATTCTGTACATTGCCATTTCTGTGATACCATGGTAGTGAACAAATGCTGCAGCAATGACCAAAATGTGGAACAGTTGATGCGATTGAAACTGAAAAGAGAAAACAAGTTATTTTTAATTATTCAGCGGAAATTCAAAATATTGAGTTTTTTACTATATCTCGACGATATACTCTCATTTGAGAATTTCTTACCAAATCTTACTAAAATTCTAGTTCGTAAAAACATTTTAAACAAAGAGAATAGAAGTTTTGGAAATTTCGCCCTGCAACAGATCTTCGGTGTTCTTAAAATTATATCATGTTTCCGAATTCAATCCAGCACCACAATACTATCCAATTTACAAAGAGGTTACAAAACTTCCAACCAGGACCAGACGCATTCAAAGAAATAAATCGTCTTGTAGGAAAAACTCAGCCGTTACCTGATATTATGATTAAGAACAACATCGAAGTGATATCCACACATGATAAAGTAGAAGCTTTTGCCGAACATTTTGAACAAAATTTCACACCCATCCCATCAACGGAACCGGCATTCTTAGATGAAATCGACGAGCAGACTTTGCAGCCATCCATAGGAGGAGTACAGTTTGATGACACTTGTCCAGCGAGTAATACAAGGGACATCGTTAAGTATTGCAATCCGGGGCAGATATCCGGAATTATCATCAATTCCAAGCCAATGAAATCCCCCGGACCTGGTGGATTCTCCAATTATGTTATAAAAAGGCTTCCACAAACATTAATCATACTTTTGGCAATCATCATTAACAACTGCATCAACAACTGCTACTTCCCCCATAAGTGGAAAATGGCCAAAATCATTGCAATACCTAAGAAAGGCACCAGAAAACATAGAGCCTTCCCCAATACGGGCAATGTTCCAACACGGACTTTAACTTCTTGTGGCAGCAAATTTCTTGTCCTCCACTCATCCACTTAAGGAAAAAAACTTCCCACCAGGACCGTTCGGCGATACGAGAAAGCCAACTGGGACGGCTTGAATTAATTTTTTCGTAACTGGTTACTATGCTACCTTGATAGTGACATTAATTCCAGTGCTCAAATGATCACAATTGTGATTCTTCTAGGGATGTATGCTTATATTCCTAACATAGTAAAAAGCATCAAGCCTAAAGAAAAGTCCTGGTTTAATTCTGAGTGTAAAGAAGCTATCCCTACAGAGGAAAATCATAAAAGGCACAAAGATGTTAGGAACTCATGCAACTCCGTTATTTTTGCATGACCAAAAATTACCGCAAAAAATTCTGCAATGTACCAAAGACAGTCAAAATTTCTGGTCATTTGTAAAAAAATATTTAAAACTCTATGTTGAAGATGATAACTTCGGTTCCAACGCTCATCGATAATGACAAACCTATTGTCTACTCTTCAGAGAAGGCAAACTTGCTCGCAGCCAATTTCGCTGCCAGCTCCACGCTACCTCACAGCAACGTTACCCCTCCTGTACTTGAGAATGTAAATTTTTCAATGGAACAGATTTTTTCCGCACTCATACAGTAGCAAGAGTTTTCAAAGATCTCGATATACCCATTCTTCTTAAGAGATGTTCTTCTACACTGGCAAAGCCACTGCGTAAGCTTTTCAATCGCTCCTACTCTTCTGGAATCTTTCCTAGGAGATGGAAAACAGCATTTGTCCATTAACCGTCTGATTAACCGTCAGCTTAAGGAATATCTCGAAGATCGAAAGCTTATCCATGACCGTCAGTATGGCTTCCGCGGCAACCGTTCCACTGGTGATCTGATGGCATATCTCACCGAACAGTGGAATAAATCCTTACATCGCTTTGGTGAAAGTAAGATTATTGCGCTTAATATTTCCAAGGCATTTGATAGAGTTTCGCAACTGTACCATATGATAAGCTTATTAAACTCCGATTTACACAGCATTGTTGAATAGGGTACTGGGAATCGTGTGGAGTTTAATGCTTCGAAAACTCAATGCTGCCTTCTGTCGTTAAAGCTAAACATACCTTCAGTGCCATTGTAAGATTTACAAAGCGTTTATATGCCCAAAACTCGAGTATAACTCCCACCTTTGGGCAGGTTCTACTCAAACCACACACTGGGGAAACTAGACAGAAACAACAAAAAGTTTAACGGTTTTGGCGGAAGCTCAGTCTCAGAGTTTGCGATTGTGGCCACAGCTTAGACATTTTGCTGCAAATAGGGAAGACGGAGAGATCTGGCCTGTGGTCCAGGAGTTGTTCATGTTTTGTTGTGAATCCACTTTCCAGAACACAAAGAAGAAAAGAAGAGGTTTTAGGAAGTGATAGGCTGTCTAACTAGTGGAGATAAAGTTGCGATGATTTCCGCTCAGTCAAGCTTAAGTCGAATTACAAGCTGTTCGCTTGGAGAGACCACTACGAAATATGCTGAAAAAGGCTGTTTGAAAACCAGAGCAGGTTTGCCGCGCCGATAAATTAATACCAGACGCAATCTTAAGTCAAACGATCTTATAAAAACAAAAAAAATAATCTTCAGTCCGTTGTTCCTTATTGCAGTCCTTGACTACATGCCTGAGGGTAAAGTAAACAAAGCATCATTCTACACTTTTTGCCACAATAAAAGACAACCTTAAAGACCTAAGAGCAAACAAATGTACACAAATCGGCATTTAAGTGGTTTCAGCCATTAAAGAATTGAAAAATAGGAAGAATGTCAACATCAACACGAAGAAAATACAAATTAGAACATGAGTTTTGGATACCAAAGCTCGTAGGTATCTCAAAATTTATGAATCTTCATTCCATTATATCACATCTTTTAGAAGACTCAAATAAATTTTACTAAACTCACCCATATATCGAACTTTCCAGGGAACCATCTTTCCGGTACTCTCAAGGCATACAATAGTGCTCCGATAATATACAATAGTCCTATTTAGAAAAAAAAATTATAATCATTTTCTTTAACAGGATTTCCAAATTAACTCCGAAACTCACCCATCAACACAAGCCACCCTAAACTGGCGCGGCTAATACTATTAATCCATCCTTCCATGAGCAGATAATGAATTGCAGGAATAACCCCCGACAATCCAAAGCTCATGAAAACTCCTGCTCGCAACGGTCTCAATGCTGGCTCGGAGAACTTATCCCAAAGCGATACAACAATAGATAGACATCCTAGTACAGACATTATAGACAGATAAATAACCTTTGGCTGGTAATGGCAGTAGAATCCATAATACAGCCATGGTACAAAGGAGCCCATAATAAGCAACGCAATACCACAATAATCTAATCTGTAAGTAGAAAAAGAAAAACATAAGTCAAACAACTTCCCAGCACCAGAAATCCAGTTCCTTACTTTGAAAACAGTCTTCCAATCTCTACCGAATGACAGCTGAGTGTATGGAAAGCAAATGAAAAACCTAGACAGATGATAGCACCGGCGAAAAATGCACCGAATATCAGCTTCTCTTGGATTTCAATTTCTTGCGAACAAAGGAAGTACGCTGCCACTCCAATAAAGGCCACACAACCAAGCAGATGAGTCCAAATGTTGCCAGTCTCTGTGTGTAATCGGAAGATTGATTTAAAGCAAGCCCGAAACGATGGCAGTGGTGGGCGGTGTCCCCGATGTAGGTAGTCATTATCCTGCAGCCATTTCGGCAGATTTTTGTAGTGGCAAACACTCCAACTGGCTTCCCATACCTGTGGAGTGGATAGAAATGATTAAACCATCATCAACAGTTTCTAGATTGTATAATCTTACCTTGCGAACAAATTCTTCCGCTTGCTCAGCAGCGTTGTGGGCAAGTGCCCCCAAATCGATTTCATCCGACAGAACGGTCGATTTCCGTACCTCTGTCATCTGCAATAGTAAAACGGTTAATAATTTTCAGTTGGTGACGTAGGCTGAAACAAGTTTTATTGACGTTTGGCTTTTAAAACCTCAAGCCGGAAAGAAATTTTTCATTTTTTTTACTTGCAATCGACCAAAGTGAAGGTTGTTATCGAGACGCAAACAACACCTTATCAGTGAATTCCATTTGCAGCATTTTAGATACGTTACAATTAAACTTTCCTTATCTCAAGAAACAATCTTGTTTATTATTGGATACTTAGGTTGCTTAATTGTAATAGCTTTGGCACAACTAAATGGAAAGCAAATTCGTTGTTTTTTTTTTCTAAACGTTGCAAATTGGAACAAGAGTAGCTCATTGGTTTCTCTTTCAAGGTGTGCAAACTACACAATTTATTAGCAATTCAAATTAAAACACATTTTGCCGCGTTTACCCTCGCCGCCGCGCCGTTTTAATTCTAATCGCTTCACAGTACCATGTGGGTCGTGAATGTATATTTTGTTATCAGACAAAAACTAAACTATTTTGAATGTTTACGAGTTTGAAACTCTTAACTCACCGCACCGCAAAGCCAATTTCCAAAATGATGTGGTTGTTTCTTTTTTCTGCTTCTCAAGCCCGCGGAAGCCAAAATGACGAATAAAATTTCAATTTTAAATTAAACTGACATTATGTGGACGAAATAATTTTGTTTCCGAAAATAGCGATAAGTGCTATTGCTATTGAAAATGTCGTCGTAATTAAATATTTGTTGATTATTGGCGTTTTTTGGCGAAAAAAAATCAAGAACAGCTGATGTGATAATGATACAGTACTGTGGTAAACATTTTGTTTAAATAATCGCTTATAACTTATGGGTTAACACTACGTATAGCACTAAGAAGCAAAACTCTAGGCAACATTTTAAAATTAGCAATTTAGGTTAAAAAAAAAAACAAAATGATTCGAATAAGGCATGGAAAACAATAATCCTATCAATTCACTGCTTCATATAGACCGTTACCTTACCTTAAGTGGCGATGAAATCCGAGGGAACCTGGATCTCAATCAAGAAGCTTTTAAAGCCAGCTCGGTCCCTAGCTGGCTGCTTGTTTGTTGAGATCCTCTTCCACTTGCGTGGGCAACCTGAGTCTCGGTATTCCTTTCAGTGCGCCATCTATCTGTGATGGACTCAAAGATTGATCTGAGCTGGAGTATTAGTTTCCATCTAATCTATTTGGCCCAACTATTTCAAATGTGGGAATTTTTCTTTCTTTAGGTGTTTGTTCATCGATCCATTGTTTATCCAAGGAATCTTGAAACACAAAGCGCTGGCAAGAGATAAATCACATTTGATCTCAATGCTGCTATAACTGTCTGAATTAATAGAGCAGCCTTGATGGAAAGTCTCTTATTATCTCAAATTTGCAGCTATCTATGTCTTCGTCCAAATTGTGGATCATGAGTGTTTTTTCTTGATGATAGCATAGAATGTAATTGATTTTGATTTAATTGATTTCTTAATCCATCTCCGCCGCTTGCATCTTACTTTTTTTATAATTAGCGCGCACACAAGGAACTATTTGTTTCCCTGTAAACAAGTACAGTAAGTACACTGCGAGAGCATTAGGAAGATGCTGCCTGAAATCGAGCTGTCTTGTTCTGATTTGGTCATTAATAATAATAATTTGATGGACTTTTAAGAGATCTTGTCTCTGGTGTTTGCGGGAACGTTCTGCATTATTTTTATTTTTTTTATAAAGAAGTGCTGGTTTTAAATCTCCGTTTATGTTCTGTTTCAAAATTCAGATGGTCTTCTTTCATACAGACCGGGAAAATTTTTCGTCGGACGTGCTTTCTTCCGACCATATTTGACATTGCAGTTAATGGATACTACAGATCAAATCATCACCTGCAGCTTTGAAGAGCTTCTCAGCTAATTCCGCGTCTTAAGTGGATTTTTTCTCATACAAATTTATCTTCATATCATACAGGTCGATGGGGCAGAATTGGTTGGTCCAACGGAATTTGTTTATTCCTTGGCGGTCTAAAATCTACAAAAATGGACATTCCGTATTCATAGCATAGCATGTGATTCTAAGATCATGTTTCCGGGATCGTACTTCCAGTTTTCGATTCGAGCCCTATAGCCTTGACAGTTTTTTTTTTTAATTCTTTTCAGTTAAGTTTTCGAGACTGATTTTGGCCGTAATATTACCCTATTTCCTTAACTCCGTGCTTCTCGTGTTCATGGGCACTTACCTACTCATTTAGGTGGCGCTACAATTTGACGTGAACCTGGACTTCCACTAATAAGCTTCTATAACTAGCTCGATCCTTTGCTAACTTTTGCCTCCAGTAGCGAAATAAAAATTGGTTAGATCATTTACCATTTTCGAGGTTTTCTTTAACTGCGTCGTTGCTCTGGGATGGAACTGAAGATTCTGCTGGCTGGAGAATGTCTTAATTTGTTTTCAATAAAATAAATGGATCGGCGATATATAACAGGACTGATTTATAAATATCTATATTTTAATTTGTTTTTCGAGAAAGGCATTTACTTTAGTTTTGAACTGATCACAAACAACCTTCGTCAAATTCTACGTTTTTTTGATACGACGACGTAAATCTCTTTGTTAGCTAGTGTGAGTGTGAAGAAGTTTTACGACACTACACGGGAATCCTTTTTGGACATCAAATGCTTTTTAATTTCTTTATCAAAATGTAATTCTTGAGGCTAGTTGAAGTGAAATTGAGTGTTTTGTAACTACCTCGTACCTACCAAATGTGCTTATTTTATCCTCTAGTGGTAGCCGCTGGTGCTAACCATCTGAGCGAGAGTGATAATCATGAAATAATAATAATGTTCTGCCTTTAAACAATTTTTTTCAAAAAGAGATGGCAGTGGACGTGGCTTTTTTTTGGGGCTGTGCGTGTAGTTCAAAGGTGCCCGGGGATTTATTTAGTATGTTAATTATTAATATTAATTTTTTTAATTAATTATTATATTAATAGCCCACGGGAATTCAAACAACTAGAAAAAGACTTGGACTATCAGCATGGAAGAATCACTGTGAGGAAATTTTACCTCCCACAATATTATCGCCACAACTTTTGTCGATCGCGGTTCCCGTTACCTAACTACTAACCGCTCAAACCAAGTGTCGATGTCGACACTAGTGTTAATGTTGCCAGGGAGCAATTTAATTTTTTAGTATTATTATATTTTTATCAGAAATCAAAAATGGTGAAGTTATTGGCCACAACAAAATCTTCGTTAAATTCAAGGTGGCGGCTGACCCCATCAACGAACTGTAAAAGAAAATTATACGAATTAATATTTTCCATTTCGAATGTTTAACCCGACTAGAATAATTATTAGGTAACTGTTGCGATGGGTTTTACCGAGCTGCAACCAAGACACCCATAGTTTGAGGGATAAAGCTGGTAGGCGACACTCAAAATAAGAAACCGACAAAGCTTCGCTGTGGAGCAAGGCGAAGGCTACGTGCATTCTACGAGTTTAATGATAGGTGGTGAGAACATCTAAAGGAAAAACAGGGAATACGAAATGCACGCAATCGAGAATATGGAAAATGCAACTCCAGGAAAGATGTTCGAAAGGTTCGCTAAAAGGATTTTGCCTTAACGGCAACAAAACCTGAACAGAGACCTGTAGAGACGAGCTGCAGGGTTACAGTCAGTGCTAAAAATGTGTGATGTTTTTTTTACAGAATTTTTAACACAGACAAAGACCAATAATTTTCAAATAGAATGCACCATTCCACTTAGATGATTAAGCGAAGTGCAAATAAAAGCGATGTTTGCCTTAAAATTGAAATCAAAGCTTGTCGCCCAGAGCTTAGGATTCTTGAATAATGCTGGGTTTCAGGCTACAGTGCAGTGGTGTGCTAGAAAACGGAAAGGCCGATCAATTAGAAAGAAAAGCATACCCGCTATATTTTAGCCAGGCAGAAATAACGGAAAAATTCTGTTCTGTATCATGTTTACTTGCGATTATAGGGACTATAAGGCAAGTTTAGGATTCGTGAATATAAAAAAAAATTGAGATAACAATGAAACATGACAATACGAATAGAGAAATCTAAAAAAGTGATCGAGAAAAATGTCTGTCTGTCTGTCAGTATGTATAACGAGCTGCAGCCTAAACGGCTTGAGCGATTATCTTCAAACTTGGTATGTGTGATTATTTTGGCATTCTCCAGAGGGGAAATTTAAATTTTATTTTTCTACCTAAAAAAACGGTACCTGCCATATGAGCGTTTAGGAAAAGTTTATTTTCCTCGAAAACGGCTCCAAAGATTTTAATGAAAATTTTCAAAAATTTTTTTTGTTAGTACTGGCTATTATGTGATTATAACCATATAACGGTTTTTTTAATTTTTGGCTTTCTCGGTAACGACTCTTTGGATTTCTGTCAAATTTTATATTTGAGAAGATCTAAGTAGCCAAACTAATTCTGCTTACCAACATTTTTAATAACTATTTTTTTCTAATTAAAATTAATTTTTGAATTTTATTATTTTAAATTTTATAATCACATGTATATTAATAAAGTCTAAAAAACTGTTTACCAAAATTTTAAACACAATTTTTTTTCAAAAAACTAAAAATAAAAAACAGGATTTTATCAAAACCGGTCCTACAATTTTCGAAAAACATTTTTCATAAATTCTTTGTTATTTAAGACGTGTGATGGCGTACTTCATTTTTGCTAAAAACCGTTAAGTATTGTCGTTTTGATACTTTTTATAAGTTCAAACAGTGCTATTTTCAACCTAAATGTTACTTGTTTCTGTCAAAGATCTTGCTTTCCAATCTAATTAGGCACACAAGAACAAGGACGTGCGACCCAGTCATACCCATTTTTTTTATATAATTATGCGCGCGCACAAGGGATTAGGGAGTGGCCCTTATGATGTTGAACACACTGCGCGAGTAAGGATAGTTAGGGAAAGAGGGACAGGAAGTGTCGATTAACATTGGTCTTGAATGTTATCAAATTGAAATGGCAAGGAAACCTCGCTGGGTAAGCTACTCCAAATTCGTGTTGTTCGGCTAAAAAAAAGAATCTCTATATTTCACGGTACGTCCGAAATTGGACCCATGGGTAAACTGATAAGCATTCCATGCGAGACGGGTAGTTCGGGAGAAACTTTTACGAGGAGTAATGCAACTGGCTACTTCGAGTGACTATTTTTTATAAAAGAAACGAGCGTCGATGTTCGAGAAGGGCAATTTTTTCAGAGATATTTCTGTTTCCTATCAATTTTAACGCTCTGTTTTGTATTCTATCGAGCAGGAGAAGCGATGCTTCAGAAGCACCTGCCCAGAGGTGTGAGTTATATTCATGTTTTGGGCGTATAAGCGCTTTGTAAATTGTAGCCAGATCAAAACTTCTTGCATCGATACAGAAAGCCTAAGCACTTAGCAGCATTTTTGACGAAATCAAATATAAGGTTATTCCAACGGAGGTCGTCCTTGACACACATACCGAGTAGTGAAAGCTTTTCGGTTTCTTCGATGCAAGTGCCATTATGGACAATGGCACTGAAGGTATGTTTAGCTTTAACGATAAAAGGCAGCATTGAGTTTTCGAAGCATTAAACTCACACGATTTCTATTACCCCATTTGACAATGCTGTGTAAATCGAAGTTTAATGAGCTTATCATATCAAACAGTTTAATGGATTAGAAGTAACAGACAGAAGAAGAAGATGATTTATAAAAATGAGGAAGAGTCGGATACAGAACGGAGACCTGTCGCACGCCAGCATTTACTTTGTGGGAACCAGACTTGAATCCAGAAGATAGCTTCTAATCCAACGAACAAGAGTATCATCGACCCCAAAAGCACGCATTTTCGATAAGAGAGCTCCCTGCCAAACTCTTTCAAATGCCTTGGATATATCAAGCGCAATAATCTCACTTTCACAAGAGCGATGTAAAGATTTGTTCCACTGTTCGGTGAGATATGCCATCAGATCACCAGTGGAACGAATAATGCGGAAGCCATACTGACGGTCATGAAGAAGCTTTCGGTCTTCGAGATATTCCTTAAGCTGACGGTTAATCAACGTTTCCATGACCATTCGGGCCAGCGGATTTGTGTATATCGAGATCTTTGAGAAATCTTGCTACTGTACGAGTGCGGAAAAAATCTTTAACATGGAAAAAATTACATTCTCAAGTACAGGGGGGCAACGTTGCTGTGAGTTAGCGTAGAGCTGGCAGCGAAGTGGGCTACGAGCAAGTTGGCCTTCTCTGAAAAGTAGACAATAGGTTTGTCATTATCGATGAACGTTGGAACCGAAGAAGTTAAAGAGTTTTTAATATTTTTTTACAAATAATTACCAAGAAACTATGGCCCTATTCAATTCGACAAACTGAAAATGGATAACATTACAAGCCTTTAAACTCTCTCGTGAATATCACTATTGAACACACAACATGACACAAAAAGAAAATTTAATTCGACATTAACTTTTGTATTTAGTAGACAATGCAGTGATGGAGAAGTGCACGAGGATAGGCCACCTAATAAACAAGATCATAGGAAGACATTTTGTCTGTATCTAAAGATTCTCTATGACATTCCGATAAACAGATTATTTAAATGTATAAAAGCTCCTGTTGGCCTTTCTTCTGACCATTCTTCTGATTGCCTAAGCTCAAGCCACTACCAGTTTCTAAATTTTCCACAAATTCAATGCAATTACTTGCTTACGCCGATGATATTGGTATCGCGAGACGAACTTAACAATTAGAATACAAGCGGCTTAAATAGGTTCAACATTGACGAATCGGAGAGGACCTCATCATTGATAGCTTTGACAACTAGGTAGTAAAGGAGATTATGTATCACAACTTAGTTATCATTTCTAGAAACAAACAACGCCGGTTATTGCTGAAATCAAACCCAGAATAATTTTAACCCATCGCTGTTTTTTCCGTCTGCTATGACTCGTAGTCTTCGAATTCAAACCTGAGGAGCAACGCAGTAAAGGAAGACTTTGCCTAAGATGACGCACACATGTAGAAGAGGATCTCGATCTTCGGAATATTTAAGATAATAGCTAACTCTTGTTTTCATGAGCTTGGAAGAGACGTAACTTTAATTGCTCGATAGTTAGTTAAGAAGTTTCACTGTTTTAGGAATAGGTTGGGCATAAGCTGTATTCCTACTAGAGGAATAGAACAGATGGTAAAGCTTACACAGTGGTCTCGCCAGCGTTGAAGAACTTCTCTTCAGACCAATAGCGGTGATACTATACGATCTAGCGGATCTTTCAATGCTCTTGCGACTGAACGCGTGCGAATAAACATTGGTATTGCATTTAGCCTTACATATACTTAAAATATTACTATTGTTATTAAAAAGAAAAACATACTACATTCAGGTCAACGGCCTTGTATCTGATAAAGCATCCCCTCCCGCTAGATCAGCTGCGAAATCAAGCATCGTTGCGTGTGGTTAGCAGTCGGATGGGGGACCGTCCGAAAACCAACCGCGTGCTGTTAACATGTGTTATGTGTTTTCTGTTTTCCGTTCTCTCCCTTTCTTCTGTTCTGTCCTGTATCAATGTCGTCTTGTGTGTTGTCTTGTAATTATCTGAGCCGATGGCCTTAGTAGCCAGTCTCAGTGCTCATAAGTGTCTATTTCGTAGATTTATCTACGGAGTAGATCACTATGTAATGTAATGTAATGTAATGCTACATATAGCCTAATACTCCATAATACTGTCAATCAGATTTCACTGCCATCCAGAAAGTGGAATGGAAAAGGGCAGACAGAGGAAGAAAAATTGTGACTTATACTACGGTGATTTCTAAAGAGAATCACAAGAAATATTAAATTTGTGGCTGTGGCAGTCGAGCTCGAACACGAGCTCGCTTGTCCCGGCCCCCGAGCATCGGGGTCATACTTCTCAACCCTCAACTTCTCATCAAATGAACTTCACACAATATGCACACTCGCATACTGTGCAGAAGTACACTCCCACTCAAGATAGAGCTGAACTTAAGATTCTCCAGTGGAATCTGAAAGGTTACGTAAATAATTACGACGAGCTTAATATCTTAATAAAAGAAAACAAACCATCAGTTATATGTCTACAAGAGACCCATTTTCCATTTGACGCAACACCTTTCCCCCCAAACACCTTTAAATCCTACTTCAAAAACCTCCCTTCAAACACTACTGCAAGGCAGGGTATTTCCTTGTTAGTAAAAAACGACATACCTCATAGGGAAATCCCAATCACTTCCACCATAGCTTGCTCAGCTGTTGAAATTACCTTCCCAGTAAAAGTATGTATTATAACACTCTACATTCCACCTCATCAAACTTTCACTAAAAATGACCTTGAATCCATACTTAATCAAGTTTCGCTCCCAGTCATCTTAGCAGGTGATGTTAACTCATGGAACATTCTTTGGGGATCCCCCAGCACAAATCATAGGGGTAGGATAATAGAAAACTTTCTTTCAGACGCTAACCTTTCCATCTTGAACGATGGCTCTCCAACTCACTTCTCTACCCACAACACCTTCACGCATGTCGATATAACCTGTTCTTCGCCTGATCTTCTACCAAAATTACACTGGCGGACCATTGACGATCTTCACAATAGTGATCACTTCCCAATAATAACAACCATTAACCTCAACCACAATTTAGGATATTTCAGGCCTACTCCAAAATTCAAAACCGACTCAGCAAACTGGCAGGCTTTCAAAGTTCTAGCCTCACAATACGTTTGCAACACAATCCCTTCAAAAAATCCAAACAAAGAAGCGGCTATCATACAAAAAGCTATTAGGTATGCTGCAAATGTAGCGATTCCTCAGACACACCCAAAACGATTCCAAAGAACAACTCCATGGTGGAACACGGAACTCGCAGAGCTCCGAAAAACCAAAATGGCAGCTTGGAAAACTTTTAAAAAGAATAGCAACCAAAATAATTTAATAGACTTCAAAAAATCGAACGCCAAATTTAGAAGACAATTAAAAATATCTAAGGCTAAAAGTTTCCAAGACTTCACATCAGCCATTAACCCTGATACCCCAACAAACAAAATCTGGAATGACATTCGACATCTTACGGGTAATCCAACACCACTCACAATAAGCTGCATGAATACCCCGAACGGTCCAATTTCAAATCCAACTGAAATTGGAAACTATATAGCACAAATTTGGTCAAACTATTCAAATGATTCAACGTTTTCAAATCATTTTAAACATTTAAAATACGACACTCTCTCTAAGAATACCCCTCCCCTAGCAAATAACTATAACGCCATTGTCATCGAGAGAAATATCTCCGCCATCGAGCTTGAATCTTGTCTGGTCAAACTTAAAGGTAAAACTCCAAGTCGTGACAGAATATCATATCCTATGATCAAAAATCTCCCAGACAAAGTGAAACTCCGAATCCTTGACCTCTACAACTGCGTCTTAACAACAAGTGTCATCCCCCAAACCTGGAAAATTGCGTCAATACTCCCAATCCCCAAACCAGGAAAAGACAGACAAACGCCAGAGGGCTATCGCCCCATCTCTCTCCTGCCATGCCTTGCTAAAATCCTTGAAAAAATTGTTGCCAAACGAATATTCTGGTATGCAGAATCCAACAAACTCCTAAGTACAAACCAAGTAGCATTTAAAGCAAATCGTACAGACGCCCTTCTATTTATCGACGACTATATTTCCAAAGCATTGAGCTCCAAAAGTCATGTTTCGATACTCGCTTTAGACTTCGAAAAAGCATTCGATAGAATAGGAAGTCATGTAGTTTTAAACAAGCTTAAGGAATGGGGTGTTGGCCCCAAAATTTTTAATTATGTAAAATCATTTCTTACCAATAGAAAATTCTGTATTAAAACTAACAATTCTTACTCTCTCTCACACCGACTCGATAATGGTATTCCTCAAGGATCACCTTTATCGGTCGTTTTATTCTCAATTGCCTTCCAACATATATGTGATATCCTATCTAAGCACAAGCTGTTAAACTACTGCCTCTATGCAGATGATGTTTATATACTATGTAAAAGTCACAAAATAAAAGACATGGAAACTTTTCTTACTAACGCACTCAAAGATATTTTAGAATGGGGCATCTCCTCAGGATCAAAACTCTCATTATCAAAATGTAAGGTGCTGCATGTATGCCGTAAGCATATATGTACACCACTCTCAATAAGTGTTCAAAATGTCGAAATTGAAAATGTAAAAAACCTCAAAATATTAGGACTTATATTTAATAGTAGATACAATTTTCGCAATCACTGTTTAAATCTTAAAAAATCCCTAGCTGCAAGATCTAACATTGTTAAGTATTTATCAAGTAAGAAAAGTAGCGTACATGTTAATACACTTTGCAATATAACTAAACTATTAATCTTAAGCAAAATTGACTACGGCATCTTCATATACGGCAGATCCTCAAAAACAACACTCCAGATCATAAAACCAACTTATCACCAGGCGGCAAGATGTAGTGTTGGCGCTTTCCGCACCACACCTATCAAAAATATCCTGGCAGAGGCTGGCCTTCCTACTTTCGAAGACCGTAGAGACAAAATTACGCACAAGATATATGCTAAACTGATGTTTTCATACAATTCGCTAATTGATAAAGAAGTCAACCTCACATTAAATCGGAAAAGGGGCTACAGAATACCGTCGGCCCTTTCCACAATTCTTCAAACCGGTAACACTGAATTTCCAAAACAAGACCTACTTAAAATGAACAACACAGCTTATTTGCAACCCCCTTGGCTCATAGACCCAAAATCCTTTGTCATGGACCTAGCTTCACATGAGAAAACCCATACTAACAACGAAACATACCGAAAACTATACCTAAGCATATCATCTGAGCTCAAGGCTAAGGACTGGAATTTCATGTTCACGGACGGATCCAAAACCAATGACGGTACATCTTTTGCAATAGTAAATGAAGACGGCAGTATGCTACGCCTTGGATTACTCCCACCTGCAGCATCCATCTTTACCGCCGAAGCTTTTGCCATTCTAGTTGCCACACAAGTAGCTATGAAAGTGGGCACCAAACAAGTCATATGCACCGACAGTTTATCTACCATTCAAGCTATTGCGAATACCAATAACGACACGGACCTCATCAATAACATCCGAACCTTGTTAATCAAATCAACCCATCTCATCAAACTGATGTGGACTCCAGGACATGTCGGCATCCGAGGTAACGAGCTAGCGGACGAAGCTGCGAAAGTCGCAAGCAAATCACCACTGTACATTCATAACATATACACAAAAAAGGACCTTATAAAAAACCACCTGGAAAAAGTAACAAGTGCTGAACAGAACGAATGGCGCCAATACCAACACCATTATGCAATAATTAACCCAACCAAGTCCTCCCCCAACTATCCAACTAACATATCGAAATCAAAGATTACGAACTTCATCCGACTACGCCTTGGCCATACCGCTGCGACCCATCTCCATATCCTCAAAAAAGATCCCCCTCCCATTTGTCCTACCTGCCACACTACATCTAGCCTTCAACACCTGCTGAACGACTGCAACAAAATCAAATCATCGTTCAACAAAATTTCAACTGAAAATGACATCATTGATTTATTAAAATTTCCAAATATAACCAACATATATAAAATTAATGAAATCCTATTCGAAACAAACACTAAAGTATAAATTTCTGTTATCTCCAGCTTAATATTTTTAATGTATACTAAGTCTTATTGAGCGGGAGGCCATTGCAGCTAGAAGCTCGTTAATTTAAGTATTAGCATGTAATTTATTACTTGTTTAATAAAGATATAATAATAATAAAAAAAAATTTGTGTAGCCAGATTTGTCATATGCGGTCAACTTAAGCCTAAAGTCTCGACAAGAAAGTGATCGGCTACAGAAAAATAAGATGCTCCAGCAAAGGAGGCTTCTACAAGCTTCTCGATAAAACTCATGAGAAATACTTAACCAACTTGAAATCTGCAAATGGAAGCAGCTAGCTCATGACCGATGTAGTTTGATAGGCCTGTAAGTTGGAGACCACGTGCGCCCTGAACTGCAGCACTACCAAAGTAAATAGGTCAGTTAAAACATGATTTAATCTATGTTTACCACATATATTCTTGAAAAACGCTAAGTTAAGTCAGTAGCAGACACATCTCTGTTTCACTACCCATGCATACTCTGTTAAAAAAAAATGTCAATACAGGACTAATGGGAGAGATCAATTTTTGCAAATGGTGCCATTGGGTGGTTATACTCCCTGAATAAATCAATTTAAAGAGCCAAGGCCTGACTTATACTCTCAACCATTCCTGTGTGTGCGTGTTGTGAATCTGCAAGAATGGAAGGGGCCTACAATTTACCACCGAGCCCGTACGGCTACATACGATGAACTTTTTGACATGATAACGTCTTATAAATCGATGACAGGCTACAGGTACGAAATAACATGACTCATGCTGATAAGAATCATGCTGAAGACTCATGACTCATGCTAACCGCGATACTGTGGTTCATTTAATCAAAATCGATCGCAAGCACCAGGCGAACATGAAAAAGAACTGGCGCAAACTCCCAAAATAATTCCATTCACATTCAAAACGAACAAGAAGAGAAGAAGAAATATTAAATAGGCGGAGTTTTGTTAAAGTAGATGTAGATATTGTGTGTGTGTGTGTGGATTTAACAAGAGGGTTTGTGGGTGTGAGATAACGGGCTGTATGTTGGTATTGCTGCCTCCAATGTTTTCTTATGACGTTATCACGTAAAATTATCGTCCGTAAACCGACTTTACAGACAACCAAACTAACTCTTTTGAGACAAATTTCACTCTTGGACGTTTTGTCAGTTCCTCGCAAGAAGCAGTATCCCAGAAAAATAGGTCGTTTTGACGGGGAGTCCAACCCCAACAACAAAATTTCCACATTCAATCAAGTTACAAAAAATAATGTATACTTCATAAATGAAAAGAACACTCGAGCAACCAGCCACGTATGATTTTTGAAGCTGTCCTTATTCAAGTTGATGACTAATGAAATGCTATTATCAAATTTAATTGACTTTGTTATTTAATTTCACCAATAAGATTGTACTCGTTATTATTATAACACATGAGTTTGAACCCTCTTGTTAACCTTTATTATCAGTAACAGAAACCAGGAACTTATTTTCTTTATTTATTTTTTATCTTTTGATTGTTTTTTTGGTTGTATAGTTAAGATTCGCAACTTATTTTCATTTAATTCAAAATCTAGAAACGAACGATTGACTATAAGATCAAAGAACCAAAAGCATACTATTCAACGACAATCTGATAATAACGACTGATTGATAAACAAACCAGACAATTCTTATCGTTTGGAGAGCCATTGGACTCTTAAATGAATCAATGAATAAACAAACGTGCAAAAAAATTTTAATACATAAATAGTAACTTATTACAGAAGGAAGTATATGGATAAACAAAAACAATTAAAAGTTTCGAGATTCTATCTTCATGAAAAGTCAAGGTCCCTAGATGGTGAATTCTAGGACATGCTTTGCGCATTTTTTTATTACCAACTTTTTTATGCCATACATCACTTAAAACATGAAATGCGTTGGTTTAAAAGTAAGTTAATTAATTTCAGTCAAACTCTATACGTTTCGCCGTCCACCTAGAGGATAACGTAAGTACGTTTCTCCCTCCACCTACATGATAACATTAATTTCAACTGTCTTGACACGTGGTTTCTGTATGCTTAACGTTGAGATAGTTTTACTCGTCATCTAGCACACTAATGTGAGTTGTGCTTCCCTTATCTTAGCGAGCTTTAATTTTTGTTCCTTTAGTCGACCCTTGCTCCTTTATTGTCGGTGAAGGTTAATTTTTCGTTTCACAACAGACACATTATATTAAATGCGAGATAAGACTTTTTTATTCACATACTTTTGGTTGCATGTTTTGTAATGAAGAAAGGTCAAGGCTATTCGCACGTAACTAAGTGGACGAAGTGTTGAACATTGTATTTTATTAAGAAGAATTACCCGCGCTTCTAACTATACATTCAAGGATCTCAAACCAATGAAGCTTGTTATTGTAAAAGAAGTTGAATTTTAGTTGGAACTCCATTTTAGAATCATGTTTCTTCTGAAGATCAATTTAAAATATAGGTTGTTCCAAAGAAAATGTGTCATGTTCTGGAATCCTAGCTGGAAAATAGACTTTTCTGAGTAAAAGAAGGAACAGAATATTCAGAACTCTGGCACGTCAATTAGAAGATATATCTTTATATAGTCCAGCAAGATACTGACGGTAGAAGTCAACAAGCTGGACAAGACTCCTTCATCCAGATCGAGCAGGCGGCACAAATCCTGGTGCTGCACATTAATGAAGGGAAAAGCACATGTTGGCTGAATCTGCGAAAAATGTTAGGCCATCAATCAAGGTAGTGAGGCAGGGTTCAAAAATAGCAGCCCATAATATTATGGACGAAAAATTACGCTGGTGGCTGCTAAAATACAACAGAACCCCCTATAGCCTGTCCAAGCTCTTCAAATCCAGAAACCTTACTATACAAAAGAAGATGCTGTTTAACATTATGGTTTTACCACTATTCACAACGGAATCCGAGACTTATGTAGGTGGAAAAATATTGTACACCACGACGACAGCGATGTTCTTCCGATGATGATGATGAATTGATGACGATGTCTCTAACACTTTGTTATCAAAAAAAAACCTTAAAATTATGTATAATTCTTGAAATGCAATTTCTTATCAGTCCAATGAACTGTTGGCCAAAAAAGAAACTGGAAGCAGACAGTTAGTTAACTGAGGTTAACTAAACGGCCGTCATTTGTTTGCTCAATCTTCAGCAGAACCGCTTTCATCCGGGGCGCATTCAACGGACTATAAAAACCCAATCGCGGATAGAAGACGTCTGCATAGCCCTAAATAGTCATCGTGCCACCGTTGATTGCTTTCTGGATGTGGAAAAAGCATTCGGCAGCGTGTGGATTGAAGCCCTAATCCATAAGCTTAGGCCATTTGGACTACATTCATCATTGACAAAAAATTTGTTTTCTTTTTTCTAGGAAATTATTTGTCCAAATAGGAAGCTCTAAGTCATCAATCAAACACATCAAGGCCGGGGTTGCACAAGGTTCAAAACTGGGACCTTTCCTTTTTAACTTGATGACATTTGATCAACCCATACCAACGGACTGCGAAAACCTACTCTTCGCTGATGACTCATTTATTTACGCCTCCTTAATATCTCCACTGTGGAAAACCACATTACCAGAGTTTTCGAATACTACAGGAAATGGGGAATCCGGATCAACACAGCCAAATCTGAACTAGTGTGCTTCGGAAGACCTGCCACCCATAGCCTCATCCGTTCTGCAGCAACCTGTAGAAGCTTGTCCTTGAAGTTCCCTGATGGATCATCAATAGCAGCTAAAAGGAATGCCAAGTACCTTGGAATGAACTTCAATGAGATATTTAAATTCAACCCACACTCCAGGGCAGTGCTTAAGAAAGCCAAATATGCGTCCCATCGTGTACACCCATTACTGAGAAAAGGAAATGGTTTAAGGAAGTCAACGAAGGTGTTAATTTACCAGCAATTACTGAGGCCAATTATAAGCTACAGTTTTCCTGTGTGGTCCAAGACAGTGATGAACAAACTCCAACTAATTGAAAGGAAGATTCTAAGGATATGCACCGGGACATATATTCAATCACCAACAACAAAAATACTACAGCAACAAACGACTCTATGATGAAGCCGAAATCGAACCACGGACCAGTTTCTTATACAGTCCGCGATGAAGCAAAAACCGCCAATCATCCTAACCCACTAATGAGAAGGATGACAACTCTGTAACGAAATCCCGAACCTAGCTATCTTAGAGTCATGGATATCCTAGAAATAATCAATCACAACTCTGAAGCAGTTTCCTTCTACGCTGACATGGGGTCCAACGCGGCTAGACGCCAACTCAACCCCCAACCCACAGAAAAACGCTCACTGGACAACCGGGTCGGAACAACCCGAGTATATCGAAGTCAAATGACTTTTAATATAATTTATATGTACCTTAGTCAATAATTAAATATATAATATTTATTTTGTATAATTCATTGTATAGCGTTAGGCCCCCTATGTGCCAACAAACAAAAATCATTATAATCAATATTAATGTAACTTATAACTAAGTTAATTTAAGTCAAATTGTATATATAATTCATGTTGAATAAAAAATCTTGAATCTTGAAAATAAAAGGACTTACCGATGCACATTCGTTTCGAATATGTGTAAATCGTTATAGTAGGGAAAAATCTAGCCAGGCAAAGGGTTCCACATTAGTTTAGTGCGGTTAAAGAATGAATCTCTTTACTTAACAGTGCGTCCAAAATTTGGCTCAAGGGCAATACATATTTCTTGCATCTTCTGGGGAAACCTAAATAATTCGCAGCATTTTTAACGATGTCAAATATGTGTTCCTTCAACAAAGTGGTTGGTGATACCAAACTAAGAAAGCAAAGCTGTTCGGTTTCCCCCATGCGAGTGCCATTCATGGATTGTGTCATGGGGGTATGTTATGCTTCAGAAGACAGCATTGAGTTTTTAAGCATTAAATTCCGCACGGCTAATAACTACCCATTGGAAAATGCTGGCAAGATCGGAATTTAATGAGCTTATCATACTCTGCCGTTGCAATTCCAGATCCGAAGAACTGGGTTGTTAATCTGGAAACGAATATAAGAAGGCAAAGGAACTATCGTCAGTGCAACAATGTAGTGGATTAGAAGCCTTAGACAAGAGGTTAATGACTACAATGAGCATTTGGTTTGTGACTATCAGACTACAAACCGTATAAAACAACCCGAACGGAACGGTCAGAAAAGTAATTTCTAATCCATCGAATAAAGGGTTTGTGGATAGCAAATGCACACATAGATAGCTCGATGCCAAACTATATGATGATGGTTGTCAGCCATCTGTGGGAATAACATGTAGCATATAAGAGTATAAACCTGCCGGAACTATGGCGACTCACAGAAGCAAACTTTCAGTAAATCTTAGTAAACGTTTGGGTAATTATGTGGGAGTTTGTCCCTCAGAATTGGTGAGGCTGACAACCTCTGGACGATCCCCAATGCCTGCTCAAAATATGACGTTTCAACGCCAAACTAGGTAGGGAGCCGGTATTTAGGCAGTACATAAAGGCTCCCATAGTTTGCATGAAAACACTAACGACAATAGGCTATGAGTCCTAGAAATGAATGCATTCAAAAATTGGTCGTTGGGGGTACTAGGCTCCAGCGTAGATATCTACAAAGCCCCCTGGAGCGAAGTCCGCATCAAGTTTTACCGCCACTCCTTTAATGAATTGTTGAACGGAAGAAATGGAGACTCCAACATTTTAACCTCATGCTGAAGCCACCAAGCATTGAGGAGATACAAAAGGCGATTAATCGGCTCAAAAATAATGGCATACCTCTCGACCTGATCAAACATGGAGGGCCAATACTACACCAAGCAATTCCTGAAATCTTAGTACCCGTATGGGACCACTGGCGAAAAAGCACCATATGTCCCGAACATAAGTGCAGCAATTATAGGTGGTATAACATTGTTGAGTAGATCATACAAAATATTCTCCTCTATCCTGCAAGAACAGATAGCCCCATACGCTAAAACAATAATCGGCAACAATCAATGTAATTTCATACCAGGCAAATCAACAATTGATCAGATCTTTACCCTTTGGCAAGTGATAGGAAAAAGTCTGGAATTTAATATTCCAACATATCATCTGTTTAAAGACTTAAAAGCCGCCATTGATAGCATAGGCAGGGCAGATCTTTATAAGGCCATGAGAGAATTCGGCATCCCAAATAAATTGACACGACTTTGTAGGCTGACCAAGGCCAACATTACAAGCCAAGTAAAAGTAGCCTGTTTGCTGACCAGATCAATCAACATCTTTAACGGTCCTCTTCAAGGGGATGGTCTGGCTTGCATCCTTTTCAACCTGGCGTTGGAGAAAAGCAATACGTAACTGGCACGTCAACAAGAGGGACTATCGTCACCAAGTCCTGCCAGATATATGACGACATCGACAACATCGGCAGAAGCGAAAAAGCAGTACAAGACTCCTTTACCTAGATCGAGCAGGCGGCACATAACCTGTGGCTGCATATATAAATGAAGGGTCAAGGGAAGACTGAGTACATGGTGACTACGTCTGCGAGAAGTGTTGGTCCAACTATCAGGCTAGTGGAGCATGAATTTGAAGTAGTGCAGTCGTTTAACTACCTTCGGTCACAAGTAGCAGCCGATAATAATATGGAAAAAGAAACGGAGATTTGTTGGCCCCGTGTACGAAGGAGGACGGTTTCGGAGAAGATACAATCATGAATTGTATGAAATCTACCTCGAAGCAGATGTGGTGGAAAAAATAGAGCTCGGTAGACTTCGATGGGCTGGGCATCTAGCTCCCATGTGCCAAGAGGAATCAGCTCGGAAAGTCTTTTGTGGTTCTTTTTATGGTAAAAGACAACGAGGCAGAATTTGCTTGAATTGGAAGGATGGCGTAGACAAGGACGCCCGAATTTGAAGTAGTGCAGTCGTTTAACTACCTTCGGTCAAAAGTAGCAGCCGATAATAATATGGAAGAAGAAACACGCGGGCAGCTGTTAAAATCCAACAGAATCTAGTCTCTCAAGGCTCTTTAAATCCAGAAACATTACCATAAAAACTAAACTGCTGCTGTACAAGACTGGTCTTACCAAAACTCACATACGGTTCCGAGACTTGGGTGCTTACAAAGTCACTCTGATCTCTTATCCGCGTTCGAGAGGAAAGTCTTACGCAGATTTGTTGGTCCCGTGTACGAAGGACGATTTCGGAGAAGATACAATCATGAATTGTATGAAATCTACCTCGAAGCAGATGTGGTGGAAAAAATAAAGCTCGGTAGACTTCGATGGGCTGGGCATCTAGCTCCCATGTGTCAAGAGGAATCAGCTCGGAAAGTCTTTTGCGGTTCTTTTTATGGTAAAAGACAACAAGGCAGACTTTGCTTGAATTGGAAGGATGGCGTAGACAAGGACGCCCGAAGCCTTATGGTGCACAATTGGATGGCGTCGGCAAGTAATCGGGATGTGTGGAAGAACTTGTTGGATGAGACCCGGACCTGATAGCGGCGGTGATGATAATGATGATGATGATGACGATGGATTGATTGCTATTTCTTTGGGCGAAGTAGTAAACCTCTCTCGAAAAATCAAGAAAATTGTATATAAGACTTTGAACACACCAGTCCTGCTCTATGGCGTCGAGATGAAAGCAATGAAGCAAACTTCGACAGGATTTGGAGAAGTTTCAGCTATGAAACAGGGCAGGACATATAGACAGTCGGACATGGCTTCAACCAACTTTACGTGCACAAGTGCAGGATGATGCAGGCGAAACCCGAGCTAGTTTTAGGTGACAATTGGTTGTCTCCATTTAAAAATGAGTATATCCTCAACCTAGACAGTAGGAGATCGTTCCAAGCAACTTGTAACGCTTAATTGGAGCCAGCTGACGATGGACCGAGCTAGTTGAAGAGGCCTGTTGGTAGATGCTTACATTCGCCTCGAGCTGAATACAAGAATATCCTTATATTGCCCGTCTAAAACCAGAAATAATATTTAAAACTTGTCAAGAAACCTACCTCAGCCTCAACGGGATCTGTGGCTTCCGGTTTAGAGGGCAACGGACATCCCGGCTCGTCCACTTCCACCAAATCATCATCATTGTCCAGTATATCCAGATCCTGTGAGAGAAGCGAACCATCCGGATTCCATCCGCGACGTTTTCGCAAAATCATACCAACCTCTTCGGAATCATCCTCCCCATCCTTACGCCCAAGCAATGTTGAATCCCGCAACGAAATCATTTCCGCCGATTCACTACAAACACTGCGTGCATCAAGATATTCTGTATCGGATGAGGTACATGAGGAACGTGGCAGAAACGCTGCTGATTCCACATCAGACTTCTCAGACATAGTTCTGGTTTTTTTTTTTCTTAAATAAATTATCGTGTTTTGGTGGAATAATTACTGACGTCAGTACTCACACAACCACACTACCAGCTGCAACTCCTCCTACTGGAATAAAAAATACATGAATTTGAATTTTAAATAACTTCAATTAGGTTTATTTGCAAAAACATGAGAAGGTACTTTCAATTAAATGTCCCAACGCCACAGAAAGATATAAATTTAGAAACTATCTAATCAAGCACGATTGAACTTTGGAATTTAAGACTAACACTTGTACTTTTATTAAAGCAAACTATATCCTATCCTAAATCAATAGAGGGCTTTAAGTTACAAAAACACTTCTATTTGCAGTAAGTAATGAGGAAAAATCAACTTTCCTCGTTTTGTTTTTTACCAGGGAGCAGATTGCGTAATGTTTTCTTATTTTTTTTCTTTGAATAAAACTTGGACACTTGGTAATCATCATTTTATTGGTCAAATAAACGCGAAAAGCGTGTCTCTAATAATAGTGTTGGGCACAAACGTTGTTGGAAAATTCAATAATCACCACAAGAATTACTTTCGAATGAGGTTCTAAAGAAAAAATCTCTTTTCGAAAAAAAAACAAAGAAACTCACCCTTTTGTTCAATCGTAACTTAAAAAAGAAAACAAAAAACTATAAGAGCGTTGTTAATTCATAAACTTTCTTTTTCGCAAATTGCGCAACTATTTTGAAGTTAAAAGGTTTAATTGTGTACTTTGTACTGAAATAAGAATTTTGTTGAGAAGAATAAAATTCTCCGCTACGTCGCGGCTACTTCTACTTTCTACTGAATTTTCTAGTTCTGTTTTTTGCTGTCAAAAAGTGAAAATTTTGACAACTGCTAACGATGATGACAGTGGGAAACAAAACTTGATGTCATGTGGTATGTCGATACGGTAGTGTTAATTTATTTAAAAGTAGAAGGTGTGTCGCATGTAGATTTGTTTTGTATAAATATATGCGGATAACTATTAAACAACTTTGGATTTTTATTATGGATAATATCATTGTATATGAACTGCTATAGTATTATCATGGTGACATGTGAACTGTGGCGCTCCAAGCGGCTCTAGGTAAAGTTAACTCGGTAAATTGAAAGAGGCGAACGAGGCAAACGCGGCGAACAAAGATAATTTTAAGAGAAACTTTGTGAACATGTACTTTGCTCTTTGTAGTGTGCAGTTTATTATAACGGGTGATTTTTTTGAGGTTAGGATTTTCATGCATTAGTATTTGACAGATCACGCGGGATTTCAGACATGGTGTCAAAGAGAAAGATGCTCAGTATGCTTTGACATTTCATCATGAATAGACTTACTAACGAGCAACGCTTGCAAATCATTGAATTTTATTACCAAAATCAGTGTTCGGTTCGAAATGTGACAAATTGACGAAAATGACAAATTTTGTTCAGCGATGAGGCTCATTTCTGGTTGAATGGCCACGTAAATAAGCAAAATTGCCGCATTTGGAGTGAAGAGCAACCAGAAGCCGTTCAAGAACTGCCCATGCATCCCGAAAAATGCACTGTTTGGTGTGGTTTGTACGCTGGTGGAATCATTGGACCGTATTTTTTCAAAGATGCTGTTGGACGCAACGTTACGGTGAATGGCGATCGCTATCGTTCGATGCTAACAAACTTTTTGTTGCCAAAAATGGAAGAACTGAACTTGGTTGACATGTGGTTTCAACAAGATGGCGCTACATGCCACACAGCTCGCGATTCTATGGCCATTTTGAGGGAAAACTTCGGAGAACAATTCATCTCAAGAAATGGACCGGTAAGTTGGCCACCAAGATCATGCGATTTGACGCCTTTAGATTATTTTTTGTGGGGCTACGTCAAGTCTAATGTCTACAGAAATAAGCTAGCAACTATTCCAGCTTTGGAAGACAACATTTCCGAAGAAATTCGGGCTATTCCGGCCGAAATGCTCGAAAAAGTTGCCTAAAATTGGACTTTCCGAATGGACCACCTAAGACGCAGCCGTGGTCAACATTTAAATGAAATTATCTTCAAAAAGTAAATGTCATGGACCAATCTAACGTTTCAAATAAAGAACCGATGAGATTTTGCAAATTTTATGCGTTTTTTTTTAAAAAAAAAGTTTTCAAGCTCTTAAAAAATCACCCGTTATTTGATAAAATGTCCAGCTAAATTCAGGTCGATCGGTCGGTCGTCGGTGTGGTAGATGGTGTGAGCGAGGGTGAGGGAGATACTACAAGGTAAACTTAATACGCACATGTGTATGTGTATTGTGTATATCCTGTTCTCGGTGACCGTGAACAACGAAGAGGATCGATCGACAATGATTTTATTTTTTGAATTTTCATTTAATTGGCTTCGTTATCGTTGATGTTGAAGTTTATGCACAAGTAGCTTTGTGATTATAGGGACTATCAGTCAAGTTTAGGATTCGTGAACATAAAAAATTGTGATAATAATCAAACATTACATTACGATGAAACATATTTGAGTTACTGGCAAAATTCTGTCCGTCTGTCTGTAGGTCTGTCTGTACGGATGTCTTATGGACTATAGCCTAAACGGTTGAGCCAATCGTCTTCAAATTTAGAACTTAAGGTTATTTTGATATTCTACACAGGAGTTTTTTTTTCAATTTTTACTTGCGATTATAGGGACTATAAGGCAAGTTTAGAATTCGGGAATATAAAAAAAATTAGATAACAATGAAACATGACATTACGATCATAGAGAAGTCTAAAAAAGTTATCGACAAAAAATAAGGCGATTATCTTCAAACTTGGTGTGTATGATTATTTTAGCATTCCTCAGAGGGGACATTGAAATTCAAATTTTAAGCCTAGAAGAAAAGGTAGTGCCATATGACCGTTGAGTTGAGTTGTTTTCTTGATTGAAATTTTTGCATTCAGTAGGTAATAGCGTTTTTTTTTTATTTGTTAGTTGTTTTTGCATATTTATGTGTTTATCATAGGCGTCCTTATTATTTATTCTGTATGCTGTATGCTGTTAGGATCATGAAATGCTTTAAAATAAATAACGATTAATAAATAATAATAAAAATAATGAAGTTTGCTTTCATTAGACTAGTGGCTAGGGCTCAACCGAGCAATATAAAATAAAAATTGGGGGAAAATAATCAATAAATTTTTTTTTATGAAATCAAAAAAACACTAGGTAGGTATTCATAACGTTTTTTTGGAAAAAATGTTGTAAGCCATCTTATTTCTTTTCCTGTTTTCTATTTTATAATTTTTTCATTTCAAAATCGTTCAACCAGTTTTTTGAAAAACTTTTCGAAAACATATTTTAAATTTTTTTTCAGTATGTCAATTTAAAGATATCTATAGTGTATACTAGGAGAAAAAAATTAAAAAAAAAATCTATAGATTCGTTTTCAAAATATTCAAAAAACAAAATAAGTTTAAAAAAAAAATATTAAAAATTTAAAAAAATGTTATTGCAAATTTTAATAAGCAATATTATTTAAATCATAAAATACTACATATTTTGAAAATTTTATCAAAATCCGTCAATTAGTTAACGAGAAAGTCTGATTTTAAAAAACCGGTCATATGGTACCGTTATAAAGCTTTTTCAGAAAAATCAAAAAAAGTTTTATCAAAATCGTAGGAGCCGATTTCGAGAAAAATAAGTTTTTCATTAAAAGTTATATGGCAGGTACCGTTAGTTTTGGATATAGAATGCCAATTCGAAAAAACAGTCAGGTAGAAAACTCTAAAAATACTGGTCGAACGATTTTGAAATAAAAAATCATAAAATAGAAAACAGCAAAAGAAATAAGATGGCTTACAACATTTTTGCCAAAAAGGTTATGAATTGTATTTTTTCAATTTCATTAAAAATTTTATTTTAATTAATTTGATTTCAAAAAGTAAATTATTGTTATTGGAACCTATATAGGTCCCTATACCTAGCATTATTGCCCTACTGCTGATTCCCACGAATCTTTATGCCAGTTGTTAAAATTTTTCCATACCAAAATGAAAATTGAACTGAAAAGTCTTTTATATTTTTCTGTTAGCAAATTATATTATAAACAGTAAACAACAAGTGGAAAGATAATACACTAAAAAACGAGCTTCAAACCACAACGATTTTAAGGAAGTTGCACGTCAAAAAAACATTAAAATTAAATATTTGTCAAAAAGACGCCTGTACCTAAAAAGGATTAGCACACAGGAGCAGGTACGTGCGACCCAGTCGTGCCTTTTATTTTTTCTGCACGAATGCATAACTTGTACTTAAAAATTAAACAATTAGGTATTACAAATGTTAAAAAAACCGTGGTATTTTTAGCAATTCTAAAGAAGATTACTTGAAAGAAATATTTTGATTTAACTATAAATTTCTTTCCCGCGAGCAAAGCTGGGTAGGTCATATAAACCTCAAACAAACAAAAGATCTTTGTTACTATAAATCAATAATATATAATCAATCAATAATAATATAAATCAATTAACAAACAATTTTTGATTGAATTTCTGCACATACATAGTTCATTCAGATAGGTATCTATCTGAATGGAAAGCAAAATTCATAACAAAAATCCATCCACTGCAAGGATGTTTGTATCTTTGTATAAATACAGCAAGAAGTAAGTTTGTGTTTAAATTTCAAGAATGAATGTGTGTACATTATTTGAAGACGAAACCATTGTATATAAACTTAAAAACTGCTAGCAGTTTATATACATATATACAATGAACAAAACAAAATACTGAATTATTTCTGTTCTCCTTCTGTTTTTTCTTGCCTCACATTGCACATGCGCAATAAACTAAGCACAAGCATAACACTAAAAAACCATGCTCTTAATTCTCTCTCACTCAAATAATATGTCCCTACACTAGCACTCCAAGCGGCTCTAGGTAAAAAGATTTTTCCTCGTCTCATGATAGTACTATAGGCAATGTATATACAATGGATAATATTTGAAAAATGAATAAACACATAAAATATATAAGGCGATAAATAAAAAAATTTCATCGGATGTTCAGAATTAAAACCAATTCTTGGATTTAAAAAAAAATCCAAACAGAAAAGTGGATTCCAAAATGCTTTTGTGTTACAACTAGTACTCAGATCGCGCTAAAATTTATATTCCATACAAATTTCCACCCAAGATAAATTTTAGCTCGGGTTTTTAGCTGAGCAGTATTCAGTTAAGGCTAAATTCCAAATGTCAAGCTAACGGCTAAGAAAAAAATGCCTTTGTGTTCTTGTTAATAAATTGTTAATAAATTAATAAATAACACGAATTATTTATAAAGTATATTTCACAAACTATCAAAGATTTGTAAAGCAGCTTTTTTTCTCCAAGTTCAAAATTTAGCGCGCTCTTTTAGCAAGGGTGTGTAGAGATAAAAATTTTAGAGATTATATTTAGTTTAGTACGATCTGAGTACTAGGCTTTACAACTAAAACAAAAAACAATCCAGATTCGACCAATTCTTTCATACATCGCGGTTACTGGCAAAGCGACGCCATCCATTTTAGCTCTCTAAGGTTTCAAGCATCCTGGTCCACGCCATTCTTTCAACGTCAGCAAGTGCCACTACCATAAAAAGAACTGCAAAAAACTCTTACATGGTTCTTCTTCGCTCATACTTGCTGGGTGCCCAGCCTAAGGGATTCTACCAAGCTTTATGTTTCCATAACATCTGCTTCGAAATAGTTTTCATACAATCTTCTCCGGAATCGCCCCTCCCTTGCGCCTTGGTGCAAAGATTCTCCGGACCGGAAGGCTTTCCTCTCGAACGCGGTTAAGAAATCAGAGTGCCTTTTAACTAGCACCGAAGTCCTGGATCCATATTTGAGTACTGGTAAAGCCCTAGCCCATAGTCTTGTACTGCAGCATTTTAGTTTTTATGGCAAGATTTCTGGATTTGAAAAGGAAAGAAAGAGCTCTATATTCCTTTCCATTTCACAGACAATTTTTTATCCCAAGCTGCCTTCTAATTTTATTATCTGTAAATTCTGTTATTTGTTCTTCTGAGCTCTTTATAAACATCTTCGCGTATCTGAGCAGTATTAATACGTTCAGTCAAGTCGCGCAGATTTCTGTCCCTGATGATTGCTTCTTCACAAAGCAAACACCAACAATGCGATTCAAGGCAATGTTGACACCTCGATACGATCGTTTCGTGATCTGGTTCGAGTAGTGGCGACGATCTATCAACACGTGAATTTGGTTTCAAGTGAATCCATCTGGCAAAACACCTGGTTCTCGCAACGATCAATTTCTTGGATGCATTTCTATGACTCGTAGTCGTAGTCCATTGTCATTAGCGTCTTATACAAATTAAGGAGTATTATGTGCTGCATGACCACCAGCTCCACCTACCTAATTTGGCATTGAAACTGCCAAGGATGATCTTAACGTCATACATCTCGTAAAGTTCGTGGTAGGAACCTTTTTCGTCATCTTCGGAATCCTTAGTAGTTGCGTGAAAGTTTAGATGCTGATGTTATTAAAATTTGTGTATTACATTCAATGTATTACATTGTAATAATTCAATGTATTACAATCTATGTATAATATTCCTATTGTAAAAATTAATTTCCCACAGATGATGAATGACGAATAAATTTACCTTCTGCAGCATTCAATTTAAAGATTTTTAAATCATATTCTTTTTCATTCTATTTTTTATTTCACTATTAAAACATAATTTTATCGTCGACATAAGGAACTATGAGCTATTTAAAATATATCTGCTTATATTATTTGGTGTAAAAAAATTATTTTTTAATATACGCTTTATAGTAAAAATCAACAAACATCGCTGTCATGAATGTATTTTGAGGCAGGAAAATCAGAGCCAACACTTTTGGAAAGCCGCAATGTGGACCCAAGATCATTAATATCCATTGTACCGTTATAATGCCAAATTGGAACTGAAAAAGAAAGAGCAATTATATATGAAAACAGAAAATAAGTATCTATTAAATTACAATTTGCAGCAGAGTTATGTATTTCTTCCACCATATTCTTGATGAATCGTCGAAAATCGCCCATAAGTAGTATGAGTACATTAAAACATGAACAAACGTATTGACCAATCCAATAAAAAGAACATGGCCACCTAAAAAAATAATCAACAATTATTAGTATTATTTATGGTTTGCATGAAATATTGTAAATAATAAGTTGATTAGAGATGATATCATCATAAGAACATTCACGTCATGAACATCGACGGAATGTCTCTCTATATTATACTGTTATTTCTTAGGTCAATGTTCTAGAGAAGTAGCCAGTTGCATTCCTCCCCTTAAACAGTTTCACCTTAATACTCGCGCTTCCAGGAATGCCCACTAATTTACCCTTGAGCCCAATTTCGGTCGTACAGTCAAGTACAGATATTCGTTCTTCAGCCGCACAACTCGAATGTGGAATCTTTTGCCTAACTCTGTTTTCCCCTCACATTATGATGTTCAGAAGTTTAAAACCAATGTGCATCGGCAACTCCTATTAAACCCTCTCCTTCTTTCCTAAGCTCGCGCTGTGTCCACCGACCGCAATAGGGTAGCCCAAATCCCTTTAGCGTGTGCAATCATAAAAAAAAAATTGTTAAAAAAAGCAAATCTTTATTTGCTATAGCCTGTGAAGCAAATACTATTCTATTATATTATACTATATACTATTATAATGACTAACGAATCAACGAATATCTAAGATTTAAAAAACAATTTATGCAATTATTAAGATACTCAAATTAACATTATAGTTTCTAAAAAAGAATAAATCTGAGAAAACAATTTGGTCGTCACGAATTGCAATCTGATTGTTACTCAATTCGGGTTCCATATTCGACGAACAAACGAATTATCTCAAAACCACCTTAATCTTAGTGGTTCTGGTTCATATCGAAAAATAAAAAATGTCATGTGAAAGAAATTTCAAAATAGACGAATGTTCGTCGATTCGTTGGTCTTTGGTCGCTATCGAATTAAAAGTCCTTGAGAGAGAAACATTTGTTGCTGCTAAGAACACCATTGACGCGTAAGAAGCAGGCATTTGCTTTTTTAGAGACAATTCTGGAAAACGATGACCAGCACAGCATCTCAGATATAGATTTATTGGTTTCGAACGATGAAACAAGTTACTATATCAATTGAAAAACCACCCCTTAACTACTAAAGCGCGGAGCAGATTGAACCAGCAACCACACCCAGCACCGTCAACAGCGAACAACAGCACGCTGACCTGCAAAAAAATTGAAACACATTGCCACCAGCAACAGCATCGTCTTCTGAGAACAATAATACTGTCAGTTTTTTTTTTGCAGTATGGTACCCCTGAATATTACTTGTGTAAGGTTGGTAGCAATGGAACAGCAACAGAAAATTTAGGACTTTGGTCTAACGACGCTGTTGACGTTGCTGTTTGCTGTTGCTGGTCTATTCTAGCTAGAGCAATTGAAACACAGGTTCTAACATAATGGCGGCCGCTATTGCTTGTGCTGTTGTTGGTTCAATCTGTTTCGCGCATAAGGGTAGAACTATGACGGACGAAACAAAAAGGAAAGAGCTGTCCGTAAGTCTGCTATTAGACGATGAAACTGGATGCATGCATCTTGTTCGAATTCTTCGAATATAATAAGTGCAACACAGAGAAAAATTCGAAAAAAATGAGACAGGAAAAAAGCTGTCCTGTGTCGCAAGTGTAGCATGTTCGAAGAATCTGTTTGACGTTTTTCTGTTTTCTGGTACGCTTTTTTTTTAATTCTTTATCAATTGGTTTCGTTGTGCTCTGAGTAAACTTCTCATAAGATTCAAAGTAAATGAAGAAAAATTAGTGAAAATAAAGTGGAAAATAGATTTTTGTGGACTAAAGAACTTTATTTATGAATCCAGCGAAAATTTGTATGTGGTTAAACACATTCATTAGATCGATAGGGTTAAAAGAGCAGATTCATTGCAAATGATTATAGAAAACGGAAATAAAAGAGACTATCAAAATCGTTTCATGAAACTAAATTCATCGTGTAATAGCGCTTGCGAAAGAGAATGAAATAACAAAGAAGAATTCGAACAAGGTGCATGCAACAATTTTAATCGTCTAATAGCAGACAAAGGATCGCTTTTGTAGTAAGTTTAGTAACGTAACTGCATATAAAAGAAACGTCAAATGAAAAACCATTATGGTTCTACTTAATTTTTGAGCTGCATGAATCGGATCTAAGACCAAAACCATTAGCATTAAGAAAAGATTTGATATCTATAAAAGAGAAGAAGCAGAGTGACGTGCATAAAATATATTTGAGGTTAAATTCGAGCGAACTTTTTTTTCGCAAGTTTGTGGATCGCGTTTTGATATTGTGGATTGCGATTAACTTTGACAGTTCGCTGTCGTTATTTTGTGGTTTGTACGGAAAAAGTAAAATGTTCAATTTTGTAATATAAACCATTTAAACGCAGCGTTTTTCTTTTTTTAAATTTGTGGAATGAATAATTTATTCAGTTTCTCGATTAGTAAATATAAAAAAAATGATATTTTCTTTAGAAATAGCTTAAAAGCGTTTATTCGTGAAAGGCGATTTAGGGAACAAGATTATTCAGTTTTTAGTAACTTTCGGCAG
Organism: Platycheirus rosarum; assembly: GCA_963971375.1. Lineage (NCBI taxonomy): Eukaryota > Metazoa > Arthropoda > Insecta > Diptera > Syrphidae > Platycheirus > Platycheirus rosarum. The sequence goes on from OZ020509.1 coordinate 92,248,599, forward strand.
CTTGTATACATGATTCCTTTTTTCGCTTGTTTCTTCATTCTTCTTTCTCAAACGAGAAACGTCAAAGCTCAACCACAAAAAATCATTAAATTTTTATTCTTCCATTCGTTACTTCATTCGCCCTACTTTTCTACACCCCTTGCCCATTTGTCAAAAAGAAAGAATGAAGATACAACCGAAAAAAGAATCATGTACACAAGGTCATAAGCAGCATTTTTTTAATTGCACAGTGACAGTCCGAAATGAGTGGCGCTGACACCGCCAGTGTTGGTGTGAATATAGAATAAAAACAAAGCACAAAAGTGTATTACATGTCGCTAAATGTTCTCGTCTCCACTATAAAGAGTTAGTCAGTGATTAGCCGTGAAGATGGCCAGAATCCAAATGACATTCATGAGAGTACTATAGAATGTACATATGTACATACATATATACAATGGTATTATTATTATGAGATGATCCTAGCCTTCATATGACCTCCGTCCAATATAATGAGCCCTTAACTTTGATGTTTTTGTTATTCAGTCTTTTCAAATCAATAACGCACAAACAAATTAAATATAATTTATATTCCCGATCACTGAGAATTAAATTGAAAACAAAAAAGTGTGAAATATATAGTCGGTACAGTAGTTCGAAATTTATTCTTCAATTCTTGGGAAAATGTTTGCATTAATTGACATTTCTTTAGAAATATTTTTTTATCTATACAAGGTTTAAGGTATTTCGTTTTATAAGGACATTGTTATAATTTTCACTGAACTGAATACATTTCCAGTTTACACATTCCTAATCGCTTAGTTTACAATTCGCTTCTAAATATGAATATCAATTATATTTTCCAAAACCAAGTTCAACGCTTAAACAATTTGAATAAAATACACACGTTGCTATTTGAAGCACAAACTCTAAGGTCGAACACCTTAATGAAAACAATATTCACGGACAATGAAAGTTCGAAAATATTAAATTAATAATAGGTTTCTCAAGCAAATTAGTTTTTTTTTTAATTCGATTTTATTAGTTTATTATTTATAGTTTGTATTATCCTGTGAAGTTGTGCAATTTTCAGACTCATACTTCTTATAATCTGCATAAATGAAGATGATCTGCATTTTTGCTACCCTCTCTATCGCACAAGTATGATTTTTGTATTGTGTATCCTCTTTTTTGCTTGTAGTGCCCCGTGGCTTAGTGGTTAGTGTGTCGGACTGCTAAGCGAAAAAACCTGGGTTCAAATCCAGCTCATAACCACCTTTTTTCTGGGGTACTGCCTCTTGCGAGAAACTGACAAAACCTCCAAGAGTAAAATTTGTCTCGAAAAAGTGCATCTCATGTAGCCGTTCGGACTCGGCGGTAAACTGTAGGTCCCTTCCATTCTTGCAGAGTAACAACACACACAGGAATGGTTGAGAGTATAAGTCACTAGGCCTTGGCTCCTTAAGGATCTGTCGCGCCAATAAATTTATTTATTTATCCTCTTTTTTGCAGATGTCTATGCAGATGAAGATACATGATTGCTTTCTCTATCAATAGGAATGGATACACATAAAATATGTGTCATCTAAAGCCAACGTCGTATTGTAGTTATGATAATGACCACCAGGACAATTAATCTAGTTAGTTAAATATTAGCTTAGGATTGACATACAAACTGTCAGTTTAGTGGTGAATTTTACTGTTTCATCGCTTCAATGTACTGCACAGGTTTGGGAAACCGTCTTTCGAATCAATGACAGTTTACCACGTTTAACGAAAGGCTAACATCAATGAAAGGAAGTTAGTGTCAAAACTGAACGAAACATTTCCTGCCTATGAGTCAAATCCACACGTTACCCATAATGGACGGTAGTGCCTGTTAAATTTTCTTCGTCACAGACACCATCAGAAGACAGCTATCAAATGTTCGTCCATAAAATACGATTATGTGCGCAATTAACGTCCGTAAATGAAATTTATCGAAACTTGACGAAACGGAGCAATCCTCTATTAAGGGTGCAAATTATACATTTCTCTTTCTTGCTTGGTTACTATTCTCTATGACTGTCAATTATAAATAGTTCAGCTTTTTGGAATGAAAATTGTCACCGTGATTTGTCCATATTAACAATAGTCTGACATGGGCTACATAATTTAGAAAGGGTTTAACAGAGCTTTGCACTAAAGGTGATGTTATGTTCGGAATTGCACTTTTCAGGGTCATGTTTTTGGGCGTTGATCAATTTCGTTAAACTCTGGCATAGTATAGCGCTGAACAATCAAGTTTGAAATATTTCACAATCCAAACGGCATCACCGATTTTGATAATATTTTTTCGTATAATTTTAAACAATAGTTGAATGGGGTAGGTATGATTCTATATTACCGATATCTAAGTATTTTTTTTTTTTGATAAATCTCCGACAAATTTATCAGCTTTTTTTTTGTAGGCCTACCGGATCCGGGTCTGGGCAGTATTTAACAAAATTGGTCGTTTCTCGTTTCTGTCTTCTATCAAAAATATTTAAATTTAAACTTACCTGGAATAAATCGAACTCCTACCCATACTCCGAATACCATACCCATATGGTGGTACATATGCAGAAATGTGACCTGTCTTTGTTTTTTCCTCAGCACAAAAAACACTGTGTCCAGCAGGTCAAGGATCTTTAGCAAATAATAATTATGCACTTCATTGGCAGCTAGGACTGCCAATGGGTCATTTGAGTAATCCACAGGTTCACAAATGTATCGGTAAGGCCCGAAAATGTAGGCATGTTTGCATCCCTTAAAAATAGTTTTTTTTTTTTTTATATTCATTTAAAACATTAAGTTTAAATCACACTTAATCTTACTAAATAAAAAAGCCGAATCGATAAAACTATTTGAAGTAAATTGTAAACCACTAAGACTTTGTTTAGATTGAATGCAGGTCGATTTTTCATAAACTGTGGTCCCCATTTTTGAACAAACTGTAAATAGATCAACCCTATTCCAATTGGGATGAGAGGATTCTGTGCCAGAAAGAAGTCTTTTGTCCGCGGATCTAGATAATGAAAATAAGAAAAAAATACTCAACTAAAACTTTATTTAAGAATTTCTTCTTTATACAAAAATCTACCCGCGTAATGTTGTATTAAGTCATGGTAATACTTGTAAACTAACTTTAAAACCAGGGCCATTTTGTCGGGAGGCCGTATTGCGCTATTCGGAAAAACTTGTGAATAGTTCCGTGTTTGCTAGGCGACTGAGTCAAAGTGCTAATATCATATTTATGGAAAGCAATGCGAAAATGTTGAATTGAATGGAATTTCAAAGTTTTATTGAATTTTTAAGGAAATTTATAAAAAAAAATGCAAACTAAGGGACGCTCGCCGGCCGCACCGCGGTAGCTTTCGGTTTTATTTGAGTTGCGCTTAGGGGCTTGTTCATACAGCTTTGAAAGTTACAAAATCCAAGGTTCTAAGTTAAGGGTTATTCCATGATGGAAAACTTTGTAGTTGTAGGCAGATACACAATTTAGAACTGAAATGTTTTCTCTAGGTGAGGCGTGGGGTTTCCAATATTTCGCGTTAACAAAATAAACCTAGTTCGAGCGGCAAAGTTATATTTATTAGTGGTATTTGACTGCAACATTATGGCCGGCTACATTGTTTAAGAAATATGGACCAATGATTCCCTCTGCCCATACGGCACACCAAACAGTGACTTTTTGAGGATGTAACGGCGTCTTAACAACGGCTTGTGGATTATGATCACTCCAAATATGACAATTTTGCTCATTAACGTGACAATTGCACCAAAAGTGAGCTTCATCACTGAACAAGTTTTTTCTTGTGAGAATCGGGATCGGTGGCCATCTCGTTTTGGGCCCATTCAACGAACATGCGACGCGCTTGATGGTCCTTTGGCTTCAATTCTTGCACCAGTTGGATTTGTAAGCCCGCAAGCCAAGATCCTTCCTCAAAATTTTCCATAAAGTGGATGCGAACAGCTCCAATTGTTGGTCGCGATGGCGGATGGACTCATTCGGGTCTTCTTCGATAATCTGCCCCACAGCAGCAATAGCGTCATCGGTGCGCACTGTATGGTGGCGTCTCTGAGGATGCGCATTATCTAATAGAGTAAACGAGGTGCGAAACCGATCCATGGTTGCTCGAATTACCGACTCTGCTGGGCGATTATGTCAACCGAATATTGGACGCAGCGCCCGATGCGTCGCGCGAACCGAACCATTATTTTGGTAATACATTTGCACGATTTGCAAATGTTGTTCAGGAGTAAAGCGCGGAACAGATTGAACCAGCAACACCACCAGAACCGTCAACAGCAAACAGCACGCTGACCAGCCAAAGAAATTGAAACACATTGCCACCAGCACCAGCATCGTCTTTTTACTTCTGTTTGACACTTTCTGTCATAAAAAAAGTATACGAAGTGTCATTTAAAAAAAAAAAATATATATTGATAAATAGCCTCTAAAAGCACAATAATGGCGACGAGCGCAAAATAAAATTGTCAATATTTTTTGTTTTGTTCTGCAATATGGTGCCCCTGAATTTCACTTGCGCAAAGTTGGTAGCAATGCAACAGCAACAGCAAATTTAGGACTTTGGTCTAACGACGCTGTTGACGGTGCTGGTGCTGGTACTGGTCTAATCTAACTTGAGCAATTAAAATACATTGGTGCAAAATTAATGGCGGCCGCTGTTGCTGGTTCAATGGAATGGAAAAATGGCATTTTTAATATTTTTTTGGGTTGAACTTTGACGTTTCTTGTCTAAGAAAGAAAATAATGCTATACATGAACTAAAAATAAGAACTTTTAAAATTGAAAACAATTATAAATCATGTTTTTTAGTGGTAATGGATGGTTTTTTTATTGATTTTTTTATATTCAAGATTAAAAAAGGGAGGCTGAAATTGAAATCTTTGGAATAGTTTAAGTTCAACCAATTAAGCGAAGCTTTTAACGACATACTGAATACTGAAAAGTTAAGACCCAACCATAATTAAAGAATTGGGACGTACGTTGCCGTACGAAAAAGTGGGAATACATGTGATTTGCATAACCAACACGAAATGACTTTTAATAAAGTTTCGTTCAGTTTTACTTCCGTACGTAATGTACGCTTGCAAGCGTACTTATGTATTGGACAGAACGGAAAGAAAACTTCGTTCGGTTTTGACACTAGCTTCTTATTTCTTTCGCCTTTGAGAACAAAATCAATAATCTCGACAGTGATAAGTGAAGAGAACGGGCGCTGTAAACACAAGTTTTGAAATACTTTGGGCTTATTAAAATATTTTTGTTTTCTTAGAGCGGATAACTCCAAATTGGCAACACTGTTTTCTGTAACGGTCTAATTGGTTTGTGTAAACCACTTTTTTGAAATACTTTTTTAGTACACAATGTGACAGTTAGACTGTCTGTCAATTGCGTTAAAATGCTGGCTAAATTTGATTCCCTGGCTAATTTTTGACGTTTGCATCGAAATTTTTTTTTCTTTTTTTTTATAATTAGCGCGCTCACAAGGGACGATTTGTTTCCCTTTTCATGTAGAGCACACTGCGCGAGCATTAGGACGATAGGGAGGGGATGGACAGGAGGTGTCAATTAATATTGGTTGTGAATGCTTGCAAATCGAAACGGCAAGAGAAAATATCGCCCGGTAAACTATTCCAAATTCGTATTGTTCGGCATAAACGGTACGTCCGAAATTGGGTTCAAGGGTGAACTGATGAGCATTCTTTGCGAGACGGGTACTGCGAGAGAAACTTTTAAGGGGAGGAATGCAGCTGGCTAATTCCAGTGAACATTCTTTATAAAAGATATGATAAAATAAGGAAAGATATGAAACATTGCGTCGGTGATCGAGAGGGGAAATTGTTTAAGAGACATTTATGTTTCTTATTAATCTTAACGCTCTTTTTTGTATTATATCGAGCAGATGTACCGTTGTTTGCGAAGCACCTTCCGAAAAGTGTGAGTTATACTTGAGTTTTGGACGTATAAGAGCTTTATGAATTGTAGCCAAATCAGAACGGGGAGAAAACTTTTTACATCTATACAGGAAACCTAAGCACTAAGCATTTTAACAATCTAAAATCCCAAGTTTTAACATTTATTAATATAAATTGACGATAATTTTACAAGCGGCTCAATGGTCTAGGGGTATGATTCTCGCTTTGGGTGCGAGAGGTCCCGGGTTCAAATCCCGGTTGAGCCCAGATTTTAAAATTTTTTTTTTATTAAAAAAAGAAATTTTTAATATAATGTTAGCAACTCTTAATTGAAGTCTTTCACAGGGAGCCTTTTGGCTCTAACTCTTTCATGTGAGGTTGATACAAAATCTTTACCAGCCCTTCAAAACATCATCCTCGTCATCTTAGATGCATGCTGGATGATGTAAGCATTCAGTGCACTCATGTCCAATAACTGGGCGAACACAATGCAAAAACGGAGGTGGAATACGGAGCTGGATCTGTATTAGCCGTCAAAAGAGGACGTACGTCCCAACTTGCAAGTGCCCAAAATGATGCTGTAGGTTTTACTTTTTCACACAACTAAAAATTAAGCGTGAACCAGTGAAAAGTTCTTTCACTTCATCCGAATATCGCTCATTTACTTGAAGACCGTCATAGCTCAAAATCGCAGTTTTTGATTTTATGATTATTCGTTTTGCATTTCTTTATATTGTGTGAAAGGTTCATAATTATATTCCAACGTGGAAAGTAAACATGATAATATGAACAATTCACAGAATATAAAGCATGACAAAAGCAATAATTCAACATCATAAAATAAAAAACTGCGTTTTTGAGCTATGACATGTCAGTCTTCAAAGAAAATGAGCGATATGTAAATTCATTATTGAATCACAATAACTTAAGCATGAGTTTCATATGCAGCTGAAATATAGATTCTCAAATTAAAGATCCTTTTAATTCTCTGTTAAAACAAGGATGCTTCTTCCTCGCTTCCAACATTTGATTTCTTTTTTGTTTGAGAGGCGCATTAAAATGTCTGTATATTGTATGTGCCTAAGCCTCTTTCTTACTGTACTTCACTGTTTAAATTCATTAGTTCTTTTCAGTCCTAAAATGCAAATACTTCGTCCATAATTTAAACAATCCAAATCCATTCGTTGACAAAAAAAATCATAAAACAAGCAATATATCGGTCAAGGAACTATGATAGTGCGTGAAGTTCAAGGTATTAATCCGCCGATACTGCTTTAGACACCAAAATTTGCATAGGTTTTGCAAATTATAAGCTCTGCTTCCTGACTATTTTCAAGCTTGTGTATTGATTGACAAATGCAAATACAAATATTTTTATGTAAAGCGATCTTTGAGAATAATTTGTAGACACTAATCGCCAATACTAACTTAGTAAAAATATTGCAAGGGTATCAAATTGCTGTCCTTTTCCTACAAACCGGAAGTTGATGATCTCCATCTTAAAACCATAGATATATAAATAAAGAAGAGAAAGTAAATTGGCAAATGAAGATCACAGATACCGGCGAATAAGGCGAATAACCTGTTATGCAATGATGATGGTGACTTCTTGTCAAAAACTTAACTCTCAATAGATAAGGTCAATGTTAAATATCATTGAGCGGTGGTCTCCAACCGATCTTGAAAAAGTGTTGTTATTTTTTTACTTCTTTGTTTTTGTATTTACAACAAAAAAAAAGCTCGAAAAATTGACAGGTGATCAACGCAAACAAAGAACGTTAATTGTTCTCGAGATAACGGTTATATAACAAAGCTAACAAGGTGATTTTAACAAACGAAACTCACTTTGCAAGTTTGGTTTAGTTAGGCGAACTAACCTTTGGTTCTCAGATTCTTATGAATAAATTGTTAGTTTTTTTTTTGATAAAAAATTGTGTTTGATGATAAAATTTAGGGGTTTCTATGCGCACAGATAATAGCTTATTTGACAAGTATTTAGTATTCATCTTTTTGTTTGATTATTATTATTATTTGCACACTCTTGCTACCGGATCTTACGTAAAATCGGGTTTGTTTCTTTTTTTTAATCAACATGAAGTTGGTTCTGACACTTTTTTTATAACAAATAAAGGCGTCATTGTTACGGAAGGAATCCCTAGAATTTACATACCCATTTATGAAGTAAGCTTTTGTAAAGTTGTTTTGCCAATAGGGCTCTTTTGCATAATCTGTAAGCGTTTAGTCACAGAGAAACAAGAAAGTGATAATTGATAACTATTTGCGTGTAAAAGGTAAACAAATTTTAAGATTTAAGTCACTCTTATGAGGTGTAATACTACGTTTTCATTAGTGTCGAAATTACCTCATTTCGAAATTTGCCGAAAAAGTGTTTTCATCTAAGTTTGCTAATTTCGTTTGACACTTTCTTTCTTACTTGCAATTATATGTTCCTTTAAGGCAAGTTTAGGATACGTGAATATAAAAAAATGAGATAGAATTCAAACATGAAATTGAGAAACTTAAAACAAGTTTGTGACAAGAAATGACTGTCTGTCAGTCTATTACTTCTACGTAAATGTTAATTATTTTCTTTCAAATATCTAGTGATTAGGCACATAAAGCAAGTACGTGCGACCTAGTCATGTCCCCTTACCTTTTTATTTTATTCTTTGACTTTTTATAATGTCAACTTTGACGTTTGTTATAGAACCTTGTTCAATTGTGATTCAATTGTTTTCAAATAAGGTGTGTTCGACTTCACATTACATAAATTTCAACCTAATTTCGTTGAAACCTAGTATAACAAGGCTCATATATTAAAAAAAAAAAAATGAAAGAGCAGGGTTTCAATTCTCAGTCTGCGAAAACATAAAATGATGAAAAGCTTTTCATTGGAGTTTTCACAGAATCTTTTCATTTTATCATTTCATGAACTCACTTTATGCAATTCCCGATCTCATTGTGATAAATCGCTGTTAGTGTGTACTAAAAAGTACTAAATTAAAATACTGTTGCTTTTTTCAGATTTATTTTTTGTTTATAATGCAATGGAAGAGTTATTAATCAATATTTATTAATTAAAAATTCTAAAATGTAAAAAAATAAAAAAATAGTAAGTATACTTACTTAAGTAAAAAAATAAAAATAAATACAAAAAATCGGAAAATGCCGTTAGATGGTCCTCCATCAACTGCCTTTGACTATATGACTGAAAATGTGGAATGATATAAAACTTACTTATATTTTTTTCATAGAGACTTTTCATTTTATCATTTTTCATTTGAACCTGTTTTATGCGATCCCAAATCTCATTGTGATAAATTGCTGTAACAGTGTGTACTAAAAAGTACTAAATGATGAAGTAGCTCTTTTTCAGATTGATTTCTTTTTTATATGCATTGGAAGTGTTATCAATCAATATTTATTAATTAAACATTCCTAAATGTCGTTAAAGAATAAAAAATAGTATAATTAAATAAATAAAAAGCGGAAAATGCCGTAGAATGGATCGGTTCCCCATCATTTGCCTTTGGCTATACCTGGTAGCTTGATTTCAAAATTGCGGTGCTCTTCATAGTGAATCGTTTTTGACATTTGTTTTAATTTTTTCCAGGTCGGACGTGAGAAAACTTATCATTTCACAGATCGGGAATCAACCTCACTATGATAAATTGCTGTCAAAATGTGTACTAAAAAGTACTTAATGGTAAAAGCTGTAATTCTATGTTTCCACTTGACGATATTCTGGGATTTATACAAAAAAGATTAAAAATAATCTTGTGTTTCCATCTGAGACTGAGTTAAGCGGGGTTCACATGGGACAATGCAGAGGCCAAGACAATCATTGTTCCATGTGAACAATTGTTTCCAGGACAAGACAATTGTCATTATATTGCCCTCCGAGCTATCTCTGAGGACAATATCTACATCATCCAACCCCGTACAAGAAACGCGGACAAGACAATTGACTATTGTCCCATTATCTTGTCTGCGTGTGAACGCTGCTTTACAGAGGTTAAATTTGACATTTGAAATCCGAAGTTTGTTCATGCCATAATTCTGACACGAAAACTTATATTTATTTGTGAGGCTATGTATGTATGTAATTTGAACTGGATTTCTTGCTCCTTTTCTTTTGTTTAGCTTTACTAATTTTGGTGTATCCATTTTTATTTTTCCGATCCGTTTGTCAAATGAGCACGTCTACCCATAATGGACGGAATGCCGCGCAAGTATATGTCAAATTTTCTTCATTACAAACACCATCATATGCCAGCTGTCAAGTTTTCGTCCGTAAAATGCGTTCGCTACCGCGTCCGTAAGTAAAACTCATCGAAATTTGACGAAACGGAGCAATCCGCCATTTAGGGCACAAGATACGAATTGCTTGTTCTCGCTCATTTACGGCCCGTCCTGTATTTCCTTACATCGCCAGAAGTAGATGATGGCAGGCGACATAGGTTTTTTCTTGATTGTCAAATTAATTGGAAAATGGAAAACGAGTGCGTTCAGTATAAATTTTAAATAGATTTTGGTAGATTATTTCAAATCTGAGTAGGTAGGTTAAAATTTGCATGGGAAAAAAAAGATTTTAGCATTAGTGGATTTGATACAAATTTTTTAGATTTATTAAATGAAATAATTTAAACATTTTCGGATGATTTCGAAACTCAATTTCCAGAGAATAAATGCATATTCCGAAGGGGATTTTAAAGCTCACTTTCGGATTAACCGCTCAATTCTTTTGCCGGCACAAATCACACAATAAAATGAAAGTGCTTTCAGCGAGCGTTTTGAAAATTCCTATTTGAAATTTTCTTGAAAGTGACAAAAATAGTGATAAAAGATTGGAAAATGTTTATTTGAAATTGGATTTCAGGCAGTTATGTAACTTTTATGGAAATTATCCTAAAGATGTCGCTAAAAAAGATTTGGCTAAACGAATAGCAAATGATCGTAGGTCAATTTGTGTGCAACCCTTTTAGGAACGTTGAACTGAAAATCTGTACCATGCAATAGTTTCGATAACCTTAACTGCCATTCAATACCAGTTTCCAAGACAATAAGTGCAAGACGTTTTAAAATAAACAAGAGAATGAAGTGATCTTTTATACCTGTTACCCACAAAAAACTTTCTGGAGCAGTTTCTGAAAGCAAAAAAGGCTTATCTAAAGTATGAATAAAACTTCAGGGCTTAATATAACGGACTGAAGTCAAAGAAAAGAAAGGTAGTGTCACAGCGGAACGAAACATTACCTTACGATCTGTCAAATGAATATGTTACCCATATCGACGATGGGCAGATAGGAAACTACGGCCCCGATTGCGGTTGTCGACTACTAATCGACTCGCCATTTGTCGATTGTGTCGATTAGGTTGTGCGTTTGGTATTGTGGACCACGATCGACGAAATGATATGTTATTGTGAATAATGTAAAAATATATTGTGAATATATAACGATTTTGACAGTTCATTAGTGTGTTTACAAATAAATTTTCGCATATGTAGTTTTGGTTTGCGTTTTCAAACTCTGCTGTCGATCAGAAAATTATGCACGACAACTGTCGATTGCGAAAACAGTAATGACGGCCGGTAATCGAAAAAAGTCGATTATCGATTAACTAATCGACAACCGCAATTGGGGTCTACATATGCAAACACCACATAATAAGAAGTCCGTTGTCGAATGTTTTTTTCATAAAAGTTTTTTTCGGCCGTAACAAAACTTACCGAAAACTTCACGAAACAGAGAGATCCTCTTATAACGGCGCAAGAAATAAAAGTCTTGTTGACGAAAAGTTACAGCAGCTCCTCCCGCTTTGTTCCGTCCAAATACCTTAAGATAACAAAAATAAGAAAACATTTATTGTAATGACAACAAAATCGCAATAATAAGTAAACTCATGAGTAACTTTCCCGATTGCTTCCCGATGCTAAGAGCTTCAACCTACAATCAATCAATTAATCCCTTTTTATAGTTGAACAAACCCAGAGATATTTAACGTTAACGTAATTTCGTGAAAAAAATGTCTCATTGGTTTTTGTTGGTACATAAGACATAACCCATGTGATTATCTGGCTGATATACTAAATGAAAGATTCAATTAACAAAATGTAACTGACTCACATTCAATGTCTGCATATTTTTCAGGAATGAAATGCACTAAACAAACCGGTCTACAATGCAAACAAATATTATTAATCGAGGGTTTTCCATGCCCTTCAAAATGCAGAACTCATGACTAACTATATCGAAAGGGTTAAATGAAATTAATTGGGAATTTCCTAGTAAAAGGAACGCAACATGATCATGAACTTGACATATTTTTTGTGTTAGTACCTTTAAAACCAATTCACACTGAGAAATGATTGTTCACTTACCTACCATAAGGCAAGTTATTCATTAGTTCATTGAGACAATCAAACATGACATTACGATTATAGAGAAACGTTATTGATTTTGTAACAATTTTTTTTCTATCAGTCTGTATGTCTGTATGTTCGTCAGTCCGTCTGGTATATCATGTCAAAGGTTTCCCCAACAACAACTTATCCTTTTTGTCCATTGGCAAAACTTACAAGAACGTTTAAAAGACTATCAATTACTTCTCTTCCACTTTGTTTCGGCCACGGTTTGGACAAGTTGACCAACTTGTTGGAAACAACAGAGAAAATTCCTGAATTGATTTCAACGAAAAAAAGGAGTTCTTCCTTTAAATAACGGGTATATGTGCTTGGCAAATTGGTGTACCACATACATTGCACTGCCACTGAACCATCAGCGAAAAACCAGAATCAATATAATTATTAAAGAAACTTTCGAAATTATGAAACAAAAAACTAAGATCCCTAACAGGAAGATTACCACAAGGTAATGCTATTCCGAATCTTGTTATAAACTACTGAATATTGTGATAGTGTTCCTATTGCATTATAACGTCATAAAGTAATGCCCAACTAAGTATTTTAAAATGTATCTAGACCGCTCTCAAGTATTTTCACCTGTACATCATATCTAACTGACCTTGCCAATAAAATCAATAAGCCCAATGAATGTTTTAACACTCTCAGGCCATTGTACCTAGCGCCAGTCTATTCATCGATCTCCCAGAATGTAAGTCACTCTGGGTTCGCCTTGACCGAATGAACACTGAACGCGCATAGACAGTGCAAAAATACTGAGCAGTGAGCCGACTATTGCAACAACTGAGACACCGACCACGAGGCAGAGCTGAGCTGAGAGCACTTCAAGAAGCGTATTTGACTATATTTACTTTTATAAACAATATCATTGCTTCCAGACAATTGTAATAGATTTACAGACAACCTGCATGAAGTAATGCAGTGCCATAATCATGGCATAAAGAATCCGCAAATAAGTCCAACTTTACCTTTTTTACTAATTGATAGTTAATGTATGTGATCGTGGATTTCTTTGGCTTGTCAAGCTAAGCTAAAGAGTGACGTATGACGCCTCGTACCTCGTACCACGATGAATGGTTAAATGGTGAATTCTCACTTTATTTATACACATAATCACTTGGATTTGGTATCAGTGTGTTTAAGGCCCGGACAGCCATCGGTTCAGACTTCAGAATTAATTTCAGCTTAAGTCAGTCTTAAGTCACAGTCTCAGCGGAGTGGCTGGCACTCAATCGACAACGCAACGTTCCAAGTGGTTATAGTGGTGATTTCAGGATAAAAGATTCTTTTTGTGGATACTCGAGGCACGCACTGTGCCAAGAAGCACGTAGTTGTTTTGGAAAAGTATATTCAAGAGGTGCAAGCAGTAATTTCTACTGTAAGTTTGAAGATATTTTAATTTTTATCTTATTTTTGCAAAAGAATTTTTTTTTTAAGAAATGTGTTGTGTGGTAAATGTTGGTCCTTTTTATTATAGATTGTGAAAAAAACACAAGTGAATTCAAAAATGAAGGACCGATTTTTAAAATTAAAGAAAACCCCCAAAATTAATATTTTACAAAATTATGGTTGATTAATTAATAACAAAACAAAATTAAAATTGAAAATTTATTGAGTTTATAATTTAATAAGACGGAGTCCATTTTAGAATAAAAAAATCATAAGATTATATAATAAAATAAGGAAAAAAAAGTAATGAATAGATTAAATTTAAAGAAAATAAAAATATTTATCACATCTTGAGGAAACTTTGGTTCTGTCTAAATAAAGCAGATGACGTTGATAATAATATTAATTCGGGTTATGGTTTGACACTAGCTTCATATTTCTCTCGCCTATAATATATATAGTTGGACTTTTTTTAGGACTAAATCTACAATGACGCCAGTTATATTCATCAAGAAGACGCATCCGGAAAAATAAATTTATATATAATTAACTATTTTTTTCATTTGATTGAAGACAAATACTATACTAATCGATGGTACATCACTAAAAGAATTTATTTGCTAAAAAAGTTTACAATTGCACGAATATTTTTTGTAAAAAAATATTTCTTGACAAATTTTACTGATGCATTCTTATTTTTAGTGCTAGCTGATTATAAGATCACACAAAATGGAAGAAATTTTTCGAATTATTTGCGTTCCAAATTTTTTACTGGTTCAATAGCACACGAAAAAAAATTCTAAAAAATTGTCCATCGGCATAAAGAAAGGCGTTGGTTGATGTTTTTCGTAAAGTTAACTGACGCATTTTAACTGATTGCTATAAATGACCATTAGAAAAAAATCCTGTTCTCATTTGTTTCAACATTTCCTGATCGCTATAACTGGCGTCAATAGACGGAATGGTGCATACGACTCTGTTTGTAACTTAGCGACAACAAGAAATTCTTCCCGTCACAATTCCATTTAATTTTCCTTAACACCGCCAAATTTGATTAGTAGTGTAGACATACCTTGACATATCAAAAATCTTAATTCATATCATTGACATGTGAGTTGAAAATATGTAGTCACAAATCTCAACCATTTAACCTAGTTGTGACGTCATACACTTACGAATCGTACCTATTTCAGTATTTTCGAACGGCATAAGTAAACAATTGCCAACGATTGTTAATAAAAGAACGCACCAAAGGTGTTCGTGAATGTCATGTCAACTGACGAGAAAAGTGATTGACGTTTATCGAATGCATTTTTTAGATACAGAGCGAATTCAAAGGTTTGTTCGATATTGCCCGCCCCAGCACTGGAGTTAGTTAGTTCTGGTCAAAAATCTAGACACTTGCCAAAAAATTGCAAATTTTTTTAACGTTATTCAAGAATTTAGGTACAAGACGATTTCTCACTTTGGCAAGATAATTTTGGTTCCCGAACAGAAGGGAATAGTAGAAGCGGCAAGAACTACCCCCTATCCGTCGAGCATAGCCGTGCAACGACAAGCGTGCCACCGCCCTTCCGCTTCCCTAAAGAAGCACCCTTGTGGAAACCTGCGGTTTAATCGGCAAAGCAATCTGCGTTAATTTTCGTGGTAATCCTTTACGCAGACTGAAAATTTAATTTGATCACATGTGACTATCAGAAATGTGACTTTCGAAAAAATCTAACTTTAACTTTTTGAGGAACCTTGTCTGGGTTAATTTCGTCCCAAATACAGTTAAGCTTGTTAAATGTTAACACAGCCATTCTACCAAAAACACGCCTCATCGACGAAGATGATTTTTCGGCCAAAAATTAGGTCCGATTCCAAACACTCTAAACGCTTCGGGTTCATTGGACATACGAATTTTGGCTGATTGCTTACTAAACCGGTCGTCTCAAATTTGGCCACAAAATATTGAAGAGTCCAATGTGAAAGGCCATAACGTTTATCCTAAAATAGGCGAGACTTATGCAACGTTTGCCATAACGAAAACTCAAATTTGACAGATGTCACCAAAACAATATGGCCGGCATAGGCCATCAATTGTAAAACCCTAAAAAAAAGAAAGAGATAGAAGGTACTTTTCACATTGCTGATGCTAATGCTCTTAAAACAATGTTAATAATAGATTTTAAATTTATTGCAAATTTTAATTAATAAATAAATAACGAATCACAAAATTTCTTCAGATCTCCGAGTTTTTTAGAAAACTAGGGTAGTTAAGTCTATACTAAAAAAGTACTAAATGGTGAGCAATGTAGCTTTTGTTGAAGTCTTTTTGTTTTGTTTATAATGCATTGGAAGCTTTTTTGTTCTATTATTACTATTAAAACATTCAAAGAGATCGTACAATTATAAGAAAAAGTTTAATTTATTAAATAAATAAAGGAAATCTTGCCATACCTAAGAATGGATCGGTCTGCCAGCATTTGGTTTTGCCATCCACGGTCCATTGATGCACTTGACTGTCATAAATTGTCATTCGTTAAAGCACTTTTTAACAGGCTTTCAAAGATCACTTTACACCTCCCAAGCGTTCATACTTTTTTAAATTTTTATTTTGGATATAAGAATGATGATCATGAGTCTATTTTAGTTCTGAAATTAAGTTTTCGTTAAATTATATTTTTCTTATGCTGTACTAGAGCAACTAAATTCAATCCTAATTTTTGAAAACAGCAGTTTAAAGTTTTGGACTTACAACATACAGCCCGTTAACTCACACCCACAAACCCTCTCGTTAAATCCACACACACACACACCCCAATATCTACATCTACTTTCTACTTTACCAAAACTCCGCCTATTTTGTATTTCTTTTTCTCTTCTTGTTATTTTTTTATTATTATGGGAATTTGCGCCTGTTCTTTTTCATGTTGGCCTGGTGCTTACGATCGACTTTGGTTGAAAGAACCACAGTATTTCAAAAAAAATCTTCAAACAAAATTAAGATTATTCTTAAGCATTCGAGCAAGTAACGCTTAAGGAAAATAAATAAAATATGTATTATGAATTGCGATAATGGGGAAATGCACCCTTTGACTGACCTACCCCAACTAGCAATTTCCCATTAACTCTGGAACACCCTGTTTTAATAAATCTCTTCACAGAAAATAAACGTTTCTTAAAAATTTCCTCTCATTAAATTCAATTAAATTTTTGTTGAAGAATTCAAAACATTTGACAAGAACATCGGTAATATTATGATATTCAACATATTTCCAATAACATCCCGTGTCCGATTATTACCAATCAAGGCCATATAATGAATCAGTGGCAATCCCGCATAACACCGGTACATAAATAGCTTCAGAACAAGCAAAATACTACTCGTAAACTCAGCTGTCAGCTCTTTTTTGAGCCATACATTGAGAAAAGTCAGTAACTCAGAGTATCGCGAAATTTCCAAACCCAGGTGTGTTTATTTATTTATTTATTTTTTTCTTAAAATATCGCCACAAAGACTGATGCGTCGAATTGATTATATAACAATTCTTTCGTTATTAATAAGGTTTCCAGGTCAACTAAACAGTGATTCGCAAAGTTACAAAAAAAAATACGTCATGCGAACCATGCGAACACTTTTACTCTCATTCAGTCAGTTTCAGTTGGTGGTCTGGTCATTCGACCTTAGACATTATGAATGACAGAAACCATCATTACGATTTATTATTGTTTAACAAAAAAAAGACTAATGAAGACCACATTAACTAATTGGGTATCTTGAAGAATGGAAATGAAATTGATTTTAGAACATTAAAACAAGTTATGCTAAATACTAAACAATCATTTTATTTAACAAGGTTTTTTGTTGTTTTTACTTCAAGTAGTATATAATTATTTCCGTATTAAAAGAGGAAGATTATGCAAATAACAGTTTTATTAAAGTTCATCTAGTTTTGAGTTAAATGAGATGGAATAACTTGAAACTCGAAAGCACGTCAAAAGATATGTTTGTGGCTTCCTATGGTCCAAAATACATAAGGGGTGGTATTATTAGAACGTTTATTATATGTCTTTGACTGTTTTTTTATTGACTTATAACTAACTTACTGCTAGACAAAAAATCTTAAAAACTAGTTTAGTTATTAACTTAAGTAACTTACTGGCCCTATGCGGGCTTTTATTTTTTTTTTATTTTATTTATTTATTTTTATTTTTATTTCTTAAAACTACCTTAATCTTACCTAAAATAAACTAATACTAAACTTAAATAACTGAAAATACTTAAATCTAGAACAGCAACAGCAGTTTTTTTTTTAAATAGGTATATTTGTATATAAATTTTTTTAATTTTTTTTGTGCCGCCACAGCTGCCCACCCATACCGACCATAGGCAATATTAAGGTCGACTGCATTATCGACTTTTGCTCAACCACCAAAAAATATTGCACTTGATCAAAACATTCCCTCCGGTTCCGATCGCGCATATCCCTACTGAAACGGAGGCGCTCTGCTTCGCCCCCTCCGACAATGTCTCGTTCGTAAAGGAGCCGCCTATCCACAGTTTTACGGCCGACGTAGTAGGTCAACGGGATCGCCGATCTATCCTGTATCAGCCCTCGACTGTCCAAATAAAGGAAAGCCTCGGGAGGGATAAAACCGCTTAAAGCGTGCCTTCAAGTTATTCATCTTGGGGGTAATAAGCTTCGAAGATTTGTCCATTAGTTGATGTCATGGCCCTTGCAATGTGACTTCGAATGAACTTAAATAAAAAGGTATCTATCCTGATTATATTGACCCCTTTGTATAGGACCTCGTTGGGATAGTAGTGTTTGTACTCCAACTCTGGTGTTTTGTGTAGTCCAAGACAGACACTGTCTCTCAAACACCCGAATCTTTTCCATTAGAGATGGTGCAACGTTGAACCAGGGCATTCGTAGGCAATAATCGGCCTAATGAGGGCCATATAGCAAATCACCTATTCTGCTATCAAGGTGGCTGCTATAAAACAGCCGTCTTGTCATGGCAAAAGCTTCCTTAGCTCTGGTCAGATCAGCCTCTACATGTCGGTTGAAATATAGAAACTGATCAAGCCAGATCAGATACCAGGGTACTTTAACACACTTTTACTCGCCAATGGATGTCCATGTGACCCAGCGATCACCAGCTTGTGACAGTTCTTTCTTATATCCCTAGACTTCCGATCAGATCGCTAGTGTAAATACTAAAGAAAATCGGCGAGTTTATCGCTCCCTGTTTTCCAGACCATTTGTAATATCAAATATTGTAGTATATGTATGTATAGTATGTTTTCCTTTGATAAGTAACACAAATGATATACCAATCGATAGCAAATGATACGAAGAATTTTTTTCGATAAGAACAAATCAATTTGCACACATATTTTTTACTAAAAATGTATTTATCTGTTTTCCTGATGCAAATTCGTTTTTCGTGGCAGCTGATTGTTTTTTGACAGAATATGGAACAACTCGTTCCACTGATTTGAGTACCAATTTCGTTCAGTTCCAATGACAGATTTGTATCCGAAAAAATGTTCGTGTGTATTTCAACCAGGAAAATTTTTCCAATGACAGAAAATTTCAATGATTGCTATAACTGATCTCTCAAAAAAACTCCAATGATTTGTTTCAATAATGCTTTTCAATGATAGCTATAACTGGCCCCTTAAGCATGTCGTAAAGCATATATAACAGTGGTTTACCTAGCATCTGGTAAGCTTCAGATAAAGACCTTTCAACCACACGGTGTCGGAAGTCTTCTCCAAATCAACCAGACAGGCACCCCGGCATTTATTCTTAGCATTGTTCCATGTTGTGTCATGTTATGTCCCGCCTTAAAGCCAAACTGGATGACAGGAATTATATTTGTGCCCTCCGCCTACTGGAACATAGCTCTATTGAGAGCTTTTGCGAATACCTTGCTGATACTTCTCCAATCGCCATTGCCTGATGCTATTTCGAAGGTAAATGTGATTCAGCAGAGCTCTGTTGTCCAGCTCCTGATTCGGGCGAATGGATTCGTTCACCTTATTCACTTACTCAAAAGCAGATCCTACCGTTTCCACCTTCTCCAAAGGATCCTCAATCATAAAGAAATCGTCGTCCAAGACTGCATTCCTCAGATTTATTCCTGCGGTCAGGAGTATGTTTTTGTTCTATGATTGTTACCACTAGATGGTGCTGCAGGATATTAACTTCCACATGACGGATTTTAATGATATTATTTCTGTGACATTATGATGAACAGAAGGTGGCGTTCTTTTCATTCTTAAGAATATGTTTGAAATACAATTTCTTTTTCTTTTTCCAAGGGTTGTTATCATGATTCATGAAACATTATTAATTTAACCGGTAAACATGTGCTCATATTCTTTGAAGACATTCTAAAAATTCAGATTTTTTTTTTTGATTTTTTATATCTTTCTCGTCTCATATTCATATCTATTAAATTACTGAATTATCTAGTCTAGGGGCCTTTCCCCCTTAGCCAGAGCCTTAATGTCACTAATTCAGTCTTAAAATTATAATGAGAAACTCGAGATAACCATGAGCCAAGGTCATGATCAAATCATGTTCTTTAAAGATACTTTTTTTTTCTTGGATGAAAAATTTTGATTTGCAAATTAATGTTAATTAAAAAACGATACTTAATTAAATTCAAAATAATAACATAAATCGGAAATATCAAACTCTAGTTCTTTAGTAGCAAACGTGACGAATTTTCATTTCGACGTTTTTTATTCGATTTTTGTGAATTTTGATTGTTGAAATATAAACAGGTATAATAGTTTTTAGTGGAAAAATTTAAACGCCATTTTATTTCTTTGAAAAAATGTGAAAAAACATGATTTTTTTATTTTTCAATCGTAGGCCCGAGCCTTAAAAAAATATTTGTTTCTTAAATAGGTAACTTTTTTTTAAAGATATAAAAAAAAATTAATTAATTTAAATGTTTAGTTTTATATTTATTGCTTTTTCGTAAAAAAAATATGGATATATGGGAGAACATGTTAAATAAGGCCAGAGCAGACCTTTGTTGTTGCGCCGTTAATGATGACAGTGTATAAATTATACCACATTTATCAGCCAAATATTTTTATTATTTAAATCAAAATCCGTTTAAGAAAAAAAGACTTCACATATCTACGCACTCATTGTGGCATGGAAGCAGAACAAACAAACATCCATTCAAACAACATTTTACATTAAAGCCCAAATAGAGTTTAATTTTTGCGATAAAAAAGTTCATTTTTCAATCCAGCATCTCACCTGTCTACCAAATTTCATCCAAATCTGATAAGTCGTTGAGGATTTATTGTGCAACAAACTTGCAACCATCCAAAAATTCACATTTATAGTATTAGCAGGATATTTAATCATCACATATTTAGCTCCATGTGTACTAATTTGAAATTTTCTTGAAAGTACCTTCAGAGAGCAGTCACATTATGAAAGGAAAATACTTTCTGAAAGCGACTTTTTACTTTCGAGAAAGCAAAATTTCTGAAAGTACTTTTCAGGTCGTCACACTATGAAAGGGGAAATATGTTCTGAAAGCGCTTTCTGAAAGTGTTTTGTGTGTAAATGGTACGGACTGTGGATTTGCCATACTCTGGGCTTAGTTTTGTTTATTGCCTATCTATGGTAGCTCCAAAATGGAGGACATTTTTTACAAGCAACAATTATCGGATTTCTGGCAGTTTACAGTTTATAGAAATCACGCAGAACTCATGAGAGATTTGGAACAATAAGCGTGGTTTTGATGGTTCTGGTCGACACTGATTAAAAATTTATTTATGTCAACATTGGAGAAAAATCTTTTCGAGCTGCAAATTTAATAGATAAGTACAAACTCATTGAATTTGCCACCAGATAGACCGTTGTCTGGTTGTTAAATGGCCGTGTCATTGCCGCATCGTTGAAAATGCTTTTGGTATCGCATAATGCTCGCTGGCGGTGTCTCCAAAAATCGATGGAACACAATCCTGACACGATCAACAAAATCGTGTGTGTGTTGTGATTTTCTCGCATACCTATCGGTCGCAAACTATTATGACTACTTTGTCAAGGGAGTTTGTTTATATTTCGAATCGCTTTGTCGCACCACTAAAGCCTAAAAGAAAGGAATAATATATTGCAGGAAGTTGTTACTACCCCGTCCATAGAAAGCACCGCGTTGAAGAACTCCCACTTTGGTTCGTTCAATGTTCGACTTCTTCTCTTAGCTTTCGTATTTCTTTAGTTTTGCAATTAATTATGCGTAAAGATCCAAGTTTTTCTCTAGCGTCGTTCGCTGAAGCATTAATTCCCAAACCGATCTCTTTAAATACCGCATTTAACATGCTTCTTTGGAATCGCCCTTATTTCACACGCACGGTTTACTTTCGACTTCTGCGGGACGGAGGACCCATTTAGGGTGAAAAACATACGTTCACTTTCAAGAAAGCAAAAAACTTTCAAAAACATTTTCTGAAAGCGAAAAGCGTTTTGAGAAAATTATTTGCTTTCTTGAAAACTCTTTCATGAACTAGTCACATATTGAAAGTATTTTTTGTGAAAGCAAATCGTTTTCAGAAAACGTTTTCAGGAAAGTACTTTTCAGGTCGACCACTATAAGTTCTTTCCTTTCATAGTGTGAGGACACCTTAATTTAAAACAATTTTCAAAAATAAAGCAAAGTTATTTTGTTCATACGTTGAACAGAAAAAATGGAGGACGTTAAATTAATTTTTCATCATTTTAGATTTTTATCAAAATTTAGTACATTTTAGTAAAGACTGTGATAGAAATTTATGATGATTTCGAGAATTGCATGTATTGGTGAGATGAAAAAGTTTTGTAAAAAATGATATGATATTTTTGACGCGAAAACGTCTTATGACGGCTACACATACAAAATAAAATGACTCATGCTGATAATGCTGATAAGAAAAGTGACGCACGCTGTGGTTCTTTCGACCAAAATCGAACATGAAAAAGAATAGGCGCAAATTCCCAAAATAATTCTACTCAAATTCAAAAAGTACAAGAACAGAAAAAGAAATACAAAATAGGCGGAGTTTTGTTAAAGTAGAAAGCAGATGTAATAATGGGGTGTGTGTGTGTGGATTTAACGAGAGGGTCTGTGGGTGTGAGTTAACGGACTGTATGTTGGTGTTGCCGCCATCAATGTTTTCTTATGACGTTATCACGTAAAATTATCCTCCGTAAACCGACTTTACAGAAAACCAATTCTTTTTTTTTATCATTTTACGTCTTTACAGATACAAAGTAGACCCCCATGTTTTCTATATGAAATCAACGAAAAACTATAAGATAATTCTTTTAACTTGTGCTGTTGCCAACTTGTCAAATTAATAAAATTAACTGAAAGATCTGTACATTTATTTTCAAACTTCAAGTTAAGATTTGAGAATTTAGTTTCCTTAGCTTGAAATTGAATTTTGTATCTTGCTCACTTTCTAGTGCTTAGTTAGCTCTTAGAAAAGTTTATTGAATTTCTATTGAAGAATCAAAAACAAACATTAATTTATAAAAAAAAAAAAAAAAACAACGGTGCTTAGACATCAATCAATTGACTTAAAACTTACCACTTACAACGACACTCATTAACTTGTATTTCCCTTTGATGATCCGTAGTGATTTAGTAATTATTCAAAATAAAATAAATATTTTAACTTAGCACAACAGTTTTGATATTTTTCTAAATTTCTTAAGTGTTTGTTGATATTTACTTTTTCGATTAAAAAATATTTACTTAATTACTTACGTTTTACACGAATTCTTAATTATCTGTGAAATCTCGCACTTGTGTCATTAAAATTAGAAAATGTCCCTTTAATATTGATTTAATGACATTCTTTAGAATTTTCTTAGAAGTTACACAATGTTTGTGTTGCTATTGCTATGATGGTGACAATGTAAATGGATTTTGAATTGTACTTGTTTTCGGTTGTAAAATGTGGGAAGTAATGAGTATCGAATTGATATGATGTACGCGAGAATTGGAAAGTTTTTTCAAAAACCTCTGAACCACTTATGAAAGTGTATAGAACCGAAATGTAAACAAGTATCTGATGAGAGTGTTTTTTGGTTGGAATTGGCAAAAGTCTTCTTTCTAGGCTTAAGCCTTAATTTTCTGTGTTTTGGAAACGTAGAAGTTTCCAGTTTCTACTATTAGCTCGATATAGTTTGTTCACAAGTAAGATTAGGTTAGCCAAGTTGGCAGTCGGAAAAACGGCATTAAAGTCAATTATAAGGCCATTGTGATATCACATAAGATTGCGAAAAAGTCCCTTAGTAATTAAAGCACTTGGAGCTTTTGATAAACCAATGGAAATCCAAAATATTTGTTTCCTCTTTCTCTTCGTCATTACAACATATGCAGAAATCATTTAAGAAAAACGCCGAGTTCTCTTGCGTGTTTTTCTTAAAGGCAGTTTCCTAAAATGACGCATATTATGGAGCTTATTTGTAAGTTGTCAAGAGTCAACAAAAATTTAGAACAGTTCAGATCTATTTCTACTATCGGTACTCTCCATACCATATGCCAATAATATGCGCATTATATATTGGTATGGGGATACGATTGTTTTTTTTCCTTTCCTGACATTAATTCATTCCGAAATTCTCAAAAAACCATTATCGTCCCAAATGGATCTTAGTGGAACAGTGACCTGTACGTTTTGGCAAAAAAACTGCTGGCTGTGGTGTGACCGCAATGCCTTAGGATTAAACCTAATGAATTCCAAATGACCAGTAGAGGTTTCATCGAGAAATGTGAGATTAAGGAGCACGTCTAGATAGCGGAAGGATTTAAACGGAAAGCACCGTTGATGAACATGCACGCTGTTCGCTGGACTTTTTATCTAGGGCAGTCTACTAGGCCACAGGTTCCCAATTTTTTTCGGCCACGGAACTCTAAGTTATTATCCTTTTTTTGGCGCACCCCCTACTCATAATAACAGAAAACATCGGTCAATGAAGTGTGGTTTGAATATATTTATGTATTTTAAGTTTTATAAAACATTTATTCTGCAACAAAAAATTCTTTGTAACCTTTTCCTAAAACTGGATGCGAAGGCCTGGAGTTGCATCCAACCTTTTTTTTGCAGCCCCTACCTCCATGTATAAATACACAAGTACAGTTGCGGTCAAAATAATAGTACATTTACTGAATATGTTTAAGGTCTCTTATTGTCGTGATTTAATACTTTTTCCGTTTTCATTTTTTACCAGTTCAATTTTTTGTGAAAGAGCAATTAAAATATACCGTTATGCTTTCATAACAATTTTGTTGACTTTAGTTTTCTGATAAGTTTTCATTTACCCACCGTTTTGGACCAGTCAAAATAATAGTAGTGTTTGCAGAAATCTCGCTTAAAGCAAAATTTAACTATTATCCATATTTGCAACAGAAAGCTTCTATAAAGTAAATATATGAATTTTCAATTTATTCTATTTCATTTTGTGATAAAACATTTATTTAGTTTTAGCTGTAAGGTGCACTCTTATAACAAAGCTGATTTCAGAAGCTCTGCTCTGATGACACAAAATGAAATACGGTTGACCTTCAAACGGGATATTTATTAGACACGAGCATTGAAATGGTTCGTAGAGTTTGTAAGAAAAGAACCTGCCTCCTGGCAGTCCAAGAAAATTACCATTTCCGTCAAAAAAAATGTTGCCCAAAGACTTTAGTTTTGGGACGCTTGGGCATCAATATGCGTAGAAAGATGACAAAAACTGATTGATTCTATGCAACGCCTCTGCACCGCTGATAAACAAAATGCACGAAACACGCAACCAAATATTAATGTTGAAGTAGGTTATCAGTAATATTAAAGAAGTTGGAGAAAGTAGGCTATTTTTCTAACATCTTTCAGGCTATATCTAGCAACACTACTATTATTTTGAAAACCCGTTTTCAAAACAAATTTAAGTTTTTAAGCCTCGTTTTTTTGTTAAGGTTTCCGTGAATAAAGTTTCTAACTTTCTAAAAGGATAAAGAACATAAATTAGGTAAATAAAATAGGTTTTGTTTGTTCATATTTTACTGATAATAATTGCACATTGCACTAACTATTATTTTGACGGCAGCTGTATGTGTACCCATGTGGCTATTGTATACCCCAACATTAAACAACTATTGTATTTTTTTCGCGGATGACTAGATTTATGCATTTTAGGTGCTACGCGACGGCACCCATTATGTTTTTTCTACGAAATCCTTTGACCTTTCCACCGAGCCCAAGGGAAACGCTGTACCAGATTGTATCGGTCTGATGAACAACTATATTCAGCCAGCGGGTAATATGTGAAGCTAGGTCTACTTGTTCCGGATAGCTTTTTTACAAAAAAAATTGCCACTGTGACTTTCACTTACTTTCACTCTTTTCAAGCACAATGATGAAACAACTGCATGATAGTGCGCCATCTTGTCAGGTGGTGTCGAAGATCTCAGTGGTATCTCTACATATTTTAACGAAGCAGTGAGTTTTGTCCAAAGTCCGTCATCCTGGTTAAAAGTTTTTTCTAAATAAAATAGGTTTTTCAAAATTCATCAGTTTGACAAAAAAACAATTAACTTTTTTCAAAAATTCAAATAATAACGATATTTTCAGCCTATTTGGCAATAATAAGACTCAACATTTTGTATCGAAGTTGTTAAACATATGTACAAACAAAAATTTTTTGGAGAAAACTATATACATCTACCAAGTTGTTCATTTTATTCTTAAAGGGTTCGCATATTGAAAATCCAAGTTGACAAATACTACTTACATATTTAACTGACGATCGGTCATGGTAGTTGGAATCTTGCGTCAACCAAAAGGTTACTTTTAAAGGGTTTAATTACCAAGCTGCAAAAATCAAATAGCCATGTTTACATTTTGCTCTTTAAGTTTCCAAGTGCTAGTAAATATACCCACTTTGTTAACATTTTCCATGACTTCAAGACCCTTAAGGTTTCAAAACACAATTATTGAAGTTTTTGTTTGTTTAGTTCTCAAAAGTGATGAGTTCGAAGCTAACAACGTACAAGCGTGTGACTTTGAATCTGTTCGGTAAACAAAACACTAAAATAGTTCTAAGGGTCGTTACTCACTTAAAGTCTTTTTTATGTTCTTAAAACTTATTTTGCGTCTAAACGGAAATAAAGATCAAGAAAGAATATTTCAGATGTAAAATTTTATTATTTCTAAAGTTTATCAAGTGAATCTACAGTAACTTTTCAGTAGACGTAGAATTTACCTTAAAATACAAGACATCCATAAAAAATGTAATTTTTTAACCTTTTAAGTCAGAAATTACTTACATGCTATCGATTTTAAATGAAGCTTTTAAAGTATCCAATGACTTACATACATATCAATCGCTGTACCGGTACATTATGTAGAATATTTATCAATAATTTGACATAATTTCCATTCCTTGGCGTACAGAAACAAAACTATCACAACTTTAATTCGAAGTTTTTAGAATCAAAATCGTTCCCACCGACACGCCTCTTCAAAGCTGGATTTTATTATGAATTCAAAGTGTGTTTCTCAAAAGCAATTTTTTTTGGCTGTTACTATGTGCCATCGCACTTTTACTTCAGAACTATTTGTATCTTAAGTGTATAGTTGGTCATCAATTTTGTGCCGAAAAAAAATTCAATCAAAAAATGTCAAACTGAAAGTTAGCATTCCATCAATAAATTCTAGTCACGTTTGTGTCCACGTCAATGCGGTGAGTACCTACAGACCGACTCGCGTTTCGCATAAGTCAATATACCTTCTTTATATGTATTAAAAAGTCAGGCTTTTAACAGTATTTAGGCTAAGCTCAACATAACCGATTAGTTTATTTTTCGATTTTGAATTAGTCACACAAAATTTGCTTGAGAAACATACATATAAATATTAAGCAGTTCATCCATAAACTTCAAAGTTGCGAAAACTTTGAGATAAGTATGTATCTAACGTATAGTTGTCATCGAGATATTCCCAAGAATTTTCGACGACATATGAGAAACAATTCCAACCCTGAACTCTTAAGTGCGATGTTAAGTGCGAATCTGTGATACACGCGTGTATCTTAATCTCAAAACCGATGAAGTTAATGGTGTTTTGGTAAATATTAGTCACTACCTCGGTTTGTCTCTTTTTGTTTTGGTTTACCCCCAATGGCATCTAATGTTACAAGGTGATGGGAGCAATAATTATTTTAGATAGATATCTTATGCTGATGCTGATAGTTAATAGCTCTGGGAGTTCATAGAAGTGTGATATGAGCTTAAGGTCACTAGCGCTGGCAACGGATAGATTGGTGCTGAATAAATGCAACTTTTACAGAATTATGATACTTTGTTGCAAGCTTCTTAATTTTGCGGTATGGTGATGTTGTTGGATAGATGTGAATAATTATATCGGAACTATAAGTAGGATACCGATTATTTTTCGCATTTAATTAAAAAATAATTATTTCGCTTTATTAAAAGAAGTTCTTAAGGTCAAAGTAAGCAAAGCTCATTTTCAGTAAACAAAATTCTCGAAATCAATTTGACCATTTTTTATTAAGTTGACTGGCCTTCTTACACTTTTGCACTTTTTTATACAGTGATACAGCATCCCAGCAGATCTTGGATGCTTCGGGGAGCGTTGTCGTTGTTTAGAGAGGTGCATACACGCCACAGGTCTTTATCCAACCCCAGTCGGTTTGTGACAGCAGTGTTGGTGCAGGAACCAGAGCCTGAACTCAGACATTTCAGCTCCACGACTGCCCTTGTCGGTGGGATCAGCTGCACCTTGCTTGACAAACAGTTTACGACGTGCCTTGTCGATATCGGTTTCTATGATTGTTCAGCATTTACATCTCTTGAGCACCACCGTAATGTTTTGTGCCTTTCGTTATTTTATCGTTATTTTTACTGCTATAGCAAAATAGTCAGCTGGATTCCTCCCCTGAAACGATTCAACCGTAATACTCGAACTGCTAGGAATGCCCATCAGTTTACCCTTGAGCCTAACTTCGGACGTACTACTGTTACGTATAGAGATTCTGTCTTTAGTCACACCACACGAATGTGGAATGCTTTTACAGGCTCTGTTTTTCCCTCCCATTTTGATATGCAGAACTTTAAGACTAATGTGCACCAGTATCTCCTTTTTTATCCCTCCTCATTTCCCTAATGCTCGTGCGGTGTTTGAACACTTTAAGGGTACACACAAACTCCTTTGCTCGTGTAAATTATAAAACAAAAAATGATTGTTCTGTCATAAAGCAGTGCGATGAAACTTTCTATGATGTGCATGGCATCTTCTTTAATACGATCTGGTGCAGTGGAGAGAAGAGTGAGCATCTGGGTCAGATCAGGTCGCACTATACATAGTGCCCATTCTGTTTTTGGAGATTAGGATGTTCTTGTGGCCATTGTGAGCAGCCAGTGGCATGCAACATAATGCGGTTATTGGCCCATTCGTGATTGCAAGGAGCCAGTAATAAAGTATTCAGAAGCGGTGGCTTTCTCAAGACATCATCTCGTTTAGTGAAGATGAGCAGTTGTGAGAAGATAACTTTTTTACACCAAACCGTATGTATGCGCCGTCCGGTAGTTCAGGAGGGAAATTTTGGTTTTCATTTTTAAAGAATTCGTCTAGATTCCCATCCCGATTCTGGCATCTGATATGAGGACGTAAGAAGACGTTCACATCGTTCCTAAGGAATTTCATTTGCTGCTTGCTTGTTCACTGAGATTTTGTAGCAAAGCTGAACGAATATTTTGAGATTGTTTCTTTTAATGGGATCTTGTATGGATTTTGTTCTATCCAGCATCTCTGACAAAATTGTTAAACTGCACATGTCCCACCATGGAGGTCGTCTAAAGTTCAAAGTGCCTCGATATCATTGATGTCGATTATCAACTCAGTACTTGATAGTCGTGACAGACTGCACTTTCGCTTACGGTCAGCAGCTTCCTGTACCTCGTCATATTTGTCTATTTTAAGGTGCGTTTTATGAAATCTGTCTGCGTGCAGGTTTTGTGGTATCGCACATTATTTGAGAGCAATGCTGCTTCAATGCCACTTCCTTCATTTAGTCAAGCAAAAAAAAAAACCATTTGGGAAGAAGCCCTACGTTATTCAGCATGGCTTCTGCAACTGCGCCCTATGAACGCCATTCTCTCGGTCCAATTTAGCACCACTTTTTCGACCATACCCGGTCATATTTCGTCAATAGAGCGTCGAAAATGTTGGCTTCTAAATTCACTTTGACGTGTCCCTGCAAAAAGTAGTCCAAAGGTGTCAAATGACACGAAAAATGTGGCCAATTCAAAGTGTGTCCATTTCTTGTTGTCCATTTCGGTCGCCAACTTTTGGCTCAACAAAGTGATGGTTGCTTGCGCTGTATCGCATATTGCGCCGTCTTGTTGGAACCATTTTTCCTCCAAATTTTGTTATTTAATGGAGTCTCAAGAGTCTCATGAGTTTTATGCTCATTCCAAAATTGACAATTCTGCTTTACATACCCCTTAAAAATCTGGTTCAAATCCCAGTTGATTCTCAGTCCATTCACCGAACACACGCAATTAATGGCTTTAATTCTTGCACCTGTTGGATCTTATATGGATGTAGGCCAAGATCTTTCCTCAACATTTTCCAAGTAGTGGACGAGCAGTGACCGAGTTGCTGACAACGGCGTCGGATCGATAAATTCGGGTCTTCTGTCACAATCACGTCTACAGCAGCGATGGCTTCTTCTGTACGCACGGTATGGGCCGATTTGGAGTTGGATAAATGTGGTCATGAATCGATCCTTAGGATTACGCTCAGATAGACGATTATGCGCACCGTAAAATTAACGAAGTGCTCTATATTTGGCGATTAGAGCCCGAATTTTGGAAATACATAAGTTTTCATGATTTGTAAACATTGTTCTGGTGTAAATCTTTGCATGGTGATTTGCCAAAGTAAAAGTATACAGAAAACAAACTTCATTAGTATGACAGCTAATTTGACAGTTGTCCCCATCGCAAGTTCAATGCCTCTAAAAAACCTTTATTTAGTTCTGCAACAATCATAGACAATAACTTGCTTCTGGTTTTCATATATTTATTTATCGGATAAGACTCTGAGTTTAAATTATAAACAAATATTTCTTGAATTTGTCTTCAAAGATATTTCTATTCCTGGCTGCCTTATCAAAAGTCTATCCAACCACATTAACATTTATACATTAAAAAAACAAGTAGGGCATTCAATGTTCAGCTTTCAGCAACTCACGTGCGAAGTTACGTCTACGTAATGTAAAACACCTGAAACTTGTGCAGATATTAACAAACAGAAATAAAAACATGTACAAGTACACAATGATTTTCTGTATTTATTATACAAAAGTTAATACACGATATTTTATTGTTAACTGCTTGCAATAAAAATCTCTAAACTCTCACTTATGGCCACTATAGCCGCAATAATTGGGATAAGTTAATGTCAATCTACCTACACAATCAACAAACAATTTTCGTTTTCTGTTGCGCAATCAATTGCAATGGACCACGAACTATAATTGTCCACTTGATTTCCACAAAATGTATCTAACATCATCATCATGCTTATTCTAATTTTTTTTAATCAAAGCTCATTGACTTGGCCATTCACAAAACCTCCCGATCCGATAGTTCATAAAAAAAGAGACGAAGAAGAACAACTTTTTTCCAAACATTCTATTGTTGCCCCCGACTCGGTCTAACTTCAAAGTCAACAAGTTCTCCAAACACCAAATTGAATGGTTTCCATGGTTATTTTTCCATCTCTGGCAAATTAAAAATCAGCAACTTAATTCGCTGAAATTCTGAAGTTCAACAAAAAGATATCTTGAGGCTGTATAATGTAAATTGGTGTCGTGAGCCATACAGCAGAATAGAACATAGTTTAGTGATTCTGTGATAGAAGTCAAGGTGTTCATCTCTTCGAGTTGCTATATGGTATAGAATAATGTCATACATGTGCTGCGCGCAGGTCTTGACCTTTGAAAAAGCCAACGATTAAGGTGAGGTTTTAACCGTGGTTAGGAGTGCAAGAATTTTGATTCAGCGAGATGTGGTTTGGTGGGTTTCAAGGATTGCGCGTGGAAATAAATTTTCCTAAATTATTTAGTAGCTGGCTATTCAAAGAGATTTTTGAACTTCTTATTTTTTTTTTTGTTTGTTAAATTCTTGTGAAATTAGGTAATATATTTTATGAGGGATGGTATAAATGTATAGATATTTATTAATTTATACAATAATTGAATAAAACACAAAAAAAGAATACATTTGCCGACAAAATCTAAAAAGAATGAAAATTAATATGAATCTCACCAGGATCTCTTTTTCCAATTAATAAACAAAATCTTGAATCTCAAGATCCCGTCTGCCAAAATTCCGAATTCCACAATATTTAAGTTGGTACTGAAAATTGAACAAAAAAATTATAATATCAAAATCAACACAATTCCTTGTTTGTTCTCGTTTATTCTCAGAATTTCGTGTACCTTTATAGTGGTTTAATTTTTTTTTTTTTTTTTTTTTTTTTTTTTTATCTTGGACTAAACTCCTTATTTTCAATATTTTTATTTTAATAATTACGTTGTATTAAGGTTTTTATGTTTTATGTCAGGCGGCACGCATGTTTTCAATTTTATTGTGAGAAATACACTTTGGCTGGCCTTGGGAATTTTTGTATTTATACCAAAAATCATCAAAATACTTAAATGATTCTTAAGGTCGGGATTTCAATTCGGTACTTTTTCGAGATTTTTATTTGTCGGGGGTCAATCAAATAGTCTCAGACATGAAACAATTCAGAACCGGGAGGCTTACCGACGTTTTCTGAGGTCAAACCGGTGAACCCCATAGGTGGAACACTATACTGTGAAGCTTGAAGCAGTAAAGTGGGAAAATCGAGATCAGAAAGTCGTCGGGAATAAAAAGAAAAGAAAAATGGAAAAAGGTCGGCTCGGCACTTTATAAATTGTTGAGATGTTGTTCAGAAAAGGTTAATTTAAATATTCCCAAGTTTTGACCTCGACTATTTGACTATTCAAACATATTCGTACCTTTAAGAGGTCTTGCATGGATCACAACCTCTTTTGTGTTGTGTTGTGTTACCTCGTTATTCCCACCTTCTGAAGTTAACAATATGTGTAATCTTGCTAATCGTAGAGAGTTATCTGAGGCTTTATTTGCATTTGATCTTGTGAAAGATAATATTGAGTCAGTTTATCTTTGTTCCAAAGTGTCAGTATACCAAAATGTTCGAGTCTTGAGACACACAAAATTTTTAAATGAAAGAAAATCAAAGACTAAAATGCATATCACGAATCTTTTTATCGGTGTTCGAGAGCTTTTAGTAAATGTCTAAAACAACCAACTTTCGAAACCTTCAAAACCCGCTCGCCCTCCTACTGAGCGCCTACGCTATCAATTACGTCGTCGTATTATTCTAATAATACATATTATGTCTGGTGAATCCTCCTCGTTCAAAACAGTTATAAGGCTACCCATTTCTGACGTAGCATTTCTTTTTGAAGGGTATGGTACCTCGCGAGGTTAGGTTCCAGACCCAAACTGATAGAAAAGCTTAACGACCACCACACCTACCAGGGGAGGGAGTGGTACTTATTTTCCTTTTTGCAGTTTAGCGCTGCTTCTAGGAAGTTTTCTCCAACGAGGATTCTTGGATTCTTGAAAAAATAAATGCCTCACTCTCACTCTGGCTCATGCAATCATGTTAGCAGGGCGTCATAAATCTTTTCTATCTTGCATCATTATGAATGCTGTTTCCAAGTTTGTCTACAAAAGTTTGGCTCTAAACATCTCCTGCATCTTCTTTCTTCCATGGGCTTTCCAACATCTTTCGAAGAATCCAGCAAGCTAGAAGAAGTACGTTTTGCAAACTGAAATTATCAAAATTGTGGAGTCTGCCGAGAGACATTCACAAGATGTTGTACCTTCACCGGATGACATTGCCTGGCTATCAAAATCGTATGGATTTTAAAAGCGGCTCCCTTTGTGTTGCTTGTGATCCACAAATTACCGCCATTAAACCCGTTTCAAGCTACTGAATGGTGTGCGGCTTACGTTGGAGGAGTCTGGTCTATTTTTTTCGAGACACCGCTGTCCAAACAGTTTATCTTAAACGCGAATGTTTAAGCAGCCTAAAAAAATTATCGACAAAAAATGTCTGCTTGTTTGTCTGAGTGTATAACGAGATGCAGCATAAACGGGTTAACCGATTGCCTTCCAATTTCGCATGTGTGTATCTTTTGGCATTCTTCATTGAAATTTTATTTGTAGGGCTAAAAATAACGATACCTGATTTTGATGAACATTTTCGAGATTTTTTTTGTTGATACTGGCTATCATTTAACCAAAACCAAATTGACCGGAAAAGTCTATTAACGGTACTTTTCATATAACGGATAATATTCGACTTTCTAGGTAACAGCTCAATGGGATTTAAGTAGCCAAATTAATATTGTGTACCAGTATTTTGAATTATTATTTTATTTTCTATTTATAATTAATATTTGATTTTTTTTTTTTGAAAATTCAACATTTTTAAAACTAATTAAAAAAATATTTAAGATTTTAAAATCAGTTGTTGATACATTAATAAACTCTAAAAAACTGTGGACCAGAATGCCAATTTTTTTTTGCATAAATCTAACAATAAATAAATTGCATGACTGGATCGCATGTACTTGCTCTTATGTGCGGTCACAGCTTCGAATAAAATTTGAAAAATATTGAAGGAATTTCAAAGTTCTAATTCGACTTTTCTGACTTTTGATTGTTTGAAAAAAGTACGTAAAATAGTTGTCAGCTGAAAAATTTAAACGCCATTTTTATATCTTAAGTAAATGTGAAAAAGTGTTATTTTTTTAAATCTTAGGAACGGTTTTTAAATAAAACTGTTTTTATTTAACAAATTTTGTAAAATTAAAAAAAAAATAATTCAAGAATGCAAACTTAAATACAAAAGTTACTTACATTTAAAAACAAAACCTAGGCAAAAATTCAAACACCCGTTTTCAAAATATCTATTTTTCAAAAAAAAATATTTAAAAAAATTATTAAAAATATAAAAAAAAAGGTTATTCGAAAATATTTTAATGTCAAACTGGTTTGGCTATCTACTTCTTCCTGAATATCAAATTTGATTATAATCGGTTAAGCAGTTCTCGTGAAAGTCGAAGAAAAAAAACAGTCCAATGGGGGGTACCGTTATAGAACAAATCCGTTTAGACTGTAGAGGTGCGAACAAACAGACAGGCAGATAGACAGACGTACGGAATTTCCCTACCCACTTTTTTCGACTTTTCTATCATCTTAATGTCATGTTTCATTGTGAGAATTTTGTTTTTGCACGAATTCATAACTTGCCTTATAGAACCTACATATATTCGCAAGTAAAAACAGAATCGAAATACTATTTTTATAAATTCATTATTTCTTAAGACGTGTGATAGCGTACTTCATTTTTACTAAAAAACGTTAAATATTGATAACTTTTCTAAGTTCAAACCGTGTTATTTTCAACGTAAATGTTACTTGTTTCTGTCAAAGATCTTCAGTTGCAATTCCAATGTGATAAGGCACATAAGAGCAAGTACGTGCCACCCAGTCGTGCCCATTTTTTCTTTCTAAATTGGATGAATAGGGATTGAAGGACATGTGGTTCCAACAGGACTGAGCAGTGGTGCACACTGCACGAGCCACAACCGTTATTCTGACGGAATTATTTCAACGTCATCTGGTCTCTCTCTCGCCTTCGCTATTTAATGAAATAACACGATTTGCTCACTCCAGCTTTTTTTGGGATACTTGAAGTCCTGGGGTTATGTAAACAGGCCTCACATTCTTGAAGCTCTGAAAGAGAATATCCGACAGAAATGCGAGAACCTTTCGCCGTAAGAGCGAAAGTTAACACACAATAGCCGTGTTTTATTATCAACTTATCGGGGTCTAGGTTAATTTTCAAATACAACAAAAAACTTGGGATCCTGGGTTAAATTTTGAAATTTTTTTCCTCGATAGGAGGAAATACGAGTAGTATGTTTGTTGTATTTTTGTGTTACGACGTATGAAAACTATGAAAAATAATGTATTTATTTTATTTAATACATCTAAAAATGTATACTCATACCACTAGCCTTGAAATCTTTTTTTGTTTGTCATAAAGGATCAACAAAATAAATCATGACCTTTCAAAGGAAAATATTTTTCATAACCCAGATCGTTTTATTATCACGGCGTGAACCATATGGGTTATTGGCGATAGTAAAACACGGCTAAACGAGTCCATATGGTTATCAATTCTCACGGCAACAACTTGACCGATATCATTTTCTCGATTTGATAGAAGAAATTCTAATTTATTAAATAATAACAATCCACTACTAGAACGAAAATTTTCAAGTCCTACAAAAAATTACAACAAAACAATATCGAGTGTTTACTTTTGCTAAGGGATTTGCAGTTCCGTGGTAAATTCTCGATAAATTCTATAAGGAGCAAGCGGCAGTATGATCTCTATGATGTCGGCTAGTAATAAATACATATTTATCTGTATTTGACATTTGCTTACCCTGTGTTGTACAATTATACAATTTTTTGACAACAAATCTCAAAAAAAAAATCAAAAGATCATGCATAATTTTAGGCGCACTTTTGGCCATTAAATAATTTTTCAAATTAATATCACAAAATCTACTTCCGCTATAATATCCTTTTTCCTTATTTGATTTCATTATAACAGTTTTACCAAGCCAAAATACAATTGAAACTACTTAGCATCATTCGTATCTATAATTTGTATCTTTCGGCACATAATTAGACGCAAAATTTTTTCTGTCTTCTTTGTTATGCCTAAAGATCATCGACAAAAAAATTGATTCACAAACACTGCTATTAAAAATGAATGCACTACTTTCCGGAAGAGTTTTCAATTGATTTCACTCTTCAAATTTATTCCACGTGCTTGTGATTTTTTTCATCGATAACCGATATGATGAGTATCTGACGGATACAAATCGTACCCTCATGACCATTTTAGGTGAAACCAAATAAGCAATTGTCATAATGAAATCAATTCAAATGCGATTTAGAATTATTATTATTATTATTTTTTGTTTTATGGCAGAATTGGAGTTTATGGCGTTTGCGGTGCGACTTAGACTTCTTAGCAGCAAGCGTGTACGCTATATGCAAGCATAGAATTAGGTTAAATGCATTCTCTTGCAACTGCTAGACGACACACTACAAGTTTCTGGGGTATTACCATAATTGAATGCTTCAACTAACTTGGTTTTCGGTGTAATAAGTAATGTGTTTAGATGGAATATCTTTATAGCAACTTTACGCAGCGAGCGATTGGATTAGTATTACTAGAACGTTTTCCATTTCGATTTCAGGGTCAGTTGAGCTTGTTTTGCTTTTATAGATCTTAAAATTCAAGTTATGAGAATGAATTGTTTTTCATTTATGAATGAAGAGACTACTTAAATAATATAATGCTTTGGAGGAGGTTATTGCATAAAAGGTATAGGAACTAATATTTTAAAAAAATTGGCGCCCAATTCCAGGGATAGTTGATTTTGTTCCGCATACGTTGTTTGTAAAAGTTGAGATTATTTTAAATATTATATTATGTGAAAACGCAGGTATTTTGTTTGTATTTTATAACTAAATTGAGAGTATTTTGAATTATTATTAGTTAGATAGGTTTCCTTCTTGAGAATGATAGAAGAAGTTTGAATTTACTTAAGTTTTATCAAAAACATTTTATATCGTTGGTAAATAGTTTTATACTGTACCTAATTAGTGGAGCAGGAGTGTACGTTGAGATAATAGTCTAAAATCTCATTATAGCAAAAAGAAAATAGCATTAATTATTAACATTAACGTAAAACGTAAAAATAACATTTAACCTGTTTTCTATTTAAAGATATTGCTTTCTTTATGTATTTAAATTTTTTTTTAATCAAATTGTTGTTATTGTAATGTTAACTTTTATGGACGTTAAGGTATGTTCGATTTGCTCTTTGTCACGTTTGGTTTCTTTTTTATAGTCCCAGATGCAATGATATCTTTCTGATGAAATTTGTTGCGGAACAGAAAACATGTGCGCTACCAATAAACTGTTTTACATCAGATAAACAAATTTATATGCAGAGCATACTCAATCGCAAATACATAAATTGAATTCAATGAATCAGATCTTTGGAAAACCACATTAAATGTCTTTCTTGCTCTGATGTCCGCAATGGATAGTTATTTTTATTTAATTTTGAAATTATGTATAGTAAACAAAAAAAAATAAAAGCACCAGATACTCTTATTTCATTTAAATAGACATTAAATTTGAAGCATTTAATGGTCTGGAAACTAAGAGATTGTTAAGATGATCAAAAACTCTGAAGATCGTTTTCTCGGAATCTATTTTCTTAAAATTTAAATATCAGGACCGACGCTCCCGATTGGCGCAAGAAGTGCTTCTTATATTTCTAATTTCCCAAAATTGAGGAACGCACGCCAATATTGACTTGGATCACTAATTTAGCAAAAAAAAAAAAACGATATTCAAAAGAAATCCAAAGAGACCAGAGCTATTATGAAGAACTATAACTTCCAAGGATACACTCGAAATAGGGAATCATTTGCGTATCCAGTGAAAACCATCAGCAATGCTGCTAACTGACGTACCGCCATCCGCCAGCAAAAACTCTTTGAATTATGGAAGATTTCTGAATATGGAGACGAAAGCCGCTCGTGGAGTGCACAAGCAATAGAGTTACAAGAAACATTGGTTACTCTAAAAGAAAAAACAGCGCACGGAAAGACTTGATCGAAGATTCTATTTCGGGAAATGTTGAGGAACGGAAAGATTTACAAAAAACGGGCACGACTGGGTCGCACGTACTTTCTCCTATGTGCCCAATCACATTGGCTTAACTTTGAAAGAAACAAGGAACATTTACATGGAAAAAGTGCCAAAACTTAATAGTTTTTAGTAAAAATTAGTACGCCAACAGACGTCTTATATATTATCGAATTTATGAAAAAAGTATTTCGAAAATTGTAGCACTGATTTTGATATTTTATTAAAATCCAATTAGCCGTTACCGAGAAAGTTGAAAATAAAAAAAAAACGTTTTATGAAAGTTACCGTTAATAGACTTTTCTCGTAAGTTTTGTTTTTATAAAATGAGAGCAAATATATATATAATAATAATAAAAATAGTAATAATAATAATAATAGTAATAATAATAATAATAATAATAGTAATAATAATAATAATAATAATAATAATAATAATAATAATATTAATAATAATAATAATAATAATAATAATAATAATAATAATAATAATAATAATAATAATAATATTAATAATAATAATAATAATAATAATAATAATAATAATAATAATAATAATAATAATAATAATAATAATAATAATAATAATAATAATAATAATAATAATAATAATAATAATAATAATACTACTAATAATAATAATAATAATAATAATAATAATAATAATAATAATAATAATAATAATAATAATAATAATAATAATAATAATAATAAAAATTATAATAATAATAATATTAATAATAATAATAATAATAATAATAATAATAATAATAATAATAATAATAATAATAATAATAATAATAATAATAATAATAATAATAAATAATAATAATAATAATAATAATAATAATAATAATAATAATAATAATAATAATAATAATAATAATAATAATAATAATAATAATAATAATAATAATAATAATAATAATAATAATAATAATAATAATAATAATAATTTTTTTTTTTTTTTTTTTTTTTTTTTTTTTTTTTTTTTTTTTACTTTACTTGTGGAGGAATGCGTTACGCACCATAAGGAGGTATCCATACCTCCCCGTGTGCCGGACTCACCAAGGAATTTCAACCTTATAATGGCATACCGGCTAAACCTCCAAAAGTGTCTCGAAGATCACCCTCCTCGGGACTACGGGTTGCATTTCTTCAAGGGGGGTCCTGTTGTACTGCCCATTCTGGGCTCACGTATTCTAGCGGGATCTTTTCTTCCTCTCTTTTCTTCGTTCCTAGGTTAGGATGGGTTAGGTTAGGTAGGTTTAGGTTAGGATAAGGTTAGATTAGTTAGGTAACATTAGTTTAAGTTAGTTTTTTTAGGTGAAGTTAGGTTACGTTAGTTTAAGTTGGTTAGGTTAGATCTGGTTGGGTTAGCAGATTAATAGGTTAGGGTAGGTTAGGAACGCGGAACTGTTCTTCTTCCCTTTTCTTGGTTCTGAGGATCTGGTTGGTGTATGTACAGATCACATTCCAATTATGTTGGCTGGTTAGCATCTTTTCGACTATATTCTCTGGAGTGATGGTGCCAATGTTTCTCTCCAGTTCTTCTCTTTGTGTTGCCCATCTTCTGCAGGCGAAGAAGGTATGTTGTGCGTCGTCTTCTTGAGAGTCCCCGTACTGGCAGGCTGGACTACTCGTTTTGCCGATCCTGTGGAGAAAGGCGTTGAAGTATCCGTGTCCGGTAAGTAACTGGGTGACGTAATAGTTGACCTCACCGTGTTTCCGGTCCTTCCACTCAGCCACATTTCTGATTAGCCTCGCCGTCCATCGTCCTCTGCTTTGTGAGCACCAACGCTCTTGCCACTTCTGTATCGTCAGCTGCTTAGCCTCTTCGGATGCCGCTTCCACTCCCATTTCCTCCTTTTTGTCGTGGACGTACTTCCTCTCTGTCGCTAGGAGATCAATAGGTGTCACTCCAGCGATTACAAGAACAGCTGGTTCCGACACCGTTCGATAGGAGCTTGCCACACGTAAAGCTCCGCATCTTTGCACTGCCGCCATCTGTTTACGGTACTTCTCCTGTTTAAGTGCATCCGCCCATATTTCGCTGCCGTACAGAAGGATGGAGTGAGTTGTCGCCATCAGTAGCCTTCGCTTACTGGCCGTTGGTCCCCCCACGTTCGCCATCAGTCTGCTCAGTGATGTGGTAGTTTTTGAAGCTCTTTCCGCTGCTGTCTTTATTTGTTGCCAGTATGTTAGCTTTGTGTCGAGATTCAATCCCAAGTACTTCACTGCCGCGCTGCTTCTTATCACTTCGGTCCCAATTTGGAAGTCGATTTGTGTGGGAATCCTCTTCCTCGTCAGAAGAACTATCTCTGTTTTTTCCGTGGCTAGGCTGAGTCCATGCTCTTCTATCCATGAATTTGTTCGTCGCATGACCTGGTTCAGCTTTCTTTGCGCGCTATCGGTGTCTCGTGCCATAATCACCGCGGCGATGTCGTCAGCGTAGCCAACCAGGAAGGCATCATCAGGCATCTCCATGCGTAGGATATCATCATAGGAGATGTTCCACAGGTCTGGTCCTAAGATTGATCCCTGCGCTGCGCCAGATGTGACTTCCTTCCTTCGTGGGCCTTCTGTAGTTTCGTAAATCAGCTCTCGATCCCTGAGATAGTTTTTCACCATCCGTAGAAGGTAGGCAGGAACGTGGAATCTCCATTCGAGCGCATGTAGAATATCGCTCCACCTGGCCGAGTTGAAGGCATTTCGTACATCCAGTGTTGCCAGCAAGACGATCTCTTTCGAGTAGTGGTTTCTTTGTTGGGCAACTTGGGTGGCGTGCACTACTTCTTGTATTGCTCCGATAGTAGAGCGGCCTCTCCGGAAACCGTACTGTCTCTCTGATAGATCGCCCGACGCTTGTACTGCCGCTGAAAGCCGTGGTTTCAGAAGTTTTTCCAAGAGTTTCCCCGCGGTGTCTAGCATGCACAGGGGTCTGTATGCCGATGGGGAGTCCGGGTCTCCTTTTCCTTTGCTGATGAGCACCAGCCGTTGTTTCTTCCAGCTCTTGGGGAAGATGCCTTCTTCGAGGAGGCTGTTAAACATGTTCAGCAGTAATTGGGGACATGCTTGGGCAGTCACTTTCAGAACTTCTGTGGGGATTCCGTCGGGACCAGGGGCTTTTCTATTTTGTAGTGCCTGCACAGCTATGCTCAACTCTTCCTCACTAAAAAGTGGGATATCCTGTCTTTGGACCGGTGTGTTGTCAGGTGCCCTGACAGGGTGAGTTGGGAATAGTGTTTCAACAATGTGCTCCATTTTTTCTTCGCTAAGAACAGGGGGTGTCATCTGAGCTCCGAGTTTACGCGTAACAATCTTATAGCCTAGTCCCCAGAGGTCGCT
Source organism: Platycheirus rosarum (assembly GCA_963971375.1). Lineage (NCBI taxonomy): Eukaryota > Metazoa > Arthropoda > Insecta > Diptera > Syrphidae > Platycheirus > Platycheirus rosarum. Next base: position 92,290,616 of record OZ020509.1, read on the forward strand.
ATTTACATCACGGCGGAGATCCTCCCATCTCTCTCTCTTGCTCGAATTGATGGCCCTCTTGAGCTCGGATCTCTTGGTTCTGAACTCCGCTGTGGCGTCCTCCATAGGTTCAGCGTTTCTTCTTCTCCCCCTGGTGACTATTCGACGAAGTTGTAAACATCTCCGGCGTAACGCAGCTATCTCTTCTGTCCACCAGTACACTGGATCTCTGTTTCTGTTGGCACCACTCGTTCGGGGCATTGAGGAGTCGCAGGCGAGCCGAATTAGTTGCATCGTGGCTTCAGCTTTGGTTTCAGCAGGTCCTTGTACTTGTAGCACAGCATCTGCCCCTTCCTCGATCACTTCCTTAAAAATATCCACGTTAAGCCTGTTTAAGTTCCACCTTGGAGCCCGTGGTTGGTGACGTAGGTTTAGGGCTCGTTGGTTATCCTCCAAGTCAAAAACGATATACTGGTGGTCGCTTCCTGTATAGTCCTCGATTACTCTCCAGTTCTTTATTCTTGCAAATACGTTGTCCGTCGCAAAGGTAACATCTGGAATAGTGCCTCTGTGTCCTGGTCTCCTGAAGGTGGGGGTATCTCCTACGTTAGCTACGTATAGTCCACGTCTCGCGGCCATCTCGAGTATTTGCCTTCCTCGAGAGTCTGTAGTTGGCATACCCCACTCCTGTCCTCTGGCGTTGAAGTCTCCAGCTACTAGGATATCTCCTTCGGTTTGATTTAGAAAATCTTCTAAATCTTCCAGTTTTGTACGGAACTCTTCAATTCTTTCGTTAGGAGTGAGGTATATGCTAACTACTGTCAGCCTTTCACTTTTCACCCATGCGAAACCTCTTTCTGCCCCTTTTCTCTCAATGAGGAATTTTCTTGTGTCAGGGATCCAAACAGCAGCAGTTCTGAGCAGATCCGGTATCCAGTTTGGTCCGTCCTTATCACGGTATTGCTCGCTTACGATGACGATTTCTGCTCGCAATTCCACAACAAGTTTTGTCAGGAGGCTATCAGCGGTAAGACCCCTGTGGACATTCGCTTGGAGAATTATGGTCATTTTGAGGACGCTTTTTTCGCCTGTTCAAGTGCTTTCTTAAACACTTGGCAGTTTCCTGTGCCCGGCACGTGGTTCAGGGATGGTCTGTTTTCCAGGTCGGCACAGAGGCAACATTTTGGAGGATTATTGCAATCCTTCATTTTGTGTCCTTTCTCTCCACAGTTAATGCAGAGTCCTTGGCCCTTTCTGTCCATGCTGTTACAAGACGATTGTATATGGCCATATCCGAAGCATTTGAAGCACCTTTTAACTTCAACTCGTCTGCGGATTCGACATTGAACCCATCCAATTTTTATCTTGGGGGACTTCAGCATATCGTTGGCTGCTCTTGCGCTTATTTGGACAATGGCTATCTTCAGCGAGCTTCTGTTTTTACCAGTGATCGCAACCTGGATATCTGTTGTAACATCGGGGAGTTTCTTTTTAATAGCTTCCTCGACTTCCTCCACAGTTGTCAGCTCGTCCAGGTCCCTAATTTCGATGGCCACTTTCGGTTCGAGGTTTTGAACCGTTGCTTTATCTCCTAGTATGGACTTCAGGGATTCACCAAAGGCTTTTTTGTCTTTACTTTTTGCTCCGAGTTCCAAAAGCACATGTCCAGATTTTGTTTGCCGAACATTTTTGACAATGGTTTCGGTGTCGTCTGGATTTGCTTTGCTTCGGATTTCCCTCAGAATATCGGTGAATTTCTCCGTTCCCTTCGGCTTTATTAGGATAGCTTCAGGTCGAGCTCTCCGTCGGTCGCGTTTTTTTTCCTTCTTCTTCTTTTTCTTTTCTTTTGGGCCTTCTTTAGGTTTTCCTTGATTCCATCATATCCCATATGATGAAAATATCATGACGGTCTTCAGAAACATAATAATAATAATAATAATAATAATAATAATAATAATAATAATAATAATAATAATAATAATAATAATAATAATAATAATAATAATAATACAAATAATAATAATAATAATAATTTTAATAATAATGATAATAATAATAATAATATTTCAATTATGTGTCTGTAAGGCACAATGCTTTTAGAATGCAACTGGATGTTGCACGACACTTTTAGAGAAATTAGAGAAATATTAAAGAATTTTTTTCGGCGCAGTAGATAGAGAACTAGGTGACTATTTTCTCACTTAAAACCCACGGACACTAGGAGTTAGAAAAATTGCTTCCCCAACTGAGAGTCGAACTTACTATCTCTCTTTTAGTAAGCAAACATCTTATCTACTGCACCACTGCAACTCGCGTCATTGTTGATGGGACGGACTGATATTTTGTCATTGTGATGACTGAGCCCCGTTACCGCAGGAATATCTCCGTGTCATCGTTGTCATCGTATGTCATTAAGAGCATTCGAGGTTGCGTACTTACCTGGTTCAATAGCTTCGGTGTTGTAATGGGCGGATTAAATTTTTTTATTTGCAATTTCGTATACCCAAATTCAAGCTGATGGCCAGATGATGAACAACAGATTTGCTATCAAAACCCAAACCGCAAGCATGTTTCTTCTTCTCCAACGAAAGACTTGTGTCATTCGTATGATCGTCATTGTAGGTAGCGATGACACGGTGAACTATGATAGTGCACTGTCGGTGCAGTAACATATTTTCTTATGACGTCAGAGTGTCATTATGATCACCCATTTCGATGACCGTGTAAACCTAACTTAACATCCAAATTTTAATTAAAGAACCCAGCTGGTTCTTACGGGGAGATGAAAGTAGCTGAAAATCGCTTGGTACAAAGCATACCCACAGTTTCTATAAAGGAATCTAATCAGCAATGCTGTCTTCAGAATAGACCTAATCTTCATATAATACGGATACAAACCAAACATTTAGAATTTAAGACCACCTATGGGGCTATGAGACACAAGAATGCATTACTTCTTACTCACCTCGAGAATAAATGATATTGGGATCACAGGACGAACTTGCCCAACATCACCTACTAAACTTCCAGTAATAGGAGCACAAATTGTTGAGCAATGTTTTCGACCACAAGAAATGTATATGTCAACAGCGGCACCCATCATCGACGATTTGGAAGCAGTTCACGAGGAATAGCTACAACTTCGAGTTAGAGCTCCCATACTGCGGCCCTGGTAACACTTTTTATAATACTGACACAGAAATTCTCCCACAAGCCTGGCGGAAGAGATCCATAATCACTTTGGAATGCACAGAGGGCGAAGGTCAGCAAAGAACCATGCTAGTTGAAGAAGCTTATTGGTTGAGTTTTAGCTCAACGCTCAGGTTAACGATAAGAAACAATTTTTGATTTAGTTTTGAGGCTTCCCTTATCTTTCTCTTCGCAATTTTATTCGGTTAAATAAATGGAATTGTGCTTGATGAAACAACGAAAACTCAGTTTCTTGAAATCAGTTTTTACCAGATAATAGATATATATAATCCATCTCATGACACTCTGAGAAAAAATTGAAACTGTTTTCGGAAAAATGTAAGCTTTAATAACTGTTATTTGTTATGTTCAGTTAACATTTGAGCCTAACTCTTTTTATTGTTCTTAGCAGCTTAAGAACAAATGCGTGAATTTTTCTCAGAGTTTATTTATTTTTTATACCATTTTCTAGAAAAGGATTCTGTTCGTAGTTGTGGGTTAACTATAGGGCAAACGCTGGATCGGAGTTTTATTAATTCGTTTCTATTACACAATTATCTTACAATTTGTAAGATCGTACATTACAAAACGCCGCAAGATTTCAATTTTTTAAGCACTGAGCTTTAAGATAGTTTTTAGTTGCCATAATCATTTCTTCAGAAAATCATAATTCTCAACATCACCAAAAATCATTCAATCATAATAACGATTGTCTTTATGCCCCTAATGGACTACGTGATCGTATAAATCTCACTCGATTTGCTTAGCTCACCCGTACAGATACTAGTACTTATGGATAAACTTATCTATTTTGTCTTTCCAAACAAGAAATTACAAGCCAACACCTTCTTTAACTGAAATCCAATTGACGTATGTATCTCTGAATCTTCTCAATTGTGAAGATCTGTAGAAACCTTTGAAATGTTCATCAATATTCCGATGATTGATATGCCGGTGAATATTGCTACGTGATAAGACTTCAAAGTGACAATTCATAAATACCGTCACTCCTGAAACCCAGTCAAAAAAAAGCACAAACAATCTGTCCAGTGCTTTGAAACTCACGAACCTGATCGTACTGCCATATACATAACATAACCATCGATCAATATTTATTCCGATATCGATAACATTGAAATTGTGTCACTCATTGACTCATTTTTTTACATTTCAGATCTCGAAAACTAAATTCCTGTTAAAATGACATCGATTATCAGAATATTCAACGACAAGATCGCTGATCTTTCAAATGGAGTTGGTAAGTTTGAAACAATATTTTACATTTTTATAAATTTTGCTTTAAACATTTTTTATTACTTTTCAGACAAAACAATCGACAATTGGCTGCTGATGAGCTCACCCCTGCCACTGCTTACCCTACTTGGAGCGTATCTGACGTTTGTGCTGAAAGTTGGACCCGCGTTTATGGCCAACAGGAAACCGTATAATCTACAGAAAGCTATGGTAGTTTATAATGCGTTTCAAGTTATATTCTCTACCTGGTTGTGCTACACAGTAAGTTTAAATTTATTTTTCTTAAACGTCAAAAAGCAACTGTCAATATGAATTTCTTTTTCTTTAGTCCGTTCAAGAAAGCAGCATTATCTCACATTTGATGGAAAAGAAATGCGAAGTTCATCGGGATAGAAGACAGAACTTACTCTTGTATTCCGGTGCATGGTTTTACTTCTTTTCAAAGATTGTTGATTTCTTGGATACGATATTCTTTGTTTTGCGCAAAAAACAAAATCAAGTTACTTTCCTGCATGTTTACCATCACACAACAACGGCGCTGTTTTCGTGGGGATATTTGAAATACGCTCCTGGTAAGTTAAGAACATAATAGCTTTGTTCGATGTCGGAACTGGGGCGCACTGGTATGCTCTGAAATCGCACTGAAGTGTTTTATGTGACACTTTTTTCGCCCCAGTGTTTTTGCACTGTGTTCGATGTGAACACCGAGCACGCACTGAGTGCACTCTCATGCGCCCCAGGTATTTTCTTGGTGTAAGAAATCGGAGCTGTCAAAATTCAAATCAGCTGTTGACAGAAGTTCGTTTTCAGAGAAGGGAGGAATTTATTTGCAAATTTGGTGTGCTATTTTATGATATCAAATATTTCGTAGATTATTTTGTAGCTTTTAAGTTAGTCATGTGTTTATAGACAGAATATTGCTTTCGTGGGTTTAAAGAAAATAAATTTAAATGAAAGAAATGTCAAAAAATAGAGATGTCTTCAATGAGCTGTTCGATGTTAAATCAACACCGGAGCAGCTATGCAGTTTTTTGAAAGTTTGACGAAATGCACTGACATTCTCCAGTGCGCACTGAGGCAGGGAACATTGAACAAACCTAATATCTTATTTGGTACATCGAAAGGTTAAAGTACTAAAAAAATTTTATAAGGCACAATGCCTTTTACAATGCAACCGGGATGTTGCACGACACTATTTTTGATATCTGTTGTTAAGCGTGAAATACCATACATAGGTGCTTATTATATTCAAATGATTCGCAACGATTCAGATTAAAATATCTCATGCTTAACAAATTTCTCGAAAAGCTTAACCTTAAAAAGTTAGTGACAAAAAATCTGTCTGTCCGTCTGCAGCGTAAACGGTTTAAGCGATTACCTTCAAGTTTGGTATGTGTGATTCTTTTGGCATTCCTCAGAGAGGAATTTGAAATTTAATTTTTAGTGCTAAAAATAAAGGGTACCTGTCATATAATATATATAAAAGCTTAATTTTCTCGAAAACGGTTACAACCATTTTGATGAACATTTTCGAGATATTTTTGTAGTTATTGGCTATCGTTTTATAAAAACCAAATTCGCCGGAAAAGTCTATTAACGGTACCTTTCATGTAACGGTTTTTTGAGTTTTCAAATTTCTCAATAATTTTCAAATATCTCATTGAATTTCTATTAAATTTTATTTTAAAATTAATTCGGTTTACGAAAAGTTTGAATATTTTCCTTGGCTTTTTATAATGAATTTTCGATTTTTTTTTGAAAATTCAATATTTTTAAAAGTAATAAAAAAAATACTTTAAATTTTATGATCAGCAGTACACTAATAAACTTTTAAAGCACTGCGCACCAAAATCTGAAAAAAAAACATTTTTTTAAACTAATAATAAAATCAGGATTTATCAAAATCCGTCCTACAATTTTCGAAATGCTTGCTTGCGATTATAGGTACTATAATGCAAGTTATATGCATTCGTGCAGATTAAACATTTTAAGATAATAATCAAATATGACATTACGATGATAGAGACATATATTTGAGTTCTGTCCGCCTATCGCCTGTCTGTACGGATGTATTTTGGACTGCAGCCTAAACGGTTTGGCTTATCGTCTTCAAATTTAGAACTTAAGGTTATTTTGACATTCTAAACAGAGGAGTTGTTTCAATTTTTTTTACTTCACAAATTAACGGTACCTGTTCTATAACCGTTATGTAAGTTTATTTTTCTCGAAAACAGCTCCAAGAATTTTTCTGAACAAAAATCTGTGTTTATTCTACAATGTGACTGCACTCCGCACATATGAGCAAGTACATGCGATCCAGTCGTTCAATTAATTTTCTTTGACTGTCTCGAGAACTGGTTAACCGATTACAATTAAAATTGATATTCAGAAAGATTTAAGTGGACAAAATAATTTCAAATTAAAATATTTTTGAAAAATATTTGTTTTGTATTAATATTTTTTTATTTTTTTTTTTTGAAAAATCAATATTTTGAAAACGGCTGAGTGATTTTTTTTAAATGTAGTTTTTTTGTGCTTAACTTTGTTTTATTGATTTTTTTTTTCTAATTAAAAAAAGTAGTTACATAATAATTTATTTTTGTATATTCTCCTAAACCGATTAATTATTGATTGTAATTTTGTTAATGTTTCGTAAATTCTTTCCTTTTTAATTATTGTACTTGCGGTTATACATAGGTACTATAAGAGAACTTTAGGATTCGTAAAAATATAAACGAAATCGAGAAAACAGTCAAACATGACATTACGATCATAGAGGAGCATAAAAAATGTGGCAAAAAAAGTCTCCTCTCTGTCTGTCGGTCTGTACGTATAACGAGTTGCAGCCTTAACGGCTTAAATAATTACCTTCAAATTTGGTATATGTACGATTCTTTTGGCATTCCTCAGGGGGGAATTGAAATTTTATTTTAGGGCTAAAAATAACGATACTTGCCGTACAACCGTTAAGGAAAAGCTTATTTTTTATATATATAACGGTTTTTTTAATTCTTTACTTTCTCGGTAACGGCTCATTAGATTTCTATAAAATTTTATGTTTGAATGGATAGATCTAGCAGCCAAATTGATTCTGCAAAATTTTGAATATTTTATTTTGTCTATTTAGGTATACCTAACTAATTTTTGAATTTTTTTGAACATTTAATATTTTTAAAACTAATGAAAATTAAATATTTCAAATTTATTGATCACCTGTATATTAATAAACTCTAAAATAACTGCATACAAAAAACTAAAAAAAAAAATAAAAAACAGGATTTTATCAAAATCTGTCCCAACTCCACTTCACTGTCAACTCTAAAGTATTGGTATCATATGAAGCGAAAATTATGTGCTGAAAGCTAAGAAAAAAATCTTACTTTCTCAGCCGTACCAGAAGAATGTTACATGCTTAAGTTTTTGTGGTTTTGCAAGTACATACATACAAATCTGGTGATTTTGAAGACTATACTAGTTCCAAAGCGCAAAAACTATATTCGAAAAATTTTCCTTTCGAATACTTTTCAAAATAGTTGGTTCAATTACTAAATCGTTTTTCCAAAAAAAAAAAATACAAATTTAAGAAAATTTTAGATTACAAAACTAGGTATACTAAGTTTTAATTCAAATTGTTGTTTTTGTTTATTTCAGGTGAACAAGGCGTCATTATTGGTATTGTGAACTCTTTCGTTCACATCATCATGTACTTCTATTACATGGTATCAGCAATGGGACCCAAATATCAGAAATTCCTTTGGTGGAAGAAATACATGACATCAATTCAACTGATCCAGTTCGTTCTAATTCTATCCTACATGATTATTGTTGCTGTCAAGGATTGCAAAATGCCAAAAGCCCTAACATTTTTCTTTGTGGTCAATGCCTTAATCTTCTTGTTCCTCTTCGGTAATTTCTACAGGAAAACTTACAACAAAAACAGAAAAGCTGATGCCACAAATGCTGCCACCTCTGCAAAACCAAAGAAGAATTCGTTGCTCGCTCACGGCGATCAAATGAAACGACTCATCGATGTGAACAACAACAGCACAGTCAAGGCGCTCAAGGCCGAATAGAATAACTTTTCTTTTTTTTGTACATTAATTATTAGTTTTAATATTTTTATCTTAATATTAAGTTATAGGGTAAATGTTAGTGTGAAATACTTTAATAATTTTATTTTATTAATTTTTTTTTTGTAAACGTAATATAAAGGGATATAAAAAAAATTACGCGGTACCAGCGGACTGTGACGTAAGAACTGAGTGAATGAGAATTAGATTTAATCGATAAAGGAAATATTTTTTTTTATAAATCAACAAAGATATATGAAGTGCAAAATACACACGACGGGGAAAAAACCTACTGAATTTTTTGTTGATCTCTCCATGAGAGCCCGGACAAAAACAGAAACTTTTAAACAAAAATTGTTCTTTTTGAAAAATAAAATAATTTTGTAAAATATAACAAAATGGTTTTATTTAAAATGCTGTTTTAAAGTGTAAGAGTATAAAGTGAAACTATTGCTAGATTACGCTGACTTTATGAGCCTTGAAAAGAAGTTCCTGGCAGAGTTCTAACCAACCATTCGGGTTGTATCTTCTTGCAACGAAGTGCAACCAAACCCTTTGTCCCACATTATTTGAGAATTTTGTATTTCAAATAAAAATCTGCCAATTGTCTCAAATTCGGATTTAAATCTTTTATTAAATGATGCGAATAACTTGATTCTCTAAAAGAATATAGCTGTTCAACAAAATCTAAGAAATCACACTTACAATTAATTCGTATTAAATATTATTTTGGTTGTTATGCATGATAACTTTCCATTAATGTTTAAAGATTTTTTATATTTTATATAGAAAGTTATTGCATTAATTCAATTTTAAATTAAGTTAAGTAACTTTACATAAACACACTAGAAGAGTTAAATGTAGGAAAATGGTTTTATCTAAATGATAAAGGCATCTTAAAACTATTGAAGAAATCTCCTAGTTATGTAAAGGATCACTGTTATATGAAGTGCCAGAAATTTCGTCAATAACTCTAAAAATTTTGCGCTTAAAGAGTTTAATTTGATTGTCAGAAAACTCCTCGACTTCAGGTATCACGCTCAATAGGAACATTTTGAGAGCTTCTTTTCTTTCAGCCCTATGCGAGTTTTCAGCTTCAAAATTCGTATCCAGCCTTGCAACATCTCCAGAACTCGTAGCTACTTCGCCAACATTTATATCTAATTTAGTTTTTTTTGCTTTAGGCTGTGTTAATTCTGGCTGTATTAATTCTGATAAATCCTCTTCCTCTCGAGAATTGCTCTCATCATCGCATCTTTCTGGTTCGAAAAGTATTTCCTCGGGTTCTTCCTGTTTGAAACTACTGCGTGGTAAACTGTCCAATACTTTTATAAATGGCAAACAAAAATCCATGGCATCTGCCAAATAGTATGCTTTTCTTCGTTTTCTTTGAGATCCATTTGGTAGGGGTTTCAATTTGCGAATGAAAACCGTACGAAGATTACGCCACTTGTCCTTGCATTCAGAAACTGAAAAAAATAAAGTTGAAAATGGAAGCATTAGATTTGATAAGCAGGTAATGGCTTAGCTATAAGATATTTGGTTTTGCACTATATGTACTAGATATGCTCCTTAAACATGTTACACTTTTGAACTGAAAATAATTTTGAATACGTTTAGTCGCCTAGTTGTTTATATCAAGAGGAAATAACTCTTTCACACAAGCAAATCGTTCAACATTCGTGTGGTGAGACTTAAGAAATAATATCCTCACTTATCGGTACGTCCGAAGTTACGGTCGTTGGAAGACTGATGGGCATTTCTAGTAGTGTGAGTATTACGATGAATTTTTTTTTAGGGGTCGCTATTTCACATGGGCAAGCAATGCTAGCCAACATTTATCGAGATGTAATAATTGAATCATTCATTTTTCTATCACCTAATGTCCTTGTTACCGCAAGTGTGCTTAAAATCACAAAAAAAATTAAATTTAAATAAACTAGAGATTAGAGAATATAAACGATGACATTTTTGACATCACAGATGTCAAAAAAAAAGTTAATAAAAATCAAAACATTAAAAATAGAAAGATATTATAATTCCTCCTTTTTTTATAGCAAATGAAATGCAATCCTGCAAATTTGTATCCGCCATTTTTACAAATACAATGAAACCCAAACTTCAGAATTAAAACTGCTTGTGGGGACTTACACGGCGCATTAAATTAACGCGCAACTCTTGCTTATTTCCTTTTGAACTTGTATTCGGTAATGCACCTTTACTTACACGGAAGCATGTTCTTTTATATTACTTTCTGCTAACTTTAATATTACTTTCTGTGTTTCAGTGATCAATATTTAAAAAAAATTATTTAAATGAAATAAATTAATAAAAACTTAATGAATGAATGAATAAATGAAAAATAAATGAAAAGAAACTAATTCCATACACACTTTAAATTCTGCGGCCGTCATGCATGTTTTTTATCTTGTAACGTGTTGTTTGAGCAACATCTAACCAAAACGAGTATGAAGCAAAATAAGAAGAACAAAGGATACAAACAGAGAAAAACGTCAAAAAAGTTGCAGGGCAGTTCTACCCGTGCATGTTCGAGTTCCTCTATTTCTATTTCATTATCTTTCCCTTTCGCACTCCAAGCATGCAAGGCAAACCACGCGCCGTGCAAGTCTCGACTTTGGTAATTTGTTCGTTTGGCATTCCGGATCGGGGTTATTCTGTTAATGCTTCCGGATTACCAAAAAAACAAAACATAGTAGTGCCCCGTGGCTTAGTGGTTAGTGTGTCGGACTGCTAAGCGAAAGAACCTGGGTTCAAATCCAGCTCATAGCCACCTTTTTTTTCTGGGGTACTGCCTCTTGCGAGGAACTGACAAAACCTCCAAGAGTAAAATTTGTCTCGAAAAAGTGCATCTCATGTAGCCGTTCGGACTCGGCGGTTAACTGTAGGTCCCTTCCATTCTTGCAGAGTAACAACACACACACAGGAATGGTTGAGAGTATAAGTCACTAGGCCTTGGCTCCTTAAGGAGCTGTCGCGCCAATAAATTTATTTATTTATTAGTACTGGCACAGTTTGGAAATTATTTATGTTCATGTCTTCCATTATACCAAAATTTTCTTCAATATCGATGTCACTTTATCAATTGACATTTTTTACTCGCGATTATAGGGACTATAAGGCAAGTTTAAGATTCGTGAATATAAAAAAATTGAGATAACAATCAAACACGACATTACGATCCTAGAGAAGCCTAAAAAAGTCATTGGCAAACAATGTCTGTCTGTCTGGGTGTATATCGAGCTGTAGCCTAACTGAACTGGCTGAACACAATAAGCTGGAACGGAAGACGGAGCTGGAGCTGGAACAGATGTCAAAAATGTTGAATATAAACAAATTCAATGTTGCGAACACAATAGGCGTTTTTCTTTATTCACTCAGAAAAGGGATCTGAACAGTCTGAACATTCTGAGCATACTCTGATAATTTTCTGAACCAAGCGTGATCTGAGCGCTTAGATATAATTTTGAAATACGTTCTAGTTCTAGTTCTTTGCTGTCACAAATCGATATTTCTCATATGGCTTGTTCACAGGCGGCAATACTATCCATATAATACTATTGTCTCTTTCGTTTTGGCATCTATTTTTTGAAGAGTGGTGTAGGCAATGTGCATGGTATAGAGTGAAATAGCCCAGAACTCTAAAGTGACGTTAATTTCATTCAGTATTTTCTCAGAATGCTCAGTCAATTTATTCTGAGCGCATATAGCCTTCTCAGAGCACGTTCTGATCATTCTCTGAACGAAAAAACAAGTACAATTTTAAAGATCTGAACGCTCTGAGCGAAAAAAGAAACACAACTTCTTCTTCTTCACAACTCAGACTGCTCTGAACGAAAAAAGAAAAACGCCTAATGGGACGCAGCTGCAGACGAGGCTGCAATACGGAGACGGAAAGGTTGGTTAACTTTTAATAAAGACGTGCAGTTTTTTTGATATTTCACAAAGAAACAAATGGAACACAACAGTGGTGCGTTCTTTTTGAAAGATCTTTGATAAGTTACATTAACATGATTCCTATTTTCGATAGTATTTTCATTCTTATTTTCACAAAAAATGGTAAAAGGTATATATCAGTAGGGGAATGAGGTAACGATTGGAAGAATGAAAGATTTAATATTTTAAGGCTTGAGCTTTGAGATGTTTTCCGTTTAAAAGTGTTTGACATGGTCTAAAAATAATAACTTTAAAAATTTATTGTAGAACATATGGAAACAGTGAGAAAATCTAAAGGTATCCTGAAATTTCTGGGCTACTTTTCTCCCTGATGAGACATATGAAGAACGGCTGACTGCTTTTCTTTTTTGTTTCGAATTTTGAAAGGAAACCTGTCTAGTTGGAATTTTAGCACACAAAAAAAAATGAAAAAGGAGAACCTGCATTCTTCTTCTACACATGCACGTACGTTGATGTTTGATTGGGAGTGTAAAAACTCTTGTTTTTAGCCCGTGCTAGCATTTTGTTTCCCGAACGAGGAATGCTAAAGCTCAACCCTAACATTTTTTTTTTAATTTTCATTCAATTCGTTTTGTGCCAAAAAAAGAACAAACAGTGAAACGATGTAAACAAGGTATTATAATAAATGGGCTGATATTTGACTAATGTCAAAAAACTGCACAGCATCATTGTAGGCACTTGCAAATTGGGACGTACGTCTTCTTTTGACGGCTAATGCACATCCAGCTCCGTATTCCAGCTCCTTTTTTTCATTGTGTTCGCCCAGTAAACGGGTTAAACGATTTTCAAATTTGATATGTGTTCCTCACAGGGGAAATTGAAATTTTATTTTAGGGCTAAAAATACCGGTACTTGCTATATGATGTTTAATAAAAGCTTATTTTTCTCGAAATCACCTCCAACGATTTTGATGAAATTTTTTGAGAATTTTTTTGTTGGTTCTGGCTATCATTTGATCAGAACCACATACGGGAAAAGTCTATTAAAGGGACCTTTCATATAACTTTTTTTTATTTTTGGATTTCTCCGTAACGGCTCAATAAATTTCTGTCAAATGTTATACATATTTGAAGAGATCTGGATAGCCAAATTAATTCTGCATATCAAAATGTTGAATTACTTCTTTCTAATTAAAATTAATTTTAGATTTTTTTTTTTGAAAAATCAATATTTTTAAAATTAATCAAAAAAAAATATTTATTTATTATTTAATCACATGTATAATAATAAACTTTAAAAAAGTGCATACCAAAATGTAAGGAGAATTTTTTTTTCAAAAAACTAAAAATAAAAAACAGGATTTTATCAAAATCCGTCCTACAATTTTCGAAATAGTTTTTTCATAAATTCTTTGTTATTTAAGAGGTGTGGTGGTGTACTTCATTTTTACTAATAACCGTTAAGTATTGTGCTTTTTAATACTTTTTATAAGTTCAAACTGTATTATTTTCAACACAAATGTTACTTCTTTCTGTTAAAGATCTTGCTTTCCAATGTAAATAAGCACGTAAATGAGCACATAAGAGCAAGTAAGTGCGACCCAGTCGTGCCCATTTTTTATTAATAAAATACCTAATTGCAAAATCAATTATTTACCTAGAATATTAAGAAAGTATTTTGTTTGCAACAATAAATTGAACTGTTTTAATTTGATATTTGGTAGCTCTAATAGCAACTTAAACACAGCATCACTCACAATTAAAGCAAAACTCCGGTTTAAGTCTTAATCTTATGTTTAAATTTGTTTATGAAAAGTTTAAACTGCTGAAGCAGCTGATTGAAACTTGTCCATGAATATGTCCCATTTTATCTTACAAACGTTTCTAAATTGATTGAAAAATGATTCAAGTCAAAATGGCACTCTCTCATTCATACAATACGAAACAACTCCAAGCCTATTCAACCTTCAAGCCTTCAACCCCATTTGCAACGTTAAAGAAATTGTATAAATAAAGTTTTTTTTCGATTTTAATGCACTAGAAAGAATCCATAGCGCTATTCATATTCATCCCCTTTTGTTTCTTTTTATTTGAATTTGAATAACCATGTATGAAAAACTATGTATTAGGTACCAATTTAGTTTATTGAAATGAATGAAATTTACTCATAATTCCGTTGTAAATTATTCATTTTTGGCAAGTAACAAGAAAAACTAAATTTAAAATTTCATTACTCAAAAGTGGAAACACTGATGACAACACACAACAAGTAGGTAAAAAATATGTACAAACATACATATATGGTACACATCACTCACTATTAAATAACTCAATACACACAATAAACATACATACTCACCAGATAAGTTCACTTCGTCTGCCACTTCTTGCCATGCTCTTTCAATCACATCTTTTCTGGAGTAGCCAGGAAGATAATAGTTATATAAAACTTCTCGTTTTTTCACCTTACCAACAAATTTTATATTAAATTCTTGATCATTCATTTTGTGTTGATAAACAATCAATTAAGAAAAAGAAATCGATAAATGCAGGCGAAAACCAACCAAACAACTTAAACTAAATATTAAAATGTTATGTGCTGCTCTCACAATCTCAAACGGACGTGTACGTGACCGGACCAGAACCAGACCAGATGTAAACTGATTTCAAACCGGTCCCTTTCTAGTCAATTTAGGTTAGGGCGAGCGTGAGCGATATACATACATACCTCGTAATCCACTCCACTTCCACGTTCAGTTTGGTTCCATTTCCACGAACAACGAAACGAGTAATTTATTTGTAATTATCTCTCTGCATCAGCGTATTAGAACAGGGCTGTCGTTTGGAATTATCAAAAATAAAGTACTTTAGTGGATTAGAGAATCGTGTTTTCGAGAAAATCGGTATGTAAACTGAAGAGCATTAGAGAAACCTGTTTCCAATTTATGACTTAACATTACTTTAAATATTTAAACGAGTAATACTGAACTGAGGTAGCTTATATAATAAAGAAGTAGGTAAGTATTCAAAATTATAACATTTGAAGAATTTAAGCCGTTGTGTTTTTATCGAAATAAAATAGGGTTGATGTGTAATTATTTAAAATTATTAATATGGCATTTGGCATGTTGTGAAACAAAGCTACCACTTTCTTGTGTAATTTTTTAGAGTAACGATGGATTTTCATGCATCTGCATCTTAATTTATGCAAAAAGGAAAGATAGAAGATATAAAAAGTACACTTGTTCAATAGAGAGGGTAGATAAAAAAGGAGATCAACTTCGATAGCGGGCGTTGGTACGTAGGTTGGTACGTAGGTATGTACGTGAACTGTTGTATGCATTCAGACGTTCCTACTGAAGTTTTTTACTTGCGATTATAGGTACCTACTATAATGCAATTTATACATTCGTACAGAAAAAAAAATGAGATAACAATAAAATATAATAAAATAATAAAATACGACGATGATAGAAAAACATATTTGAGTAACTGGCAAAATTGCTTCCATCTGTGTCTGTATGAATGTATTTTGGACTACAGTTGGGCCAATCGTCTTCAAATTTAGAACTTAAAGTTATTTTGACATTCCTCAGACGACTTTGTTTAAATATTTTTTTTTAGCATACAAATTAACGGGACCTGTCAAATAACCGTTAAGTAAAAGCCTGTTTTTCTCGGAAGAGGCTCCAAGAATTTGTATGAACAAAAATCAGTGTACTATTATAGTTGTGGATCATATTTTGAAAAAAAATTAAGATGGTTGGCTAAAAACGGTACCTCCCACAGCACCGGTTTTTTTCTTCGACTTTCTCGAAAACTAATTATCCGACTACAATCAAAATTGATATTCAGGAAGATGTAAGCAGCCTAAGTAATTTTACTTTTTTTGTATTTTTAATAAAAATCAACATTTTGAAAACGGGGCAGTGAATTTTTTTTAAATGTAAATTATTTTTGTGCTTAAGTTTCCATTCTCGAATTATTTTTTTTTTTTATTTTTTAAAAAACATTTGGTAAGCAAACCGTTCCTAAAATTTTGAAAAAAATAACACTTTTTCACATTTTTCATTGTATATGAAATCTATAGTACTACTTTCAAGCAGCATCTAGTTTACCAAAATATTGCCGTAATAGCGCTGCAATAGTTCTTGATATACATTTGTATGGGTTTTGGAGAGTAGAATGAAATCAAATAGGTATAATAATGAAAGAGTAGGTTGTATGTTATATTTTCAGGTTCAAAAAGTGACACTAGACCATATGGTATGGTAGAGTAAAGGAAACAAAAATTAGTATTTCACTTTGATTTTTTTCGTAAACAAACCAAGATTGTGTGTTTGCAATTATTTTTTTGGATTTTGCATTTTTCAAAAATTTTTTTTATTTCTGTAGCTTATTCAGAAATCACATACCAATGTTGCCATATTCGGATTTGACTGTTTAAAGTTTTAATGTATATTGTTCAATTTCGAACGTAATAAGGAATTGAATTTTTTTGTATTTAAACGTAGGTAGGTTCCTATTAACATGGAATAGTAAAAGTTAATGTTTATTCAAAACGGCATTTTAATGCTAACGATCGTACATAGGTATACGGTGTATGTTTCCGTGATTTTTGTCTTTTTTTTGTTAAAATATATTTTATTTTTTTTTTCAAATTTCTATTTTACGGTTCGAAAAATACTAACCATTTTTTGAAGATATTCAAAAGCAATAACATAGGCACAAACATCTTCAAACAATGTGTTTTATTTTTAAATTTAGTAACTAGTTAGGTACTTCAACTCATATTACATTTTTGCAAACCAAAAATGTTTATATAATAAATCAAACATAGTAACCATATATTTGGAAAGCAGCAAATTCTTAAGAAACAAATCAATGCGAATGAAGAAAGATACAGAATACGAGTTGTGTCCATACATATGTATATACAAACACATATGATGTACATTGCTAGCGAAGCTGATAAGAAAAATACATTCATTATTTTGCTTTTGTCTGATGACAGAGTAGAAATCATGAGCGCATTCTTATTAAATAATTAGGGCTCCCATGATAAGGACTTATTTTCTTAAGGAATTTTTGGTCGATCATACATGGGGTTTTTCAATAGGGACTTGATCACTTCGAATTTAATTTGTTAACGCACCCTTTTACTAATTATCGAACTGTCATTGTCAATTTATTCAGTAAACTCAACATTTTTATCATTGTAAAGTACACGAGCGAGCAACGTCGATTATCAAATTCATTGGAGTCGTTTTCGAGAAAAATAAGCTTTTCCTAAACGGCAGGTACCATTATTTTTAGACCTAAAAATAAATTCCAATTTCCCTTCTGTGGAATGCCAAACGATAAACACATACCTACCAAATGTGAAGGCAATCGCTTAGCCCGTTTAGGCTGCAGCTCGTTATACATACTGACAGACAGACAGACATTTTTTTAATAATAATACTAATATCAATTAATAAAATTATATAAGAAAATCTTTGTATTTATTACTTTTTAAATCTGTAGATGTAAGCCGCAGAGTAATTGTTTATTTATTAATAAATAAGAAACATTTTAAGAAATATTCATAAGTCACAATTGTAAGAATCGATTAAAAAATATTTAGAAAAATACTCCGTACTACAGTGCCTTACCAAAACCAATGAAAATCAATGCGCCCCTGATTTCAACACTGTTATTTGACAGACAGGATATAATTGAATTCATGAACATTTTTATTTTCAACGACTTTATTGTTTTCATTGTTTAATATATGTAAATAAAAATTATAGTCTGCAGGACTCAGATCCATTTCGAACTATGGTTCTTCGAACTGCACTTTGGAATTTTGACGCATTTCGAATTCAGACATTATCATCCTTTTTGTTATTGGAAATGATTTTGGTCTACCATTATGGTTAAAACACAATCACACTTTAGCTTCGGTTTCGCCTGACGTTTACAAGTTCAACCATAGGAAATCAATACATCCTATTACAATGTCGCTTTGGCTTTGACGTTACGTTTGGTTCGTGTACAATATAAGGTAACGTGACAAAAATGCAAAGCTTAAGTAGAAATTGGTTGAACTTTTGCTCGCTTTGACAGAAAAAAGCAAAAACAAAAACCGAAATTCAGAATATGCAATTCAAAGCGGACACAAAGCGTGAATGTAACGTGACGAAGCCAAAGTTGAAGCGTGACTGTGTTTTAGCCATTAATGCTTTATCACACGCTTATCTCCTATAGACCGAAACGTTTCAAATCCGTTTATCAAATGAGAATGTTTTCTCATAATGGACGGAAGCATCTGTCAAATTTTCTTCATTCAAAAACCACCAGAAGGTGCCTGTCATATTTTCATCCGTAAAGCGGGGATCACATGGGACAATGCAGAGGCCAAGACAATGAGACAAGACAATCATTGTTTAATGTGAACAATTGTTTCCAGAACAAGACAATTGTAATTACATTGTCCTCCGAGCTAGCCTGCCGAGCTTTCTTTGAGGACAATTATCGACATTATCCAACCCCGTTCAAGAAGCTCGGACAAGACAACTGAGAATTGTCCCATTGTCTTGTCTGCGTGTGAACGCTGCTTAAAATGCGCTGCCGAGTGCGTAAGCAAAACTCATCGAAACTTGACGAAACGGAGCAATCAGCCATTAAGGACACAAATACGAATTACGTATTTGTTCTCGCTCATTTAACGACGTGCCCATCCGCGTCATCACAGCCATTAAGGTGTATAAACATTTCAACTTGTTTTAACGATCGCATATTATAGGCAAATTGTATAGCTTGAAAAGCCTCAAGAACCTTGGCGATAATAGTTGCTGAATCCTATATTTGTCTGCAAAGCTCTGTGATTCGTACTGAACTGAAATTGTTGAGGTATGTTATCTGCCATTAACAAAAATTGCGGTTTGAACATTTCTGACTTACATAACTCTAAAATCTATTTAAGAAAAGTTCTGAAACTATTAGATCCCAACTTCAAGCAACTCCACTAGTCATTTAGTCATAATCCAGCTAAAGTTCAAGTTCAAAAATATCAAGTTTCTTTGCTTCCTCACTAAAACAAATCAATTAATTTCAACACTGCAATGCAAATCAAAAGACCGCGCGCAATCAAGGTCATTGACATTTAGTCATTTTCAGCCGCAAGCATTATATTAAAAAACCACACGACCATCTTCTCTAATATAAAAAAGAAACTGTTACTTTTCAATGAATTTTATAATCCGATATGCATAAATGTTAATGATCAATCTTTGACAAATATTAATGCCACAAGCTTGGGGTGTCTATAAAGTTAAACCAAAATCTGTATAATCTGGAGGACTTCGAAGCACAATTTTTTTTTTTGAATGTCTTCGACCGGAAGCAGCCTCAAGCTACTCGTGGATTGCCAAAGAGAGTGAAGAACAAAACTAGTTAGGCAGATTAAACTGTTGGATTTGATCTTGAATTTCACAATAAGATGTGATTTTTATTTTCAATATTATGCATATTAAAATATTATTGGGAACAGGGTGATTTCATTAGGTGAGGTCATACCAAATGTCGGTTTAAAAACGATGAAGAACTTAGTATATTTAAGAATGCATTTTCGCTAAGTACTAAGTTAACCAATAATTTCAAAAAAAATGTATTAACGTCTCAAAACAATTAAAATTGGGTTAATACCCTTATGGAAACTTATTTAGAAAAAAATTGTATGTCAACGCACCCTTGATGGCTATATTCAAATGAGAGCTTAAAAGTAGAAACACAATCACGCTTTACAACCGACTTTGACAATTTTTTTTTTTTTTGACAGGAGGAAATCTTCAAAAGACACTTGGCCGTATTCGACACCAAGTAGTGTGGGACTCTTAACCACTAAAACCACCTCTTTATCAGGACCAATCTTGAGAGATCGACATCAGATTTTTCTTTCTTAACTTTGTAAAATCACTTTGGGGGAAGTTTAAACTTTTAATACTTTCCCATGTTTTTTTAGACCATAAGCTCATGAGGCTTGGTTCTTCTTAATCTCCGAACATGGTTTCTGGTATTCAAGACGGACACCATTTCGGAATTGGTATGACTTTGCAGTCTCTGATTATGCGATACAGCGTATTTTTTAACAACTTCTGTAACCGTTTCTATTTGTAAGTCACGATGTAGATCGCTATTTCTTATGTACCAAGGTGCATTAACTATTCCACGAAGGACTTTGTTTTGGAATTTTTGGATGATTTCGGTATTTGTTTTCTTTGTACAGCCCCATAATTGGATACCACAGGTCCAAACAGGCTTTAGTACTTGATTATACAGCATTATTTTGTTTTGGGTTGATAAATCAGAGTTGTTACCAAGTAACCAGTACATTTTCTATATTTCAAGTTTAGTTCTTCTCTTTTCTTTTTGATGTGCTCTTTCCACTTTAGCTTTGCATCCAAAGTCATTCCAAGGTATTTGGCCGTATTGGCGTAAGGTACAGCTTGATTATTAATGAATATTGGAATATTGTTTAAATTTTTATTTGACAATTTGAAAAAGTTCAAATATAAGGAAATGTTTAAAGTTATCACAATACTGTTTTTTCTACAAACGTTTTGTATGACGTACGTAAGAATAACGTAAAAAAGCTATTGATATACAAAAAAGTTCATGATACACAAAAAAATTCGAATTGTCTAAACTTTTGCTCGCCTTCTGACATTTAACTCAATGAATACGTTCAAATTGTATTTTTTTTTATTTTTACAGTAGGTTCTCAATATTTTGACATTCACGATTACAGAACAGCGCTCTAAAGCTTTATATACGTAACTGGACGAAGTTCGTTACCGAGAAAGCCCAACATTAAAAAAAACCGTTATATGAAGGGTACCGTTAATAGACTTTTCCCGGAAATTTGGTTCTAATCAAATGATAGCCAATACTAACAAAAAAATTCTCAAAAATGTTCATCAAAATCGTCGGAACCGTTTTCGAGAAAAAAAGGTTTTTCTTAATCGGTCATATGGCAGGTACCGTTATTTTTAGGCCTACTAATAAAATTTCAATTTCCCCTATGGAGAATGCCAAAATAATCATACACACAAAATTTGAAGATAATCGGTTTAGCCGTTTAGGCTCCAGCTCGTTATACATACTGACAGACAGACAGACAGAGAGACAGACAGACATTTTTTCTCGATCACTTTTTTAGACTTCTTTATGATCGTAATGTCATGTTTGATTGTTATCTCAATTTTTTAATATTCATGAATCCTAAACTTGCCTTGTAGTCTGTATAATCGCAAGTAAAAAGAACTGCGACTCGTACCAACCATGCCCTTCAAACCTTGAAATTTTTTGCCACAAAATCTAAAACGAACTAGCGATGGGTCGATGGGTGAGTTAAAAGTGTTAGTCTAATCTGGTAACTGGTAAAGAGGATACAAAATATTAAAATCGTACTTGTTCGATAGAGAGGGGGGATCAAAATATAGCGATATTAATGCATGAAGATTATAGGAAATACATGAATGTGGATTTACATATTCGTTTTCTAACAAATGGCAGAGAATATTTTTTGGCTAATTTGGTAATTTTGCATTTTAATAGTAATTGTAATTAATTAATTAATTGTAATTAATTACTAATTAAAAAAAGAAGACATTTCTTATCTAGATCTGGATCACTTTGAAATTCATGGTTATTAGCAAGATTTGCACTACAAAATTCGTACAAACATGTTTTACACATAGTATTCGATAACTTCAACTAAAAATGATTTCTCATATTTTTTTTCTATTCTTTTTTTTATATATTATTATATTTAAATTAAATTTCTTTGTCCTTTTACCTCTCTTTCCATAATATGTATTTCCATATTCGTTTTTATATACATTTGTCTTAATTAATTTCACCTTTTCAAATGTCACTTATTGTGATGAACAACAATTGTAATAAAATTTTAATACTTAACTATAAGATTAATCTTGAAGTATAATGTTAAATTCTTAAGAAGATAATAAATAAACGAAACGAAACGAATATATGACATTTCCCAAATATAACCGAAGTTTGCATTTCATTTGTATTTTGTTGTGGTTTTGAAAAGTTTTGTCAAAGTAAAAGTAAAAAAAAATTAACTTCACACAAAACACTGCCTAAATCCAATAACAACACAATTTTTTAAAGTTCTCAAAGTGTTTAATTAGATTTTAAATAGTAAAATGGTTTCCGTTTATAACTGTGGGCAACTTAGTGCAGCACTTAAGTAGTTTGTAGTTAATGTATTATATATAGGTTGTCCGCCAATATCTTCATTACGTCGTCATTCATCGCCATCAAATGATGATATTTTTCGAGTTCCTCAAATATTGATGTTTTAATTAAATTTTCTAGCGAAACCAATTTCTTTGTACTTCTAGCTTCTTCTTTTTATCTCTTTTTTACGATGCCGTTGAAAATGGTTGTGAAAACATGGCAGCAAGTTGTCAAATGGCATTCAAACTGTTACAAAAAAATTCAATTTGGTTTCATGTTCGTTTTTGCAAGAAAAATCTAAAATCTGAAAATTTTCTCTATCGAGCAAATATGATTAATATTTTATATCCCCTTCTTTTTCCTGTAATTGTTATTTAAGTAGCAGCAAAAATAGCGCTAAGTTACAACCCATCACTAGAATAAACATCAAACTTCAAATTGCTATTGACATCTAATGTCATCGGATTTGCCGGAGAGACAAGTTAAAAGTTGGTCTACTTGATGAGATGCGTCCGGCACATGCGATTCCTATGGGTCACCTCCCATAAGAACACGTGTATTTAATCGAGCTGTCAGTTGTATGCGGCACCGCGACGGACGAACGCATTCTATGGGTCCTTACAAAAAAAAATTAAATTAGAATATGTCACTTAATGAGAACACAAGCGTGTGAAACGTAACGTGATCAAAACCAAAACTGAAGCATGGTTGTGTATCAGGCAATACATTTTCGTTTATTTCACGTCGATTACTTGTCAAAATCAAATAAGCATATTTTAGATTTCCGATACAATTATGGAACGCCCTGTTCGGATTATAACAATCAAAAATCGTCGACATCTGGATGGTATTCTATATAGTTTTTAGTCACTAAGGCAATTATTCTACACTCCCATATATACAAATTATATAACCATTTTTTAAATCCTTGTTTTTTGTATTATATGAAACTGGTTATAAACACAAAGCTTGTGGCAGATTGATCGAAAATGATGACAAAAGTTAGATTAATATTAAAACTTTTTGTATTATTTGAATAAACATTAAAAGCAAATTAACAAAGAAAACTGCCTGTTTGACATTATTAATGGTCCACAATTTTTACCAGCTCAGCAGCCGTGTTCTTAAAAACTTGGCCATAATTATGCTCAATTTAATTTATACTTTGCTAATCAAATTTAAAAGTGTATGATGACAAAATTCAAGAATAAATAGCTTTGGACAGTGATAATAAGATTTAAGATTTTTTGGAAGCGTGGATTGTAACTTATCTTATATCTTCATCTAAATACAATTTACATATCAACTATTAGCGCATGTTACACATATTTAAATAAGCTAAGGGTGTGGAATTTACATATGTTTATGTGTGAATACAAATTGTTAGTCATATAGTTATGATCGCAGGCTTTTGCTTCTTTTGTCGCAGTTTCAAATGGGAGTCTTTAGCTCCTTTCACATGAGCTGCGAAATGGGAACGCGAAAAAAGCCTTCTAGGCAATTTCTACAGAAAATATCAATTTTATTTTATTTTAACTTTGTCCCCAGGGGCGGATTGAAAGGTCGCGTGTCAGAAAATAATTTGTTTCACTCAAGCCTTCACACGCGTCAGTCTCATTATTTAGAGGTTTAGGCAAGTGGTTTTTAGACTGTCAAATAGGATATTGGATCCAGCTATCTGATTCGTACACCAAAAATCTCAAAAAAAAAAAAAAACTCCGTCGAATAATTCGAATATAATAAAAGGCAAAATGAGTAAAAAAACCTGCTATTTCGGGCATTTTTTTGGGAAATTTGAAAAATTACCTTTATTCTAACATTCAAACTTTTGAATAGTCAATATTGTAGAAAATTGTACGGTCTACAAAATAAACCAAAACGTTTTTAACGTAGGACGTAACCAAAAAAAAGTTTTTAATGAAAAACCAAAGAAAGGTCAAAAAATTAGGGGTTTTTTCCGACATTTTTTGCACAGGGTCTTCGAGGTCCGAAACTTGAGAAAATATTAATTAACCATCCCTTAACATTATCCCTTGTCAACACACAACTACCTGTCGACTGAACTACAAATACATAGGTGTTGTCTCAATTCTTCAAAAATCCTGGTCCATACAACATACCAAAAATTTAGAACTACATCAAGTTTTGCGATTTTAATCTCCAGGCTACTGCGGATGCGTTTTTTGGGAAATCCCACTGCACTATGGATAGCTTTCTCAAAAAACCACGGCTATTGTCAGTACATACATTGAAGATAGCAATGCTTGCATCACAGTTTGGTTGTAAGGCCTTGAACAAGTGTATCGCATACAAAAGCTCTTCCAGCGATGACGTATAGTATGCTAAAATAAATCATTTAACTTTTGAATGAAAAAAGTACTATGTAATATGTACCTATAAAGGGCAGACAAGATAGACAGATATTTTTTTTACTAACTTTTTTCGACTTTTCTGTCATGATTTGACGACCGAGCTTGCTTGAGTGAAAAGATTTTTGAAAGAAAATATTTTGAAGCATAACACGGTCTGAACTTCTTCTAAAGAAAAAAAGTATTTCGAAAATTATTGGACTGACATTGATAAAATTGTGTTTTTATTTTTAGTAGGTACCTAACTATAAAATATAAAAATAAAACTCAGATTTGTGTATGCAGATTTTTTTCTTTTTCTTTTAAATATGTAATAACATAATAAAGACCGTTATTTTATCGCAAGTAAAAGACATAAAACATTAATCGAATTTTGGTTGATGTAAAGCTAAGTCTAATGGCCAGTTTCTCAGTGAGAGTTTAAACCAACGTTTTACTAAACCAGAACGAGAGTTTAAACTTTTGGTTAAACTCGTTGAGTTTTACAGTAAAAAATCAACGACATCTTCCTTCTTCCTCTTTCAGTTCTACAATTATTTCCCGAGTGCACATGCACACCGTTTGTGAAATCATGTTGCGTTTTCGTTTTATTTTATTATGGGTAACCTAGTTCTGAAATTGAAAAAAAAAATTAATAAATATTAATAAAAATGTTGCGACAAGAAAAAGAAAATCATCATTATCAAAGGCGGATTTTAATTTTAAAATGATTTGCATTTGTTTTACCTTCACTGGGTCACTGGTTTGGCGATCGCCACAATCGCCAGATGCAAGAATGTGTGTACCTCAAAACTAAAAATGGCTCTGTCTCTGTTTTTTTGACGTTAAACAAAACTTTAAACGTTGGAGTGAAATCGTTTAACTTACACGAAAAGTTAAACTTTATTGTTAAACGGAAGTTTAAACCGAAATCAGAGTTTAATCAATCGCCCACTGTGAAACTGGGGGTTAAATTATCTAGTGTTCTATTATTGTTATATATTTTGCGGCTATTAATTAAGCTGTTTCCGAGAATGCATAAAATAAACCGGTTTAATAGCAAGTTTCGTCTTGAATTTGTTTCTAATTGATTTTTAAGAGAAGTTAATTAATAATTGACTAAAATTAATTTAATTTTCAAAGCAAGGAGACGTATTAGGCTTTCTTTTAATCTCCATCATAAGTACGACTTAAACGCAAAATTGTTGGATACTCATCAATTTATGGATTTATCCTTGTTGTACACTTAAATTTTCTAGCTACAACTTGCTCCTTCTCTTAATCAAATATGAGAGCATAATTGTTAGACCAATTAACTTTTGGATGCAAAATAATTGACCTATGAGCTATGACTGCCCATTTAAGAGTTATGGTTAACCGTTATTATTTTAACTTGCGATTATAGTTACAAAAACGCAAGTTATGCATTCGTGCAGATTAAAAAATTTGAGATAATAATCAGACATGACACATTACGATGGTAGAGAAATATTTGAGTTACTGGCAAAGTTCTGTCTGTCTGTCTGTACGGATATATTTTGGACTGTAGCCTAAACGGTTGGGCTAATCGTCTTGAAATTTAGTACTTAAGATTATTTTGACATACTACAGAGGAGCTTTTTTCAATTTTTGTAGGTCAACAATTAACGGTTACTGTCATATAACCGTTATGTAAAAGTTTATTTTTCTCGAAAACGGTTCCAAGAATATTTATGAAAAAAATCAGTGTACTTACTGTAGGTAGGCATTATATTTTGGTAAAAAAAAAAATTAATATGGTGGGCTAAAAACGGTACCTCCCATAGGACCGTTTTTTTCTTTGACTTTCTCGGAAACTGGTGATCCGATTACAATCAAAATTGATATTCAAGAAAATGTAAATAGCATAAATAATTGCGGATACATTTTTTTTTGATTTTTTTTTGTATTTTTAATAATTAACATTTTTTTTTGAAAAATCAATATTTTGAAAACTGGAGGTGAATTTTTTTAAAAAATGCTGTTTTTAAATGTATGTTATTTTGTGCTTAAGTTTGTATTCTTGAATTATTTTTTTTAATTTTTAAAAAACAGTTGGCTAAAAAAACCTTTTTATTTCCTACGTTCCTACGATTTTGAAAATAAAATCACACTTTTTAACATTTCTTAAGGAAATAAAATGGCGTTTAAATTACTTCACTCAATAATATTTAACGTACTTTATTCGAACAATCAAAAGTCACAAAAATCGAATAAATGCTTTGAAGTTAACTTTAATTTTCTTAAATTTTATTCTACAATGTGACCGTACATATGAGCAAGTCGTGGAATTTTTTTTTTTTCATTTAAGCTATAAAAGAGTTAAACTAGTCCGGTTCAAAGAATTGTTGATTTTTTTAAATTTCATGAGAACGACGCAGCCTATTCGAATTGATAGTAATATTCAAATATAATGTAGATGTACGTAAGCTAATAATGTGTGCAAATATTTTTTTCTAGTACAATTTACCAAAAACAACATTCAGTTAAGCTAAAAAAATGTTTTCCACAAAGAAAATAAGAGCAGAAATGTATGTATTTTTTTAATGGTATATGAAATACAATTAATTTTATTATTCTTATGTGAATTGCCATATTGCCAGAATATTATCTTGACGTAAAATGCTGTATTTTCATGCATAAAATCATAACATATAAAACACCTGAGTACCTTTTCGACAAACTGCAATTTTCTCAATCGACCAGAACTTTGAATCTAATCATTCCCAGTTTCTCTTATCTGATCACTTCGCGTCTCTTTTTTATTCATGTCACAATACTTTGGAACTCCTTTCCCACATCAATTAAGCAAATTATTGGAGCTACTAAATTTAAAAATGCTATTTTCAGGCAGTACCCTTGCCACATTTTTGTTTTGTTTTCTCTGTTCACTCATTTTCACATCCCTTCAATTCCTTTTTCTTCATTTCTCTCCCTTTGCTCTTCTTTTTACTATCTTTAACTTCTTCTATCTTATTCTTCTTTTTATTAATATTCTCTATCAGATGCTTTTTTCTCATATAAGTTTAGATACTTTTTGTAAATATTTTATGTGTTATAACTTGAAATGGTTAAATTAGTTGTCTACTTTTTTGTATTTGTCTTTATTATAATCTTCACCTAAACAGTATCCAAGTATGTTCCATGCCCATTTAAATTCAGTTGTTCCAAATCAAAGAAAAAACATTGATATATATATAAAAAAAATCATTTATTTATTTCTATCATATATACCGGTATATATAATTTTAAATGTCAGTTCTTAATTTCTATAAATCTTACATAACAATTTTCTATGACTAAACAGAACACGAAAAAATACTTCTTGCGCACTCCTTAAAAAATAAATCGAGTGTTTCGCTTCACACTTTTTCTTAAAATTAAAAAAAAAAAAAATTAAAAATAAAACAAAACCTTTTTAAGTAAACAAAAATTTAAACATATTTCTAAACAGACTTGAGTAAAAAGTTAGACCTAATATTTTGTATTCGTCTATTTGTTTGAGACTTCTTTTCGGAAGACTTTATAAATAGGTTGTACGACTAGGTTATGTAAAACAATTAAACAAAATATAAAACAGAATACACAAATTTTGTTGTTGTTGTTGCTAAACTATGTACAAATGTCAAGGAAATACTTTAGATATATAACATATATATGTATTGTTTTATATACGGAAGCCAAAGTGATTAAAGTATTTTAAATTTAATATTTGTTTTTTCTTTTAACTAACTTTTCTTCTAAAATCTTATAGGTCTTTCTTATCAACACTGGTGGCAATATTGGCAACAAGTTGATTATGATTTTTGGCAGTGATGTTGTTGTTGTTTTCTTGAAGCTCTTTGTCGGCTTTTTCTTTGGCGGCTGCAGCTGCTGCGGCCTTCTTCTTCTTGTAGGACTTTTGGTAGAAGTCATTGAAGAGGAAGTAGAAGAAGACGGCATTGGGCAGGGTGAAGCACACGGACCATCTTGGATAGCCGCAGTCTGTGTAGAGCAATTGGGTCTGATGAATGAAGGCCATGCAGAATTGGATCTGTTCGAGCAAAATCAAAGGGTGATGTCGTGCAAGGTGCAGCGAAGCATGTGTTTCAGGGTGTGAAAAAAAAGAAGAAAAAAACAGAGAGAATTTAGCCATTGATGAATAGCTTGAGAGTTGAGAGTCGTATGATGCACTCACCATTTGCATGTTTGTGATGTACTTCTTCCACCAGAGATACTTTTGGACCTTTGGGCCAAGAGCTGATAACAGGTAGTAAGCATACATGATTATATGCACAAAGGAGTTTATCAGTCCAATAAAGGTTCCATGGCCACCTGGATAATATTTGGTGGTACCCCACGAAATCATGGGCATAACTGTATGATGATACAAATGCAGGAACGTCATCTGTCTGTCACGTTTTCTTAGCACAAAGAAGACGGTGTCCAGCAGCTCGGAGATTTTCGCCAGAAAATAAACGTACACTCCTCTTGCTTCCTGTTTTTGAATACAAAGTTAGAATTTGCGTCAACCCGAAAATGATTTTTGAACTCACCCTAAAGGCCTGTGGTGTATCTGATGGATCGACAGGTTGGCAACGCCAACTGTAGTGTCGCATCCATGCACAGTCCAAACCCTATAAAAGTAAGATTTTCGGCATGAATTTGATGTTTAAATTGAACTTTTCATTTGACAAACCTCGAAAACAAGCCATATGCTAACACAAACTTGGATAAAGTTGTAAACAATAAGAGTTTTTTCCAGATTGAAAGGTTTTCGGTTAGCCATGTACCGAGGTCCCCAATACAGAACGAAATAAAGGTAAGCGGTTATTATTGTGAGACCAGGTACTGGTGATTTGATCATGGGCCAGTCATTTGTGCGCGGATCTGCAAAGAAAGAGAAATTAATAATTAAGCATAATGATTACGATGTTTATTTTAGGATTTTTCTTTTTGCAAGGAATTTTGAAAAGTACATCAGTAGCTTCAGTTACATATTTTTAGGGTTTGAAAAAACCAATTACATAGCAATGTTGAAAATATTGTAACATACTTTTTGGAGTTAAAAATAAAAACAGGGATGCCATTTTATCATAAAAGGTATTTCTTTATGTTTTTATTGGTATAAGTTCAAATTTTTGAAATTAAAAATTGTTTTTTCTTTTTTAAGTTCAAAGATTATTTTGAAATTTTGTACCTGTTATGCATCATTAACAGAGAAATAAAAATTTAGATTTGTATTGCATCTGTCAAAAGGTAAGTAATATGGATTTAATATCTTGTGAATCAAAATAACTGCTCAAGGCTTTAAGATTTCCTTAAGTTTGTAATTTAATTTGTAGATTTTGTTTATTTTGGAGTGATGACAAGTAATCGCCATTATTGAATCAAGATGGAGCTGTCAAACTGCTTCGTATTTATTGTTTTGATTGCGCAGTTTTGTAATAATATTCTTGTAAATGAACACACTCACCCTGGTTTTTTAATGCATGTATAATATTGAAATACTTGTTTAAATATTTTTATATTTTATATGATGCATTATTACAAAATCAGTGTTTATGCATGATAAGACATCCAAAAAATGCGTAAACTAATTTATTAGTCATGCTGATCTTAAAAGCATTCAAAAAACTATTACTGAAATGAAAATGCGTGTGTAAATAGGCAATCATTCGAAATCTGTATAATTTGTGACACAGATATGTATTTTTTAACTGTGTTGCATCACTTACTACAAGCAGGAAACATTTATAGACTCGCCGAGCCCACATAAATTCATATTAATGATGTTTACATTTTTTGATACAATTATTAATATAACTTTGGGTTCGTTGCCATCAATTTTTTTTTTTTTTTTTACTTAAGCCTACAAGCAGCTTCATTAATCTGTAAAAACGGTATCCGAATCTTGAATAGTTGATTAATTGCGTACGTACATTTTTTATATCGATTGTGCGATTTTTTTTGTCTATTTAGAGTCAAGAGTTTTTGCTATTGTTTTTTCCTTATAAATTTGTTCTTCATTACACAGGGAAGCTTAGAGTCCATCAAAAATATAAGAATCTCCTGTACTGTATCATTTGTAATAACTGATCCATATTCGTTTTGTTTACTGTTTATTAGCACAATCGACGTCATTTCTCATCGAAGAGGTTCCCAATTAAAGGATATTTTTTTGGAGCTAGCGAACCTAAAATTGGCAACACTATTTTCTGTAAAAGCGCATTTCATAATTCTTGGTTGTTTTGACTTTTGATTTGAGGTTAGTTTGGTTTGGCAATCTATATATTTTAATACGTGAACTTGAATTTTTTCGTACGCTTTTCTCCGTACGTGCTTAACGGAACTTCATGATTATATTCATCAAATGAAGGGTAATCTTGCTAGATTTGCAGAAAGTATTTTTCTTTCATTTTCGTTGAGTATTTCCGGTGTAATGAGCTATTAATGCTATGTACGTATTTATTTCAAAATAAATTATTTAGTTTAAAATTAAGTTTTCCACCGGGATTTTCGTGTATTTTATAATGGTCATTGTCGTTCCTCCTGCTGCTGTACAAGACTATGGTCTTACCAGTACTCAAATACATATCCGAGAGTTGAGTGCTTACAAAAATGCACTCTGATTTCTTATCCGCGTTGGGATAATATATAATAATTAATAATTGTTGAAATCTACCTCGAAGCAGATGTTGTGGAAAAAGTAAAGCTCGGTAAGTTGTGGAAACAGCTCGGAAAGTCTTGCAGTTCTTTTTGGTAGAAGACAGCGTGGCAGACCTTGTTTGCTTTGGAAGGATGGCGTAGACCAGGACGCCCGAAGCCTTGGGTGTGCAATTGGATGGAGTCGGTCAGCAATCGGCATGTATGTTCTAAAAAAGTATAGATCGCTTTCGCAATAATTTGATGAGCATTTAGAGCTACCAAACTGGTAGCTCAACATTCGACGCATTATTTCCGAAATATTTACAGGCTGATTTATGGCGAAGAATGTGAAAATTGGATCTCGAGATTACTACATGTAGATATAGGCCAGCCACATACCGGACACCTGTGCATTTGCCGCTGAAATGGGTCTGCAATCAAAGAAATGTTGAGAAACTAAGGCCCCATCAGATGTAGACTTTATGAGAAGCAGATGAAGACATCGTTACTTTTTTCGAGCGAAACAATATTGGTAAAATCATACGAGCTACATACAGTGACGTAGATTTGGGAAAAAACTATGTATCTCACTTTTAAGATGCCAACGGCAGGTAGGAAAAAGGTACATTAATGCTTCGGGTTGTAGAATCTTCGATTCCAATCCGGAGGGACAGGAATCAATAGGAAAATCTCGCATTGCGTGGGACGTCTAGATGTTTTATAAAAGCTTATTGGTTAAACACATTCCTAAAAATTCTAGAATTCAGGAAAAGCATTAAGGCCAAACTACAATAGACATTATGAAGCGTTGGCTTCTGCCAACACAGAATGTGTTAATGACCTATAGCTATAATGGGCAAATGCACCGTTCGATAAGTTTCGTTAAGCAAGTCGTATTTCAATCTGAATCGCCCTGCTAACGTGTAAATTTTACAGCTGAGCCATTAAAATAAATTGCACGACTGGATCGCACGTACTTGCTCATATGTGCGGTCACATTATAGAATAAAATTTAAGAAAATTAAAGTTAACATCAAAGCATTTATTCGATTTTTGTGACTTTTGATTCTTCGAATAAAATACGTTAAATTGTATTGCATGAAATAATTTAAACGTTATTTTATTTCTTTGGGAAATGTAAAAAAGTGTGATTTTTTTTCAAAATCGTAGGAGCCGTTTTTAAATAAAAAGGATTTTTTTAACAACTTTTTTTAAATATTAAAAAAAATAATTCAAGAATACAACCTTAAGCACAAAAATAACATACATTTAAAAACAGCATTTTTAAAAAATTCACGAAACTGGTAGGTGAATTTTTTAAAAATTATATATTGATTTTTCAAAAAAATATGTTAATTATTAAAAATACAAAAAAAAAGTTTTCGAAAAAAAAT
Source organism: Platycheirus rosarum (assembly GCA_963971375.1). Classification (NCBI taxonomy): domain Eukaryota; kingdom Metazoa; phylum Arthropoda; class Insecta; order Diptera; family Syrphidae; genus Platycheirus; species Platycheirus rosarum. The sequence continues at coordinate 92,323,657 of OZ020509.1, forward strand.
TAATCCGAAATTACTTATGCTATTTACATTTTCTTGAATATCAATTTTGATTGTAATCGGACGACCAGTTTTCGAGAAATTCGAAGGAAAATATACCGGTCCTATAGGAGGTACCGTTTTTACAATATATACCTACAGTAGTACACTGAAATTTTTTTATAAAAATTCTTGGAGCCGTTTTCGAGAACAGGAGAGACAGGTACCGTTAATTTTTGAGATAAAAAAAAATTCAAAAAAATCCTCTGTAGAATGTCAAAATAACCTTAAGTTCAAAATTTGAAGAGGATTGGCCCAACCCTTTAGGCTGCAGTCCAAAATACATCCGTACAGACAGACAGATAGACAGTCTGTTAAAGAACAACTAGCGCCATCAACGCGCTTTTTCTACTAGATTTTTTTATAATAGCACCATTGTATATACAATGGTTTGAGATTTAAAAAAAAAATTCTGCATTTCGTCATTTTTGGGATTTCCAAACGGAGAATTGGCCAATTTCTCAGTGAAAATCCTAATTTATCAAATCGAACAAAACTGGTTTCAGTTAAGCAATCATATTAAATCAAAAAAAAAAAATTATAACAAAAAGAGAGAAACATGGAGAACAATATATCCCATCTGAGATAATTTCCTCTTTCACACTAACTACAAACTTTGACATGTGAAATCTTCAAATTTGTTTGAAAATCCTTTTAAATTCTTGATATATCTTTCAAAATCCAAGATTTCGTTGGAAACATATAATATAGAGTAAAGCGATGAGTGATGAAATACATAGGAATGAGGAATATGTTGAGAAAATGACAAATCAAACATTAACTTTTTCAGTTAAGTACAGAGATTATTTCTTTAGTTGCACCGCACGAATGTGGAATGCTTTGTCTGGCACGATTTTTCCCTTTCTTTTTGACATACAGAATTTCAAAACTTATGTGCATCGACAACTCCTTTTACATGCTTCCCTACATACACAATGGTCGCGTGGTGTTTTAAAATGTTAAGAATAATAATACCTTCCGCGCATGTTTTATTATAAAAAAAACCTACTGCCCGAACTGTTATTTCATGTTTCAAAAAACATGACGAATAACTATAACGAACATGTCAATTTGTCATTTTTTTTACTATCATAAGCCATTGCTGTCAAATTTGCATGTACCAGAGTGATTCAGAACAAAACACCCTATGCTTAACGAAACTTGTTAAAAACGTGTTGTAGATGTACATATAGACAATGACATATGACTGCGTGTTTTAGATCATTAACACATGCGATCTTGACAGTACGCTCAACTATGTCTACTGACAAAAATGAAACAGTTCGTTTAAAAACATGACGAAAAACTATAACGAAGATGGCTATCTCTTATTTTTTCACTGTAAAATGCAATAGCTGTCAAATCGGGCTGTATCGGGCCCATACTTAACGTAACTTATCGAAAGGCGAATGTGTCCATTTGAGCCAATGCCATATGACTGTGTCTTTAAGGTCATTAACACATGCAATTTTGAAAGATGCCATGTTCTTGGTCATGTCTTGAGCTTTAAGTCGAAGCATTGGAAAACAAGATGTTTTCACTTTTAGTTCACGAAATGTATGGTACATACTTGATATTTTGTAATAATTAAATACCATATTCGAAAAGATATAAAGATACTCTTCTTAGTTTTGAGTTATAGTTATTAACTCTGAGCAACAGCCATTTACAAATGGCGGCAAATGTCAATTCTGTTTTGACTTTTGACATTTGTGAAGTAAACAGTAATGCAGAATACAAGTCAATAAGGCATTGAACGCTATGCTCCTCAAGATTCAAGAACGCAGAATAATGCAAAAATGAATTTGTGATATTGTCCCAGCTGGAATTTCGTCGCAGATTTCCCGCACGTCCAGCACCAACTGGACACACAACTCTTATAAGATTGTGTTAAAAGTGTTAACACATAGTTGGCGTTAAGTTCTTTTTTTTTGGCACATACTTATGTTTTTCTCAACTTTTTATTGCTTTATCCTTACAGTATTGGAACTTAAATTACAGCCCTAGGTGTACGCTTCTGATAATAATTATTTGTTTCACAATAGTTAGCATCTAATTGATTTCATTTTAATCTCAGTTTATTCTCATGGACATTGCTTTTTTCAAATTTTCGATTGTTTCCTCAATTAGATACCTTATTTTGGATCAATGCATAAATGAGATTCGCTTGCAGTGAATCATTATCATAAAGCTTACCTGCTAGTTCTACAAACAGGTAGTTCCAAACGTCTGTCGTTTGATTAACTTCCGCCATCGTTGTGCTTTAGCTCCAATCAGTCTTAATATTGCTTGAACTGTGCTTGATCACACTCTTCTATATAATGTGAGTTTGAAGTTTGGAAACCTTTGCGTATTTTTAAGCTACGCAATCATCTGTATCTGAAAAGAAAAGAAAAAAACAAAACTTTGTTAGATAAGACATAGAATGACAAATTGAGCATTTTTATTAAATTCATGTCATGCAATTTTTGTCACACGCATTATCTTCTAATTATTATGTTGCGCTACGCTACACTACACTCGTAAGCTTGCTGATCACAACAGTCAACCTGATGTAACATCTAAATTGTTTATCTTATGTACCACATTTGTTCCCTGAGGCTTCTTAGCGCCCATGTGTGAATCTTTTGACCATGAATGGTATTTTTTTTTTGGACTTTCCGACTCCGAACTTCTTTGTTGAGTTGGACTTTTCTCCAAATTTGTGACAAAATGTGTTTGGAGAAATATAATTGAATAAATTGCTGCCAAAAGACATAATTGGATGGTGAGGTTATGAGTACAGGCTTTTTAACTTAAGTTTTCGTATGCAAGTACCTAAGACTAGTATGTATGTACTTTCACTAACTTTTTAAAAGAAACAAATCTATGAACCTATGTACCTTGAGTTTCTGATCAAACCGTTCGCGGAAGCACGCAAAACACCAAAAGATTAATTTATGCAAACAAAAGTGAAACTGTTGAGATCATATAGATTACAAAGTTAGCGAAGCTTTTTGGAGGGGGTAGAGGGATAATGATATACAAGTGCAACATTAAAAGAAAAATGAAGAAGAAGCACAAAAAAGGAGAAGAGAGAATGATGAAGGACAAATATGAGCAAACAGAAAAAAGAAAGACAAAGAAGAAAAAAGAAAGAACAAAAAGGGAAAAGGAAAAAAAGAATAAGATAAAGATGAAAAGGCAAGAATATTAAAGAAAGGACATCATACACAGAAAAAGAAAAATAGAAGAAATAGAAGGAATATGAAGATACAAGACTGGAAGAAGAAGAATTAGAAAAAGAAGATTACTTAGAAATGGAAGAATATCACATACAACACTAACATAAACTATTATTAAAAGAATAAAAAAGATAGTATGAAGAAACAACAATAAAAACTCTTTGACAAGAAAAAGAGAGAACAAAGATAAATACTAAGAAAAGAAACCGTAAGAAGAAGATATAGAAAAAGAGGAAAAAAAGAAAAGTATCACACCAACAGCTTTAAGAAACACCAACAATAACAAAATAACTCACTTCTGACAAGAAGAAGAGAGAAAAACACTAGAAACAGGAGGAAGAATATATAGAGGATGAAGAAGAAAATATATAAAATAAATGAGTGTCACACCAACATAAACAAGTAAAAGAATAAGAAAACAAAATTTAGAAACACAAAAAAATATCGCACTTTTGACAAGAAGACAGAAAAAAGATAAATATAAAAAAAGAATAAACGGAAGAATATCATATATAAAACCTATAAAAACAAGAATAAGAAACAATTATTAAAAAGCATCAACAAAACAAAATAATATACTTTCGAGAAGAACAAAAGAAATATGTGTGGTCATAGCTTCGAATAAAATATGAAAAGTTTTAAACGAACTTCAAAGTTTTTATCGATTTTCTGACTTTTCTGATTTTTGATCGTTTTCAAAAAGTACGTAAAATAGTTTTCAGCTGAAAAATTTAAACGACATTTTATTTCTTTTAAAAATGTAAAAAAGTGTGAATTTTATTTAACAATTTTTTTTAATTAAAAAAAAATAATTCAAGAATGCAAACTTAAACACAAAAATTATTTTTATTTAAAAACAAAATTAAAAAAAAATCAGTTAACCGTTCAAAATATTGATTTTCAAAAAAAAAAAAATTAAATAAAAAAAAGTTATTCGAAAATATTTGTATGTCGAATTGCTTTGGCTACTTAATTCTTTTTACCGTACACGCACAAATTTGATTTTAATCGGTTAAATAGTTCTCGAGAAAGTCGAAGAAAAAAAACCGTACTATAGGGGTACCATTTTTAGCCCACCAACTTAATTTTTTTTTCACCAGGACATACATATACCACATATGCTTTTATAAAAACTCTTGAAGCCGTTTTCGAAAAAAAGCATTTACTTAACGGTTTGTGACAGGTACCGTTAATATTTGAGCTCAAAAAATTAAAAAAACTCTGTAGAATGTCAAAATAACCTTAGGTTGGTTCTAAATTTGAAGTTGATTGGTTCAACCGTTTAGCCTGTAGTTCAATATACATCCGTGCAGACAGACAGAATTTTGCGAGTTACTCAAATACGCTTCTCTATCATCGTAATGTCATGTTTGATTGTTATCTCAAATTTTTTAATCTGCACGAATGCATAACTTGCATTATAGACCCTATTTATTGCAAGTAAAAAAAGAAGCCAAGAAATTAGAAGAAGAAAAGAAAGAGTATCGTAGCAACATAAACATTAGTATAAGAATAAGAAGATAGAAGACAGCAGTAAGAAATAACAGCAATAACAATTATAGCACGTTTGACAAGAAAAAAACAAGATGAAGAGGAACATGAAGACAAGAAATTGGAAGAGGAAAAAAGAAAAAAGAAAAGCAAGAATATCAGATCAGAAGAACAAAAAAAAATACACGAGTATGAAAACAAGAAACTTAAAGAAGAAGGAATACAAAACGAGCTTAAAGAAGAAAAGGAAGAGCATCACATTTACATCAACAAGTATACAAATAAGATGACTAACAATAAAAAAATAACGCGCACTTGAATTCTATTACTCTTCTAATTTCTTCTTTTTTAACTGACGATTTCTTTGATACCAATTGGGACCACATCTCTCTCACTTCACTGCTTTGCCTTAAGACATAAGCTAGGAAATTCACTGACTTCACCTTAGAAAATATCGGCTAGCTTCCCAGTTTCTTATTGTTTCACACCTGGATGCCAATTAAAAGTAGGTAGGTATCTTTGCATTATTTTGATCCAAAACTTTTTGCGCCTTTCTTGCTTCCGCAGTAGTGCTACAACGCGGTAAGCTCTTTTTTCTTGACAGCCAGATCTAAGGTTCTTAGGAAAAAGTATTTTTGTATGTGGAAGCTTCAAATGAAATTCTTGCTCCTTATTTGATCGGCCTTATTGCTCCTGCTGTCATGCGAAGCAACTTTAATTCGCCGGCCATCTTTTGCATTGTCCATAATTGTGAACCATATGTAAAAGTGATTCCACCGCGGAAGGATGGCGATTTAAAAAAAAAAATAAAGACTTAGGTGGTGGACCTCGACGACAAAATATCAGCCTAGGGACCGAGCTGGCTTGATAAGCTTGTTCATTGTGGCCTTGAAGAGCTTTCCCTTAAACTATGAGGATACTTTTCGATCATTAAAGGTGGGAGACTTTTCCCACTACTTCATGTAATTTACACTTACCCGATGCTTGATATCGCATGATCGTTTGCTTTGATCAGAGATCCAATATATTTAAACTTCTCCTACTTGTGAAGAACTGTTTCATTCAAATAAATGTCCGAAATAGACCTGATTGGATATTTACTTATGGTGGCTCTATCATCACCAAAGAGGAGTTGATTCACTTTGGGGCTGTTACTTTATTCTCAAGCAAAAACTCAAGGACTGTAATAAAGAACAAAGAGCTCAAATGCTGCCCTGATGCACCCGAAATTTGATTGGGAACTTTTCGGTGACTCTTGCAGGTATTTTATTTTTAATTTTGATGATTTGCTAGGAGATTCTCGGAACTTGTTTAAACTTAAAGAGATACTTGAAAGGATATTTATTTCAACTGTCATATGATTTCTAGGACTATTGTTTAAAAGTTAGTTGATTTGCTTATGCGTGGTTCAAGTCATACATAAGAGAATTTTCCCTTTTATATATATGGAGACATGAACTTGGCCTCGGATTTGGTACCAAGGCCAGAGAAATAATGACCACCATCTACTGCTCATACGAAATTCAATATCACCACAAATCACTGCATTACAATTTAAAGTCAGATATTGTGGTTACCATCTGAAGGTCAGCACACAATACATTTTCAGATACGGAAATAAAAAATGTGACATTTTAAACAGTCAACACCGCTAGCTGGCTCTCTTATAATTAATTTATTTCTGAAGCATGCAAGATGAAGAAGATGCTTGCCATCGCATGCCAACTGCAAACCACTAGCATAAATTAATCAGAGAATTATTCAAAATTTAGAGGCTAAACTTGAAATAGCTTCCGCAACAATCTAGCTTCTTTATTGCCACCAATAGTTTTTTTTTTTTTTTTAGAATATCTTCTTGAAAATCGATTCAAATTAACTATCTAAATTTGACACTGATCAAATTAATATTCCCTTCTTGTTAGCCTTGTCATGGACCACACTTAATTTTATTCCAAAACAACAAGATGTGTTTTATCTACCTCTTGGGTGCCCATGCATCACCGGTTTATAGAATTATAGAACGTGCACGAGCTTCGCGTAGAAGAAGCGCTAACTATTCAAACAAAAGATCAAGAAAACACCAAAAATCGATAATGGCCGCCATCATCTCTCTGCCATAAACTCACTTTGCATGATGGTGAGAAAATTCACCCAAAGGTCTGTTTGGCATATTTTGAGTCTTGAGAGGCTTCGCCATGTTTGCTAACCAACAGTCAATTAATTTTCAGGTCTAAAGCTTGATCAAATATTTGTAAGAAACAAAACCCAACAACCGTACCGGGGTCCGCATGGCTGGTATTGTTCGATTGCATAACAAACAGCCGAACTGACAATCGGCCATAATCGATGTTTTCATATGGTTTATGGGAAGATGACACTAGCCACGGCGAAGTGTCAACATGGAGACCATCACGCATCCAAAATAAGGTGTGAATTGGAGTGTAAACCAAAAAACTTTGGGTGGAAACTTGAGTTCCGGTGAGTTAAACTTCGTAACCTTGACACAACAGTATTTGTGTTGAGTGTTAAGTTAGAAAGAAGCATCTTGTTGGTTTAAAATTAAAAAAAAAAAAAACTTAAGAACAACAACTAATGCTTTGTGGCATTTATTGTACCTTAGCTATGTCTGAGACCAGTCGATTGTTGTGCATGGTCAATCAATTGTCAAAACTAGGCGGGGTGTTTGACATTGAAAGATTCAGGTTCGATGCGATGACTGGTTAATTAATTTGAGTTTTAAGTGCAGGTGCCCCTTCGATTGGGAATTCGTCGGCTGCTATAAAACATTGGTTTTTTGTTATTATTAAATTGATAAACAGATCACAGATGTTATATAAGTGACCTTTGAAAGAAGTTAAGAAAACATGTTTTCAAAAGTGATTAAACAATGACTGATCAGCATTAATAGACAATTTGACAGCTTGTTGAGAGTTGCTGTCAGTTTTGGCTTCATGTTTCTGTTATGGAAGAAAATGACAGCTGGCAAGCTAAGTTCAATGGATGGTACTTTTATCGGTGAAGTATATGTCAATTTGGAAGAACTGTGAACCAATAGGTGAGAAACTTTTTAAGTTATAAAAAACAGTTTAGTTTACTAGTGTAAGCGAACTTGGCTTCACTGAATCATCGAATCTGACATCGATAACCAGACAACTGAAACCATAAAGTTAAAATATATTCGACCTTTTCTAATTGCCTTTTTTTGGCGCTTTTTTTTTTTTTATCTTGGCACTTTGCCTTTTCTCTTTTTGTTGAAGTCTGTGGAAGAACAAATCTCATGCGTAGATCAAATTCCAAAAATTAATAAAAGTTAAGCTTAAACAAGTTAAAGTAAAAAGACACACTATATTTAATAAATTAAACAACAAATTTGGATTTAAAAATATATTAAAATTGAATCAAATACTAAACGTAAGTCTATATTGTAAATGTAAGAACTCACGTGAAATAAAATATTCCTTTGCAGGAAAATTTAAGAGCTTTGCTAAAGCAGCTCTGTAAATTTCGGAAAAATAAATCTTTCATTTATTTGAAGTACATATATGTTAGAATTGAATTCAACATAAACTTAAATTTTCGTTTAACCATGGCGATTTAATCACATGGTCATCGTAACATAACCTAAACACACCGGTAGTACCTGATTATATATATCAACTCAAAAATAACCATCAGCTTTAACATTTTGAGAGCAACAAAATCCTAATTAGCTTCATAATCTCTCACCTAGTTTCGTTTTATCACAATCGATATTTGTGCAAGGTAAGTCAACATGTCAGATATATCTAAATCTCGTAGTCGTAGACTTAGGTCGCGAATTCACAATCCTGAAGCTCAAAATTGCAAAAACTGCTCCGCCCCTGACAGTCAGGGTCCGATGGTGGAATGTGGTACTTGCGAAAGTTGGTTCCACTTTACATGCGTCGGTGTTTCGCAAGACGTAGAAAATGTAGATTGGCATTGCAGTACATGTGTTATTCAGTTACAAGAAGTCCACAATTCCAAATCTAAAAATAATTCCCAACATAATACTGGTGTTCCAAGCGCTGATCTAGAATTACCGCCGAAGGGTGCTACCTTAGAAACTCCAAAGGTTCCGCGAGGCATATGCATTCGAGTTCCATCAACTAAAAGTAAAAACAGCAAATCATCACAAGGCAATTCTTCTAAGACAACATCCAGTGCTAAAATGGTAAAAATGCAATTGAAAAGACTTGAAGAAGAACGAAAGCTTCAAGAAAAACGCGATCGAGATTACATCGATAAAAAATATGCCATACTCGAACAGCTCAACTCGGACGACGAACTAGACTCTACTAGCGTTGAGTGTGTTGACAAAAATCGTGTTAAGGAATGGGTAAACAAAACGACTTTTCCAGATGAGAGGCCTGGAAGAAAAGGTAAAAATATTCCATTTGATTTTTATGACTCATGGCTAGGGAGTTTGCCACGAGACAGAGAGAAATTCAAGACCCAAGGTGACGCGAAGGGTGAGGTATCGATCAATAAATCCCAAATTGCAGCTAGGCAAGTTATGTCAAAAGATCAGCTGATCTTCTCCGGCAATCCAGAAGAGTGGCCGCTCTTCATAAGTTGGTGGAAAAATTCAACACATGCCTGTGGCTTTAGTAGCTATGAGAATATGATTCGTCTTCAACGATGCCTGAGAGGAAAGGCCCTGGAAGCGGTGCGTTTTAGACTCCTCCACCCCGATCAAGTCGATCAAGTGATCTCAACGCTTACTATGTTGTTTGGAAGGCCTGAAATAATAATTAACTCTCTCTTAGGCAAAATAAGAAATTCGCCTGGGCCTAAGTACGAAAAATTAGAGACAATGGTAAACTTCTCGCTTGAAGTAGACAATATGTGTCGCACTATGGAAGTAACCGGTTTATCCACCTATCTAAACAATCCTAGCCTACTCCAAGAGTTAGTTGATAAGCTGCCGGTGCAAATCAAACTGAACTGGGGTGTCTTCAAGCAAACTGTAAGTTGTGTAGATTTGTCAGTCTTTAATGATTGGCTTGCGCAGTTGGCAAAAGCGGCGTCAGAAGTGACATTAACAATCCCATCCTCGTTGGAGCAAATGACGAATAGGAAAACAAAAGCCATTGTAAATATACACAAAGAAACTAAACCTCAAGATGAGAAACGGTGCCCGGCTTGCAATCATGACTGTAAAATGCTCTCATCATGTGGACAATTCTTAAAAATGTCTCTCGAAGACAGATGGAAAATAGTTAAGCGAAATTACATCTGTCGCACCTGTCTACGTCGCCATGGAAGTCGTCGCTGTTTGTCGTCACAATTATGCGGCATTGATGGATGCACTTATCGACATAATGCACTTCTGCATAAGAACGAAGCTCAGCTGAACGTGAGGAGCAATGGCGGTATAAGTACAAGCCAAAGCCAGCCAAGTACAAGCCGTGGCATCCAAAGCAATGTATATTATAGTGGTACAACTCTTCGCCCAGATGTTTCATCTATTCTCTTTAAAATCATTCCAGTCAAATTACACTATGACAAGAAATCTATTGATACCTACGCTTTCATAGACGATGGATCATCAGTTACCCTTATTGATGAAGAATTGGCATTTGCACTCAATGCCAAAGGTGACAATGATCCCTTATGTCTTAGATGGACCGCCAACACTCATAGACTTGAAGAATCGTCAATGAGAATAACTTTTGAGATATCAGCTCAAGGAACTAATCAAAAATTCTCGCTTCCAAATACACACACTGTTAGGTCCTTAGAGCTTCCGAGACAGTCCGTCGATACATGCAGCCTGATGCAGCAATATAGTCACTTGAGAGGACTTCCAATTAAATCTTATTGGAATGCAAAGCCGCAGATATTGCTAGGTCTACAACATTGTAAACTAGGTATACCACTTAAAACTCGAGAGGGCAATGGTTCTCAGCCAGTTGCCATCAAAACCAGATTGGGATGGGCTCTCTTCGGTGCGGTTTCAGCCGGTGTTGAAACTACAAACAATTCGGATGCAAATGTTAACATCCATCTTTGCGATTGTCAAAACAAAATCGATTCGAAAATTCATGAAACCGTCAAGCACTATTTTACATTAGAAAGCTTAGGTACTAAACCAATAAAGCAAAAATTATTATCAGACGAGGATTATAAGGCAGTTCAGATCTTGGATGAAAAAACGGTTTTCTTAGGTGATAGATATGCCGTCCCACTATTATGGAAATATCAAAATATTTCTCTCCCAAGCACCAAAGCCATGGCAGAAAATAGATTGCACTGCCTCGAAAAACGACTTTCAAACCAACCACTATTATTAAAGAGACTGTCTGACCAAATTGAGGATTATGTGAGAAAGGGCTATGCTAGGAAGCTGAACCTAGATGAGGTAAATAGTATCACATCCCGGACCTGGTATCTGCCAATTTTTCCCGTCATAAACCCCAATAAACCAGAAAAAGTACGCATTGTTTGGGATGCGGCAGCGAAAGTCAAAGGAATGTCCCTTAATTCTTTTTTAATGACAGGACCAGATAACGTACCAGAGCTTCCATCGGTTCTCTTTCGATTTCGAGAAAGGCGGTTCGCAATATCGGGAGATATACGCGAGATGTTCCACCAAATTAAAATACTAGATGACGATAAAGATGCTCAACGGTTCTTGTGGAGGAATACCGAAACGGGGATAATAGAGGTGTACCAGATGCAAGTTATGACTTTCGGGTCAACTTGTTCACCTTTTTGCGCGCAATACATTAAAAACAAAAATGCTAGAAAATTTGAGATGCAATATCCAAAAGCATCGAAGGCAATTATTGAAAACCACTATGTGGACGATTTTTTAGACAGTGCAGAAACAGAAGAAGAAGCTATAAACCTAGCAAAAGAGGTTATATTTATTCACAAGCAAGCCGGTTTTGAAATTCGAAATTTCGTCTCAAACTCCACATGCGTCTTAAATGCCTTAATGCCATCTCAAACTTCAAGATCTAGTAAGCCTTTTACTGATAATATTCAGAACGAATTCGAGAAACTCCTGGGTATGTGGTGGTCTCCAGTCACTGATATGTTCATCTATACATTCAAATGCAATAAAATGCACCAAGACGTGATGAATGGTACACGCGTTCCCACAAAACGTGAGACGTTGAGAGCGCTTATGTGCATATTTGACCCCTTGGGGCTGATTGCAAACTTTACCATTCATTTAAAGATTATTCTACAGGAAGTTTGGCGCTCAGGAGTGGATTGGGATGAGAGGATCAAAGAAAAACAATTTGAAAGGTGGAAAACGTGGTTGGACCTAATTCCTAAAATAAAAAATGTTTCAATTAACAGAAGATACCTTAATAATCTACGATTCGGGGATGGGAGTTGTGTTCAGTTACATATTTTCGTGGATGCGAGTGAGGAAGCCATAGCTGCGGTAGCCTATGTCAGAGTTTCAAACGAGAATGCAGTAGAGTGCTCACTAATCTGCGCTAAGACGAAGGTAGCTCCCATTAAAACCCTTTCAATACCACGTCTGGAATTGGAGGCGGCTGTACTTGGAGTCAGGCTCTCCAGTTATATTCGCAATGGTCACACTATACACTTTGACAGCTTAAACTTTTGGACAGATTCTCAAGTGGTCCTCAGCTGGATAAAATCAAGCAGCAAAAAATATAAAAGCTTTGTAGCGGTACGTATTGGAGAGATACTTGAGAATTCAGAAACAAGTAATTGGAATTGGGTTCCTAGCAAAGAGAACGTTGCTGACGATGCTTCAAAATATAAATTCAGCTACGACTTTAGCTCTTCTGGACGATGGTATACAGGGCCAACACTTTTATACCAAAATCCGTTGATCTTTCCAAAAAATAAGTCGAAAATTGTAACTACTGAAGAGGGCAACGAAGAGGTAAAGGAATGTTATACACACATCAGAGCTAAGTGTTGTCCACATATAGTAGACTACAATCGTTTTTCAAGATGGAAACGACTTATAAGGACCATTATGTACATTTTACGATTTGTCAAGTTGTTTGTACTGAAATGGAGGAAAAAAGAAAGCCCAACTGTGCTTATACTTGATGACAAAGAAGCAGCTGCGAGATTCTTATACAAACAATGTCAAAAAGAAAGTTTTCCAGATGATATTGCCGTCTTAACATCACAAAAGGTGGCTCAAATCTGCAAATCCAGTCCTCTTTATAAACTCTCACCTTATATAGATGAAAAAGGAGTGATCCGTATCGGAGGACGTATTGATGCCATAGAGAGCGTTCCTTTAGAAACCAAACGACCAATCATCCTGCCAAAGGACCACTATATAACTGGGTTAATCGTATATGAATATCATATCAAATTTCATCACATGTTCAACGAAACTGTGGTAAACGAGTTACGCCAGCAGTATTTTATTCCAAGTCTAAGACGTGTTCTGAAGAAAATTCAACAAAGGTGTCAATACTGCAAGAATAAAAGAGCCGTTCCACAGCCTCCATCAATGGCAGAACTACCTCATGCTCGACTCCAACCCTATATGAGGCCATTCTCCTACACAGGAGTGGACTACTTCGGACCATTGTATGTTAAGATTGGAAGACGCTTAGATAAGAGATGGGGCATGCTACTCACCTGTTTAACCGTGCGAGCGATTCATATTGAGATTGTTCATAGTCTTTCAAGCGACTCCTGTATATTGGGATTAAAGAGATTTGTATCAAGGAGAGGAATGCCCAAAGAGGTATATTCCGATAACGGCACAAATTTTCGAGGTGCAAGCAAGGAGTTGCAGCAGGCCATACGAGACCTTAATAAAAATGCACTAGCTAGAGAATTCGAATTGGAACTAAAATGGAACTTTATCCCCCCATCAGCACCCCACATGGGTGGAAGTTGGGAACGCATGGTCCGATCAGTCAAACAAACATTCGCCGAAATAACACCAACTAGCAACCCTTCAGAAGAATTATTATTGAGCATGATGGCGGAAGTAGAAAGTATTGTGAATTCGCGACCCCTTACCTATGTACCTATCGATTGTGAGAACAGTGAAGCAATTACTCCAAACCATTTCTTAATGGGTTGTCCTAACCGAGAGTGCCTGAGTAAAGAATCCTTAGATGATGGTCATGCAATAAGAAGAAATTGGCTGACCGCCGAGAAGTACGCAAAAACCTTTTGGCACAGATGGATACGTGAATACTTACCAGATCTAACTCGACGTACAAAATGGTTTAAACCATTCAAGCAGTTGAAGGAAGGTGATATTGTGATTATCGTTGACCCAGATAATCCAAGAAAAACATGGCCAAAGGGGAAGATCCTTAAAGTACTTCCTGGAAGAGATGGAATAGTACGTAGCGCAGTTGTGCAAACAAGTGCTGGTATATATACCCGACCGGCTGTCAAGTTAGCGGTACTGGACGTTGGCAAGTTCGAGGAAGATGGTAGCCTGAGTCCCTTAACTCAGTTACCAGGGGGGAGTGTAAGCGAACTTGGCTTCACTGAATCATCGAATCTGACATCGATAACCAGACAACTGAAACCATAAAGTTAAAATATATTCGACCTTTTCTAATTGCCTTTTTTTGGCGCTTTTTTTTTTTTATCTTGGCACTTTGCCTTTTCTCTTTTTGTTGAAGTCTGTGGAAGAACAAATCTCATGCGTAGATCAAATTCCAAAAATTAATAAAAGTTAAGCTTAAACAAGTTAAAGTAAAAAGACACACTATATTTAATAAATTAAACAACAAATTTGGATTTAAAAATATATTAAAATTGAATCAAATACTAAACGTAAGTCTATATTGTAAATGTAAGAACTCACGTGAAATAAAATATTCCTTTGCAGGAAAATTTAAGAGCTTTGCTAAAGCAGCTCTGTAAATTTCGGAAAAATAAATCTTTCATTTATTTGAAGTACATATATGTTAGAATTGAATTCAACAACTAGATTTTTGGTTACAAAATGCAAATACAAAGCATTACATTTTATTAATGATTTTTTTCTAACGTTGTAACAATCTACCATTAAAAAACTTAAGATTTGCATAGATCTTATAAATGCACTAATAAACTGTTAAAGATGGATATACATAGGTAGGAATTTATATTTCAAAATATCGTAATGCAGGCGAAAAAAACAACAAAAATCTATTAAACGAAAATGTGGATCATTTCAATGAACTAGACTAATAAGTAGTGAATGTTTCCAGCAAAGAGCGATTTACTGCACTGGCTCTGTGCAAAAATTCTATTACAAATATCAGTAATTTATTTAAATATTATAATTATTAAAAAAGGGAACAATATTATGTGTAGTTTTTAAATTCATTTGAACAACTATACTGGTTTCATAATAAAATGGAAATTCCCTTGTTTATTTAAACCCAGAATTTTACAATTTATTTCAGTTTAAATATAATTCTTTAAGAAATTGGACATTCATATAAACATGGTTTTTTACTTGATTTGTTAACTAGTTATGATTGTTTTTTTTTAAACTTTGTAGAGAACAAGAATAATTATTTGATTTCGTATCGTTTTTGTAAACAAGATGGCTCGATGTATGGAAAGTAATTATATATATAAATATGCTTATATAAACAAATCATGAAAATCACAAGATCTTGACATTAGACATAAAAAAAAGACTGAAAATAACATAGGCAGCAATTAATAACTAAGTATCTTACTTAAATAATTTAAAAAAAATATGTTAATAAAAAAGGGGAATTTTTTCTTATTAAGATTCTTTAAAAAAAAATTGACTGATGTGTCACAATTTTGTTGTTGGTACCGGTTAATAAAAAAATGCAAGATTCCAAATTTTGAGATATAGCAATTAAAACTTACTACATAATAAAAACTGTATGAGTAAATTTAAATAATTGCAGCCCCACGGAAAAATATACAAAATTACATTTTATTTTAAAGATTGTAAAAATAGCATTTGTAATATTTAATATTATTAAGGTTGTATTATAATAGATTTTTGTGCACTGCAGAGTGCATAGATTGAATTAACTAACAATGTTTAAGTACACCTTTTAAGCTTTTCTTTTCATTTAACGATTTTTGTTTCAGGCGAGTACTGATCAGGGCTGCCAATTTACTTCACATGTAGTAGATCAACTTAATTTATTTATTTTTATGCATCTGCTACGTAGTAACTTATTTCTAGTTCGTTTAACTTGTTTTTTGTTTAAAATGTGTTGTATTGATTTATTTCTGCAAATCGAAAAAGTCACTTTTAGACTCTGGATATTTTTCCAGTTAATCTTGGAAATGCCTAGACCTATTTAGCAGACAGCTAACGTTGTAAGGAGTAACTTAGGTTAACGTGATTACCCCTTAGAACGATTTGGAAAATCTTTGACCCGAAATGTGGCGCTAAAGTGAAGATATTTCTTCTAAAATGTAGTCTTCCCTTTCTACCTTTATAATTTCCATTAAGATTCTTAGATTTAAGAAACACATACTTAAATGTGATAGGAAGCGTTTTTATTGGAATCCAAAAAACAATGGTACACCTGATCAACGCCGTATGGGTCAGCTAGTATTTAATAAGATGAAAATAAATTACTTGTTTGTTATAATTTTTGTTTATATTATCTGCTACATATTTTTCTAATCTACTTCTTTTTTTTGGGCGATCTGCTTCATTTTCTTGACCCAGCATTCTCATTCCTGGTACTGATCCCAAAAAACTCAAAGGCAATATATGATAAACTCAAATGTTTCCAATCGAAATTTTAATCAACCATTAGGTAGGTTATAGCGATGTTATCAGTTAAAATAGTGTATTGAATTAGTTTTTGAAATAATAAAACAATCGGCACTAGACATTTTTCATAACACATCACACTTGCGTACATCAAAATGGTATTATGAAGAGCCACTGGCGATGAATCGAACCGGATGCCTTCGGCATAACAGTCCGACCCAAAAAATCACTATGCAATGAAACATTTTTTTTTTATTTTTTTAGTTTTTGAAATAAAAAATCCAAAATTGTTTTTTTAATGTTTTCGATTTCTTCCGAAATTTTCCCTGTCCTTTTATAAAACCTTAATGTGTGTCCACACCAAAGAAACATTTATAAAACATTTCAGAAACAATTAATAATCATTTCAGAAATATTATTTCTTTGTTTCTGAAATGTTTTTTTAAATGTTTCTGAAATGTTTATTTGAAATATGGTGTGGTTTATGAGCCGGCTACTTCTTCCGTGATGATCAAGACCGGCACGTTACTGTGAATGGGGATCGCTACCGTTCAATGATAACCGAATATTTTTGGCCCCAATTGGATGATATGGACTTGGAGGACATGTGGTACCAACAGGACGGCGCCACAAGCCACACAGCGAATGCCACAATCAATTTATTGGAAACCAAGTTTGGAGAACGTGTTATCTCACGAAATGGTCCAGTCGCTTGGCCGCCCCGGTCGTGCGATTTGACGCCGTTAGACTATTTCCTGTGGGGCTACGTCAAGTCTATGGCAAGCGTGCCCGTGGTGGCCATGCAAAAGAAATCGAGTTCCATACATAATGGTATCGAACGTACTTTCACAGGAATAAAGAATTTTATTGATATCCAAAACCGTTTTTGTTTTATTTAAAAACCTTTTGTAGCGCTCTTATTGAAAAACCCTTTATTTATGAAATGTTACTCTGTTTTCCATTCCGAACGGAAAACGTTCTTTATTTTCAAGCATGTTATTCTAGTTGACAGGTTTTTTTATTTTTATTTTTTGCATTTTTTTCTTGATTGATAAAACACGACGCTATGATTGCTACTTCTTTACATACCATCTTAAAATACCAATCTGGATACAAAAATTGGAAACCAATAAACATTTCAGAAATGTTTCTGAAAGCGTCCACACATGAAAAAAAAATTCATGTCAGCACAAGGTGGATTATGCGTCAACTGCACGGTGCACGCTTGAACATGCAGATGCGGGAGCATCTATTGCCTATTTAAATGCATCAGCTGACGAGCTTTCCTTCAAATAACTGTTAGCTGAATTTTTATTAATTACAAAAGTGTTTTAACTTTCAGCTTACAAAGTTTCAACTCATAGGAAGAGACGTATCGTTGGATATTTGGCATTTATAAGCATTCATTTTTAATTTGAAAATAATTGTTGTTAAAAGTCAATAAAAGTTAAAATGGAAAGCAAAAATTAAGAGATTTTCTGCAGCTTTGTGTCTTATGTTGATATATTTTTTATTACATTAAGCCCATAAAACTTCCTTTGCGCGCACGGCCTCCATAATTTTTTTCCCTTTCGTCCATCACGTTTTTTTGTTTTGACAACTAAAGATACTTTTCACGCACGACAAAATTAAAATTAACTAATATAGTTAATAATAATAATAATAATAATAAAAATAAAAATAATAATATATAATAGTTCAGTAATATGAGCTTTATTATTGTTTTTTGTTCATACAAAACAAAATCCAAGTTTGAGAAACTTTGTGAAAATTAAAAGTTACTGAACAAGCATCTTATTTATTGTAGATTTTTTTTTAAATGATTTTTGATAAATGTCTCTTTACTATTTCACGTACATTTTGTTTTTATTAATAAAGATGGTTTTTATTAATAGAGATACTAATGTCTTATTACAATTGACTTACAATGCTCACAAAAAAAAAAAAAATATAAAATCATGGTTTTGATAAAAAACTTTTATTTGCTTTTACGATTTGCTCTTAATGATTACGGTCATTCAACCGACATTTTGAAAAAAAATTATTTGAAGTGGAACAGTTCTGCCACCCTATTGTTGATTAAACGTAGTAGATTGCAATATATCGCAGTAGATCTATCAATATAAATTAAACATATATATAAATACTAGCTGACCCACCCGTCGTCTTGTGGCATATAAGGGAACAGACATGTTATTTGGTTTCTCTTTCATCTGCTTGCATATACCTTTTACATGAGGCAAGAAGGTGGCAATCCTAAGAACTCAATCTTGGGAAAAGACGTGTAATATTATTAAGGACATTTTAATTGTGTGTGATATTTCTATGATTAATTCAAAATAGAAACAAATTACTGATAGAAAGAAGAAAAATGTTTATACTGAAACAGTGAGATAGACTGAGACAACTATATAAAAATGCTGGATAAAAATAAATTAGACAATTGTATATATTATTAGATACATACGACAAGTTTTATTAAAAATTAGCCAGTTCAAGTTTCTTGAGATTTTGGGAGTGCTCACGAAATCTCCACAGTCACTTTTGATGGAGCTAACAAATTTATGTGATCACAATTTCCCAGCAAACGCCAACAAAAAAACTTTGTATCTCTTTCCTTGTAACAGAGTTCTCTTTGACAAACTAAAATTATTGAGCAAGTGAGTCCAAAAAATATTAGGATTAATTTTTTGAGAGAACATTTGAGATATATTTTTGAGAAATTGTGTTCACGTTTTTGGGAAAACGGAGATCTCGGTGGGCTTAGATCCCTGAACTGGCTAATTCAAAAAATTAATTTTAATATTTTGTTCCTCAATTTTAATTTTTCACAAAAAACTCTGTAAAAAGAAAAGAGAAACAAAGTTTTTTGTTTGACGTTTGCTGAGAAATCGTGTTCAAATAAATTTGTCAATTCCATCAAAGTGACTTAGGATATTTTTTGAGAACTACGAGATTTCCAGGATCTTGAGAAACCTGAACTGAGTAATTCATTACAATTTCTTAAATTCTTGGTTATTTAATTGCCGTTTTCAAACAATAGTTCGGAATTGCATGATTATTATTATTTTTTTTTTTCAATTTTGTGATACTGTTTTGTTCTACTTGGATTCAATTGTCTGTCTATCTTAATTAATGTATATATAAAGATGTTGACCATAAATAGAAAACCTGTCGAAATTAAATTTTTTGTAGGTATTAATAGATGTTTTTTTTTTGTGAAAACTATCCTTAGTGCAGTGGGATTTCAAAAAAAAAAAAAAACCCATCCGCATCCGCCGGTTTCTTATATTTCAAAATATTGACTCTCTTCACAAGCTAGCAGTCAAATAATTGATGTACAAACAAATAACATAAACAGCGAGAGCGGCAAGGTACAGTAATTACTAAGCTTTGTGCCAAATAAAAATATACAATAAAATATGGTATCTATCCACAGCTGAATTCAACTTCTACTTTTATCGGCAGTCGAATGTTGTATTTGCAGTGTGTGTAAGATCTTACTGCACTGCGGATAGCTTTGCCAAAATATCTAATTTTTGCAACGAATTCCGGCAATCTGTTCCATAGTGTGTAATAAGTAAAGTAACGGTAAGTATTTTGTGGATAATTTTAAAGTGAACAAAAAATAAAATGAAAGGATAATATCTACAATACTATTTGCTACCAGAGGAATGAAGCTTTAGAGTGTATAAAATGGATCGACCATAACCCCTATGCACCCCTTCCACTAGACGCACATGGGAGCGCCACGTGGTACCATAATTTTGAGTGTTTTAGAACAGCATAAGTAAAGAATATGGATTGAATTTTGCTGTTTAGTTAGTTGCTTAAGGACTTCCAATTGAAGAATACATACGTAGTTAAAAAAATGGCTTTGCTTAGGATATTTTTCTCAAAAAAGTTCAAAAAAATGCTTCTTTTAAAATGGATTTTTTTATTTGATTTTTCTTAGCAAATCTTGATTAGGTTTATTCCCTCTACGTGTATCTGGGTTTTTGAATAGGTATAATAAGATTAAAAAAACAAATTGCGCAACTCCACTTCCTACACTGTCATGCAACGCTCAACCACCCAACCAAATCATTTATACTTCCACCCACTTGTCAAAAAAGCTCTTCCTCTAACCCAAAAGGGCTGGTTCTCTCGTCTGGCGCACTGCAAGTGCACATTATTCAACACTCTAGCTCTCCAAATCAATTGAAAAAATGCACCATTCTATTGCACAGAAGAGAGCACAAATATCTGACGGCAAGGATGCGTTTTGGAAGTCACTCACCTTTCAGCCTTTTCGTATCCACACGCACAGTTGAGTTTTTTTTTCGTTGCAAACTTTTTTGTTTAAATAATAACCCTTATCTCAGGGATGTTTTATTGAAATATGTTTTAATCACAACCGTTTTTTTTCTTCTCCTCAAAGAAAACACTTTCTCACAATTTTTAATTCAATTAATATCCATTGGGGTGCAAGCGCTGCAATTATTAGTTTTTTTTGGCAAAAAAAAAACTTCAAACTCAAAAAAGCGAAAAAATAAAAATAAAATTCGTATCCCGTTTATTCTATTTGTTAGCTGAATTTTCTACTAGCCATCCGGATTCAACGAAACCCATTCACGAACTGAGCTTTGACCATCGAATGCTTTTCTAGGTATATAGAGATACTTAGTGCCGCCACTGTATCTAACAGAAAATACTAGGTACATCCGTTGGATACGAATATTTTGGCCCAAAGCAAAAAAAAAAAAAGCTTCTTCAAAATCTCGATTCTCGATGGTTAATCGTTTGCTCTTACACACATACGACAATATGATTAAATTTAAAATGCACGATGGCTTTGAGCCACCTTTGATGCCAAAAGGGCTATAACCACCTCGAAGATGGCACATCTTTTGTCTCAATGGTTAGCATTGATTTGCTGGCCAATCTGAAGATAGTGTTGTCTCAGCTGATTGTCAATGTTGTTAACTTAATTAATGCAGACTTATGAATCGATCGATCGATAGCTTAACCTTAGTTGAGGTCTTTTTCGAATCTGCTGCATGTATTATAAGCCATAGGTCATTAACTCATGTGTGGTTTCGATTGAATGGAATAATCATAGATGTTTCTTGGGAAAAGATACAAATTTGGTAGCGGAGGGGAGGACAAGGTGGTCATTTTGTTAACTGCTTTGGTGAGGAAGTGAATTTGTAAAAGAATCGAGAATAGATGCAGGAAATGGTTGAGTTGCTGCTACTGTCGCACTAGCACCATCGCGCGCATGAGTTTCAAGGACCTTCTATGTGGCTGGACAATGGTTTGGATGGGAATTTAATTCTTTTATAGCTACTTCCGGATTGTCGGATGTCGTTTGGAAATTGTATTTTAAGAAACGAGATTTAATTGGGTCTTTAGCACTCAACTTATCGGATATTCGAAACATAGTGAAGGGAAAAGGAATTGGGTCAGGGATGGTTGTCAACACTAACGACAAGAGGTTGGATAACCATTCTTTGATTTCATGATCAAGGTCAGGAATAATAGTTGTTGCGTTTTAAACAAGAAGTTTTTGTACTTCGATTCAATTTTTTGAATTAAAAATTGATTCTTTGATGGACATCTTATATGTGACCTTGAATGTTTAAGATTAGTCTGCGATAGAACAAGTTCCTAGATTTATATCAATTTTGGGGAAAAAAGAATGGGATGCTCTCTAGACAATGATAAACCAAAAAATTAAAAATACAAAATACCGGCCAAGAAGATGAAGAAAGGGAAACTAGTTATATATATACATTTTTTTTTGTTGATAAAAATAAACAGGTAACTAACTATATTGGTTGAAAGAATAACTATATATTTTTTTTTTTTGTTAGATTGAAACAATGCGGATTCAGGTTTAAATTATGTGCATGCTAATATCGGTTGACTAAGATGCTAACATAAAAAAAATATATTTGGAAATTATTTAAACTTGATCACGCGCATGTATAGAACATTTTTACAATTTTATTTTTAATAATTTTTCTGATGGTAACAGCAAATTCACAGAAACACATGGATTTTAATTTTGAAAAGTCCTTGCCAGCTTGTGTTAATGTCGGACAGGGTCTTCTGAGGTAAATTGATTGGAGAAAAAGATGCGGAAGAATAATGTTGTATTCCGGTAAATTGCTTCTATTTTTTTTTCTAATTCGAAATAAATGAAAACGTTTAAAATAAAGTATCAGCATAGATTCCTTTGAAAATTGACTGGACAGTCCATTAAAATCAAAAGTAATTTTATAGAACAAAGCTCAACATATTTCTTCAAAATGTATCTCAAATTTGTTTCATATGGCTATAAAACGAATAAACAATCATAGAGAAAAATTATGATCGCACCGCCAACACAAGAAGAAGAGGTTCTGAACCGACTTGAAGTGGCAGTTGAAGCAGATAGGACGCTAACCCTAAACTGTATCTGTAACTGAATCTACAGAAAAAAAACGATTGATTCTAATTTTCTTCTGATGTCAGATAAAATGGAAAAAAATTAAGCTCATCTTGGAAAAAATACAGCATGAGATACTTAGCTGCTAAAACTTTCAATAAAAAAGAAGATGCTCTGAAAATTCAGTTCAAAAGGCAACGCTATCGCGGAAGAAAAGCAGACGAGTAAGCTTTAGGATCAAACAAATGGAAGAACAACTGCATTGAAATGTTGGTCTCAGACATGGACCGATTCAAACCCCAAAAGTCTGCCGACATTTGTTGAGATCAAAAAGACGAAATCCAATGGTAGAGCTTTAAAGCGAAGCAGTGAAGAGTGGGGGTTGTGGACCCAATCAAAATCATAACAAATGTCAATAACAGATGAAAAAGAAGAAGTAGAAGAAGAAAACAAAAAAGAAGAGGAGACGGAATAAGAAGAATAAGCAAAAGGAGAAGAAGAAATAAATTGCACGACTGGTTCGCACGTACTTGCTCTGCTCATATATGCGGTCACATTTGTAGAATAAAATTTAAAAAATTAAAGTTAACATCAAAGCATTCATTCGATTTTTGTGACTTTTGATTGTTCGAATAAAGTACGTTAAATTGTATTGGGTGAAATAATTTAAACGCCATTTTATTTCTTTAAGAAATGTTAAAAAGTGTGATTTTTTTCTTCAAAATCGTAGGAACGGTTTTTAAATAAAACGGTTTATTTTTAACAAGTTTTTTTTCAATTTAAAAAAAAAATTAAGAACACAAAATTAACATACATTTAAAAACAAAATTAAAAAGAAAAATCACCTACCCGTTTTCAAAATATTTATTTTTTAAAATTTTTTTTTTAAACATTAAAAATACAAAAAAAGTGTTTGAAAAAAAGTTAACGCGAAATTACTTAGGCTATCTACATCTTCTTGAATATCAATTTTGTTAGTAATCGGATCACCAGTTTTCGAAGAAAAAAAAACCGGTCTCATGTGAGGTACCGTTTTTAGGCCACCACATTAAATTTTTTTTCACCAAAATATGCTTACAAACGTAGTGCCCCGTGTGTGTCGGACTGCTAAGCGAAAAAACCTGGGTTCAAATCCAGCTCATAGCCACCTTTTTTTCTGGGGTACTGCCTCTTGCGAGGAACTGACAAAACCTCCAAGAGTAAAATTTGTCTCGGAAAAGTGCATCTCATGTAGCCGTTCGGACTCGGCGGTAAACTGTAGGTCCCTTCCATTCTTGCAGAGTAACAACACACACACAGGAATGGTTGAGAGTATAAGTCACTAGGCCTTGGCTCCTTAAGGAGCTGTCGCGCCAATAAATTTATTTATTTATTTTAATTTATGCTTACAAACAGTAGTAAACTGATTTTTTTTCATACAAACTCTTGGAGCAGTTTTCGAGAAAAATAAGCTTTTACAAAACGGTTATATGACAGGTACCATTAATTTTTGAGCTAAAAAATTGAAAAAACTACTCTGTAGAATGTCAAAATAACGTTAAGTTCTAAATTTGAAGACGCTTGGCCCAACCGTTTAGGCTACAGTCCAAAATACATCCGTACAGACAAACAGACAGACAGACGGACAGAATTTTGCCAGTAACTCTAATATATATACACTTAGAACTTCGTAACACAATACATTTTCTGAATCCAGACTACCGTTTAACTTATCGGGTTCAACTATACCTTACAATAATCAAAGTGAACTGTGTTCATACAGGGTAAACTACATTTTCGTAAAAATCTCAAATCCGATGCTATCTATCGGGTCCAAACAGTAGAGGATGATTTGCAGCGCCAATTTTTAAATTGATTGAAAATCGGTTGCATCATTTAGGAGTCCATTGTTTCAATAAGATTTATTAATAACACTCGCACAAACCAAACAAATCGACAGTTAACCTTTTATGTTTTTTTGTAAACAAATCACAGACAATATAGAACAAAATAAATTGCACGACTGGGTCGCACGAAATTGTTCTTATGTTAGATAATTGCTTAGTGGCTGCATATGTATATATATAAATGGTGTTTTTTTAGAAGAAATAAAACGCATATAGTTTAATGTTATGGCAAGAATTTAGCTTGATTATAAAGATGAGGGCTTGCATTATGTTTTAAAATGATTTCGGAGAAGTGGAAATAAAGTAGAATAAATTCCAACCGAGGCCCAATTTTGTGGCCATCTCGTTTTGGGCCCATTCACCGAACGTATGACGCGATTGATGGTCGTTCGGCTTCAATTCTTGCACGAGTTGGATTTTGTAAGCCTGCAAACCAAGATCCTTCCGCAAAATCTTTCATAAAGTGGATAGGCACATCTCCAATTGTTGCGCGCAATGGCGGATGGACTCATTCGGGTCTTCTTCGATGCTCTGCTCCACCGAAACGAACCATTATTTTGGTAATAATTTTACAAACTTGTTCGGGAGTAAGTCTATTCATTGTGAAATGGCAAACCAAACTGAGAAAAATCAAGTGACAGCTGTCAAAAAGACCAACTCCGAAAGAAGTATTGCCAGATTGAAAACCACACGTCTATTAAAATAAAAAAAAACATTTTTTAATTAGCTTAAAAGTTTTCTCGGAAAAATAAAATAATAATATAATAAAATAAAATTTGAAAACTAAATGTCTATCGAAGAAAAAAAAAATATTGAAAATCGTTCGACCAGTTTTTTTAAAAAGTGTATGGCAGGTACCGTTATTTTTCGACTGAGAGCAAAAATGAAAAACCACCCCGAGATACTACCTAATAAATACTAAATACCAAGTTTGAAGCAAATCGGCTCATCCGTTTAGACTTTAGAGGGGCGAACAGACCGACAGATAGACAAACGGACGGAATTTCCGGACCCACTTTTTTCAACTTCTCTATTATCGTAATGTCATGTTTGATTGTTAGATTTTTTTTTGCACGAATCCATAACTTGCATTTTAGTACCTTAATCGCAAGTAAAAATGCTTTACCGATTAACAGCTTATATGTATACTGACAGGAAGCGGCAATGGAATATACCGAGAATTTCTCAAACATTCTGTTACGATTTGACATTTGGGTTCAGTTGTTCTCTATATTTTTGTTTACATTTCTAATCGAGTATTATTTATTAATGTATTAAGATATTTTTCTAGATAAATGTTTGGTTTATTTGTTTTGTACGTGAATCTTTCCGATATTTCAATAGTTATTACGCTATTGGTGGCGGAGACGAATCCAACAAATCAGAGATCATTGAAATCGGGTCAGCCGTTCTTCAGTTATGTATATAAGAATTAAAAGAAGAAGGAGAAGACTAGAAGACAGAAGATGAAAGTTAGTGACTTCTTGTCGGAACCACAAGTCATCCAGGTTTGAAAAGTATTAAAACCACAATACTTACCGGTTTTTGTAAAAATGAAGTAAATGAAGTGTGATAAAATCCTGTTTTTTACTTTTAGTTTTATAATTTTTTTTTTAAATTTTGGTATGCAGGTTTTTTTTAGAGTTTATTAATATACATGTAATTATACAATTTAAAATAATTGTTTTCATTTGTTTTAAATATATAGATTAAAAAAAAAAATTATTTTAATTAGAAAAAAAGTTATTTCAAATTTTGATATCCAGAATTAATTTGGCTAACTAGATCTTCTCAAATATAAAATTTGACAGAAATAAAAAGAGCCGTAACCGAGAAAGCTCAAAATAAAAAAAAAACTTATATGAAAGGTACCGTTAATAGACTTTTCCCGTAAATTTGGCTTTGGTAAATGCGTTTGTCGCTAAAGATGAATTTTCGGCCAACATTCCAAACGTTAGCCCTCAGTTAAAAACGCCTTTGTCTTTGATCATGAACTTTAATCTGGTGAGTCAGTTGTATCTAGTACGATTGTAGACCCAAATCACGACCTAAAATTCGAAAAATTGAAGTCTGTGAAAGGCCAAAATTTTGTGCACGGCGACTGGTTCTGTTTCTGCTTTACACTCTTACGGAACCCGTCTATGTTCTCGGCCGTTCTTGCAATCCTTTGACGTTAAAATGTTATCTGATTGATTACCGATCTGGTCGTCTTAAAAACCGTGGAACAAGTAAAATAGGAAAACAAGGGCTTTACGCTGCAATAGTTATGAATATTCAGTTTTTGTTTATTTTTTTTTATTTTTTTTTATTTGTGTACTAAAAAAATTATACCGGTAACCGGTGATCAAAGTGGCCTCCCATTTTTAGATTACACTGCGAATGTTTATTCAAGCTAGCTGTGGTCTCTCTGACGCTTCCAGAATATTTGAATCATTTGAAGTCGTTATTTCAGCGGAAAAGACCAGTTTTTACATTCTTCCCCATACAAACGAAAATTTTCAAATGCAAATGTAACTGTAAGTTCTGAAGATCTTGCAGGCCAGTAAACTGGTCTATTTTATACTATTCAACTATCACGGTATATTTTTCATCTAGTAAAATACTAACTTCATCATGTGTGTGCGTTGTGAATCTGCAAGAATGGAAGGGATCTATAATTTACCGCCGATTCCCCCGGAAAAAAGTGGCTCTGATGGGGAGTCGAAACCCGACCCGTAGCTTAGCAGTCCGACACACTAACCACTAAGCTACGGGGCACTTGCCAATACCATGCATACATTAAAAAATTTCTGAATGGAAACATTGAATTGCAAAGCCAGTCTAATGCTGATTGGTGGATAAGTTCTAACAGTATATTTTCATCAAACGAAGTCCTTCTTACTTACTTCCCGCGTAAAATCGCGTATTTAATAATCTTAATAATCGTATTTTAAGCCACTCTATCGGTACTTTTATTACGAGAATTGTATGCTGACAACAATATTATTTACAATTATAACCGCCACCTATAGAAATATATACAACTTTTACAGTGATGTTTACATTTCTGTCCTTAATAAACTTTCATCAACAAAAACCAACTTTAAATGTCATATTTAATATTTGGAAATTCAAATTTTAAACAAACCATATTAACTAAGAGCACAAAACAAATAAATTAAAAATAATTGTACCTTAAACTTAGACAATTAACTATTGTTTAACCATTGAACAGCACAATTATATCTTCTCTTGAACAACAAAAAACAAATACATTGCGTGACTGTTTTATACTTAAATTATTTAAAAACTATTTAAAGCGTTTAAGAAATAATAAAAAAAAAACTTTTCAACCTTAAGCTATTGCTAACCTATAATAAACCAACCGGATGAAGAAATCAATAACATCTTAAGGACTTTGAACAATACGCATAAGAATTGAATTTAAGAAAACCATTGCTAAAAAATATTTATGATTTTTTGACAAAAAGCTTTTTCGGAAATTCCATTCACCTCAAAATAACCGGTGATATTTTCCTTAATCTAAAGAAACACACACATGTATGTAGAATTAGTTTATAACGAAAAAAAATGGTAGTATAAATATTAAATTATTTAAACCAGAAACCAAATTTGGCCAAACCTAAGATACAATATGCTAATTAAATTACTTTTTATTTTATTTTTTTTAATTTTTTGGTATTTATGAACGGGTATGTTCTTAAATAAAATGAAAAAAACAATGTCAACATATGTGGCTAGGTTTATATGTATGTGTTCTTAGACTTGGAAAAAATCTACAGAAATCAATTTAGAAATATAATAATATTTCTTGACTCATTACTGAGGAAGGGATTTTCATCAAACCAATTTTGTATGTAATAAAAATAGAAATAAAAAAAAAGCCAAATATATTTAAAAAATAATAATAAAAAATAATTTATAAATTCATTTTGTAAATTATTTCAATATAAATAAATTTTTCAAAAATGTAAATATTGTGTCGCAACTTTGGGATACTTATTATTAATATGCATATTATTAGGTCTATTGAGAACAAAAAATACGATTCCACAACACATTTTTAAGGTAAAGATAGGCAAAACGAGTCATTTCAATTAGTTGATGTACTCATATATGCATTATTGATTTTTGTACATTTAGCTGTCAAACATTATCCACACTCATTTTCTTTAGGCACTTTGGCGTCCTTAGGTGTCCATAAAAAAACTTGTATTTATTTTTAACACAAAGGCTATCGGTACTTGATATTTAATTATTTTTTTTAACTCGAACTTGAGAACAGATAAACCGATTTTGATCTAATACTCTCCAGATTAATGCTGAGATCCAGAACACATCAGATGAAGTCACGTAAGTAATAAGCAAATATTGGCCATAATACGATGTCAAACAAATAAAAAAATGAGCACGACTGGGTCGCACGTACTTAGGTGCCTAATTACATTGGAAAGCAAGATTTTTTACAGAAACAATTAATATTTGCGTTGAAAATAACACAGTTTGAACTTATATATAGTATTAAAAACACGATACTTAACTGTTTTGAGTAGAAATGAAGTATGCCATCACACGTCTAAAATAACAAAGAATTTAAGAAAAAAGTAAAAGAAAATTGTAGGACCGGTTTTGATAAAATTATGTTTTTTATTTTTAGTTCTTTGAAAAAAAAAAAAATTATTTGTAATTTTGTTGTGCAGTTTTCTAGAATGTATTAAATCTGATTTTAAAATTTTAAATATATTTTTTTTTAAATATTGAATTTAAAAAAAAAATCCAAAATTAATTAAAAATAGAAAAAAATAATTATTCAAAATGTTTGTATGTAGAATTAATGTGATTACTTAGTAGATCTTTTAATATATTAAAATCCATAGAGCCGTTACCGAGAAAGTAGAAAATTAAAAAAACCGTTATATGAAAGGTACCATTAATAGACTGTTCGGGTAAATTTGGTTCATTTGGCCGATAGCTACTAATAACAAAAAAAATCTCAAAAAATTTCATCAAAATCGTGGGAGCCGTTTTCGAGAAAAATAAGCTTTTCCTTAATCGTTATATGGCAGGTACCGTTATTTTTAGCCCTAAAAATAAAATTTCCATTTCCCCTCTGAGGAATGCCAAGAGATACACATATACCAAATTTGAACGAAATCGCTTGCTGCAGATCGATATACACCCAGACAGATAGACAGACAGACAGACAGACAGGCAGACGGACACTTTTTCTCAATTACTTTTTAGGCTTCTCTATGATGGTAATGTCATGTTTGATTGTTATCTCCATTTTTTTTATATTCACGAAACCTAAACTTGCCTTATGTTATAGTCCCTATAATCGCAAGTAATAAAAGGTTTTCCAATAAGGACTTGACAACTTTTTGTATTTAAATAAAACGCAAACCATTTGAGATATTTTAAAAACTTTATTATCGACTTGAAGTACAATCAAAACATTTATGAATGGAGCTCGACTTTGTTCATATGGCCACCGCGGGCACGTTTACAGCGGTCGATTCGTAGGACCCAATTTTCGATGACTCGGCCACACATAACGTCTTCGGCTTGTTGGCATAAACCAATGACTTAACGTAGCCCCAAAGAAAATAGTTTAGAGGCTTGTGGCACCATCCTGTTGAAACTACATGTCGTTCAAGCCCATATCTTCTAATTCGGGCCAAAAATAATCGGTAATCATGTAGCGATAACGCTGGCTATTCACAGTAACGTGATGATCGTTATCGCCGAAAAAAATATGGCCCAATAACGCCGCCGGCATGCAAACGGCACTTTTTGTGGATGAAGTAGTGATTCGTCAAGCAAATTTGGATTTTCACTTGACCAATAACACATATTTTGGTTATTGACGAACCCATATATTTTCGACACTTCGACCAACCCGTTGTCTCACTAACGAAAACACCACACAACGAATATGTAGACTCAAATTATTGCACTAAACTTGTTAACCAGGGCGAGAATTACGACCGAAAATTGAAATAAACGCTCTTAAAGTTGCGGTGACCGACTCTGAATTTTGGTAAAAAAAATTATAAATTGCAGACGTTGCTCGCACGTGTACTTTATCATGATGAAAATGTTGAGTTTACTGAATAAATTGACAATGTAAGTTTGATGATTAGTTAAAGGGTGCGTTCATAAATTTAATTCAAAGATGTGAAGTCCCTATTGGAAAACTTGATACATACAGGGTTGCGTTAGTTTGACTATTTGACTT
The DNA here is from genome assembly GCA_963971375.1 of Platycheirus rosarum. Classification (NCBI taxonomy): domain Eukaryota; kingdom Metazoa; phylum Arthropoda; class Insecta; order Diptera; family Syrphidae; genus Platycheirus; species Platycheirus rosarum. The sequence continues at coordinate 92,354,651 of OZ020509.1, forward strand.
GTAAACCTTATTCGCATAGAAAATTTTGTTGCATTAATTTTTTTATTGATGCAACCATATTCCTTCAATTACAACATTCTTTTCTTCTTTTATTCTTTTATGCCATTCGACAACGGTGAATAACTTTTGTTGGTTAGCTTCGTTAAAGCTTTTTGTAAATTCCTCTTTAATTTTGCAAACAAGTGACAACAAATTTTAAATAGTGATGCAGTTTGCCTTTTTTTAAGTTCAGTTCACAACAATAATAAAAAATCTTCTCATAGTAAAGTATTTGCTAGATCTTTAAATCAAAGGCTTTGATTCCTTAACTTTTATTTAAAACCACATCCGTTATGGAATTTAAAATATCGCTGAATGAACAACTTTCACTAAAGCTTTTGATTTGGATTTGCTATTGCAGACTTTTAGGAGTTAAAATAAGTATATTACATTATAAGGTAAGACTGTATAATTTTGGGATAGAAGTAAAAATAAATTGCACGGCTGGGTCGCACGTACTAGATCATAATGTGCTGTTACTTCGTCAAATAAAATTTAAAAAATAAGTTACATTAACGTAGAAAAATAACACTATCTGAACTTAAAATAAAATGTACGACTGGGTCGCATGAACTTGTTCTTATGCTAGATAATTGCTTAGTGGCTGCATAGTGCATATATGTATATGTATATATGTATATAATAATAGAAAAAATATTTTTTTTCTAAAATTCTTTCATTTTTAGTTAGTTTAAAAGTTTTCTCTGTAGTTTTTATCTGGGAAAATTTTTAGAAAAAATACAACCAACCCGTTTTCAGAATATTTCGAAAACCAATTTTTTTTAGAAAGTCGAAAAATAGCTCTTGTTTTATCAAAATCGTTGGAGTCATTTTCGATAAAATCAAACTTTTTATTATGTATGGCAGGTACCGTTATTTTTGGAGAGCAAAAATGAAAAACAAGCCCCGAGATACTACTTAACAAATACTAAATACCAAGTTTGAAGCAAATCGGCCCATTCGTTACGGATATAGAGGCGCGGTATTTAAACCTTAAATTCAAACACGCAATTGTTTAAAATGATATAATATCTTCACAGTTGACGTAAGCGACACGTGCCGCATTTAAATAAAAAGAAAGTAAATTCAAGCCAAATTTTACGACGATGCCTCAAGTTCTGACCGGAAAACCCAACGATAGCTGTGGCAAAGGTTGTGTAGAATTTAAGCAAGAGAATTCAAAACTTGAACTTGAGCCAGTTCACGTTTCTTGAGAATTCAAGTGCTTAAGAAATTTTCTCAGTCACTTTTGATGGAGCTAAAATATTTATGTGAACGCATATTCTCAGAAAACGTTAATTTTGAAGCGTTAGAAACGTAAACTGGCTAGTTCGTTTTGACTCGGTTATAAAATATTCACATGTTAAGTGATATCCATTTTTATAAGGAATCGTTATTAAAAAATGGATGACTTTCAAATCAATACGGAAAAGAATAGCCGCATTAGGACGTCCAAAAACAATAGATAATACTGATGAAATTTTAAAAAAGGATTTGAAGCACTTAAACACTTAAATCGTTCAAACGATGGCGGAGCGTTTTTATTTTGTGAAAAGCAATTTCTTGTAGCGACTAGGCTAATTTTAATTTAAATGAGCTTTTTGCCCAGCAGAACTGCCGTTTCTGGTCTCCAAATATCAATAAATAGAATTACAGAGTTCTGAATGAATAAGGAATTCTTTTTGCCTAACGTCCGAACTCATCCATTGTTCTTATCGCTCAGCTCACACGTGGGTCGAACAGAGCAGCGCAATCCCACACTTTGCAAAAACTTAAATTAATGTGCTTTGTTTTGGCCGAGCCAATATCTGAAACTGCCACCCTCTATATACACATTTGAAATTATTTAAATAAATGTCGATTTCGGTATTTAAAATCAGAAAGACTTAACTTTCCGTATTTACAACTTACATAATTTTCATTTTTATCCTTAACTAAACCAGTTAAACATCACCCTACTTTCAATAAAATCACCAACACAAAATTAATCAGCTACAACTATCCTCTTCATACCTTGTATACTTTTAGGCGCAATTTTCAATTTTTAAAAATAATTATGGTTTTTTTTCAATGAATCTGACGTCATGGGTAGGAATTAATTGATGCATTAATAATAATTGTGCAGCTCCCTTATAATTAATATTTTGCGCGGTATAATTACATACATGGGATTCCTAAGACAACAAGGGAAGTTTAATTTTTAAATACCTCACGCGTACGAGTAAATGCTGAATGAATTTCAGTTTCATTCTACGTAATTTGTTTGTTTTTTTAGTCAAAGTTGATCCCAATTAGTCACTGTTATTAAGATATTACAAATCTTTGATGCAAACGGCTTTTAATAAGTATTTGTAAGTTTTGTTTTTTTTTTTTTAATTAATAATTGTTTAGAGTTAATGAGCTTGTTGAATAGCCCAAGACCAATCAGCAAATGACAATGAAGATAATTAGTGTGCAGAAAATGCATCTATGTTGATCTAATTTTATTGATGCTGAGAATTGCGTTAATTTGATTATAAACTAATCAAGGAAATATTTTGCTAGGAACATACATCCGCTTTTATAAAATCCTTGAATGTACAAAGTTCTTAAGCGATAAGTATAACTCATTCCACAAGCAACAGTGCAAATGATTATCGTTCGAAATATGATAATTAAATCATCTTCTTTATATTGGTTTCTAAAATTTGTTTTAAAGAGGCAAGCATAGACAAATTTTTGAGGTGTGCTATTACCACTAATTTCAGTGCTAATGAGTTATATCAATGGAACAAGAACTCAACCGTCAAAGGGGACAAAATTAAGGTAAGCTAGAAATAGTAAACTTTTACTTTTAGATTCATCAGCTCTAACTATGTTTGTAAAATTCAAAGTAGTTTTTACACGTCAAATAAAACGTATAGAATAGAGAAACTAATAAATTACGTGAATCATTAAATATACCGTTGAGTTTTACAATTAGCATTTGGAGTACTGTGGCGTATGAGTGTTTTTTTATGAGATTTAATTTAAAGGTTTATTTTAGAGCTATAGAACTGTAAAATGAAATTAAACCCATATTAAGTGTATTAATATTTACCATGATTTCTGACATAAAAGGCCACCGCAGCTGACTCGGTTGCAGTCCAATCTTGATATTCAATTTTCGATAAGTTGAATTTTGGGTCGTATTTAGGCAATACCGAGGCGAATGTTGCTATCCAAGTAATCAAGTCGTCTCTTAATCGGTATAGACTAGCGACATCACATGACCCTACATTAAATAGTCTAAGCGTTATCAAATCCCACGATCTTGGAGTCCAAACTCAAAGCGAAATTAGGAGCTAACCAAACGTTTTCTTCAACAAATCAATTGTGGCAAGCGCTGTCTTGGTTGAGACCAGAGCTCCCACACAAACCGATTCAATTCAAGAATGTAAAATTTACTGATCATGGCTCTATAACGGTCTCTATTGACTATTGACTGTAACCCTCTGGCAACAATGACTTGAGGATTATATACACTACAAATGCGGCAGTTTTGCTTATTGATTTAGCCCTTCAACCAAAAATGAGCTTCATCGCTGAACAAAATTTTCTTCTTATGTTCGTTTCACGAACAGAAACTTGGTTATTCGAAATAAATCTGAACGATTTACATGCATTGTTCAGGCGCCAGTCGATTGATAAATTGCAAACCAAACAAAGATAAATCACATGGCAGATAAAATGGTTGTCAATAAAAACAGAGCTGCCAACTTAAGGTTTTATGCCTATTAAAAAAACACCCTTAAGAAGCTCATCCTTTGGGATATTCCTAAAATAGGCTATAAAAATCTAGCAATTTTTTCGGTATATTTACATTGAATTCGGGAGATGCTGACAATACATAAATATAAAAAAAAAATTCCTTGCCTGTATTCTCAGTTAGAATGCACAGCTTACATTAACAACAGTTACTAACAGCCATTTATTTATTATACTTAGGCAACACCAGGTTGTTCGGCTAGTATATATTTAACGAAATTATTTATTCATACAAATAAAGTAGTCATTGCAATCGATTATTTTATTTTAATAAAAAAAAACAATAGATTTGATATCGAAATTAAAATCACGAGTTTAAATTTCTAATTTATTTGTTTTGTCAAAATGAAGAACCAGTTCATTTTGAAAGAATAACAAAAACCGTTGCATTAGTTTGTTCACCCTTTTAAAAACAAAACAGTTTACAAACAATAATTGCATAAATATTCTATAATCGTTTATAAAATACGACAGGATTACGTGATGTCATTTAAAGATTATAACAAGTTTATTGCTTCATCACATTAATTTAGACATGCAAATCAATTTGTTAAGAAAAACCTTATTCTTATGATTTATTATTAAATTGTAAAAGATACAAAAAAATTGTATTGCATTATGCAAATGTATTTGAGTTTTAAATCAACGAAGTTTAAAACACAAAAAAGTTATTAAGAATTTTTTTTTTTCTAATACAGCAACAATGTCTATAAGTACTTTTTTCCTTGCGATTATAGGTACTATAATGCAAGTTATGCATTCGTGCAGATTAAAAATGTTACAATCAAAACCTGACATTACCATGATAGAGAAACATATTTGAGTTTATTGGGAAAATTATGTCCAACCGTTTGTCTGTTTGTAAGGATTAATTTTTGACTTTAGCCTAAACGGTTGGACAATCGTCTTCAAATTTAGAACTTAAGGTTATTTTGTCATTCTGCAGCGAGTTCTTCAACACTAGCAAAACCATTGCGTAAACTTTTACATCTGTCTTATTCCTCTGGTCTCTTTCCGAGTGGATGGAAAACAGCATTTGTCCAGCCTATCCCCAAAAAAGGCGAATCTTCTGCTCCCTCAAACTATCGACCAATTGCACTTACGTCCCTTCTTTCTAAGGTCAAGGAAACCCTGATTAATTTTCAGCTTAAGAAATATCTTGAAGACCGAATGCTTCTTAATGATCGGAAGTACGGCTTTCGTATATTGGTTTTAAGCTTATGGACGTCGTAATAGGATAGAAAAATAGAGTTAGGCAAAACATTACACAGTCTAATTGTACGGCTAAAGAAGGAATCTCAATATTACGACCGAAATAAGGCTGAAGCATAAATTGGTGGGTATTCCTGGCAGTGCGAGTATTACGGTGGAATTCTTTAAGGATAGGAATGCAGCCGGCTATTTCTCTAAGAATAAAAATATAGAGACAAGAAATATTCCCTCGATGTTCAAGTTAAAAAAAATTCAAGGTGATTATCAACCTTAATACGTGGATAGTTGCAAAGGGTGACATTCCGTTTTATTGACAAAAAACAGAGTTTTGTTTCGACATATTAAATTCAACACGATTTCTTATTCCCTTATTTTAAAATTCTGTCAAGATCAGAGCTTTCCGAGGTCAACATAAACATACGTTCCCGTTGATGATCTACATCCAAAGAGCATGGTTGTGAGTCAAAAAACGAATATGAAAAGCTAAGTGAACTCTTATCACTATTACCAAGCTGTGTAAAGTTCCGATCAAGTTATGGCTAGCATAAAAAGTACACATGAGATCCATTTTCCGTAAGCGAAATCCTTACTTTTGCGATGGAGTTTTTTTGAAGGTGTTGCAAGTAGTCTAAATGCAAAATTTTATAAAGAATTTTTAAGGAAATTGAGCTTATATAAACCGTTATTCAGTGACCTATTTTTTTTTAATAATTAGCCCGCACTAAATGGTTTTGACTACTATTATAATGTTAATTAAACGCAGCTTGGGTTTTAGGAAAATAAGGAAGGATGCGAAAGGAGGTAACGATGCACATTTTTTTTAAAGTTCTGCGCTTCAAAGTGGGAGGGAAAAACAGAGTCTGGCAAGGCATTCCACATTCGCGTGGTACGACTAAAGAAAAAATCCCTGTACTTGACAGTACGTCCGAAGTTGGGCTCAAGGGTACACTGATGGGCATTTCTTGCAGTGCGAGTATTAAGGTTGAATTGTTTCAAGGGAGGAATGCAACTAGCTATTTCGCTAGAGCATTGTTTGTGGAAGTAGCGATAAAATAATGAAAGGCAGGAGACATTACGTCTGTGCTCCAGATATGTAAATGTTTCTGTTATTGTTCGATCGCCTATCATTTTCAAAGCTCTTTTTTGGATTATATCTAGAAAACTCAAGTGGGTTACAGGTGCACCTGCCCAAATGTGGGAATTATACTCAAGTTTAGGGCGAATATATGCTTTATATACTGTAGCCAGATCAGACGGGGTTAAGAACTTCTTGCATCTTCGAAGGAAACCTAAACATCTCGCAGCATTTTTGGCAACGTCAAATATGTTGTCATTCCACAGAAGGTGGTCTGTAATGCACATACTGAGAACTGAGAGGTGGTTGGTTTCCTCTATGCAAGTGCCACTCATGGATAGTAGTATTAGATTATATTTCGCTTTAACGACATAAGACAACATTGTGTTTTCGAAGCATTAAATTCTACGCGGTTTCTTATTCCCCATTGTACAATGCTGTCAAGATCAGAATTTAATGAACTTATCATACGCTGCCATTGCAGTTCCACACAAAGAACGAGCTAATTTTTGTTCAACTTAAACTTAAATTCCCGAAAATCACCTCAAAATCTTAAAATCAAATCTTGAAACTATATCATTTAGTGAAAGGACGTTTTTTAATTTAAATTTTTTTTATCTGCACGAATGCAAAACTTGCCTTTTGTATCTATGTGTAACGCAACTAAATAAATTATTTAAAATAGGTTCGGTTGTTTTTCAAACAAATAATTACTGCTTCATAATTCGGCTTAGCTGTTAAGCTTATAAGGATTAGTTCATTACATCAAAAAAAAAAAAATTGGAGTTCAATATCTTATTCGTGCCCTTGAACTTCATAGCATTGCAAATTGTTATAAAGTTAAAATGTATTACTTACGAATTAATAATTATTTTTTTTATAAAAGTATCAGTAGTTTGTAATTTTTGTTATTGTTATTTTTATTTTTTTTCGTATATCTTTCCAATTTTTATTTTATATTTTTGAGAAATCGCTTTAACAACACACTTTAATTTGATTATGAACAAACACTCCTTTTAAACACTGAAATGTGAAATTTTTCAATGTATTTATTGTTATTTTAAAATAATTTAAATCAATTTGTTTTTTGTTTTAAAAAATAGAAATGTTTAATCGAAAATCTTATCTTTAAGAAAAGACTATAAAATGTTTCCAAACGAAAGTACTTTTTTATATTTAAACTTCGCTTTTTTTAAATTTTTAATTCAATTTCAACAACGGCACTCTTATAAGACTACAAGGCGGATCACAAGTAAATGTGCATTTTATAAAACGCTACACTATAAGCTGCAACCTATTTTACTCGGAGTAGCTGTGAGTGCAAAGTATCAACCAATCATTAACATTATTATAAACAAATTCTTTTTTTTCCGATAATTAATCGGTGTGTCAATTTAGTTTTATTTTACGAGCAATGCGCTCCTTAATTAAATAGAGTTGTTAACGTTTATTACAAAATAGGAATATTTCCGTGCTGGTTACCGGAGGGGGTGATAAAAATAGTAGTACAAAGCAGTACAGTATAAAATGGTAGTTTATGTTTTTAAATTATTCACAAAATTAATTTAATTATGACTTAAAATGTTGAATATGAAGTCATTTAAAATTACAATATTGTGTATTAAAATAAGGGCTCAGGAAAATTGCTTCTGCCATCTTTATATCAGACAATATAATAAAAAATAAACAAGAAATCCATCTATGGATTCCAATTTTTTTCATGAATGTGTAAGGCGTTTCTCCTGTACTCACAATAAACATATGTCGCAGACGGTACGTCGCGTTGCGTCATAGAATTATTTTTTTTTTATTTTTTTTGCTAATCTTTTTCTTCTTTAGTTATCGAGGATCTATACAAAATAAATTCGGTTTCCAAAGATCTCTCTTGCCCTGATTGAAGCATTTGATCAGCTTTCTCTGTATTTGAAATCTAGAGATATTGACGCTCCAATGATACTTCGCTTAGTCAAGTTGTACTGATTCTAGGAGGGTTTCACATGCTACTGTTTCTTAGGGTGCGTGAGACACAATGGATGGTAGTGGGCTGAAAGACTTTTTGTGTTCCATGTTGAAAAATACGTTATAGAAAAACTTACAGCCGGGCTGTTTGAGCCCACTTACTTATACAGTCCACACGAATGTGTTCAAATGTCGTATTTTAATGAATCGTACAAAGATTTTAATAGACCAACGGAAATACTAGCCCCGGCCACTTTAATACCTTCAGTAACCTCCTGTTTGTTGGTGTACACCTTCCTACCTTCATCACTTCTCGTGTCAACCAATAATCAATCTTTAAAAACTAAGCCGCAGATGTCCGACACTCTTAATTACTCTTCTTATGGCTATTCGGCTCACTTCTAGTTTGAGCCCTGCTTCGTATCAAATTTTACTTATAGAATGGGTTGAATTGGAAACTTACCCTATAATTTTCCGTTTTTCTCAGCTACAGTTTGTTAAAGTACGGCTTTTCCGTAATATAATGAATTTCTTAAATAACTGTTAATTATTTTTTGGACTTCGTTCAAGTTTTTTAGCTAAAGCGCTATTAGAAAGATTTTGTTTATCGTAAGTCTCTGTTTAAGCAATTTCCGTTGCATGCAAATATTTGGTTTCTTGCATTTAATCTATTAAACACAAGAAATAAACCGATTATCAATCACGATAGCTTTCCGATGATCGCGCTGTTAAACTTTCACTTGCAATGAGTAAGAAAGCTAGTTGAGGCTGTTCTAATGCTAGGCAACCGTTGCAGCAACTCAGCCAAGTTGAAGCAACCATTGCTTCGTGTGTAGCTGTGTTGCCCAATGATTTTCATGTTGCTGCAACCGTTGCCTGAAATTAAAAAAAAATTTGATATTTTCGGTCGGTTGGTGCAACCGTTGCTTCGTGTGTATCATTATTTACTGCATTTACTCGTTCAGTTCGTCGGAAACAAGCGTATAAGACGGTTCATGCGGAGTAAAAAAATGGGCACGACTGGGTCGCACGTACTTGCTCTTATGTGCCTAATTACATTGGAAAGCAAGATCTTTGACAGAAACATTGTAACATTTACGTTGAAAATAACACAGTTTGAACTTATAAAAAGTGTCAAAACCACTGTACTTAACGGTTTTTAGTAAAAATGGTCATCACGCGTCTTAAGTAACAAAGAACTTATGAAAAATGTATTTCGAAAATTGTAGGACCGGTTTTGATAAAATCCTGTTTTTTTTATTTTTAGTTTCTTGAGAATTTTTTTTTTTATTTTTTTAGAGTTTATTAATATTCACGTGATTATAAAATTTAAAATAATTTTTTTTGATTAGTTTTAAAAATATTGATTTTTCAAAAAAATTCAAAAAATAATTTTAATTAAAAAAAAAATTATTAAAAATATCGATATGCAGAATAAATTGGGCTACCTAAATCTTTTCAAATATAAAATTTGACAGAAATCTAAATCTAAAGGTACCGTTAATAGACTTTTCCCGTAAATTTGATTCCAATCAGGTGATAGACAATATCAACAACAAAAATTCTCAAAAATGTTCATCAAAATCGTTGGAGCCGTTTCTGAGTAAATCAAACTTTTTGTTAAAAAATGTATGGCAGGTACCGTTATTTTTCGACTTAGAGCAAAAAATGAAAGACTGAGGTACTACCTAATAAATACTAAATACCAAGTTTGGAGCAAATCGGCTCATCCGTTTAGGCTGTAGAGGCGCGAACAGACAGACAGACAGACGGACAGAATTTCCGGAACCACTTTTTTCAACTTCTCTACTATCGTAATGTCATATTTGATTGTTAGATTTTTTTTGCACGAATCCATAACTTGCATTTTAGTACCTAAATCGCAAGTAACAACAAAAAGAAAATGACAACTTCAAATATTAATGAAAATAAAAATATGAGAGAGTTATGGGACGTCTTCTTCAATTCAACTTCAACTTTATTTTCGTCCTTACTCTATCACAGCAGCGCACAGAATTGTGGTTGCGGCAGCGAATGCCTCGTGTGTAGTGAACAAAGGAAACACGTTGCTGCAACGGTTGCCTCGTGTGTATCTAAAATAATGCATATTTGAATGAACGCATAGTATTAACGACCAAGTTAGTTTTCTACAGCACAATGTCAACCAACTATTCGATCAACATGTCCCCTTAAGAAGCAAAATTGTAAAGCATGGTTCACCTCCTTGGCTGAATGGCAACATCATAGCACTGATGTCACGTCGAGATGCTGCTTACAGTCTATGGCGGCGCTACAAAGTGGAATACTTTCGCCGAACCTTTTGCAGGCTACGCAATCAAGTGGTAAAGATGATCAGACATGCAAAAAAACTATTTTATGAGAGTAGACTTAGTCCTTTGATTTCTGGAAAGAAGTTATGGAGTAATTTGAGAGAAATCGGTATAGGCAAATCGTCCAATAAATTAGCTGATGACTTTGATTGCGACGTTGTCAACAAAAAGTTCACATCTTCTCCTCTCCCTCTGAACGCTAACTCATCTATACATCTTACTATTGAGAATTCCACAGCCATCAACAGCCACCTAAATTTTAATTTTATACGAATACGAGAGTAAGACATTGTAGAGGCAGTATTAGCCATAAAATCGAACGCTACAGGTCTAGACTTAATGCAACCTAAGTTTTTAAGGTTGCTGCTTTCATATTTATTACAATATATTGCACATATTTTTAATAGTATTATAACGTTTTCTGAATTTCCATTGCAATGGAAAATGGCCAAAATTGTTCCTGTTCCTAAAAAGCAGAGAGGTACGGCTACAGAATATCGCCCGATTGCTATTCTTCCATTTCTTTCAAAAGTGTTCGAAAAAACTATTCTGAAACAAATTAACCGACACATTTTAATTAACAACCTGTTGAGTCTCTCGCTTTCGTTCAAAGCGGAGCTGCAAGTCAGCTTTACTTTTCGTAACTGAAAAAATAAGAGTTGCATTGGACAAAGACTCTATCGCTTTTTTAACGCTTTTAGATTTTTCTAAAGCTTTCGACATTGTCAGTCATACGATTCTTTGTAATAAACTGCGGAATTTGTTTGAGTTCAGTTCAGTATCCTGTAAGCTAATTAACGCGTATCTAAGCGGAAGACAACAATGTGTAGTGGGAAACGGACGTTCTTCCTCTTTCTTAAATGTTCTATCTGGAGTGCCACAGGGTTCAATCTTGGGGCCAATTCTTTTCTCTCTATACATAAATGATCTACCAACAGTTGTCAAACATTGTTTAATACATCTTTATGCAGATGATGTGCAGCTTATCATTGATCGACCATTGCAATAAAAAATGAGGCCATAGCCTTAATGAATGAGGACATGCTGAACATTTTACAATGGTCTAAAATAAATCAACTTTGCCTTAACCCTGCCAAATCCATGACTCTTCCTATTTACAGAAAAACGTTTGATATCTCGCTTCTCAGTCATGTAAAACTTCAAGATGAGACCATTGAATACGTCGTCACCGCGAGAAACCTTGGAATCATTTTCAATCGTACCCTTACATGGACTGATCATCTTAATAGTGTCATAGGGAAAGTCTATGGAAGCCTCCGGGTGCTTCAGGTCACTGCAAAATACGTCCCTTTTAAAGTTAAATTACTCCTTGCCAAAACCCTTTTATTGCCCATTTTGTTATATGGAAGTGAAGTTTTCTGTAGCATCGACTCTGGTTCTAGCCGCAAATTAAATGTCGCATTTAATAATATCACGCGCTATGTCTACAATCTTCGACGTTATGACCACATTTCAATTTTTTCTAAATGTATAACTGGCTGTAGCCTCGTCAACCTAATGAACTTCCGTTCGATCAGCTATCTGCATGAGATTATTCAAACTCAACAGCCTGACTACCTTCACAGTATCTTGAACTTCCCTCACTCGACTCGGTCATTTGTTCTTATTCAACCAAGATATAATTATCTCATCACAGAACGTCACTTTTTTGTCCATGTTGTTCGCCTGTGGAACTCAGAGTAGGATGCACAAGAAGGTTTAAATCTCTATTATTCAACTATTTGGCAAATAATTGAAAATACGAAATGATGTCTTTTCTCATTTTTATTTTCATTCTCTTCTTTTTCTTTTTGTTTTTTTTTCTCTCAATATATGCATATATGCAAATAAATATATTGTTAATCTAAATTTATTTAATTTTAAAACTAAATTTTGCTAATACCCATATAAAGGCTTACGGATTTTATAAGACACAAACATGTCCTAACTGTAAGTAATTTTTGAAATCAATAAAATAAATAAAAAAAAAAAAAAAAAACGCATACCTATCTCAAAAAGTCCCATTAACTCTACAAATATTAAAAGCTCTCTTAATCAGCAACTGTCGATCTTATAGTCCGTTTCAAAACACTTGTCCATTGAAAAGTTGCGCAAAGAGAGACACGAAATTTGTGTTGTAAATTTCTAGGCCTGGAAAGGACCGTTACAAAACGGTCCAACTTTATTAATTTCGAGGGTGCGGGTACGAAAAACCTAATGCTGTGGGTATATCGAATATTATTAATATCGAATTCTTCGTTCAGATTTGATTTCAGATTTCAGATTTTTCTTGTAGAAATGAACATAAAACGGGATTGATTGATTGATTGATTTTTGTTGTAGTTGTGTGTGAATTGTAAACAAACAGAAAACGACGAGGACGAAAATGATACTAGTATGTAATAATAATGACCATCATAATAATAACTAGCAAAATAATATATAGAAGTATTTTCATATGTATTTTTATTATAATATTACTTTACAAATTAGTAATATTTATTTTATTACTTTTGTTTTATTTTATTTTACCATAGACTAGAGACTATAGACAAGTTTAGGATTCGTTAATATTAAAAAAATTGAGATAACAATAAAACATGACATTACGATCATAGAGAAGTCTAAAAAAGTGATCGAGAAAAAATGCCTGTCTGTCTGTCAGTATGTACAACGGGCTACGGCCTAAACGGCTTAAGCGATTGTCTTGCATTGAAATTTTATTTTTGGCCCTAAAAATAACGGTACCTGCCAAATGACCGTTTAGCAAATTCTTATTTTTCTTAAAAAATCAATATTTTGAAAACTTATTAAAAAAAATTATTTTAAATTTTATAATCACATGTATTTTAATAAATTCTAGAAAACTGCATACCAAAATTTTAAATATATTTTTTTTTTTTCAAAAAACTAATAATAAAAAACAGGATTTTATCAAAACCGGTCCTAATTTTCGAAATACATTTATTATTCCTTGTTATTGACGTGTGATGGCATACTTCATTTTTACTAAAAACCGTTAAGTATTGTGGTTTTTAATACTTTTTATAAGTTCAAACTGTGTTATTTTCAACGCAAATGTTACTTGTTTTGGCCAAAGATCTTGCTTTCCAATGTAATTAGGCACATAACAGCAAGTACGTGCGACCCAGTCGTGCCAATTTTTAATTGAAATTTCTGCTGCTCAAAACAAAAACTGGCAAGTCATACTTTAAATATCAATAGTTATTACCCACTTTACTGGAAATAATAAATGCACAATCCTCTTTATATCTTTTCCCATGTTTTTTACATCTGGTAACGCCGAAATTCTACCAGTTCTATACCTAATCGACCGATTATAAACAATAAATTGCTCAGTCTGCCTGCGTGAATCCCTCACGCAGATTGCACGCTAGGGTTGTTGCACGCAGTTTTTTTTTTTGGTGTATACAATAAAGATACACTGGAAATTTTCCAATGCAGAAATTGAAGTGTTTTGAAACGGTCTATACCTTGTCATCCAATGAATATTTCCGTAGGTAGGTAGAAGACCTCTCAAAACCGTTAGTTTAAAAAATAATAATAAGTGAGTCTATTCAATTGTTCAGCACTGTATCTAAATAATGTATCAATCTTTTTTTGTCGACTCTTCAAAACCGCCTACACACCCCTTCCATTGTACGCCCTTGTTTCTAATAGTAGGGGAGGCGGCCTTAGGAACACCTACCTCATCGAGACAATAGACAATTTTGCTATAAATAAATGGCAAATAACATAAAATGTTAAAAACCGCTATTCGGACTAATTTTTCTTGTCTTACGGCCAAAGGTAAAATGGCCACTTCCGGTTGCGTTTTTGGTGCTGGTTTACCTCATTGGTATCGAGTTAATGAACAAATAGGGTATCAAATGAAAGCTTAGACGGTCTACATTAAGAATCTGCTAATCGGACAAATTTAACATAGGCCTAACATGGTGCATTCCACGAAAAAATGGAAGTTTTTCATAAGAGGCAAAGTTAATGTTTTTTATATGTACCATTGTAAATTATGAGCGAGAATAATCTTATTTCTCATGAACCAACAACAATTTATCAAAACCGGTTTAATACGTTATCATATAGTCTTTTTGGCTATAAGTAAAATAACAAATTAATTTTAACGTCACAGTGATCTTTTCAAGCACTTCTAGTTGCACTTTCTACCGGGTAAGACATAAAAACATTAATGCAGGTAAATAATGAAATATCAGCTGATTAATTTATTAACATCGTCTACTCAGTAGATGCGTATAGTTATTGTGTAATTGAACTTAAAGTGAGGTAAGTGGAACTCTCTGTACGTGACGTTTATTAAGTAATTGTTTAGTTTATAAGAATATAAAAAATTTGTTCTAAATAATTTTTTGCGAGCATTGCTTATTTTATACCCCCTTTCATTGTAAATTCAAAGTTTTTTGATTGATGTTTGTGTTCACTCATATATTGTGTACCTGTAAGCGTCTGTGCGTGACGCAATTGTCTGTTATGTGTTTAAAATTACGTTTTTGGTGAGTAAATTCTGACTTTTTTATTACTATCTCTGCTTTGCTTTTAAGAAGTCAATATTGGGAATAGTATGTCGGATCCAAAACCATCATCCAGTGCGGCTCGCATGCGCAGGCTCCGTATAAAGAAAAAGATTGAGGATCCAAATTTTAAGACGAACGAGACGAAAAGAATTCGCGAGCTTGACAAAAAAGAGGGAACAAACCCTTAAAAACGAGTCGACACTGCGGCCATTAATGAAAATTCTTCGAATACCGAACGTGCAAACAAACATTGGCGAAAGCTATTCATAAGGCTCTGGCAGGTTTGTTAAAATCCCCAAGAAAAAAATAGTTGTTGTCAAGGAACTGGCTCGCAAAATGAACATTGCTTTGGTAGAAGAAGAAAATAATAGACTATCAGTGAACGATGCACAATACGAAGTTGTGAACAATTTTTATTATCGTATTTATATTGTGTACCCTTGTCCAGGGGAAAATGACGTTTGGGAAAATGGCATTAAAAAAGCACTGCTTAACCTTTTACTTGCCAGAAGCTTTCCAGATATTTAAGAACTTTTACACTGAATTTGAAATATTTTTTTCTAAATTTTGTAGTTTGAGACCTTCAGACCAGTGTAAATGTTTTATACATGAAAACTATCTAACGATTGGTGGGGTCAAGTTCTATGTAATCCTGAATTAAATTCCTCATGCTGGAGAAATGAATGCGATCAAAATTTGTCGTATCAGAGCTGAGCCGAATTTGCATTTTGAAAGAATGGAAGAAAACTCTCAAGAAAAATTAGACTAGTATTTCATGAAACAAGCGTAGGTGAGCTTTTCGAAATGTCTTTTGGCTGCGAATATCAAAACGAGGTACAAAGTGCACTTTCGGCCCGATCAAGTATGCTTTTATTCACAGCAGCAAGTTTTTAAAAGTACCAATTTAAAACACACATTATATGCTCTGATGCCAAAGCAAATGACAAGGACACCATTTTTGTTTTCATGAACAAACTTTTGAATGTCCTTAACCAAGAAACTGAAGAACCAGAGGGAGAAGTAATTTGGAGCGACGGACCCTTATCCGAATTCAAAAATAAACACATATATGGCCAAATTTACAACAATTTTGAGCGAAAAATATAAGAACAAAATTATTTGGAAATATTTTGCAACCTCTCATGGCAAAGGAATTATTGATGGAGTAGGAGGAAATGTAAAACGACTTGTCAGAGGAAAAATGATGAACAAAGATGATAACACAATTTTCCAATTCGCTAAGGACTTTTTCGAAGTAGCATCCAAACTTGCGGCAAAAACTCAAGTCAGTTATATTCCTTCTGAAAAAACAAATGAAATAGTTATTAATTCTAAACCTTGGAACAATGTGAAAACGATACCAGGAATATCAAACTTTCCTTACATTGAAGCTGATGGAAAAGTAATAAATTTGAATAAAAATTGTAGATCCGATCAAAAAACTTCACTTTGTTATTAATTTTTTGTTACTCATATGTGTGCGTGACGATATGGGTCCGTAGGTGACGAACCAATAAATATTCCTAAAAAACTGATTTGTTTTTTAATTTGTTTTCTCTTTTTCACAATAAAGGTAAGGACCTACGGTACAATTGTTTTTAAGACATCTTACAGATCTGCTAAAAAAATACTCTTTCATATGCACCTTATTTCTTGGTAGTTTTTTTCTGTCTGTACGTGACGCGTTTTTGTATGCGTTTTGTATCTTAATATAGATGTTCTATGTTGACCCGATGAGGTAAGCCAACACCAAACCGGAAGTGGCCATTTTACCGCCAAAGGGACAAGAAAAATTCTGTTCGACCAGCGGCTTTGTACATTTTATATAATTGCCCATTTATTTAAGGTAAAATTTTCCATTCTCTCGATGAGGTAAGTGTTCCTACAGCCGCTTCCCGGACTGCAAGTAAAAAGAAGATTTACACGAAAAGAGTATTTAATTTCGTTTGAATTTCATTTGAAAATATTTTTTTAAAAATTAGGTATACACTTAAACAACTTAATTTAAAAAAAAGAAAGGATTGTTGACTTTACGTGATAATATAATATGTAACCGTTGTTTCTTAATAATTTTTGTTAAGTAATTTGTATTAGAAAATTGATATACGGATAACAAAATCGATTGCACTCGATAACTTTTCTATATCGATAGATTATTCTATTATGGATATGTCATAATAAACAAACTTACAACATGGAGCTTAAAGAAGTCAATAATAGACCTTTTCCACCCCACAATTATACCTTCACCAAACTGTGAGTAAGTAAGTAAGTAAGTAATTCATTTTATTGCTTATTTTATAGATACATTTTACAGTTTTAATGAATTAAGAAGCTATGGCATTGCCGTCAGCTCGGTTGGCCAGTTAACGTTTTTTTAATATACATAGTAACATTAAATGCTTTTACTCAAATTCAGTAAGTATTATAAATTTCTTTCAAAAAAAGGTAGAGTATCTTCCAGTTAGTATCATTCAGTGTTGAGATTGTTGAGACGTTGAGGAATAAAAATCGGACATACACTTATAACATGAAAACAGTCTTCTTTGGCCTTCAAATTACAAAGAGTGCAAAATTGATTGAAACTTCCGTTGTACGGGCACCCATTGAGAGCTAATAGTTCTCATCTGTGAGTATGAAAGCAAATTTTTTCGCACCGAATAGCAAAGAAAATCAATTTAACAAAAGGTTAAAAAAAAGTATCTAAACACAACAAATAAAAAAAAATATGAAAATAAAAGTGAAAACTAGTTTAACGATCTTGGTCTTGTACCTTTTACAACTTTAGCCGAAAATCTAATGCAACACAGACAACGGTCAATGTCCGTAACCCACTGTGCGGTCAAGTTTAAGCGCCTTAAGGCCATTGGGCAAAAAACAATGCGTAGAAAACGTTTACGTCTGTAAATTACACTTAATGCCCTATACCAATCCAAAGCAAACCACTTCATAGATTGTTATTTTTTTTGTGCCTCAATTAATAAATAATTAATATTTTAATTTTCATTTCATCGTTTTTTCTAGACCAATAATGTCTTGACAGTGTCTGATTTCTGAAGTTGAAAAACGAAGAAGATCGAAGTATCTTATTTGCTGCAAAATATCTTTTTTTTTTCCATGACACACTTGCATAGGGTCGCGTTTGGCATGCTCTCGTATATTCGATTCTCATCGGTTATTTATGCGGAAGAGATACAATCATCGAAGGTACCTAATAATAATAATATTCACTTTGGTCTACGACATCCGGAATAGTGCTAGCTTGCAGATTTTTTTTTCTTTTGTCTTATTGCCAAAAGTTTAAGGTGAATCAGTTTGGTAGTGAATATATTAATTGTTGAGCCGTCTTAATTTAACTATTAGCAATAAGATTCCTCTCAGGTATGGAATAAAGTATATAATTTGTTGGCCATTTCGGAGTTCTTTTTAACTTATTTGTTCTAAAGGGTTCCAAAATTATATTTGAAAAGTAAAGAGGACTAACCACGTTCCGAAGATATGCTAAGCTTTTTTTATTTTTTATTTTTTTAGCAGCAACTTGTCATAAAGTTTAATGTGCCAAGTTTTAGTTTGCGAGCCCTTTGCTTTGATATGTAAATGTTTAATGATGTGTTTTTAAAACTGTTAAATCAAGGTTGACCATCAAGAGAAACTTGTTTGCAGATTTAATTCAGCAAGCAGATATTAAATAGAGTTGTTGATTCATAGATATTACCTATTGACGTATATTTTAGATACATTATGTGCTGATCTTGAAAACACATTTCCTTATATCATGGGAATAAGACGAGTATAATTAAAAAAAAAAAAAATGTTAAATAAAAAAACAGTTTCAGGCTCGAAACGCGCAGATTGTTTTAGTTAAATATGCACAAATTTGTTATAGTCTAGAGGATGATCTAGATGAAGAAGTTAATTTATCGTACGCGTGTATCTACAGAGTAGCGATTTTTGACTCTACCTCCACTTACAATGCCATTACAAATTCTTTTACAGGCTCTTTGAAGGCAATTCTGGTGAAGACAGACCCTATCCAAGCGTGAAGGAGATTCCTTTCGCCGTTGTTAACAGAGTTGCGAAAGGTAATTCTGCTACTGCCGCCGGAGAGGGAAACAAAAACCCAACATCGATGATAAGGTGGAGGTCGAGGAAAATAGTGAAAATCCTCAGTTAGAAACCAACTTCTTACCAAAAATGGCTCAGGCAGACTTGGGTTGATTTGAAATGGCATTATGACATTTTAACCGAATTCGAGAGGAAAGTCTTACAGAGAATTGTTGTTCCCGAGGAACAACAAGCGGTGTCGTGTCATATGGCCATGTGTCATATGGTCATATGGTCATATGACGCAATTTGAAAGTGTCATATGGCCATATTCAGACATATGGCCATTTGTCACTTTGCTAAAGAGTCATATGGCCATATTTAACTGCGACTTTTTGCCATATGGTCTTATGACACTTTTTAGAAGCGTCAAATAGCCATATGATCGAGTATGGCGTACGTATGGGGGGCATGCTGCCCCCCTGCAACCCCCCTACTTGGGCTTTCTATAGGATTTGGAGTAGGTGCGAGATAGGTTTATGCTAAAGTTCTTTAAATCAAAAAGACACATACCCAACCTTGCACACCTTCTCCAAATCCTATAGTGATCCCAAGCAGGGAGTTGCAGGGGGGCAGCATGCCCCCCATACCTTCTTCATACTAAGATTAACAAGGCGGGATATAAGTTTCAAATCGTAAGACTGGGTAAGAAAATGCATTTGAAAGTGACATTAGGCCATAATGTATATGAACAGGGCCGCCGCAAGAACTTTTGGGCCTGTTGGAAACCATGTTCGGGCCCCCCGAAGAACTACGGGCCCAGGGGTAATCCACCCTATCGGCTGTCCTTTGTATGGAAGAACTTGTGGTTGAGCCCTGGACCACATTTCGGTTTTTCCACCTATGATGATGATAACGAATAACTCTCGTATCTTAATTCATACTAATTCCTGGTTCAAAAAGTGACAGATGACACACCAATAACAATTGACAAATGCCAAATGAATTATGGATGATGAATATAAAATTATGAATGATTACGTAGATGACACATGCTTCTTTAATTTTTTTTCATCGTTTGCTCAAAGGCGTTTATTATAGTATCGTAAAAGCGACAAAATAGCGTTTAACGCACGCGCGCACTTTTCCTCGCATCTTCTGTATTTTCCTTTCTCGGCTCTATAATTCATGTTCGAAGCTTCGAATACAGTTTTTTCTTCGATTATACATATGTTTTGCGGTCCGACAATCTATGTGGTAATTTTTAAATGGCCCGGGAACTTATATGGTTTGGACAGCCCTGATTTAAATCATCATGAAATGCACTTTCTGTAGGTAGAATCAGACTTCCGATGTGGCCTGGCTTATTTGCTTTGCAATTTATATTTAGTTTTATTCTAAAAAGTGCAAGTTAATCATCTCAATTCTGTGATACTGCGTCCGGATTGTGGTTCCATTTTTGTGGACCTTTGTCGTTAAGTTTATTTTTGATAATACATAATACTTTCAATTCAAGATGTATCCCACCAAATCAATTTAGATGTAAAATGTTGCCAAGATGAGACAACATAATTCGCTCTGTAAAAAAGTTATCAGATCTCATGCAGAACCAAGCTTCTAACTCTATACGCCCTAACTCTACAAAACCTAAAGTCTATACCTTGTTCAAAATATGTGGCGTCACCTATAGGGAATTATTTGAACCATACTACGAACATTCCTTATGGAGTGAGACAGATTCTTTTCCTTGAGTAATTAATTACTTCGTAATTTTCTATTACCCTTTCAAAAACACTTTCCGGTACGAAATGGGCGCCTGATGGACTTTTATTTTACTGTGCCTATAACCTTCCCCGAAGTGTAGGCAATAGGCTGATAAACTTTCATTGCAATTGGGTCAACGGTATGGCAGCGCATCAAAAACAAACATTAAATACCAAGGAGTGTACCTCTGTACCAATTTCAATTTTCAGACCTCTAACGTAAAAATTTGCTACATCCTCGAGTTAACGGGGATGGGGGATAAAAGTTGCAACTTTTTTGTTGTTTTTTAGATATCAATACAATCCAAAGTATAAAAGCTATGTAATTAAAAGTTTATTTGTTTAATAAGTCTGCTATTGGCAATAAAATCAGGAGAATTTTATTTATCAGGTATAGTTCAAACCCAAGTTATGAGGGCTCATGCTTCGCTCGTCTTGGCAAGGGGCACTACCGAGCACACAGGTTATAAGTTCAAGAGTGGCCGAGTTCTCTTGTTCAAAGGCTCTTTATAAACTCTCCAGAATCTCTTCATCGCCTAGCCAATATTGCTGTTTATTTTTCAAGAAAATGAATTGTGTAACCATATTTAGAAAACGAAAAAAAAACAACTCTAGCCTTTTAAGGGTTTGACATTTTTTTTTTTTTGTTTAAAGCCAACAATTAAACTAACTATGCCCTTGCATAAGCAAACGTTTAGTACTAGCATTACATCGCTCTTCTATTTAAACCTTACCATTGCAGCAATTAACTAGCACGATTCTTCATAAGCCTACTCACCTACCTTCGACCATAAAACAAGAATTTGACATTGAGAACTGACAGAAAAAAAAACACAAAAATCTCCGTCCAGACGTCCAACTAAATATTCAAAATTCATAGCGTTTTTTATACTAATTGTTTTAATGGTGGTCTTCCAAAGGCTATTAATAAACCTACAGGTTTAACCCAAAGTACTATAAAATAATTCCAGAATCAAAGTAAACCACACAAAAGAGGAGTTGATATCTCATGGCGCAGTAAAAGTTACAAGGCCGTTGCTGAAGCCGGTTTCCATCGAAAGTAAAATGCAACCTGTACGCCTGCCTCAAGACAGTAAAGAATTTAGGCCGGAGTGGTTTTTCGTCAACTTTTTTCCTCACTACCGTCATTCATAAATCCAAAATTACAGACTCGAAAGCCAGTAAGAGTGAGACCATCGAATTACATCATGTTGAACCAGCATCTGCAACACCAACCATCTGGTGAGATGGAATCAATGCACGTACATACATATGTATGTAGGTGATTTGAGAGCTGCTGCCGAGACGAGACGTCTTGACCGGTTTGGATGATCGCAATTTGTTGGCAGTCTGCATTTCAAGCTTCCACTCCGATGCTCACTGAAGGTTTTGTTATATACGCTTCACATTTAACAAACAAGTGACAGACGTGGTACGTAGGGCAACTTGAAAGTTTTTCCCCCCAAGATAATCAAGGCCGTTGTGCCGCTTGTGCGTATTCGGAGATGCATTTACCCTAGAAAGGTTACAACCTTGCTTTGACGGAAGCAAGCTTAAACCACTTACAGTAGGGCAAACAAACAAAGGGACCTGTTTAAATAATATTACTAAGTACATTTCCGCTAACTACAATAATAAGTTTATGTTACTCATTTCCAAGAAACAAATTATTCTTTGGGAACAACAAAATTAATTGAAAGCTGTGCTGTGGGAAATTGTTCCTAAATAGTTTGTTATGAATAAATTGTGAGACAATAATATTATTATTAATTCTTCATGTGTAGTTGGAAGGAATGTGTATGTTTGTTGGCATCCAATGGATCTCATTGACCTGAGCTTGATCTTCGGACGCTAGATGCATTATTTTTTGTTTTCACATAGAAAAATGTCGTTCGTTGGTTTGAATTGCGTGCGCATTTCGCGTGGAACATGGGTGGACAGAGGGCATTGTTGTTTGACAAAGTGTTTCGTCATGATAATCAAAACACACAATTATGAAGGCGTGTTACAACGCTGCTGGTGATACCCTTGATGTTTTTGCACAATCCGAAGTGTGTCATGAAATATTGAGCAGGTACACCTCGAATGTTTCCAGCAGGAAAATTTTTTTTTTTTTTTTTAAATTTTTTAAAAGGTTAAGTTGTAAGCGGTAATGCAGAGACTATTTTGTTAGCAACAAATAGAGGAATCGATAAAAATTACACGGTTGCAGTTATATCAAGCTCATAAAAGAGCGGCGAAAATCTCACAGCTTAGCGCATTTTTAGAAAGGTCACTTTTGTGCTAACTTAACAATTTTAGCTATCTAAACTGTTGAGCTTGTGACAGCTGAAAATGCCGAGCTAGTTCAAAACTGCGAGCTTTTTTTACCAACGGGCAGTTAACAGAAGTCACAACCTTATCCTTCCGTTTCTGTTTCAGTTTTTCAAAATTTCCCCCAACCATTTACTTCATGCATGATATGCTTATTTCTCCCGCAAAGTGACAGTTCACTTCATCATCATAACCATAAGCCTGGATGTGATGGAACGAGGATGTTCAGTGAATCATGCACTCAGTTTCCCAATGTTCATGTTGTCATGTTGTAGTGGTGGACGGAGGCATATCGATCCTAAACGTATAATATCACTATCAACATGATGTGAATCAACCATATTCATGAGAGAAGAAAATTAGCTTTTGTGAACGGTTTTGCCGTAAGTCGCAAGGGAAAAAAATTAATTATGAAAAACATAAGAAAGATTAAACAAATTTCAGTTACGCCCCCTCCTCTTTTTGCACAGGATCCTCGAGGTCGAAAACTTGAGAAAATATTTATTGATCATCCCTGAAGCGCATCCTAAAATTTTATTAAGTTCCGACCTTGCTACAGAAAAGAGTTATAGGCCAAAAAGTGAAAAAAGTCCCGATTTTCAGTCATTTTTACCTGATTGTGAAAGGAGCGGATGGGCGGAGGGTACGTGATTTTGAAAGTTTGCTTTTAGTTTGTACTGGACATCCCAAACAACATATCAACAATTTAGAACTACCCGAGCTTTTGTAAGGGAAAACCTCTTCATTTTCTGGATAAGTTGGTAATATTGGTCTACCTTTTGCACCTTTGAGCGCTTGTAAGGGGATTTTTGTCCCGCTAAACGGTTGTAAGTGGTACTTTTTTGAAATTATCTCATGTTGATCTAGTACCCTACCAAAGGTCAACAACGAACAAATAATTTTTTTTTTGTTTTTTTTCTGCATGTTTCAAACGCTGTCCCGCTATTTAGTTGTTAGCGGTGCCTTTTCGTGATGTTGACTTTTAAATTGAAGCCCACAGAGTGTTTTTATCGATGAACAAATAAGACATTAAAAACTGTAGCGGGTTCCCGGACTATATATGGAGCTGCAACGGTATCCGTGGCGGCCATTTGGCTTTTCATTTCTTAATAGCATAGCATACCTTCTTCTTTACAATGGAAAATATCTGTTGATTTCTCTTACAAAATTGTTTTTTAATATCAAAATGAAACCTCTTATTGGAAAACGTAATACTTCATGATCAAGTTGTTTAATTGTTTGCATAGGGGATAAGACTTTAAAGCTTATCTGAGTTCGTTCCATCTTATTTCTGCTTCACTCAGTGATAAAATTACTGGAGTATGATCTAATAATAAATCGTAATTCGTAATCGGGTTTAGGGGTTGACAATGTTTTTTTTTTGATTTCTTAAATATTATTTCGAAAATAATAAAAACCAAAAATGAAGATGTCTGAAAAACTATTTTTTTCAATTTTTGTTGAAATTTCTTATAAATGATTCAATACTGAGCGGAAATACAATAATAAAATACATTTACATTAATTAACCAGTTGCTAGATAATTGCTTTGTGGCTGCGTATATATGTATAAATTAAAATACATTTTTTTTTCGATTTTAATTTTCTTTAATTTTTGTCTTAAACTTTTTTTAATTAGTTTAAGAGTTTTTTTCTGACAAAACTAAGTATGTAATAAAATTTGAAAACTAAATGTCTATCAAGGAAAAAAAAATATTTAAAATCGTTCAACCAGTTTTTATCTAAACTTTTCGAAAAAAATATTTTAAATTTTTGTAGTATGTAATTCTAAGGAAATCTGGAGTTTTTATCTGGGAAAATTATTAAAAAAAATTCAATCAATCCGTTTCAGAATATTTCGAAAACAATTTTTTTAGAAAATTAAAAAAAAATCGAAAAAAAAAGTTTTTGAAAATTTTGAAATGCAATATTAAATGAATTATAAATGACTTCCTATGTGCATTATTGAAATCGGGATAATGGCTTACGATAAAACCGCATTTAAAAAAACCGGTTCTATGAGAGTTATAGAACAAATTTCGAAAAATTCATTCTTATCGAAAGATGTATTGTAAGAAAATTGCACCCTGAAATTTTTATCAAAATCGTTAGAGCTGTTTTCGAGAAAATAAAACTTTTTCTCTGGCAGGTACCGTTATTTTTAGACCTAGAGCAAAAATAAAAAAAACACCTCCCGAGATACTACCAAATTAATATTAAATACCAAGTTTGAAGCAAATCGGCCTATCCGCTTAGGCTGTAGAGGTGCGAACAGACAAACAGACAGACAGACAGATGCACGGACTTCGACTTCTTTATCATCCAAGTGTCATGTTTGATTGTTTGAATTTTGTTTGCACGATTCCATAACTTGTCTTATAGTACCTATAAACGCAAGTAAGAAAATCCGAACTATACTGTCAAAAAAATTGATCCTATTTTTACTTGCGATTATAGGTACTATAATACAAGTTATGCATTCGTGCAAACTAACACATAACATGTCATTACTATGAGTTAATGACAATATTCTGTCCGTCTGTCTGTACGGATTTATTTTGGAATGAAGCCTAGTTTTCAGATTTCAAACTTAAGGTTATTTTGACATTATACAGAGGAATTTTTTTCAATTTTTTTTTAACTTATAACCGTATTGCAGAAGCTTATTTTTCTCGAAAACGGCTCCAAGAATTTTTATGAAAAAAAATCAGTGTACGACTGTACTGCAGGTAAGCATTATTTTAGTAAGCAACAAACTAATATGGTGGGCTAAAAACGACTTTCTCCAAAACTGGTGATCCGATTACTATCAAAATTGATATTGAAGAAGATGCAGGTAGCCTTAGTAGTTTCGGATACATTTTTTTAACTTTTTTTTGTATTTTTAATATTTTTTTTATTTATTTTTTTTTTTTTTTCTTGAAAAATCAATATGGTGAATTTTTTTTAATTTTGTTTTTAAATGTATGTTATTTTTGTGCTTATGTTTGAATTCTTAAATTATTTTTTTAATTTCTTAAAAAAAAGTTAAGAAAAGGCTTTATTTAAAGATTGAATAGAATTTAACGTACTTTATTCAAACAATCAAAAGTCACAAAAATCGAATAAATGCTACGATGTTAACTTTTATTTTCTTAAGTGACCGCACATATGAGCAAGTATGTGCGATTCGTCATGCAATTTGTTTTTCTTGGATTCGCATGCTCAATTTAAGTTTGTCAAAGAGAACTTTGCTAGAAGGAAAGAGAAACAAAGTTTTTTGGCGTTTGCTGGTAAATTGTGTTCACGTAAATCTTTTAAGAGACTGAGGAAATTTCTTGATCAATGCGATATCTCAAGAAACGTGAACTGGCTAAATAAATCAACAGTTTAATCTTTAATTGTTTGAATAAATAAACTTACTTTTGAAATGTTAATATTTTTAAAACGCTGTTGTAATTATTTTCCAGCAAATTTTAGGCATCGTTTTTTTCGAAAAAAATGTTGTAAGCCATCTTATTTGTTTTGCTGTTTTCTATTCTTTTCGAAAACATTTTTTTGAGTATGTCAATTTAAAGAAATCTATAGTTTATACTAGGAGAAAAATAAAAAAAATCGTTTTCAAAATATTCAAAAAACAAAATAAGTTTTTTTAAAAAGTTATTAAAAATAAAAAAAAAAATGTTTATGAAAATTTTAATAAGCAATATTATTTAAATCATAAAACTACATAATATGAAAATTTCATCAAAAGCCGTCAATTAGTTAACGAGAAAGTCTGATTTTAAAAAACCGGTCATATGTGAGGTACCGTAACCGTTATAAGACTTTTTCTGAAAAATCTATTAAAACTGAAAGATAGATTTTGCATAGAAAACACCATTCAGAAAGTTTTATCAAAATCTTAGGAGCTTAAAAATAAAAAAAAAAATGTTTATGAAAATTTTAATAAGCAATATTATTTAAATCATAAAACTACATAATATGAAAATTTCATCAAAAGCCGTCAGTTAGTTAACGAGAAAGTCTGATTTTAAAAAACCGGTCATATGTGAGGTACCGTAACCGTTATAAGACTTTTTCTGAAAAATCTATTAAAACTGAAAGATAGATTTTGCATAGAAAACACCATTCAGAAAGTTTTATCAAAATCTTAGGAGCCGTTTTCGAGAAAAAATAAGTTTTTCATTAATAGTTATATGGCAGGTACCGTTAATTTTGGAGCTAGAATGCCAAAACAGTCGGGTAGAGTACCTACTCTAAGAATACTCTACACCTAGTTTGAATCAAATCGGCCCAGCCGTTTAGGATGTAGGAATCGATAGACAGACAGAATTTTCTGACCCACTTTTTTCGACTTCCCTATTATCGTACTATCATGTTTGATTCTTAGAATTGTCTAACTTGTCTTATAGTCTCTATAAATCGCAAGTAAAAATTAAGTAATTATAAATAAATACATTTTATTCGTGAAAGTTTTTGATTGAAGAAAAGTAGATTTTTTTCGAAAATCGTTAATACCTCTATTTTAATTACAAATTTCCGACAAATAAGGATTATTATATTTAAAGAATTGTTTTTTGTTGATTTAAGTCAGCTAAATTTGTTTTTTAATGTGTTTATGTGTTTTTCACATAAACGCAACTAGGTTGCTGGTTATACAGTTACACAGTAAAAGGTTTTTGAATGAATAAAAACAAATTGTGTGTAAACTACCACCAAGTCGCTTGTACAAACCTAGTTCGGGATCTGATGATCGGGTTGGCCCCCGTGAAATAGCTATAACTCCAGCCTATGAACTTGTTGATAGCACACACAAGTTATTGTTCTACATTCAAAAACCTTAATTGGTTTCTGTTTTCTGGCAACCAAGTTTATTTTAAAACTCTCTTTTATTAGGTATGGTTAAATACGAATGATACTGTAATAATAGAGCATTGTTATATAATTCACCAATTAAATTTATAAACCCAAACAAAAACAAAATATTAATAAACCAGAAAAAAGCCACACTGAAAGACATTGAAAAAATTATAAAAAAAATAATTACCAATTTCTATTGATTTTTTTGCTTTTGATTTATGCAAATTTAACTTGAATTGAAAATTTGTTCTCTTTTGTTTAAAATATTTTTTTTAAATCTTAAATAAAATACTTCCTTTAAGAAATTTAAAGTTCAGAAAACCTCGTAGTCAGCGGAAACTAAGATATTTTGAAATAAAAGGTTCTTATGCTAATACCTAGCACAGAGGAAGTTATTAATGTACTAAATATATTATAATATATTTACCAAAGAAGATATTTTTTTTTGTTTTAAATCAAATAAAAATAAATTAATGAATGCAAATTCTATTTCATATTTAAATTAATTAAGAACCACAAAACATCATAATTGGCTTATTTCAGAGGATGGCAACAATCGATTAACATTTGACCATTGACTTTCAAAATGATACATATTTTGGACCTTCATTTGCGATCACAGTTTTGAAGATTTTTGAACCTTTTCATAGAAATAAAGAATTAATTATCATCTTCGAGATAAAAAACCCAGTAAAAGCGACTAAAACCGTGAAATTATCTGTCAGTTAAAAGTTAATTTATTTAAATAATGTAAAGGAATAACAGGCTCTGCATCACCATCTAAAAACCCAAAATTACATTTTTATAAATCCAAAAATTTATTTTATCAATAAAGACGAATATTGAATGTGAGAAGTGCTTTGAGGTCATATGCCTTAAAGGAGTTATAGGTAACGTTGAATACTAAAACCCCACGTTAGGCAGGTTTGTAAATTGTGTGTAAATTGTGTATCTCTAGAATTCTGCTTGAGGACTCTAAGCACTGTGCGTGCCCTAAGAATCGATCGAAAATACTTTTTTTAACATTTTTCTTGAACCTGATGTTATCAGTATTTCCCTTTGCTACAAATACTTTGATAATATCAAGATTGCCCTGATTGCTCAGTTTCCAAAAGTTATATCTGCTTACTTTGGCACGTGTTCTTCACAACTTTGAAATAAATATTGATTTGACAGATTTTCAGGTTTATGTAATAGGAAAACGTGCTTGTATACCACTTACCATGCTTTGTAGAAAATCCAAAATCCGATTGGTATGTTAAAAAAAAAAACAAAAATATAAATTCTTATCTGAATTTAATTCAAATTAAAAAAAAAAAAAACAATTTCAGCTCTAGTTCTTTTCCTGATTTCTGCAGAGAATCAATTGACAACTGACTGAATAAAACCCAAGGCCACCCAAACGTTCACCAATCCAGCAGTGTCATCTTAAATAAATTAACTAACCACATTGTTTTTTCTTCGCATCGCATAAAAGACTTGTTGTCTCCACCAGCCAAGAAAAGTAAAAGAAGCAAATATCATCAGAATGAACCACACAGATTCATCGGTTAGTTTTGCTACTTCTCTTTGAGGTTCACTTCTCTCCAGGCATATCGCATATCTCACTCTTTGGCTGTTCAGCGAAACATCTGCAATGAAAAGCTGGTTTCAAACCCCAAAAGCTGAGATTGAGAATATCTTTTGCGCCGCACATAGATACAACTGATTATGTATTAGTGATCTTTGATCAGCAACTATAAGCACTCATCGCTGGTTTGAATTGCCACCAACTTGGCTCAAAGCATAAGGGGGTTAGTTTTTTGGTGTGTTGTGATGGTGTGGAATAAATCTATCTTTTAGTTTAAACTCGTACTTCTTCGAAATGGCATAACATTGTTTTTTGTTTTTAACTTATGATTGCCGAGAAGTTTTGAAGTCAGTTGAGCATAAACTTTCAGTCGGTTCGGTTAAGATTGTCATTTTAAGAGCAACGGTTACAAGAAGAAGGATACCTGCCAATAGCGTGGACAACGAGAATTTCGTCGATATATACAAGAAGTGTGACATTCTCAATGAATCGATTATTTAGTTAACGGAAAATAATTCGAATTCAAATTCAACGAATTTATATATTTTTTAACAAAAAAAAAAAACGAAAAAAACCATGACCGAAACATAGTCTTGGGAAATTATAGTCGTGTTTTGATTTTGTTTTTTTGTTTAGTATTTTGAGTGTTTTTTCTGATCGAATTGTGTTGTGTGATATCGAGTGTTAGTTTAATATTGCGATTAAGTTTTATTAGTTTTGCATCAAAATGGAAAATATTACATCAAATTTTGATTATGCAGCTGAAATTGTCAAAGTTGCATTTGAAGAGTTGAACACACATCATCTCTCTGGGAATTACAGCGGACTTATTCCGAGATATTACTGGCTGGTCGAAGAGGAATATGGAGGTTTGTTGATTTTTGTTTGGTTTTTATTATAATTATGACAGTAGAATAAGATTTTAAATGTCTTATTCTCTACATGTTAGGTTAACATTAAATAAAACAAAAGAGCTGAGTTTCAAACCTGATTTTCTCACTTAATTCATGCTATAAGACAAATTTTCATTTTCTTTATTTCTTTTAGGAGTTTGAGTAAATATTTAACTTAATTAAAGTTCTTGTCTCATTAGAAACATTAGGATCAACTTGATACTGGGACGGGACTTATTTAAACTGTTATGTTTCTGATTGATAGTCGTAGTAGTTTTTTTAAACTTTTATTTTTGAAGAGAAAGGTTAATTTTTTCTACTCTGCCTTTGTATATACCCTACATTTTTTTTTAATTGCGAATCAAGTCGCAATGAGTGGCGCTGAAATCGCTAATTGGCGTGGATATAGAATAAGAACAAAGAACAAAAGTGTATTGAATAATACAATATCGGTAAATGTTCTCTTGTCCACTATTTAGTCTCCCTGTGGGTGCGGGGGTGTGAGAATAGGCCCACGCTCAGGTTAGCGGAAGTAAGAGTCTTCCAATACCTAGCCTAGTTAAGCGATCACCACTTTTTCCGCAAGGATAAGAGGCTGTAACCCATGCTTCTAGGCGGGCATTCAGGGAGTGTCCTAGTCTTCACCTTAGTTGACTGGATTATGAACTGTTTGTCTTACTGGATGGTGGGCTAGCGACTTCTCATGGAGTCGAACCACAAGTGCGTCTCATGAGAGACGGGCGAGCCTCACCTAGGGTCCTAAATTAGGTACCGTGGGTTAACAGGTGCCCCGGCTGATTACGTGAGCTTGTCTCGGTAGCAGTCGCCTGTTAAAATTGAGGTAGGCCCCCTAGTGGGAGCTTCACGGGGGCTGATGGTTACTCCAAATGCGGAAGCGAAAAGGTATCTTTGGTTTCTGGGAGGATGGCACGGCTTCGAAAGAAGCGTGTGTTCATTGTCTTATTTAACCTTGATACTAGGGGTGCATGATAGGCCCTGCTTCTCAGCAAGGAGGATGGATTTTCCATGAGAAATTCATCATTTGCTACTAGAGTGGTTTAGCAGAGCCACTCTAGATGATAGTGTTGTCTGGTAAACCACTTTAGGGGTCTTGTACGCCCCAAGGGAACTCCATAGGTGGGTAGGCCCACCGTGAGATTAAGCCTTAATAGGCAGGTGCTCACGTTAAGCCTCTCCTCCATCTGTCCACTATTTAGAGTTAGTTACGGCTTACGGAACAACCAGAAAGATGGCCAGACGAAAAATGACCCCATGAAAGTACAATGTATTTACAATGACTCTGCTTATAAGTTAAAACTTTGGTGTACTTCGTAAGGAGATTTATTTAATTACCTTTAAAGAAGAATTTGTAAGTTCTAGTTTCCGGTTTAAGTAATTATGATTTTTTTTTTAATTCTAATTTGTATTTTAATTAAATGAGGAAGATATATTAATTCTCAAGGTCTATATTCATATTAAATCCAAAATCAGCTATTATCGAATTTATTTAAAAGTCTGGGTTATTCTAACATGAATATAATATTAAAAAATTAAGCTATTTATAAATATTAACAATTTTGTGAGGATTTCCGAAATTCTTCTAAAAGTAAGATATCTTAAGGAACTCGTTTGGTTCATTATCATTTTGGGTTTTATCCGGTTCAATTAAAGACTTAAATTGATCTTGCTTAGCAACATTAGTTTGAAATACAATTTTGAAGAGAAAAGATCTAAATTAACATATCTTTTAAAAACTTATGTCGATTTATATTAATATGGATTTGATAAAAGTCGTTTACATATATACCTAATTGAGATCTAGCAAAAATAATAATTAGCTATTTCTGTTATTCTTAAAAAAACCATGATTTTAATTTATTGTTACACTTTAAAAGCACCTTGATTTTTTTTAACATTTTAGTATTTATGATATTGAAAAAAAAACAAAGATTCATTGCCATCTTTATAACAGGCCAATTTAGCTAAAACAAATTGACATTAGGAAAAGAGTTGTAGTCCTTGATAGTTGTCTTCAAGTGTTGGTGCAATAGGTAAAAGGCATGTATGCTTCTTCAAGTTGAACGTTTTTTTTAACAGTTTCTAAAGAAACTAAGTAATATTGGTTATTTTCAATTGTGATTATAGGGACTATAAGGCAAGTGTAGGATCCATGAATATAAAAAAATTGAGATAACAATCAAACATGACATTACGATCATAGAGAAGCCTACAAAAGTCATTGACAAAAAAAGTCCGTCTGTCTGTCTACCTGTCTGTCTGTCTGTCTGTGTGTCTCTGTCTGTCTGCCTGTCTGTCTGTCTGTCCGGGAGTATATCGATCTGCGGCCTAAACGGGTTAAGCGATTGCGTTCAAATTTGGTATGTGTGTATCTCTTGCCATTCCTCAGAGGGAAAATTGAAATTTTATTTTTTGGGCTAAAAATAACGGTACCTGAAATATAACGATTAAGGAAATGGAATTGGTGAATTGGGAAAATTGGGCCTCTCGGCTGGAATTTATTCGAGCCAGCCGCGGCGGTCAATGGCCCGAAATCATGGCACACCCTTATCTTTATAATAAAGCTAGATTCTTGGCCATAACATTATATTATATGCGTTTTATTTCTTATTGAAAACCACACGTCTAAAAAAATACCCTTTATATATATATGGTAAGCCAACACCTGCTTTAAGTGGAGTCACTAAAAGACTTCAACTTAGATGCAAAGTTAAGTTGGTTATTTGAAAAGTATATTTTGGAAATATGAATTCCCCAGAAGCTATAGATTAAAGAACTGTAATGTAATCCCATTAGTTAGGATCAAAATCGTAGTTAAAGAATGAGAAGATGCCCAAATAGGTTGCCATACGAAATAAAATGCAAATATAAGTTTTAGAAGTATTTTTTTAACTTTAGAACGAATTGACAAATTATAGTTGTTATGTGCAGTAAATTATTAAAAGAAATTTTATTGTACGATAGATGGTGCAGTAACCAAATTATAAAACGATTCCTCGTTTACGGAATAAAATTACTCCTATTCACAATAAATAAAATAATGCTAAGAAAGACAATAAGAGAAAAAAGATATACTTTATACATGGCGTTATAGTCAGGAGATAAGAAAATTCAAATTTTTTACACCAAATGAAATAATTTTTACACTAGAATAGACCATTTATCAGGAAAGCCAAACAAAGCCAGTTCAGCTCCGAAAATACATTATTTTTTATCACATTTTTTGTAGTCCATTAACACTAAAAAGTATATTTTTTCAAAAAAATAATAATAATAATAATAAATTGAACGACTGGATCGGTATACTTGCTCTTATATGCGGTCACATCGTCGAATAAAATTTCAAAAATATTAAGGGAGTTTCAATGCTTTACTTGGATTTTTGTGACTTTTGGATTTTCGAAAAAGTACGTAAAATAGTAAAATAGTAATTTACACGCCATTTTATTTCCTTAAAAAATGTGAAAAAGTGTGATTTTTTCAAAATCGTAGGTACGGTTTTTGAATTAAACGGTTTTTTCTTAAAAACCCCTTTAATTTTAATGAAAAAAATAATTCAAGAATGGAAACGTAAGCACAAAAATAACCAACACTTAAAAACAAAATTTCAAAGAAAAAATTCACTTGCCTGTTTTCAAAACATTGATTCTTGAAAAAAAAAATTTCATTACATATTAAATTTACAAAAAAAAAGTTTTAGAAAATATTTTAATATGAAATGACTTTGGCTACCTACATCTTCATTTTTTTTTAAACTATGTGTCTGTAAGGCACATTGCCTTTAAGCGAGAAAAATAAGCTTTTACTTAATGGTTATATGACCGGTACCTTTAATATTTGAGCTAAAAAAAAAATAAGAAAAGTCCTCTGTAGAATGTCAAAATATCATTATGTTCCAAATTTAAAGACGATTGGCACAACTACTTAGCCAAAAAGAAACCATATAAGTAATTGAAATAAAACGTTTTTAAGTTTCTACTCAAAGAAAACAATAAAACAGAGTGTTCAGATATCACTAGTTTTATATCTCACATATACATTTTTTTCAAATTTAGCCAAAATATACTCCTCATACATATTATGCGAAAGTTTTCTAGTTACTTTTCTCAAAATCATTTCTTCAATTTACCAACACTGAATACATTTTGAAACTTTACATTAACTTATTAGTTAAGTTAATACAAAATAAAATATATTACTATTCATAAGATTAAAAAAATGCATTCTATTATACCCAAGCAACGACCGAGTGGATCAGCTAGTAGGACGGATTTTGATAAAATCCTGTTTTTTATTTTTAGTTTTTGAAAAAAAAATTTTTTTTAATTTTGGTATGCAATGTTTTAGAGTTTATAATATACATACATTTGATTATAAAATTTAATATATTTTTTTTGATTAGTTTTAAAAATATTGATTTTTCAAAAAAAAAATAAAAAATTTATTGTAATTAGAAAAAAAGAGTTATTTAAAACTATGATATGCAGAATTGATTTGGTTACAAAGATCTTCTCAAATATAAAATTTGACAGAAATCCAAAGAGCCGTTACCGAGAAAGCCAAAAATTAAAAAAAACCGTTAAATGAAAGGTACTGTTACTAGACTTTTTTCGTAAATTTGGTTCTGATCGCATGATAGCCAATACCAACAAAAAAATTCTCAAAAATGTTCATCAAAATATTTGGAGCCGTTTTCGAGAAAAATAAGCTTTTACTAAGCCGTCATATGGCAGGTACCGTTATTTTTAAGCCTAAAAATAAAAATTTCAATTTTCCTCTTGGGGAATGCCAAAAGAATCACACATACAAAATTTGAAGGCTGCAGCTCTTTATATACATACTGACAGTTAAGTTAATCAAGTTGATAGTTTTAGCTAGTTTTAAGATTTTTGTCTAGCCTGTAAGTACAGTTATAAGTAAATATGGAAATAAAAATCAATTGGAAGTAAAAGTAAAAGCATCGCTTCCCGTGAGATCAGCGAAATCAAGCATCGTTGCGCGTGGTTAGTGAAAAGATGGGGGACCGTCCGCAAACCAACTGCGTGCTGTTGATATGTGTTATGTGTTTTCTGTTTTCCGTCCTCTTCCTATCTTCTGTTCTGTCCTGTATCAATGTCGTCTTATGTGTTGTCTTGCAATTGTCTGAGCCGATGGCCTCAGTAGCCAGTGCTCATAAATGTCTCTAGTGTCGTAGATTTATCTACGGAGTAGATCAATATGTAAATGTATAAATATATAATGTAAAAATAACATGATTAACACTACGAGTATTTATTTACCCTTCCACACTATGAAACATTTTATACTCTTTACTGTCCAGAACTCCTTTGATTAGGGCGTTCATAAAAGCATTAACATCTCGAAAAAGGCAAATATTTGTCGCCTATGGAGATTTCTAAAGAAGATTCTGCGTCTATCTCACATCTAGTTCTTTTTGCTCACTTACCTCTTCGATAAGCTCATTCATGAAGTAATAGCCCTTATGCTGAACATTCAAATACTGATATATTTCCATCACCATGACTAGAGAAATGAAATGAGTAAGATAGTAAGACATAGGTAAATAGTTTAAAAAAAATGTATTTCATTAATTCTTTACCAAAATTCGAAGACATTTTTTTAATAATTAAACGCGCGTGACAAAAATATTAATAAATTACTGGATTTAGATCTATCAATTGTATATTAGCACTTCAAACCAAAAAAACCTTCAAATTGTTCGTTTCAAAAGCATCCTCGGATCTTGGCCATTTCCAAATTGATATATTATTTGTATTTTCAAACTTGCTAAAAGCATCTCACCATATAATTATCTATTATGGGCTTTGAACTTCTCGTGGCAAATTGATTTGTTCCAAGGTACTTCTCTATTTTAACTTTTGTATCTTTTCTTCTAACTACTTGGCCAAAATGAAAACACATTTCACCATGACCTCTTCATGTAAGATCAACTGCCAATTTTATTGTATCTCGTAGATACGCTAGAAAAAAAGTATCTCGCACACTTTAACTCACATTAAAACAACTAAATTGAGGGAATGAACTTGTCAGCAATTATTGACATTGGCAAGGTCATCTTGGGTTGGATGTATTAAAAAAAAAAAAAATCTATAAAGAGGTTTTGTTCGGTATAGTTGTTGTCTTTATGCGATGTCATGCCGGTGAAATATTTTGGTTTATTTTTTCAAGTTCATTATTAAGTCGGTGGTTAGTTTTGTCACAAAGGTATTTTGTTTCTTTATTTTTTATATGTTTTTATTTGCATTGTTTTTTTTTTTTGGATTTTGTATTTGTTATTGTAACTGTTGAGTAGTAATTATTTTTGAACCTCGAAGATGATGGTATTTTTTCTATGATTTGTTCTCAAGGTATGACAGATACTTTTGAAAGAATTCATAATGATTCAGTGTGGCATGGTGATTGCCTCCGCACTTAAACAATTACATCCATTTAATTGTTTTTATTTCTTTTGTCAACAAAAAGACGTGTTTGGTTAAATAACAAATGATTATGAAGTTGAAGTCATAGATGCAGCGTCAAGATGAATAAGTCTGGTCTAACAGTTATGAGCTTCATGTAAAGTTTGTTCAATGAAAGTCAACATGACATCAGATCTTTCACAGATTTTTAACCCAATTCATTAAGAGAGCGACATATGGATCAGTGTTCTATGAATCACTTTATTCAAAATAAATTTAATGTTTTGGGTAAATTCTAAGTTAGAGTTGAAAACCAAATACACTTACGATACGTTTTCTAGTGAAGTCTGGCATTTTATAGGGTTTAGGGAAACATTACTTTTTCTGCACTAAATACTAAAGCTATCAATATCTGCCTGTAAAAGAATGCGATCATCGCTATACTTTATTGTCTTAAAAATCTTATCTAGTGCGGTTCGAGTCCCGCTCATAGCCACTCTCTTTTCCGGTGTACAGCCTCTTGCGAGGAACTGAAAAAATCTGCAAGAATAAAAATGCCTCGAAAAAGTGCATCTCATGTAGCCGTTTGGACTCGGCGGTAAATTGTAGGTCCCTTCCATTCTTGCAGATTAACAACACACACACAGGAATGGTTTAGAGGTTAAGTCACTAGGCCTTGGCTCCTTAAGGAGCTGTCGCGCCATTAAATTATTTTGTTTATTTATTTATTTATTTTTAAAAATCTTCTCGTCATCAGTGAATATAAGAATGTCACTTGATTGTATGCATGATGTAACCATCATTAAAAGCCAAAATGGCTTCATTGAGATACGAGAGAGTGAACGATTGAGATTTGTAAAGACAATTTCTAAATTTTACGTGTTAGGATCTATTCTCATGGTATGATTTGATGCAAGCTAAGAAAACTGAATTTTCTTTCCCCTCATCTCTTCAAATTTCGTCTGTTCGCACATTCCACACATTCTTAAGTGCACCCCTTAAAGTTCTATCGATATAATCGCATCCATATTCTACGAAAATCGGAAAAGCTTCATAGATAGAATTACCTTCACAGAAACGAAAGACCTGATGTATAAACCTCATTTATAGACATTCAATAAAATTCCAGCATTGAATGCTGTTACAGCGATTGAACATAGGTTTGTTAATTAGGTGTCTGTAATAAATCAAAATCATTTATCACTATAATAACAAATAACTATATGTTTTCAGAGTTAATTCTACTTTATTGATTCCCAGATTTTTATCAATTAATTTGCATCGTCATTAATAACAACGCCTGTTTTTTCCCTTTTATTTTATTGCAATTCTGTGCACAGAGATTTTATTGTTTTCATGTGTAAATATATTTAGTAAAAAAAAAAAATGGAATCGCTTTAATTTATTGAAACATAATATCCGTGAAATGCAATAAGATAACGGAAAGAAGACACAACAGTTTTCATAAGGTTTTTTAGTTGTTTTAGAAGAATAAAATCCAAACTTTGGAGGAAGAACTTTATTCAATATGTTTTGGTTTACCTTTAAGATAACTTAAATTAAATTGTTTATAAAAATTGATATTTTTTTTTAGTATAAATAAACTTAATATAATAATTTTAATAAAATTCTAGTAAGAAGTATATGATTAATTTTAACTGAATTTATATTAAATATTTAATTTTATTTTTGTTTTTTTAATTCAGATCCAAGAGCGAAAAGATTTCCCTTAATGGATAATCCCCTACCCACCTTCGGCCTAGTAGGCCTTTACTTATCATGGGTGCTAGTTGTTGGTCCAATGTTCATGAGGGATAGAAAGCCATTCCAACTGCGGCAAACACTGATCGTGTATAATGCATTCCAAGTTCTACTGAGCGGTTACATGTTCTATGAGGTAAGCAAAGACAACTTTTAATGATATAATTAATGAGGCAAGTATTTAATCATGCATGGTTTTTGCATTGCTACTAGTAAGTGAAATATAAAATAAGTTTTTAATATAAATATTTTACTGTTTGTTGTAACTTGTAAGTTACTTTTTTAAACTTAACTAGAATGGTTATAAAAAAAAACATAATTTTGTGGTAAATTTTTTTTTTAAAGAAAAGGCTGTCAATAAAAACGAAGATAATTATCTTACCAAACTATGAAAAGTGCACAGACATAAATCCCATACCTTACAAATTGTTTCATTAGGTTTTGAGATTGTAGGAAGCTTACTTTAAAAAAAAAATTATGAAATTAAAAAAACAATGGCATGACTGATTCGTAAGTACTTGCTCTTTATTTGCCAAATATCTTAAGAAGGCAAAGTCTCTGACAGAAACAAGAAGCATTTATGTAAGAATATAGAATGGTCTGAAATTATTAAAAGCATCAAAAGCCCAAAAGTAACGGTTTTTATTAAAAATGAAATACGCCATCACACTTCTTAAATAATAATGTATCTATGAAAAAGTATTTCGAAATAGTAGCACCGATTTTAATAAAATCCTGTTTTTTTAATTTTAGTTTAAAAAAAATCTTTTGATATTTTCTTATGTAGCTTTTTTGAGTTTATTATATACAATTATATTTAAATATAAATAGAAAAAAGAATTATTCAAAATGTTCGTATGCATAATTAGTTGGTTTTTTTAGATCTTTTCAAATATCTACAACAATAAACAATAACAAACCAATTATTTACTTTTCAGAGAAGGCAAACTCTGCTCGCCACCCATTTAGCTGCAAGCTCCACCCTGCCTCACAGCAACGTTGCCCCTCCTGTATTTGAGAATGTAAATTTTTCCATTGGACAGATTTTTTTCCGCACTCGTACAGTAGAGTTCTCAAAGATCTCGATATATACAAATCCGCTGGCCCGGATGGTATACCCCCGATTCTTCTGAAGAGGTGTTCTTCCATACTGGCAAAGCCACTGCGTAAGCTTTTCCATCACTCCTACTCTTCTGGAATCTTTCCTAGAAGATGGAAAACAGCATTTGTCCAGCCTGTCCCTAAGAAAGGTGACCCATCCTCCCCCTCCTCCTACCGACCCATTGCACTATAATCCCTTCTTTCTAAGGTCATGGAAACGCTGATTAACCGTCAGCTTAGGGAACATCTCGAAGATCGAAAGCTTCTCCATGACCGTCAATATGGCTTCCGCAGCAACCGTTCCACTGGTGATCTGATGGCATATCTCACCGAACAGTTGTATTGGACGGACTCTAGTCCGATTCCCACAAAATAAATACTGGTATGCCCCCCAGGGCTCCATTCTGTCTCCGACCTTTCCCTCATTTTTATAATGATCTTCTGTCTGTTACTTCTAATCCACTGACGACTCTACCCTCAGCTTTTCGTATTCATTCGATAATTCACGTCCTTCACCTTTGGACGTACAATTGCAATGGTACCGTATGTCAAGCTGATTAAACTCCGATTTATACAGCATTGTCAAATGAGGTAATAGGAATCGTGTGGAGTGTAGTGCTTCGAAAACTTAATGCTGTCTTCTGTCGTTAAATCTAAACATACCCCCAATGCCATTGTCCATGGCACTTACGTCGAAGAAACGGAAAAGCTCTCAGCACTCGGCATGTGTGTCAACGACGACCTCCGTTGGAACGACCATATATTTGAAATCGCTAAAAATGCTGCTAAGTGCTTAGGTTTTCTGTACCGGTGTAAGAAGTATTTTCCCCCTTCTGATCTGGCTTCAATTTATAAAGCGTTTATACCCCCTAAACTCGAGTATAACTCCTACCTCTGGGCAGGTGGTAGAAATCCAGTGAGCCATTATACGAAAGGTACATTAACAAATATTTCCGGTAAAATTGTTTTTTAAAAAAATGATAGCCAATACCATTTTCGTTGAAAAAGCTTGTTCTTAACGTTTATATGGCAGGTACCGATATTTTTAGTTTCATTTTTTGGGTCGATAACTGTGCGGCTCAGAGCAAAAACTGGTCGTTGTTCAACTTTTTCGCATACTTCATTGTTAAATGTCCGGAACTGGGTATACATTTGTATACTTTCCATTACCAAATCGAACAGTCTCCTAAATAAGAAAAGACAAAATTACGTTATCACAGGAGTAATTTGGGCAAAGTCGAAGTAATTAATATGAAAGTCAAAGGAACAAAACGTTGTTTTAAAGTTAAAATATGTTTTTCAAAATTATTTAATTCGGTTTATCTCAAATTTGAAGCAATTTTTTAGTTGTGTTCACTAAGCAAAAAGACGAATATGTAGTTCTGAGGTGAGGGTGCAACCGAAATAAATTAAAATTATGAAAACCATAAAATAACATAGTTATTTTTAATAACAAAAGATTTTAATTTTCAAAACTTAAATGCAATTTATCATTAGATTTGCCAATAAAAACTTTAGAAATAAATATTTTTTTTTGGCAGACTATTAACTTAATACTCACATCCTTATTACGATTGTCAATTAGTAGTAGACAATTATCAATATGTATAATTATTTTCTTTTATAAAGAAAATTGATAAATTAGTGAAAATGTGAAATCGTCATTAACCATTTTTTTATAAAGTGTGAATTTCACTTGGATTGAGTATATTGTGAATATTTCTTTTGACAAATTTGGAAAAATCCTTGTCAGAAAAAAATTAAAAAACCCAAATTTTCAGTCAATCACAAAATTGTTGTTGATAAATATTAATTCTAAAATTTTATAACAAAAGGGCCTTTTATGAAAAATAAAACACGGGAATATTATTTACTGTAGTAACTTTTCTTTTATCAGCAAGCGAAATCTGCTAAGTCTTGCAAGTTTTGTATTCATTAATTTAACTAATAATTAAATAAATTAAAATTAATTAATTAAACTTCTGTTAAATAAACTAATATTAACTTCAATAGTATATTACAACAATTTATCCAAATATATTTATATTTCCGAGTTTAACTATCATTTTTTATTTTTATCTGTATCTTCGCAACCAAATATTTTTGAAAAATTTAATTTATGCTTATTTTTATTATTTTTTCTTTAGCATCTAATGGCTGGATGGCTGAACTTGTATAACCTCAAATGTCAACCCGTGGACTATTCAGATGGACCCATGTCTAAGAGAGTAAGCATTCAATTTCTGTATTTATAATTCATATTAATTATTTTATCTTTTAATTAAATCTTTTTGTTTTTGATTAATATTGTAAACAAATAATTGGCAAAACACTCATTTTAATTGTCTCAAAATATTTATATACAACTTGTTTAATATTTTTCTTTGTTTATGTGAAAAATTTAGTTTTTTTTTTCTGTAGAAAACATTAAATGCCAACGACACTATAGCAATTCACCTTGAATATTTTTTAATGGATTCCCCAAAAAAATGTTTAATTGTAACTTTCTGCATGAGAACATTTTCCTGTATTATTAATAATATTTCGTTTTCTTTGTACTTGCTCACATTTAACACACTATTGACGTACATAAGGAATATAAGTACAAAGAAATGACGGTTTTATAACTTTTTAAATATTGCTGTTAATTAAAACACTTGTCTGTAGTAACCGGTGTTATTTCCACTCGAAAAGGTATGGCAAGACATTAAATGCGGCATTTTTTTAATGCGACACATAGATTTATGTTTAATGTTTAGATACAAATTAAATATGAATCATTTGTTTTTCGGGCGAATATTTTATTCAGAAATATATATATTTAAGAGCCTATGCTAAGTAAACAAGCAGTTAATGTGCCACCATCATCAATTCCATCGGCGGAAGAACCAGGATTTCCGGTTCCGGGCTTCATCCTATATTGCTGGGCGACGACGCTATCTGCCAGGCTGCCTTCTTCCAGAAAAAGTACTGGACACACATGGCTAACAATTTTTGTACAACTTTCTTCTTGAAAGCTGATAGGAGATCAGAATGCATTTAGTAAGTTTCGGATCTGTATTATGTGAGTACTGAAAGACTATTATAGTCTAGGACAGCAGATCGAAATAAGCTTTACGCCAGCACCTGCCTATTAAGCCATAATCTGGCGATGGGCCTACCCATCTGGGGCCAAAATAAGCATTGACCAGATCCCTAAAGTGGTTACCAGTCACTCTTGTCAGAGTGCTGCCTTCAGTCCACTCTAACTTCATAACACCACATAAATATGATGTTATTTCACTAGAGTGGCTCCCCAAACCACCCTAGTAGCAATTCAACAACCATGTTGTTGTCATGGTTATTCCCCTTGCATAGGAGCGAGACCTATCATACACCTCTGCTGGATTCGTGATTTTGCAGGTTCAAAACCATATGCTCCCGCTATGGGTATAACTACAGCCCCACAATCTCCCATTAAGCGGCCTACGCCATATATCAGGCAGCTCCTACCGAGCATTGTTAAAACCCAACTCATTGGGGCATGTCGCCTGCGGCAACTTTTCCGTCAATTCCTTTTCGAAATGCTGGGCCTCAACTACAGACCGAATCCATAGCTCCGTCCCAGATGCTACACATGGTCACTGTTAGTCCCAGTCAGAGATACCTCCACCCGAAGGCTGCTAAGGCGCTTCTCGAACTGGGACAACTACACTTTCACATCACTTAGCGAGACCGAGCACTCAGCACTTAAGGACTCGCCACATTTGTCTTTTGTTCCCTAGTTTGCCTTCCTACTTTCACAAGACAGAGCGGAGGATAGGACACTTTTTCATGTATTTCAGAAACCAACCCTCTATTAAATCAATAACCTCGCTCAAACAAAGTGTAATCACACACCAATCAGAGCTCAGCTTTATGTTCTGCTGGTGAGTTTGTCAAACTCACCAACAGTCAAACACACTCCATAGAAGGTCACCTAGTCGCCTACTAATAATAACTGGCAGACAGTTATATTTTCGGATCTTTGTTTCCAGGGGCACCACGGGGAGGTGGAGAGCTCACGCCCCCAGTCTAGGACAGCAGCAGTTTAGTTTTTATAGTAAAGTTTATGGATTGGAAGAGCTTCGACATACTATCTATAGTAGGCTCTGTTGGATTTAGCAGCCGCCAGGGTATTATGTACTATTATCAGCTGTCACATGTGATCTAAGCTAGTTAAAGGATAAGTGGATGGATCGTTTCTCTTTCGGAGTCTTTTACAATAATGACTATTGAACTCCTTCGTTTTAAATTTTTTCTCTACATCAAGACTCCAAAATTCATGAAAGCTGATCTTCTAATACCCTTTGGCTCTCAATACTTACTCTGCGATTATCATAGTATATAATGTCTGCGTATGTCAAATAGAACGTCAGAAGGCGTTGTTTCCATCTTTGTACTTAATCACCTGAGAAAATAACCTCCCTCCATGATTGACAACAAAATGCATTGCAAATCAACAGGCAATCATAAGACTTCAAATACCGCTGTTTACCATATAACTACAGTACCAAGACCATCTTGATAATGGCATTGGAAGCTCACGACGTATCTACTATTCCAAATGGTTTCAGCAATCAGCATAGATGCAAAAAAAGTGTTATATTTGCAGAAACACTAATAGATTGTGTTCGACAAACAAAAATAACAATTTGTACTAATGTTACATAATTCTGCTAAAAAAAATGTATCCACTCATAGCCATGCCTATTGACCATGGTGTGGTCCATTAAACTTTATCGACAAACATACCTTATCTATAGTTCCCTTCAGTTTGAAATGTGTTTTACCCATGGCCAAAAACATAGAGGAAACAGATATTACCCAGCGCTGTGTTAGGGCTTCTTTAAAGTTAAGGAACGTTATTAGGTTAACTCTATTTGACATAGCCA
Organism: Platycheirus rosarum; assembly: GCA_963971375.1. Lineage (NCBI taxonomy): Eukaryota > Metazoa > Arthropoda > Insecta > Diptera > Syrphidae > Platycheirus > Platycheirus rosarum. Next base: position 92,399,239 of record OZ020509.1, read on the forward strand.
AATAAAAAAAAACAACTTTCTGACTGAAAAAGCATTCAGTTCAAGGTCGAAGTTTAAACTTGAAAAAGTACATTAAGAGACTATTTTAAGATGATAGTGCACTAATTCATTAGCAAGATTTAGTTATGACTCAAACCAATAGTTGCTCCATCGATCTTACAGTGTTGCAGTATAATAAGTGTAGATCTTCTTAAGGTCTGTTTTGATTAATTTAATAAATTTATTGATTCCTTCGTTAATTTCTTGTTTTTTTTTGTGAAACCACTCACCGTGAAACGCATCAGTGAACTCGAATATGATTTTCTCTTCTCGTAGATACAATACGCGTTTGCTTACCAATTCATACACAAATTATATGACAACACTTGTTGTAATAACGATTAAGCTCGAGACTTGAGGGCCAAGACTTGGGTCTTTATTTATTGTAAGTTTGTTGGAAAAAAAGAATCGTTCTTTTGCATGCAATAAATAGTTTTGCAATTGCTTGTATTTTTTTAACTAGCTTATTGTAGACAATTCGAAAAAATATCTAGACTTTTCTTTAAAATTTGGTTCTTTTTTTCATTCTTGAATCACAGATGCTCAATTTGTGCTATATCTACTATTTATCGAAGTTGACTGAATTCGCGGACACAATTTTCTTTGTGCTGAGAAAGAAGACATCACAGATCACCTGGCTGCACGTGTATCATCACTCGCTGACACCACTAGAGACATGGGTCTTAGTTAAGTTCATTGCCGGTAAGTAAACAGTGTGAACGAATAAATTTGGAAAAAAATGTTTATTCAATGAATAAATTCCTAAATGTTACTAGCGGATATTTAAACCAGATATTAAGTTGTTTATGGGAATTTTTAGAATAGAAAAAATTGGAAATGTTTGTTCAGACGATTTTGAACTAAAACAAAATAATTTGAAAGATGGTGGAACAGATTCAAAATTGTAGATACATTTCGGAAACACTTCAAAAATCTACTGCAACAGATTCGAAGCAGCAATTAGAAGCAGCTAGTTAATGGCGGAACGCAGGTAGACAAAGTTCCTAACTACCACTGTCCAAGACGTCGATGTTGGGTGTCTCTTCTTGATGACAGCATATTATTGGTGTTTCCCTCATTGAGTGCTTAACCCATCTTCGCTGTTTAATTCTCAAAACTCACAAATTCGCGACATCACGCTGTGTTCTTCCAACTATGTCAATATCATCGGCGTATTCGAGTAATTCAATGGACTTTTGAAAGATCATGCCTATGATGTTGGCGTTAGAGTTTTGCACAATTACTTCAAGTATGATGTTGAAAAAGTCGCATGACAGCTCAACGACTTGTCTAAATCCTTTTTCGATATAAAAAGTGTCCGTTGGCTATTTACCGACCTTGACGTACGGTTTCCATGGTCACTGTAGGGACGATTTTGGCAGCGATGTCAAAACTACACACTGCTCTTCGTCTAGGGTATTGATTTAAAATTTCCTGGGTTTTCTCCCAGATCTGCCATAATGTTCGCCTATTTGATGGTTTCAAGTCTGATAGTCATGGGGTGCTGGTGTGCCCCAAGGCTCTGTTCTTTCTCCGACACTCTTTTTTTTATTAATGAGCTCTTATCTAAGACTTCTAATCCAATAAATAGTTTTGCTGACGATCCCTGAGCTTCTCATATTTGTTTCCAGATTCCAAATCCTTTTCTACGCATGTGGAACTGCAACAGCAACATATGAAAAGCTCATTACATTCCGATCTTGCCAACATCGCCAGTGGGGATTTGTTAGCCGTGTGGAATTTAATGCCTTAAATTCAATGCTGTCATGAGTCGCACTAGCATCGAGAAAACTGATAAGCTTTGCGTGTGTGTATCACAAACCACCTTCTGTGGAACGAGCATAGATTTGACATCTTCAAAAATGCTGCGAAATGTTTATGTTTAATAAAAAGATGCAATAAATATGTTTCCCCGTTAGATCTGATTACAATCTTGAAAATGTCAGTATAATTCTCATCTCTGCTCCAGTGCTGATATTGCTCACTTGCTTTTTCTGAATAGAATCCAGAAGAGTGCATTAAAATTTGTATAGGGAATAAAAACATAACAGAAACATTTGATTCACTGGAGCATAGTCGACATTATTTTTTTTGCAAATAAGAATCATGCGATATAGCCAGATGTTTTCCTCCTTATAAAACTTTTCCCCGTAATACTCGCACCGCTATTAATGCCTAACGCACAGTTAATTATAGACACTCATTCTTTAGCCGCACTAAACGAATGTAATAGAAGATTAGAATTAGTTCTTATATAACTTGAATGTTGCTTTCTTTTACTAAATTTCACAAAACATTGGTTTTTTGCCGTAAGCCAAAAAAAAAGTTTATCTGAAGAAATAACAATTCTTGATCTGTAAAAGTTGTCAACAAAGGTTTGTTTAAATTTCAAATAGCTTCATTTAGAGTAAGAACTCTCGTCGAATTAGAGCAAGGATCGACAGCTTCCTAAGAGGTAAAATACATTTTCCGCTTCTCTGAGGTTGCAAAGGGAGCACTCCAGATTTTCTTCTGTAACATAAGGTTGGTAGCTTAAGAGAAGTAAGTAGCTTTTGGTTTGTCTGCTATTCGAATGCTTGTTCGAATTCTTCTTTGCTATTTCATCCTCTGTCGCAAGCACCATTACACGATGAATTTAGTTTCATGAAACCATTTTGACAGTTCTCTTTCATTTTTATTTTCCATGATCATTTGCAATGAATCTGCTCTTTTAACCCTATCGATGTTATGAATGTGTTTAACCACATGCACATTTTTGCTGGATTCATAAAGACATACGAACTCCAAATTAAGTTCTTTAGTCCACAAAAATTTACTTTCCACTTTATTTTCACTCATTTTTCTTCGTTTACCTTGAGCCTCATTAGAAGTTTACTCTGAGCATAACGAAACCAAGTGGTAAAGAATGAAAAAAACAGCGAACAAGATAACAGAAAAAACGTCAAACAGATTCTTCGAAGATCCTACCCGTGCGACACAGGACAGCTCTTTTCCTGTCTCATCTTTTCGAATTTTTTCTCTCTATTGCACTTAATATGTTCGAAGAATTCGAAAAAGGTGCATGCATCCAGTTTCATCGTCTAATAGCAGACTTTGCGTTTGGTTGAGTGTGGCAACACTTGAAAAGACTGGCCCAAAAAATGTTTAATCAATATTAGTTTGCCTAAGTTTGTATTTATATAATAATCTGGAAAATCACTATTTTCAATGCCCCACCCCTCGCCCCGGTGACGAAATAATAATTTGAAACATGGGCCTAATATTTACATCAACATAGGTGTTCGTGAATTTTGGTTAGACCTCCAAACCAAAAATTTGCTGTTGGTTTGCGCTCTAAAGGTACGTGTACTCCTTCACCAGTTCCAGTTCCATATTTACCCAGGTCCATTACCCCTCTCATGCGAATATGCCTGTTTCATTCCGGATTGAAGGCGAATTAACTCTCTCTACCTCTCCGTGGTGCCCTTGGAAACGAAGCAAAGGTCCGAAAATTCATTAACTTAGTAGAAATACTCCATTTTTCGTTTGAGTAGGTCTTTGGCCAAGAGTAAGAGTAAGCTTGGTTAAACCTTAGAGCAGAACAAAAATTAACAAGTGCAGTTTCGTTGTACCTTTCTTAGGACTATACGAGCTGGGTGGGCAATGGTAAAGTTTCTAGTGTCGAAACTCAAAACTAGTCTCACAAACCATTGTTTTGGAACGGATGATGGTTCCCAAATGACTGTTGTTGAAGTCTAACCATAAATGCAATTCTTCGGATGCGGGCTAGGCCATACTCATGGCTGAAATAAATGTGGGGTACCACGGAATACCAGGAAGCCTAGCTGATTACGGGAGCCTAGCTCGGTAGCAGCTGCCTGGTATGTGAAGTTGGCCCCAATAGTGGGACCTTCGTGGTGGGAGCAATAAAGGTATTTGAACCTGGCATCTTATCGCTGTCTTCGCAAGATGGTTGAGTGAAACTATAGGCATCTTACCAGAGGTACAGGTAGGGCTCGCTCCTAAGCAATGGGAATATCTATGCCACAAAATAGATATTGGATTGCTACTAGAGTGATTTGGGGAGCCATTCTAGTGATATAACACCATATTAGTATGGTGCTATAAGGTTAGAGTGGACTGGTGCACCATCCTAACAAAGAGTGACTGGTTACCACTCTAGGGATCTGGTCAATGTTTATTTTGAATCCAGGCTCACGAGCAGATTAAGCCGTAAAGGCAGGCGCTGGCGTAAAGCTTATTTTGATCTTGTTCCATTCCGGAAGATTATTATATTGGATTTCACGGTATTTGCCGTGATGTTCTAAAGACATCAATAATTATGGAGTCCATTGATCACCATTTGCATCATTTGTGGAGTTTCCGCAAGAATGACGATATCTTCCAAACACCTACATCAGTGTCTTGACGATAACTCCAACAACACTGATTCCTCCTGGAATTCAGCTTTGAATGTTACAAAAAAGCGTATAACTTTCTTCCCTTTTTCCAGGTACGACCTAGCAATGCATGTTAATGAAACTAAACACTAAAGAATGTAGAAACTTTCTTCGGCTGTGAAGTTCCCTTTCATTATGATTAACAAGCATTATAAACCCATGTGCATCTGTAGCTATTAGCTTTGTTCGATGTCTGCCCTGGGGCGCACTGGTGTACACTGGATTCGCACTGAGGTGTCTTATGTGACACTTTTTTCGCCCCAGTGTTTTTGCACTGTGTTCGATGTCAACCCCGAGCACGCACTGAGTGCACACTCTCACGCCCCAGGTTTTTGGTCAGTGTAAGAAATCAGTGCTGTCAAAATTCAAATCAGCTGTTGGTGCTTGGTGGTAGAAGTTTAAAACAAATTTTATTTTTCAAACTTGGAGTGCAATATCTGGTAAATATAAGATATTTTGTAGATTATTTTGCAATTATTAAGTTATTTTTGTGATTTTAGATAAAATGCCGAGATATACTCTATCTGATGGAAATGGAAAAACTGTAGACTTTGTAAAGAAAATTAATATGTGAATGAAATCTCAAAAAATTAAAACTTTTGCACTGAGCTGTTCGATGTTAAATCAAACCCCGAGCAGAAACACAGTTTTTTGACAGCTAAACGAAATGCACTGACATTCCCCAGTGAGCACTGGGGCGGGGAACATCGAACAAACCTATTTTTATCTTCAATTTAACTTCCCTAAACGCACACAAGAATAGTTGTTTTTCATTAGAAATATTTAGGGAAATGTCTGAATTCTAAATTAGTAGCATTTTTAAAATAAAATAATTCTTTTCATCCCACTGTTCAGTATTACAGATTTTTATTTTAAGTTTTGAATTGTCAAAACAACAATCTTAATTAAAAACTTATTCTAAATCATATTTGTTTTTAAAGGTGGTAATGCAACATTCCCAAACCTTCTCAACAACTTTGTCCATGTGTGTATGTACTTCTATTACATGATGTCTGCAATGGGTCCAGAATACGCTAAGTTCCTGTGGTGGAAAAAATACATGACTGAACTTCAAATTGTAAGTAAAATAATACAAAAAAATTAAAATTATTAGAAATCAAAAACATTTATTTCCATTAAGTAAAATAATATATCAGTTTGGTTTGACGCTAATAGTAGTTTTATGTAAATTACAAAAATTGAAAAAAGTAAATTGGTTTCTTGAATCGATGAAGGAAGAGAATTATGTTTATAATTATATTTTCTTATTCTAATTACGTGATCTTTGTTATCAAGTTGACTTAATCATTGACCTTTGTTCAATACGTGGTTATAATTTAATCGATATTTTAAAGTTGTAGCTGTCTGCGAAATCTTATCCGCCAAGAATTTGCATATCCACTTAACAAGAAAAATTGAAAGAACTTCTATTTTTCAGTATCTGTTAGTGCTTGGATCAGAAACGTCAATTTTGTGTACAATTAATTTATAATTTTTTTATAACTGAACGAAGAAAAAGAATATCATCAAACAATAACGGGTCCGCCAAATAACTTTTTTTTTTTTGAAAACGCTTCATCAACATCGAGTGTAGCTTCGGCTATGTTGCACGTAGCGCCGTCCTGTTGAAACCAAATGTTGCCAATATCCTCCTCTTCAATTTTTGTGAACAAAAATTCATTCAACATGGCCCGATAACGATCGCCATTGACTGTAACGGCCACTTCTTGCTCATTTTCGAAAAATGGCCAAATTATGCCTCTGGACCAAAATCCAGTGACTCGTTTTGGGTGTATCGGCTTTTCAATGTATGCGTGCGGGTTTTCTGTGCTCCAAATGCGATGAGATCAAAATGATCAACAATTTTCGTTTAGCGGAAGGATAAAACTAATTATCTGTCAAATCAGACATGAGCTAAGTGTTACCATTCACGAAATAAACACTAGTTGAAAAAAAAACGTTAGATAGCGGACCCTTTATAATCTAGTTCTAAGGTAATAATTTGTTTAAATCTTCCAATTAATTTAGTTTCTTATCAACTTATTTTAGAGACAACCAATTCTTACAAAATTGTCAATTTTAAATAAATTACATTTGACAAAATTTTAATGCATATTTTATTTAACTTAATACGCAATCACAAGTAAAATTATAAAACCCAAACAATTGCTCAATTACTATCGTTTGTATCTCAAGACACTAAGACCAAATCCAATCAGATTGTGTTTCATGCACCATGCACAGAGATTGTTTTTGCCGCCAAATCATGACCCAGTTGCAGAATTCTTCGTGTGGCTACTAAGATCGCAATGCAGCCAAGTTTTACAGGTTGCACTCATGAAACAAAAAAAACTCAGAAACCAGCAACAAAACTTGAAACCCAAAATTTCGCAACATTTTTGTTTTTTTTTCTTACCAACAAATTGTATTAAAAAATGTTGCTAGAATAGCTGGAATATCAACTTAAGCGGATACTTTATTAGTTACCGGACTAAGAAGCGAATGCATCGAACATTCAATTGCCATAAGATCAACGGAATTTCGTATATAAAAACGAGGTTTTGATTACCTAATAACCGGTGGAAGTGATTTGGTTTGAGTGTGGTAGTAAAAGATATATTAACACTCATTTGACAGATATTTTTGGTGTTGTTTTTAGATAACTCTCAGAATAATTGGAGACATAATTTGGTATATGGCAAACTTTAGTTAAGAGATTGTCAAAAACTTAGATATTACAATCGACTTTTTAAACCCGATTTATCTAATTTCGAAACCAAAACAAATATATTTGACAAGATAAATGATCATTAAGTTTAAGTGTTTTTTTTTAAGCTTTTAACCAAATTGGATTAATGAATCATTGGTTGCGCAACATAAGGCTTATTCTATGGCTACAGCATTTAGTTAATAACTTTTTGTTCCATCGAACATCCATCGAATTTAAATAAAAATCCTATTTTTTTTTTTTTGGTTTAGAGACGTTTAATTCATTTTGATAAAACACTTAGATTAGGTTAGGATATGGTTGCTGTTCTCTGTGATATAACGATAACTATATAGATAATCCAGTCGGGTTAAACATTTAAAATCAAAAAGATTTATTCGTACAATTTTCTTTTACAGTTTCTTTGGGATCATTAGTAGTAACTAACGGGTCCGCCAAATAACTTTTTTTTTGAAAATGCTTCATCAACATCGAGTGTAGCTTCGGCTGTGTGGCACGTAGCGCCGTCCTGTTGAAACCAAATGTTGCCAATATCCTCCTCTTCAATTTTTGTGAACAAAAATTCAACATTCAACATTGCCCGATAACGATCGCCATTGACTGTAACGGCCACTCCTTGCTCATTTTCGAAAAATGGCCCAATTATGCCTCTGGACCAAAATCCGCACCAAGCAGTGAGTCGTTTTGGGTGTATCGGCTTTTCAATGTATGCGTGCGGGTTTCCTGTGCCCCAAATGCAATCTTGCTTGTTTACATACCCGTCAAGATCAAAATGAGCTTCATCTGAAAAGATGATATTTTTGGCAAAATCGGCATCTTCTCTAAGTCGATCGCAGGCATTAATGTCGCAATATTTCCCAGCGTATACACAACCATATTCGTTCAGCGGAAAGATAAAACTAATTATCTGTCAAATCAGACATGAGCTAAGTGTTACCATTCACGAAATAAGCACTAGTTGAAAAAAAACGTTAGATGGCGGACCCTTTATAAATTTCTGTTTTCAGGAAAATCGAAAATCGTGATGGAGCTTCAGCCGCCATTTTGAATTAAATGAACATTTGTTTGGCCCATAACTTTGCCATTTTTGATTTCTGATAAAAATAATAAAGGTAAAACTTGTAAGCAATTAAATTCGCTAAAACATTAGTCTTATTATTATTTTTTTCATAAAAGGTACCGTTCCCGAGATATTAACGAGAACTGTTTAGGGGCTTCTGACCCCCTTCTGGGATCATGAAAATATTAATTTGTAAAATGTTTTCTTACAGATTATTTGGGAGGATCATAAGTAGTCCAAATATCGATTTTCGGGAAAATCGTTTTAGAACTTCAGCCGCCATCCTGACTTTAATCAGGAATCTTTTTTATTGAGATAAAACCCTTTTCCGCACCACCGCAATGTGTAGGTAGAGTTTCAGGTGTATTTTTTTTTGATATGGTTTCCCTGTAGGCCTAATTCACGAATTTTTGAAAATTTACTGCAGCTATTGAAAATTGAAATTTTATTTTTAGGCCTAAAAATAACGGTACCTGCCATATGACGGCTTAGAAAAAGCTTATTTTTCTTGAAAACGGCTCCGACGATTTTGATGAAAATGTTTGAGATTTTTTTTGTTGGTATTGGCTATCATTTGATTAAAATCAAATTTAAGGCAAAAGTCTATTAACGGTACCTTTCATATAACGGTTTTTTTAATTTTTGGCTTTCTCTAATGGCTATTTGGATTTCTGCCAAATTTTATATTTCAGAAGATCTAAGTAACTAAATTAATCCTGCATATCAAAATTTTGAATAACTTTTTTTTTCAAATTAAAATTAATTTTTGAAATATTTTTTTTTTTGAAAAATCAATATTTTTAAAACTAATCAAAAAAACTTATCTCAAATTTTATAATCACATGTATATTAAGAAATTCTAAAAAAAAACTGTATTCTAAAATTTCCAAAAAATAAATCAAAAAACTAATAATAAAAAAACAGGATTTTATCAAAACCGGTCCTACAATTTTCAAAATACATTTTTCATAAATTCTTTGTTATTTAAGAAGTGTGATGGCTAATAAAAACCGTTAAGTATTGTGGTTTTAATACTTTTTAAAAGTTCAAACTGTGTTATTTTCAAAGTAAATATTACTTGTTTCTGTCAAAGATTTTGCTTTCCAATGTAATTAGGCACATAAGAGCAAGTACGTGCGACCCAGTCGTGCCTTTTTTGCTTTTGGTTGATGGTGATGGTAAATTAACATCCTCGGCTCCATTTTCGACCATGTCAAGGGTTTGTTGATATCTCGCGAACGGTAACTTTTGTGAAAAAATATAATAAAACTAATGTTGTCGAGAATTTGATTTAATTTCCTGCAAGTTATTGGCCAAAATAAAGTTTTCATTGAATTCAAAATGGTGGTGAAGCTCCAGCCCGATTATATTTAAAAAATTTATTCTCTTCATCCATAAAACTCCTACAGAAGTTGTTCGAAAAGACGTTTTCTGTGAGCTCAGAATAAAATGACCGAGAACATGGAGTATAAGGCTGAGCGCGGCCAACTTCATGTATTTTGTGTTTTGACAAATGACAGGGTTGGAAAAAAAATAAAAATGTCGTCGGTCGAAGTAAAATATAAAAATTATTTTTTCTAAGGAAATAACATTAATTTAATTTATTTATTTAATGTGCAAAGTGGGCCATATGATATCTCAGTTCTCAAGTGTGTTTCTTAACAAAATCGGAGAGCTCTGATCATACTCTTCTCAGAGCGTAATCGACTTGCTCAGGCTATACTCCGTGCTCTTATCAGAACCTAAAAATAAAAAACGCATTATCATGTGATATTCATTTTTATGATTGATCTTTAGTTTGGTTTGACATTTGATCATAATCGACGGACGCCTGAACAACGCATGCAAATTGTGCAAATTTACTTTGAAAATCATAGTTTTGCTCGTGAAACGCATGGTGCACTACGTCCATTTTATGGTCGACACAATAGCCTATTAGAGTAGTTAATTTGACGAACTATGACAAATGATAATAGATACTCATCATCGGAGACGTAGCGTCGGCACGGTGATTGGGCTCGAAGGGAGATTGCTGTTGATCCCGATTTTCACAGAAAATTTTGTTCAGCGATGAAGCTCATTTTTCGTTGAATGGCTACGGAAATAAGCAGAACTGCAGAATTTGGAGTTTAGATAATCCTCTAGCCATTTATTGAGATGCCACGCCCGATACATCAAGAAAAAACTGTCAGTTTGGTGTGCCTTAGGATGAGGGTTACATCCACCTAAAGTTAGAGCACAATTTCGATTACTGGTCTGGTGCTTCTAAAACATCCTTGTGCCTATACCGGTAAGAATCCAGCATAGAACCTCTTCAAGAGAGCTCTTAAGCTGGTAGGTGATACTTGAAACAATTTCGTAAACCAAGGTTAAATTGGGGAAACATTGTTGTCATGTCTCTTGCATATCATTGTTTTGTCGTTTACTTTTATTTGCGATTTATAGGGGCTATAAGGCAAGTTATGCATTCGTAAAAAACAAAAATTCTAACAATCAGACATGACATTACGATGATGGAGAAACATATTTGAGTTACTGGCAAAATTTTGTCTGTCTGTCTTTCTCTATGTCTGTACGGGTGTAAAAATCACACTTTTCACATTTTCTAAAAAAAAAATAAAATGGTGTTTAAATTTTTTTAACTTCAGCTGTAGTATTTAATATCGAGATTCATTTTTCAGCCGTACGAAACGTATGTATTGTTTAACATCTCCAATTTTTTAAAAAGGTTTATTGTGATTTCTGTGAAATACATGGAAACTACTTACTGATTAAAAAAAAGAGTTTATTGACTTCAAACTCTTAATATTCATATTTTTCTAATATACATAACCCATAGTCACTAAAAAGTCAATTAAGCATCAATAGGTACACATTTGATCATCGATAGACTAACGACCTCTTTAATACCTATAAAGCCAAGCACGCACAAAAAATCGGAAGCAAATTTAAAGACCACCATAGGGAAACCTATAATTTGTACTTAAATACAAGGCAGCAAACAAGAGGCCTCTAGCTAGGCTAAAACCATATGACAGAAAACTAGACGAAGCCGTAATTATCTTAAACAAGGCTTGACCCACTTTCGACGTTTTACACAGCAAACGCACACCATCGGTCTTGTATGGTTGGTCAAAGAGGTAAAGAGGAGTTGATGTACTAGACTAGCCTACTGCAACTCAACGTCACTCTTTTAACAACTGTAGCAACAGTATCTGCTCTTCGGAAAGTATCTATCAATGACTATCTTTTCCGGCTGCCCACCTGCTCAAAATGAAGTAGAAACTAGCAAGGCTTCAAAATAATAGTTACGTTCGAATTAAGCTTTTAATTTCTCAATAAACTGTTAGCCAAGTTAGTGTGAAAGCTGTGCGGTTTGAACTGAATGTTTCGAAGACAATTGATTTTGAATTGAAACGCTAGTTTTTGACTTGATTCTTTAAAAAAACCTAGAAAAATGAGTAATTTTTATTTACCCCTTTGTTGCATACATTAAAAAAATTGCAAGTCAGTTGATTAATTAAAATGTGACGTGTGCCGAAAGGGCAATGGAAACATGTTGTTTTAATTTGAATGGCTACACCTGCAAATTAAAAAAATGCACAATGCAACATCTAACTGTTGACATCTATCTTCACGGAGTCTCTCACGAAGACATCTATTATACTGGACAGTAATTGGATGTGCATGGCTGGGTGGATCTTATGAATGCAGCTTTATGCGTCGTTAGGTTTTTTATGAGTAATAAATATATGAGGCGAAACTGACACCATATGCATAGATACTTATGTAGATACATTTGTATAAAATTGATTAGAAATAAGGAATCAAGTCAAAGCTGGGAAATATTAATTACATAATGTATTTGCAAATGAAAAGATAAGAAAATTGAAATAATGGGTTTTCCCTAAGAGTTTGTATTACTCAACGTTTAAGCTTTAACTTAATTAGTTGGCCAGGGAGCCAGAGCGGCTGGGAATTATAACTTCTCAAGACTGTGTGTAGTCCATAGTTTCCGATTTTATTTCTATCTATCTAGTAACGTGTTGGAACTTCTTCCTGAAAACGATTTTTCACCGAATGAATGAGTTTGGAGTCCGGGAAAATCATAGGTTAATTCTCAAAGTAACATGAATTTTAGATCAGTTTTGCTGGATATTGTGTACTGTTGAATTTTCATTTCAAAATAATTCCACAGAACAGATGCTTGACTAACTATCGGGTCCGCTAAATAACTTTTTTTTTTTTAAATGCTTCACCAACATCGAGTGTAGTTTCGGCTGTGTGGCACGTAGCGCCGTCCTGTTGAAACCAAATGTTGCCAATATCCTCCTCTTCAATTTTTGTGAACAAAAATTCGTTCAACATTGCCCGATAACGATCGCCATTGACTGTAACGGCCACTCCTTGCTCATTTTCGAAAAATGGCCCAATTATGCCTCTGGACCAAAATCCGCACCAAACAGTGACTCGTTTTGCTTGTTTACATACCCGCCAAGATCAAAATAAGCTTCATCTGAAAAGATGAAGATTTTTGGCAAAATCGGCATCGATCGATATACAAGCGTATACACAACCATATTCGTTCAGCGGATAAAACTAATTATCTTTCAAATCAGACATGAGCTAAGTGTTACCATTCACGAAATAAGCACTAGTTTAAAAAAAAACCTTAGATGGCGGACCCTTTAGATTAAGATCTGGGGACTGAGAATAGTGTTTTCTTGTTCTGACATTGAATAGCAGCCATTCTTTTACAAACCGTACTAGGATTTAGGATTTGTGAATATAAAAAATGAGATAACAATCAAACATGACATTACGATCATAAGGAAACTTAAAATTGTACGCGAAAAAACTTTCTATATTCTTTTTGCAACATAACATTGCATTCTAAAAAGGCAATGTGAATTACATACACAGTTAAAGTATTAAAAATAAATTGCAAGACTGGATCGCACGTACTTGCTCATATGTGCGGTCACATTGTAGGAATAAAATTTAAGAAAATTAAAGTAACATCAAAGCATTAATTCGATTTTTGTGACTTTCGAATAAAGTACGTTAAATTGTATTAAGTGAAATAATCTTAACGCCATTTTATTTCTTTAAGAAATGTAAAAAAAGTGTGATTTTTTTCAAAATCGTAGGAACGGTTTTTAAATAAAACGGGTTTTTTAACAACTTTTTTTAAAGAATTAAAAAAAATATTTTAAGAATACAAACTTAAGCACAAAAAAAAAATTCACCTCCCCTCTTTCAAAATATAAATTTTTCAAAAAAAAAATGTTTTTTAAAAACGTAAAAAAAAGTTTTCAAAAAATATTAATGCGAATTACTAAGGCTACCTATATATTCTTGAATATCAATTTTGATAGTTATCGAATCACCAGTTTTCCAGAAAGTCTAAGAAAAAGAACCGGTCCTATGGGAGGTACCGTTTTTAGCTCACCATATTTAATTTTTTTTTTCACCAAAATATAATGCTTACCTACAGTAGTACACTGATTTTTTTTATAAAAATTCTTAGAGCTGTTTTCGAGAAAAATAAGTTTTTACATAACGGTTATATGACAGGTACCGTTAATTTTTGAGCTAAACAAAAATTGAAAAAACTCCTCCGTAGAATGTCAAAATAAACTTGAGTTCTAAATTTGAAGACGATTGAATTAACCGTTTAGGATACAGTCCAAAATACATCCGTACAGACAGACAGACAGACAAATAGACGGATAGAATTTTGCCAGTAAATGAAATATGTTTCTCTATCATCGTAACGTCATGTTTGATTGTTATCTCAATTTTTTTAATCTGCACGAATGCAAGTATGTACGTAAAAATATATCTGTCTGCTAGTTTGTCAGTTTGTCTATCCGTCTGAACGATCTGCAGCCTATACGGCTTAAAGTGATTGTCTTAAAAATTAGAATGTGTGGTTTTTTGGCATTCCTGAGAGGAATTTTTAAAATTAATTTTTTAGGGCTAAAAATAACGGTAGGTACCTACCATATAACCGTAAAGGAAAATTATATATTTCTCGAAAATAACTCCATTTTGGTAAGTATTGGCTTTCATTTTATCCCAACCAAAAAAGTCTATTAACGGTACCTTTCATGTAACAGTTTTTATAGTTTGAACCTTATCGGTAAGGGCTTATTGGATAGGGTAAGTTCGAGCATTATGGGCCACCTTGCAAATATCATGCTAACAAATACTCTAATTAAAATAAAAACAAAGCAAAAAATTCAGTTTTTGCCGTTTGTAAATCGATCCGAAGAGTTTCACTAAACTAAAAAAAAAACAACATTTAGGTTTTTTTATAATTTTACTTTGTGTTTGTATTCATTTTCTGGGTAAGTTTACAACTCTGGTGTTCGGTATGAAGAGTGGATTGCCGAAAACAGTTTAAGTGTTATTGTATAACGGGAAATGTTTGAAACGAAAAGAGAACTTAGTTGTTTTTTTAATACGTTGTGAATAAGTGTTTTGGGTGTAATAAAAAAATAAAAAAATACTGAATTATAAAATGTTTTTCGTAGTAAAGTTATTTCAGATTGACGTTAGAGACATTTTGCCAAACGATCATTGTTCAAAATGGAAAAATTTGGTATAATGACACTTTTGAAAGTGTCATTAGGCCGCATATTAAAATTTGGCATAATGTCGCTTGGCACAATGTCACGGCACAGCCCGAACTTACTCTATTTATTAAATTTTAAATTTTAAAATATTTAAGTAGCCGAATTAATTCTGCAACTTCCAATATTGCAATATTTTTTTTTCTATTTATAATTTTTTTACTTGCGATTATAGGGACTATAAGGCAAGTTATGCATTCGTAAAAAAAAAAAAAAATTCTAACAATCAAACATGATATTACGATGATGAAGTCAAAAAAAGTGGGTCCGGAAATTCCGTCCGTCTGTCTGTCTGTCTGTCTGTCTGTCTGTCTGTCTGTCCGTATCGATATCTACAGCCTAAGCGGTTGGGCCGATTTGATTCAAACTTGGTATATAGTATTTTTAGAGTGCTCTACCCGACAGTTTTTGGAATTGGCATTCTAGCTCCAAAACTAACGGTACCTGCCATATAACTTTTATTAAAAAACTTATTTTTCTCAAAAACGGCTCCTACGATTTTGATTAAACTTTCAGAATGATGTTTTCTGTGCAAAATCTATCTTTAAATTTTAATGGATTTTTCAAAAAAAGTTTTATAACGGTACCTCCCATATGACCGGTTTTTTAAAATCAGACTTTCTCGTTAACTAATTGACGGATTTTGATGAAATTTTCAAAATATGTAGTGTTTTATGATTTAAATAATATTGCTTATCAAAATTTTCAAAAACATTTTTTTTTTAAATTTTAATAATTTTTTTAAAAAAATATTTTGTTTTTTGAATATTTTGAAAACGGATCTATAGATTTTTTTTAAAATTTTTCTCCTAGTATAAACTATAGATTTCTTAAAATTGACATACTAAAAAAAATTTTAAAATATGTTTTCGAAAAGTTTTTCAAAAAAAACATTTTTTTGAAAAAACTGGTCGAACGATTTTGAAATGAAAAATTCATAAAATAGAAAACAGCAAAAGAAATAAGATGGCTTACAACATTTTTTACAAAAAACGTTATGAGTAGTGTTTTTTTGAATTCATAAATTTTTTTCCCCAACATTTTATTTCATATTGCTCGGCTAAGCCTTAGCCAAGCCATTAGTCAAATAAAAGAAAGTGACAACCTACATTACATACATACTTACGTATTTTAAAGTATTTTTCATCATCATAAAAGCACAGAATAAATAAGGAAGCCTTTGATAAACACACAAAAACAACTAACAAATAAAAAAAACTATTCGATTACTACTGAATGCAAAAATTTCAATCGAGAAAACAAAAGTTTACACCTTCCTATAAATAAACAAAACCACTGTGTTAACTTTTAATATTGTCTCTATACCTACTGGCTTAACAGTAGTTGGAACACGTATCTTAATTTTAGTACCTACCTTCCTTCCAACCTTATTATAGGTACCTAAATCCTTTATAAATTCCATTGGTCCCATATTGGGACGTATAAAGGTCCCTTTACCTAGCATTATTGCCATACTGCTGATTCCGACGAATCTTTATGCCAGTTGTTCAAATTTTTCCATACCAAAATGAAAATTTAACTGAAAAAAGTCCTTTGTATCTTTCTATTAGCAAATTATATTATAAACAGTAAGCAGCAAGTGGAAAGATAATACTACACTAAAAAACTGCAAAAGCTAACAATCCTATATATTTATGTGTTTATCCCTTTGTCGTGACGCATGTTCGTTCGAGCTTCACCCCAAAACGATTCTAAGGAAGTTGCACGTCATACAAAAAATATTAAAATAAAATCTTTGTCAAAAAGACGCCTGCACTTAAAAAGGATTAGCACATAAGAGCAAGTACGTGCGACCCAGTCGTGCCTTTTATTTTTTTTAATTTTAATTATTTTTAAAACTATTCAATACATTTTTATTGAATTTTAATGATGCGCTGCCATAATGTTCATCCGATTGCAATGACACTTTGTCAGCTTATTGCTTACACTTATAGGAAGGTTATAGGCATAGTAAAATAAACGTCCACTAGATGGCACGCATTGTGGATTTAAAAGGGCAATAGAAAATTACAAATTAATGAATTATTAAAAAAATATTAATCTATCTCACGCCATAAGGAATATTCATTGTATGGTTCAAATAATTCCCTTAAGACGAAATTTCCTTAAGAAATTAAAAAATGTGAATCAAAATTTTTAGACGGATTCAACGACTAATATTGCCATTTATACACACATGAACCATTTCATTTAAAGAGGTTCTAATGCTATGAGCTTTGTTAAACGATGCATCGTATGAACTTAATGGACTTAAGTGATTTAAAAACAATAATAGTTCTTTATAATCATATAATAATTTTTGTCTTTTTATATGTAACAAATCAGAATTGACTAAACTCAGAAAACTCGCAACCAGATTCAACATCTACTTTTATCGGCAATTGGTGGTTGTATTTGTAATGTGTGTAAAATCAAACTGCGCTGCGGATACTGTTGTTGAATACAATGGTGGATGGACTCATTCGAGAATTCCTCGATGCTGCGCTCTACTAATATAATAATGCAGCCTATAATTGAAATGAATCCATAGTCTCTTCAGTTAAGCCGAAGCACTTTTACAAAAGAATTCCGAATATTTCTTCTCATCAAGGACCTAATATTTATTCTTCCATCCATTCCCGTTGAGTTAGAGATTTCGTCTCCCGGACCATGCATATAACCCCACAATTTTTAAACCGTTTTCACTCAAACACCTGACTGTAAGGCCTTAATCTACAGGTGAGGTGAGCCTACTCACATATGGTCTTCCAGTCATACAACACAAATCCCTCCCACAGACACCATACTTTTTTTCGGGTTCAAAGAATGTTTATATTTTCAATCCAGTCCTTTATTCTTCTACCTAAACAATTTAATCCAAATCTGTTAAGTTGTTGAGGCGTTATTGCGTAACAAACAACCAAAAAATTTATATTAGCAAGATTGATTTGTTCCATAAGATATCTAAGAATGGTCGGTTAACCCACGGTAGATAGCGCTGTTCAAATAAAGGGAGGGTAAATGCATGAATTTATTTTTCGTTAGACATTCTTCTTTTCAAAATAACACTTCTATATTGATGAATAGACTATAAGATTGGATAAAACCTAGTTCTAGCTAAATTATCTCAATTTTAAATCGAAAATTTCAAGATACATACTTCTTGACACATAATGAACAAGATTGATCTCTTTACCAAAGTTGCAAGACCAAAACAGTCCTTGGTAACCAACAGAAGCCCTATTAGTGAGAAGTGAAAACCTGCTACTAGGAAAATAAGTTCAAAGCAGTAATTTCCATGAAAATAACAAAAATAAAATCAATGGCAACACTATCTACAAGCCAACGGCCTAATATGTCTGTGTCTACCATGCACCCTGGCCACTGAGGCGTATAAATTCATACCATTATTTGTGAACTTTAAAGTCTTAACCCACTGCCACACTGCATGAACATGTGGAGCTAGTGGGCTCGGCAACGGCGTGCAGCGCGCGTTGCAAATGATTTAACGATGAAAACTTGAAAGTGCAAGTGGCCGCAAAAGGATTACCTCTATATGAACATGTCGTTGACGTTGCCCGTCCAATACTTATATTTATAATGTCGTTGCGTTGCAAGCAACCGAGACTTTCAAAAACCAGTGTTTAGATTGGACTTCTTGTTCATTCCACATGGTTTAACCAGGTACCAGGTTTTTCCTCTCTTGTACCCATTAAGGCATGTTGCAAGTGCATTGTACTACATTAGAGCATTCAACCAATCTGTTGAATTGCAGTTTTTTTTTCTTTTTATTTTGGTTTTTTATCCACATCGATCGGGCTTTTAACCGGAATGTTGCTCAACTTTTGTTTTTGATGCAAATGCAAGTTGATTTGAGTGTCTTGCTTGCATCTGTTTTGTTTGTTTATGGGTTATTGTTTTTCAACGCGCCGCGCCGCCGCGGTCCGATGACCAATGAATTGTTTTGTAGGTCACATATGCTTAGATAGATTTTTGTATAGAGTGGGGCAAAAATGAGGAATCCGTTTGATGAGGTACATTTGTGCAATCAATTTACACCAAAGTGGTAGATGTTGCACGAAAACCTTAAGTTTTACTTGATTTTTGTTGGTTACAATAATGTTTGCATATTTAAGATGGAAAATGAGCAAAGCTAATCAAGAGGTATGCCACGAAGGTGCAGGTCGCTTTATGGGATCAGGTTTTTATTACGTTCTAAGTTGATGAGAAAAGAAAAAAAAATGTTGAAACAACTTCTGGTTTTTGCTGTGCTTCAAGGCACGAGGCGGAAATAAAATCAATAAAATCTACATTAGAAGCAGTAATTATATTTGACCCTTTCACGGTAATGTTACAATTTTATTGAATCTTTGAATGTTTTTTACTCATGTACTTTTGGGTATTTGTATTTTATTGTTGCAGAAAAGCTTTAGGCGGAAGAATGACTTCTGGTAGATGAAGTGGTTGATCATGTGTTGGAGTTTTAGAAAATATGAAATAAAGTTACCACAAAAAAAATTGTGTTGATGACACTCTGGCAAACTTCTCAGGATCACCCGTTCCGGTCAGTCTAAAGATTAAGGACTCGAACCAACTGCAAAATGTTGAAACAGAAGAGAAAGAAGACCAGGAAGCTTCTTAGTCACAAATATGGTCGTATCGGCAAGCAAGAATAAAGCGTTCCACATTTGTGTAGTGCGGCTAAAAAAGAGTTTCTATCGATGAGCATTTCTAGCTGTGCGAGTGTAACGGGGAACATTTTGAGAGGGAGGAATGCATTTGGCTATTTAACTGGATCATTGTTTATAGAAAAAGCGAATAACGAAATGCAGAAAACATTTCGACCATGTTCTAGCGAATTAAATGTTCCTGTTTTGCTCCTATCCCCTATCATTTTTAATTAAGTCATCTGCATTCTATCCAGGAAACGCAACTGAGTGACAAGAGCACCTTTTCTAAAATGAAAATTGTACTCAAGCTTTGGTCGAATGTGCGCTTAAAAATTGAAGCCAGATTTAACGTGGAAAAATATTTCTTGCATCATACGTCATCTGCAAATACGTGTTCGTTCCACAAAAGGTGATCTATGATGAGCATACCTAGAACTCAAAGCTGTTCGGTTTCCTCCATGCAAGTGAAACTCATGGATAGTGGCATGATATATAGGGTATGTTTTAAGGACAGAAGAGTTTATCATATGGTGCAGCATGAAAGAGAGAACAATCTGCAATAATTTTACTGTTCTGGACTATTGCATTCAGATCATAGAAAAAAGAAACGACAACTGAGAGGATAATTCTCTCTTCGCCTACAAACTGAAAAACTCTCGGTCAGCGACATATGTATGTGTACCGGCCCTTGTACATTTCTTATGGGACTACTTATAAAGGGTTTTCGAATAAAGACTTGACAACTTTTTTTTTTTAATAAAACGCAAACGCTTTACCCCCAAAGAAAATTGTCTAGAGGTGTTAAATCGCACGAACGAAGCGGCCAATCGACTGGCCCATTTCTTGAGATAACACGCTCATCAAACTTGCTCTTCAAGAAATCGATTGTAAGGTGTGCTGTGTGGCTTGTGGCACCATCCTGTTGAAACCACATGTCGTCCAATTCCATACCTTCCAATAGCAAATGTATGGATTTTCACCCGTCTAATAATAATGCCTATTTTGCTTATTGACGAACCCATTGAGCCAAAAACGAGCTTCGTCACTGAAGATGATTTTGCGATGAAATTCAATAATTCAACACTCTTAAAGTTGCGGTCACACATTCACATACACAAAATAAAATTTCAAGGTTTGCAGAGTACGGTACGCAGTTCTTTTTTCTTTTACAAAATTGATTTTTGGAAACTAAAAAGATTGTTTGATTTGACAACATTGGGTTTCCAATTAAATTTCAAAGAGATTTCGGCGAAATTTTGCATTTCAAAATCCCAAAAATTTGAAATTTCAGATTTCGGATTTAAAAAAAAACATACTCACAAACTGCAATCGCTTAAACCGATTTAAATGATTTTTGGAAAGTAGATGGATGAGATAGTTAAAGGCCATCAACTGAATCTTTTTTATTCTCTCCCAACTAGAATATTTCCATACAAATTAATCTATATTTATTATAACATTAACTGTGCAAATTCAAGGCTTATTAATTAGTCAACTTTGAAAGTTACTTTTTATTTATTCATTTTAAACTGAATTCATTAAAATACTGTTCAACGAAACTAATTTCAAGTTCAAGATCGGTCATTTTGTTTCGTCAAAAAAAAATAAGACTCAACATTTTGTCCATAATTATTATTCTCATACATTTTCTTGCTTTTTTTGAAGCATTGAATTTTTGAATATATTTTTTGTCTTTATTTAAAATATTTACATAAGCACTAATAAAGTTTTGAAAACATAATCCCTTAAGCCTGGAATAACTAACGGTATTTCAGATGGGAATTCTATTTATAATTCTGACATAACACATTTAAGGATAAGTTCATACCTTTGTTAATTTCCGTTATCATTATTTGCATAATTTTTGTATTTCCATAAAAACCAGTTTTTTTTATATACTTAAATGGAACTGAAACGTGCAGAAGCTTAAGAAAGTTAAAGCTAAGAAAGCGACGCTTTTAAGGAATTTTCTTTAAAATGTACATATGTGAAGTGAATCTATTGAAATTACCAATGGAGTAATATTCAAAAAAAAAAAAAAAATATATATATAATATGCATGACATAACCTTCTGTCAAAACGCCTTGTCTTAATAATCTTAAATGAACACATGCGCAGTTCTATAAGTTTTGTAAAGCATATTTCTATATTTTCTGGATCGCTCAGACACGCGCGCATTTGACAGTTGTAAAGAGGCTATCAGGGTGAGAGAAGAAATTTTCCGTTATTTTAAAGCCAACCCTTCTGAAGAAAATCGAAAGAAGTTCAAACAAACCAGAAAGCTCATTCAACGAACAAAATTTGTAAATGAAGGAAGTAAAAATTGGTGGTCCCTCGTAAAAAACATACATAACTCCACTACGTCTTCGGTTCCAACACTTGTATATTACGACATTTCTGTTGTCAAAAATCCCAAGTGAAAGGTGATTTATTTGCATAATTTTTTGCAGCTAATTCAACGTTGCCACAGTGTGATATGGCTCATCCTATACTTGATAACGTAACGATAACGGCAAACCTCTTATTCGATGGAAACTACCTTTCAGACTCTTCGATTCGAGTTGTTTTGAACGTTTTCCAGTCTGATAGTCACCAAATAAATGCTGGTGTGCCCCAAGGTTCCGTTTTGTCTCCGACACTCTTCGTCATTTTTACCAATGATCTGCTGTCTAAGACTTCTAATCCATTAAATTGTTTTGCTGATGACAATACTATTATTCGTGTATAATATTAATCGTTTGGAATTCAATGCTTCCAAAACTCAATGCTGCCTTCTGTCGTTAAAACAAAACCTACACCCCTGCCGCTATCCACGAGTGGCACTTGCATCGAGGAAACCGAACAGTCTTGCGTTCTCAGGTATGTGTATCTCAAACCACTAGTTGATTTCCTCACCTAAAAAGCTTTCCCCGTAATACTCGTATCGCTATGAATGCTCATGTGGCAGCCATGATTTATTTTAACATTTCTCCTTTTAACGTTTGTCTTGCTTTGCCTCTTAAGGCCTTTTTAGACGATCAGTTATGAGTTCAGTTAAAAATGTAAAAGCATTTAAAAGTCAAGTTCGCATTCAAGTTTTTATTTTATTCAGGAGTAGTTGGAATCGGAAAAAAGTAAAAAAATGCGTTATGGACAAAAAGAGCTCCATTGCCATCTCATAGTATTGTCCTCTTTTCACTAAAAAAAAGAACCTATAACCCCGACTTGTTGTTATATTACTAAAAAAAAACAACATTCAATTACTTGTTTATTCAAATGTTTGGCAAAAAAACTCGTATTTTTTGTGGAATATAAAAAAAAATCAGCTCAAAACTGTTTACTTAGTTTGTAATTAAAACACATAATTTAACTCTTCTTAGAATCTAATTGTAAATCGTTTAGTTAAAAGTCTTTTATCAAACTAGTTCCTCCTGAATATATAAAATTCGAATTCGAATCCAAAATTTATAATTAAAATTAAAATATTAAACAAAAATCTTCGTTTCTAAAAGAATATTGCTTTAAAGTTGAATAACACGTTCCTATTGATATTTAAATAAACTTGCATTTTTAAAAACTAGCTAAGCATATTATACTAGCTTGTTCACCTAACTACAGTTTTAAACGAATGTTGCTGAATTTATTGTTCGATTCGATAATAAATTCAGCTGAGACTGTGAGGTCAATCAACGCTTAAATAGTTTTCCCAAGTTAATGACCGATTTCCAAATATTTCTCGAATGCCAAAAGATTTTTTCTATTTCAAAGTTCAAAGGAATGGAGTAAACTTGAACTTTGATACTTCTTTTTTTCCGTTTTTATTAATTAATAAATCAATAGAATAGAAGAAGACAGGTAACAAAGAAAAAAAGAATTTCATAAATTAATGAATTGGATTCACGTGTATATTAGGATTCTGAATCTGATTAAAACCGAAGGTTGAAAAAAACTAATATCGTCCAAGCGAGGATAAAAAAAAACTTTTAATCAGCGATAATGGTGACCGAAAAGTCAAAAAATGATCAAATGACTATAATTGTTATTATATCTTAATGAATTGGTGAAAGCATTTGCATTGAATAAGAATTAGATGAATTTCAAGGCCACGTTTTGGTAAGAAGCTTCACAGAAAAACCCGCCTGGTAACTGTATATAGAAGTTCTCTTTTTGGCGGCCTTAGAATTGGCAAAAAACTTCACATCAACGGAAGTTATGCAAATTTGACTAATTTCCATATTTTTACCTTTTGAAAAGATAATGATAATGTAGTTTGTTAAACTAAGGTTATTTCTTTTTTTCCTGATAAATGAAATAAAGGTGATCGGGAGGAAATAGCTCAAATTAACCGTCAGTTACCAGGGTTAATATGCCAAATTGGCTCCACCAGAGATTTACATCTTCTTTTTCTTTCTTTCTGACTGAACTTTCACAGCCATAAGGAACAAAACTGAGAGTATTAACATTGACATCTGTCTGTTTATGCTTCGAATATATTTTTTTTAAGCAAAATTTATTGAATAAAATTAAATCTTTTATATTCCATTATGTATTGATAATATTAACAATGTTAATTTCTTGTTTTTTTTTTACAGGCTCAATTCATTTTATGCATAGCCCATACTATTCGTGCCCTCTTCTCGACACAATGTAAATTCTCAAAGTTTATTTCATCTCTGCTGCTATTGAATTCGGCGATATTCTTCTGTTTGTTCATGAACTTCTACATGCAAAGCTACAAGAAGGCGAAAAGTATTCAATCGGAGGCTTCAAAATGCAAAGAACCTGTGAAGGCTGTCGAAGGAGTCAAAGCAAAGGCCAACTAACCAAATGACATGTCACAAAATGAACAAAATAAGCATCCCTAAGACTTTTGTTAATTGTTTATATTTTTCCCTTAGAAATATATTTATTTGTTGTTTTTGTTCTATATATAAAAAAATACATATGTTTTTTTTGTGTATATATATAAAACAAAAATTAAATATAATCTTAAGTTTAAATTTGCCTGGGTATCAATTGAAAAAAAAACGGATGATGTTTTTTTGTAACCTAGAGAAAAAAAGATTATTAAAGCTATTAAACGACCAATAAATAAATTATAAAAAGTAAACAAAAAAAGCCAATAAAAAAGCTTAAGTTAAAATTGTGTAGATTTTAGAAGTATTTACAAGAGATTTTTAAACTAAACTTTTTTGTAAATATTTAATAGTAAATAAGTTTAAGTTTGCCTGTAAACATTTACAATTAAATACCAAGTTAAAATATATAATGTACTTAAATTTAACGAAGCTGGGAAAGCTATCATGACCTTGCCGAACCGAAATACAATTTTAATATAAACCAAGCAATTTTCTATTAAAGGACATTTAATCCTTATAATTAAGATTTGTATAATAATCAAATATATGTTTTGTTCGAATTTTTGTTTTCTTGATTGTATCCTAGTCTTTAATCGAACAAAAAAAAATGAAAAGATTATTAATTATTAAGTTTTTATAAAACAAACTATAAACGAAATAAAATTTATTTAGTACCTTCTTTTATAAAATTTGTTTAAATGTGCAATTCTTTTCAACAAAATTCATCGATATTCGAAATTCGATTTTTTTACATACCTATTTCTTTATTTATACTGTTGCAAATAAAATGAAATTTCTGAATTCAGCAAATAGATTTCAACATTAAGACTTCAAATATTAAAATTCGCAGTAAATATGAAAGAGAGAAATATCTAAAATAACATGAGATGTTACTACAGTCCTTCTTACACCATCTCTGCGTTGTGTTCAGTGATAAAAGAATTGATTGCTGAATATGGCAAATATTTGTTCGAATTCACAAACTTGAATTCCAAATAAGTTTTCAAAGAAATTTCGGTGAAATCTCGCATTCTTTCGATCAAAAATATATTGAAAAATGCAGAAATTTCGTTTGAAATTTCAAATTTAGGATGAAAACTGAGATTTCAGTTTTGGATAATTCATCTTATACTCATGTTTTCATAACTTATGTTTTCAACCAACAGCAAACAGCAAGATTTCAGTATTGGTGTGAAGGTTAACACCATTTAAAAAAGAGTTGGTTTTCTGTTAAGTCAGTTAAAGGACAATTATTTTACGTGATAACGTCATAAGAAAACATTGATGGCAGCAACACCAACATACAGCCCGTTAACTCACATCCACAAAACCTCTCGTTAAATCCACATACACACACCCCAATATCTACATCTACTTTCTACCTTAACAAAACTCCGCCTATTTTGTATTTCTTTTTCTCTTCTTGTTCTTTTTGAATTTGAATGGAACTATTTTGAGAATTTGCGCCTGTTCTTTTTCATGTTCGCCTGGTGCTCAGAATACGTTTGCGATCGATTTTGGTTGAACAAAATGACCCACAAACCCTCTCTTTAAACCCACACACACACGCCCCATCTTCTTTCTACTTTAACAAAACTCCGCCTATTTTGAATTTCTTTTTCTCTTCTTGTACCTTTTGAATTTGAGTGGAATTATTTTGGGAATTTGCGTCTGTTCTTTTCCATGTTCGCCTGGTGCTTGCGATCGATTTTGGTTGAAAGATCCACAGTGTCGCAGCATGCGTCACTTTTCTTATCAGCATGAGTCATGTTATTTCATATGTGTAGCCTGTCATCGATTTATAAACCATTATCACGTCAAAAATGTCGACATTTCCGACAATCCGAGATTTCATTTCGGTGAGAACATATTAGCCACGTTTTATTATCACCAACAAGAACAACCCATATGGTTCTTCCCTTTGCATAGAATAAATATATTATATATATATATATTATAGTATAGTTACTCTATGGTTGGCAGCCATGATTAATTTTGTCATTTCTCCATTTCACGTTTGTCCATTTTGTTAAAATCCGAAATCTCGGATTTTAGCCGAAATCTAAGATTTTAAGTGAAAAGTGTTTTTGGGATATTTCATACATGACATGAATCATTTTTACTTTCGATTATAGGGACTATAAGGCAAGTTTAGGATTCATGAATATAAAAAAATTGAGATATAATGAAACATGACATAACGATCGTGATCGACAAAAATATCTGTCTGCCTTTCAATCTGTCAGTATGTATAACGGGCTGCAGCCTAAACGGCTTAAGCGATTTTCTTCAAATTTGGTTGTGTATTCTTTTGGCATTCCCCAGAGGGGAAATTGAAATTTTATTTTTAGGCCTAAATATAACGGTACCTGCCATATGACCGTTTAGGAAAAGCATATTTTTCTCGAAAACAGCTCCAACGATTTTGATGAAAATTTTTGAGAATTTTTTGGTTGGTACTGGCTATCATATGATTAGAACCAAATTTACGGGAAGTCTATTTACCGTACCTTTCTGTAAGGACAGTTACGACAGATAAGGTGACAAATTAAAACACAAAACGAATACAAATAATTTCTTTATTGAGAGGTCTTAGCTTGACGAATATACAGTGACGAATGTCTTACAGAGTAGCTTAATGTGAAAAAAAATGTACATGCATTTTTGCTATTCTATAGCTGTTTAGCTGTTACTCATTTACATAATATAATATTACATAGCTGATGGTCTTATTTTACAGTTCCTAAGATACCATAAGTATTAAGTAAGTATTTAGTAAAGTATTCAAAGATATATATAAGATAACAAGAAATGACCAGAGATGTTACATGAGAATACCTACATTTCATATAACGGTTTTTTTAATTGTGCATAGCAAATTTACATTTTTTCTAATCAAAATTAATTTTTTTTTTTTTTGAAAAATCATTATTTTTCAAAAATAATCAAAAAAATATTTTAAATTTTATAATCACATGTATATTAATAAATTCTAAAAAATTGTATACCAAAATTTAAAGAATTTTGTTTTAAACTAAAAATAATAAATTGCACGACTGCTCATATGTGCGGTCACATCGTCGAATAAAATGTAATAAAATCCACGACTGGGTCGCAAGAACTTGTCCTTATGCTAGATAATTGCTTAGTGCCTGCATATGTATGTATATTAAAATAAAATAAACATTTTTTCTTTGAAAATTCTTTAATTTTTTTTAATTTAAGAGTTTTCTCGGAAAACTAAATATGCAATAAAATTTGAAAACTAAATTTCTATCGACAAAAAAAATATTGTATTTTTTTAATTGGTTTTTTTTTTTAAACTTATGGAATAAAATATTTTAATTTTTTGTTTAGTATATCATTATAAGAAAATATGTAGTTTTCATCTGGGAAAATTATTTAAAAAATATTCAATCAACCCGTTTTCAAAATATTTCAAAAACCAATTTTTTTTTTAGAAAATAAAAAAAAAATCACCCAAAAAATTTTTGAAAATTTTCAAATCCAATATTAAATGAATTATGAATGACTTCCTGTGTGCAAAATTTTATTGAAATCGGGATAATAGTTCACGATAAAACCGCATTTGAAAAACCCATTCTATAAGAGGTTCCGTTATTATATTATAAAAAATCGAAAAATGCATTCAAACTGAAAGATGTATTGTGGTAAAAAATAGCACCCTGAAAGTTTTATCAAAATCGTTATAGCCGTTTTCGAGAAAATCTAACTTTTTGTTGAAGATTCTATGGCAGGTACCGTTATTTTTCGACCTAGAGCGAAAATGAAAAACTACCAATTAAATACTAAATAACTAGTTTGAAGCAAATCGGCTCATCCGTTTAGGCTGTAGAGGTGTGAACAGACAGACAGACAGACGGACGGAATTTCCGGACCAACTTTTTTTTGACTTCTCTATCATCGTAATGTCATGTTTGATCGTTAGAATTTTTTTGCACGAATCCATAACTTGCATTATAGTACCTACTTATAATCGCAAGTAAAAATACATGACAACCTATTTTTTTCGAATTCTTGTTATAATTTTTTGTTTCCAAAATGGAGGAGCGACTTATAGAATTCGTAAAAATGTATGAATTTTTATATGATAAGCAGCGCAAATCATAGTTTTTGCATATACATAATGTTGTGCAGTAAAATCATTTTGCAAGTTCCAACTATATTTTTTTTTTATCTCCCGTCAGAAGTACTGTCCAGTGGTCACGTTGCTTATCTGTTTCACATGACTTAATGTGGAAGTTTTCATTGCTGTCAAAGTTGCTTTGGAATTTGCTGTGCTAAACTGTTTCTTACTTTACTCAATCAAAATTTGGTTATATTGTAGTTTTAATAATAATATTGTTCATGCTTCATGCTAACCTTTAGTTACATCAGCCCATACATGCGTATGTATGCCAAATATCTGTCAAGCTTTTAGATTGATTTATCATGCACGTTCCCAAATAGAACATTGACGCATATTAAACATAAAAACGACGTCGCCATATACGTCTGTAAGACGTACATAGGTGAAAAACAGTAATTGTTTGTTTATTTAACATTTTCTTGTGTTTTTTGCATTCTTCAATTGATTTGTGATTTATTAATTTTTGTTGATTATTTATATTTGTCTGGATCGCTAACCGTTTGGACAATCTCGTTGTGGAATTCGTAGCTATAAATCGGTATCACTTTCATCTCATACATGGAATCTTTGATGTTAAATATACGTATATTATACGTTCATTGAATAACTTCAGATCTGAGAATCGAAGTCGTAAGATAATTAAATATTATTACGTATATGATATGTATAATATTCCACCGAGATATGTGGACAAAAACACGTACAATATACTTACATACATACATTTATTGGCGCGACAGCTCCTTAAGGAGCCAAGGCCTAGTGACTTATACTCTCAACCATTCCTGTGTGTGTGTTGTTAATCTGCAAGAATGGAAGGGACCTACAGTTTACCGCCGAGTCCGGCTGGCTAGATGAGATGCATTTTTTTGAGACAAATTTTACTCTTGGAGGTTTTGTCAGTTCCTCGCAAGAGGCAGTACCCCAGAAAAAAGGTGGCTATGAGCTGGATTTGAACCCAGGCTCATTCGCTTAGCAGTCCGACACACTTACCACTAAGCCACGGGGCACTACAGATCTGAGAATCGAAATCGTAAGATAATTAACAAATATTATATGTATATGAAATGTACAATATTCTCCGAAATAAGTAGAAAACACACGTTCAACATATGTAAATAAATACGTCATGTTGATAGCAATGCAGTTGGATTCATCTTTATCGTTTAGTACATGTTTCGTATACATATACTAAATGCATATAATTCGATGTCAAATGTTAAATTCTTTCACTATTATCAATTAAATAGACCTACAATATCCATTCAGTATATGTCTACATATATATTTTTACATATGTATAATTTAAAAAATATCATCCTATTGAAAGTTGCTATAACTTGCAAATGGCGGCAGCTATCAATTTTTATTTGTAATTACATATACAGAAAAAATACATTGTAACAATAAACAACATTATACAAAATAATGCCGTTTCATTTAAAACAAACTCGCAGTTAATTCATTTCAAAATATAACTGATAATCTTCCACATCCGGTTTCCACTTAAACGAAGCCCATCCAACTTCACATAGAAGCTATCATCATTTCTTCCATAACCTATCTTTCTCGTCGTCAAACTAGATTTAAAAAAAAAATAAAACCGAAATTACCAAAAATGCACTTCTCTTTCTCACAGGTTTGTTTTTACACAATTTTGTTTTGCTCTCTATCATTCAAAATATTACTTTTGCATTTATTTTCTTTTGCTTCCACGAAAACAACAAATAAAACCTTTTTTCTCTCTTTCTCATATTCTTGACATATCGAGCATTCTTGACATTTCCACATTCTTCGCCATTTTTCAAATAAGACAAATGAAAATGGAAAAATTATTAGAAAAATAGAAACAACACGAACTCCTAAAATTGCCATACAAAAATATCACAAAGTTAAAATTTGTAAATCCAAATTAAAAGAATTACTTTCGTTTGTGTGAAATATTAAATAAAACGAAAATATCGTCTCAACCTTCGGCGGCCACACATCCAGCCGTACACTTTTCTAGTCACATCGCTTGTAAAAGCAAATATTTGCATAATAAATTACTTATCGGACAAAATGGAATGCGAGTGAAGTGAAGAAATCACAAGATTTTACTGAAAGAAACAAGAATTCAGAAAAATGTTCACCTATTCGATTGTGATATAAGACGCAGCTTTACACAAGAATATCCGGGTTATGTGAGTTGCCAAGTGGTATCATAAAAGTTCCAAGGAATTGCATTTTCTCCGAAGTACTAAATTCAATAAAAACTTTGACGGAAAGTTCAGTTTTCCCAATGACAGTCACATCTATCCATACAATGGATGTTAAATCGCAAGTCAATCCTCCAGCTCTGAACGAAGCAGTTGCAGGTGCTTCCAAGAGCTACTACAAACCATTGCGCACAGGTGAGGATGACGATGATGTCAAGGTCTTGCTTATCAATGAGAACTTTCACCGCGATGCCAGTGAGGAGGGTGATGAAGCAGTTGGTGGTGGTGGACAGGATAGAGAAGATGGCAGTGTCAAGGAAGCCTGGAACGAGAATCAGGTTACCTGGTTAGATGACGACGAAGAGATCGACAACCTTGATCTGGACGTCGGCCATATGTTCTTCAATCGTGTAGACAGCACCGAAATCATTTATCAGCCAAAGAAAAAGAACATAAAGATGGTCGGCAAGTATCTGATGGGTGATGTCCTGGGCGAAGGATCCTATGGCAAGGTCAAGGAAGTGCTTGATTCGGAGAATCTAACAAGGAGAGCTGTAAAGATCCTCACCAAACGAAAGTTGAGGAGGATTCCGAATGGGGAACAGAATGTCCAGCGGGAGATACAGCTACTGAAGAATTTGAAGCACAAAAACGTCATCCAACTCCTGGATGTGCTATACAACGATGAAAAACAAAAGATGTACCTTATTATGGAGTATTGCGTAGGAGGCTTACAAGTAAGTGATTGTTTTGACTAATGTAACCAACTTTTCATTGGTGTTTCTGTATTTTTTTAGGAAATGCTGGACCATGCGCCAGAAAAGAAAATGCCTTTATTTCAAGCTCACACGTACTTCCGTCAGTTGATAAACGGATTGGAATACTTGCATGGATGCCGGGTTATACACAAAGATATTAAACCGGGAAATTTACTGCTAACATTGGACCAGACTCTGAAGATTTCAGACTTTGGTGTTGCAGAGCAATTGGGTACGTTCGCAGAAGAGGACATTTGCACAACGGGGCAGGGATCGCCAGCGTTTCAGCCACCGGAGATAGCCAACGGACAGGAATCGTTTTCCGGTTCCAAGGTGGATATATGGAGCAGTGGTGTGACTTTGTAAGTGTGTATTACTATAATTGTTCTTCCATTTGAAAGAGAAAATTGTATTTAATTCAATGTGGTTGGTTTCAAAGAATGTAGCATCTTATTTAATTTTCTTACCATGTGTGGTGTTTGAAGAAGGAAATCTTTTTTCTCATTCAATCTTGGTTAATAGTTATTTGGACAACATTAATTTCTTCAAGCCAACAAGCGTTAGTTAACTCGAGCTTCCTATAGTTTACTTTTAATGGTGCTACATACCTTGGTGCTCCTCGGCCTCTTCAGGCGGCTCGATCTCTGGCCAGGCGGCTAAAATTTCGCACTTCAACCAACGCGTTGTTGGTGTTCGGGCCCTATTATGACTCGCGATTCGGCAGAAATAATTGGCGAATGCGAATATTTGGTGTTACTGTTTTCGAATCGCTTAATTACTTTCGCCTCATATCAAAAAATGTGGCGATTTTTTTTTATAATTAACGGGCGGACAAAGGGACTGTTTGTTTCCCTTTTAATGTATATAAGTACACTGCGTAGGCATTAGGGGAATAGGGAGGGGAAGGACGGAAGGTGTCGATTAACATTGGTTTTGAATGCTTGCAAATCAAAATGGCAAGGGAACATATCGCCAGGTGGACTATTCAAAACTCGTGTTGTTCGAATAAAAATAAGAATCTCTATATTTCACGGTACGTCCGAAATTGGGCTCAAGGGTGAACTGATGAGCATTCCTTGCGAGACGAGTATTACGGGAGAAAATTTTAAGGGAAGGAACGCGGAGGAGGGAAGGAAAGACATGAAACATTTCGTCGGTGTTCGAGAGGGGGGCAATGGTTTCAGCGGCAGTTCTATTTCCTATCAATCTTAACGATCGATTTTGTATTCTATCAAGCAGGTGAAGCGATGTTTGCGAAGCATTTGACAATGCTGTATAAATCGGAGTTTAATGAGCTTGACATACGGTACCGTTGCAATTGTACGTCGGAGTTCGAAGGACGTGAATCATCGAACGAATACGAAAAGCTGAGGGTAGAGTCGTCAGCAAAACAGTTAAGTGGATAAGAAGTAACAGACAGAAGATCATTTATAAAAAATGAGGAAAAGAGTCGGAGACAGAACAGAGCCCTGAGCACACCAGCAATTATTTTGTGGGAATCAGACTTGAATCCGTGCAATAAAACTTGTATTGAACGCTCCAGAACATAGCTTCTAATCCAACGAACAAAAGTATCATCGATCCCAAAAGCACGCATTTTCGATAAGAGAGCTTCATGCCAAACTCTATCAAATACCTTGGAGATATCAAGAGCAATAATCTTACTTTAACCAAAGCGATGTAGAGATTTGTTCCACTGTTCGGTGAGATATGGCATCAGATCTCCAGTGGAACCATTGCTGCGGAAGCCATACTGACGTTCATGGAGAAGCTTTCGATCTTCGAGATATTCCTTAAGCTGACGGTTAATCAGCGTTTCCATGAAATGGAGGATGGGTCACCTTTCTTAGGGACAGGCTGGACAAATGCTGTTTTTCATCTTCTAGGAAAGATTCCAGAAAAGTAGGAGCGATGGAAAAGCTTACGCAGTGGCTTTAGCAGTGTGGAAGAATCAGGGGAATACCGAGATCTTTAAGAACTCTTGCTACTGTACGAGTGCGGAAAAAAATCAGTCCCATGGAAAAATGTACATTCTCAAGTACAGGAGGAGGGCAACGTTGCTGTGAGGCAGCGTGGAGCTGGCAGCGAAACGAGCGGCGGGCAAGTTTGCCTTCTCTGAAGAGTAAACAATTGGTTTGTTATTGTCGATGAGCGTTGGAACCGAAGATGTTCAGGAGTTTTTAATATGTTTTACAAATGACCAAACATTTTTACTGCCTTTGGGACATTACAGAATAGTTTGCCTTAATTTTTGGTCATGCAAAAATTTGGTTCTATTGATAAGGGAGTTGAATGAGTTCCTAACTTATTTGTGCCATTTCCGATTTTCATCTGTAAGGTTGGCTTTTTAGGATCGGAAACTTACTTCTTTGAGCCTGATAGCTTCTTTAGTTAAACTAGGAATTTTCTTTGGGTTTGATACTTTTTACTCTGTTAGGAATCACATTTGTGATCATTTCAGCACTGGCATCAATGTCACTATCGAAGACGCATAGTGATCAGTTAAAGTTACGAAAAAATGAATTCTGGCCATCCCGGTTGGCTTTCTCGTATTGCCAAACGGTCCTGGTGGGAAGTATTTCTTTAACTGGATGAGTGGCGGGCGAGAAATTTGCTGAAATGACACAATGGTCTGAAGTGCCAAATGGAGAAGTTACACTAATGGTATACTTATCAGGGTGAGAAGTGAGAAACAAGTCAAGAGTATGGGCAGCTTGCCAAGCAACATCCGGTATTCGGGTTGGCACATCGATCAGTTGGGTAAGATAGTGTAACCCGGCAAAGATCTCGACATACCTTCCTTCGGGTGTTGTCTGACCAGAATAGCGGAGCCAATTGGAATTGTGTACATTGAAATAGCCGCAATAACGATTTCAGTGCGAGGACAAAGGGAAACAATTTCCTCATTAACATTATTGGTTTGTCAATCCGGGGCAATCTATTGCTTTTCATCACAATAATTTTTTTACATGAACGTTTTGCTGGGCCTGTGCATTAGCATATATGTATATAAATTGTGTTGGAGTTGGATATTTAGAATGCATCTTTTCTCTCTTTTCTCTTGCCCTTGGTTCTTGAGAAGATAACTCAGGTATCCACAACCCATGGATTACATAGATCCAAAGCCTGTCGTTATTTGACCTTTCGATTATCCAGCGGGACCCCGAGTCTAGGTGAGGACATCAAAACTTTTCAGACTTAACAGTCGTAAAATAGGACAAATTCAACTCAATGCGTAAGTAGGTCTGCCTGGATTACAATATTTAAGATTGGTTGCCCAAAAAAAATCTATTCTCAAAGTCATTAGGTGTGAATGAAACTGTATTTATTCGCCTAATCCCTAATATCTTCATTTTAGTTCTTTTAGCTTGAAAGGTTCTATTTAATTGGCCCTTAAAACTAATGATTTAATTAAAATTTTCAGATACAACCTAACGACTGGACTTTATCCATTCGAAGGAGACAACATTTACAGGCTATTAGAAAACATTGGTCGAGGACAATGGGTTGCTCCGCCTTGGCTCTATCAGCTGGATGATAAATTAGCCCGACTTGTCCTGGGGATGCTGCAATCAGATCCGGAAAAACGTTTTACTATTCAACAAATTCGATACGAACCGTAAATAAACAAAAACAAAAAAAATAATTAAAACATTCTATAAATTTAATTTATAAAACATCCATTCATAGTTGGTTTATATCGGCTCCCGAAGAAAAGGGACCACCAATTCCCATTCCGCCATTGAAAAATGACAAATTTCGTCGATCCACAGTACTGCCTTACCTAGATGCTTTCCATTATGAATCCGAATACGATCAGGAGGAGAATTATTTCACCGAACATGATCTAAATCGTAAGTCTGGACATATTTTGTTCCAAATGTTTAAATATTTTGAAATTTTTGTGTTTCAGAGGAACTTGCCCGACAAGCTGCAGCCGCAGCTGCTGAAATAAAAGCCAAAAAGAATGCCGCTTCCGCATCGAACCCAACTATTTCATCAGCAGGCACATCCGCTGCCGCAGCTGCCTCTTCAAATAGTCTTAAAGAAAACAAGAAACATCATTCTTCCTCGGCGTCATCTCTCAAACGCAGAGCGAAGAAACTCACGTCGTGCATATCAGTTCGGAAACTTACCAATTGCCGGCCATCTTGAGACAACGATGTAACTGCGTTTTCCTTATTCTTACTCAGTAGTATTTATCATTTTTATGATTGTTTTGTTCGTTCTTGTCTCTTTTCGTAAGCCCGTTTCACTTCGTCATTGCAAGAGGGTGATCTGGCCATTTCTAAAATTTAGTTCATTTATTTTCGTTCTTTTTTTTTATTTCTTATTTCGTTCTTCTCAGTCACAAACTAAAGAACTTTCCTACCGACAATACAACATAAACCAGCATCTTGTCTTAAGACTTTTTTTTTGTTTATCTATCAAACCCATTTCAACTGATGCCTCATATATCAGTTAACATCAAATGGGCAATATTGTTTTGTAACTAATCGTTTTCTATATTATTATGTATATTTTTTTTTTCACTTCGAAATAATACATCTTGAAGCATCTTTAAATATAAAATTTAATTTTTCTACTCTCGATGTAAAGTTTATTGATACAAAATCAAGAAAATAAGAGTTGTTGAAAACTATACATAACATGCTTTTTTGGGTATTAAAATAGATATAGAAAGATCGCTGCTGGTCAGAATGATCTGAAACCAAGGAATCAACACCAAGCTAAACAAATAATTTACATCAAAACCAAAGTGGAATTTAAATGTTAAAAAATAAATAGAAAATATGAAAATTCAATTGAATGATGTTTTGAAAATTATTTTTGGAACACATATGTGGATGCTAACTTTTAAGTAGTAGTTTCAAAACTTAAACCAAATAACTTTCAAATTTTTGCCTTCCTACTACGATTAAAACTTTGTTAATACAAAAATTACTACATATCACAATGGTTTAGCAGACAGCTTCCATACGGTATGAAGGAAACGGTAATGCACTGTTATACGATTTGAAAGGAGTTAATTTGGCGCTTTTCTTCAAAAGTTTTTGTACTCACTATATTAATCGATTACGATTACTGTCTAAATCTAAATCGATGGGGATCCTATTCCACACCCATTAAAACGCCAATGCAGAGGAAGCCCTAGGTATGGTTTGTTTTCTTGTCTATAAAGACGGCGACTGTACCATCTGAAGAAGATACCATGAGCAGGCAGAAAAAACGTATCCATCGCTTGAAATGGTTAAGCTTTAATGCGTGAGTATATATTGATTTTACCTTACCTTAGTAGGCGTTACAGTCTGGGTGGACTTGGCCTCAACCAACAAGCTTCTCCAAACAGCTCGTTCCAGTTTTGCACGTGAAGTTGTTCGAAGTCCTCTTTCATTTGCGTGCGCAATCTAAGTGTCGGTTGTCGGTCTTCTTTTACTGCGCCAGCCGCCCGTTCGGAGTGGAATCGAAGATTTTTCGGACTCGAGCATATCCATCCGTAATGTTGGACTTTTATTCTTTTGGCTAGCTCTTTGTCGCTGTACTGTTCAGCACGTACACTCCACACTCTTTCTCGGAGCAACGTAAAGCGTCCTCATCAACTTTTGACAATGTTCCTATCTCCGTACCATACACCAGGACTAGGATGATGAGAGTCTTATAAAGTTGCCCGAGAGAGGGCTTTGCGACCCAATTGCCTTCTTAGCTCGAAGAAGCGGCGATTGGAAAGAATTATTCTTCGTTTGAACTCAGCGCTGGCATTTTTCCTTCAGTTGAAGCGGAGCCTAGGGAAAAGTCCCTATCTACCTCAAAGGTATAGCTGTCTATCCTGATGTTTTGTCTAAGACGTCGGTGTTGGGTGTCTCTTCTTGATGACAGCATATACGTGATTTTGCCCTCATTGACTGCTAAACACAAATTCGCTGCTTCCGTCTCAACACTCAAAAACGCGCTACTGACGCTATGTTCTTCTCATTATGTCAATATCGTCGACGGTTCCGAGTAATTGGAGTAATCTTTAAAATTATATCTCTGGTGTGGACGTGGAGTTCTGCATTATTGTTTCAAGTATAATGTTTAAGAAGTCACATGACTTTTTTGACTTCAAAGGTGTCGGTGAGGTCCTTACCGAAAGAACAGCTTGCGTTTTTCATCGTCATTTTGAAAAGGCGGAAGAGTTTGGCTGGGGTGCTCGTCTGCGGAACTTCTCTCTACCCACCCTACCATGGTATCTAATTCACCTCGATACCCCTTTGCCCGCCATTTTCTGTTTCCCCCACTTTATATGACTATCGCTTTTGTTCCAATCCAAACCTGGGGTGTTGGAACTACAATTTACAATGATTAGAACAAAAGGGTCAGTGCTGCCGCCTTTTGTAACATGTTCCTCTCTTTTTCCAAGATCTGCCGTTATGTGAATATTTGCTCGATGGTGGACTTTCCTGACCTAAAATCGCACTGATTTGATATTATCAGGTTGTTGACCAATGGCTTTAGGCGCTTGTAGGGTATGTTGAGGATACTGATACCTCTGTGCGCCGTTCAGGAGTCTCCTTTCCAAAGGATGAACCAAAAAATCTCAGCATTTAGATTCCGTTCATCGGGCATGCTTTCTTCTAACCATATCATTCTTATTGTTTGGTACATAGTTCTAACCAAGTCATCACCTGCAGCTTTGAAGGGTTCAGCAGCTAGGCCATCGGCTCCGGCGGCTTTATTGGTCTTAAGCTTAGATATAGCTAGCTTTACTTCATCCAGATCGGCTGGGTGAAATTGTTGTTCTAATTCGCCCATATAGCACTTTAATGAAGGGAAAACCAAGTACAGTGTAGCTCCGTCTGGTAGAAATGTTCGTAACCCACTTAGTAGAGCATGAATTTGAAGTAGTGCAATCCTTTAACTACCTTGGGTCAAAAGAAGAAACTAATAACGCTATTAAGGAAGATATAAGCAGAAGGCTGCTGAAATCCATCACAACCTATGCCAAATTTCTTCAAATCCAGAATCCTTACTAAGCTAATGTCGTAAAACTATAGTCTTACGAGAACTCACATACGGATACGCGATTTGAGAGCTTACTTAAGGGCACTCTAATCTCTTAACCGTGTTCAAGAGGAAAGTATTATGAAGAATTGTTCGCCTCGTGTGCGAGGAACGACGATTCCGGAAAAGATACAATCATGAATTGTATGTAATCTACCTCGAAGTAGATGTGGTGGAAAAAATAAAGCTCTCTAGACTTTAATGGCATCTGAGCATCTAGCTCGTAAAAGCTAATCGGAATCATCTCGGAGTCTTTTGTATCTGCTTTTACGGAAAAGAGGTAGGGTGGCGTTAATTAGGACGCCCGAAGCTTTGTGATGCGAAACAAGATGACTTCGCCCAGCCATTGGGATGTAAAGATATACTTCTTAGATAATTCCCAATCCGGATCTTGATTGTTGCGCCAATGATGATGATGATATCTATGAGGGTAAGAAATCAAGGTGAAAAATGTTGTACAACTAATCGAATGTACATATTTGTATGGATAATCAAGAATATCCTCAGAATATCTGCCAAAACACAAAGTAAATCTGAAAAAATGTCACGTAAATATTCGGTCTGTTTCTGTATTAGTTGATGGAGTATACGGAAGAAGATTTAACAACTATCGAGCGTCTTCGGCTTTAAAAAAAAAATTCGAACAAATTGAAAACAAAACTAAGGAGCAATGTGGTAGAAGAAGGTCGCGTCTTCTTAATTGGCGCATTGAAAAAAATTTCAATTAACTTGTAGTGCGAAATTGGAAGCAAAGATCAGGTTGGCTCGACAGATTTGTCGTTTGAGTTAAGGCCACCGTTCAGTAAAGACTAAAGAGCCAACCAGAGAAACAAATCAGACAATGATTTTAGCCCAAAGTTTTTTTAAAATACGCTCTAAGGTGCATGTCACACTACTAATGTGGATAACCATTTAAGGAAATGTTAGCGATACTCTTACCTGAACTAAGTTGACGCAAGGTTTGGTTTCTGCGTCGATGTCGTTTGCCGAAGTATCCACAAAGAAAAAACTTGAAATTACAACATGTAGTTCCCCTTGATTCATGCTATTGTCATCGTCTTTTAAAAAAATGAGGTAATAATGGATATTGCTATAAACTTCTTAGGAATTCTCGAGGATGCGGCGTATTATGAAGATTAGGTCGATGTCAGACTTCACTGTCCTGAACCCGCACTGGAGGTTCAATTAGATCATCACCATACGACTTGAGGCGTTCACATAAAACCCTTATGTAGTTGGCTCAAAGTATGTGGTAACTTTTTTGTGATTAAAGCAAATAGTACTAAGGTTCGCAGGGAATTACTCCCTATCAACATTTAACTTTCAATGTGCTCAAACAGATGCACTTGATGCCATAAGCTTATTTAGATGGTTTAAGGAGAAACTTGTTGAATTCCCGAGTCAATTCGATGGCGGAATTGTTTGGGTTTTCTTGTACTGCATTGTAACTCAGGGATATAATCGCAGACTCCATTCCCTCAGCCACTAGATATTAAGCTTTTTGATCAGATCAACGCGGCTTTTTTAGGCTTTATGAATCAAAAAAGGCGTGTTCACCTAAACGTCCATCAATTTGATTAATTTGAATCGAATATCAGTTGACAGACGTTTTTTTTTCATCTCATCATCCAAGATCCATTCTTCTGGGCAATACACCAGGACCGGAATGATTATGATATCAGGTCCCGTGTCAATCAGCTTGAATTTTTGACAAAATTCGACAAGAAGAAATGGCACGGTTAACTGGGTAGTGGAGAAAATTCTCGTTATTCAAAATTATACTAACATTATGTTCGATCATAAAATTGCTAAAGAAAACACATATTATTTCTAAAAAAAAGCTTCAAGAACAACATAACTAATTTGTCTTATTAACATAAACACTTTGCTAAAAAAATTCCCTTATTTCTCAACCACTTCCGCTTGCGGATTATCCATTTCACCCATCTGGAACATCTGATGATAGTGAGCCCCCAATTTTGGCAGTTTTTTCTGCATAATATTGCGCAGGATATCAACGTATTGTGCAGGAATTTTTGATGTATTGGGGTTGCGCCAATGCAGCGCATTGTTGTCGCACGTAAAGAGGGCAGGTGAGGGAACATTGTCCTTAAGGTAATTCCATATACATTCTTTTAAAATAAGTGCGATCTTAGAAAAACCAAATGAGTCAGAAATTTTCTTTCCCGCGACAAACGAATCTTACCTCAGGTGGATCAAAATTATCAATAATCATGTGTAAACTCGCCAATGGTGGCGGCAGTAGCTGAGCCACGGACAAAATCTGAAGGAGTTTTATGGTGCACTGCATGAGTTCCTCATTTTTGTCAATTTGTTGAAATTTATTTACTAAAGCAAACTTGTCAAATTATATAAATTATAGAGAATAAGATTTTTTTGTTACCATTTTTCGCTCTCCATTGATGCAAACATGTAGCACACAGAGCACGAAGTAGAACGGAGGAGAAACAAAGAGCAGGACGGTGTGTTGCTATAAGGCCAAGCAAAGCCCAGAGAACTGGCGATGATATGAATGTTCGTCGGATACGCAGATCTCGTTCCATTGTTACCTTTGTGAATTCTTCATCGGGGAAAGGAAGTCCATTGTACATAACATCTGTCGACACCATTTCGACCAGAAGCAAAGATACCAACGAATAGCCTTCGACTTGGTTAGGTTTTTCCTAAAACAATTGAAATCATTGTTTTATTTATGTTCTTGTTTTTTGATTTTTTATCTACCAACCCAATCATTACAGCAACAGTCAATTGCTTTGAGCAACAATCGCTGCAACTCTGGATCCGGATCTATTGTTCTCGCTTGATTGCTTTCCGACCTCAAGCCTTTGCCAATGACACCAGCATGCAGCACTGTTCGGTTTGCGTTTGGGCCGACACTTTGCTTTTGATTCGCAAATATGAGCATCTCACTGTCTGGAATCGCAGATTCTTCAACTTCCGGCTCCTCATACGCTCCGAAGAGGTATCCATAAAAGAATAACGCTCCCTCGATTAATTCCCTTAAACAAACTGACCTCGCTGCTTTTCTGGCACTGCACTGCCGCTGAAAGAGTCCAAATGCACGGTTAACTGATGTCGAACGAATAGTTGGACCTACAACAAAAAAAAAAATTAAAAAATGACATAGCATAGATTCAAAGAACCCACTTTTCTCTGTCAAACTCCAAAAGAAGTACTTCACAGTCAAACTGGATAGTTTGAGGACTTCAGCTGTGCTCATTACATTTAACTTGGAACCAGCATCGATGGTGTTAAGTAGATCTACTATTGTGTGTGCCAATACAGCGTGGTCACACTGGTTAGTGCCGATTTTTTCGTCGGGAAGATTAATTTTGGCTCTTTTTGCACTTTCAGATCCATTGGACTGTTTGATGTTACTGTTGGTTTGGATGGGTAAACGGGCTGAGTCTTCCATTTCTATGACCAGTTTTGTCAAGGCACAGTTGAGAATTTCCATAACTTTAGATAGACAGTCGTTTAGGGTATTGATGGTGCTTTGTTGTTTCAAGTACGAAATAATTCCTTTCTTCTCTAATCTGTACAAAAATGTTAAAGTAAATTATTAATAACAAATAAATTTGTTTTGTTTTTCTTTTCGTCTGTGGTAGGCAAAATAAAACATATATCCCCTAAAAAAGTGAGGAAAAATCACGAAAGGTCGAACAATTAATTAAAATGAGTTTTCACGCCTAAACATTTAATAAAGATGCATGAACTTTTCGTGATCAACCTTCCTTCAAACTGATTGATCACGTAAGGCAAACTGGACAACCAATCGACCCCAAAAATAGAAAATACTGGAACAACATTTGAGGTAGGAAATCTACGATCGTAAGAGATCTCCAGTTACTCTGGCGATTGAGTCTCTACTCTTCATTATCATCAGCAAGGCCGCCTCTAACGTCATGAATGTTGAACGGTCATCGTCAAACCAAATTGCGGACAAATGCATTCAGCTAAGCAGGAAGCATACAAAGCGGTGCTGCATAGACGGCCAAGAATGTAGCGGATGAGGTTGGCGTCATAATATGAAAGATGGTTTCTGTTGACGGGCGTAATTAATTATTCTAACTGATAGACCAACAATTGTTCCTACCCGGTCTAAATGGAAACTTTATCTTAGTTGAAGCGACTGCATAGAGGGAGATCATCGACTACTTGGAGTGCAAGATTGAAGACGGCAGGCTAGAGAAGTTGAAAGGAGCACTTTGCCGCGGTTTTAAACCGATTGATTGATAACAATATATCGTATGTCAAGCTTATTAAACTCCGATTTATACAGCATTGTCAAATGGGGTAATAGGAATCCTGTGGAGTTTACTGCTTCGAAAACTCAATCGTTAAAGCTAAACATACCCCAATGCCATTGTCCATGAATGGCAATTACATCGAAGAAACTGAAAAGTTCTCAGAACTCGGTATGTGTGTCAACGACGATCTCCGTTGGAACGACCATATATTTGAGATAGCTAAGAATGCTGCCAAGTGCTTAGGTTTTCTGTATCGGTGTTAGAAGTATTTTTCCGCTTCTGATCTGGCTACAATTTATAAAGCGTTTATTCGCCCTAAACTCGAGTATAACTCCCACCTCTGGGCAGGTGCTTCACAAACATCGCTTCACCTGCTTGATAGAATACAAAATCGAGTGTTAAGATTGATAGGAAATAGAACTGCCGCTGAAACAATTGCCTCTCTCGAACACCGACGCAATGTTTCATGTCTTTCTTTTTTATCGTTTCTTTTACAAACAATGTTCACTCGAAGTTACCAGTTGCATTCCACCCCTTAAAAGTTTCCCCCGTAATACACGTCTCGCGAGGAATACTCATCAGTTTACCTTTGAGCCCAATTTCGGACGTACTGTGAAATATAGGGATTCTTTTTTAGCCGAACAATACGAATTTAGAATAGTTTACCCGGCGAGATTTTCCCTTGCCATTTTGATTTGCAAGCATTCAAAACCAATTTTAATCGACACCTCCTATCTTTCCCCTACCTATCTTCTTAATGCCTGCGCAGTGTGCTCTACATTAAAATGGAAACAAATAGTCCCTTGTGCGCGCGTTAATTATAAAAAAACCGATAGCTGCCGAACTGCCGAAGTAACAAACTCCCGAATTCGGACCACAACGCCAGAAGTGATGATATTTGTATCGTAATCAAAGCACCAAAGAGCATCGAAAGGGTATAACATGACGGCATTCCCACAGAGCTTTTATAAGCGGCGCCAACGACATCCAGCGAACTCCTACATCTACTCATAGAGACGGCCTGGGTCCCGAAGGTTTTTCCGGATGCCGAACAAGGCGGTTTGGCTTGTTTTAGGCAGGAGGGACATCCCTCCTACACGAAGGTAGGTTGTCGAATGATTTTGATGTCCAAAGTGGAGTCAGACATGGAAGAAGAAATAAGGAGACGCTATACACAACAAATATCAACCCGGTCATATTATATGGTGCAGGAGCATGAACCCTCACCTAGTCGGGTGAGAGCACCCTTATTGTATTCGAATGAACATCGACGATCCACCGCGAAGGAGGAGGGACTATGTAGGCAGCTCAAG
The DNA here is from genome assembly GCA_963971375.1 of Platycheirus rosarum. Taxonomy (NCBI): domain Eukaryota; kingdom Metazoa; phylum Arthropoda; class Insecta; order Diptera; family Syrphidae; genus Platycheirus; species Platycheirus rosarum. The sequence continues at coordinate 92,443,383 of OZ020509.1, forward strand.
GTGCGAAATTGGAGAAAGCAGGATAGAGATCGAGCCGGCTGGAGCGTCATATTAGGTCAGGCCATGAGCAACAAGCCATATAGCATCATCAAAAGTGATAGTAAAGTAAGTAACGCTAACTTAAGAAAGGTAACCATCTGAACTCCACCAACTACAGAAGTATCAGTCTCCTCAACATCGCCTACAAAATCTTTTGTGCTGTAGTGTTTGAGCCCCCAAGACAGATCTTGGAAAAAAAACCAAGAACTTTTAATCGATAACCACTACCACTACAAACTCACCCGCTTGTGCAAAATGATGATGGAATCGCACGCTGTTCCGTCAAGGTCGGTAAAGAACCCACCGACATCTTTAAAGTAAAAAAAAACCATTTAGACAAGGCGATGTGCTGCCAGGGGACTTATTTAACGCCATGCTTGAAAGAATAGTGCAGAACTCTCACGCCAACACCAGAGGCACGATCTATCAAAAGTCCATCCAATTAATCGCATACGTCGACGATATTGACATAATCGGAAGAACACAGCACATTCAACACAGTCAACAGCGCTTTTGGGAGTATTCAGACAGACGAAGCGAAGATGGGCTTAGAATATTCCTTCAGGAAAAGACGACCAACATCGACGTCTTGGACAGAAACATCACGATAACTTTGAGGTAGTTAGGAACTTTGTCTACCTGGGCTCTGCTATTACTACAAAGAACAACACGCGCTGAGATCAAACAAAGAATAACACTTGCCAATCGGTGCTTCTTCGGGCTAAGAAGGCAGTTGAGTAGCAAAGCCCTCTCTCGGGCAACTTTATAAAAACCTTATCACTTCAGTCAAGAAATGTTTTTTGAGCTCCTGGACAAAACATATGAGCAGTGCCCTAGCTATGACATTAAAATTGTCCTAGGCGACTTTAATGCCAAGCTAGAAAAGATGTCTTTGTTGGTACAATCGGAAAACACAGCTTGCACGACACCACCTCCGATAACGGAATCAGGCTAATTGACTTTGCTGCACACTTCAGCATTCACAAAGGGACATGATTAATCAACTGTCAACCAGATTGACCACATTCGATCGATGCAAGACACAACTCCAGTACGATGGACGTCCGAACTTTCCGAGGGGCAAACATTGACTCGGACAACTACCTCGTTGTAGCCAAGGTACGACTGAGGATATCCAGGCCAACGCCAAGAAAACGTAATACTGTGAGGAAGTTTTACTTCGGACGGCTGCAATCGCAAGAAATCTCCAAGTCCTTTCCGATCAAGTTTCAAATAACCTCCAAAGGAGTCCTTTACCGCCAGCATCAAGTATGTGGCAACATTGCCAAAATGCCATCAGGGAAGCCGCCACTGAAGTGCTGGGTCTTATACGGCCAACACAACGAAACCCCTGGTTTGATGATTGAGTGTCGGCAAGCATACGCAGCTAAATAAGAAGCGTACAAGGCGGCGCTGCAAAAGAAGGACCAGAACTACCCGTGCGATCTACGAGCAGAAGAAGAACGAGGAACACTGCCTTCTCAGAATGAAAAAAAGGAAACAAGAGAAGCGCGCGATCGAGGAAATGGAGCTGTTATTGCAGGAATGAAGTTCGAAAGTTTTACCAAAAGGTACAGAGCTCGAACTGAAGCTTGCAAAGACGCAGACGATGCTGAGAATATGGAAAAACCATTCCGGCAGACTGTATAACGGTGATGAAGCGAATTCCGCTGTCAGGCAGAATGATTCATTTTATCTGGGCGAATTAGACCAACAATTCCGCCCACCACATCTGGATGAAGTAAAGCTAGCTATATCTAAGCTTACGAGCAACAAAGCCGATGACTTGGCTATAAGTATGCACCAACTCATAAGCAAGATATGGTTAGGGACTTTGTCTACCTGGGCTCCGCTATTAACTCAGACAAAACCAGCGCTGAAATCAAACGAAGAATAACTGTTGCCAATCGCTGCTTATTGGGGCTTAGAAGGCAGTTGGGTAGCAAAGCCCTCTCTCGGGCAACTATATTGTCCCTTTATAAGACCCTCATCATCCCAGTCCTACTCTATGGTGCAGACGCATGGACGATGTTACAAGCGGATGATGAGGACGCTTTATGCTGCTTCGAGAGAAAGATTCTTCGGAACTGGGAGGGATAAACAGTGACACAGACCTAGTCAAAAAAAATAAAATTCCAACGTCAATGCTCGGGCTCGTAAAATCTTCGATTCCACTCCGGAGGGATGGTGCAGTAGAGAAAGGCGGAAACTTAGGTGGCGCACGTAAGTGGAAGAGGTCTTCGACCAACTTCAAGCCTGCAGCATCAGGTTCTTCGAGTGTCATCATTAACATGTCCAATCCGAGTAAATATTTTATATATAAGACAACATATTATGTTACTTACTTAGCTAATGTAGTTACATTTTGAAATGTATTTAGAGCTTGTGCCTGCTGCTCATTCTCGTGGAATTGCAGTTTTAACAGAACCTCTTCCAGAGCCATTTGTATGCCTGCTTTGATCGCGGGAAACTCAACGACGCCGTTTTGACTCCCTATAATCCGTATAAGAGCCCCAATGCCTGCTTTGTTTACAGAATACGACTTCCTCAGCAGTTCCGAGATGGTTTGGTGGTAGATATGCGATTGTTGAGTGGCTATAGAGAAACAATTCAAATAAGTTGCTTCAAATCTGTTTGTATATGTTACACTCACAAACAAGCAAGAGAAGTCGCACTGCAGTTTGCTGTTCAATTGTGTTCGTGCTGAGGCATGCTTTCCACATGAGAAACTTCGAGGCATCAGTTCCGAGATCACTCAACAGTGGACATCGTGCATTCATAAGAATAACTTGCTCGAGTTCTTGGAGGTTAAATTCCAAGAACTCTTGACACCATGAGTACTTTTCGGCTAGTTTGGCAGCAGTCATCAAAAGTTTTGAGCCATTTGTTTTGAGATTAAGGGGGAGGTTGTTGAAGGATGGCTGCATGTCTAAAAACATTTTGTTTGTCATCCAAATCGGTGTCTGTCGGATGATTGCCTCGACAAGGGAGTCATTATCTAGAAATGGAGTCATTATGTTTAGTTTATTTGATAAATAAAAAGAAAACTTACACAACTCGAGGAACACTGTGACCATGTTCTGCAACATAGACTCAGAGTAGTGGCATATCTGAGTGATGAAGGGAACTATATGCACATGTATCGACTTCTTGGGATGGAAGCCATCCTCCAGCATGTCGCGCAGGGCTTGCAATAGTTCCTTTTCGTGGGCAAATGCCAGATAATCGAGTATTCCGATTTCTGAGTCGAAGCGGCATCGCATGTCCTCTGAAAAACGCTTAAGTCCGCACTGGAGAATGTGAGATATGATCTTGAGTGGGAAACACCCTCCAAGGCGGGCCACGACCCAGTCGAAGGTTAAGGAATATCTTTGAAAAGCAGCTAAAAATAAAATTTACAATAGAAATAAATCTGTTTATCAGATAGATAGATTAATTTCCAACCTAACAAAGTTTCTACACAAGACTCCGCCTCGGCATTGTCTAATTTTCTAAAACAGGAGCTTATCAGGCTAAGGAGTCCCTTTATTGCACTGCAATTGAGCCAGAAATTGCAAGATGCCCCAATGCTCATCTTCCTTTTATGAGAATACTTGTCCGATAACTTGCCAACCAAATCCAGACTCCAGGAAGCAATCAATGGGCTCCAAGAAGGTGGTCCCTTATTAACCAGATTTTCTAGTGCTTCTTGTATATCGACAAGTGACTCATCTTCTTGTGGTAGTTGAGCTTTGCTTTCACTGCCAGCTGTTGCAACATAATTGGCTACGGCTATATCGAAAACAAGAGAAAAATACTCGAATACGATTTCGCGGGAAGCTGGAAGATCCTCGAGAAGATGCAAGCTGGTGCGAACCAAATGAATGGCGTTTATTTTTTTTTGATTTCCTCGGTGGCTGGTTATAGCTCCTATGAATTGTTTTAGTTCTATTAGAATGTGTTGCTTAAGCATTTTTGTGCTAATTGTTTTAATTTGTATTTTTATTTAGAGAAAAATAGAAAAGTGTGTAAACATTAAACAACATTACAGCGCTCCGCTCGGTTTGTAAAATAAAAATTTTGGTACGTCAAATTGAAAATGACATTCGGAACATTTCGGGACAAATTTCAATGGCGCACTAGCGTCACCTATGCCTGGGATAAGATAACTAAGGGTACAGAAAATTTAAAATTACCTTAAGCGGGAACAGAATGCAATTAAAGGGTTAGCGATTTAATTATTGTATATGTGAACTGAATCGTTTTAATTAAGAGAGAATTTATTAAAAATGAAAGGTACCGTAAATATAATTTTCCAGTAAATTTGGTTTGAATAAAATGGTAGTTAATAATGCCAAAAATACTCTAAAACAAATTCATCAAAGTTGTTGAAGCCGTTTTCAAGAAAAATAGGATTTTCCTTAACGATAATATGGCAGGTAGCGTTTTTTTGGCCCTACAAATAAAATTTCAAAAACTCCCTACATACAGAGAGGCAGACTTTTTCTCACAAACATTTTAAGGCTTCGACATTTTTTTATATTCAGGAATCCTAAACTTGCCTTATATATAGTAACTATTATCGCAATTAAAGAATAAGTTGCGATAATCATTAGATTACGAGGATATGGCATTGTATCGAAATAGGCGTGAAGTTGTCTTCCCGATTCTTACTTCGACCAGTAAAAGAAAGGCAAATCAAGTCCGAGATTGATGAGGAAAAAAGTCACTTCACCAAAACAAGTTCCAAACTTTTATGCTATAAGAATCATGACAACTAAACAGAAATGCACCGTACCGAATTGATGCTTCGCCAGGCAATCCTGATCTTGTGTTCCACTCCGAGCTGATCTAAAAGATTTCTACAATCTCATCCTGACAACACAATCAGAAAATGATCAACTCCAAAATAGAGAAAAAAGAGAAACATCACCAAATGAGTTAAACTCAATGGACGACGCAAAAGTGCGTCAGAAGGCAAGAATTGTTAAGAAGCTTCTCAAAAACTACTAAGAATTTCACAAGGATCAAGATAAAGTGACAAACATTAAAGAAAGTCTCCTGTTTGCTGTCAAAGAATTCAGGAAATTAGAAGGAAAATCAAAACGAAAAAAACGCTAACTCCTAACCCATCACTTATTCAACAAAAACTCCTCGCTTTTCCAACACCATCAGTCTTTACAGACCCAATTAACTTCTCAATACCAGAAACTCGCGAGAGCAGCTGGAATGATTTTGCATAACTCATTTAAGGATTTTGATTTAACGATTGACTTCAGCTCTATAGGAAACAAATAAATGTGCTTTGAGTAATAAATTAATTAAAATAATCATAAAAATACATATTTATATTTTATTTTTTGTTCTTCTTCCAATTATCAAAATCGGTTGCAAAGCGTTTTTGTGTTTCTGCTTTTATGATTTTTAAACTATATTTTGAAACGAATATTAGTGTTTTATGTTCCAAATGAATTCCAGACACCTGTTTCCGAAGTATTAAAAAAAACTAAGCAAATTCAGGGGTGCAGTAGGTAAGATGTTTGCTTGTGAACCCAGAGATCGTGAGTTCGAGTCTCAGTTGGGTTGTAATTTTTCAAAAACTCCTAATGCAAGTTAGACGCCATCCGTGGGTTTTAAGTGAGAAAAAAGTCACCTAATTCTTTATCTACTGCGCCGAAAAAAATCTTTCCTATATATCTAATCCTTCTAACTTGTGTCGTGCAGCATCCAGTTGCATTCTAAAAGGCAATGTACCTTAAGCTAGTATTAGACAGTCCTTGGTTCATTGCCGTGACACTGTGACGTCACAAAAAAGTAGGTCCTACCACCGTCATTTCCGTAACAAAGGAAATCGTGTGAAGTCTAACTATCACACGAATGACACGTGTCTGTCATTATTGTCCCAAAATACAATGAACGTCAAAGTGTGTCACTGTAATCTTTGTGTCTTGGTGTCACGGCAATAACATGCTAAACAATGAGGATCATACGACGTGACAACTCTCAAACAGCTGATCGTTGGCGGTGAGCCTAAACTGCAATGACATTTATCAGTTTTAGCAGTGATGATCACACGGCGTCACTCAAGTGAGTTATTGTGTCTTGGTTGTTTTTGTTGTTTTGGTTAAATATAGACGTGAGTTTCTGAAGTGTTTCAATTACCTAAATTAATTTAATTAAAAAAATAAATAAATAAAACATTTCCAATTACAGTTATTAAAGGCAATAGTGAAAGGTCACATAAAGTATGCCCACACGAAATATGGTAGAGCCTAAATCTTGAAAAGAAGAGACGATAACACCGACAACAACCAACGACAACAACCAAAGACACCGCAACGAATTCGCAAAGAAAATTGGTTGTTGCGACGTGAGAATGAAGGTTTCTGCGCAAAACTAATGCGAGAATTAAGCGCTGAGGAGCCAGAGCTCTATTGTTTCGTCAAACAGCCGCGTTTTGACGCCGCGTTTTAGAGCCAAGTTTCAACACCGCGTTGTAATATACCGCAAAACAAATCCCATGTCACAAAGAGCACGTTTTCAACGCCGCGTCGGCATCAATACGCAGCGTCAAAACGCGGCGTTGGAATAAATTACAAATTATTTTTTTGATGCCGCGTTACAAAAGTATTTTTTTAGAATTGAGTCATTTAAATTATTGTTTTGACTTATTTTGTATCATTTTCATTTTTAATATATGTAGTTTATCATGGAAAAACTGAATGTGCTAGAAAATAATAAATCGTGTAAAAATATATTTCTGAAGAACGAGATATGGCAAAAAATCGGAAATTAATGGAAAGAAAATGTACATTTATTTAAATCAGTTTATCTATGTAAATATTTTACGAGAAAATAAAAATCAAGATTCGTATATTTAACGCGCTGCTTACAGGTCTGTGTAACGTTCTGCAACTCTGCGTTAAAACGCCGCGTCAAAATAATCTCAACGTTAAATAATCTCAACGCCACGTAAGAAACGCACTCTGTTTGACGAAGCCTTTAATTATCAAAACAATTCAAAAATAATCTTCTCTAATTTGTGTCAAGTTCAACGCGGCATATGTATTGCTGTATACTACAACGTGGCGTTGAAACGCGGCGTAAAAACGCGCTCTGTTTGACGAGGCATTTATACTTTGACGTTACACGTTTGACGTCGTTTGATTATAAAAAAATTGAGAACTACCTTCAAATATTTTTTTAAAATTGAAAACAATTCACAAACATGTTTAGTGGTAATACATATTTTTCTCTGGATTTTGTTAAAATTTTGCAAATTCTTGGAAATAAAATGTTTTTTTCATCATCTCGTGTCTTGGTAATATGTTACAGCAAAGTGAAGTTTCACGTTGCCTGTCACTATTTTCGTCACGGCAATGACATGCAAAACAATGACGATCATACGACGTGACACTTTTAGGACAGACAACTACGTCATAGTGATGTCAAAGTGTCAAGGCTAAGTCTAATATTAGCTTTACAGACACATAGTTAAATATTTAAAAAAAATCGGATTTTCATCAATATTCTGTCGCGTTGTCATAGGCTAAAGTTCACTTGCAAGTTTTCCTAACTTTACTTGCAGTTCAGTGCAGCTATTCCGGTCTTACCCTTAGAAGAAACAGCAGCTACCTAACATACATGGACGTATATATATATATATATATATATATTATTTATTTATTATATATATATATGGACTGCTAGTTGCCTACCTCAAGTTGGTTCCATTTTAGTTTCAAATAATTTGGGCGACACTAGCCCTCCTGAGTACAGTAGCAAAAAAAAAAAATTAAACCTCAATTTTGACATTTCATCCAGTAATCCCAGACTTTGGCAGCAGGTTTTCCCACGTTGGCATGTTAAAATTTCTTTTTTTCTCCCCGTGTTATTTAGAATATCCCACAATTAATTAATGAAAAATCCCTTTTTTCCTTCTAGTGCTTTTAGCTTGTCTTAGGCACAAACCAATAAAAAAAGGAAGTTTTCCGCGATCTAAAAAAACAAGAGGCAAAATACCAAAGATGTCACACATTTCTATGGATGTAATTCAAAAGTATCAGCTATGTTTTACCGGTAAATATGACAGATGTCGCGAGCTTCTATGTCAACATTTTAAGTAGTTATTTTTTTTCCTGAAGTGGGTTCAGGAGAGCTAGCATCGCATTCTCAATTTTGGCGACATTATTTTGACAATTGTTGTATGAAGCTGACATACATTATATGGACTGACTAGCAGTCCATATAATAATATGTCCATGCTAACATATATGTACTTGTTTCTGTCAAAAATTGTTGCTCACAATAGGTCTGTTCGTCTACTTTTTGCATTATTTTAGGAAAACTGTTAAACTTTGAAGAGTGCTAAATAAAGAATATAATAAATTCGCTCAAAAGTAAAAGAACACTTTGTGGATGGAAATGGTTCAATTTCGTTTGAATTTGATAGAAACCATTTTATTAGGCCATTGAAAGGTCATTTTATTATTTACTTTGGATTTAACTAAACATATTTTTTTAATTTAAAATTCTTAAAATACGAAGACTTCACAAAACGTCAAATTTTAAATGTACTTTTCACAGAACTCACATTTCTCCTCCAAGAATTTGTTTGGTTTAAAATAGGAAATTAAGGGGAATGTTTTGCTCTCTCACAATCTCAAAATGTGTGTAAACGAACAATATTTGTGTAAAATTGTTCAGAATAGTCTGTCTTCGGGAGTAGACGAAGCTAATATGATAAGAGCAAGTACTCGCAACACGGTTGTGTGGTGTCCATTTTTCCTAGAGATCATACTTTCAAAAGCGTTTTTTTAGGAGATTTTTCGAGAGATTTCTCGCCCATAAATTGCTTGGCTATCGCAGTTTTAGTCGAAATAACGTTTCCAAATTTAATGTTTTAATTATATTTGTAACTGAATTTTCAAAAGTCCCCCACTCCTGTATTTAAAAAAACACCTAAGTCTAACATATTTCACTAGACATTTGTGCATTGGACCCTTAAGACACAAACTACACCTACTTATGTCTTATTCTTACCCTAAAGTAGATTTGGACAACTTGAAGTTAATTTTCATCATACGTTTGCGAAAACATCATTTATTGAAATTTATGTAGTTCAATCGATTAACCAAGAATCCAAGCTGAGGTTTTGTCGAATTATGTGCTACTTCTAAGGTAGCTTGCGAAAATTATCTTGTGACTGAAAATAATGCATTGCAACAAGTGCAACAACCAGATTGAACCACGAGCATGGACCATGCAAGTTAATCAATCTCTCGATTTTGATTTTAATCAACCACGTTAACATAAAGTCGAATGCTTTTGGACTGTATCACTCAATAATTAAGTTGCTAACGGTTCAATCGATGTTTAAATTGTAGATAAACAGTTTAAACAAGCATCCTTAACTGTCAAGAACAGGAAGAAATCAAAAAATAAAATTTCAATTTCAATCTTTCGGATATTTTCATGCCATGTTCATGTATTGTATGTACTTAATTACAGCCTGTTTTTTTTTTAAGTTCACCGTGCCATCTTACCTGGTTTTTAGCAACTTCATCACGTGTATTATGATGTCCCCTAAAAAGATACAGACTTAACAGAGATACATTTACTCTTTTTACTTGAATTTTCTTAATGATGGGATTATTGGTTGGGTTTGTTTTAATTGCCTTTAACTTATACCCAAATCCACTGGATACCTGTAATCAAATGATGCATTGCAGTTAATAAACCACCGACTGGTTCTTGCAACCAGTTCCACCAGCTGAACTGCACTTGAGAATTGCGAGAATCCAATGCAAATTTCCAATTCAATTCGAATTATTTGTTAAATGTTGTTGTTTTCTTTTATACAGGAGACATGACCTTAACTTGGGAAGCGTTCCAACGTCCAATGTGCCTGGTGGACTTGTTGCTTCTAGTGGTTTACCTCAATCTTAGTTATACCCTAAACTTGGGAGCCCTTTGAAGCACCACTCACAAGTTTTTTAAGATGCAAAAGTTTGAAAGTAGGAACTCAGGCATTCAAGGTCATGAACAACTGAGATTCTCCAGAGAGAAGGAGTTCCATCGAGCACCCTTCTCAACAATGTGTCAGATGGAATGTCATTAATGGAGAGTTCAAGGGAATTGTTTTGTTCAGAAATCTTGTGCCAATTAGTATCGTAAAAACATTAATCCAAGGTTACATACGTTGTTATGTAAGAAATTGGATCAAGAGCAAAATGAAAATGATGCGACTATGCCAAATAAGTAGATCGCCTTTTGTAGATTCATGCTAAATTTACATCTATAGTTTACATCTAGGTTTAACACAAAAGTAGGAGCCAATGCCTTGACATTGGCACTGGAAAGCAACTCAACTAGGTGGAATAGCTTGACTAAAATGAATAGGGAAGTTACACCTTTTAGGTAAGCTTAAAAGTTGTATATTTGTATGTATCTTTTTTTTTCTTTTTTTTAAATATAAAAAAACAGGGGTTTCTTTCCAAGCTATTAACAATATAATATTACTTAGTATATTAATCTATACATTTTTACACATAAATAAAATTGAAGTGTTTGTTCTTAATATCAAAATAACAGCTTTTTACAAAATGTAAACGAAAGTATACACAGTAGTTATGACAAAAACACACATTTAAACAATTTTGTCCGTCTGTCTTTCTGTCTGTTTGTTCTTTGTTATCTCGGGAACGGCTGCACTGATTTTGACGGGACTTTCACTGGCAGATTGCTGATCTAGGGAGTAACTTAGGCTATTTAAATTACCTACTAAGTAGAAAATTCTTATTTATGTACCGAGTTTGACGGGATTTTCACAGGCACAAAGCTGATAATGTAAGAATTAAGTAAGGCTATTTCAATTACCCCTAAGTGGCGATGGAAGAGTTTTTGACGTGATAACGTCTTATAAATCGATGACAGGCTACACGTACGAAATAACACGACTCATGCTGATAAGACTCATTATAACCGCGATACTGTGTTTTTTCAACCGACTGCAAGCACCAGGCGAACCTGGAAAAGAATAGGCACAAATTCCCAAAATAAACTCATAAAGTACAAAAGAAAAAGAAATACAAGAAATACAAAATAGGCGGAGTTTTGTTAAAATAGAAAGTAGATGTAGATATTGGGGTGTGTGTGTATGGATTTAACGAGAGGGTTTGTGGGAGTGAGTTAACGGGCTGTATGTTGGTGTTGCTGCCATTAATGTTTTCTTATTATGTCCTTATCACGTAAAATAATTGTCCGTAAACCGACTTTACAGACAACCAACTCTTTTTTATTTTTTTTATTTATGCCCCGATTTAAACGGGACTTTCACTGGCAAATACATGATGTTGTTCTGAAGGTGTAATTAGTGCTATTTTAATCACCCACAGATAGCTTATTTTGTAAGAAGTTACTAATGCTATTTTAATTACTAATTAGCAACACGTTGGGTTCGTTTTTTGGAAAATGTACGGCATACCTGAGCATCTTTGGGTGGGTAAGCTAGTCATCATATAAGATTAAAGCTCTCTTATCTTTGTAAGTATTTCTATCTGTTTTCTATTTAAACTAAAATAATTTTTTCCAAGCACCTCTTTGGCGTTTTCTTTTTTTCAATCAAAATAATCACAGCGAAGTGATCACTTTAACTATTTTAGTTGTTATTTAGTAACTAGCTAATCGGCAAACTTTGTCCTGCCCAAATTCGTTAATGTTTAATGTAATGAACATAAAAATTTCGAGAAAACACATGCTGCTCAGAGCCATTTTTAAATTACATACATATTTGCCACTCTGGAATTCTTGTTCTGCGATTTTTACTTGCGATTATAGGGATTGGAAGGCAAGTTTAGGATTCGTGAATATAAAATAAATTGCACGACTGGATCGCACATACTTGCTCATTGTCACATTGGTCACATTGTAGAATACAATTTAAGAAAATTAAAGTGAACATCAAAGCATTATTTATTCGATTTTTGTGACTTTTGATTGTTCGAATAAAGTACGTTAAATTGTATTGAGTGTAATAATTTAAACACCATTTTATTTCTTTTTTTAAGCAATGTAAAAAAGTGTGATTTTTTTCAAAATCTTAGGAACGACGGTTTTTTCTTAACTTTTTTTTTAAATTAAAAAAATTATTTAAGAATACAAACCTAAGCACAAAAATAACAAACATTTAAAAACAAAATTTAAAAAAAAAATCACCTACCCGTTTTCAAAATATTGATATATCAAGAAAAAAAAATTAAAAAAATTATTAAAAATACAAAAAAAAGTTTTTGAAAAAAAATTAATGCGAAATTACTTGGGCTACCAACATCTTCTTCAATATCAATTTTGATAGTAAGCGGATTACCAGTTTTCTAGAAAGTCGAGGAAAAAAACCGGTCCTATGGGAGGTACCGTTTTTAGCCCACCGCATTAATTTTTTTTCCACCAAAATATAATGCTTACCTAAAGTAGTACACAGATTTTTTTTCATAAAAATTCTTGGAGCCGTTTTCGAGGAAAATAAACTTTTAGATAACGGTTATATGACAGGTACCGTTAATTTTTGAGCTGAAAAAAAATTGAAAAAAATCCTCAGTAGAATGTCGAAATAACATTAAGTTCTAAATTTGAAGACGATTGGCCCAACGGTTTAGTCTACAGTCCAAAATACATCCGTACAGACAGACAGACAGACAGACAGACAGGCAGACAGACAGACAGACAGACGGACAGACAGAATTTTGCCAGTAACTGAAAAATGTTTCTCTATCATCGTAATTTCATGTTTGTTGATTGTTGTCTCAATCTGCACGAATGCATAACTTGCATGTAAAATTGAGATAACAATCAAACATGACATTACGACCATAGAGAAGCCTAAAAAAGTCATTGACAAAATATGTCCGTCTGTTTGTCTGTCTGTCCGGGTGTATATCGATCTGCAGCCTAAACGGGTTAAGCGATTGAGTTTAAATTTGATATGTGTTTCTCTTGGCATTCCTCAGAGGGAAAATTGAAATTCTATTTTTAGGGCTAAAAATAACGGTACCTGTCATATAACGATCAAGGTAAAACTTATTTTTCTCGAAAACCGCTTCAACGATTTTGATGAAAATTTTTGAGTTTTTTTTTTGTTGGTATTAGCTATCAGCTAATTAGAACCAAATTTACCGGAAAAGCCTATTAACGGTACCTTTCATGTAACGGTTTTTTTAATTTTCGACTTTTTTAGGTAACGGCTCAATGGATTTCAATATTTTTTTATATATGAAACAATTCAGTATATTTAAAACTTATCAAAAAAAATATTTAAAATTTTAAAATCTGTAATTAATAAATTTAAAAAAAAACTGCATATTACAAACAGACGTAAAAATAAAAAAACAGGATTTTATCCAAACCGGTCCTACAATTTTCGAAATATTTTTTTTCGTTAAATTCTTTGTTGTTTAAGACGTGTGATGGCATACTTCATTTTTACTAAAAACCGTTAAGTATTGGGGTTTTGATACTTTTTATAAGTTCAAACTGTGTTGATTTCAACGTAAATGTTACTTTTTTCTGTCCAAGATCTTGCTTTCCAATGTAATTAAACACATAAGAGCAAGTACGTGAGACCCAGTCATGCCTATTTTTTCTTTTTGTAAATACAAAAAAAGTGGATTTTTTCGAAGATATTAACAATGTATATATATTAGTTAGTATATTAATTAAACATATAAATTTCCATTATTTGGAATCGAAAAATAGCATTAAAATAAAATTTTTGAATTCTATTGAAATCCAATACTGTCATCCAGTAATGTTCTCCCATGAAGCTTTGGGAACAGATCTTCTTTAAAAGGGATGTTTTTTAAATCCTTTTAACGTTTCGAGATTTTTGAAGTTATTTTGTAAATCTAGTCTCCAAACAATGGAGAGCTTGGAGATCAAAATTTCTTTTACATTATATCCACATATAGGATTCGAACTCTGTAATTTTTGTCAGTATTTCTATCTGTTCTTGGTATTGTTTTCAGTTTTCGATTTAAACCAAAATTAAATTTTCCAAGCACCTCTTTGTCGTTTTCAATCAAAATAAATAATAGATAAATTAATTTTTGATTACTTTAACTATTTAAGTTGTTTATTTAGTAACTAGCTAGTCGGAAAACTTTGTCCCGCCCAAATTCGTTAACGTAATGAACATACTAATTTCGAGAAAACCGCCGCTCTGGACATTTTTTTCTACTGCACTTAATTTTTTTTTTGTCAACGCCCAACTCACAAAATAACTTGTAAATAGTTATAAATAAGCTATTTTACGACTACTATAGAAACAGTTAAAAGCCTTATACAAGTAATTTTGGCGCACATTACCAAATGTTGTATAGCAGCAAATAACTTTCCATGAAATGTATCTAATTAGCTTGGCTCAGCAAATCATTTTATTAAAGTTAAGAAAATGAGAGCTAAATGCTTATAGCTTCTTTTAGATGTATTAACAATGCATTACCCAGGGTCTTTAATGACCACTTTTGCTAATACCTTGCTGTAAATATTTATACCTTTTGTATTGCCACTAAGTACTTGCTAGCCTACGATAGAATATTTTGTTTTGTTTATATTGTTGAATTTATATTGCAGTTTTTAGCTATATTTTCCTCCAGTTACATATCTACCCAAACTCTTTTTTATTACTGTAAAGATTGAAAAATTTAATTAACAAGGTTTTAAAATTAAGAAAGAAGGTTTTGGTTTTGTGGACAAGGGAATATTAATTTTCTTTGTATAAGACATTAATAGGCAAGCCTAACACAAGTTTTTTGCATTGATTTGTCGTAGAGAACCTTAAAGCAGGTATTTTTGTTCGTAAATAACTTCGGAAGGGGTGATACAGGTCAGTTCAGTTTGAACCTTTATCTACAAGTCTTGTATAAAACTTGCCAATCTCACCTCTTAAGGCACCATATCAGCTACTTTCTCAACTGTCAGAATTTTAAATATGTGGCTTGCCAAAGCTTACCTTATGCAAGCTCTATACGAACTATAACTTGTCACATTCGAAAAAAATGGACCTCATAAAATCTAAATTATTAGTATATGGAAAAGTGCCGCAGCAACTAAGCATATATTAATGATTTATACTTTAATGATTTATATCTAACAAAAAATGAGAAAACATTAGGTAACAAATATGGCGCAGGTACATAAGTCCCAGTTTTAAGGGTTGGGACGTATGTCCCAACTTGTGTTTTATGGACATAAGCCGCACATAGGTGAGACATAAATTAAAAAATCAAATTTGTACTTATGTATATCCCACTTAGGCAGGACAAAAGTCCAACAAAATAAAGTTTGGAACTTTTGGCCCACTAAAACTAAACACTTTTGAAAATGCTAACTTAACATTAAGGTGTATTAAACAGTAAGATAGGTATAGCGGGCAGGTCACTCCCCTAAATGGGGTCACTATTGGACTTGGAGTAGGTGCAATATGCCAAGGCCAAGTTACTTTTGAATGTTTTAATATATATAGAAAATTTACATATTAACAACCTCGCACCTACTCAAACTCTAATAGTGTTGTTGTTCCCATCTTCACCAAACTAAATAATTACTATTAGCAAAGCAACATAAAAAAGGATCCAAATATCATCTTCTACACGGAGGTAGGATTTCGGATAAGTTTTAATTCCAAAGTGGAGTCAGACAGGGCTGCATATTGTCGCCAATACTGTTTTTTGTTGGTGATAAGTGATGATCTGCGCGCAGTCTTAACAGGTAACGGAGGTATTCGATGGAATCTGATATCCTACCTAAAAAAAAACTGGTTATGTGGATGACGTTTGTTTATTCATTATGATTATGGAACTCCATCCATCCATGTCAACAAAGTTGAACAGAGAAGCTGAAATCGTTGAATTGAAAATCAATACCGGCAAAATAAAGAATAAACTGGGGCGGGACCCAGTCATCCTGTCAAATATTTCTGAACAGTCAGTAAAGAAGATATAGAGCTTCCAATGGGTACGTTCACGAACGCAACTTTCGGATAGGTTACCTTGATTTTGTTGTAGTTAGCATGGTTAAAAACAGCTGTTTTCCAGCTGATTGAAGAACATATGGAAACAGAGAGAAAATCCAAAGGTATCCTAAAATTTGCTGGATACTTTTCTCAAACGTGAACAACTTTCTTTTTTGCATAAAATTTTAAGAGGTAACCTATGTGGTTGGATTTGTTCGTTCACAAAAAAAACCCAAACACAAGCAAGGTAACCTACCCAAAAGTTACGTTCGTGAACGTACGCAATACCTTGGGAGACCGCAAGGCTGAACCGAATGAGACATCAGCAGCTGCAGTTATATCGGGAGAGGAAAGGCTGCTTTCGGCATGTTAAAAAGATATGGGCGAATCAATCTTAGCTTAAGAAGCAAGCTAAGGCTGTTTAGCTCTAACGTTGAATCAGTACTGCTATATGGATGCAGCACTTGGAAAGTTGGAAAGCTGTCTCAAAGAAGCTGCAATCTGCAAACTTTAATAGATAACTACGAAATATTCTATTCCGCTCACACAAGAAGAAAGAAGAGTTGGGTGGCTGAGAAGGACATATAGCGTAGAAAATTCGATGAGTTGAAGCTCTGAACCCCATCTAGGGATCCCCCACGGATAAGTTATTTTTGTTAAATAAATAAATAAAAAAAAAAATAGAATTGAATTCGACCAAATTTTGTTCTTAATTTCTTTTAAATTTTGAAACGAATTGCAACAAATTTGTAAGCAGACAAGCAGTTTTCATGATGACTAAAGTGTCTTCAAGGTTAAAGAAAGCCACTTTAACTTAACGTTCTCAATTTATTCGGACGTGTTTGAAAACGCCAAAAATGTAGCGTCTGGAAATAGATACGCCGAATTTCTACAAAAATGTTTGCACAAAGAAATAAAAACTGAATTATTTTTGTTTTATGTTTTTAGAGACGAACAACTATTTAATCAGAAATTACAAATTATGTTATTTTTTTCCATTTAAGTAATCCAACAAGTCTTTGCTCTCTTACTTAAACTATGGCAAACAAAATGCAAATGACAGATGTCACCCTTACCATAAAATTATAACAACGAATCCAGGAAATACCAATTTTATTTTTTTGGTATTTATATTAACAAAATTGGTAAAGCCAATCGGAAAACTTCCAAAAAGTAGAAAAAACTTTTTTTATATTTAACCTTGATCGGCAAAAAGTCAAACTTTATGCTTACATTATATTCCAAAAAAAAAACTCATAACCCAAATAAAAGACATAATCAAATATATCTTCCACGAGTCTTGACCGAGGTCCGAGACGACACAGCTTGGCTTTCTTAAAGAGAACCTTAATATGATTCTCTTTAACCTATGCAACTCTCATTTGCAGTTAAAATCGTGTATAACACTTATTGCATCTGTTATACTACAACCAGCCAGAACCGAGTCCAGCGTTTACTCGCCACTCCATCTACCATCACAGCACAAGCTCACAAATCGGATCCACCTAAACTGGATTACAAATGGTCCACCTAGCCATACATCATCCGCATCATCAACACATCACGGTCCGTGATGAGCACCTAG
Organism: Platycheirus rosarum; assembly: GCA_963971375.1. Taxonomy (NCBI): domain Eukaryota; kingdom Metazoa; phylum Arthropoda; class Insecta; order Diptera; family Syrphidae; genus Platycheirus; species Platycheirus rosarum. Next base: position 92,460,995 of record OZ020509.1, read on the forward strand.
ATTATTAGCACATTTAAACATTGAGATTGACCAAACTACACCATCCGCGTCCGAGCGACGACGATGAAACATGAATTAAGCCAGAGAATTATGCATTCCGCCAGCACCAGCTTGGGTCTTGCGAAGCCAGAGTGGGGTGAGCTCATATAAAAGCAAAGTGTCAATGTGGACGGAGACTTATTTCAGTTATTTCAGTTTAAGCCGAGCGTTGTCTTGTGTGTTGTGTGGTGCTGCTAGAAGGAAGCTTACTCTTTCTGTAGCTTAACTCTTGCGATCCAATTCCGACTGGACATAACTAAGTTTAAATAGGAAACTAGGATTAAAATTAAATTTCTCTTCTCAAAAAGGATTCAAATTGAAAAAAAAAAAAGAGAAAAGATTTCCACTTCTTTAGTCCTAATTTGGAATTGTTTTTTTGTTGTCTTGATATTTGCTAGAATTTAAGTGCAAATCTGTGTGATCTTGAAGTGGATTTCACATCCATGAAGTGTGATTAGTGAATCCCGAGTTCAAAAGGATTACTCCAAAAGCCAAAACCCAAATCTAGTGATTTTGCTTATTGTGAACTGTGCTCTAAGGAAACCAATTAACGGTCAAGGATTTAAAAAAAAAAACTTTCACAAAAAAGACGAAATGGTGAGTTTTCCTAATTTTCTTTGCAAATGTGTGTGTTTATAGTTCCTTAATTTATTGTATTTTGTGTCATTCATTAATGAGACCAGAGTGTGAGTTTTACGTCGAGCAAAAAAAAAAACAGAGCGTAATATAAATAAAAATGCATTGTAGGCGAAAAATATTTCATTCGAAACTGTTACTCGAAAAGCAAATTGCAATAAAGGCAATTTAAAAATGAATTATGGAAAATAAGGCCTCATCAGGGGGGAATCTCAGGAGGAATTTGTTCGACTTTAATACCAAAAAAGGTGTTGGTAAACAATTTATTGGGCCTAATTGGGTGGTAACGCTGGAGTTTTGTTTTCACTGTCGATTTCCTTACTGTGAATTGTCATTACACCAAATGACAGGTAAATACTTACAAGAACTTTCGTTGAAAAAAAAACTTGTCTGACTGTTGAATATATTGAATATTTTTACAAGACTGGTCAACTTTTACATAAATTATAAGATAAATCGCTTCGATAATGTTGTCTATATATTCTGAGGTAAAAAAAGTTAAGATTGTATCGTAAAAGTTGAAACAATTATTATGGGATTTATAATTGAAATCAAGAGAGAAATTACAAAATCAGCTCAAGGCCAATGTTGCGCAAAATATTTATGTAGATGCGGAAAATGAAATTTAATTTCAGACAAAAAAAAAAAACTAAGAAAGAAAAACTATTAAAAATAAATGTTTTGATTTTATTTTGTAGGTGTCTGTTGTTTTGACCTTGTTGCCTCCATATAATTTTGTAGGAGTTATTTCTTTTTTGTTTTTGGAATTAAGCACTCAAAAATGCCAAGATTTTGTATCGACTAATACGTCAATTCGAAGGTTGCACTTCACTTTTATTATTTTACAGACTGTTGAACCTTAAACAAATCAATTTAATTTAAATTAGGTTATATTAGACCATTTATTTGTTTAAGTTTTTTTATTCAGACTGGAGAGGTCAACATACAGATTTCAAGATTGTTGGTTTAGGCCTTAAGCACTTCTCACTAATTCACTTGTGGTTACTTTTATTTCATCTAAATGGTACATTTTCAATTGTCTGGTACAAACATAAAAAAAAACAGTCTAGAGATATAAATTTTAGAAACTATAGCACATCATAAAAACTGTATCATAAGAAATATTAAAGAGTAGTGGTCCTAAATACTTAATTCTGAATTAAAAATATACGTGTAATATTATAAAGTTGAAATTCAAAAAAAGTCTTATCCATAATATACCTAATGTTAAATTGTAATTCCCAAATATGTTTTGAATTGCTACACTATTTTGTTTAATGTAAAAATTCAGAAGTATTTTTCAAAACCATTACATCCGTATTTTTCTTGCCGTAACTACTCAAGAACTAGAACCTTTCGATCATGGTCACATAATGGGTTTTGATTCTAATCCAGGTATTCCTAATACTAAATACAAAGGATCAATTTATTGTTTTAAATTTTAACGTATTTTTGCTAATTCACAGTACAAATTTCGTTTTTAAAGATTATGGAAGCAAAGATATAATTTATTTTTAATTTTAAACTTATATAATTTTGTTCTCTATATTGAAAACAAAGTTACAATAAACGTTTATTTTTTTCGGCTGCCCGGAATTCTTAACCCATTTAGTTGATTTTTGTTAATATTTAAAAATCATTCAAAAACATTAAAAAAATGCAATAAATGTTTTATGTTTTTCAAACTATTGAAAAAAGCTTGCAAAGCGGCAGGGGGTTCAGATTGTAAAATATATAGATAAAAATAAAAAATAATCATAATAAACATTGCAAGAAAAATCATCGACGCAAATTAAATACGAAAACGTCTTTCATCTAATAAATATAAAACAAATCCACGCAAACATTTTTAAACATTGGAAGAACAGAAAATTAAATTTATTAGCGAGACATTTTCTTAAGGAGTTCTAGCGACTTATGGTGCAAACCATTTATGTGTGTACGTTGTCAATCTGCAGCAGCAGACCTTCAATTTACGGCCGAGTCTTTATTCAGTTTAATTAAAATCAACCGCGCTGTTCTCGAGAATGTTTTAGAAAACGCAGCGATCCTAGCCATTTTACATAGAAATTATAGATATTGTAAATGAAAATTATTTAAGTTGTTTTTTGAGGGAAATAAGCTTTACTTTAAGGTAATATGGTATTGACAGACAACACAAAATTGCCAGATTTCCATTTTTTCGTTTTCCATTTCTTATTAATATTATCTATGAATTTGAATTTAATAGTAACCACATTTATATAGGAATTTTAATATTTTAAATAATGCATTTAAAATATTTCTTAACATAATTAAAATAAAAAAAAAACTTAATCAATGCACACATTTCAATTTTACATTAATATTGTGATGCCATAAATTAAAAAAAAAAAACTAATGTTTTTGAGCTTAATACTCTAAAAAATGCGCATTTTAATTATTTGAACTATATTTTTACTTGCGATATATAAAGTTGCTATATGCTCGAATTAAGGATTTGCATATTAAAATACGACATGATAATCGAACATGACATTACGATGATGTGCATTTCGTCTGTATGTATAAAACTCTGTAGCCTAAACGGCTAAAGCGATTACCTTTACAATTTAATGTTTTTTGTTTGGTGCTTTTTTTATTCCAAAAATTGGTTTTAAAAATTTTAATTTAAAAGCTTAAGGTTAACCGTTAACGAATAACTTTTTTTCTCAAAAACCTTTAAAGATTTTGATTAACATTTTTAAAAGAAATTTTGCTACAAACATAATACATATGTATATCTTACCGCAAACATTATTACAAAAAAGAATTTATAAAGGTTTTTTTTATTTTTGACTTGCTAACAACTCATATTAGAATTTTTTTTCTATTTATAATTAATATTTTGATAAACTCTAGAAAATGGCTGATAAAAATTTGAAAAACTAAAAATAAAAATAAAAAATTAAATTTTCGAAAGACTTTTTTCGTAAGTTCAAAAAAAATCAAATCAAAATAAAATCTAAATCTAAATCTTTCAAAGATCTTGGCTTCTAATGTGATTAAACACATTTTATTTCATAAAATAAGATTAAAATTGACAAGCTTTTTGAAATATTTAAATAAATTAATAGTAATAATTCTTAATTAAATAGGTAATACATATATGCAAAAATATATAATAATACATTTTCGCCTAGATGCATATTCAATTGTACGAACGTTAATCAAGTATAAGTATAACTCAATGGCTGAGATAATAACTGATCGTAGAAAACCCACTTGCCACTTCCATGACACTTTCAAATTTTGTAGTATTTTGTGTCTTAACATTTCTAGAACTTTTCATTTTTAATTTACTTTTAAAACAAAATGTTCTATGATTATTATCTAAGAGTTTGTTCTTTGCGTTCTAATAAATCATTTAAAAGTCGTAACCGTTTTAAGGCTATAAAATAAACATCAGTTTAATTATTTAAGGAATGTCAAGAATCGTTTACAAAGTTAATAGGTTTTTAATGCATAATTACTTAATGATTTATCATATAGTCTGAGTGGTTAAAGCCGGAAACCAGTTATACCTTTTCTTCTACAAGTTTTCCATCTAAATATTTCATTAGAAAAATTGAGAACTTTGCAAAACACATTGACAAAGATGATGCCTACCCCAACTTGATTTAATATCAGTTACATCGGAAACAAAACAGTTTAACGTATATGGTATTGTTTTAAGTTTGTATGTTATACGTATATTATATGTATATTTAAAACCCTTTTCCGAAAATATGAAAATAAAGAATATTGTGCTACTGTTATGTTGAGAGTGTGTATGCAATACCCTATTTTTCGTTGAGTTTTAGAAAATATAGAATGGTCTGTATTTCTATTGGAAATAGATTTAATTTTATCAAATTTTAGAAGAGGAAACAAAGTTGGAGTTGCTTTTATTCTAGCGAATTATAAAGCAAGTAATGCATTCCTGCAGATTACAAAAATTGAGGTAATAATCAAATATGACATAACGATCATAGAGCAATATATTGTAGTTAGAGACGAAATTCTGTATGTCTGTATGTCTGACAGTATGTAATGGATTTTTAACTACAGCTTGAAAGATTGATCCAATCGTCTTCATATTGAGGTTATTTTTGTATTCAGCATAGGAGTGATTTTAATTGCTTTTGGTAAGCGGTGTCTTAGAGTTTATCAAAGAATATATTATTATGGAATTTAAAAAAAAATCGAAATTATTTTCAAAAGTATTTAAAAGTTTAGAAAAGTATTCAAAAACAATTCATTAAAAATAGAAAAAATTCCAGATGTTGGTAAACAGAATTTGTTCGTCAACCTTGGTCTTTTAAAATATAAAATTTTGCACAAGTCTAACAATCGTCAAAGTCAAGGAAATTTCTCTGCCAAATCTGTCGGGCGTATTTTCACCAAAATGGAACGTTTTGTGATGAAATGTATATCATTTTCAAAGAGCAGTTGAGTGGTAAATATTTGCTCTGCATTTTGGAGATCGTTGAAAAAATTTTCTTGTCCTAAGTTGTATTCGAGCTTAGAATATATTTCCTTGTGTAATGAGCTTCTTCAATGTTATCCCCTATTGTTTTTTTTCTGAAGACTTTGAAGCAAAGTATAAAGATAAGGTTTCCACATTTCAATGTTATCAAGACGTAAGTCACACACATTTATCAAACCAGGTACTGTTATAGATCTAACGACAGAAATTTTACTCTTCGAGCTACTGTTTTTGTATGGATGTACGTAAGTTTGACAATGTAGTTAAAATGAAGTTTTACCAATAATAAACATAAAGGTGACAATCCTATGTATATCAATAAGTAACATTATATTAGCTGTAGTTTCGGGGAGACGTATTTGATATTTCAGAACGAATCTGAGCAGGTATCATATTTTTGTCGCCTTAACATTGAGCTGCATAAAACATATCGAATATATCCCTAAGAACCTTGTATTTATGGCTGAAAAGATATCTTTATTGCTATTAATTCCTTGCCAAACTGTGCTAATCGCTCATATTTTGGAAGCCGACAAGCTTTGTTTCTAATTTAAGGTAACTTAAAAAACCCAAGGTTCTTATTTCTCCTCACCTTTTTTATTTACTCTGATCCATAATAATAAGTTTTTTTTCGCCTGTAAGTAACCACCCTTCAGACCACCGGAAGACCAACATTTTTGTTAGCCACTGACAACAATAGCCAAGAAATTTTTTGATGACCAGCTGAAGAGACTCAGGAAACTCCGCCAATAGCACTAAATCAACCGCGTAGGTGAGAACTTTAAGTTTAAGACCGTCTAATAAGAGTTCACATGGCGTACATTTTAGCAGATTTTCAATGAACAATGAAAAAATAAATGGGCTTAAATTGCAATCTTGTTCTAGTCATACCGAAGAAACCATTCACTGAAATGCTTCCGAACTTAAATGACATTCCATACCTGTGAGGTTAATGCATAATAGCTCCAGAAAATAAATTGCATGGCTGAATCGTACATATTATACGGTCACATCTTCCATAAAATTTGAAAAGCATTAAGGGAACTTCAAAGTTTTTTTCCATTTTCTGACATTTGATTGTTGGAAAAAAATACGTAAAATAGTTTTCGGCGAAAAAAATGTAAACGACATTTTATTTCGTTAAAAAATGTTAAAAAGTGTGAATTTTTTTTTCAAAATCGTAGAAACGGTTTTTAATAAAACGCTTTTTACTTAACAACTTTTTTTAAAAATTAAAAAAAATAATTTAAGAAAGCAAACTTAAACACAAAAATTATTCACATTTAAAAACAAAATAAAGAAAAAAGTTCACCTACCCGTTTTCAAAATATCGATTTTTCAAAAAAAAAAAAATATTTAAAAATACAAAAAAAAGTTATTCCAAAATATTTGTATGTCGAATTGCTTTGGCTATATACACCTTCCCGAATATCAAATTTGATTGCAATCGGTCAAGCAGTTCTCGAGAAAGTCGAAGAAAAAGAACGGTCGTAAGGGGCGTACCATTCTTAGCCCACCAACTTAATTTTTTTTTCACCAGTACATATACCACACCTACAAAAGTGCACTGATTTTTGTTCATAAAAAATCTTGGAGCCGTTTTCGAGAAAAATAAGCTTTTACTTAACGGTTATATGACTGGCACCGTTAATATTTAAGCTAAACAAAAAATTAAAAAAAGTCCTCTGTAGAATGTCAAAATAACCTTAAGTTCTAAATTTGAGGCCGCTTAGCCTGTATTTCAATAGATATCCTTACAGATAGACAGACAGAATTTTGCCAGTAACTCAAATAAATATCATCGTAATCTCATGTGAAAGCATAACTTGCATTATATGTAGTTCCTATAATCGCAAGTAAAAAGCATTATTGACTTAGACCTCAACTTATATAATTTTTCTTTTCGGTAGTTATTTTTTTATTCTTTTGGACAGACACGTTGATGTTTAAACTGATCTTGGAATATTTTCGTTTCTATCATAGAAACTGTGCTTTTTTATTAAAAAAAAATATTTTTAGGAATTGTTTTCAATTTTTTAAAAGTATCTAGCATTTGACAGACGTCAAAAACAAATGCCTTGCGTTATGCATTAAACATCGAAACAATACTGATGCTCTATATTGACACTCGGTATACCGCTTTCTTACCGTGCCGATTCCGCACATACCGCAGTAGGTGTTTATTGAAATGTCAAATAACGGTACCGAATGTGTACCGAGGAAACGGGAGAAACGATACCGCACCGGTAAGTGAAAGAGCGGCCTTAATGTCTCTAGAACTTCTTCAATACCCTACCAAATCAATTGCACCCTATAATTTTAAAATAATATCACAGATAATAGAATGTAACTATAGCTACTATCTGTGATATCTATATCTACGTCACATACCCAGCTGTCACAGAGGATTCTCTTAGTTGATCTATTCTGCCTCGTGAGGTGATTAGATTTTAAAAATAAAAAAAAAAACTTCTGGACATTATTACTGTCACGAGGTTTAAAAACGATGCATGTATGTATCTAAAACGCAAGTCTCCTTAAGAAGTTAATTTGTTTCCATACTATCGCTAAAGTATGTGGGTAAATAATGATAGATAGTAATTTTATCGCATTGTTTGTAACCGAACCGCTGAAAGATACTTTCCCGCTCAATAAGTTTCCACTAACTCGTTCACCTTTGTGTTCACGCGTGAGTTCGAGTGTTTAAATTATGCATTTTCATTAGTTTTTCGCTCGGTATATTTCCATTGGTTTTTCTATTTTTTTTTTTCAAAGTCAGCTATAAAAAAAAAACATAAATATCATATGAATTTAGTAAACCGGCACAAACGTCACTATTAACTTTATACTAATTGTCTTAATGTCTGGCATAAAATAATTGCTTTAAAACGACGCACGGCGACTGCGATTTAATATACAAACACTGCGTGCATTTTAATTCCGTGAAAGATGTTTTTACTGAATGCGGTGAGTTTACAACAGTGAACGGCAATCCTACATGCTTTACAGATGTAGACTCTGCTTTTTGGTGCACGTAAAGGGTTTTGGGACCATAAATTCTATGCGGCGTTACCGATTTGGCAGGCTTGTGATTTGCTAAAGCAATTGCACTTCCTTGAGTTTTTGTAATCGAGGTTATTCCAAAAGTATTTACTCGTTCTAGTTAAAAAAAAAAATTAATTGTGAAGTGCGTTTTATACTACATATATCATGAGTATCTACATATGTATATGTACAGCTATTGATTATTTTTTTTTTTAGTTCTTTCAATGAAAGATATCTAAAAAATTTCCAGTGAGATATTTTTTATCAAAGGATTATTTTGTTATTTATTACCTGTATAAGGTATTGTGAGTCAAGACGATTGCTAATTTCACTTTGTAGGTAGTTATATCGTAAAAATCCATGACTTGATAATGGATTTATGTATTTTAGTTCCTCAGTTTATCAGCTGGTCTACTGAGCTCCATTTTTCCACGTCAACTACCACTATCATCTTCCGAATCGTCCGCCGGCCTTCTAGTGAAGGAGAGGAGGACGATTCTCCGTGAGACGTTTCTTTCGAACACCGTTTAAACATTAAGAATGCCTTTTAATAAATTCCTTACCTGAGTAAGAGTAAGACCATAGTTTTCTACTGCAGCGGCTTAGTTTCTATGGTAAAATTTTGAATATGAAGAGCTTTGAAATATACTATAAGTAGTGGGTTTTGTTAGATTTAAGAAGCAACCACCTCTGCATTTTTAATTATCGGCTGCACGAGATAACAATATATACATAATATACATATGTATGTGTGACTAGCAAAATTCTATCCGTCTGCCTGTATGTCTGTCTGTCTGTATGTACGGAGTCTCCCTGTGGGTGCGGGGGTGTGAGAATAGGCCCACGCTCAGGTTAGCGAAAGTAAGAGTCTTCCAATACCTAGCCTAGTTAAACGATCACCACTTTTTCCGCAAGGATAAGAGGTTGTAACCCATGCTTCTAGGCGGGCATTCAGGGAGTGTCCTAGTCTTCACCTTAGTTGACTGGATTATGAACTGTTTGTCTTACTGGATGGTGGGCTAGCGACTTCATGGAGTCGAACCACAAGTGCGTCTCATGAGAGACGGGCGAGCCTCACCTAGGGTCCTAAATTAGGTACCGTGGGTTAACAGGTGCCCCGGCTGATTACGTGAGCTTGTCTCGGTAGCAGTCGCCTGTTAAAATTGAGGTAGGCCCCCTAGTGGGAGCTTCACGGGGGCTGATGGTTACTCCAAATGCGGAAGCGAAAAGGTATCTTTGGTTTCTGGGAGGATGGCACGGCTTCGAAAGAAGCGTGTGTTCATTGTCTTATTTAACCTTGATACTAGGGGTGCATGATAGGCCCTGCTTCTCAGCAAGGAGGATGGATTTTCCATGAGAAATTCATCATTTGCTACTAGAGTGGTTTAGCAGACCACTCTAGATGATAGTGTGGTCTGATAAACCACTTTAGGGGTCTTGTCCGCCCCAAGGGAACTCCATAAGTGGGTAGGCCCACCGTGAGATTAAGCCATAATAGGCATGTGCTCACGTAAAGCCTTTTCACTTTCTGTATGTACGGAGTGTAGCCTAAACGGTTGGGCCAATCGTCTTCAAATTTAGAACTTAAAATTATTTTGACATTCTACAGATGAGTTTTAAAATTTTTTTAGATCAAATATTAACGGTACCTGCCATATAACCGTTAAATAAAAGCTTATTTTACTCGGAAACGGCTCCAAGAATTTTTATGACAAAAAATCAGTGTAATTTTGTAGGTGTGGGTTATATTTTGAAGGACCGTTTTTTTTCTTTGGCTTTCTCGAAAACTGGTTATCCGATTAGAATCAAAATTGATATTCAAGCCTTAGTAATTTCGCATTAAAATATTTTCAAAAACTTTTTTTTTGTATTTTTAATATTTTTAAACAATATTTTGAAAAGGCTTCGCTGAATTTTGTTTGACGTGATAACGTCTTATAAAACGATGACAGGCTGCACGTACGAAATAACATGACTCATGCTGATAAGACTCATGACTCATGTTAACCGCGATACTGTGGTTCTTTCAACCAAAATCGATCGCAAGCACCGGGCGAACATGAAAAAGAATAGGCGCAAATTCCCAAAATAATTCCACTCAAATTCAAAAAGTACAAGAAGAGAAAAAGAAATACAAAATAGGCGGAGTTTTGTAAGTAGAAAGTAGATGTAGATATTGGGGTGTGTGTGTGTGGTGTTGCTGCCATCAAGGTTTTCTTATGAGGTTATCATGTAAAATTATCGTCCGTAAACCGACTTTACAGAAAACCAACTATTTTTTTTTAATTTAATTTTTTAATGCAGGTTATTTTTGTGCTTAAGTTTGCATTTTTAATTATTTCTTTATTTTTCTTTAATTTGTTAAAAAATAATCGTTTTATTTAAAAATAGTCCCAACGATTTTGAAAAAAAAAATCACACTTTTTCACATTTCTTAAAGTAATAAAATTGCGTTTAAATAATTTCGTTCAATGCAATTTTACGCAGTTTTTCGAGCAATCAAAAGTCAGAAATCGGATCACCATCGAATAAATACTTTGATGTTCCCTTAATATTTTTTAAATTTTGTTCGACGATGTGACCGCCCATATCAGCAAGTATACGTGCGATACAGTTGTGCAATTTATTTTACATCAATTGATTTTCCGACGACAGTACTCTCAGATTTTACTTGCGATTAAAGGTATCTACTATAAGGCAAGTTATGGATTAGCGCCAAAAAAGAAGAAATCTTAACAATCAAACATGGAATTACGATGATAGAAAAGTCGAAAAAAGTCTGTCCGTCTGTCTGTCTGTTTGCACCTCTACAGCTATTTATTTGATATCTCGGGGGCTGTTTTTCACGATTCTAACGATTTTGATAAAACTTTCAGGGTGCTATTTTTTACAACAATACATCTTTCAGTTAGAATGAATTTTTCGATTTTTTTTTCTATAACGGTACCCCCCATAGAACCGTTTTTTTTCTTCGACTTTCTCGAGAATTGCTTGACCATTACAATCAAATTTGATATTCCGGAAGATAGATATCCAACTAATTCGGCATAAAAATATTTTCGAATAACTTTTTTTTGTATTTTTGTAATTTTTTTAAATATTTTTTTTTTCTGAAAAATCGATATTTTAAAAACGGGTGTCTGGATTTGTGTCTTAGTTTTGTTTTTAAATATAAATAATTTTTGTGTTTAAGTTTGCATTCATCAATTATTTTTTTTAATTTTTAAAAAAAGTTGTTAAATAAAAACCGTTCCTACGATTTAAAAAAAATTACACTTTTCTTACATTTTCTAATCTAAAGAAATAAAATGACATTTAAATTTTTCCGCTGAAAACTATTTACGTACTTTTTTCAAACAATCAAAAGTCAGAAAATCGAATAAAAACTTTGAATTTAAAATAATCCTTTAATATTTTTTTTTTAAATTTTATTCGAAGCTGTAACCGTACATAAGAGCAAGTACGTACGATCTAGTCGTGCAATTTATTTCAGATTTACAACCATGTTCTTCGGTTGTAGAAGTGTTACGATTGCAAATGGTAAGCTTATTTAATTCTGATCTTAACAGCTTTGTCCAAAGGGTAGTAAGAAATCACATTAAATTTCATTCTTTATAAACTTACCGCTTTGCTTTATTCAAAAAAGATCTTTAAAAATAAAAGGCCGTCGAACACAACAATAACATAAACATTAATATCTCTTGAGCACTGTCGTAAAGTTCTATGCTTTTAGTTATTTTATCGCTATTTTTATAAACAATGGTCTGGTCTCTAGTGAAATAGCCATCATTCATCCCCATAGGAAATGATTAACCCGTTATACTTAAACTGCAAGAAATACCCATCATGAGAACCTTAAAAATGGCTTTCAACGTTCAGTCAAACACAGGGGTTCTTTCTTAAGCTGTACCGCGCGAATGTGGAATATCTTACCGGACTCTGTTTTTCCTTATTTAGATATGCGGAAATGAATGTGAATCGGTATCTTCTTAAACATCATTCCCTATTATCATACCCGCTGCTTTTAGTCAACATTTTAAAGGTAGCCAAAGCCCCTTTAGTGTGGGCTTATTTTACAAAAAAGTAAAGTTTTTACTGCCAAGGCATTCAAAATCCAAACAAAGGTGTGTTTTTAACGATTATGTGTGCCATAAATTAAAATAAAATAATAAATAAATAAATAATAAAATAAAAATATATTTCTCTAGTTTCGAATAACATAATTGAAAATAAATCGAACAAAGTTAATGAATTCAATGAAAATAGCAAACAAGTAATAACAGCTGATAATTACTTAAATGAAAACAAGGATTTTATTATGAGTTTTCTTTGTTCTATTTGTTTTCTTTTGAACAAACTAGAAGTCAGTTTATATTCGAATAAAATTAATTTTATTCAATTCAAATGCTTTTGCGCGCATTTATAAGTTTTATTCGTTGAATGACTATTACAACCAATGATCACTCGCATTTAATAGAAACCAATTAAAATAGTGTCAACTGTTTTATGGGAAAACAGGTGTTGGAATTTTATTGCATTCCATTTGTTTGCATCTCAAAGTTACTTAAAACAAGATCGATTTCAGACATTTAATGTCGATTTCATTGATACTCAAGCAAGTGTAGATTTGTTGCATCTGAAATTTAGATCCTTTTTAGTGAATAATTAGTAACTAAATTCGTAAACTAAAGATTGAATTAGTAGCTCCATTAAAATTATTGTTTTGACCACAAACACAAGGCCATCTATTATGGTGAAATTCACTAAATTGGTTGATATGTTTTGAAATTTATACATATCTAACGTGGGTTGTCAGACTTATATAAAAAAAACTAGTCTTTACTATAAAAAGCTCATCAAGGATATTTAAATTTTAAAATTGTACAAAACAATGTTTTAAAATAAAATGTCGGTGGATTTATCTAGTACTTTTTATCGGATAAATAACCAAATAAGTTTAAGGTTAAAGTTTTTAAATATTACTTTTAAGTCTCCAAAAATGATCATATGACGTCAATTAGATAAAACAAATTTCTACGAATTTTAAATGTTATGACTAAGAAAATAAAAAAAATTCAATAGGTACAAGTACAATATTCTATTTATGGACAACAGAACCATTGAAACATGTAGATTTTTTGATTTTGGAAAACAAGATGTGGCTCCAGCCAAAATTTAAATTCAATCATTTGAATTTCTCAAATCTTATAGAAATTATATGTTAATGTTTATTCCTATTATTAGAAGAGCGTACGTTAAACTCTCTCCATATGCGTTTTTAATTTTGAAAAAAAATACTTTTTGATGGTTTTTTTCTTTTTCATATTTTTTAGCAAAGACAGTCGTTATTAGGTTATTGAAATTTCCAACACATTTATGAAAAATTAAAATTAAATATAAAAAATCGATTCTTCAAGTCTAGTCCATTTGCCGCGAGAACTACTTAATGGATTTGAATTAAGTTTTTACTATAAGACTGACAATCATTGCGCATAAAAGATATTTAAAGTGTAAAAAAAAAGTATTTATTTACAGAACTGACGAAGTTTACGATTAGGTCTCTTTTTTCTTAAGAATTCAATAAAAAAAAGATTAGATTAGAATTCTTATTATTTTTATAAAAACATTATAATTTAATTTTAAAAATTCCATTTGTGTTTAAAGAGCAAAGTTAATAACAATTTATTTTACTATCGGATGAATTTGAGTAAAAATTAGGTTCAGAAGATAATATTTATATTTTAGAATATAACAGTAAAATCTTTTGATTGTCATTCAAAAACTTGAGAAACTTCTGTTGCAATTTTATTAGTGGTTTCTGTGATATGAAGATTTTCTTTTTGAAAACATCAGTACCATTTTTTGTGTAGTGTCCCGAGAATATTGATACCGTTGAAGCATTCTTTGAAAAAGAGACAAACCGGTCGATTTTACAGCGTTCCACATGATGTCAAATGGTATTTGAAACTAATTTTAATATTTATTCAGTATGGTTTGAGTTTTGTTTTAAGAAAAAAGTGTTCTATTCCATATTAAAAAAACCCGATATTTCCTTTTCCATTTTTTTTTTTCATAAAAAAAATATTTTATTCAGCAACAATTGATTTCTAAATCATTTAAGTTCATTATGTGCATGACAATCGCTTAAGCGTAAGCTAGTAAGCGTTCAAACTTAGCAATATATGAAATCAATTAATTTTTAACGCCTATACCATATAGGTTAGACTTATGCCACCTTACTTAAAGTGACGGATCATAGTAGGGATTGAATGAGATGTAGGAAGTCTGGATTACTTTAATGGACTTCTCTGAAGCATCAGATTTTATTTGTCTAGTTAATTCTTTAAAATAAATTTGTGTCTAATTTCAATTTTTCTCACTTCTCTAATCTTTTTTTCTTTCTTTCTTTTCTTCTTCTAATCTCTTCTTTTTTTTGACGTGATCATATCTTATAAAATAAATACAAAATAGGCGGAGTTTTGTTAAAGTAGAATGTAGATCTAGATATTGGTGTGTGTGTGTGTGGATTTAACGAGAGGGTTTGTGGGTGTGAGTTAACGGGCTCTAGATTGGTGTTGCTGCCATAAATGTTTTCTTATGACGTTATTACGTAAAATTATCGTCCGTAAACCGACTTTACCGCCAACCAACTCTTTTTTGTACACTCAGTTCTGTCTGAGGCTAGTAAGGTTTGCCCATATTTCAATGTAAGTAATAAAACGAACATTGAATTGCCACATTTTTTTCCTTTTCAAGCTTGTTTACTTTAACAAACATAATTATATATATTAATAAAACAAATTGACTTATAATTAAAATGAAAATATCTGAGTTTGATTTGATTGATTTTGTGTTTAATTATTATTTTTTTTTTAATGTAAATAACGTTTTATTAATGACCTATGTTACTCGGTGCAAGGACATAACACCGAATTTTCAAAACATCACTAAAATTTACTTTTGAATAACTAAACTTTATTTGTTTATATTATCAACCGTATAAAAGCGATGAAACTATAAAGCGATACTCAAAATCGAAAACCAGCACTGTTGACCAACAAAATAATACCGCGCATACAAATCAACTTTCTGATTTTGGCACTCCAACGACATCTATCGTAAAGCGTTAAAAATGCCGAAAATGCAAAAAATTCGAATAAACCGATTTTCCCGAATTTTCTTTCTTGCAAAATCCTGAAGTACAGCAATACAAACAAAGCAAAAAAAGAATCATACAAATCGGCCCAGCGGTTATCGATTTATAACGTCATTGAACTTCACCCCGAAGGAATTATATTATATTTATATTATAAATCAAAACCCGTTAAAGAATATTATTCTTATATTATACTAGCAGACCCGGCCACGCGATGCTGTGGTTCATTTAATTTGCAACAAAACAATATTGAATCCATTAATCGTAATCGAGATAAAAATAATCCTGTGCCTAAAGTTTGACCAAATTACACACGGAATAGAAAATTTCATGAAAATCGGTTCAATAGTTTTGCAGTTTATTGGCGACAAAGATTTTTTAAACATCAATATAGCAAACTAACCCGGCGTTGCTCGGGTTTAAAATACATTTTTTGAATCCCAAAAACAGAGTTATGAATCCCACCCAATCGGAAACTACCAGGCTACCAACTAACCATGTTAAATAAATAAATAAATAAATTAAAGATTTTTTGTTTAATCGGTAATATTTGTTGATATATACATACGAATTGTAAAAGTACAAGGAAAATCTCTTTCCTAATAATCCCTGCCCTGCCCAGTGTCAATTATCGGTTCAAATTTTTTCTGAAGGATTTTATTATTTTTATTTTTATTATAAAAAAGGTGACATTAATGCCACCTAGGGGTAAAGGTCTTAGTTACTACTTACAACATCAGCTACATAATCTACCTGTAGAAGTTCCATCGAAATCTGTCTAAAAAGAAGAATTCTCGAAAAAAAACGACAGCACTGAGCCTCCTAGTAGATAGTTAAAATGGTCTTAGTTATTCCTTAAAACACCAGCTATGTATCTACCTGGGAACGTCCCGTCAAATTTGAAAATTTGTATTAAAATAAATAAATCTTTGAAATAAATTTCAATTGGAATTAAAAACACTTGTTACTGTAAGGTTGTAAGATTGGGTAAAAAACTTCGACTTCCGGGCGAATTTTCAATTTTCTTTGTTTTTAACAAAAAAAAATTATAAAAATCCAACCAGCAACTCTCCCATTACATTGCTCTGTTTGTAGGTTCACTGAAAAACGAATTGGTTTCAGAATAGGTCGACAGATCTGCCGGTTTGGGACTGTTCCGTGTCGGTCGCAGGCTTACTAAATCCACGTCTCGTTGCATTTGTTTGATCCAGAGATTTTCGAGTCTGGTTTTCTACTACGCTAATTGTGTTCCAAACGTGGCATGCCATTGTTTTTTGAATTGGGTATCTAAATAGGACAACATAGGTATTCAGTCTTTTTGGCGTAGAAATATAAAAAACTTTAATTGATATTTTATTTTATTATATAAAAAAAATTGAAGCAGTTTCGGCCTGACCGCGCATCACTCGAGAACGACAAAACGAATTCAAACAAATCTTTTTTTAATTAATAGGATATTTACTGGAGAAACATATAGTACACATAAATATCCATCATCGTACGCGTATACATTTATGAAACTTAATGTTGCTTTAGGGAAACCTATTTCATATCTCTTCAATCAATCGCAAGCTTGTGCCAAATCAATGTGCGAATCTCTTGAAGCTCCCAATCCCATCCAATACCCCTTTTTTAGAATTCTGAGGGTATCTGTTCTGCGCCAATAGCTTTTCCTTTTTTGGAGTTTTTCTTGGTTAAATGCAGCTATTGGAAATTGTTTACTTTGAGGTCCCTAATAATATGTCGCTATATGTTAATAATTTTCGTTGCCATCCAAAGTTGGTCTTGAGCATTGATAATGAACTTTGGTTTAGTAACAAATCTCTTGAGTATTTTATCTTCTTTGAGCAGCAGTTTGGATTATGATTGCGCTCTTGTTCATGTTGGCATTTTTCAGTTCCTGAATGACCTGATTTGAATCAGCAGACGATAAAGGTGAAACCGAAGAAAGCGCCCTTAACATGCTTTCCGAATTCTTTTGAACATTCACATTTCAGATAAAAGCCTAAAATGAATTAATTCAACTAAGAAGAGACACATCGTTCTTCCGTAAAGTAAATTGAAAATAAATAGCTGCACTTTCAAATAAGTGAGTAATGACACCTATAAACCTTAATTTGTATGTACAAAAATTATATAAAAACAGTAAAAAAGTACTTTTAAATTTGTGAACCTTCACAAATGCCCAATAGTCATTAACTTTTGCTGGTAGCTCAACTGGAAAACCATAAATTATATGCTTAGTGTGTTCAACCGCTAAACGCTCCAAAATCTATATTGCTTAGCATATAAGAGATAAATTAGACTGCCAAAAAAAACTACATCTTCATATTTACTAATTAATTAACAACAAAAGATTTCAGTCGTGAAATAACAATGATGGCTAAATAAACTTCAAATAAACAACACCTTGACAATCGCAGATACGTTTTGTAAACCATAAACTGTTCATCGAACGGTCTCCACCACCGTCAATCGATTACCGACCCGGCCAAACACCACTACTGCGTCCACATTAGCCCATACCACATATCGTACCTGGGACTTAAGGTTTGATAGTATCCGAAGATACAATATTTAACGCTAAGGTCTTCTTTTGGAAATCATTTTTTTTTTTGTATCTTTTTAACATAATTGCATAAGTTCTTTTGAAATTTATCATCAGCATCGACCTACAGATTGGCAAATAGGGCCACATGATCGGAACGCATATAGATACATAAGGGAGAAGAGGCTGCAGAGAGTATAACAGTTAGAGCTGCCCGCATCGGTCTGAAGCATAAAGTATCTGAAGCTTTGCAGCCTCTGATTCTGTGATTACTTGTAATGATTATCGGCTTGAATGAATCACTCACCGAATACACACCGAAGATTTATGGATTTTTTTTTTTTTTTTTTTTTTGGTAATTAAAGTTTCTGGAAACAAGGCCAAGAGGCAAAGTTGTAATACCACTTCGTTGGTCATTTTTTTAAGTATTCCAATGCGTTTGAAAGACTGTTTTTCACATCATCACTTGTCCGCACAGTCCACACACATCGTACCGTGTGATTGGTGCGCCAGATTCCATGAATAAATGTATTAATAATGTCCAGGTGCCTCATCTTGGTATAACCAAACTTAGACGATTTTTTCTTTGCTTTAGATTATGTTTTTGGGTAATAATATCGTCTCGAAAGATGTGATATAACTACCATCAAGCACACCTAGTAATACCGCACTGCCAAAGTTCAGCTGTCCCAACCCAACATTTCTTGACATTAAATTTCCAAAAAAAAAATCAAAATTCTTTCTTTCAAAAATTAAACTAATTATGTTCAAAATAATGATGATGAATGCAAGTAAGCAATTTGTGCGTTGAAAAGATAAATTTTGTATTAAAAATTAATTTCTGTTCTTAGATTGTGTATCTAAGTATCTTTTTCATTGGACCATTCCATTGAAGGTCTCGATATACTGCAAGATACACAATAAAATATGTCTGCTCTGTGTATTGGAATAAAGTCTGTGCAGACTTTTGTGCAGTTACCCAGTTCTTGTGTTTTGTAGGTCAAGTTGATGTGAATGCATTGATTCAACTTGGTCAAAGAAAAGAAGTGGATAATTGTATCTGTACGCGCAGCTGGGTCGGGTTTATTATGTAAGTTGTGATTTTTTTCGACTTTTTCGATACAAAATTGTATATCACGTCAGTCAAATTGTGATGATGCTTATATATGGCTGCTACAGTTTTTGGAGATAGAAAACCTGAATACGGTGATCTGGTGATACATAGAAGTAGACTTTTCTGAGACGGGGAAATCTCATGGATTTTTATTTATTCAAACTAAAGTGGGAGAAGTGGAAATTAAGAGGGCGGATTCATATTTTTTTTTTTAAATCTAGAGGAAACCGAAAATTCAAAACACACACAAGTAGATTTAACACAAATGCTTGTGTCATAATTTGCGCCTCAGTTGGTGTTGTAAGTTTCGGACAATATAGTAATCAAGTTTTGTGTCTTTAAATACAATTTTTTGAAGAAATGTCCATTCAGTATAATATTTGTTTTAAAAAAAACTACAATAATTGGCCACTATCTATAAGAAAACTGATATAAGTGTTATTTATTCTTTTGTGGGTAACTGTGGCGTATACTTACCTTTTTCTTAGTAATTATAGTTTTCTTACCCTCTTCTGTTGAAGCCGAACACAGGCATAAGTCCATTGTATGTACATATATGAATGGCATTTGCATTGAAGAAGTCGACAAACTATCAGGACTCTGTACGTGTATGTCAATGAAGATATTCATTTGAATGAACATTGAGCACATACTCGGGACCGCCAAAAACGCTGATATGCTTAGATTTTCTACATCCTAACATTTTAAGATTGAGTTAAACTGAAATTTTTGGGTAGGTGCATCCCATTACTGGAAAGCATCCATTGTTATGAACTATTATGGAATCATTCCGATCTCTCGAACATTTTTAATTGCAATTCAAATAATAGTAAGAAACAAAAAAAAAGAGAAATAAATAGGAGTGCAGTGAGAATTTTTAGATTTCCGGTCTGCAATTGTCAAAAAATCATTGGTCGGTGGCTATCTAAAACACAGTTTAAATAAAATAAAAAAAAAAACGATTTATAAAGACGTTTTTCGAAGGGACTGACGAGTCTTGCTTGACGTAGACGAACGTCTTTAGTGAACTCATAGAACAAATTCAAAAAGGCACTACACGTGACGTCACGTGTACATGCGCAATATATTACCTTGTTTTTTGTGTATCATGGTAATAGCTAAATAAATTAAATACATTTATTGGCGCGACAGCTCCTTAAGGAGCCAAGGCCTAGTGACTTATACTCTCAACCATTCCTGTGTGTGTGTTGTTACTCTGCAAGAATGGAAGGGACCTACAGTTTACCGCCGAGTCCGAACGGCTACATGAGATGCACTTTTTCGAGACAAATTTTACTCTTGGAGGTTTTGTCAGTTCCTCGCAAGAGGCAGTACCCCAGAAAAAAAGGTGGCTATGAGCTGGATTTGAACCCAGGTTCTTTCGCTTAGCAGTCCGACACACTAACCACTAAGCCACGGGGCAATACCATGGTAATAGCTATAGCTATTTTTATTTAGTTATTCATCATGAAAAACATCGAAACATTTCGATTTATTTGGACATGGTGTTCTATGCTTGGCCATGCCTGTTATTGTTGTGCCTTAAGTTATTGAGAACTAAACGAAAGTATTTTATAAATTATTATTTTTAACATAATCTTTATATTTACACAGTTACATATTAAATTTATGTTACGTTCTTTCTTATAAGTATGTTGCGACTGTGGTATAAGTCTTTTTTTAAAGTTGTCAGGCTAAAAATAACAAAAAAATTATATTTTTTGGAGCAGAGAAAGTATTGAACTTGTGGCCGTTTGTTCAAAATCACAAAAGAGCGAAAGGCATAAATAATAATTTTCAAAAAAAAAAAACGCCTCCAGCGGCACTTAGGGATAATTTAAATAGACTTACTTACTCCTTACAATATCAACTTTCTGCCTATGAAAACCCCGTCAAAATCAGTCCATAAATAAGAATTTTCAAAAAAAAAAACAAAAAACAACCCCACCGATGGGTTATTTAAATTGCCTTAGTTACTCCCTAGAACATCAGAAATCTGCCAGTGAAAGTTCCTCTCAAAATTGGTGCAGCCGTTTCCAAGATTAACCGGAACATGCAGACAGACAGACAAACATTTTAAAAATTGTGTTTTTGTTATAATTTCTGTAATGTACGTATGTGTATACTTTCATATGCATGTTGTAAAAAGCTTTTTTTTATATTGAAAACAGACACTACATTTTTATTTATGTATGTGTATAGTGTATATGTAGATAATTCAGATTTCTCCTCATTTCTTCATACATTTTCAGAATTTCAAAATTTCAGATTTTATTAAAATCTTAATTACAATGCTTATTGCCAAATCTTTTAAGTATTCTTCAATAATTTTGTTTTTCCTGCTAAATTATACTATGTCTGGTATTACACGCTGAATGTATGTATGCATCAACTTCTAAACCTTTATTTATTTCACCTCATTTCGCAAGCAGTATTACACGATAAAACGAGATTCAATAATCCAGTTTGGCAGCTCTGTTTCATTTTTATGTCTTTGGTAATTATAGTACGTACGTCAGATTTCAAAAGTCAAATTTAACATCTGTTATTTATGTGGAAACTCCACAAGGTTATTTTTAATTTTATTAGAATAAAACCCAGATTATCGTCAACCGAATAAACAATATGTCTGTTCGGTGATCCTACTCTTAACTGCTCTAATAAATTTTTCGGATTGGCTGTTCAGTGAGTTTTTCAAGAACAATTTAGAGCAGAATTTTCAACATTTACTTTTGACGTAAAGTAAGTGAGAGCAAGTTGGAGTAGAAGTGTCAAATGTCAACTTTAAATGTTTTCTGCGAAATATTTTTTCATCGATTAGGTTTATTTGAATTAAATATTGAAACAACATATTAAATAGCTTAAAAAAGCAAACAAAAAAAATAGTAGGGGAATGCTAATACTTAATGTTTTTATTATTTCTCAAAACATTGCGTACATTCACGAACGTAAATTTTGGGTAGGTTACCTTGCTTGTGTTTGGGTTTCTTTGTGAACGAACAAATCCAACCAGATAGGTTACCTCTCAAAATTCGATGCAAAAGAGAAACACAGTCAGCTTTTCATCAGCTGTTCACGTTTGAAAAAAGTATTCAGCAAATTTTAGGATACCTTTGGATTTTCTCTCATGCTAATTACAACAAAAGCATCTATCCGAAAGTTACGTTCGTGAACGTACCCATTTTGAATGACTTTTGTCAGCCGTTATGATCTGCTCTACGCTGCACTTATCTGCTCTTCTCTACTCTAGTCTTCATTGAACAAAGTAAATACATTTATGTATAATAAAATAAACGTCAAACTGATTTTGAATTTTTTTATTTTTCTGCTGTTGATGTATAAAAAAAACCGGTACTTATGATTACCCCATTACATTAGATCATAAATGCGTATACTATCTTTTGAAATTTCTTATTATGTAAACAAATAAATTGTCGTTTTAATAAGACGTAGAATCATTATAAAACCATGTGAATTTGATCAATATTAAAACACGACATTTATCGCAGCGCACAGTATTTAGGCGTTTGGCGTAGGTGAAGTTACAACAGGTTTTTATTGTTGTTTAAAACGTCTAGCCTTTAGCATGTGGGATGCACAAATAATTTAGTCAACAAAACTTCTTGTTTGATCAAATTTATCCTAAATCGACCTTTGCATTTCTTCAATTGGATAAATTGTATTTGCAGTCATTAATTATCGATCACAATGATTATCGAAAACGCTAAAATATCGCCAATTCATCCTCTAATAGTACCACATCACATTTTAAACCTGTCACACCTCTGACGAAATTAGCCGGCAATTTAAAATTAATATTCAACTTGCGATAGATTAAACTTGTTTCTTTCTAGGTGAATTTTGTGAAATGTGTATTCAAGTGTGCCAATTTTTCAAAATAGGTTATTGGGTAAATCATTTAACCGTTAGATTAATTCAAAAGACTTAATTAAAAAGACAAAAAAACTTGAAATAACAGCAGATTAACTTTAATGATTAATATTAAAATTAACATTTTTTTGTTTCTTCTCTTTCATTTCAGGTAAGTCATTCACAATAATCGATAGCAATAGATTTAAAATCTAAAAAAAAAGTAAGATAATCTTAAATATAAAAAAAAATATATAAATAATATGCAAATTCAAATATCTATGCCAATAATCCTTATAAGTGTGTCAATAGATGTCGTTGACTTGCGCCAACATAAACAAAGCATATGGATAATAAGTTATTCATAAAACCATAAAAACTTTTTTTTTGAAATTATTCTAGAATACAACTTAATCGATGTCTCTATATAAACAAATATTTTAATACGGTTAAGAAAGTGGGAAATACCGTTGGAGAATAAATAAAATTATAATTGAGGATGAATTTATTTTTTAACGCAATTTTAGATTCTGCGAATAATTGGTTTTGGTTTCAGTCACAGGGGTTATATATGGAGTTTTAAACGGCGTAAAATACCATATTAATTGTAAATAAATGGTGCAAGTTTTTTTAAACAGTTGATCTGGTGAGATCACAGTTTTTTCCTAAAACTAATCACGAATAGCCATTCTTTAGATTAGACATGCGATGAAAGCCAGTCCATTTGTTCTTAATAGGAAGATTTCAATAGTCTTGGATTTTTTCAATGTCAATTTTACTTTTAAGCGTATTTTACTGTTTTTATTTTTTTATGACGTTTATATGAGAGAAAAAATATTTTTTTAATGGCGTCCCAATTAGCGATTGAATAAAGATATCTGGGAGGCGCACGAATGGCCGGCAAAAAATGTCGACTGGACAAATATAAATTTCATCGATTGTTAAAATGCCAACTGAAATTTGATCGACAACAAAAAAAGTCGATAGTTTAAAATCCAGACTGTTTAAATATCGATTAAAAAGTTGTCGGTAAAAATGTCGATTTTCATCCAAAATACAGTAAATAGAGGAAATGTAATGAGTAAACTTTGTTATTAATTCAATGTTATAAAATAAAAAAAAAAGATTTTTTTTCTAAGTTCTCTATACAAAACGTTTTTACGTTATATACGCGCCCTTTACAATACAATTTGTTTGTACTTCCACAGCAAAGATGTTTTTTTAATTTTTTCTAAACGATAAACAAACCCATCAATTGCTAGTTTGTCTTTATATTTATTTGACTTATTAAGTAAAGTAACGATGCACTTCATTTTGTTTTTCATTAAATGACCAATATTCACAGAATGTTGCTGTTGGATAAGTATGTATAAAATAATGCTGTTGATATAAAAACTAACAGTTATCGGAGAGTGGCTTGTTGATAAACAGTGGTAAAGTGATGCGGCGCCGCCGCATGCTTCTGAACATCATTCACTTTGCCACCGTCGCCTTTTACGATTCGATATTTTCAAAATCGACTTTATAAGAATCGACACTAATCAGTCGGCATTTTTACCAATCGACTTTTCGATAGTCGATTTTTTTGAATCGACATTTAAAAAGTCGGCAAATCGTAGCCACCCCAGATACATATCTGTTTTTATTTGTTTCAGGGAATAGAGTTGCATTATCTTTTATAGTTCGTAGATTTACGTCATGTACTTAATTCTGAAGGGTCTTTCATTAAGCGCTTCTTTTCTTTAAATCTAAATAAAACAAACTGTGAGATATCATCAAAATTTTGTATTCGTTTGAAAAGCCTATTGATGCCATTATGTGTTGGTACTAAAATTTCGTTTCTTGTTACGATCCATATTGTGGGTGCAAATGCAAACATTGCCTCTTTTTAAAATATTTATAGCTTAAAAGTCACTTTTTTCCGAAAATAAAATTGTTTTGCTTTCAATGCTTTCATTGTTCTTGACCACTGCTGGCTGACAAATAAAAAATGAAATTCGCAGCCAAAATAAATTGCACGACTGGATCGCACGTACATGCTCTTATGTGCAGTCACAGCAACGAATAAAATTTGATATATATATGAAGAATTTCAAAGTTTTTATTCGATTTTGGGACTTAATTGTTCGAAAAATAATAATAATTAAAATAATAATAATAATAATAATAACAATAATAATAATAATAATAATAATAATAATAATAATAATAATAATAATAATAATAATAATAATAAAAATAATAATAATAATAATAATAATAATAATAAAAATAATAATAATAATAAAAATAATAATAATAATAATAATAATAATAATAATAATAATAATAATAATAATAATAATAATAAAAATAATAATAATAATAATAATAATAATAATAATAATAATAATAATAATAATAAAAATAATAATAATAATAATAATAATAATAATAATAATAATAATAATAATAATAATAATAATAATAATAATAATAATTATAATAATAATAATAATAATAATAATAATAATAATAATAATAATAATAATAATAATAATAATAATAATAATAATAATAATAATAATAATAATAATAATAATAATAATAATAATAATAATAATAATAATAATAATAATAATAATAATAATAATAATAATAATAATAATAATAATAATAATAATAATAATAATAATAATAATAATAATAATAATAATAATAAAAATAATAATAATAATAATAATAATAATAATAATTTGAACACCATTTTGTTTCCATAAAAAATGTGAAACAGTGTGATTTTTTTAATAGCTTTTGTTAAAAATTAAAAATTAAAATAATATTTGAATACCAACCTAAGCACAAAAATAATCTTTATTTAGGATCACAATTTAAAAAAAAATCACTTACGCGTTTTTAAAATATCCATTAAAAAAAAAATATTAAAAATACAAAAAATTTTTTTTTTAAATATTTCAAATTGTAATTACTTAGGCTTCCTTCATCTTCCTGAATATTAATTTTGGTTGTAATCGGTTAGCCAGTTCACGAAAAAGACAAATTAAAAAACGGTCCTATGAAAGGTATTGTTTTAGCCCAACAGTTTAATTTTTTTTTTCACCAAAATATAACGCTTATCTACAAAAGCACACTGACTGTTTTTTATAAAAATTCTTGGAGCCGTTTCCGAAAAAAATAAGCTTTTATATAACGGTTGTATGAAAGGTACCGTTAATATTTGAATTAAAAAAAATTAATAAAAGCCCTCTGTAGAATGTCAGAACAACTTAAGTTCCAAATTTGAAGACGATTAGCCTAACCGTTCAGACCGTTGTCCAAAATACATACACACGTACAGACTGACAGACGGACAGTATTTTGCCTGTAATTCAAATATGTTTCTCTATCATCGTAATGTCATGTTTGATTGTTTTCTTAAAATTAGTTGATATAAAATCCTGTTTTTCTTATTTTTAGTTTTTTTTATTCTTTTTTTAATTTTTGTATGCCGTTCTTAGAGCTTATTAATATACATGTAATTATAAAATTTAAAGTATTTGTTTTAGTAAGTTTTAAAAATATTGATTTTACAAAAGAAAAAATTCAAAAATTTTAATTAGAAAAAAAAAGTTTTTTAAAATGTTGATATGCAGAATTAATTTGGCTGCCCAGATCTTCTTAAATATAAATATTTACATAAATCCAAAATTAAAAACAATCCGTTAATTGAAAGGTACCGTTAACAGACTTTTCCCGTAAATTTGGTTCTAATCAAATAATAGCCAATACCAACAAAAAAATTCTTAAAAAATTTCATCAAAATCGTTGGAGCCGTTTTCGAGAAAAATAAGCTTTTCCTAAACGGACATATGGCAGGTACCGTTATTTTAAGGCCTAAGAATTAAATTTTAATTTCCCCTCTGGGAAATGCCAAAAGAATCACACACCAAATTTGAAGACAATCGCTTAATCTGGAGCTCGTAATACAGACAGACAGACATTTTTGCCACTAACTTTTTTTGACTTCTCTATGATCGTAATGTTATGTTTGATTGTTATCCTAATTTTTGTTTATATTCACGAATGCTAAACTTGCCTTATATTCTTATAATCGCGAGTAAAAAGGTTTTTTTTAGAAAAACTGGTTTCCGTTATTTTAAAATTTTTGGAAGGTTCAAGAAATTTGAGCATCCGGGTTTCTAGAATTTATAAGAACATTGAAGTTTGAAAACAAAACTAGTACTTAATTTGAAAAATAAAATAGTCTGAAATTTATTTTTCAAATTTTTTTATTTGATTTTCCAAAAACTCTTCCCCAAAACAACTTTATTAAAAATTAAAATTTTGTTTGTGAGTATAAACATTGTTTGTTAATACTTTTTTTTCAATTTTAAGTATTTATTTAGAAAATTACCCCTCTTTGCTAAACGTTGGAATAGACCCACTTACTTTTTCTTATCTCAACCCAACAGATCTTATGCGAATCACCCTTTAAATTAAATTTCCATTTGTCCATATTTTATGAATAAAGTCGCAAATATGTATTTTCTTGTATTTTAAATGCTTATATAAATTCCCGTAAGCTTCAACGACCTTGTATTGTAGATGTAATGCCATTTTCATTGATATTTTTTTAATTTTTTTTTTGGAAAAAAGTTGTTTTGAAAAACCTTTCATAACAATGCACACTAAAGGTATCGTCACACTACAAAAGGAAAGTATTTTCAGAAAGCAAAAACTTTTCTGAAAGCAAAACTTTCATAGTGTGACGATCTAAAAAGTACATTCTTGAAAATTTTTTCTGAAATTGATTTGCTTTCCGGAAAACGCTTTCACAAAATATGCGCTTTAAGTGTGTGACTAGTTCATGAAAGCGTTTTCAAGAAAGATTATTATTGAGCATTCTCTCTCATCTCCATCCCGAATTTCTCATTTGCACCTTTTGTTTTTTTTATTTTACTCGTGTTTCCGAGAGCACTTCATAAAGAGGAATCAATTCAGATGCCAGGTGATTGTCACCTCGCTTTTGGCGGGACAGAGGACTCAGTTCCCTAATTGAGTACTCTGCCCCACCATGGCACGGGTATTTTGTCGATGGGGAACGCTCTATATGGCAGTAAATTCAATGAGTTTGTTTCCCGTTTACAAACAAAACTTTCAGAAAACATTTCCGCCTTCATAGTGTGACGACCCGAAAAGTACTTTCAGAAATTTTGCTTTCTGGAAAGTAAAAAGTCGTTTTAAGAAAATATTTTCCTTTCATAGCGTGACTGCTCTCTGAAAGTAGTTTCCAAGAAAATTTTAAAAGGCAACAATTCGAAACACTTTCTAAAAGTACTTTCCTTTCATTGTGTGACCGACATTTTAAATAAAACAGCGAAGGATTATTTGACTGAAAGCTTTTTTACAATTTTTTTAAATTCCTTGAAGTGCCGTTTAATATAAAAGCTTCTTTAATAAAAACTTTTAACTCTTTAAAGTGTCCAGTGGTGCCTTTCAATGTTTTCCATATCTATAACCCCAAATCCGACAGTGGTTTTGGCTTAAGTATTGCCAATGCTGAAGTACCCCGACTTAGATATCCAAATTAGCAAAGTTTACTTAAAACTGACCAGATGTTTAACTGAGTGTTTACCCAAAACACCATTTCCCAGCAACAGAAGTCAAAGTCTTGAAACGAATGTATCTATGCTGTAACTGTAAAAACTCTTACTCAGAAGCTTATCCAAATACTTCAACCGATTGAATAATTTACATGTTTAGTACTAATAACTTTAGAAACGAACTCGAGCAATTTCTTTAACGACCATATTGAATCAAACTTGATGAAGCACTTTCAAATCAAAAATGGTCACTAAAAAAAAAACATTTAGGTATATTTCCATCAAAGATATCAAATACTATGAATGTGCTTAAAGCATCAACTTCACTTTGATGCATTTTTTGGTGCATTTTATTCCACTTTTATCTGATAATTATTAACCTGTTGGATATTCATTTGTGATTAAAGTGGACCAGTTACCAATAAGAAAATTCATTAGAGAAAGTGTATTAACATGTGACAAGCCCTTTGCTCTAATATTTATGTAGTTCAAAGATTTCATTTTAAAAACAAAATCTTACATAAGAAAGAAATCTTAAATGTAGATTTATTTATCAAAAAAGAAAAAAAATACAAATTTTTGTATGTGTATTTAAAATGTTTGCCAAATTTTGCCAAAA
This sequence comes from Platycheirus rosarum, assembly GCA_963971375.1. Classification (NCBI taxonomy): domain Eukaryota; kingdom Metazoa; phylum Arthropoda; class Insecta; order Diptera; family Syrphidae; genus Platycheirus; species Platycheirus rosarum. Next base: position 92,490,090 of record OZ020509.1, read on the forward strand.
ATATTACAAATGTTAATGACATCTTGATCCCGATGACAGGTAAAGCGTTCGGACCCAAGAGGCAGAAATTTGAATTGACATTGAATTTCGAGAAAGCCGCGCTTAATTCAATGTAAACATTTCCCAACCCAAGTATTTTATTAAAAAATTCAAAAATGCTAATAAATAATTTCATCAACGCCGAAATGGTCGACGAAATCATTCAATATTGAAATAGCTTCGAATACATAATGTTGGATCTTTTTTCTTTTTGTTTCTTTTAATTTCTTTATAAACTTTTTTTTTTTGGTGTCGATGACAAGAAGATGCCAGACATCAGACACGTTTTTGTTTATTTTTGTGAAGAGTTGTAAAATGTTACGACATTAAAATTGGACATTAAAATTGATAAATCGGCAGTACTATGATCTTCGATTAAAAGTTCGAAAAAAAACAATCTATTGTTCATCACAATATTGTTAATTAAAACATAAAAATGATGATTTGTTTGTATTCTTTATATCGTGCTAAAATCTATGACCTTGACATGGTACATAGTTTTGAAACTTTTTCTCCCTATTGAAGTCTGTTTTCAACTCCCTTCCAAGTCTGCGTCCGAAGTTCGGATATTTATGCATTTGTAATGTCAAGGCCAAATTTATTACATCAATTTGGGTTTCTCTTGAAGAAATACCTTAGAGGCGTTAAGAAATCACCTTTTGAGTGGAAAGGAGAATGGTATTTTTAGGGAAACGAGTAGTTTTTTGGTGGATATTTGTTCGCTTCACAGCCATTAAATTCAATATCTTGTGATTTATTGCTTGAATAATTTTTAATGGCTTGAGAAATAAGGCTTTGGGGGAAATAATTGAAGCCGATGCATTAGTGGGTTAATGTTTTAGTGTTTTTTTTTTTTTTTTTTTTGGTAATTTGAAGGGAAATAAAAATTATTAAGAAATTAGCAGCGAAGTCTTAATATTGGTTAAGGAACTATAATTATTATTACTTGATAATGAAGTGTTTTAATAAGGAGAAGCTCCAAGAAAAATAGAAAAGTGCTATTGTGATTGATCCGGATTTTTTGTATAATTTCCGGTTTCCGTGTTTTTGGAATTTTTCTCTTGTTATGCAGCTTGTCTGATTCTGATCTCTTATGTGTTCTTATAGAGTAACTTGACTATTTCTTAGCTTTATAGTTTCCGTTGAGTTTGCTTTTTTTGGAATTTTTTGACATTCTTTCGGAATACTTTACAAAATAGTTAATCAAAATTGAATATATTACAAACATTTTGACAATTTCGAATCAACAACACCAATTATCAAGGATTTACATGTGTAAATACATTTCAAGAAATTTTGGCAAACCATTCAACTAAACCTTTAGCAGTTAGAGATTGCTCCTTGGATCATTACAGAAATAATGACCTACGATTTATATTAATCTTGGATCATTACAAAAATATTGACCTACGATTTATATTACTTCTCCATATAGCGCTTCAGACCATTGTGTCATTTTAGCAAATGACTCTCCTCCACCCATCCAGTTAAATAAAAACTTCCCTCCAGGACTTTTGGGAATACGAGAAAACCAATTAGGATAGCCTGTATAATTTTTTCCATAAATTTAACTGGTCACTATGCTTCCTCGATAGTGACATTTATGCCACTGCTGAAATGATCATTAATATGAATTTTCTATTGATGCGCACTTCCTAGCAGAGTAAAAAGTGTTGAGCCCGAAGAAAAGTTTTGAATTCACTTTGAGTCTAAAGAAGCTATCAGGCTCAAAGTAAGTTTCCGAGCCTATAAAGCCAACCCTACAGAGGAAAATCTAAAAAAACACAAGCAATTTAGGAACTCATACAACTCCTTTATTAGCCGTATTTTTTTGGCAAAGCTATTCGTGGTGCAGTGGAATTTACAAAAAAAAAAAAAACCCATCCACAGTAGCCTGATTTTAATATTTCAAAGTGGACACTATTGACAACTTATGCGCGAAACATATTGAACTAGCAACAGCAACAGCACCAGCAACGGAGGCCGCCATTATTTTAGAACCTATGTATGTGTTTCAATTGCCCAAGCTACGCAACGTCAACAGCATCGTTAGACCAAAGTCCTAAAATAGCTGTTCCTAAAATTACTGTTGCTGTTCCATTGCTAACAACTTTATCCACATTGATGGCAATGTGTTTGTATTTTTTCGTTCGCTGTTGACGGGGTACTGTTGCTGGTTCAATCTGTTTCACGCTTTAGCTGTCAAACAAAAACGGCGAGGGCGAGAGAAATTATGTCTGTGACAAACAAAATGAAAAATTTACCAAAAAAATCTGGATTTAAACTTCTGATTTTATCTGTAGTAGGATTTTTTTTCGCTGCTTGCTCTCTCCTGTACTTGAGAATGTAAATTTTTCTATGGGACAGATTTTTTCCACACTCGTACAGTAACAAGAGCTCTCAAAGATCTCGATATAACTACATAAAATCCGCTGGCCCGGATGGTATACCTTCCATTGTTCTGAAGAGGTGTCCTTCCACACTGGTAAAACCAATGCTGTTCCATCGCTCCTACTCTTTTGGAATCTTTCTTAGAAGACAAAAAACAGCGTTTGTCCAGCCTATCCCCCTCCTCATACCGACCTATAATATTTACGTCCCTCCTTTCTAATGTTATGAGATTTCTGCATCGATGCAGGAAATTCTTGTCTCCTTCTAATCTGGCATTTACATGCCTAAGGCTTGAGTATAACTTCCATCTCTGGCCAGGTTCTTCTCAAGCATCTAAAAACCTACTCGATAGAATACAAAACAAAGCGTTTAGATTGATAGGAAATAGAACTGTCTCCGAAACAATTGCCCCTCTCGAACACCGACGCATTATGTCTCATATCTTTCCTTATTTGATCGGTTCGTTTTATATATAAATGTTTACCTGAAGTAGCCCAGCTTTCCTTTGAGCCTCGTTTCGGTTGTACCGTGAAATATATAAATTCTTTTTTTTTTGCCGAACAACACGAATTCGGAACCATTTCAATGTAAAAATTTTTCTCGCCAGATTTCCAGCGTACACTGTTTTTTTAACTTCTCCTTACTATCATTAATCAGAAGTATACATTTCACAAATCGATTTGGTTGTTTAATTCACCTGCTTCAATTATTTTTTTATTTTTTTTATGTATATATTAAGTTAATTGCATACATTGATAACGAATAACCTGTGATTATAAACTGCAACTACAAAACCACAAAATCTATTAAATACCTGTTATCAATAAATGTTCAATCTTTCTATAATGTGCTAATATTACATCTCAATAACACTGACAAAAAAAGCAAAAGAAATTCTAATAAAATCAAAAACAACAAAGCACATACGTAGCACATTATAATCGAGATCAGACAAAGTAGTAGTCAGAAGTCATAAGAGGTTGAATGCACAGCTACAGTCACCTGTTTGTTGTTTTAACACGGAAAAAACCAGAAAAAAATATATTTCCCAAGGAATAATATATAATTTATAATTAACCGGTATGCTTGTATTTAGCGTAAGAACTCTCCACATCGGCGCATTGCAGTATGATTAAAATGCTCCCTGGTATTTTTTCGCAACGCAAATAAAAACATATTTCATTGAAATTATTGTGAATGAAAAAGTTGAAGTGATAGCATAACAGTGGATTATTGTATAACGCAATGTTTTCCTAAATAGTTAGAGACTTATGTTTAATAAAATTAGATCTAACGTTGACCTTCCGCGATCACAGATAGTGTATGGTTTGACTGTAATTTAGGCGGGCAAATATTGTGAATCATTCACAAACAATTTCTGAAAATTATGTCATTGCTTATGAAATGTGCTAATATAAAAATCCCTTTCTTTTCTAAGGAAATTAATAGGAAGTTGGGCATTACTAACGTCAGCCTTAAATTGTATTTAATAATAAACAATTGTAACAATTTATTGTGAATGGTAACTGTAAACAACAAAATAATGAGCAATTGATGCTGTGGTTGAGGTGTAAGCTGTCATTATGTTTTATCCAATGATTTTACGATGACTTGTGTTTTTTTTTATTAATAAAAAGTAGCATTTAATGTGTTTATGGTTTCTTTTAATGAGAATAATAGGCGCGTAATTGTTTTTATTTATATTGTAAATTAATTAGCTTCAATAGCCATTGCGGAATATTATTCTTTGAATTAATTATCAATTACTCGTAGATGAAAATTTACGGGGATTATTTATATTGAATGTTGGTTTATTTTAAATGATGGTTAATGACATATATACATATGCTCGGTATGCCATAAGAATCAAGAAATATTGTACTTCCACTGTAAGTAAAAACATTGGCATTTAAAGATCGAATAAATATGTACATATATGACTAATGCATCATGGTGGATTTAAAAGTTTTCTGGACAAAAGCGTTGGTTTTATCCCGTTTTTACTTGCGAATTAAAAATTCTGTCTGTCCGTCTGTACGGATGTATGTTGAATTGTACCCTCAACGGTTTGGCCAATCGTCTTCAAATTTGTAACATAAGGTTATTTTGACATTATGCAGAGGACTTTTGAAATAAATTTGTTTAGCTCAAAAAGTAACGCTACCTGTCATATAGGCGTTAAGTAAAAGCTTATTTTCTTGGAAACGGCTCCAAGAAATTTTCTGAAAAAAATAAGTATACTTATTATATTATTATTTTTGAATTTTTTTTTTGTATTTTTAATAATTTTCTTAATTTTTTTTTCATAAATCAATATTTTGAAAACAGGTAGATGGATGTTTTTTAATTTAGTTTTTAAATGTAAGTAATTTTTGTGTTTAAGTTAGCATTCTTGAATTATTTTTTTTAATTTGAAAAAAAAATTGTTAAATAAAAACCTTTCCTACGATTTAAACAAAAATGTATACTTTGTTCACATTTTCTAGAGAAATGAAATGGCGTTTAAATTTATTCGCTGAAAATTATTTTACGTACTTTTTTCAAAGTGTGTGATCGAGAAAAAATGTCTGTCTGTCTGTCTGTCAGAATGTATAACGAGCTGCAGCCTAAACGGCTTGAGCGATTATCTTACTTGGTATGTGTGATTATTTTGGCATTTCCCAGAGGGGAAATTGAAATTTTATTTTTAAGCCTAAAAATAACGGTACCTGACATATGACCGTTTAGGAAAAGCTTATTTTTCTCGAAAACGGCTCCGACAATTTTAATGAAATGTTTTGAGAATTTTTTTGTTTGTATTGTCTCTCATTTGTATAAAACCAAATTTACGGGAAAAGTCTATTAACGGTACCTTTCATATAACGGTTTTTTTTATTTTTTGGGCTTACTCGGTAACGGCTCTTTAGATTTCTGTCAAATTTTATGTTTGAGAAGACTTAGGTAACTTAATTAATTCTACATATCAAAATATTTAATAACTTTTTTTTTCTAATTAAAATTAATTTTTGGTCTTTTTTTTGAAAAATCAATATTTTTAAAGCTAATCAAAAATTTTTTTTTAATTTTTATAATCACATGTATATTAATAAACTCTAAAAAACTGCATACCAAAATCTCAAAAACAAATTTTTTTCAGGAAACTAAAAATAAAAAACAGGATTTTGTCAAAACCGGTTCTACAATTTTCGAAATACATTTTTCATAAATTCTTTGTTATTTAAGACGTGTGATGGCGTACTTCATTTTTTTATTAAAAACCGTTAATTATTGTGGTTTCTATACTTTTTATAAGTTCTGTGTTATTTTCAACGTAAATGTTACTTGTTTCTGTCAAAGATACTTTCTAATGTAATTAGGCACACAAGAGCAAGTACGTGCGAATCAGTCGTGCCCATTTTTTATTGATGATGCAATGAGTCTCTTTTGTATTGCCCGAAGCAGGTTGTTATCCAAGTCCATACTACTAGAAGATAAAGCACAACTAGAATTATAAGGGTCTTGTCAAAGTACCTAACAATCTCAAAGTTATAGGTGTCAAGGGACCTTCTATGCAAGACATCGGTGTGGTATATCTTTTCTTGTTTACAGACTGTTGAGCATATCATAGAATAGAGAAATAAAAGGAGAGTGTAATGCATATCGATATGCGATCGCTTATGAAAATAAATTGCACGACTGGATCGCACGTACGCGGTCATATCGTCGAATAAAATTGTAAATATATCAACGGTATTTTAAAGTTTTTATTCGATTTTTGTGAATTTTGATTGTTCGAAAAAAGTACGTAAAATATTTATCCGTGAATAAAAAAGAATCCTTTTTTTGAAAACCGTAGGCACAGTTTAAAAAAAAAACTTTTTTAAAAATTAAAAAAACAAAAATTCAAGGATGCAAGCATAAGCTTTATAATAACTCTCATTTAAAAACGAAATTAAAACAAAATGTTTAGCCATTTTCAAAATATTGATTTAAAAAATTTTTTTTTCAAAAATATAAGGAAACGTTAATCGGAAATAATTAAAAGCGAAATTAGTTTGGGTACCTACATCTTTTTGAATATCAATTTTGGTCAAAGAAAAAAAACGGTACTATGGGAGGTGCCGTTTTTATCACATCATCTTAAAATGTTTACTTCAGATTATATGTACTATGTACTATAATGCAAGTTATGCATACGTGTGGAAAATAATTGAGATAAAATCAAACATAATACATACAGTTATTTTGACATTCTAGAGATACATTTTTTTCAATTTTTTTAAGCTCAGCTATTAACGGTACCTGTCACATAACCGTTAATTAACAAGCTTTTTTTCGGAAACGGCTCAAATTATATTTATAAAAAAATCAGTGTTCTACTGAAGCTATGGAATACGTCTTTAGTAATTAAACTAAAAATTACCATAAGACCATTATTTTTCCTTCGACTTTCTCGAGAACTACTTAACCAATTACAATCAAAATTGATATCCAAAAAGATATATACGCAGTTAGCCAAAGTCATTTTATATTAAGATATTTTCGTATTTTTTGACGTGATAATGTTTTATAAATCGACGACAGGCTACACATACGAAATAATAAGACTCATGCTGATAATGCTGATAAGAAAAGTTATGCACGCTGCGATGCTGTGGTTCTTTCAACCAAAATCGATCGCAAGCACCAGGCGAACATGAAAAAGAACAGGCGCAAATTCCAAAAATAATTCCACTCAAGTTCAAAAAGTACAAGAAGAGAAAAAGAAATACAAAATAGGCGGAGTTTTGTTAAAGTAGAAAGTAGATGTAGATATTGGGGTGTTTGTGAATTTAACGAGAGGGTTTGTGGGTAATTTTTTTCAACCAAAATCGATCGCAAACGTATTCTGAGCACCAGGCGAACATGAAAAAGAACAGGCGCAAATTCCCAAAATAATTCCATTTAAATTCAAAATCATGCGTTTACATTTTTCCACTGAACACTGTCTTACGTACTTTTTTCGAACAACCGAAACTCACACCAATACGTTTGTGGTTATAAGTTATAATAATTGGACCCAACATGTGTGCTTCCATCGGTATCAAGAAAAATCTGTGGTGAACCCGAGCAACGCCAGGTGGGTCAGCTAATAAATAAATAAATTAATAAATACAAAAAATAAATAAAAATAATTAATAAAACAAGTATTTCGAGAATCGTGAGAACGATTTTGGTAAAATAGTGGTACATTTTGGTAAGAAGAAAACTAATAAACAGCTAATAATAAAATTAAAGAAAATAGTAATACGTTAAAAAATATATTAAAATTAGAAAACTAAATTATTCGAGATGTTATTATTAAGAATTTATTCAGAAACCCAAATCTTTTTTTAATTTAATAATTGCAAATCCACAATCCAAACACTAACACCTCCTAATAAGACTTCCAAAATTCTTGGTCATATTCCGCTAAGTCTATGTTATAACTCCACACATGTCTTGAGTATCTTAAAGATATTTACCTACATTTGAACTTCTGCGTTCTCATGCTTATTATTACATGACATTTCGTTGATAGAGTCACGCATTATTTTATTTGTCCCTCTTAATTTTTCGCTGTTTTTTTTATAATAAAGTAACCTTAGACAAAGCAAAATGTTGTATATACATATACATGCATATATGTCTTGAATCTGAGGTGACAAAAAAATACAAACAGTTAGATCAACGCATACCAGACAAATTGTTGCGACCAAATTAACGAACAAAAAATGTTATTACACTACGATGTTCCCAGCCTAGAAATAAACCTTTAAACTGCCAAAATAAAATAAGCAAACCCCAAAATCATGGATTTGGAGACCTTTAAGCCGGCAATCATGTGTCGAAAAACTTTCTCAAGCCACCGTTAAAATAATCACTATCATCCGCATCTAAATTAAAGTGTTAACACTTTTTTTTGTGATGGCAGGGTGAGAGACGTGCCAGGTTGTCTAACTTTATTTTGGATTTTGTTAGGAATAATGGGACATTTTTAGTCCGAAAAAAAGTGTAATTAGCTGATTATGTGACGACGGTCCAGAGTCAGAGTGTGATTGCATAATGATTGAATTTTATTCACTTTTTCGTCAGAAGATGTAATTGGAGACTTTTTTTGGATTTTTTCAGCCGGTCAATGGTGCTGTTTTCACTTTATTTTTTTTTTTATGTGAGATGCAATAGTTTGAGGAGGATAATGAGCCCAGAGATTTAAGTATCTAGTAAAAAAGAAAAAAATATGCTGAGTAGATATTAGAATGTAATGAGAAATTCACAATAAAGGTTCATAAAATATTCACGAGCATTCCCTGAATTCTAAAATGAAAGTTAAATAATATATTTTATTAAAAAGTGGAACCATGTTTAATATCGTTTTGCAGAAAGTAAGATAATTGAACTTCAAAAGCTTTTGATAGAGCCTGACAGCAACGTCAACGCACGGCGCATATGTTTATTGATAGGACTCTTTTTCGATTGAAATAAAAAACAATTAAATGGGATGTAGATATTAGAATATAATGAGAAATTCACAATAAAGGTTCATAAAATATTCATGAGCATTCCCTGAATTCCAAACTGAAAGTTAAATAATATATTTTATTAAAAAGTGGAACCATGTTTAATACCGTTTTCCAGAAAGTAAGATAATTGAACTTCAGAAGCTTTTGATAGAGCCTGGTAGAGCAACGTCAACGCACGGCGCATATGTTTATTGATAGGACTCTTTTTCGATTGAAATAAAAAAAATTAAAAGGCATGCCTCAGGGCTCCAATTAGACATCTTAACCTTTTCTTGTATTGTGGGAATTTATCAATTCAATGAATTGATAAATGTTAATCGGCACCTCCTATCTCTCCCCTCCCTATCTTCGTAATGCCCGCGCAGTGTGTTCTACATTAAAAGGGAAACACATAATCCCTTGTGCGCGCGTTAATTATAAAAAAAAAAAAAAAAAAATTGTTTTGCAGATGACAGTTGTTTATGGTTATATTATAGTTTTTAGTTAATGCTACTTGCAGAACCTAGGCAAACAAAAGATATCTGTGCTTAAGTTAAAAAATGCCGTCAGAGTCGATTGCCAAGCTATAAAGCTCTTTTTCAGACAATTATATGTTAAAAGTGTAAACAAACACATTAGCAAGATATAGTCACAGTCAGAAGAAAAGCATTTTTATATAAGACCGAACTCAAAGGACTTACATTCTAAAGGACATGCCAAACGGAGAGTCCAATGATTTTTCAGGATCTTCAGCATTATAATAATGTTGAGTGTTGAAAAGAGTTGTTCCCAATCTCATTCGGAAAATTTGTATTGTCTTTTTTCTTAAGAAACCTGTGTGTAAGCAAGTTGAAGTTTTCGTGGAAATCCTTAAGAGCTTCATCAACTCTCGATACGTTCTTTTTATGGTCCCCAATAAATATTCTAAGTAAGAGCTGGTTAATTTTGGTGTCTCTACAATGAGTGGATAATTGATAGCCATCCTTGTGGTAAGACTTACAGCAAAACTTCTTTGATTCCAGAATGTCCAGGTTCAGGTGTCCGTGCAAGCATAAGAGTATAAGTTTTAGCCTGCAGAGAAAGAAATTTAGGTAATTGTTTCATTTTTAAGACACATGAGAATACGAAGATTACCTTTTAGAATTCAAGATAATCTATTGAAACAGACAATATTGCAGAATAAAGTTAAGAATGATAAGGCAGTAATAAAATGTTTTCAGTCGGAGTTAAACCATAGTTGGAACTTGGAAGTAGAAACAGAGTCCAGAGTTAGACTCAAGGGTCAATCAATAAACGTTCATGATATGTATTTATGTTTCTGTTATGTTTGGATATGTCGTGGAACGAATGCAACTAGACTAGAGCAATGTTAGTAAACACAGGGTATCCGCCGGGAAGGTATAGTACTTTGTGTTGCCTCCATTTTGGTAAACATTAGTCTTGACAGTTCATATTTGGGAGTCGTGAAGTAGACACGTGGTCAAATATTGGATAAACCAACGTGTTTTAATCGTTAAAACTTTTTATCAAAATCAATCATCGATTACTGTGACGATGAGAAAGTTACGTGAAATTTTTGGTAGAAACAACGTGCCAACAAAACGCACTATTTATCGTGTAGTGAATGATTTCGAAGAAAGAGGATCTGTAGGTGATAGGCTCAAGCATGGACCACAACGTACCGCAAGATCGGCTGAAAACATTACTGCTGCTCAAGGAAGTGTTCAAAACAATCCATCAACCTCAATTCGAGCTTGGTCTTCAAAGAACAACTTTGGCCACAATTTTGCACAAGGATTTGCATTTGTTTCCATTTAAGATTCAGTTGGCACAAGGGCTTCTTCCACAAGACCATTTACGCCGCCGTACATATGCCAATAGGATGTTACAGCTAGCCCATGACGATCCCGATTTTCATGAAAAAATCATTATGATTTTTCATTTGAATGGATATGTGAATAAACAAATTAAAAATTAATTATTCACCAGTCACCTTTGCATCCATTCAAAATTACAGTCTGGTGTGCAATTTGGTCACTTCTTTGAAAATGAAAACGGCGTAACGGTAACTGTGAATGAGGAGCGATATCGTGATATGATTGAAAACTTTTTAACGCCACAACTGCATGCTTTGGGCTTGATTATCATGTGGTATCAACAAGACGGTGCCACATCGCATATAGCCAGGATTGGATACAATGGAATATTCGTGATGAAATTAATGAAATACCGCGTGAAATGTGTGAGAATGTAATGAAAAATGTGCTCAAAAGGGCTCGCATTTGTGAGACTAACAGAGGCAGACATTTACCTGATATTGTATTCCATACATAATTACCGACATTAAATAAAAAGTTATCAATACAAGATCCATTCTCTTTCATTTAATCAAAAATTATAAACAAACAAAGTAGTATACCTTCCCGGCGGACAACCTGAATATAGCGATCGATAAGCAAAGCACAATGGCGAACATTGCAGAGGTCCTGGGTTTAGTAAACATAATCGAAATTCAAGTGAATTAAATTATAACTTAAAAGATTAGAATTAAAATCTGGAAACGACAACGAAATCTTGAGATCTCATAATACTATTGTCAGCAAACCAATTTAACGTGTACCTTGTTTCAGTTTGGACCAAGAAGCCCGAAACATGTGGGTGTGCGAAATTGGATGGCGTTGGCGTCGTGTTGGCCAGTAATCGGGATTTATGGAGGAAATTGTTAAATTTGGCTCGGCCCGCATCCTGGTTGTTGCGCCGTTGATGATGAAAATGAGGATAAAACAATCAAGCCACAGCTCTGAAAACCGTTATACTGGCCATTAAGAAACCTTATATTCTTGAGAATATATTTACAAATATTAGAATTGAGGTGATAAGTAATGAGAATGAAAGAGAGTTAATTTGTAAAAAGGCGAAAGTTTGAGTATCATAAAGTATTTCGTTTTTAAAGGGACAGGCCAAATAAACGCTATTTCCATCAACTCTCGAAGAGATCAACAGAATAGAACTGATTGAAAAGATCACGCAATATTTAAAAAAAAAGCATTGGAGATAACCTCTTAAGAACAGTGGATGGGATTCTCTCCGATCTAGATCTCTAGATCCATATTAATATTGTGAACAAATATTTGTCCAATAGATAAAATCATTTGATCTCTCTAGTAAAGGAAATGTCAGTATACCTCAAGGCCCCACTCTTATAATAACATATAATAGTTACATATAATGCAGTATATCTATTAATCAGGTTTTATATGCTACAGTTATGCATTCGTGCAGATTTGAGATAACAATCAAACATGACATTACGATGAAAGAGAAACATATTTGAGTTACTGGCAAAATTCTGTCCGTCTGTCTGTCTGTCTGCCTGTCTGTACGGTTGTATATTGGACTGCAGTCTAAACGGTTGGGCCAATCGTCTTCAAATTTTGAACTTAAGGTTATGTTGACATTCTACAGAGGAGTTTTTTTTGCTCAAAAATAACGTTACCTGTCATATAACCGTTATGTGCTTATTTTTCTCGAAAACGGCTCCAAGAATTTTTATTAAAAAAATCTGTGCATTATATTTTAGTGAAAAAAATTTAATATGGCGGACTAAAAACGGTATCTCCCATAGGACCGGTTTTTTTTTCTTCGACTTTCTCGAAAACTGGAGATCCGATTACAATCAAAATTGATATTCAAGAAGATGTAGGTAGCTTGATTAATTTTGCATTAATTTTTTTTCGAACACTTTTTTTTGTATTTTTAATAATTTTATTTTTTTTTTTTTTTTTGAAAATCAATATTTTGAAAACGGGCAAGTGAATTTTTTTTTTAATTTTGTTTTTAAATGAACGTTATTTTTGTGCTTAAGTTTGTATTCTTGAATTTTTTTTTTTTTTTTTTTTAAAAAGTTGTTAAGAAACCGTTTTATTTAAAAACGGCTCAATTTTGCACAAAAAAAATCACACTTTTTTACATTTCCTAAAGAAATAAAATGGCGTTTAAATTATTTCACCAATACATTTTAACGTACGTTATTCAAACAATCAAAAGTCACAAAAATCGAATAAAGTCTTTGATGTTCACTTTAATTTTTTTTTATTTTATTCTACAATGTGACCGCACATATGAGCAAGTACGTGCGATCCAGTAGTGCAATTTATTTATAAATGTCATAAATATGACTAGAATATGTTTTAAATGTAATTTTTTTTATAAGCTTAATGCAAAATACTAAACTATTTCACTGAGCAAAATATACTGATACTGAGTACCATAATCAAAAAAAAACTTAAGGAATACATTAACACGACATTTTAAATGTATTAAGACTACTAGCAGACTATAACAGGTCATAATATCCTCAATTATATATTGCATCTCTTAGCGATAATCCAAAACTACTTCTTACGCCAAAAATCTTCCAAATCTGGACCAATTAAATCTCAATCTAATTAACTTGAAATTGAGCAAGCTTTTGGTCTTACTCGGTCCTAATTGAGTTCTACAAACGTATCAAATGTCATGCAGATAGAGGTGCTGTCATTTCACAATCTACTGGAAATTAATATATAATAATTTACGGCAAAATCGTGAATGTTTTGAAATAAGTTAACTGTAAAAAACTGACATAGAAACCTGTTGAAAGACATTATACAAGTTGTTGAAGTACCGAAGGTGGGATTAGTTCCAGAGACTATAATTTGCATTGTTTTAAGATTTCTCACGATATGAAAGCTTGCTTTCTTTATAGGTATATTATGTAGAATCTAATTTTCATTCAATAATTTTTCTTATAATATTTTTTTTTAATTTATGGTTAATATTTCAATACGGGATCAATAAAGTAATGAATTATGTAATAACAATTAATGTTATGTGTGATTAAACCGCAATAAGCAATTATTATTTATCCGAACATAGCAATTAACCACACTTGCCACACAAGTGTGAGAAGTTTCAGTGCAAATGATGGCGTTAAATTTGAAATTAGAAATTTTGTGCTTCATAAACATTTTATATATATGTCTTTAACCTAAAAATATAACGCAAAAAGTATTACTGATAGTTTTTTTAATTTATAATTAACAACATATGTAACATGCACATTGCACAATCCCAAATTCGACAGGCACATTGTTCGATACCATGTTTGACTACAACATCATTAAAATGTAAACAAGCTGTGTTTTCTTTAAAGACTCGAAGAACCCTGATTTGTATTTCTAGAACAGTTTCCAATAATATTATTTTGGACACCAAATCGAAGATGACGTATTACCACACGCACGCGTCAAAACTCAAAACATTGCGCATTGCCATTCATACACCAACCTTACTCCGAACTATAACATTCCCATAAGAGCTCTTCCATGGTATTGCAGCAGTTAATCACTCCAAGCTAAGATGATAACCATCGGATGTCTGTGAAAGGAATGAAAAAGGCAATATTGTGTGCGCCGAGTCGGTCAGTTAATCATTTCAAGGAATGCGATCTTAACGCGTGTGTCCAATTCCAACCGCACACACTTCAACACACCATATTGCAATTGATTGCTACTTCACCTTCCTTTTAAGAAACTACTTAACATGTCTGACATCCGCGTGTGAAAAGACTACCATGGCAATGGCACTTTTTTATATTGGTGGTGTTAATCAAGTGCTATCAACGATGTTACTGACCTTGGTCACCTGTCCAATTCCTCGTTTGACTTGACTACTGGTTGTGTTTTTGATGCTGAAGTGTGCGCTATGATTTATTTGGAAGAACAAGCCTGTTGCTATAGAGAGTCGTCAGGAGCTTATGAGTTAGCCGGTTGAGATGTGATATGGCTTTGATGAATATCGTTTGGTGTTTTAAACGATAGGAGTTTTTGTTGTTCATACTGTTGATGACTTCCACATCTTCAGGCTTGGAATTTCTATGGAAATCTTTGGTACAAAGTTGATACTAAGTAAAACTTTTCAGTGTTTATGTATAGTGCTTAGTGGGAAGTGTGTCGGACTGCTAAGCGAATGAGCCTGGGTTCGAATGCTGCTCATAGCCACCTTCTATTACTTATTGTTTCAAACTCTAATTAAGGAGTCTTTACCTTCTTTTCCGGGGTTCTGCCTCTTTGGAGGAACTGAACAAAACTTCCAAGAGCAAAATTTGTCTCGAAAAAGTGGATCTCATGTAGCCGTCCGGACTCGGCAGTAAACTGTAGGTCCCTTCCATTCCTGCAGATTAACAACACACACACAGGTTGAGAGTATAAGTCACTAGGCCTTGGCTCCTTAAGGAGCTGTCGCGCCAATAAATGTATCTATTATTTACTCAGTGTTTATTATTTTTAAGGTTTTCAAAACGAAGTTAAAAGTACATCAACCCCCTAAAACAAAGCAGAATCAAAAGCATTAAGATACTTTATCCAAAAGGAGAACTCAAATTCCACACCAAGTCTAGCAATTCGCAACGACTCAAGGTCAAAAAACAAGAACATCCAATTCAAAGTCAAAACTATTTTTGTTACGAAAAAAAGTATCTTTTTCTTCTTGAAAATTATCTACCCCAGATACGAAGAAAACTAATTGTTCCCAGATTATGTATTTTTAATGTCCAGAGCCAAATTCGAATATGACACTTGTTCGTTTCGTTACAAAGTCAATCGTTGTTGCAAAACAAACTTCTTCAGTAAATTAAAGACAATATTATTTTGATTATTGCACATCATACACCGTGTGATAAAAAATGATTATCTTGCCAAAAAATCTCATGCTACCCAATTAAAATAAAAATAAAAAAAATAATTAAAAAAAAGCCATTATGATCCAATGCCCCAATTCATATGGGGGCACGTCTGTATATTTTACGTGTAAATATCACATTTAGATGAACTAAATATTTTTTTTTTGATTTTTCACACATTTATTAGTCATTGTCTGAATATGTTCGAGCTTTGTTCTTTCCATATTATTATTATTTCGAAAAAAAGTGTTGCCAGGTTTAATTTTTGAGGAAATACAGTGATGTTTTAAAATTAATAGTAACTTGATTATTGAAATTAAAATTGTATTTTCACGCAAGATGTAAACTTCTTTCAACTGAAATAGCGAGTTTCATTCAAATTTTAAGTATTTGATCTCAAAATCGACATTTAATCTTTTCAATGAAACTTCTTTTATGATTAAAATTGTAGTATTGGTGAAGGGCTGTCACTCTTCTTTTGTCGTGTGCATTTAGGGATGAAAAATCGTTCATAAAAACATTGATATTATGATGATGATATCGATATTTTCGATGTTTATGAACTGATTTTTTTATCCTCAATAAGCGGTTACTTCTTAAGTGAAATAAAAAAAATAATAACTAGCCAGTATTTTTAATTCTAAAGGTTGTGTTTCTTTGCGTTTGTAAAACATCAAATGCGATTTTAGTTAGAAAAACTAAATAATCTAAAGACCGATTTTTTTGCCGATATCTCATAATATTTGAGGTTACTTTTTCAAATCCACCCTCACACACCTCAAAAAAAAAAATTACACTGGAGTAGCTTGTGAAGTTCCACTATCAATTCTATATAATTTTTTGGAATTTGTGTTTATTTTGTTATTATCTCCCGGAAATAAACAATCGCAATTTATTAAATCTTATATATATTATATATAAATGGTGTGAAAAATGTATAGTAATTCATCAATTAGGAACGTCCGGGCCGATTCGGCTTAATTTTTCCCATTGTTTGTAATTGCCAGGAAAAGGTTTTTACGAAAGAAACTTTTGGGAAAACCCTCCGGAAAAGTCAGGAAATTGGAAAAATCGAAAATTGATTTTTGTATGGAATTTCATATAATTTTCATATAACCAACATTAAATTTGAAAGGCTTAGCCAATTTTGAAAACATTTTGTGGTTTTTGGCTATAATTGTACCGCTTTCGGTATTAAAAAAAGCTAGGGTAAGCCCGAGCAACGCCGGGTGGGTAAGCTAGTTTAATATAGAAATGACATTTCACTATTTTGAATTTTAAACTGCGTCCACGATGCGTGGTTTCGATTTTTTGAGAAAAGAATCGGTTCTCTCTTCTTTTCAGATAAAAAACTGTTGTCAATTGCCCAACACTAAACTGGTTTTGCATGAAATTTCAGTAACAAAAATTAAATTTTTCCTTTTCAGAGATCGGATCTTTTGACACACGTGGCACTATTATCGTTCACCAATGACGACGTATCGATGTTTAAGTGGGTTTCATCGATGTTTCGAAATCGATGTTTATGAATGATACATCGATTTTTTAAAACATCGATGTATCGCTTGTATGTTGCATCCCTATTGACATTGGCATACATTTACATGTATGTGTGCATTCAAATCAAATCTTCCACTCCATCAGAGATCTAATCTTTCGTGTTGAGATTTGATCTAGATTTGCTCTTTTTCTTGCAATGAAACTCTCAAAAGGATCAAATCTTTTGGCAGAAAGAGCAAATCTTTTCTTGAATGAAACTTGCTATAAGAGAAATAGGCTTCTTTCACAGTGGCTGAACACAATGGTGAAGCTGAAGCTGAAGTATGAAGCAATGACAAAATTAAATTTACGCGAACTCTATAAGGCGAACACAATGAGAAGCTGAAGCTGAAATTTTAAATTTAGCTAAAGAGCAAGTTCACTCAACTTCAACTTGCGCTTTACGCATCAGCTTCATGATGTAATTATCTTTAATTTCTTAATTTGTTTAATTTAATTTCAAAATATTTAATATATAATAATTTAAAATTAGCTTTGTTTATACTATTTATGATTTAATGATATTACCAACAACTTTCTAAGTATTATTTAAAAGACATATTGTTTTAAAATACTTACGTATACATTTCACAGGAACAAAATAGGCTAGTTCAAAGTTTCTGAACTCTCCGAGATCTATTTTTTCTCAGATCCATTGAAAATGCGTACGTTCACGTACGTATCTTTTGGATAGGTTACTTTGCCTGTGTTTGGCAAATATAAATGTTTTATATTCTTGACAGCAAAATTGACATTCCGTAGTTCATCATTGTGTTCGAGTCAGCTTCATCACTTAGCTTCAATTTTGACGTGCTTCACTTTTGCGCTTCATACTTCAGCTTCAGCTTTACAATTGTGTTCTGCCAGTAAACTTTGACTCATTTTTATTGAAAAACTTTTTTTTGTTAATTTTACGATCTAAATAATATTATAAAGAAACATGAATATTGTATTATTTGTAAAGTCAAAGTTTTTGTCAGGATCAATTTTACCAACAAAGATTTGTGACGGTACTCATTTCTTCTAAGAAAACTGCTTAATCGATTTTAATCAACAGAACGAAACAGTAGAAATTGAACTGAGAATAACGCTTGTTATTAAGTTGAATGTGGTCTCTTCTATTTTAACTTTGAAAAAGTCTACTCCAGACTATTGACTATATTCTTCTACCTTCTGAGAAAGTCAGGCAAACAAACATTATGCTTATAAGCATTATGAAAAAATTATTTGTGACACAGTGGAGAGACATGAAAATGACGGGTGACTCTGTGCGATGAAACTTATCTACAGAAAGCAGAATCACTTGCTTGGAATTAGAATGTGGAACAGCCAAAGGACACTATATGAAGATGAACACAACAAAGAAATAAAATGATAAAACCAAGGCAGTGATAACTATAAGAGAAATGGGCTTTCCAATCAGCTTGGTCAATATTTTTCTCTTATAGTGCAGATGAAAAAACACCAATCGAATTGGGGGCAACTAAGAACAGTAAATCTGAAAACAGATGTGCAGTTGCTCTAACGCATAACTGCGCGCAGAACAGCACCTAATGGTGAAAACAGATATGCAGTTGTTTCTGTGCAGTCAAAATAATTTACACAGGCTTATGTGGGACCGACCAACCCAGTTCCTTCAGGGGTTGCAGTGACTGCACGATGTCTCTGTTTCTAAATTGGCTGCCTAGTTTCGTTGCAGCCACAACAACAAAGGAAAAAAAATGTAAATAAAAGATATCTGGCATTACTGATATATACCACACTTGTTAATCAGCGTTACCGCTGTGACACTTTTGCCACCACACCACACTTTCTGCCTGAAAGTGAATCAATTATTCTTCATCACAAACGAGATCCTACAGTCTTAAAAGGGCCATTGATATATGGGTGGATGTTCTGGAGGAAAATGGAAGAAATCAGAGGAAAAAAATATTGAAAATGCTGCCCTATTTTTGATCCAGACAGGACACAGCCATGATCCAGAATTATTTTTGACGAGAAAAAGAAATACAAAATAGGCGGAGTTTAGTTAGAATAGAAAGTAGATGTAATAATGGGGTGTGTGTGTGTGGATTTAACGAGAGGGTTTGTGGGTGTAAGTTAACGGGCTGTATGTTGGTGTTGCTGCGATCAATGTTTTCTTTTGACGTTATAACGTAATTTTTATTGTCCGTTAACCGACTTTACAGACAACCAACTCCTTTTTTTAATAAAAAAAATTCTTTTCAAGTATGAAAGGTTCAAATACTTATCTTTTATCCATCATTAATACAGAAAGATCATATGACGGGGAAAATAAAGTGGCATGTGCATCCGATGACCAACACTATAGCGGAATAATAATACAAAATTGCACGGAATAATCATAAAATTATTTCTTATTATGATGAACAGCCGCGAAAGCCTAAAAATTTAGCGGAAGTCTGAAAAACCCCAAGGTAGCCATTTAGGCCCAATGCTATTAATTATAAATTAAAGTGTTAAAACTGTCGCATTTATGCAAGTACTCGTGATAGTGAAAACTTGCAGTGTGATCTCCTTTAGTTTTTTAAATGGTGTAAGTGTAAAACTGTTAGTTTGACAAGAAAATTGTGCTTAGTTTCCTTACTTAGCTAGATACTTTTTCGCGGTATATCGTTATCACTAGTGAGTCCTTAATGTCTAGTTTCATCAAAACTTAAGTTTGTACACATAAGTTCCATAACCAATAAAACAAATTCTGTTTTTCGGCTGGATAAAGAGGGAAGCCTGCACAGAAGCCTGTAGAGTTAGGAATGGAAACCTCGTAGTAGTTTCACAATCGGTGCTGAGTACATGGAAGGACCTTTTCTGCAGACTGTTAAACGGCGATGAAGACCAAAATCCCACTGCCAGGCAGAATGAACCATTCAACATGGACAATGACAGACAAAACTTCCGTCCACCTGACCAAAATGATGTGAGGATAGTAATATCTAAACTAAAAAAAACAATAAAGCTGCTGGACCTGACCGACTACCCGCCGAACTGTTTAAAGCGACCGAAAATTACCTGATGGAGTGCATACACCAACTCATCTCTAAAGTTGGTGCCGTGAAATAAGGCCAAACGAAATAAGGCCATATTTAGAAATATTTACAAATATGGCCTTATTTCACTTCCCAATAGTGAAATAAGGCCATATTCCAACATTTTTAACAAAGTGAAATAAGGTCTAAATGGCTTTATTGCGCTTTTAGTTCAGTTGGCCTTATGTATTTCACTATGAGAGAGTGAAAAAAAATCAAATGTGGGTGACTTTCCTGAAAGTACAAAGTAAAGTAGAAGTAATATGTGGATCAGAATTTCGGCGATTACCGAATCAGTATGCAAAGAAATTTCTTGAGATTTTATCTCGCAATCAATATGAGGTAGGTATGGGGGGCATGCTGCGCTCCTGCAAGTATGTGCGAGATTGGGTTTATGCAAAAGTTCTTTAAATCAAAAAGAAACGTTGCACATACCCAACTTTTCACCTTCTCCAAATCTTATAGTGAGCCACAGCGGGGGGGCAGCATGTTCCCATACCTTCTTCATACTAACTAATTGTTCTTATGGCCTTATAACACTTTCTTAAAGCGAAACAAGGCCATATTTGGTCTTATTTCACAAACAAATTTGGCCTTATTTCACTTCCCAATAGTTCTAAATATATTTCTAAATGTGGCCTTATTTCGATTGGCCTTATTTCACAACAAGATCCTCTCTGCCGTACTATGTGAACGCCTGAAACCTTTCGTCAGCAACCTGATTGGTCCCTATCAGTGTGGTTTCAGACCAGGAAAGTCCACAATCGATCAAATGTTCACGCTACGGCAGATCCTGGAAACTACCCAAGAATTCCAAATCGATACCCACCACCTCTTTATCGATTTAAAGGCCGCGTACGATAGCATTTATAGAGACGAGCTATACAGAGCCATGTCAAGTTTTGGCATCCCCACAAAACTCGTCCGACTGTGCAGGATGACGATGGAGAACTCTCGCTTCTCCGTCAATGTACCACCTCACAGAAGCTTTTGACGTCAAAATAGGATTCCGACAAAGTGATGCGCTATCGTGGGATTTCTTCAACTTAATACTTGAAAAAATTATAAGAAACTCGCAAGTCAATTGTAGTTGGACAATTTTTTTCAAGTCGGTGCAATTGCTAGCATACGCTGACGACATAGACATCATTGGCAGAACTCGGCGAGCTGTCACTGGAACGTTTGCTAGCATTGAATCTGAAGCGGCTAAGATGGGACTAGCAGTCAATGAGGCCAAACCGAAGTACCTGCTGTCCAACAACACCGGAGAAATGGACAAAACATCACAATAGACAAGTACAACTTTGAAGTAGTTAGGGACTTTGTGTACCTCGGATCCGCTATAGCATCTGACAACAACATCTCGTCTGAAATAAGGCGAAGAATTACTCTTGCCAATTGCTGTTTCTATGAGCTAGGAAGGCAATTGAGTACCAAAGCCCTCTCTCGTAAGACAAAGGAGACTCTGCATAAGACCCTAATCATCCCAGTCCTGCTCTATGGCGCTGAGGCATGGACTCTATCAAAAGCGGATGAAGATATCCCTAGTCGTTTCGAGCGTAAGATTCTTCGAAAGATTTGTGGCCCTACCTGCTTTAACGGGCTTTGTGGGAGAGAGTTCAACCAAGAATTATACGAGCTGTCCATCGACATTGACCTGGTCAAAAAAAATACGCATATCACGTTTAAGGTAGCTAGATCATGTAGAGCGAATGGGCAACAATGCTCCGGCTCGCAGGATCTTCGATACCATCCCAGGGGGTAGACGCAGTCATGAAAGACCTCGCCTAAGGTGGCGCGCTCAAGTGGAGCACGACCTCAACCAACTTGATGTGCGAAACTGAAAGCAGCTAGCCAAAGACCGAGCTGGCTGGAGAGGCATGTTGGTTAAGGCCCAGGTTGGTCCCGAACTGTAGCGCCCCCTAAATAAGGAAGGCAATTTTGTCATCCTTTTGCCAGCAAAAAACTTTTCTCTACTCAGGTTTTGGGCACCCCATTATTATTGTGATAAATGAAGATTAGAACAAGTGCAAGGAAGATTTCTAAGATTTGAGCCGAGAGGGTTGGGTTGGAAAGTCCCTCTGATGTTCATTTTTACATCAATGACAGGCTTAAAATTACTGACATTCTTACTCTTGTTTAAAGATGATTTTTTTAAGATTTCAGTTAATTTAAGTTTAAGACTAATATGCTTAAATACATTTCAAACTCGGCCTTGAGCATTTTAAGATTCGCTGGCAAAATGTACAACCGGATCAATTAATACCCAATTTAGATCTGAATTGTGTTTTCACTCATCTAATTAATTACAAATTGTACTTACAATCAGACTATTGCGAAATAACTTAAAAAACAAACAGGATTTCTTTACAATATTTATTTTATTCCAGTTTTTTTTACAAAAAACCCGAATAAGTAATTTATTAAATTAAATAAGCAATTAACAAATTTATTTTAATTTTATTAAAGGCGTTCATTACATCAATTTACGATGGATGGCGAGACCTGATGGACAACAAATCTGATCCACGGACGAGAGACTGGCCATTGATGAGCTCACCCTTCCCAACGATAGCAATTAGTCTGACATATGCATACTTTGTTAAGGTAAGTCAAGAAGTCAAACAATATATGAATATAGGAGCTTAAGTGTAAGTGGATGTATGTGTCCTTAAAAAGTGCAGCACATGTATCTTCATCAGTATTATTGCGAAAAGACTTTGGGTTTCTTCATTGCGAATGTCCATTTCCATGGGCGAGAACGTCCAGAAGTCCACCTAAGGCAATGGTTCTATCCATCAAATAATAAAGAGATTCAAAGCCAATTAAAGATTCTTCATCATTCAGTTTCCATCGATTTTAATAATTATGGTGTTGGTTGTTCCCTTTCTGTCTATGTTCTATTTCATTTAAACCAGTTAAAATGCATTATATAGGTAAGATATAGAAGATAGAATATTCTTCAGGTTCAAGGCCATAATGCCATGATTCTCTCCATTTGGAATCTCCCCATTAATTGAATGATGGTTTGCAAGATAAGCCCAACAGGTATTGCCGATTCAAGTGGAGGCATCTTTGGTATATGTAGTCAGAAATTTACGAGCAGTTTATGGATCAGTTTCAAGTTCATAACTAAGGGGGACACTGGTCATAGCAGCCCTTATTAAGGTTCTTATAAACGATCATTAAATTAAACTGGAAATTTATTTGACTTGTAAGAATCTTTTTATTGCCTTTTGCAATCAATACCTTGTTCTTGTTGGCTGGTAAATATTTAGCAATTCTAAAGAATTTGAATTGGAACTATAATTGTGAGGGAAATTTTCTAGAGCTTGAGGATGGTGTTTGGTGAGGAGTTGCATCAATAGTTCTGATAAATAAATTGATATTTTTTGTGGGTGAGTTGTGAGTAGTGGAATTTATGTAGACTATTGAAAGATAAACAAATGAAAATCATTTTGGCAGATAATTAAAATTATAAAATTGGGGATTCATATCATATTTATAAAACAAGTCTAAAGTTATTAGAATCTAGTAAAGCAATCCATATTCATGTGGTGCGCCTTAAGAATAAGTCTCGATGAGCATTCCTAGCGGTGCGAGTATTATGGGAAAAACTTTTTAAGAGGAGGTATGAAGGTGGTTATTTCGCTAGAGCATTGTTTCTATAAAGCGATAGAGACAGGAAACATTTCGACAATGTTGAAGCGAATCAAATGTTTCTGGTATGCTCCTATTTAATTTGTGGTTCACGCAGCTAGAACAAAAAGTTGTTTTGTTTCCTCGATGTGCCACTCATGGATAGTGGCATAAGGTAGGTTATGTTTTAACGAAAGAAGACAGTATTGAATTCTTGAAGCATTAAATTACACTCGGCTTATAAGTCCCTATTTATCAATGCCGGCAAGATTGGAATTCAATGAGTTTAACCTACGCTGCCGTTGCAATTCCATATTCCACATGCAAAGAACGGGGTAGTGAATCTGGACCAATATGAGGGACCTGGCTTCCTTCCGCTTTGGAGCAGGACATGCTTTTAGCTTCTAAATAAGGTTTTCAAAACATTTTTTTTCTACATGGCAGTACTAACTTAGTGTGTTATGTAATTTTTTTTCTAAAATTGTATACTTAATGTTGAGGCTTCCGTGGATTTTCTAGTTTGTTATTCGATCACACAGAACAGAACAGAGTCCGGCAAGCTTTTTTGTTGACCAAACCCGCACGATGAAGGACAATCATGGAGATGTACAAGCAAGTCAAAAACTCGTACATCTCTATGATCGTGTGCGTTTGATGTCGTTCCACATATTTATGGCAGTTTTACTTGTTGACACCGCCATTCATCAGGAATTGCGCCTCTTCGCTAAAGATGAATTTTCGGCCAAAATTTGGTTCTTTCTCAAACGAGAAACGTCTAAGCTCAACCCTAAAAAATCTTAAAATTTTCATTCTTCCATTCGTTAGTGGTATTACACTTAGATGTTTTTGCCTTCTTTTGACTGTGCCTACAAGCTTGAAATGTCATCTCATTAAAACTTCGGATAAGTATGAGTAAAACACAATGAATGATATACAAAAGAGACAACACTAATTGAGGGTGTTGTAGGATGGAACGTAGGAAAGATTGTCACCTTTTCTTTTATTCTGAGCCCATAAACAGAGCACGCTCCGAGCTAGCTCCGATTGAAAAAAAAAGAAACACAAGCTGAGCGCTCAGAGCGCTCCGAGTTAAACAAGAAACACGGATCTTTTTTTGACAAGTCAAAGCCCTGCTCTGAGCTTAAAAAGAAAAACGCCTAATATGTTTGTTCTATGGTTCTAGGTAGGATTTGCATCGCTTGTTTTAGACATTCCTTTTGCTCGTCTTCTTTATTCCTCGGCATTGGCTGAGTTCACCATTTTTTCCGGATTTTCAGTTTCGGAAACCAAAACCACGACTACATAGGTTACCTTAAATTCGAAGCAAAAGAAAAAGATAGTCAGCAGTTTATTACATGAAATTTTGTTTCCATGTTTGACAACCAGTTGATTTCAAGCGGTATAAGAAGTTGGTTTCTTATACCGCTTGAAATTGGCTTCTGGCAGTCCATATCTATTAGGTCCATGTAAAAGTGAATAATAAACATTTTTTTGACAGACGCCACCAAAACAATGTGACCGCCAAAGGATACCAGGCCCAATTGCAAAACCCATCACATTTCTTCGCCGTAAAATCGAAAAGCTTACGAGGTTTGTTTCATGAACGCTCTTATTCGCAAATGCCGTAAAATATGCCTTTACTAAATCAGCTGTTTGTTAAAAATCATGACTTAAATAGGCAATTAAACGAAATTTGTAGATTTGTATGAGCAAATTGTTTTACATATATGAAATAATAATGTTGGAGTTATTGGGAGAAAATTAAGTTTTATATATGAAATTGTTTTAGATATAGTTAAATGTTATAGTACCATTGCATACAGTTTACGGTGGTTACGACGTTTTGGACCAAGTTTACAACACAGACTCATAGAGCTTATGATTTGTCACAAAAGATTTTCCATACACATTTTGACAGGTAGTTTACGATATCGTTAACTTCCCGACGTTTGCGATGATTTTACGATATTCACATTGGCTACAACGTCTTATTTTAGCCTAATACGCTATTCCCGTAGCGGCAGCGCTCAATGAAAATTCGAAACAAGAAAAGAAAAGGTATTTTCATTTGTCTCATTAGGTAGAAAAGTAACCAACAAATTTTAGGACACCTTTAGACTTTCTCTTATTCTATACGTTTAACTATCAGCTGTGAACCAGGTGTAAAATCGGCTAAGGTTATACGTGAAAGTCACATTTCTGATAGTCACATGTGATCATATTAAATTTTCAGTCTGCGTAAAGTGATTAGGTGATTACTATGAAAATTACAAATTCTGGCATCACCTAACGCAGACTGAATTTTTTATTCTGACAAACATTTATCATAATCACCTTAGCCGATTCCTACCCAGCTTTGTTTCATAATGCTAATTACAACAACAGAAACATATCTAATAATCTAATCCATAGGATAAAATTGTGAATTCGGTAATAAATTCATACTTCGCCATTTTTATAGAAAATCATGTGTTTAGAGTTTCGACATTTTTTAATGTTCTTTTAAAAACATAATGGTGGTACGACAAATGCGCCATCTACTTGCTACTTTTGTCAATGAATACATTTAACTCGTTAGAAAAATAGAACTACTACGATATAGTCATCGTTGCTCCATTTTGCTTCCATCTTCAAATTTAAATATTTACGCCACACTAAAACCTAGATTTTTTTCGTAAATAACCCGTCTATTAGAAAACTCAATATCTTGTTAGATTTTTTTCAATACGTTGAGCTTAAAAGTTTGTTCCTGCAAGGTTTTTAACAAAATAAAATAATATAAAAAAAACTAAAAATATTTAATGAAAAAATTGAGAACGTAAAATAAAAACTGAATTTCCTGAGGAGAAGTCGTCTTGAAAAACCTGTGTTTAACAAGTTATACTCGTACCTCTTCCTATATATGAATACAGAACTGCTGTGTCATAAATGATGCAAACTGTCATTTTATTGAAATAAATAAAATCCACAAAATTACAGGTTACAGTTCTAGGGAATTGCAATATAAATTGATTCAAAAATAAAAATATTTTCACGATAATTTTGTACGCAGTAATTTGCTATTTGGTTTTGTATTTCTCATTAACTAATCAATGTCAGTGTAATTACACCACAAAATGAAACAATAGGATCAAAAGTGTAATTGACATATTAAAACAAAAAAAGTACCAAATCTTCTTTCCAAACTAGATATCAAATTAAATTTTGAGATAATTCTCTTATATTAAATAATAATTCTTTTGGAAATTACTTTCAAAAAACCAGCTCCTTTCTGTCATTAAAATTAACCATATATACTGACAAATATTTATTACGTTCTTCCAATCTAAATTATCCCCTGAACTATATCACTGAATAACTAAATTGACTTATAATTATGGAAAAAAATAAACGGCTTTTGTTTAAAAAACAAACATTTTTTTTTCCAAATTTCAGGTTCTTGGTCCAAGATTAATGGAGAACAGAAAACCTTTCCAACTGCGAAAAGTATTGATTGTTTACAATTTTATTCAAGTGTTATTCAGCATGTTCTTATTTTATGAGGTAAGTAAATACGTATAAATTTTATGATCAATTAATAATATTTTATTCTTTTACCACAATTCAGGCCGCCCAAGGTGGATGGCTCAATGGATACAATCTGAGGTGTCAACCAGTTGATTACACAAACAGTCCGAAGGCCATAAGGGTAAGTCTGCATCAAGACAAAGATATGTCCTAAAAATATCCAGGTTATTTGTCATGATTGTCTTTATTAACATTAATATTCATATTCATCAATTAATCACACGGTGGACTTTGGTTTTGGGTTAAAATCCCTGTTTCCAAGGCATCATCGGCTGAAAGGCTTAAGTTCATATGCAGTGATGGGCACAAGTTTGTTGAACTTTCATCGAGCCCAAAAACCTCATCCGTATTACGATCGCTGGCTCACTAATTTGACAAACATGATTTTTTTTGTATTTATTTTAAAATATCTCACGTCAGAATATTTGGACCCAAAATTATGATTGGACTCCTCATATTTATTTGAAGACTCTATTTGTTATTACTTGAGATGCAGGAACCTATGTTTGAAGAAGTCCGAAGTTCAATTCCGCGATGAATAGAAATTGCTTTCAGTTTGTAATGAATAATGTTAGCTCTTTAATTTATTTGCACATAGTGAAAAAAAAACAAAAAAAGAGAATAGAAACTCCGTTGTAAAAAAGAAAAAAACCAGCAGCAGAAATATCTTTTCAAAAGCTCACTCACAAATTAAAAATAGAAGATAATTTTTTTACGGTTTTATTCCTCTAATCTTATTCACATTTACAAACAGTCTTATTTCTTACAATCAGCTCTTATTTGATAACACTTAGTGCTGCCGTTTCTAATTTATTTCTTATGATTTTTTTTCTCACGAACTATTTATAAATTAATAAAGTGTGGGTATGCCCTTAACACATAGTGCACCCTCTACAACTTCCAATAGATTGTGTACTTTTCTAGTAGTTTCAATTTGAAGCTTCCTGTAAAGACCTTAATTTTAACAGGACAATAATTTTTAAAATTCATCAATTGGTGTTTCTTTATTTTTTATTAAACTGGAAATGTCGCTTTTTAGTTAAATCATTGAACGGCAGCATTTTTAACTTTAAACATTCCTTGCGTTCGAGGATGCAGTTTTCTGATTATATAACGGGTGATTTTTTTGAGGTTAGGATTTTCATGCATTAGTATTTGACAGATCACGCGGGATTTCAGACATGGTGTCAAAGAGAAAGATGCTTAGTATGCTTTGACATTTCATCATGAATAGACTTACTAACGAGCAACGCTTGCAAATTATTGAATTTTATTACCAAAATCAGTGTTCGGTTCATTCACCGTAACGTTGCGTCCAACAGCATCTTTGAAAAAATACGGTCCAATGATTCCACCAGCGTACAAACCACACCAAACAGTGCATTTTTCGGGATGCATGGGCAGTTCTTGAACGGCTTCTGGTTGCTCTTCACTCCAAATGCGGCAATTTTGCTTATTTACGTAGCCATTCAACCAGAAATGAGCCTCATCGCTGAACAAAATTTGTCGATAAAAAAGCGGATTTTCTGCCAACTTTTCTAGGGCACTGATTTTGGTAATAAAATTCAATAATTTGCAAGCGTTGCTCGTTAGTAAGTCTATTCATGATGAAATGTCAAAGCATACTGAGCATCTTTCTCTTTGACACCATGTCTGAAATCCAGCGTGATCTGTCAAATACTAATGCATGAAAATCCTAACCTCAAAAAAATCACCCGTTAGTTCTGGTGTTGTGTTGGTAGCATTCACATTTGTATCCTATGAATGACATGGCTCTTTATTATTGTAATTAGCATGGAGAAATACAGCTGATATGAGAACATATGGAAACAGAGTAAGAATCTAAAGGTATCGTAAAATTGTTGGATACTTTTCTGCCTGATTAGAACAGTTTACTGTCTTTTGTTTTTGGTTTGGAATTTGGCCAGGTTCAGCTTGGGTTTGTTCGTTCACAATTTCGAATTTATGGAACTGCCTGAAAGTCCTGTTTTTTTTTATTTTTTTTTAAGGCCCAACTATTTAAAATTTGGCAATTTTTTTATATCGCTCTTCTTGTGGTTGATCTCAAGAAAAAACATGTATACAAGTATACAAGACAAACATTTGAGGCTGTTTCTGGCAAGTTGCAAGAAGCAATTATAGACAATCTTCGTTCTGACGATGCTTCTGATACATAGCTTATCGTTCAGTTTTGACACCAGCTTAATCTTACGAGTTCGTTATGGTTAGCTCTTTAAGGCATGTATGCTACGTTTCCAACTGACGATAAACTGAGATCTCAAATCTCAAATATTCCCCAAACCTCCTCGAAATCACTACGTTAGCCATACAAACTTTAATTTACTTAGATCGAGGTTTCAAATTAATCTACTCGAAATCTACTCAAAACGTAAATGTTGAACGCACTCACCTTCCATTTTCTAATTAATTTGGCATTCTTAGAAAAAACCCGATACACTGAAATTCTGAATTGATACATACAAACCGCCATCTCGGTATTGTCTGACGTCACAATTATCTTTTATAATTATTTTATTTCATGCATGCTCATAAAGGCCCAACAATTCGCGAAAGTAAAAGGAAGCTACTGTCAAAACCGAACAAAAAGTTTCTTTCCGATCTTTAAATACTACAGCTGGCCATTAGAAATCATAAGTATTTGTCAAGTTGTTTGCTTCGTTTTCACTCTTTTTTTTTTGACAATAACCCTTGTCGGCAGCATGCAATTAGGTGATGTGATTCTTATTTCCTTCTTGACAATTTCCGGAAAAATAATTTCAGAGTTTCGTGTGAAATTACGGTAATTCTAATTTTTCAATCACATGTATTCGTACTGTTTCGTACGGCATCGTACGTTCCAGTTCTTCAATTATGGTTGGGCCTTAAGAACCACGCGTAGGTAAACTAATAAAATATGTTTCTTTTAGAAGCGGAGAAATTGGTTTTATTTGAAAGATAATGTTTTGTCATTAATGTTTTAATATGATTTTGACCATTTGGCCCAGCATAATGATAATGGTGGAGTCTGGAATTCTTATTTTCACATACCTACTCTTCGCAGTAGGCTGTAGAACGCCAAACAATGCGTCAAATTTTGGCTTCCAAATGCTTAATTGTTTCTGGTTTATCGGCATAGACATGCAAGCTTAATCGTGTCAAATCACACGAATGTGGTGGCCAGTTCACACGGCCATTTTTTTAAACCACATATCAGCAACATTAGCGCCTTGCATGTGAAACATGTAAAATATAGTACATAATCATATATCTGTACCGCTCATCGCTGGCCATCGTTTCATTTTTAAAGACATTTAGACCAATTATTCCACTGGCCGTTAAAGCGCACCAATCTTTAAAAAGACGCTTAAATTAAATTTACCTCGTTGAATTGATGAACAAATATATTGATTTTCATAGATTCATGTTTGTTTTTCAGTTAAAATTCATTTCCTTCTGAAGTGTTAAGTTACCTAGTTCAGAATTAAATTTCTAAAATTACAAGTCATTTTTAAAGTTTTCGTTTGATCTGATATATTATCGCTAACACGTCTAGACTCTGAGGTCTTCCTAACAAAAGGCAGTTCTAGTTACTAAGTATCTAAATCCATTCGAATATTTACTCTTAAATAGTGCTAAATCAACCGTCTCAAAATCATCGATACTTAATTTCATTACATTACATCATTTTCGTAATAATCTGACGTATGTCACAAAATAAACTACAAATCTAACAAATTGTACTAAATGCAAATAATAAAGCTTAACATCCGTTATCATGGTGGCATGTGAAAACATCAAATAAATAACACCCAACTGTCGTTGTTTGTACACATGTAATTTTTACTTAACGTAATGCTCTTTAGAACTTCAAGCATCAACAAATCCCAATTCACACTTGAATACTGAATTTGTTATTAAAAATCTATTTTTACATATATATTTTTTTTAATAGGTAGCATCCGGATGTTGGTGGTACTTCTTCTCAAAATTCACAGAATTCTTCGATACGTTTTTCTTTGTGCTACGTAAACGTTACGATCAAGTCTCCACACTTCATGTCATCCATCATGGAATCATGCCGATGTCAGTTTGGTGGGGAGTAAAGTTTACACCTGGCGGTCATAGTACGTTCTTCGGTTTCCTCAATACATTCGTTCACATCATTATGTACACATACTATATGTTGGCTGCCATGGGACCAAAGGTTCAGAAATATTTGTGGTGGAAGAAATATTTGACAGTTCTGCAAATGATCCAGTTTGTTCTGGTTATGGTACATTCTTTCCAATTGTTCTTCAAAAATGAATGCAACTATCCCATTGGATTTGCGTACTTCATTGGCGCTCATGCAGTTATGTTCTACTTCCTGTTCTCGGACTTCTACAGACAAGCTTATCTTAAGAACGAAGCGAAAGTAAGTATATTTTATGACTTTAGCGAAACTAAACAAATAGAAATGTTTGTTTTGTTTTTTATTTTTGAGTAGCTTTTAAGGTGTAACAGTAAAATTAAAATATTTACTGACAGTTAATTGACGTTTAAGCAATCACGCTTCTGATAATTTACAAATAGAATGACAAATCGTATTTTTGTAAATTTTGTTTGCTTGACGTTTACGTCAATTGAAAATAATGAAAAAAGAAAAATGGCTACGTTCAACTGTTAATTAAAGTATGTTCTTTGACAATCAATAAGCCATCTTGTAGTTTTATTCTACCTTAGCTGAACACGGGTATAAGCATTAATAAAAAAATAGTCTATTTTCATATAGCTATTACACTTAAAGACCCAACCATAATTTAAGAATTGGAATGTACGCTGCCGTAATGCCGTACAAATACATGTGATTTGTATAACCAACCCGAAATGACTTTGATAAAGTTTCGTTCATTTTTATTTCATGTCAAAAATACTTGTATTTTCTTTATGGTCAACTTATGTATTGGACAGAACGGAAAGAAACTATTGGTTCGGTTTTGACATTAGCTTCCTATTTCTTTTGCGTATTATGGTTGGGCTTTAACTACTTTGGACATGACAAGAAATAGATACACTGACAACAAAAATGTAAACTTATTTTGTATACATAATTTAAACATTTTTCTTTTTTTTGCAGAAGGAAAAGATAGCCGCTGAAAATCTCCATATAAATGGCTTCGCCAATGGGGTGATCAGCAAGCTGAAAGCAACCGAAGCCAATGGCAATACCATGAAACATTTCATCGACGGCATTAACTCAACGACGTCGGCGACGACGCGGCACCGAACATATGGCGGTGGGCCATCGAATAATTAGAACATTAAAAAAGCCGTTGTACTAAAATAATTATTTTAAATCTTAAAGCAAATTGTTCGTCATAATTTAAGTCTTTTTTCATAATAATTGTAGAAATTATATAAACAAAAAAAAATACATGCCCTCACACATACACCATAATGCATAATATAATGAAAATTATGTTATTTTAATATTAAGTCAACTGCGTAAACGAATTATTAGAGAGTTAAGAGTGACAAAGATGAAGTTCAATAAAAGAAAATAGAAATAAAATTAATGATTAATAACTGAGTTGCTTTTTTAGTTTTATTTAACGAACCAAAAGTACAATAAATTTAATAACGCATAACTAAGCATCTACTGCATCATATTTCTTAAAACAAGATGATTAACTACAATAAATATGGGTTATGTTATGATTTTGACAGAAGCTGAACCATCCCATCACCAATCGAGCAAAAAATTATATATTATATATTTGGTATATAATACCAAATTACTATGTGTTTGGCATTACCGCTCAAGTTATCGAGCAACCTAGTACCATTTTTGGCATTTTCACATAAGTCAACAAGCTATTTTTTTTCGATAAATTTAAATCATTGTATATATTCAAATAATTGTAAAATGTTTACCTTTTTTTTAAATCACTCTGCAACTAAAATTATTTAAAAACAAAATTCAGAATAGAACAAAATTCGATTATCCTTATGGATTAAATTAAAAATTAATTTCAACGAAATTTGTTAAATATACGATGTAATTGAATAGGTACAACACTAGTACAAATATGAAGGCTAATTCCAATCTGTCAAATATAAACGCTACCCATAAAGGATGGAAGGGCACGCAACTTTCTCGTAATTTTTTCATTGCCAGCTCCACCAGAAGCCATCAGATGAC
Source organism: Platycheirus rosarum (assembly GCA_963971375.1). Taxonomy (NCBI): domain Eukaryota; kingdom Metazoa; phylum Arthropoda; class Insecta; order Diptera; family Syrphidae; genus Platycheirus; species Platycheirus rosarum. The sequence goes on from OZ020509.1 coordinate 92,523,714, forward strand.
AAATGTTCGTCCGTAAAATTCTGTCATGACCGAGGATCTTCGTGAATCATTCCTAAGCAAGTTCTTTTCTGTTGTGATGTGTGAGCCCCTTTAGGCATTCGTCAACAGCCTTATGGGAAAGTCTGAAACAATCTAAGAAGATCTAGGAAAAATTCTAGGAGCTCCAAATCGACGGCCGAATATGACAGCATGTATAGCGAGTGGAGCTCTATAGAATAAAGGCCCAACCATAATACGCGAAATTAATAGAAAGCTAGTGTCAAAACCGAACGAAAAGTTTTATTCCGTTCTGTCCAATACATAAGTTGACCATAAGCCTTAAGAAAATACAAGCATTTTTGACATTTCACACAATATAGGCTTGAAAGCGTACATTACGTACAGAAATAAAACTGAACGAATTTTTATCAAAGTCATTTCGGGTTGGTTATACAAACACACATGTTTTCGGACTGTTTCGTACTGCAACGTACGTTCCAATTCTTCAATTATGGTTGGGTCTTAATGTCCAGCGTTGACATCCCTGCCAAACTCATCCGTTTCTGCAGGATGACGTACGCCGTTCCATCGAGGTCCGTAAAGCCATCAACAAGACTTGATGTAAAAAAGTCTAAGATCATCATCATTAAAAAAAAAAATATTGCAGAAGAGCACTATGTTTCAGAAGCACACGTCTAATTTGGAAGAACATATAGCGTAATGTCAGTAACTTGGAATTTTAAAGCATTAAAACGAAAGCGTCCAAGATTGATTAAGCTGTAAATGAGGCAAATCCAAGTATATCTCTGATACCACACCGGTGGTACGGTGCAGTAGAGGAAGACGGAGATTTAGGTGTTGAGCTCAAGAAGAGTGGAAGAGGACCTCGGCCAAATTTATGTGCGAAACTGGAAACAGCTTACCAGTGAACTTTTGATTAAGGCCTAAGTGAACCCCAGACTTATTGTTTTTTTTTTTTTTTTGGCGGTTAACCGAAAGCGTGTGTCATCATTGAATAAAATTACGATAAATTTCTTGTAAACGTTTCTCTTGCTCAGATCTGTTCATTAAAGTTCTCTTAACCAAACTATTCAACCGCAAAACAACCGAGAACAGTCAAATCGGCTTTCGACTGTCACTGAAAACAGTGTAGCCAATCTAAACATCAACGCGTTTAACACAACTTTCATGAGTAAACAATGTATAGACTTAGTGAATCATACGTGTCCGATCTTCGCTCTTGTCAAGATCAAATGGTTCCTTTGCATAGCTTTCTAACTATTCATTAGATTATTTTATTTAATACAGAATTTGTATAGCCCGTGTTTTATGGTGAACGGCCGTTGCATATATCTATTATTGTACAATATTGACCACTGCCTGTGGAAAGACCGTTTTAACCTAAAACTTCTTCCGTAATTCAACTCAGTTGATAGAATAGTTATGATTATGGAAAAAGTCAAATCCCTGTTAAACTTTTTATAACAAATGTTGTTACTAAACATGATATTCCTCAGTAATTTAAATTCAAACAGAAGAATTATAACCGCCAAATATCTGTTGCCTAGTTGAAACTACTACAAAATACTTTTAGGCGTTTCTTTAAACAAATTGGAAATTTAAACGTTGTATACGTATATGCTTTATTGGAATGCAATGGTGTGACCAAGGGTGGTTAAGAGTTTTGTTTGAATTGAGTTTTCAGATTTTGTCGTTTAAACAAAAAGGCTTAAACTTTTTGCAACTATAACGGTTAATTGCCAACATGACTTGGAGAAAATATATAAGAGTGTGCTTGGTAACGGAATGTTGTTATAATTTTGTTGTGTAACCTTAATGTAATGAGCTGAAATTTTATCTCAAATCAAATGGAATTCAACTGCGACGATTTTAAACGAAGAAGACAAATTCCTTACTCGAACGTTACTGAGGTTTATGATAAAATGTTAAAAAATGTACTTTGCGTTTGTGAACGCATAAGACCCAATAGGTTGAAATTTCTGTCAAAACGTATTTTATTTGCCCAATCAGCTGATTTCGTGGTCAACTGTTCTCTACGATACCAAAGTATAGCAACAAGCGCTAGCTTGGTTTTGATATGGAAATCATATGTTTTGTTCGTTGTTATGGTCGTCAGCTGTTAATTAGCTGTTATTTAACACGTATTACAACAACAACGAACGTATTGTACAGGAAAGCTATGCGACACCGAACTTCCCCATTATGTTCTCATTCTGCATATTCCGCTTATTCAGAACTGTTTAGCAATTCGTAGGTATTTAAATCTTAAAACGTCCCCTTTTACACATCGTCATTTGCCATCGCGTGACTAAGTATTTAGACGAAGGAGTATTGGGAATTGAAGTGGGGAACACAAACACACAGAGACCGATTGTCTCATTCTCCTTTGATATCTTCATTGCTTGCTTTTTATTATTAGCTTGTTAACTATGTGCTATGTGGTCAAATGTATGTTTTGCTATAAGTAAGAGCAATAGCGTTGAATTAAACTAACGTAAAAATATAATAACTTTTTTCACACACTGTCGCGTGACGCTGATTCAACATGAACATGAAAACAAGAGGCGTGCCACAAAAAGGAATTGATGGAGAATCGGTGCTATACGACTATGTGTATTAAAGGGGACAAAATTACCCTTTGAATTCCCCCCCATAGTGTACTGGTTCAAATATCTGACCATTGTATGACAGGTATTTTATTTAAAGGCTTTTCTGATATAAAAACTAATAATAATGTTGTTTCGCAAACTGCTACTAACATAAACTAAATAATAAACTGCGTTTTGAAAGTTGGGAAGTTGTTCTAACTGAGGAGGATGCTTCTAAAGCTTACGACTCGTTCTTTAACATTCTTAAAAACTATATACGTAGGTCTGAATTCACAATTATAAAAAAGAAATCGGAAACAAGATTACAGCCATGGATAAGTGCTTATCTTTTGAAAAAAATCAAAGTCAAAAACAAAATGGGCAAATTGTGTTACAAACACCCACTTAACTCAAACTTAAAAAAACCGGTTAAGAATATGAGCAAAAATGTTAACAAAGAAATTTCCACTTGTAAGGACAACTATTACTTTTCTTAATTTCGTGATGCACAAGGAAACCCCAAAAAGGAATGGAGTATTATCAATAGACGCCAACCTTCGCAGTGTAACTCCATAGTGCTGTATGAAGAAGGAACCGAAATCGTAGAACCTGTAGACGTAGCAAATACGTTCAATAAATTGTTTAGTTCTGTGGGAAATTTACCGACCGAACCTATCTGTGGGTCGACTTGTAACCGATGTGCAAGCGTAGAACGAGTAAACATTGGTAATAGCTTCTTTTTTAATGAAATTACTGGGTTTGAAATTTTAACAACCATCTACTCGCTAAACAACTCAAAATCCTGTGGAAACGATGACATTTCGAATGTTATTCTAAAGAAAATTGCCCCCAATTTAGTTGACATTCTTGCATATCTATTCAATTTAAGTATTTATAGTGGAGTTTTCCCTGACAAACTGAAATGTGCTAATGTACTACCTCTCTTTAAGAAAGGAAATCGAAAAGAAAAAAACAACTACTCTTTGTTGATATTACAAAAGCTTTTGACACCGTTGTTCATCACATTCTTTTGGATAAATTATATGACGCAGGATTTCGTGGATTTATCCATAATTGGTTTGCTTCATATTTAAAGGACCGTATACAAAGAGTTCGTATTGGAGATTTTCTTAGTAACCCTTAGGTACTGAACGTTGGTGTTCCCCAAGGGTCTGTTTTGGGACCTATACTGTTTTTGGCATTTATAAACTCCCTGTTTTCCCTGCCTTTTACAAGTAAAGTCACGGCTTTTGCAGATGACCTTGGCATCGCATATGGTTCAACGAGCCCCCTGAATCTGTTAGGTGAACTTAATCATGACATTCACTTGCTGAGAATATGGTTTGCAACACACAGGTTAATTGTAAGTAGGAAAACCAAACTAATGTTTTTCAGTTTGAGCTATGAACTACTTCATGTTGATATTGTTTTCCACTCTTATGATTGCTAGCGTTTTAACATTAATGATTCTACTTGTACATCAGCGTCCGGAAAAGTTTTTTTAACGAAAATGACGCTTGTAGCTCGAATTGTTTTGAAATTGAAGTAGTTAAGAACTTTAAATATCTCGGTACTACTATCAACCAAAACATGAGTTAAACACAACATATATCGGACTTGAAGCAGTGCTTGCGCTCTTCCGTTAGGTGTCTCTATCGACTGAAAAAGTTTTGCTCTAAAAAGACACTTAAAACCGTTTACCATGGAATCTTCCATTCAAAATTACAATATGGAATTATTTGCTGGGGTGCATATCTGACCAATCTTAAGCCACTTCTCGTTTAACAAAAGCGTGTCATTAGAAGAATTTGTAATGCACATTGGCTCGTTCATACCATGGGTTTATTTAGGTCTATGGATATACTTCCAGCCTTGTATATGAAACCTATAGTACTACCATCAGTCTTCGAAAACTAGCGCCATCTAGTGAGTCTACATCTCCCTAAAGTTTTTCTCTGAGTGGAGACTGCAACGTAGACTTTTAGTCAGGGAAATGTACTCCACACATATGCAACGTTAGAAAAAGACAGAACGACAAGGATGTATATAAAGTAATAGCAGTCAGAAGGAAACAAACCATGAACACTTTTTCATGTTATTCCATTACAATTTTCTTCAGAATAAGCGATAATGAGAGAATGAAAGATAAAAATTTAGACAGGTATGTGAGGAGTTTTCATTTCTGCCTTGGAAATACACTGTTTTTGGGTGTTTTTTTTATAGATACAGCAACAGTACGAAATTTACCGTTTTAACGATTTTTGTTGAAATTTGATTATTGGTTTGGTTTTTTGTGTACAATTTTGAATGGTTGCCACGTTTGATTATTATATAAATTTTTTTAAGTCTGCAAAAAATTTAATTAGTTGAAGTACCTACCTAGTTACTTATTTTACAAATAAAACACATTGTTTGCAGATATTTGTACCTATGTTATTGCTTTAGAGTATCTTTACTTGTCACGTCAAATATCTAGTACTAAATCTACTACTAACTACTAAATATAGTATTTAATATACTGCTAATTAATAAATCTAGTACTAGATCAACTACTAAGTACTAATTCTAGTACTAAATATAGTACCAAAACTACGATAGTACTAAATTCTAGTAATAATTACTAAAAATCTATAACCAAAATACTATTGTACCAACAACATAGTACCAACTGGCACCAGTTTTATATTTGACTAACGTTCGAGATTGAACATATATTAAAACTTTAAACAGTAGAATCCGAATATGGCAACATTGGTAGTTGATTTTGGTATAAGAAATACAGAAAATACAGAAATAACAAAATTTAAAAATGCAAAATCCAAAAAATAATTGGTTTGTTTACGAAAAATCAAAGGGAAATCCAATTATTTTTGTTTTCCTTACTCAACAATACCATATGGTCTAGTGTCACTTTTTGAACCTTTCACTCGTACTTATTATTCATTATTTCTGCCTATTCTTGTACTCATTCTAACTAAAGACTTTTTTCAAACAAACCATACAACCTACTCTTTCATCATTATATTTCTTTCTACTCTCCAAAACCCATACAAATGTATATCGTGTTAACAGAAAAAGCTACTGCAGCGACGCTGCGGCTCTACCTCGCTTTACTAGAAGCTGCCTCATGATACTGCTATAGGTTTCATATACAAAGCTTCCAGTGAGACGTTTATTCTTTTTTAAAGTCTCTAAGATATTTTTTGTAAGAGCTGGCTATATGCAAACTCTAATTTTCCATTCGCGTTACTTGCGCAGCTTAAATCGCCATGTTGTTGAAATTCCAGTTTTTCACACCACTCATTACAGAAATTCCTACCCAGTTGTATCTTGTAAACTCTTTAATCGTCTTCCTCTTGAAATAAGAATACTATGAAATCAAAATAAATTCATAAACAAAGTTAAAGCATTTCTACTTCATATTGTGACAATTATATAAATGTATTGCTATTTAAAGAACTTGTAAAAAAAAAAAATATGTCACCTCACAATGTTAAATTTTGTTTTTCTTTTTTATGAAGTGACATCTAACACTATTTATCGCTTTTATAAGCAAAATAAAAAATGTCACTAACTATTCTCTATTGTATAATATGAAAATTTCCAATGTAAATTATTGTAACTAGGTATTTTTTGTAAAAGAGAATAATGAATAAATAAAAAAAAATTAAAAAAACCAATGATAATATCTACCAGTATACTATCAAAATTCAATTACACCACTAGATAGCTAAAGAATTAAATAATTTATTACGCTATGTAAGAACTGTCATACATCGTGCAGGGAGGAGCGGAAAGCGCCGCCATTTTGAGGTCATTTTGCTGCGTATCGAGATTTCTGTTTGGTATAACATTTGACTCGGAGAAATTACGACGTTCGTTCTAGTTTCAATCGTTAGCTCTTGACAAAATCTAACTATTTTAGATAAAACATTAGTGTATTATTGTGACTGTGACTATAATAAGGTGTTAAAATATAAAAAACTATAACAAAATATATAATGTCAGCCTATACATGTCAAAAAGCCAGATCGAGATACAAATATCGTATACGGTTGGAAAGGGCTTCTCAAAAGCAATCGAATGGTACCAAAGTACCAATAACACCATATGACCGATTGAAGCAGTACCGGCAATCTAAAAAAACATGGGAACCTGAAGGACTTCTTAGTGTTCAAACATGATTTTGACGTAGAATACATAAATAATAATAATTTTGTATATAGAGAATATCACCTATTACCAAACGTATTCACGTACAACATACAGCCGTGTCCATTACACAGCCACACCCTTTTTTTTCGTGTTCGAGTTTCTGAGAAAACGGAAAACTCAAAAACTTGAGGTAGCTAAATTATGTCATACATTTTGTGTGCTTTGAGGTTTAATCATGAAACACAGTAGTCCAAAATTTCCTGACTTTGTCTTCGCTTACAATATTCCTAATGTCGGTTGTTTTGTCATTCTTCTTTTTGACATATTCTTTCTTGGCGATGGAGCCGTCATAAGCGATGATTCTTTATCCCTGCAGCGAGCACTTGACGTATGGGTGGAAGTTTTGGAAGGAAATGTGTACTATATTACTATTACTGTGTACTAAATTACTGAATACATTTTTTCCAAAATTTGATTTCATTGTTGAATGTTGAGAGCAAATAGCAACACTTCTAAAAAAGTTAAAAAACTGTCAAATGGACGGTATTTCCCTTTTGAAATGGAGCGTGATGCCGAAGTTTTACATTTATGAATTCGACCATTTATTTGAATGAAACAGTGCTTCCCAAATGCGGAAATTTTAAATATCTGGGGTCTTTGATTATTATTAATACCGAAGCAACTTGCGTAAGCGTAGGGTGGATGAAGTGGAGGGAAAACTTTGCTATTTTCTGTGGTCCAAAAATGGCCCCTAAGCTGAAAGGCAGGCTTTACACTGCAGCGAAAAAAAAAACTTTTAAAATTGAAACTTATTTGCAAATAAATATATTTTTCGAGGAAGTAGGTGTTTTTTCATGATAAAGTTAGGATATCAATTCCTCTTGGTATTAAATAATGCAATTTTATAAGAAAGTAATAGAAACATTCCTGATGTTCGAAAGCACTATAGAGTATAAGCACCAGCGTATGAATGTACGAGTATCTGTCCAAAACCGAATGGAAGAATCATATAAACTAGTTTCATAAAATGAATGGACTCTGCCGCCTATTCAGACTATTCACAGTATTACGGCTGACGTTGTAGATCACCGAAATCCTCGATCAACTCTGTATCAGCGCTCGAGCCTCGGCTATCTAAATAATGAAGTGCCTCAGGCGGGATGAAAACACGTACACGTCTTGGGAGTAGTAGGCCCGAAAGTTTGGCTATTTGTCGAAGCCATCGCTCTCGCAACGTGACTCGCGTCAGCTTGATAAAAAAGTTATCTGCCCATCCTGTTTTGTTAGTCCCGTCGTAAAGAACATCGTTTGGAAAATATCTTGTGTACTCCGGCTGTGGTGTTTTTTGTAATACAATTCCAACTCACTGGATAATATGCAATATTCAGCGCTTTGTCAAACACTGTTCTGTATATCTGCATGTCTATTACCTCCTGAGAAAGATGTCGCAATACGATGCAGGGTACACTATCGCGACATCTCTTGATTTCTTTTTCTTAACCAATTCGAAGATGACTTTGTAGAGTGTAGTTTCAACTCCAAAATATTCAGCCCACGGTCATAGAGAAACTTTTATTGAAATATTTAAGGAGAATCTGCCTTGGCCTAGTACGAAATCAAATTATGTTCGACACTAGCCCTCCTGAGTACACTAGCGGAACAAAAATTAAACCTCAATTTTGACATTTCATCCAGTAATCCCAGACTTTGATAGCAGGTTCTCCCACGTTGGCATGTTAAAATTTCCTATTTTCTCTCCGTGTTATTTAGAATATCCCACAATTAAACCACCAAGTAATAAATAAAAAAAGCACTCATGGATTTATTGCAATTAGTTTTTTATAGCTTGGTAAATTACAAGTTCGCAAAATCTTTTTAGAACCTAAAGGCTATAATGGTTGGAATGGCGCGGACGGGCCCGTCTGTAAATGAGCAAGAACAAGTAATTCGTATCTTGTGCCCCAAATGGCGGATTGCTCCGTTTCGTCAAGTTTCTATGAGTTTTACTTACGGATGTAAACTGCAGTAGCGAGCGCATTTTACGGACGAAAACTTGAGAGCTGGCTTCTGATGGTGTTTGTAATGAAGAAAAATTGACATATACTTCCGCGGCATTCCGTCCATTATGGGTAGACGTGCTCATTTGACAAACGGATTGGAACGTTTCGGTCGATTTTGACACTAGCTTCCGTTTGCTTCCGAACATTATAGTTAGCCCTTAAACTTTGTTGCAATTTTGGACTGTCATACTGCAAACTTAACAAAAAGCCTTAAGGTGTGTCCACACCAAAGAAACATTTTTTAAAACATTTCAGAAACATTTAAAAAACCTTTCAAAAATGTTTTTTAAATGTTTCTGAAATATTTTTTTTTACATTTCTGAAATGTCTATCTGTTTCCCCTTCCGAACGGAAATCTTTCTTTATTTTCATGCATTTTAGTCTAGTTTACTTAAAAGAAACATTGCCTTTTAGAACGCAACTGGAATTTGGACATAAGTAGTTTGAAGAATAAGAATGATAGAAAAAAATGTCAAAACACCTTATCTAGTGCCTTAGTAGTGTTTTATTTGATCATAATTCATTAATTTCTTTTAAAAAACTTAATAAAATCAGCAATATTTGAAGAGATTTGAACATAAACTAAAACCCCTTTTGTTCTACGAGATTTAAAAAAATCCCTTTTTTCCTTCTAGTGCTTTCAGCTTGTCTTAGGCACAAACCAATAAAAAAACGAAGATGTCCACTGCCAATGCCATCAACCGATGAAAATGACATTTTAGATAAGTCTATTGAAATTACACGCATCTACATCTTCATCTGCATTGACATCTGCAAAAAAGAGGACACACAATACATGCGATAGAGAGGGGAGACCAAAATGCAGATCATCGTCATGTGTGAAGATTATCGGAAGTATGAATGCGAAGATTGCAGATTATAGTGAAGATGAACATGTTTTATTTGTTCGGATGACTTTGTTCGCTAGTATTTTTCAATCAATGTTAAACATCGCATTTAAAAAAAAAAAAAAACTTACAAGTTTTTATTCTGATCCGTCCATTTTATTTATATATTTGTTTTAAGTTTAGTTCGAAATATTATTTTGATTAATTTGCACTTTAAAATAACTATGCATTTCATATTTTTCCATATGCGCTGACAATTTATCAGTATCGTATAACGTGCTTTGAAATAGGCACAATAAACTACTTGTATGCTTGCGGCCGTCACATGTATTTTTTCTATGCATACATAAATTATTTGAGCGAAAAATGGACATACTACAAATTTATTGCATCAGAATGTGGATTTACATATATCTTCGTTCTCTAGGAAATGCAAATGGCACAGAATATTTGATTTCCTTATTTTATTTGTTTTATATATTGATAATAATTGGTATCTTTTCGTTTTGTCTATGTTAAATGTACTTTGAGAATGTATTGAATTGGAACAATTGAATGTGCCCAAGAACATGTCAAAAAGTTATAGTAACTGGCTGAGCACAATCCAAAAGCGGAACTGCATTACGGAGACGGAGTACGAAACAGCTTTCAAATTTGTCGTACGTACCAATTTCAATCGGAACACAATGCACGTACAGTAACTTTGATATTTGAGTTTAAAAATGGATTACCAAAAAGAAATGATAAAAGAGAGAAGAAACTTTTTTGCCACGAATTGAAATATCACCAAGAAGAATGGAATCATCTGGTTGCTTTCCAGTTTTTTTCCTAAAACGGAATTTAATATTGTCAACAAGGGTTACTGATGACGTAAAAATTCGGAAAGGTATTATCTTATTTTCTTGTATCATGATTCAATATCCTTTTATCGAATCTCTTTAAAAGTCTTACGAAATTTCATTTTTTTCGTGACTAAATAAACAGAGAAAACATCCACCTCTACAATTAAAAATGAAAACTAATAATATTTCCAAATCGACGTTGTGTCTCCACCTTAATGATATCCAAACTATTCTCCCGTACTGTACGATAATATCCAATTGTCAGTTCTGCCACCACACACACACCCAAACACAAACAATTATACAACAACAAAAAACTCCGTCCGTCTCTTTTTTATCCAATTTTTTTCTAATGCTTCTGCTACTCCCGCACACGCAGCACACATTCCACAGGCGATAAAATAGTTAACCTTTGGACACTTGCTGCCGTTTTCTTCCTTCCTCCCGTAACAATACAATTGAATTCATCATACCATCGCATCGTCTCGAAAAAAAACCCAACCTGTGGTCGTCCGTCGCGGTTGATTCGTCTGCCTGGTCGGCTCTTTTTAGCGCACTCATTCATCAGCCCACCATTGATTCACCATCTAGTGTATTTCATTCGATTGTCGATTCGATCCGTTGTCGCTTCTCGGTCTCGCTGCTCGGCTGCCTGCCATCTGCCCGCGTGAAAAGCCAAAACTCCAGTCCGGAGTGAATTAATTTATTTAAAACCAATGCACAGCGCGCTATTCGGCTTGAGTTTGATTTTATCCGCGAACGGGAGAATAACGCGCAATTTATTGCTACCGCCCTCTAAAAACCCTTTAGTTAATCGTTTTCGTTAAATTTTCTTAAAAAAAAACGAAGAAGTGAGTCAATTTGTGTTTTTCTTTTGCTGCAAACTCAAAGTGGTTTAATTATTTCGAAGGGATTTTCACGTTTCCTCGTTCAATCTTTCAAGTGTTTATCAGTTTCTAATTTTGTGTAAGTTTTTCGTTTTTGTTTAATTTATAATTCCAGAAACCAAAAGCAAAAAAAAAAAGAAATGTGCAAGGAAAAAAAATTCCTTGGAATTAGTCATCGCATTCACCACATGTCAAAATTGACAAGACTGGTTTGCTCACTCTCTCCCGCTAAATCACATCCTGCGGAAGGAAAACAGCCGGTGCCCTAGATTTCTGTAAATTTTCCCTATTTTCTCCCGCCTGCTCCCATGCATTGTTTGTGTAACTAATCTATCGTCCTTGCCTCGTATCCTTGGCAGCATATTAGATCATCCATCCTTGTGTCATTTTTTTTTTGTTGTCAAACTGTCAAAGAGGTAGAATGGGTGGGTGGGTGTTTGACGAGTGTTCTTATTAAGTTTACCGTTTTTTTTTATTCGGTGGAAAATGAAAATGTATTGTTTCTTCTTCGTTTTGACGTTTGCATAACATTCGCAATCAAGAGATAGATAGATAACTTTCTCCTCGTTGAGTAGAGTAGCGAAAAGCAAAGTGTCATGCATGCCGTAGCCGTACGGTGCGCGGTATATGTTGTGAAACCGTTGTTGCGGAAGAGGTGTTCTGTCTTCGGTGTACGGTATTCAATTCCATTGAAGTAATTTTTTAATTAATTAACGGGAAAGCATTACTGGAGTGAGGAAGATGACTCGTTTCATTCGCACATGTTTATGCTTTGCTAGTTCTGCAATAAATTATTTGTTGACTTGTCGTCGTTGCTGTGTAGAAGGAAAAATTTGGGTTTTTTTGGGATTTCTTCACGAAAATTGAAGATTCTCACGTCATTCTCGTAGTTCTGCAAAATAATTATAATTTGTAAGTAGGGTCTGGGGTACTAGCACTATACGAACGAAACAATTAGATAAGTGACGATGATATCATTTGTTGCATGTCGTACCTATGTTTGTAAGTTGCTCAATATTTATCATTGCTTTCGTGCGCAAAGGCTCATGAAGTTTTTTATCTCTGATGAAGGTGTTGGTTTGTTGTTTTAGGCGGGCGAGCCCCCATTTCCTGGTATAAAGTTCATATGCCAAGCTGGTAGACCAAGTAAATTATGGTCCGATGGGAGATATTTTTCGCGATATGACGTGGCTTGAGGTTTATTTGGATTAATATTATATATTGTTATGTATATACAGCTAATGTGTCCAAAGAAAAACCAATGCAAAGTGCGAAAAACTGCAAGTGCAATGAGGTAACAAATACTTGGTCTTATTTGAAGGCTTTGGATAGGCTTTTAAGCCGTATTAAGTATTTATAAATTATTCTACCTATTTCATTGCTTACTAAAACTTATCTAGTTTTGGTCTGTTATTGCTTATAGGTCGGGGAAAACACTACCGCTGAAAATCATACTCTTATAACAAAGCTGATTTCAGAAGCACCTGCACCTGCCACCTCGCAGTCCTAGAAAAGTGTATTTTTTGTCAAACAAACAAAAATGTAACCAAAAGACTCAAGTTTGTGAAAGAGCATGAGACAAAATAAAAGATAGACGAATTCACCGTACCTTACCTTATCCACCTAAAATGGTGAGGCTATAGTCCGGGTGGATCTAGGCCTCAGCCAGTTTAGTCTTTAGCTAGGTGCTCCAGTTTTTCACATGATGGTGGTTGAGGTCCTTTTCCAATTTCGTGCGCCACCAAAGTCCCGGTGTTGCTCTACTGTGCCGTCCAATCGGAATGAAATCGAAGGTTTTTCGGGTCGAGGCATTGGTGTCTATCGGCTCTATATGGCCCAGCCATCTGAGACGTTGGACTTTTACTCATTTGGCTAGATCTGTGTCGATGTAAAGCCCGTACAGTTCCTCATAGTATCTTCTTCTCCGCTAGCCGTTTATGAAAAAAAATAAATAAATAAATTTATTGGCTCGACAGGTTCTTAAGGAGCCAAGGCCTAGTGACTTATACTCTCAACCATTCATGTGTGTGTGTTGTTAATCTGCAAGAATGGAAGGGACCTACAGTTTACCGCCGAGTCCGAACGGCTACATGAGATGCACTTTTTCGAGACAAATTTTACTCTTGGAGGTTTTGTCAGTTCCTCGCAAGAGGAAGTACCCCAGAAAAAAAGGTGGCTATGAGCTGGATTTGAACCCAGGGGCCCTATTCCTGAATACGAATCGAGTAAGTTTTCATGTGAGATCGACACATTGGTATTCTCGAACACGACTCACTAATTATTGGTATTCCCCAACTCGAATGTCGAACGTCAAATGTGACTCGAATGAAACATACCTACTCCTGAACTCGAAAGTGAAGCTTTTTCTGTGAGAAATCATTCGTGTTTAAAAAGTGGTCGAGAGCAGCAGTGATGGATACATAAATGTAGTTAAAGATTAAAAAAAAACCTTAAAGTTGTAATTTTCTAATTGTTGTTTGCAATTGTTTGCATTTAGAAAATAGCACTTTACGTGTTCATAAAATTTAAATAAAACACAAATAATTTGGTACCTACATTATGAATGATGAAGTATTTAAAACAAAATTTATGTATTTGGCATAGACGACGAGGAATTTGTTTTAAATGTGCGCTCCATTACTCGCAGTAAATATAAAAAATTTGGTTTGTTCACTCAGAACAGCTGTAAAAATCTTTAAAAATATTTAATACACTAAATATTTCTAAACTAAAGTTTTTCACTATCACTATAAGTGTTATAAAACATCTATATACTTATCATGTTATTTTTTTGTGTACTTTTACGATTTAAACGGATTAATTTACTATCAAATAACATTAAACCATTAGTTCTCAAATCAAAAGTTTTTTTTTGTGAAACGTCAAGTCAACATTTAGTGAAGTTAGCTACAGTTCAAAGGGTATGTTCAACATTTTCAGAGTCATGTCATGTTTTTGGCTCTCACTAGAGTTGTGGAATACCGATTGTTACTCGACTCGACTGTGAGCTCTCGAGTGACATCCCACTCGACTCGTATTCAGGAATAGGCCCCCAGGTTCTTTCGCTTAGCAGTCCGACACACTAACCACTAAGCCACGGGGCACTGCCGTTTATGAACACGGGGCCAAAAATCACCCGGAATACAGAAATGAAAAGTGTCCTCATCCAGAAGTACTTGAATTGCCTTAGTCGTAAGAAGGAGCGATTAGCAAAAGTTATTCTTCGTTTGATCTCAGCGCTGGTGTTGTTCTTTGAGTTAAAAGCGAAGCCCAGTTAAGCAAAGTCGTTAACTACCTCAAAGTTTTAGCTTACTTTACCTACTAACTTAGATCCTCAGACCTTAATAGCTCCCTCCAACTCATTCTTAGTTGCGCTGATTCCTTCTCGTTTGTTCTATGCTATTTGCTTCTTTTTCGCCCAAATCTTGTTTGAGCGAATTCTACTGCATTGCTTGAGTTGCGCAGTCGTTGCCTTTTCGAATCGTGTGTCCACTAAGTAAGTGTCCAATCTACTGCTACTGCCACCGTCATATAATAGCGTCGATGTATTTCAGACCAGTTCTTCTGAGGAAATTTTCGTTGGATATTCGATATTCGTAATATTTAGATACATCATACATATATATATGTTGCTTTAATAGTAAAAATTAAATTAAATCGATATTCAACGCATTGCTCAATTATGATCCTTAAGGTGTTGTTATGATAGGCATGAGAATCCAGCGGGCAAACTGGCTTTTTCGGCATCGATAGTGGCTGCTAGGTGTTCTCTTATGCTTTCCATTAAATTATTTGTCAATCCCCCTCTAGTTTTCACTCTGTTAAATCTCCTTTTTTCGAAAGTTTGACGATCATTCCACTTGTCGTTGGCGCCGCTAGTAAAAGCGAATTTGGAATTTTGTTGCATCGGGCATCTCAGCAGGTATCGGTTGTACATTGCTATCAGCCAATCGATTTAAAACTGCATCAAAGTGCTCCTTCCACCTTCTGAGCTGGCCCTCATCCGATCTTTTTTTATAATTAGGGATCTTGACTGTTGATAAAACACAGCGAGGGCGTTAGGAAAAGGAGGTAACGATGCACATTTGTTTAAAGTGGGAGAGAAAATCAGTCTAGCAAGGCATTCCACATTCGCGTGGTACGGCTGAAGAAGAAATACACGTACTTGTCAGTACGTCCGAAGTTGGGCTCAAGGGTATACTGATGGTCATTCCTTGCAGTGCGAAAATTACGGTTGAATCGCTTCAGGGAGGAATGCAGCTAGCTATTTTGCTAGAGCATTGTTAATGAAAGTTTAGTAGCTATAAAATAATGACCGGCACGTCTGTGCTCAAGAGATGTAAATGTTTCTGTTATTGTCCGGTCACCTTTCATTTTTAAAGCTCCTTTTTGAATTCTATCTAGAAAACTCAAGTGGGTTACGGGAGCACCTGCCCAAATGTGGGAATTATATTCTAGTTTTGGTCGATTATATACTTTACATACTGTAGCCAGATTAGATGGGGTGAAGAACTTCTTGCATCTTCGAAGGAAATCTAAATACCTGGCAGCATTCTTGGCAACGTCAAATATGTGGTCATTCCACAGAAGGTGATCTGTAATGCACATAGGGAAAACTGAGAGCTGATCGGTTTCAAGTTAAAACTTGTTTATAACATCTTTGTCACATTATTAACAGAAGGAATAAATAGAAAAGCTCCGAAATGTCTGCATTAAGTTACACCAGAGTAAGCAACGAATGGCTCTGAAAGACATTTTCTAAAATTTACTTGGTAAAATCTAGTTTCAAGGTAAGATTTAATCCAAGCTAAGAATTTTGTTTAAAACCAAAAGACTTAATTTGAAAATAAAAGGATTTCATGGTTAAAGCCATCGAATGCTTTTGAGAAGTCAGTGTAAAAACAGTCTTGATAGCGATTTTCGAAAGCATTTGAATATTTGTTGGAGAATGTAAAGATTTGTAAAGGTAGATCGCTTCTTTACAAATCCGTGTTAACTTAACTTACCTATAGGTGGCGCTATAGTCCGGGTGAACCTGGACCTCAACCAACAAACCTCTCCAGCCAGCACGGTCCCTAGCAAGTTGCATACAGTTTCGAACGTGGAGTCAGTTAATGTCCTTTTCCACTTGTGTGCGCTACCTGAGTCTCGGTTTCCGTCTACTGGGCCGTCTCTCTGGAATCGAAGATTTTCCGAGAAGCATTGATTTCCATCCGCTCTATATGACGCAACCATCTAAAACGTTGAATTCTTACTCTTTTGGCAAGGTCTGTGTCGCTGTACAGCCGGTACAGTTTTTACATTACCAATGGACCAAAAATCATGTGGAGAATCTTTCTCTCGAAGCAGCCTAAACCTTCCTCATCCGCTTTTGACAACGTGCATGCGTCTGCACCATTGGGCAGGACTGGGACGATGAGGGTCTTATAAAGGGACAATTTTGTTGCTCGAGAGAGGGCTTTGTTATTCATTTGCCTTCTAAGCCCGAAAGAGCAGCGACTGGAAAGAGTTATTCTTCGTTTGATTTTGGTAATTGGTGATGTTTTGTCCAAGACGTCGATGTTGGATGTCTCTTCTTAATGACCCATCTTCGCTGCTTCCGTCTAAATATTCACAATAGCGCTACTGTCATCACGCTGTGTTCTTCCGATTATGTTAATTTCATCGCCGTATGCGAGTAATTGGACGGACTTTTGAAAGATGGTGCCTCTGGTGTTGGCGTGAGAGTTCCGCACTATTCTTTCAAAGTATCATGTTGAAAAAGTCGCATGACAAATCATAAATTATGGCTTATTCACAATGTTTTGGAATGCTAGACATGTGCTGGGTCTATAGTTTGTAAGATACCTACTTCTTATATTTATCCAAAAAATAGTCACAAATATTTCTAAGAACAACCGAAGGAACGTTAATTTTTTAAAGTTCAATACTATCGCAAATTGTGAAGAATTGTTGTCGTCATTTGCAAGAAGCTGGCCTCCAGCATTGTGAGTGAACATTAAAATAACTAAGACATAATATGTTGTTTACGGGGTTTGATAACAGAACACTCAATTTTTGAATTGCATTTCTCTTAGTTTCAAGGTTACTAAGGAAGGCGCCTACTCAAGTGGTCTTATCTAATCTACTCAGTGTATAGTTTAGAGGCAAAGGCAGTAGATATGGAAACGTCTTCTATATATCTCATGTTGTGTCTCAGCCAAGTGAATCACATTTTGGACTAGGTACATCTGGGTGAGATAACTTTCGGAACAGCCAAACTTGTAGAATTCTTTCTGATCATTTAACAGTGCAGATTAAATACAAAAGTAAATGTTCGTTTTCTGGTCAAAACACTGTAACGGGGTTTTGTTTATTACCAAAACCGGGTGTCCATATACAACTTTATTGGATGCATTTACTGCATTCCAATTTTGATGAACCCACACGACTTGATAAAAATAATAAAATTTAATTAGGTACCAATCAAATTACATTACTAACATGGCTATGGGATTTTTCAGAAAACCTTGTGTACCAGATATTCTTGTCCTAAAAATTGGGGAAAAACATTACTTAACTAAATTCCGGTTTTAAATTACGCATAACCTACATATGTATGTTATAATATGTAATCTTCTAGCAATCTTAAATACTAATACATATATGTAATTAATAAAACCAGGAATACAAAAAAAAAAAAACAATGAAACCAGAATTTAATCGAGAAATTCGAGAAACACCCATGCTTCTAGTTTTCAGGCCATTGACAATGCATTTAACTTCCGGACTTAGCCAAATGTTTTTTTTTTAAGGTAAGGTAACTGACAATCATTAAAATAATTGTTTTTTAATTAAAAAAAAAGGTTTGACTTACCAAAGTTATTCTTCATATCGACACCAGTCCATTGTAATGGTTTTTGTCATCTTTTTATGCAATTGGAAGACCAAACTGCTTCAGATGTTCTCCTTTGTTTCTTTTTTATATACAAAAAACTGGAAAGTTAACGAATTTCTTAAAAAAACTTGAACAAGTTTGTTTATTTGTTTGAAGGAAAAATATAAATTAATTTAATATTTTATTTCAAGGTTAGTTAATGATTGTTCGAAAGTACTTGAAGTGACTGTTCTTCTAACTAAATAATGATTTTTGTTTTCTGATAAAAAAAACTTTTCAATATATGTAGATCGTAGAGATATTAACGGCAATAAAGCTAAGTGCAAGTCTTAGTAATTTAGAGAAACCTTGTTACCCTCAGATGGGTCCCCGGACACTGACATTCGGGGAAATGAAAGAGCTGATAAACTGGCCAAAAACGGTTCATCAATGGAACCAAGCCAAACCGTACCCTATGTACTTAAAAATTAAATTTATTAGTGCCTTGGTTCCTTAAGGAGCCTTATACTTTCAACCATTCCTGTGTGTGTGTTGTTAATTTGCAAGAATGGAAGGGACCTACAATTTTCCGCCGAGTCCGAGTGCTACATGAGATGTACTTTTTCGAGACAAATTTTTACTCTTGGAGATTTTGTCAGTTACTCGCAAGAGGCAATACCCCGGAAAAGAAGGTGGCTATGAGCGGGACTCGAATTCAGGCTCTTCGCTTAGCAGTCCGACGTACTAACCACTAAGCCACGGGGCACTACCCCTATGTACTTGAGCCACAATAAGAAAAAAAGGATTCACGAGAATTTCCTCAAAGCTGCAAACGAGAAATGGACAAAACTCGACAATTGTCAGGTCTCATGACGGTTTAAGGAGGCACCCCATAACTAATTCTCCCCCGAATTCCCCATTTTTCTCCGCACCTTGTTTCTCTTACTCCTGGGGACCGCAATGGATCTTTTGAGATCCGAGTGGGATGATTCGGCACCCAATTACCTAAGTCATTTCTCCGATTCTGTTTAGTAACATGCTTGAAGGTATAAGCTATACTGTCCAATAGAATCTTCTTATCACCTCTGCGCCGAACTTAAACTCTTCATTTTGTTCAAAATACCTCAAACTTGGATGTGAAATGTCCTCCCCCGCACACGGGGTCAACAATTCTTCGTAAGACTAGCCTCCCGAATGCCATTAAGAGATCAGTGCCTTTTTTATACCATAGTCTCCAGCAGCAGCTTAGTTAATATGACAAGATTTCTGGATTTTAAGAGCCTTGACAGACTGTAGTAGGTTCTGTTTGATTTTAGCAGCGGCCCGCGTATTTCGTCCTCCATATTATTATCGGCTGCTACTTTTGACCCAAGGAAGTTAAAGGACTGCACTACTGCAAATTCATGCCCCACTACCCTGATTGTTGGACATACACTTCTCGCAAACGTAGCCACCTTAGCCACTTAGTCTTCCCTTCATTAATATGCACCCCCGTTTTGTGCCGCCTGCTCGATCTGGGTAAAGGAGTCTTGTACAGCTTTTTGGCTTCTGCCGATGATGTCGTGAGCTGGCCATTCAAACAATTCATTAAAGATCGGTGATCAGATTTCCCTCAACGTACTTACTGTATGTGCATCGTGGTGTACGATTGCAACAAGTTTCTTTTGGATTGGTAGAACTTCTGCGGACTTGCTCTTCCTTCATTGCGTAGGGCAGCCGTATTGATTCGAACCTGATAAAATACGTCTTCGCAAAGCAATCCGTCCTCGGAACACCATACCAACAAAATAGTGAATCGTCATTAGGTTTTAGTATTGGCGACCATCTATCAATAAATTGTCAATTAGGTGCAGCCTGAGCTCTGATCTCACGTTCAATGGGCACATTTCTTAAAGCCGTTGGCGTTGCTTGTTTCGTCGTTGTGTAATCTGGTTTCGTTTTTTTACGGGAGAGGTTACTAGCCCCCATAATTGGCCAAACTTTTAAGAGAATTAATAAAAAGTGTGTTATCACACCACGAGGAAGTTATGTAGGATCTTCCGTCAGTCGGGATAGTGACGGCACTTTAACCCCCTTATCACACAGACGGCTGACCGTTTGTCAGAACCATTATATAACATAAATTCCCATATATGATGCATCGAAGCAACCAGTGGCAAGACGTGCATCAACGGCAGAACTAGGAACCATATAAAACCTTATTCGTTTGTTTGGTTCAGCCCATTCCTTTTCCTCAGCAATGGGTGAAGTCGGTGGACTGCAGAATTAACCATAACATATGCAATGTGAATGAGGCTTAAACAATAACAGCCCATTAAAATGCATACCCAATTACTTCGCCTGGCTGCTATCGATGTCGAATCAGGGTGGACTAATTCTTCCGCAACTTGGCATTCTGAAGCCTCTGATGCTCTTCACTGACATAAAAACAAAGAGTATATCAACTTTCTTTGCAACTGCCCGTGCTGTCCAAGAGTTCATTTAGTTGTGGCTTGGCTTTGGCTATGGCCTTGTAAGGGTTGGAAAAAGGCATTTACCCTGTAACAAGGTAAGGACCTTAACAGAAGCCTTTCATATCATATTAGGTGTTGTTTCACCTGAGGGCCACCTTTTCAAGGTAATTTGAAAAAGAAGGCCGAGTTTTAGGCAGGGTGGTGATAATGCTGCAATGATACCAGCAGCACCCTCGATGTAAGAACAGGAGATTTCTAGAATATAGTGACATGGTTTGAGTTTTGTTGAAGATGAGGGCTATTTGTTTTGCTGCAGTGGCAAGATACCTTCCGATCCCATTAATAATAAACAATTATATTATATTAATTATAATTAACTATTCCAAAATTAGTCGATGACACTTTTTATCGAATTCGACCAAAACAATTTTAAAAAGCACATTCAGACCATTTCCATGTTTAGTCATCCAACCTAAAAGTATCTATAAATCGTACAATTTTGATTCTTCCTACAATAATGAACAGTTTATCTATCGAATATATTTAGATAAGCTTCAAAAAAGTAGCACTGGTTCGAAAATTCGTAACAGGTACTCTGTTTTCTCGTTCCTATTTCAGATTAGATAATAAACTTCAAGTTGTGTTTGTACGTTCAATGGTGGTCATGAAAACTTGGTTGACTTTTTCGCAGTTTTTTTGTGCAAAACAGGAAAGTCTATATATATATAAGTGACAATCAGTTTGGAATGTGATGTTCTCATCAATTAAGAGATGAAAATTCGATTACACTTAGTTCCTACGAACTGTTTTCGAGACTTGCTTTTGCCAAAAGCAAAGCAAGATCTATTTTGCATGCACTCTATTGCTATTTTTAACCTTCAAACTTCAAACTATTTTGCAGGAAATTCAATTATCTTCAATTTCATGTTTACCTTCATTGCCCGAGATTCAGGTGCCTCTCTATCTCGCTCAATCATCAGAGTCTCGACTCCCGAGATTGCAATGCAACAACATCCAATCTAAGTGTCATAATACTGTGCATAGTATACGAGTTACAAGTTCACCTTATTCACGAAAGCAACGTCGACGACGACTCTGTCGGTCAATGCGCACGATCTTGAATCTTGCGCGCAGAGCAAGCACCTAATAATGATCTTCAAATGTATAGTTTGATCCCTCTTTGATAAACGCCAGTGTTTTTCGAATTGGAGAGAATGCGAAGAAGGAGATGTATGTATGTTATAAATGTCCAGGAAGAGTATAGGAGCTTCATTGGTATGATGACGTCTCTGTGTCCGTGTTCATTCTACTGACCTATAACGCAGTTGATCATGACATTCAATTAGGCTTGTGTCAAGTGGAAACATTTAAATTATAGCGAGTTTCATTGAAGAAAAGATTTGCTCTTTCTGTCAAAAGATTTGATCTTTTTCAGTTTTGAGAGTTTCATTGCAAGAAAAAGAGCAAATCTAGATCAAATCTCAACACAAAAGATTTGATCTCTGATGGGGTGGCAGATTTGATCTGAATGCACATATACATGTAAATAGTCTTCGGTCAAACGTCAAATGGAAAATGTTTTGTTATTTGTTGTTTGTTGTAAACTTGTGCCAGCCTATATTTAGCAATAAAATTAACAAATATTCGTAAAAGAAACAAAACAGTAATACAAAATGTTTGTGAAGTCAGAAAAAACCAAAATGGGATTTTGAGTGAATCAACAACTGTGCATAGACATTCTTGCGTTCCGTCAAAATACTGTGTGTGCTCGTCAGATAATCACCAATACTACGATTAAATCGTGAATCAAGTTTCATTGAAAAGACCAAATCTGAATTTTGAGATCAAATCTTTAAAATTTGAATGAAACTCGCTATTAGTTTGTTACTGATTTTTTTTTTTTGTTCTACAACTTCTTAACTCACGATGTGAATTATTGTGTCTCTTTATATTTTCAAGATATTTTGATGGATGTTGTTTGACGGAAGGGAGTTGATGTTAGTCGTGTGACTTTGTTCGTTGATGGTGACTTCTAGACTTCTGCATTGAACTCTGTGTGTCTGAGAAGGAAGAATTTATTTGAAACCTTTTACCTACCACAGCACTGCCAAGTAGCACGCCTCGTTGTAGCAAATATAAAGGGTGTTTTTTTAGCGGCATATAACTTTGAAATGGAATAACGCAAAGATGATTTTTTTAAATTGACAAGAAATTTACTTCATTCGAAAGTTAATGTTCTGGCATTATAATTTAAATATGATTTCTGGAATATGATCGCCATGGCTGGCTAATTTGGAGGTCCAATTTTCGATGACTTTTTCCAACATTTGTGGCCGTATATCGTCAATAACGCGGCGAATGTTGTCCTCCAAGTGGTCAATTGTTGTATGCGGTTACCAAACGTTTCCTTCAATAAATCAATTGTGGCTCGACCTGTGAGACATGTTGCGCCGTCTTGTTGAACCCACAGCTCCTGCACATCATGGTTGTTAAATTGATGAACGAAAAAGTCAGTAATGATGGCTCTATAGCGGTCACCATTGACTGTAACTTTCTAGCCAGCATCGTTTTTAAAGAAGTACGGACCAATTATCGTATTATCCTTTAGCGTAAACGTGGTGCGAAAAGGTTCTAGCTTGCGCTAGGAGTTAGAAAAATTTCTTCTCAACCTGAGTATCGAACTGACGACCTCCGGGTCAGAAGCAAACATCTGATCTACCGCACCAATGCCGCCCCCCGGGGTTGCACATTAATGAAGAGAAAACAAAGTGCTCTATGGAAGCTTCTATGACAAGTGTTGGCCATGCATTTGAAGTAGTACAAAATTATAACATGCTCAATTTTCTTTTGGTGGCGCTACATACCGTGGTGCTCCTGGAACTTCCTTAATATTCTCCTCTAACCGGCTTGATCTCTAGCCTGCCGTGTTAATTCCTCCTGCGGTCGGAGGTCTTCCTCGGCTTTCTGGCTCCTTCGAGTATAGCGTCGAACAGCAGCAATATAGTAGGACCGGGTCGATGAGTGTTTTGTAGAGTCTCATTCGTTCTTTTTAATAGGGCTTTGTGTTTACAGCAGGGCCCATTTAGGTAGACACATTCACTGATTACCTCGTAGTTGTACCTATCAATTGTCACGTTCTGACCAAGTCGATGGAGGATTAGACTTTTGTTGATAATATCAATTACTTCGTCCTATTCCCATTTACTATGAGTTCCATTCTGCTTGCTGTGGACTCGATGCTCGATGTTGAGTATGTGTGTTGATTTATTGAAGAAAATGCCTGATGTGCTTGCCTGGGTGTTCCGTATTATTTTTTCAAGCACAATGCACAGCTTCACGACAATTTGTCACTTTTTCGTAACCCTCTGGTGGTATAGAAAGTCTACTACTGAGTCAGTTTTGGCGGATCAGCGAGCATTCTCCAACGTCATTTAGATAAGACGTATCAGTTTTTTCTTTTATAATTTGCCCGCGCCAAGGTGTTCTTTTATACCCTTAAAATGTTAGAACACCGTGATAAAAGAGGAAATACCGATGCACATTAGATGAGCATTCCTAGCATTGCGATTATTACGGTTGAATCGGTTTAGGGGAGGAATGCAATTGGCTATTTCGCTAGAGCATCGTTTATAGAAATAACGGTAATATAATGAAAGGCAAGAAACATTACATACGTCTGTGCTCAAGAGATGAAAATGTTTCTGTTATTGTTCGTTCGCATATCATTTTCAAGTTTTTTTTTTAATTCTATCTAGAAAACTCAAGTGAGTTATGTTATGGGAGCACCTGCCCAAATATGGGAATTATACTCGAGTTTTGGCCGAATATATGGAAACAAATATGAAAAGCTGAGAGTACTTTCGTCAGCAAAACAATTTATTGGATTAGTTGTTTAAGATAGTAGTAAATCGTTTAGCAGGAATTCCAACGCTAGACATGGACCTTGCCTTGGTGGGACTCGATGTTAAATTCTCGTGGTTTCTCCTAAATCTGGCGTAATGTGAAGATTTAGTCGATCGTAGACTTTTCAGTTCTAAAACCCCCTTGGTAAGAACCGAGTCGATCAGTAAACGGCTTAAAACGTTCGTGTCGTTTAAAAGCTAATGGGCATCGGCCTCAGCTGCTTTGTTCGTTTTTAGTCGGTGGTCGGGCGATTCTAATTCTGGTTGTCATCTTCAGTGACTTGCCCAAATCACAACTGGTTGAATTAGTCTATCCAGATGATTAACGCTGCGTTTCTTTTAGCTTTTTGAAATAGTTGGGATTGCTTTTCCGGGGTTATACTGTCAGTCGGGGGATTTCTCGCTAGCTAAAGGGACATGCCATCGGCAGAGGCTATGGCTCTCGCTTCCAATTGTAGTCCTCCAACATTGCATTTCCTCTGCGTGGTTGTTGATCGTCTACTAACTTCAATGAATATCCGCACACGAAGTTTGACACTAAGTAGATAGTAATCCAAATCACTATTTGTTCCTCGTATGGACGTTTAGAATAATAGATGAATGTCTTCCGTTTATAGCGACATGATCGACCGCGTTCGTAAGGAAAGTCATGAAGAATTCTTGAGGCCCGGTGTGCAAGGAAGCGCAATAAAATTTACATCGAAGCAGATGGGAAAAATAAAGCTTGGAAGATTTCGGTGGGTTGGGTATCTAGCTCATTGAAACAGAGAAGCCAGCTCGGAAAGTTTTTTCAGTTTCGTTTGCCATTTTCAACTCAATTTTTATAAAAGTAAAAGTGTTTTCGTACGAACCTAGAATTATTGTTCAAAGTTTTGAATTTTGAAAAAGCTATTACATTCGAGTTCTTGACCAATATTAGCTTGGGTTTTCAATAAAACTAAAAAAGGATAAGGTATTGGGCGATGATTTGGTGTCTTGTTTATATAATAATTTTAACAAATATATTTTTTTAGCATTCTAGGGAGCTCTAGTGCTATAAAATGTTTCTTCAGCGGATAAAATGAATCAAAATTAATGGAAGAACTCCAAATAAAGGTTTGAAGTATCTTAATCTCAGTTATGGCTCGTACCTGTGTAGGCTTATCACATGGAATTCATTTAGAAGTATTAATCATCAGCATCTCTGAAAATTTCTGAAATTAATTAGCATATTTAATTTTTTTTGTTGTTTGCTATTTCGCACTGAAACGTTTTTTTCAATTGGAAAAGGAAATAATGCATCAGACAAGTGTTAGGCTTATGTTGTTCTGTTTGTTTTAATTAAAAGAAAAGTAAGCATCATAAGGCCTTACATTCAAAGCTAACAAACAATTTAACAACTAAATTAGCAACGAGTAAAAAGACATTAAAAATTTCGTCTAATTAAAGTCTAAGTTTAGTTAAAACAAATCGACTGACGAAGAAAAAATACGCAAACGCAATTCCTTTCATTAAATTTCGCGTCATGGAACAGACCTAGTCATTGTTTCTGAAATACAGGTTAAAATCAAAACTTTTCTAATTAAACAATTAACTTAGTTGCAATGTAGTTGCTCTTCTCTGATCCGATGATGAAGATATTTTATCATAAAAGAGCAAAGAGCCATCATCAGCCTTAACTGCAACGCAATGCAATCAGACCGCAGAGAAAATTAAATTAACGAAGATAAATGACATGACACTTAGTTCTGTTTGATTTTTTAATTTTTTGCCGCTCATGTTTACGTAAGCTTAAGCTGTTCCATATTTAAATTCGTTTGC
This sequence comes from Platycheirus rosarum, assembly GCA_963971375.1. NCBI lineage: Eukaryota > Metazoa > Arthropoda > Insecta > Diptera > Syrphidae > Platycheirus > Platycheirus rosarum. The sequence continues at coordinate 92,550,105 of OZ020509.1, forward strand.
ATTTTTTGAGTAATAAGCAAAAAAATTGTATATAAGTATCCACAAGCACTTGTTTCACTATGAGCTTATGGATACCAACCAACCACTCCCAAATGGATCATGATATTGTGTGGTGGAGATTTTTTTGTTTTGTATTCTTTTTTCTGATATGCGAAAATATTTTGTCCGAAGATATGTAGGGAGCAAATTTATTTTTACAATTATCATAAATGTGCGTAAGTTGTTTCGTAAAGAATTTATTTTATTTTTTTGTTTGTTACTTATTCCAGTCTAAGGTCGAGAGTTTGTGTTCTGGTCTCCGATTGGGAGAAAATATATGAGTATCTCTGTTCAAATCGAAAGTAAACTTTTTATTAACATGGTCAGTACAATGGAGATGTATTCCTATTTGGTTGTTATAAATGAAGAAATTTTGGGAATAATTTGATGAAACTGTTTTCCTTCTAAATTACTTACTTATGTATATATGTATTTTAATGAGTTCATTATAGAATCCATCGAAACTTGTCCGGAACCAAATTTTAAAGAACAAAATTCGACTAACTTCACTTTATTTTGCGCTAACATGTGGATCGTAACTTCAACTATTTTGCTACTCCAGCGATGCTACTTTGTTTTAGGTCGGTTGTCGTCGGTATGTTCCACGGCAACCAGCCATATCAGCTGCTCTGTGATCATGTAAGCGGTAAAGGGTAGCTTATTTACCTCGTCATTGACGAATGTCACCAGCAGAACCTTGTCCTGCCACTGCCCATGATCCATGTATTGTTGTTGTTTGGTTTCTAGGAGATTTAGCAGTGTTCCGGCTCCTAAGATGCTAAAAGTATATGATTTCCGTCGATTCCAATTTATTGCAGTATGATCAATTTGGTTGACAGTTCCTCTATTTGCCTTGTACCTTTGTGTATATTTAGGTTTGGGAATCTGGTGCTTAAATTAAAATAAATAAATTTACTGGCGCGACAGCTCCTTAAGGAGCCAAGGCCTAGTGACTTATACTCTCAACCATTCCTGGGTGTTTGTTGTTAATCTGCAAGAATGGAAGGGACCTACAATTTACCGCCGAGTCCGAACGGCTACATGAGATGCACTTTTCCGAGACAAATTTTACTCTTGGAGGTAAAAATCACTCAGAGAATTTTTCTCTCGAAGCAACCTATAGATTATTAGATTATTTTTATTGCATTCGTTAAAATGTATGTACCAATTGGCCTTAAACTAACTTATAACTAAAATAAATCATGTCGGCTATTTGGGACATATTTCTTTGTAATGGGGTTTCGGTGTAGACCTGTACAGCTACGGAGTATCTTCCTTTCAAAAACTTCGATCTTGTTCTTATATGTTGGTGATATGGTGAACCAATTAGGACAAGCGTACGTCAGAACGGGACCGATCAGATGTTTATAGATGAGGAGTTTAGTATTTGTGCTTAGACCGTTTCTTCTCCTAAAAAGCGGGTGTACCAGATGTAGGGAGAAGTTAGCTCTCTTATCACTGTGTTGTCTGGTAGCTTGATACTGATATTATCACACCGTTATGCGAAACGTCTTCGACCTCTTGTTGCTGTTGTTGGGGTTCTGAAGCAGATAAGCTCGCTCTTATCGCTATTTATCTTTAGTCCCCATTTAAGGTAGTAGTCCCACAAGTTTCTTATGTGACCTTCAACTCTCCCAGCTGCAATTTCTGGTGAAATGGATGTTGCATATGTTAAGGAGTCATCGGCATATAGCTTTGTTTTCGTTTCTGGGATGTTGGTAGGCTGGTCAGCTGTATAAAGGTTGAAAAGTATGGGGCCCAACTTGGAACCTTGTGGAACTCCACCGCTGATCGTCTTTCTTCGTGAATATTCTTTGTTTATCTGTACATAAAAGGATCTATGTGTTAGAAAATTTTTGATTAATTTTACCAAGTGTTCAGGTAGTCCTAGACTTGACAGTTTGAATATTAGTCCTTTTATCCAAACTGTGTTGAAGGCCTTTTCGATGTCCAGTAAACAGGCGACTGTCGTCTCTTTCTTGTTGAACGGGCACCACTTTTGTCATTTTCCATGTTTCGGGGAAGTAGTTGTTCTTTAGCCAGTTGTTGAAGATGATTGTCAGCAGTAGGATGGCGAGATTTGGTAGCTTTTTATATAAAGCCTCAACTTTTGAAAATGCTTCTGCACCATACAGTAGTGCTGGAATGATGACCTATCGTAATGTTTTGTCCAAGATGATGATGACAGCATATACTTGGTTTTGCCTTCATTGACTGCTTAACCGATCCTCGCTGATTATGTCAATATCGGTATATGCGAGAGTTTGCATGGACTAAAAGATCGTGCATTTGGTGTTGATGTGATGGTTCTGCACTATTAATATGATATTGAAAAGTCGCATGAAAGCGCATCACCATGTCTAAAACCTTTTTTGACTTCCATCGTACGCGGCTTTGAAATTGAAAGCAAAAAAAGTTTGTTAGGTATCGACTTGAAGTGTTTGGACTTTTTCCATGGTCTGCCGTGATGTGAATACGTATTTTGTCGATGGTAGACTTTTTTGGCCTGAAACCGCAGTGATGAGGTTGTTGTTGAACGACTAGTGCTCACACACTATATCAGAAAAGATCTTGTAGGCGATGTTAAGAGACTGACTGATGCACTTCTGTAGTTGTAGTTCTCTAATACTTCGCCCAGATAGAATGGACCAAATTGACCTTACTTCCTTCGGATCACAGTATGTTGTGGAAATTTGTTTTATTTTCTGGGTTATTCATGTAAGTTGTTCTTTTGCGAATTGAATGCGATTTCCGTTGTCTTTGGTAAGAAGTGGTACTTCCCTTTGTCTTCTTTCGAAGAGCTTTTGTTCCTAGAGTCTTCTTTGGAATGCTACAGCACAAACGGACTAGTCAAGATGAATGGGTCTTTCTATAACAGGCGTTTAATTTGAATGTCATCTCTGGGATATGTTCTTCATGAATGACAAGTTTTCTGTTTGCTTTTAGGGACTGCAAAGCGTTAAACACAAATGTTTTTGATCTACTAATAATTCTGGGCACTTTGCGGTACTCCTGTGGCCGCCCGCCGCAGAAATTGCTGATAATGCTGGATCGTTTTATGGCATGTAAGAACTTCAGGCAATAGATCCTCGCATTCCAGTCGGATATTATGTTTAAGTGCTTTAAGAGTCTGGGAGTGTGGTAGAAACCCGGACTTCAAATAAGACCACACAAAAAGTGTGGAACTGTTAAAATTTGGGTAATCTGGCTGACCACTGAATCGCACGTACCTGCTCATATGTGCGGTCACAATGTAGAATAAAATTAAAGTGATCAAAGCATTATTTATTCGATTTTTGTGAGTTTTGATTGTTCGAATAAGGTACGTTAAATTGTATTTAGTGAAATAATTTAAACGCCATTTTATTTCTTTAAAAAATGTAAAAAAGTGATTTTTTTTTTCAAAATCGTAGAAACCTTTTAACCATTAAAAAAAAAATAATTTAAGAATACAAACTTAAGCACAAAAGTAACATACATTTAAAAACTAAATTTAAATAAAAATTCAACTACCCCTTTTCAAAATATTGATTTTTCAAAAAAAAAAAAAAAATTATAAAAAATACAAAAAAAAAATTTAAGGCTACCTACATCTTCTTGAATAGCAATTTTAATAGTAATCGGATCACCAGTTTTCCGGGAAAGTGGAAGAAAAAACCGTTCCTATGAGAGATACCGTTTTTGCCCACCATATAAATTTTTTTTGACCAAAGTATAATGCTTACTTACAGGTAAACTGATTTTTTGCATACAAATTCTTGGAGCCGTTTTCGAGAAAAATAAGCTTTTACGTAACGGTTATATGACAGGTAGCGTTAATTTTTGAGCTAAAAAAAATGAAAAAAACTCCTGTAAAATGTAAAAATAACCTTAAGATCTAAATTTAAAAACGATTGGCTTAACCGTTTAGGCTTCCAAAATACACCCGTACAGACAGACAGACAGACAGACGGGCAGACAGAAAGAATTTTGCCAGTATATGTTCCTATCATCGTAATGTCATGTTTGATCGTTATTTGAATTTTTCTTTTTGCACGAATGCATAACTTGCATTATAGTACCTATAATCGCAAGTAAAAAAAAATAGTCGATGACGAGGAGTCAGTTTCAACAGCATACCTTGCTTATCGTGGGTCATTACGCGGTGTATTGCACATTACGCATGCTATTTAACTGCTATAAGGCTTTTGTTGACAGGTGTTACAGCAGCTAATAGCTTTCCATGAAATGTAATTTTTATTGCATAGTTTCTAGTGCATTTCTTAGCTTTATTTCTTCTCAGTCAGTTCCCGAAATCATTTCTACTGCTTACTGTAACAACTGAAATTTTATTTTAATTATTAAAGTGAAAAGTTTTTATTTACTTAGGTTTTGAACTCGAGTCCTTTTCGTGCTACTTGAGCACTCTAAACCCATTGGCGATTGAGAAAAAAAACATCAAACATCGATAAAACTAATATTAATTTTGTTTGTATAAGGCCTTCATAGACAAGCCTTATACAAGTTGTTTGCATTGACTTGTTGTGGAGAGCATTATACATCTTTGCAAGGCCTTATACATATATGCCATTGTGAACTTTTATCTACAGTCCTTGTATAGATTTTGCTAAACTCATTTTATAGGCCCTATAGCAGCTATTTTTTTTAATTGTCAAAGTTTGAATTGTGTGGCTTTCCTAAGTTGCCATTATATTATCATTACAATCTATTACTTGCCAAATTGTATCTTATACATCAAGCTGAATTGTTAGTTGAGAAAAAATAAAATCAAAGGCGAATAATTTTTTTTTGTCGACAACCGAATAATTATTTTGTTCATATAAGTCCTTCTTAGGCAAGCATTAAACAAGTTGTTTGCATTGACTTGTCATGGAGAACCTTATAAAAGCTTTCGTTTTCAGTAAACATATTTCAAAGTCCTTATACAAGGTATTTAAAACCCTTATCTACAAGCCTTGTATAAAACTTGCCAAACTCACTTTTAAAGGCCTTATAGCAGCTATTTTTTAATTGTCAAAGTTTTGAAATGTGCGGCTTGCGAATGTTTGCCTTATTCAAACTATTACTTATACAAGCTAAATTGTTAGTTGGGCTGGTCTACACGTTTTAAGAGGGAACATCTTCGGAGGGACAGCGTGCCCGGTAATGTCTATTCCGTGACAATAGGGTCCTACGACATCTTCAGCAACAACAGCAATATTCTTTGCAGAAATGAAAACAATTAGTTTGCGTTCTTGAAGAGTATAGGCTTGAAGGTATTCTTCATTTGTTTACTTAAGAAGTGTCAAAACAGACTTCACATTATCCGCCATTTGCAAAAGTTATAGCCTCACCTTGTAGTTATATTATAAAAGAAGCTAACCAAATACTTAAGTGATCCACATGTTATATATTATAATGTTCATGTAAGATTTTCTTTTTGTTTTTTTCCCGTGTCAGATAGAATTCTGACAACATGTGGGCAAAAAGAAATCACCCTATTGGAAGATGCTCCCATTTTTGCAAATGGCCGCCAATGTCAAATCTGTTTTGACTCATCTCTCGTTTTGGCGATTTGCACTGGCTCGCAAGATCGCCCGATTTAACCGTTTCAGACTTTTTTTGTGAGGTTTTATGAAGTCCCGTGTTTACGTGAACAAGCCCGAGACTCTGGAAGCCCTCAAGGACAACATTCGACACGTGTGCGAGAATCTGTCGCCCGAAGTTCTAGCTGAAGTGATGAAAAATGCCATAAAACGAGCCCGTATGGCAATCAATTGTGACGGCGCCCATTTGGCCGATATCATCTTCTCGACTTGACCAATACAATTCTAAAGGTTCAAATAAACATAATCAAAAAACAGAATCGAAGTTTTTCATTTAGAAAAAAAGAGAGCCAAACAACATCGGATGGATAACTTCTTTTGGCCCAACCTATACCTCCATAAAAACTCGAAAACTTCAGTTGTTGATTAACCTTCCATCTCTTTTTAGTCACAGAGTGTATTTTCAGTTGACCTGATTCGTTCAATTCAATTGATGTTTTGACATTTCGCGATACTCGTTAACTTCACCCTCTTCTTAATGTTATCATTATGTAGTTCAAATCATATCAGTATTGTGATCCATGAGTACCTCATGAAAATTATTACCCATCAGTGTTAGTCATCGAAACGTTTCTTCTCAATTTAATAATAGTTCCAAAAAAATTGTTAATAATTGCGGGGCTCGCCATTCGAAATAGTCTCGCCGATAGCAGAAAATAGAACTTAACTATCGCCACTTAACCTTGAATAGAATATTATCATTCAAATTTGCTGCTATGATTAATAAAACGTATAGTATTATTAAATTCAAAGGAATTCCCAAAATGCTGATAAGTAATAAGCTAGGAAACTAGACCACAAAAACTGATAATCCATTTTTGATAATCCGACAATCCGAATTATTGACAATACAAGCTGCTAATCTAATCGAACGCCGCCGATGCGATGTGAGAAATTCAGCAACATTTAAACTAGTTTCTCCAGATATTCCAAGGGTTCAATGATCTTACCTACATTTTCAAGTGATGTCGATCTTTTATCTCAAAGCAATGATTTGGGACGAAATTGCTTTACCACATCTCACAAATGATGATATAGGCTCGTTTGAGACAAAAGTAGGTAAACTTTTATAAAAATCAAGTTTTCTAAAAAAAAAATTCAAATTTTTGTAATTCTTTTTTTTTTTTGTTGTTAACGCGTTTTTTATGAAAATGTTTATTTTATTCCAATATTCGTTCTACCTTTAATGTTGGTCACCAGGCGATGTCACCTGTTTCCGTATACTATTATCCAATTTGCCGTGCCACTTTCTTTGTAATGAATTGAAGCAACAAAAAAAAAGTAAGGAACGCAGATTGGGCTCTACGCAGACCTGGTAAGTCGCTTAGCCGGCTTGAGCTTACCATCAGTTTCAGTGTATGTGGCCACAGCCACGATAGTATGAATGGTTAGGTTACGTAGTCACTATCGCCCACTTTGGAGTCTGTTTTTTTTGGGCGACTCAGTGCGTAGTCCAATGCACACGCTTGGCTGTCCCTGACTTTCATTAAACAAAAATATTCAAGACCCAATGGAATTTCAAAATGTTTTTTTTTTATTATTTTAATTCATTGATTTAAGTTTGGTTCGCTGGCTTGATAGTGATGGTGGTAGTGGTAGAGCTGCAAAGCAACTTGATCGGTGACGTGAAAATTGAAGACTGACTCGCGTTTCGTTTAAGATAGTTGTGACCATCACCATGATTTGCACTATATAACAAGTAAACAAACAAGAAATGGGGAGGGGAAGCATTTTAGCAATTTTGGGAAGGTTTTTACGCTTTACTTACGTTTTCCCCACTAATCGGTGGTTATGTACGAGTGTTTTGCTAACTTTATGCGTTTAATGACAGTCATGCACGTAATTTTCTGAATTTTTGTCTATTTTTATTAATGATTTTAGGCGCATGCGAGGGGTTATGTATACCCTTAACACAGTGTGAGCAAATATGCTTTGAATGGCTAATAGCTAGTTTCACAATTAGAGATTTAAACTGAAGTTCTAGTGAAGCTGATTGCACGTTGAAACTTTTAAGTTAAAGTTGTCTGGTTTTCCAATGTACAATTTAACTCCGTTCAACTAAAACCATTTATGAAAGCAGTTTTTCATTAATACTTCTTTTTATTTTTTTAATTTTGTTCGTTTTCTCTTCATTCAAAATTAATATTGTTTTTTGACGTGATAACGTCTTATAAATCGATGACAGGCTACACGTACGAAATAACATGATTCATGCTGATAAGAATCATGACACATGAATCATGATAAACGCGATACTGTGGTTCTTTTAACCAAAATCAATCGCAAGCACCAAGCGAACATGAAAAAGAACAGGCGCAAATTCCTAAAATAATTCCACTCAAATTCAAAAAGAACAAGAAGAGAAAAAGAAATACAAAATAGGCGGAGTTTTGTTAAAGTAGAAAGTAGATGTAGATTTTGGGGTGTGTGTGTGTGGATTTAACGAGAGGGTTTGTGGGTGTGAGTTAACGGGCTGTATGTTGGTGTTTCTGCTATCAATGTTTTCTTATGACGTTGTCACGTAAAATTATCGTCCGTAAACTGACTACAGACAACCAACTCTTTTTTTTATAAACACGCACTCAAGGGGTTTTGATGCCCTTAATATGCCAGAAACCCAGTGTTAGCATCAACAAAAACGTGGAAAGGATTTATAAGTAGGTGTCGGTGTATATTGGTCTTGAATTTTTGAATATCACAATTAGAGGGAAAGACATAGCTTGGCAGAGCATTCTACATTCGTGTAGTACGGCTAAAGAAAAAATCTCTGTACTAGACGGAACGGTTAAAATTAAGCTGTAGGGTTAACTAATGAGCATTCTTAGAAGAGGAGATGTAGAGTTTTCTCCCAAGATCCTTCGCTATTGATCATAGACCGAAGATTCTTTATTTATTTAATCTTTTCGTACTTGGGAATATCTGTTCCAATCAAGTAAAAGTCCGGAATAAGTTTGTTTGAATCAGAAAATTGGGAGCATAAGCATTTAGTATTTTTCGCGCTAATGCTGTATCTATTTCTCTCCATAACATCAACCCATACATCAAATGCTCGTTGCAAGGATGAAGGATCCATGTCAGCAAAGAATAATTGATTATTGATTATTGATTGATTGATTGGTCCGTCACCTTACTTTCTGGCGAAAATCAAGGACTATTCTTCAATAGACTAAACTTCACTCCTAAACCCGAACTTTTAAATCTTCGGTGACTCCTGCCTGGCTTCTGACCGTTTCCCTATATGTCCGGGGTTTTGAATTGGACTGGTTTGAGTGCGCCTAAAGTAAGTCTTTTAACCAAGCACAGGCAGTTTGTTGAATGAATGTTATTAAGGGTGTGCAGGCTTCGGCTCACTGTTGTCTATGCGGAGCTCACTGATGTCTTCCAGGAGCTTGACTCTGCTCTGGAATTCCAGAACTGTTGTTAGTTAATTGGCCGATGAGCCATTGAATTTTTTCGGGTCAATCCTTGTATTTGGCTCTTTCAGAGTAAGCGAGGCTTACCCTAAATCACGTACAGGATAACCGAGCTAATTACGTGATTTTATTCGGTAGTAGCTGATACCTGTTAAGTTGCTGTAGGCCCCCTTGTATAAGCTTCGTGGTGGGTGTGGTAGCCCAAATTCGCGGTTTCCTTGGTTTCTGCGGCGGTAGCTGAGCTTCGAAAAGAAGTTTTGTTCAATTACATTTTTTAACCATGATGCAAAAGGTTGTAATAGGTCAAAGGAATTGACGGAATCGTTGTCTTTTTTTCAGTGAAAAGATGTGTGTCTTTGGGTTCGAGCTCCTTACATCAGGAGGCATCTACAGCGTCATGCATGTGCACCAAGGCACATGCTGTATTTCGAAAACGATGTATGCCCTTAGGGCCTACTGTCCCTGCAGAGCATCGCTAGGATTTACAGTATCGCGGGGCCCTGCTAGATTTAAACTGGTGGTCCAATAAGTTTATGCAGATCATCAACTTCCAGACTGACTTCCAGATTCAGCGTGAAAGACCCTGTCTGAAAATTGGGTACCACGCTGTTAAGATTGCAGTAAACCACCTTGTAAGCAGTGTTGTGCTGGATGCGGTTAACCAAAATCGCAGGAACATATGCCATCGTGGTTCGTGGTATAACGACTTGCCGAAGTTTTGTAAAATAATCACTGGTATGATAAAAACTAACTTTTATTCCTCTAATCAAGCATTTGATCACCGCTGATAAGTAAGGAGATAAGAATTGTGAGCCGGGACCTCCTATCTTACTCGATAACTTTGAGTTTTTCTCGTCCGCCCCAATAGCTTTTAACTTTTGAAATTTGGCACTGCAGCGCCTATCTTCTTCCACTGTGATGTCGGTGAAATTTTCTAGATAAGGTCTAACTATTGGACAATTTTATTTGTTCTTTTAAAAGTAGCTCCCAATACTCTAATCATCTGTAAAGAATTTTTGTCGACATCCACAAGAATTTGGCCTTGAGCATTGTTATAGAATTTTGGTGAATGACCCTGTTGAGCATATTTACTTCTTTAAACGTCAATTTTAAAATTATTCTCTCAAAAGCACTACGTTTCAAAATGTGTAAACAAATGGTATCGGTTATATTGACTTTCAGGCCCATCGGTCATTCATATTCCGTAAAGAAAGTTATTTTTGATTGTAACACATCCAAAAACAACCAACATATCAAGTGACCATTCCAGTCGATAACACTTATATTGTTATCGATATGTGGTGAATCAATCAAAAATGTATAGTAATAATAATATTCTTTTTTTAGCCAAACAACACGAATGGGAATTGTTAACCCGGCAAGGTTTTCCCTTGCCATTTCAATTCACCACATATCGATATCGCATTCAACACCAATGTTAACCGACACCTTCTGGTCCTCCCTCCCTAATTTCCCAGTGTTCCCGCAGTGCGTTTTGACAGTAAAAGGGCAACAAAAATCTCTTGTTCGGGCACATATTATAAAAAAAAACTTTTAGATAGATCGGTATAGAAATTGCTTACTAATCCCTGTTATCTAAATTCACCTACATTTTCAAAAGTCATGCTTTTATTTTAAAACAAAACTTATATAAAAGAGGCTTTTGTTAGTGTATTGTAGCATGATAACAAGTCCCATAATACACCCCTTTTTAAATTTTAGAACATAACTGATTCAAAGAAATTGCTATCCTAGAGATATTCCACAAAAGACACATGACGGAGGAAAACTTATTTAAATTTAAATAATACAAAATATGTATATTATTATTGTAATTTGATTTCAGAGTTATTAAATTAATAATAAATAAATGTCGAAGCAAGGTATAGTTAAATCATTTAAGTTTAAGTGCAAAACAAATTGCTTGGTTAAAGTTTTGTTACGTAACTTGATATAATGAGAAACTTAATTTACATTTAGTATTATGAATAACATTTGACCACAAAATCCGTAGATGTAATTAATTTTTTCATAAGTATGTAATTTTATACAAACAAATTCTATAATACAAAAGGGGCAGGAATCAGGTTCTGATATGTTAAAGGGTTTTAGTTTTGGTTAATTTTTAGTAGTTGATCTTTGGTTAATAGGCTAACCGGTTAACAGGTCTTTGATTGAATTGCTAAGTGTAGAGATTGCGTTATTTTTTGGCGATGGCGCACGATTTTGTATACCAACTAAGCACGTATCAACGGACTCAATACATATTCATGTTATGTAGACTTGTTCTTTAAATTTTTGGCATAAGATTGGTTGTTAAATCACAACCCTTTCGATACGATTATTTGAAAAAAAAACAGCGCTGGATTGTCTTTAATTATTGAAGCTATAAACATTAAGAAATGTTGTCCCTAAAAACAGAAATGGTCATTAAATATTTCTTTATAGCACTTTATCCTGAAGATATCTACTTTTCCAAGAAAATTGTTCGACCTCCTCAAAAACCTTTGTCAAATGTTAGTCCCCTTACTTATACATATATTCACATATCCAAGTTCAAGAGTAGACTCCGTGGTTTAGTAGTATTGTGTTGGATTGCTATGCCAAAAGATTAGGTTTCGATTCCCCGTCATCAGAGTCACCTTTTTTCCAGGGTACTCTAAAATTTGTCTCGAAAAAGTGTATCTCATGTAGCCGTTTGGACTGGTCGATAAATGTTAGACCCTCTCCTCTCCAGCAAATTTGCAACCCACACACAGGAATAGTTGAGTTTATAGGTCACTAGGTCTGGTAGTTTTTCTCTTTGAGGTTTGTTTTAGAATAATCCCTTGTCTAAAACGCCTTAAGCTTGTCTTTTTGGATCTGGAATAAGTTATAATATAGAAAAATATCTGACATTGACTGCAAGACATTTTTCACCTCTTCTTTAAAATGACGATTGTTTTGATCATGATTTAAACCACAGTTCCCACTTCACTGCTTCTGTTAAGGCTCCGGTTGCATACTCCGCTTTTTATGTATTTAATTTGTCTTTAACGACACTGGTGATTTCATGTCGTATCGACCCATGAATTTCATTACACAATTGTGGAAAAGTTTTAGATGGGAAGAGTCCTTTGGCTCTCCTATATAGGTGTTCATCGCCTTGATGTCATTTCGCCATCAATCTCCTTTTGATGACTAACGGTGAAGCGCTGTAGGAATATTCTACGCCGTCCCTGTAGAAAGCATTATCTTTCTTTTGTTAATAAAAACCTACCTGTGTATGTTTTTGTCTTCTTTAATGAATAGCAGAAAAACGCTGAAGAAATATGCTACACCGTCACTGCAGAGAGGACTCTCTTTCAACATTCCTAATATTTAAAATCTTTGTCTTTTTGGTATCAAATCCTTAAGTTAATTCAATAACTAAGTTTAATAAATGGATCTTTTGAATACCTCTCTTTTACTTTGCTGTCTAGGGAGGCCTACCACCGTAGCTCTAATATACATTCAGAGTGCTTCCGAGGGTAAATTACAATAACCCGAATAAATGGATCTTATGAAGCATTCACATGTTAACCCCAACCTACCTTCGTAGGTCTTTATCTCCTTCGATGACTAGCGGGGAGACGCTGCAGAATTATTCTACTCGTCCATGCAGAGAGCACTCTTTCTTTTGCCACACTAACTCTCTTAATATTTAAAATATTTGTCTCTTCCAATAATGTGCCCGGTGCCTTGTGCCTTTCACGTGTTGCGGAGGATTGTTTTAGATTATTTAAATTTCAAAGTTAGAGTTGAATCTTCTGAACACAAGTTAACCCCAATCCTCACAATCAGTCATAAGTATGTCCATAGATGAAGCAGTTTTAATGCATCACCGCTTTTGTAGAATCTTTTTTTACGTCATTAGCTTTTGGATAAAAAAAACACTTCAAATAAAGATTCCAAAATATGCGAACCCAGTTAAAACTTAGTACAACGCCCCCGACAAACTGATGTCCATCATTACCTAATAAAAAAGTAGAGGGGTGTAGAAAAATTTAAATTAAAATTGGTTCTGCATGGCAAATATATCTGCATTTTTCTGCGTACCCCCAAGGATGGAACATCCAAATGACAACAATGGGGTGAGGATTCCCAATATGCTTCACTATGATGGTCATAGAAAGGGTGATAGACGCTCAAATATGCATTGTTTGTGAAAAATGAAAAACGTATTTAATACGGAAATGTAATTTTATTCTATTTGATAAAAGAGGGCAGACATGCATTTAGTTTAGCTGCGTCTCTCTAATGATATTTTCAAATTATAATGTTTTGAGCGCCAACCACAGCTCCAGCGCCGTCGTATGTAGGTACATACTTTCCCCCAAAAAAGGTGCTGATAGTTTTTCGGTTAGAGAAAACACTAATTATATAGTCTTTCCACTAAAAATTGTCAGTACACTGTAAATAGGACGTCCATCTCTCACTCTGACTGCAGTGGAATCTAATTAAACTGTAAAAGAGTGCAAATATTAGTGTTTTCGAAGCTCACATTTTAGACCATTGGTTTTAAAAAGCTTTTAAAAAGCATCAATGGTGAAAACTCTTTAACTAAATCCAAAGAAAAATCCACCATGAGTTGCATTAACGTAGAAGAGGTAGCTCTAAAATGATGTGCTTGTTTTCAACACAGAAGAAGAGGGTTGTTTGCACTCGACAGTTCGTTTGTAAGTCGTATGTAAGTCAGTTGGTTGAGGTCTTAATTTCAGTAGGTATTCAGGGTCTTTAACCACCAACAATGCACCATGAGCGAAAATAAAGATAATGAGGTTTAAAATTAAAAATCTTAAAACAAAACAAAAATTGGTAGTTTAGAATCGAAAGTGTGACGAAATCTATCTTTTTTTCATTCATAAGTATTAAATTAGTATTTCCTAAATGACTAAAACAATTTAATGCTGATGCGTTTATTCAATAATATTCATAAATAAATTCACACAACAGTCATCGGCTGACCTTCCAACCGCAAAGACCTATCTATTGAGTTAAAGAGTGATTTTTCTTATTTCCTTGATTTTTTCCCGCCATCAATTTATTAAATACTTTAATTTGTATTAATTCTGTACCGTCAAATAAAAATTAAAGAAAGTTTCCCTTAACGAATTATAAACATTTAATCGGGATGAGCCCGAAGTATATATAATGGCTCATTGGGAAACCGATTCGGTATTCTTAATGAATGTGCGCTATCCGATCCCCCTGATCCTATTCCCCCCCCCCCATACAAAAATAAAAACCTCAAGTAATATTTTCAGTGAATTCCCAAACCTACCAACAAAATCCATATATATCCACGTTTTGTGCATATTACACCAAAAGACGAATCCAAGCCCTTAACCTCAATCAGTGTGTTCATTTTGAAAAAAAAACAATCGACGCAATTAGCACTCAGTATGAGAAAATCTCGCAACTAAGAGACGGTTCAATTTTGATTTTAGCGAAAGATCAAAATATAGCCGATAAATTTATCAAGTCGAAAGCCCTTGATAATATTTGCCCGGTCAATATTAAGCTTCATAATAACCTTAACCTCTCTAAAGGCATAGCATATGCGCCTTGCTTGATTAATGTCCCTGAGGTAGAAATCATTTCGGAACTCAAAAGCCAAAATATAACAGACGTATACAAATTTACCAAACTTCAAGACAATAAAGAAAGAAAACCTACCGGCCTCATGATATTTACTTTTGACTTGTTTCAAGTTCCCAATACAATCGAAATTGGTTGGTACAAAACAAAAATTTCGGAATATGTTCCAAACCCAATGCGTTGTAGACAATGTCAACTACTTGGTCACACAATGAAATGGTGCAAACGTGCTGCTTCTTGTGTAATATGTAATTTCCCCCCTCACGATGATAAAAACTGTACTCGCACTCTCTGTGCCAATTGTTCAGGGTTCTCCCACTATAAATAGTCGTGGTAAAATAGTCGAAAACTTCATAACTAATACTGGGCTAACAATTTCAAATGACGGACGGCCAACACACTTTTCCACGCATGGCACATTTTCTCATGTCGATCTTACTCTCGTATCACCACACCTCAGCCCAAAAACTACTTGGAAGGTCTCCGATTGCTTGTTTGGTAGCGACCACTTCCCTATCCTCACCACAATAGTAACAGACTAAACTCCCAAAAACTCAACCTAAATATCTGACAGACTTAGCTAAATGGGAATTATTCGCAAAACAAATATCGCTTAGGCCAAGCTCGAATAACATTAATAGAGAATAGCTTGTGTTGTCAAGTCAATTCGTTCTGCGGCTAACTTATCGATTCCTCAAACAACACTGAAAATACACAGTAAAACTGTCGCCTGGTGGAACCCGAACCTTAATAATTTGCGCCAAAAAAAACAAGAAGCATTTAAACTTTTCAGAAAGTCACCTTCTGAATCAAACCTTATATGTTAGCGTAAGGCAAACGCCCAGTTCCGAAAAGCTGCGAAGATCGAAAAAGCTGCCTGTTTTAGTAAATTTACTTCTGAAATTAACAAAAACTCGACACCCAAAAAAATGTGGGCCGATATTAAATGCCTCACTGGCAATTACATTCCCCACACAATTAAAGTTATAAAAACAGAAACAACTAATTTAACCTGTCCAATAGAAATTAACAAATATTTTGCAGTGTTGGGAAAAATCCCAAGATGATTCTAATTTTCATCCAAATTATTTAAGAGAAAAGTATGAATCACTTAACAATAACCTACCGTCTCACACCGTTTCACCTTCAGCAAAATTGATCGAGTTTCCTATAAATAGAATTTGAAAGCAGCATGTGTTCTGCAAGAGGTAAAACTCCAGGATTTGATAGAATCTCAGACACAATGCTTAAAAACTGTCCATTTGATCTCAAAACAAAGTTGTTATCCTTGTACAACAGCATTTTCGATAAAGGCATAATCCCCAAAACATGGAAAGTTGCAACTATCGTTCCCATACCAAAACCAAATAAAGACCACTCTAAACTATCAGGATACCGACCAATATCCCTTCTCCCTTGTACCTCAAAGATTCTAGAAAAAATTATTACTAAACGTATATTTTGGTTCCTAGAAAAAAACAACCTAATTGAAAAAAATCAACTAGCTTTCAATAAGGGAAGAAGTACCATAGATTCACTTCTACATCTGGATACTTTCGTATCATCGGCTCTTTCTAAAAAAAATCACGCTTCAATCTTTTCAATTGACTTTGAACAAGCTTTCGATAGAATCGGCCCACATGTTATCTTAAAGCAACTAATACCATGGAAAATTGGGCCAAAAATATTTAGCTTTTCTAACAAACCGTAAATTTCGATTAAAAATTAACAACATTAACTCTTCTATTTACAATTTAAAGAACGGCATTCCTCAAGGATCGCCACTATCAGTAACTTTATTTATAATTGCTTTTAACGAAATAAGTAAAATTATTAATAATAGCTCACAAATATCTCACGTTATTTACGCAGACGATCTAATTTTGTTTTCAAAATGTAAAGACCTAAGAGTCCTAGCAACAACTTTTTCAGAATTAATTAATGACTTGTCAGAATGGGGTGAGATATCCGGCCCAAAGATATCAACCTCAAAATGTGAGCTTTTACATATATGTAAGAAATATAGTTGCCAAAAATGTATCGAAAGAGTAAGCCTTAATAATATTGATATTAAAAATGTAAATTGTTCAAAAATATTAGGCATCATGTTTGATTCAAAATATAGTTTTAAGGACCACTGTATATACCTAAAAAAAAGTCTTACTACCAGGCTAAATTTAATAAAGTACTTGTCTTCAAAAAAAAGTAATGTTATCAGGTCTATAGTACTCTCAAAAATCGACTACGGCCACCAATTTACGGAAAATGCTCTAAAACATCTATGTAGCTTATTTCAACACCATACCATTCAGCCCTAAGGACTAGTCTCAAAGCTTTTCGTACAACTCCCATCAAAAATATTATAACTGAAACTGGACTTCCACATTTAAATGATAGACTCGAGTTTCTTACATGGCAGATAATTCAAAAAATTAGTTCTTCATACACAACTCCTGTTCACGATGATGTCAAAAAATTGCTCAAAAGAAAAAAACACCGAAATATCCTTCAGCTCTACAAAAGGCTCTTAAAGCAACTGTTGGCCATCCCAATCGGCACAGATAACAAACTAAAAATAAATCTTCCTCCATGAAATTTAACCATCCACTCTATAATTTCTCAACTCACATCATATCCAAAAGCATCTACAAACAAGATAATCTACAAAACTATCTTTCTGCAAATAAAAGAAAATTACCAAAAGCTAGGGTGGCAATTTTGGTTTTCTGATGCATCGAAAACAAATGATAGAACTTCCTTCGCTGTTGTAAATGAAAACGGCTCTATTATTAGTAAGGGCTTGCTGCATGCTACCACATCCACTTTTACGGCTGAGGCTTTTGTCATACTACAAGCAATCCAAGCTGCAAAAATGAGAAAAAAACAATTATCTTTACCGACAGCTTGTCATCAATTAACGCCATCAAAAACATTAACAACTCTTCTAACATTGTTGCAGAAATCCGTGACAAACTTATAGCCAAAAAAAACACCCTCAAATTGGCCTGGGTACCTGGACATACAGACATTATTGGCAACGAAAATGTAGATAGAGAAGCCAAACAAGCGCTCATGGAACCCCTTGTCGAATTCTACCAATTCAACCAAAAAGATCTGAAAAAACACCTCTCAAAGACAATGAAAAACAAAACTATAGATACTTGGTCGGAATATCAACACCATTATTCAATGCTCAATCCATCCGCCGAAAAAGCCTTATATCCACTTGATTTACCTGTCTCGATGATTATGCCCTATATAAGGCTCAGATTGGGACATACCAACATAACCCACAAACATTTAATCACCAAATAACCTGCCCCGCTTTGCGATTACTGTGACGAAAAACCAACCTTCACCGTATCTCATATGCTGCAATGCACTAACATCGATCGAATATGCAAAAACATCTCTGGTAAACACCTTCAACAACTCTTGACAAACATAACCGATAGTAACATAAGATCAGTTTATGAAATTATTTTAGAACTTAAGCTAGAACACATAATTTAATCAGATTTTAAATATCAAATAGCGAAAAGTCCTGGTAGCTATCGCTGTTAATTATTGTAAATGTAATTTATTTTATATTTCAATAAAGTTATAATAATAATAATAATAAATTCACACAAATTTTAGTGTAAAATTATAAATTAAAATATTTTTTTAGTTAATAATCTATACGTTGAAGTGAATGAATACGACAAGCACAATGTAAACCACCATATAAAAACTGTCAGTTTAGTTAATAAGAAAGTATTGACCAACTTTGTGACTAAATGTAAACTAAAATTAAACGAAATTTTAGGAGCAAATGAACAACCAGTTCATCAATATATTAAAGCTGCGACTTCACCTTAAAACAATGACGTTTCTTGAAAATTCTTCTTTGTGTAAACCCATCTGAACAAACATCATCTAAAACAACCTTTTGAATCAAATTTGACATGTAATACCGATTGTGCCAACTTTTTTGCGAAACCGCAAAAATTGCATTATTAGGTTTTTTGGGTTTTATCCAAGAAATTTGTTGTTTTACATAAATTAAAACGGAATTTGCATAGCATTGTCTATATATGAAAAAAGACGAATCACTTATATTTCAATTCAGTATGCAAGGTACGACCCACTTACCGTAAATAGCCTTGAATTAGTTCAAATGTCGATGGCAATGCAGTGTCAATGACCAATAATCTTATTCATTTTAATTAAAATAAACGAATAAGTACCTACTGACTTGTGTATAAAATATTGAACTTTTTTTTAAAAACCCTCTATAGTTCATACTCAAGACTTGCTGATTGAGATCATAAGATTTACGATATACATCAATTTTGTCTGGCTCTTTACCTGATGTTTTGAGTTCAAATAATATATTTACGGTTTACCATACATGTTCATTGACCTTTATGATGAACTCTCGTGAACGCCTTTGAATATTTGGTCAATTAAATCACGTACGTTATCTTCTTTTTTTCTGTAAATTTTAAATTGAATTAGTTCAAAATATTGATTAAGTACTTTTCTTTCTGTCCAACTGAACGGATATAAGTATTATATTCTAGTTTTTCCAAAGCAACTCTATAACTCTATAAAAAGTTAAAATTAAAACAAGTTGTGCTCTCGAAAACGACTAAAATGATTTCAACAAAACTTCCAACAAGTTATATTTAACTTATCTAAAGTTTTTAAGGCGATATTCAATTATTTTGGTATAGTTCTAAAAAATAATTTTTTGTAAAATTAAACTCGGAAACGGCTTGACAGATTTCAATGGTACTTCCAAGTCCTTAATTTCTGACTTACAAAATAATTCAGATCATGTATTTAAATTTCCATTTTAGATTTTAAGACAAAATAGTATATATATATGTATATATATATATATTATGATTTAAAATACAGTTTTTATGCCCTAACACTACCTTTAAGTTGAAAAATTAACCACGCCAATAAATAAGTCTTATTGTTTGTTCCTGGAATGATTGTTTGTTCCTCAATTGATTGATTAGAGTCTTGAGAAGCTTAGGCATTTAAATTGTTAATGGTTAATACAAGAAATGATTTAATGTGGATTGTCGTAAAATCAGTGTAACTATCGGAGTTGAGACATCACTGCTTCGTCTTTCGGTCATAAATTGTCCATATTCTCGCGCACCAGGGACTATTTGTTTCCTTTTAATGTAGAACACACTGCGTGGGCATTAGGAAGATAGGGAGGGGAGAGATAGGAGGTATCGATTAACATTGGTTTTGAATGTTTGCAGATCAAAATGGCAAGGGAAAATCTCGCCGGGTAAACTATTCCAAATTCGTGTTGTTCGGCTAAAAAAAGAATCCCTATATTTCACGGTACGTCCGAAATTGGGCTCAAGGGTGAACTGATGAGCATTCCTTGCGAGATGAGTATTACAGGAGAAACTTTTAAGGGGAGGAATGACGCTGGCTAAATAAGAAATAATTCATAAAATCTGATCTTGACAGCATTGTATAAAAAGGAATTAAAAACAACGTAGAATTTAATGCTTTTTTAAATCCCAATGACGCGTTTTATAATTTTAGCGGAATATCACGATATTTTCACAAACATCGAAAATTTGCGATGTTCATCATGGTTCTTTTTACATGCATCTGTCTTGGAACAATTATTGTCATTGATCATTCATAAATTGGTTTTCAATTGGATTCATTTTTCAATTAATAGTTTAATTTGACTATTTTCCTAAACTGGACCTTTGTTTTCACTTTGATAACAATAAACAACAATAAAAATAATTTGCACGACTGGATCGCACGTACTTGCTCATATGTGCGGTCACATCGTCGAATAAATTTAAAAAAAAATGTACGACTGGGTCGCACGAACTTGTTCTTATGTTAGATAATTGCTTAGTGGCTGCATATATATGTAAAAGGTGTTTTTTTAGACGTGTGGTTTTCAAGAAGAAATAAAACGCATATAGTTTAATGTTATGGCCAAGAATTTAGCTTGATTATAAAGATAGGGGTTCGCATTATGTTTTAAAAATGATTTCGTGGAAGTGGCCGCCGCGGCTGGCTCGAATAAATTCCAGCCGAGGCCCAATTTTGTGAAATTCGGGATCGGTGACCATCTCGTTTTGGGCCCATTCACCGCACGTGTGACGCCCTTTATAGTCGTTCGGCTTCAATTCTTCCACGAGTTGGATTTTGTAAGCCTGCAAACCAAGATCCTTTTGCAAAATCTTCCATAAAGTGGATGGGCACATCTCCAATTGTTGCGCGCGATGGCGGATGGAATCATTCGGGTCTTTTTCGATGCTCTGCTCCACCGAAACGAACCATTATTTTGGTAATAAATTTGCACAATTTGCAAACTTGTTCAGGAGTAAGTCTATTCATTATGAAATGGCAAACCAAACTGAGCATAAATTAAGTGACAGCTGTCAAAAAGACCAACTCCGAAAGAAGTATTGCCAGATTGAAAACCACACGTCTATTAAAATAAAAAAATTATTTTTTTTTAGAAAATTCTTGAATTTTTTTAATTAGGTTAAAAGTTTTCTCGAAAAACTAAGTATACAAAAAAATTTGAAAACCCTGAAAGTTTTATCAAAATCGTTAGAGCCGTTTTTGAGAAAATCAAACTTTTTGTTAAAAATTGTACGGCAGTTACCGTTATTTTTCGACCTAGAGCAAAAATGAAAAACACCCCCCGAGATACTGCCTAATAAATATCTACTAAATACCAAGTTTTAAGCAAATCGGCCCATTCGTTTAGGCTGTAGAGGCGCGAACAGACAGACAGACGGACGGAATTTCCAGATCCACTTTTTTCAACTTCTCTATCATCGTAATGTCAGGTTTGATTGTTAGATTTTTTTTGCACGAATCCATAACTTGCATTTTAGTACCTAAATTGCAAGTAAAAAGCCGACTTTTTATTCCATATTTAATCACTCCTTATAATTTCGTTTTGCCAATTTCGTCAGAGGAAATAAAAGGTCAGTCTGAACAGTATAATGGTATACATCAATTGACTTGATTTAAAAGTATTTATATTTTACCTAAGCTCTTCCGATTTCTCTTCAGTCAAAGCCCATGACAAATTAGAGTCATAAACGAGCAACCAACGAGAAATTTATTCGTCGAAGTTTTTTGTTGGAACGTGAATAGAGTTGGTAGTTCCTAGCAAACAGATTGCAATTTATTTAGAACAATTTATTTTCCCAAATTTATCTTATTTAAATAAAAAACAAATTATTATAAATATATTTCCTCATTTGGTTTGAATTTTTTGAATAATTCAAGTTTTTAAGTTGCTTTAAATAAAATTTATTCGTCGTTCATTGGTCGCTCTCATGTGAATAGTCCTTAAGTCTTGAGTTGCTTTTTATAGACAAAGCAATCACAAACCAATTGAAATTGGTTTACTTAACCTTACCCCATCAAAATATTTTGTTGCTAAAAAAAAAACATTTTAACCAGTATTTATGATTTTTTTTTTATTTTAAAAGATTTTGTTTCCAATAGTTTTTTTTTTATATTTAACCAACATTATTGGTATTTTTATTTTTATTTGAATTTCTTTCTCTCTTCTTCATCAGCCTTTTCACTTATACTTATGTATTTCATTTTCCGTGTGCACTCTTCTTTTGTTTGGTACACATAACTAAGGTAATATATTGCGCAGGTTGTGAAAATCTGATCTGTCCTTTGTATTAAAAATGGCGGTTCTCAGAGACCTGCACCAAAAAATTAACAAAACTACACACCTCACGTTTGTTTTATATTTTTCTTATTTTTTTGTTTATTAAAAAGCTTTTTTATAAATTAATTACGGTAAATACTTTAAAATATAGCCACGAATAAACAAGCTAATGGTCTCTGGCGGCGGCCATTTTACTTTGATTTTGACAGATGCGCAGAAGATTGCTAAAATAAAACCTCTAATGATATTACCTTGGATATGTGTACTGTGGTGTCAATATAGGTAATTGCAACCAACCAGATTAACAACTTTTTATTGATCCTGGTTTTTCTTACCCCCTATGCCTTTTGTTTAAAACATTTTAGCATCCAACGGACGCGACGGTAACCATCAAGATCTCACGATCGAAACATAAGGCACCTTTCCCACAATCACTTCATGACATCGTTATCAAATAAAAAAAAAAAAAAAATGGTGAAAACAGAGCCCTTCGTTAAAAAACAAAGTCCAGAACAACAACCAATAAAAAGATCATCAACTTCAACGTTCAAAAAAAATCTGCTGAAAAGAAAGTTGTTGATTTTTTAATGTCTCACCCTTTACCCTCTCTCTCCCTCACACACTTCAACTCTTTCATAACAAACAAAAATTTAATGCTTGCGTCAAAACCGAAAGTGGTTTGAGTTAAAAAAAGAGAGAAAAACAAACTCGAGACTCTCAAGTTATATTCGCATTTTTTTATGTTTTATTATTATTTAATTCAGTTCTTTTAATAAGCAACCTGATTCACATAAAGCTACCTTTATAAACATTATATTTGAAGCTTTTTATCAATGTGTGTGGATCTGGGGAATGTTTCGTTTAGTTAATTAGTGCATGTTTTCGATTATTATTCATCCAAAAACTAACAAACTACAAACGAAGAAAAGGGTGACAGTGACAGCGAGTTTGACATAACACCCAGGCGTAACTAAAAAGCTTTCTTGATTCACACGGTACGGTGTGGTGGTGTGGCACGCAGTTCCTCTTACGCGGATGACATGATCGCAAAAAATGCGCCAACAACTTTTGGTGTCGGTGTCACGGTTAGACGAAAAGATTTCCTCAGGTAGTGCGCCGAGCGCCAGTAGTTCAGGATTGTTTTGAAAGAAGACACATGTGCGTCAATGTGGGTCACTTAAATAAAGCTCATGTGAAGACCAATAAAATCATTTCAAGTATCCGGGTGATGACGATGGACATGGTAGACTGAAAAAAAAGACCGCAAATTAAATTCCAAAGAAGAAGCTTTTTCCAAAATAAATAATTAGCAGATATTTGACACTCTTGAATAACTGGAGTGAGTAGATCCATACCGATTACGTACAAGAAGCGGTCAGTTTTTTTTTTGAAAGCGAGTTTAGTCGTTGGTTTCTGCTGGAGTGCACACGCCTGTTCCCAAGACGCTTTTAATCGTGCCGCGCTGGTATCGCTATTTGTTCGGTTCTACACATATTTTTCGTGGACTTGAAGTTTAGGTGCGTTGAAAGTATGTATACGAGTTTAATTAGCAAAATAACAGTCTGTCAACATTAGATGAATGAACTCCATTTTTCTTTTTGCAATGTGTTCTTATCTTAACAATGATGATGTCAGTATGAATGTGACATTTAATGTGTTTTAACCCTAAACTAACAACGGATTATTGTGTGTCGTTTAGACGTGATGGGAATATTTGAATATTTGAATATTTTGCCCGCCTTCCTCAACAACAACCTGATTAAAGTGTTTTTCTACCACAGTTGTGGCATTATTATGCTGCATTTCAGTTTAAGGTTGCAAATAGGTTTTACCATCTTGGTGTCGTTGAATAAATTAATCACAAGACTCCTTCTTTTAATTGCGTCTTGTTTCGTGTTATCGGAGTGACATGAGTGTTATGAGTCGTTTGTGCCTCTTAAGGGGTTCCGGAAAAAAATTATTTGGCAACAATACATGAGTGTGTCTGGAAAGGGGGTGTGTGACATGATTAGTGATTTTTTTGTTTTTGAGGTCTTCAGTTAAAGAGAACCCTTAGAATAATTTCTCTGTGCAGGGACGGATAAGAATATTACTGCACCCACTTGTGGTAAAAGAGAACCAAAACAAAGTTCACATCTTTAACCCCGAAAAACTTTCCCACAAATATGCATCATTGATTTCCTTTAAGATAAAAAATAATTAAAACATGTGTGTACGTGTCGAATATGATAAAAATTCCAAAGACCACGGATGTAGCCTTAGAACGAATCAGTAAAGTGTCAAAGTTTTGGCCCAAAATTAAAAGAATCGTAGGATGGGTAGATAGAAGATTTCGAAGAATAATATAATAATAATTAGCAAATGTGTTGCCGAAATATATTTAAATAAATAAACGGTATCGTTTATTTGTATGGTAAATAATTTAATGTGCATTGTTAAATGTTCGAGTTTTAAGTGTTTGTTAGAAAATTATATACATAAATCTTTAAAAAAGTTGCAATTCTTTACAGAAACTAACAAAATTTACCGGTTTATTTATTTTTAAGTACCGACTTTTTCAAAAACATTTCCATGTTTTGTTTGTTTGTGAAAAAACACGTGTTAGTTTATGAAAATAATAGAATAATAAAAAAAATTATGACTGACGGCCCAGAAACATGGCTTTTACTGTTTTTGATGCATTTTTAGATGGTATTGTTTTTTTATGTAGAAAATTCAATCGCAATGGCATCTGCTACGCTTTATATTGCCCTTATCAAAAGATTGAGGCTGATAACGTACTAGAAAAAAAATCCCCAATAATCGTAATTGCCAAATTTTATCTATGTATCTACTTTAATGATAAAAATGATTTGACTTGAAAGACCATTAGACATTTCGCCGTTTCTGCAGCCTTATCTTTAATAAGGTTTTAGCATTATGGTGTTCAATTTGGATTATCTCCGTTATCAAATCGCGGCTGTCAATTTAAAAATTAATTAGACAATATGTTTTGGCCAAAGATTATCAATATTAAATTGGGTGATCATCAATTCCAAATAAGAAAACCGTTATCATTATATTGACAACTCTCAAAATCGTATTGATAGCCAAGATATCGTATTGTCATCCACTCTCATCGTATTGATAACATGAACTGTCACATTAAAATACGCGGCTGTCTATACGTTGATAGTGGGTTTCAGTTTGTCTATCTCAGTTATCAAAACGATGAATACGGTGATACGCTTGTTATGATCGATCTTGGAAGAATTTATACAAGATTTTTTTGGGCCAAAGATTGTCAAATGAAATTTGGCTGTTATAAATATGCAAGTTTAAAACCAATATCGTCATATTGACAACCGGAGATTGTCAACACGATAATCGCAGTTCGGTCAATACGATCATACGTTCGGTGTGCAAGGTCTTGGAAAAAATGTAATGCGGTGTTTTTGGAAAAAGCAAACTAAACACAACTGAAGACGATTAATGTGACAAAATAAGTTGTCTGAAACAAGCAAAATAAAATTTTAAAATACATTTTAGAAATAATCAGAGAAAAGATTTAGTAACTTTTTTTATCCTCATGCTAACCTATAGTACTTTTTGAAAAACTGGCATTTTAATAATAATAATATTTAACTATGTGTCTGTAAGGCACACTCCCTCTTTAGGATACAACTGGATGCTGCACGACACTAGTTAAAAGGATTAGAAATATAGTGACCATTTTCTTACTTAAAACCCACGGACGGCGTCTAGCTTGCACCAGGAGTTTGAAAAATAATAACCCAAGTGAGATGAACTCACGATCTCTGGGTTCACAAGCAAACGACGTTTTCAATTGAAGAGTTACCTAATGCACCACTGTCGCCCTTTTGAAATTAAAAGACAATCAGTATACAGTTTTTGAAGTCAATGAACGAAACGTTTCTATCAAAAAGGCTTCTCATATATGAAATTCTATGCCTTAAAATACAACTATTACATTTTGCCTGGTGGAATCCATAACTCACACCCATAAACCCTCTCCACATACACACTCCCCAATATCTACATCTACTTTCTGCTTCAACAAAACTCCGCCTAATTTGTATTTCTTTTTCTCTTGTTCTTCGCCTGGTGCTCAGAATACGTTTGCGATCGATTTTGGTTGAAAAAAATGACCCACAAACCCTCTCGTTAAATCCACACACACACCCCATATTAGCCTACTTTCTACTTTAACAAAACTCCGCCTATTTTGTATTTCTTTTTCTCTTCTTTTACTTTTTTAATTTGAGTGGAATTATTTTAAGAATTTGCGCCTGTCCTTTTTCATGTGCACCAGGCGATCGATTTTGGTTAAAAAAACCACAGTATCGCGGTTAGCATGAGTCATGAGACTTATCAGCATGAGTCATGTTATTTCGTATGTGTAGCCTGTCATCGATTTATAAGACGTTATCACGTCAAAAAAATTATTTCGTCGATTAGTTGATCAAATAGTCAGTGTTTTTAAAGAGTTAACAAAACCTTTTTTTAATGCATTTGAACTTTCAAAAAATGTAAGAACATTTGAAAAGGTTGATGTTTTCCTCACAAATCCGTATTGTTTGCCATATTTTCTTAAAGAACTTGTCCAAAAAGTATTAGATTGCAGGTAAGTTTTCAATTGGTCTATATTTTGTAATGTCAGACTTGTCTGCTTTCTTAAATATTTTTTAAACGATTTAAAATAAAGCTTGAATATAAACATCAATGGTTGAAATGTACATACAACATTAATTATAAAAAAAAAAAATATGTACCATTACTTTTTACTTGCAAAGTTTGAGATAATCAGATTTTCAAATTTTAAGACTCGTTGAGAAGTTTATTACACTCATCTAGAATCTGAGTTTCTTAAATACAAATATTATGAAAACAGTTTTAAAGATATTCTTCAAAAAAACTAAATTAAAAGAGTTTCGGTAGGTAGCCCTGGTATATTACCCTGCTAAGGGTTCAGTTTTAGAAGTTTTAGTTTATCTGCTGGTGTTCGTGCTACCGGTCCAAAAAAATATGTTGATGGATTTTGGTTTTTTTTTCAAAATTTTGGATTATGTTTCTTCACTCTGGAATATAATATTTTGTAAAATCTAGCAGGATGTTGTTGCTACATTTTCCTAATCCTTGTAAAACATGTTTTAAATGATTTCCTGACTAAAATCTTGGTCAGTCGTGAATCATCATCCTGAATACAGCACATTATAAAGCTCTAAACAGCTTGAAAATCTGTATTTTGAATATTTATCCCAGACTTGAAGTCGACACAAAATTCTTCCAAGTTGAATTGATACTTGATACCCTACTTCGAATCAGGTTCTATTTAAATTTTTTTAATGAGTGACCCAGACACTTTTATGATTAGACAATTTTCATATCCATTTTTTCAAATGCTGCTTATTGGTCTTTCGCTTATATTCAGGCGCATATCTTCAGCCCTGTTCAATAAATCAGTAAAAAAATGTTTATTGTAATTCACAATTAAGGTATATTAAATGGACTGTATATTTATAAAACTCTGACAAACTTATTTGTGCTCCGCACTGCTCTTATAATTCCTTTTAACTGCCCTCGCCCTGCAATGATCTGTGGATTTGCTCGAAATGACGTGATAACACCATTCTTATGCTCGCTTTATAGCATTAGCATCAGAGAAACAACGCTCCTGTGGTAGTTTTCCACTGCTGCAGCTGATAATCAAATTTCGTTGCCGGTCGCAACAACCGCTAATCCAGACACTATGAAAAGGAGTGTGGTTGCGCACCTCCATGTTCATAGTCTGGTATTCGGCTCGATCGTTGGTTGAAGTTTTTGCTGTTGTGCTCGCGCCCAAGAATCGGTTGTTGTTGGAATGCTCGTATATTCGTGCATTGGGTATACGAGAAGTCGTATTTCTCGCTCCCAACCACCGTTAGCCAGACGATGATGATGATGAAGGTTGATATTTGTTGACTTCGTCTGGGTCTGGGTCCGCAAATGTGGTTGTTATTGTACTTTGCGGGCCCAGAATCTTTGATGTAGCTTTTGTGTTATGGGCAGTGTACTTCCTTTGGGTCCACAAATGTATTTGTTATTGTAATTTGCGGACCAAAAAGTAGACGTGGCTCTGGTATGCTCTGTGAAATTCACTTCTTATGGGTCCGTAAATGTGGTTGTTGTGATTTGCGGACCGAGAAGTAGATGTTGCTCTCTGGTATGTCCTGTGTTTAAGTTACCCCCTTTTTCTTGTTTGTCCGTCAATAATGGGGTAGTTGCTCAGTATTTTTGTTTTATACTCGTAAAAAATATTAAGATTTCGAATTCTTCGTTCGAATAGTATTTAAAATAGCCCTACTTAATCCTTACAATATCAGCTTCCTGCCTGTGAAAATCCCGTCAAAACCAATCCATTAATAAGAATTTTCCAAAAAAAAAAAACACCCAGCGCCACCTATCGGGTAATTTAAATAGCCTAAGCTACTCCCTGGAACATCGGCAATCTAGCAGTGAAAGTTCCGTCAAAATCGGTGCAGCCGTTCCCGAGAATAACCGGAACAAACAGGCAGAAAGACATACAGACAAAAAAATTTTAAATTGTGTTTTTGTTATAAGTACTTTCATATGCATCTTGTAAAAAGCTCTTATTTTGTTATTAAAAAAACATACACTTCATATTTATTTACAAATGTATATAGATATCTTTTTCTCTACAAACTAATATTGTTGTTTGTTTAATATTTTCATTATTTGTTTTGAAGCTTATTATAAAAACAAATTGTTTATTTTTTTTTTATTTTGCTTTCACTACAATTATATCCATTAAATACACATGGATATAACTACATATATGTTTGCCCTTTGGGACGCATTTTAATAAACTTATGAGTACATATGTAAACAATATAAAGACCTTGACAGCACTTTTAATGTCATCGCTTTCAACCCTTGATCCGAAAACATAGGTTTACCAACTATAAAAGTACTTTACGTCTTTTTGTTTTTCTATTTACATGTAATACGCACCGTCACGTCACAAATTCTATGCTAATTGTAATGCTCCTTGGCCTAATGGCTCTTAAACACAAAATGTCGAATTGCCAAAACGGACAAAAAACGCAATCAAAAACAACAAACACGAAACCTTGAAATACTCAATTGTTTCCTAATTTTTGAGTAAAATTCATTATAAATCCAAAACATTCAACTTAATTAGAATTCTCAATTGGCTGCGACTTTGATCTAATAAAACCATATAAACTATTTACATAATCAGGTGGCACACTTGTGGTAACATTTCTTTGTTTTTTTTTTTATATCTTTGGCAAGAAAGTTACCAAACCGCCACAACTCATCCAATAGCCATTTATGTTTAGACTATGCAATTTTTTGTTTTAATTTTATTTATTTATTAGGTGTGACAGCCCACGATTTCTCATCATTTGAAATTGTCAATGAATTTTTTAGATAGAAAATTATGTAGTCGCAACGTATGGAGCGTATGGGACAGTAAAATGTTGATAACCTACCCATAATAATTTAATTTTGTTATTTCACTCACGTGATTGTTTTAAATAATTTAAAAAATTGTGAGTTTAATGTCTAATTTGTATCTTTTTTTGTTCTTTTCTTTGCAGATACTTTAAGATATTAAATTTCAGCCAAGCACAAAATTAAGGTTTTTGTGCATAGTACGTCCCTTGGATTTGCCGTATTTAGTTTCATTTATATTTATAAGGTAAGTTTTATTATTTTTCTTATTTTTTTTTGATCAATGACTACGATTCCAAATTAGTTTGTGAGTAAATTTTTCGAGCATTGGGCCTTTGTCTTTTATGTTTGAAATTTAGACATAAGAAACTTTAATTGCTGTAACTATAATAGCGGATTGCTGTGTTTCGTCAAGTATTCGGCAAATTTAGCTTTGAGCGAAAAATGAGCAGTCGTCTGCATTTACCAGGCGAATTATCTACTTTTTATGGTGCTTGTAATGAAGAAAATTTCAAAGATATGCACTTCTGTACCCTTTCGTTCATTATTCTTCTGATCCGTTAAATAGTTTCGTCCATTTCTGACAATAGCTTCCATTTGCTTCCGTCTTTTATAGTTAGTCCTTAACTTTATAGACTCATTTGTATTTCTTGCAAGTTATTTCTGAAAACATCAATAATTCGATGTCAATATAAAGAAAATTTCTCAAACTTCGAAACTGAAGACATTTTCTAACGGACGGAACGAACCCTCTTACAGAGCCCTCTGTAACTGAGCGATAACAAGAAATTCATATCTTGTGCCTATAATAGCGGATTTGTTCTCTTCGTCAAAAAAATGTAAAAAAGTGTGAATTTTATTTTTCAAAATCGTGGCAAGAATTAAAAAAAAATATTTAAGGAATACAAACATATGAACAAAATAACCTACATTTAAAAATAAAATTTAAAATAAATTCACCTACCCATTTCCAAAGTATTAATTTTTCAAACAGAAAAAAAATATTAAGAGTACAAAAAAAAAGTTTTTGAAAATATTTTAAATTGAAATTACTAAGGCTTTCTACATCTTCCTGAATGTCAATTTTGGTTGTAATCGGTTAACCAGTTCTCGAGAAAGTCAAATAAAAATAAAAAACCGTTCTATGGAAGGTACCGTTTTTAGCCCACCATCTGAAATTGTTTTTTTTTCACCAAAACACTGAAATTTTGAAAAAATTCTGAGTGTTCGACAAAAAATGTCTGTCTGTCAGTATGTATAACGAGCTGCAGCCTAAACGGCTTAAGCGATTATCTTCAAATTTAGTGTGTGTGAATCTTTTGGCATTCCTAGCTATCCCTCCGGGTGGAATCGAAGAATTTCAGGGGCACAAAGGAGAAATTAAAGTATTCTAATATTCTGCTCACAACATCTGCTATCTACCTGTGAAAGTGCCGTCAAAATCGGTCAATAAATATGAATTTTCAAAAAAAAAAACACCCTAACGCCACCTAGTGCGTAAGTAAAATAGCCAATACTACTCATTAGAATATCAGGTATATGACATTGCAGCTATTTCCGAGATCAGCTGGAACAAACAGACAAACAAACTTTTTAAAATTGTTTTTTTTTTTATAAGTAGGTAGTAAGTAGCTATATACTTTCATATTTATCATATAGAAAGCTGTTATTTTAATGTTAAAACAGTATTTTTATTTTGTATTTTATTAATTAACATTTTTTTAGTTATTTATTATAGACGGAATGCTATTTCTTTTATTCAATGGTTACGAGGTAACTATTTACTTCGTGACCCTCCTGCATGCATTTTTTTGTTTAAAAAATCGTGATAAATAGTTCAAACAAAAGCACCTATTTTTTTCATTACCATTCCACTTAAAATTATCAGAGCGTAAAAAACACAGCCTTTCAAAAAAATATGCATTTTAATAAAAGTTTTGCATGTACAGTAAAGTCTCTCTTAGACGAAAGCGCATTTTTTTCTATTTTTTACTTAGTATTATAAAACTATAATGCAAGTTATGCATTCGTGCAGATTAAAAATGTATTTTGGACTACAGCTTGAACGGTGGGCCACTCGTCTCCAAAGGAGATGACCCATTTTTGTATGGAGCCTGGGCCCAGGCTCCAGGAAAACGCAATAAAAGCTTACTATTGTAACTGTCTCGTTGGAATGAGGACTGTCGGTTGTTGCGCTCATGTAATGAGCATTTTATGGTATTTAGGCTATGCTAGACACCAGGAAACAATAAGCATAACACCGGCTTTATTTTTGGATGGCATTTTAATTGACGTTAACGAAGACTAGCTATTTTTTTTATAGAATAGAATGATAGTTAAATTGTATATGAAATTAAAGGTAAGCGATTAAGGATTGCAATGGTGCAAAAAAAAGTATAGGTTATCACTGGTTTCTTTAAGATATTGGCTGTCAAAGTCAATCGAAAATGTTTTTTTCAAACAAGTTCTAGTTTATTCTATTCTTAATACAAGGTATTTTGAAAAAAAGATTTTCACATGAAATGAAAGATATCAAGATCTTTCATATGATACCTCAATCATCATTTTACGTGCTATACTTTTCGAAATAAACGTATTTATTTGCAAAAAAGTCAGATTTTTCGTATTTGCTTTTGGAGATCAACTTCAAATCCAAAAATCTCAGATTAACCTTAAAATATCGATACAATATTTTGCACACATAACCATCATTAAAATACCTTTCACTTTATACCACATTTGTATGTGTACACTCCATTACGAATATGAGCACACCCCATGTCTGCCCAGAACCAAGTTTTACCATGTTTTTTTGTGTTTTTGTGGTTAAAATCAAGCTTTTTATGATGCTTTGTTACTATATTATACATCAAATTAAAGGTTATTAACTGACAGTTACAGTGGTTTGAAAAAAGTATAGGTCATACTGGTTTTTTCGAGATATTGGCTGCCGAATTTCATTCAAAAATGTTTTTTTTTTTAAGTTTATGGTTGATTTTTTCGAAATATAAGATATTTTGAAAAATGTTTCTTACATAGGATTAAAGATATTCTAACTATCTTTCATTTGATACCCGAATCATTATCCTATGCGCGATATTTTCGGAAAAATACGTAATTATTTGCAAAAAAGTCCGATTTTTCCCATTTCCTATGTTCAACTTCAAGCTCAAATATCTCGAAATCCCCAAGGCCAAATTCAAAAATATTTTGCAGATAGATAGAACTGAATACAAGCTTTCATTTGATACTAGTCTCATAGGTGTACGCCCTGGGCCCAGAAATGGGTCATCTCGTTTGGAACATAAGGTTATTTTGACATTTTACAGAGGGCTTTTTCAATATTTTTTTAGCTTAAAAATTAACAGTACCTTTATGTAAAAGCTTTTTTTTCTCGAAAACGGCACCAAGAATTTTTATGAACATAAATCAGTGTACTAGGTATGGTTTTTTTTTTTGTGAAACAAAATTAAGATCATTGGCTAAAAATGATACTCCCATTAGGACCCTCATTTTTTCTTCCACTTTCTCGAGAACTGGTTAACCGATTACAACCAAAATTAATATTCAAAAAAGTTGTAGCTAGCTTAGTAATATTAATTAAAAAAATATTTTTTCAAAACAATTTTTTGTACTTTTAAGCAATTGTTTTTTTTTTTTTTTTTTTTTTTTTGAAAAAAACAAAACAATATAGTAATAAAACGGATAGGTGAATTG
The DNA here is from genome assembly GCA_963971375.1 of Platycheirus rosarum. Taxonomy (NCBI): domain Eukaryota; kingdom Metazoa; phylum Arthropoda; class Insecta; order Diptera; family Syrphidae; genus Platycheirus; species Platycheirus rosarum. The sequence goes on from OZ020509.1 coordinate 92,583,644, forward strand.
TTTTGTAAATTTAGTTTTTAAATGCAGGTTGTTTTTGTGCTTCAATTTGCATTATTTAATTATTTCTTTTTAATTAAAAAAAAAGTTCTTTAAAAAATTGTTTTATATACAAAGCGTTTTTCAAAAAAAAAATTCATGATTGTACACAATTTTTAACGTAACAAAATGGTGTTCGAATTATTCCTCTGAAAAGTATTTTACCTACTTGTTTCGAACAATTAAAAGGCTCAAAAATCGAATAAAACTGAAATTCCCCTAATATTTTTCAAATTTTATTCTACTTTATAACCGCACATAAGAGCAAGTACGTGCGATCTAGCTGTGTAATTTATTAATTACATTTTTGAACTCTTTTTTTTGGTTCAAATTAGACAAAAAAACTTCGATAAAACCAATTTTTTTTTAATAAATAAAACAAGATTTTGTATCGGAATTGGATTCTCAGTCGGTACTGAGAGATTTTACTGTACTGTAACTTGTTCATCCCATATAGTGTTTAATTTTTTACTAAACACTAATTAAACTAAAATAGTTTCCAACATTAATTGCATATTCGTGATATTTTAATAATTTTTAACCGAACATTATTTTTCTTTGCAGATAACAAAAATTAAATCAAAAAATGGCGGTCATATTAGACGATTTGTATGATTGGTACAGAGACCTAATGGACAATCGCAGTGGTAAGTTTTTTTAACAGGTTTTTCAAAAGAAATTTATTCTTTTTTTTAAGTAAATTTTGATTTTTCTAACTCTCATTGACAAAACAAAAATATAAGGGAAATGTGGTCGCAGCTGTTAATTGCCTCCAATACTTCTTCCTACACCTGGTTATGGATACCTTTTGCGATGTCTTACAAAGAATATTATGTGAATCCTCGATACGAGTATTATAAGTGTGCTTACATTTTTTTAAATCTCGAATTTCTGTGGATTGAATATCATCATGATCGTGGTTTTGGTGGCAGGTGCTTTATTTTTTTTTAAATTCCAACAAACGTGTAGAAAGAGAATACCTTTTTTTTGTCGTGCTTAGTGCAGAGGTTTGTTTTCTTTGTGGTGAAATGCCATAAGATGTTTTGTTTTTCTGTGAGAAATTGAAGCCGGCTTTTGGTAATCAAAGTATTGTCATGTGTTACGTATCGTATAGTTTCTTTACCCTTACGACTATACGTGTTGTCGATTAATTTGAGCATTTATACGTGATTTTTGTTATAGATTTGGCTTTTGTTGATTGATATAGGTCACCATGTGAGGACTATTTGTCATTTTAATATTATTTTTTTTAAAGTTTTAAGACTTATTTTGACATACAAAATATAATTGCTGCATTCTCCGATACACAAAATGAGCTTTAAGTTTCTACGAACTTACATTACACAAAATTACTTCCAATTCTTTTGGAAAGTAATTCCAATTTTTCTTTCGATTTTTTGAACAAACTTATTAAATGGTAAACAACAACTGAAGAGTCCAAGTGAGTTACAGAGACAAAACGCAAATTTTTTAAGGACTTAGACCGTAAAAAGCTATTTTGAATCAATAATTCAACAAAGTTCTAAATTAGTCTTCTGCTTAGTTGTTTTTAAAATTTTATTTTCTTATAACGAAGTATATATATAGGGTGTTATTTTTAGACGTGTGGTTTTTAAGAATAAATAAAACGCATATAATAAAATGTTATGGCCAAGAATTTAGCCTAATTATAAAGATAAGGGTTTGCCAGTATGTTTTAAAAATGATTTGGGGAAAGTGGCCTCCGCGGCTGGCGTCAATAAGTTCCAGCCGAGGGGCCCAATTTCCGACCACTTTTTGCAGCAATTGGGGCCGTATATCAGCAATATCGCGGCGAATGTTGTCAGTCTATTCATTTTGAAATTCCAAACCAAACTGAAAATAAATCAAGTGACAGCGGTCAAAAAGACCGCCAGCTTTGTATATAGAACCTATAGTTCTATCATGAGGGGTAGAAAACTAGCTCCATCTAGTGCAGAGACTGCAACGCAGACTTTTAGTCGGGGAAATGTATTCAACACCTATGCAATGACAGAACGTAAAAGATGTATATAAAGTACTACCAGTCAGAAGGATATACTTTTTCATGTTATTTCATTACCATTTTCTAGAAAAAGCAATAATGAGAGAATGAAAGATAGAAATTTAGACAGGTATGTGAGCAGTTTTCAATTCTGCCTAGGAAATACACTGTTTTTGGGTGGAGTTTTTTTTTATAGGTACGACAACAGGATGAAATATACCCTTTTAACGATTTTTGTTGAAATTTGATATTTGGTTTATTTTTTTTTGTACAATTTTTAATGGTTACCATGTTTGATTTTTATATAATTTTTTTTTTAATCTGCAAAAAATTAATTTGAGTTGAAGTACCTACCTAGTTACTTATTTTACAAATAAAACATTGTTTGCATTGTTTGTACCTATGTTTTTGCTTTAGAGTATACTTATCACGTCAAAAAATCTAGTACTAAATCTACTACTCACTACTAAATATAGTACTAAATCTACAAACTTACTACAAAATATAGTACTAAATCTATTACTAAGTACCAAATCTAGTACTAAATATACAAAACTACGATAGTACTAAATTATAGTACTAAGTACTAAAAATCTTTACCAAAATACTATTGTACCAACAACATAGTACCAACTGGCACCAGTTTTATATTTAACTAACGTTCGAGATTGAACAATATTTATATTAAAACTTTAAACAGTCCAATCCGAATATGGTAATATTGGTAATTGATTTCGGTATAAGAAATACAGAAAATACAGAAATACCAAAATTTCTTAAAAAAGGCGAAATCCAAAAAAATAATTGAAGACGCACAATCTTGGTTTGTTTACGAAAAATCAAAGAGAAATCCACAAATTTTTGTTTCCCTTACTCAACCATACCATATGGTCTAGTGTCACTTTTTGAACCTTTCATTCGTACTTATTATTCATTATTTCTACCTATTCTTGTACTCGTTCTAACTAAAGACTTTTTTCAAACAAACCATACAACCTACTCTGTCATCATTATATTTCTTTCTACTCTCCAAAACCTATACAAATGTGTATCGTGTTGACAGAAAAAGCTATTGCAGCGACTTTGCGGCTCTACCTCGCTTAACTAGAAGCTGCCTCATGATACTACTATAGATTTCATATACAAGGCCGCCAGTTAAAATAGTGTTGCCAACTTAAAGTTCTATACCTGTAAAAAAAACACTAAAAAAGGTAAATTTTCGATGACTTTTTCCAACATTTGTGGCCGTATATCGGCAATAACCTAGCGAATGTTGTCAGTCTATTCATGTTGAAAATGGCAACAAAAACTGAGCATAAATCAAGTGACAGATGTCAAAAGACCAAATCCGATAAAAGTATTGCCAGATTGGACAGAATGCTCTGAACAAGCTACATACATACTCAAATATCTTATTCACATAAAAGTAGACCTTCCATCCAACTAGATCTTCCTTTCACTAAAGAGGTTCCCCTTGCCATTTCAGATGAAGCTCAATGCCTAGGTCTTGTCTTACGAAATTATTTAAACTGGCAACCTTACATTCAGGAAAAAGTTAAAAATGCACTATTGAAATTGATAGTAACCCATTCACAGATGTCTGGGGTGACGTCGTCAATGATGCCTATGATTTCCGATTTCAGTTGTTGAATGGCTTACGCTTAAGACTTGACATAACCCCACTGTACTGATCCCTCATGCCGGGAGTTTTTCTGCGACAATATCGACTGTTTCACGCGAATTGTGGCATGTCGCACAATTCTGTTAAAACCATAAGTTTTAAATATCATTATCTTAAAGGAAAGCCCTTATATAGTTGGTAAGCATGATAGCGTTCTCCTTCATTGTTATCAGTGAAAAACGGGACAAAAACATGTGAGAAAAGCATAAGTTGCTTTCAGAATTCTTTCTTCTTAACTCTCCGAGAGATACCAGGCAGTTCTTTTGGGGAACAAAACTTAAATTTTCTATTTTAGGTCATTTACTTTTCTTCATTGATATAAATGAGGCACAAAAACTTTTACACCACTGTGAGGAACACATATTTACTGATGACCTTCAGCTTATAAAAAGTGGTCATGCTAATATGGTTGATGATTGTGTTGATGCAATTAATGAGGATCTCTCATCAATTAGAAATTGGTCACTCAAATGTGGTCTTTCTTTGAATTCTACGAAAAGCAAGTGCTTCATTATATCCAAGAGGTCCGTGGATTTGCCCGGTTTTCCGGATATTCTTCTTGGAGGCTCTGGTCTTAGACGCTACGATCATATCTCTCAATTCTCCAAAAGTATTTATGTGATCTCCTTTCATAACTTGCTTAAGCTTCGAACCCTTGTCATGCATCATAACTAAGCGTCAACCTTCTTCCCTAGTCTCAAACAAATATAGCACACCGATGGCCTCACCAGTTATTTGTTTCAAAGCAATTTCTTTGTGGAACAATAAATCAATTGACGACTCCTCCATTCTGAACTTCCATTACAACCATCCGTTCTATATGACCCAACCAACTGAGATGTGGACTATTACTCTTTTGGCTAGGTCTGTTTCGCTGTACAGCAGCGCGTACAAAAAAACCGGAGAATTTTTCTCTCGAACCAGCCCAAAGCGTTCTCATCTACTTTTGACAATGTCCCGGCCTGGGTTAATGAGGGTCTTTTAAAAAGACACTATAGATGGATGGTTTGACTAATAGGGAATTCTCCTTATAATAATTTTATTTCGTAATATTACAATGAGTCTTTGTTGGTCAAGTCATTCGCAACCTCTGATAAAGAACTTCTACTCATATCTGCAGGAGAAATACGTATGACCCAGTTCTGCATTTAATTTTAACATTACACTTAATTTAATACATAACATTAAATGTAAAAACGGCGTTATTATCGAAATGGACTAAAATGTTCCTTGGAATCAGCTTAAAACATTAGCAGTGATTACCCAATAAAAAACCTTTAAAAACAACCTGCATTCGCACCATCATTTGGATCACTCTTAACATCTAAATTAAATGATATAACGCAATAACGCACTAAAGTTTCTTCAATGGGGACGTGTGTGTGTTTTTTTTATTAATTAATTTAACACTTGAGTTACCCTTAGTTACTAGCAATGTATTGTGCTTTTCAATCGATTAAAGTAGTTGTACATTATAATAGATATAGATGTTCCTGGTTGTAAATTGTTGCATCAGATATTCACTAAAATCGCCCTTTTTCTAATATCGTTGTTTCTTCTTTTGCGCATAATCACACCCATATTTAAAATTAAACTTTATGCCAATTCTACAAGGCTGTAGATTATGTAGTAAGACTTATTGATTTTCTTAAGTGCTTGTTTGATTGCTATTACAAAAGAAAAATCTTATCCTAAGTGCATTACCTACTTGCGTTTAAATTTAGAAGAATAAAACTAATCTTGAAAATGGCTTTTAAATTATACAAAGTAGGACATTGAAGAGGTTAGGAAGGCCAGTTTCATCCTTAAGACAGGAAATGAGTATACTTCTTAATAATTAGTCTTTAAATGAAAACAAATGTTATGTTTGTGACATTTCCATCTCTCTAAACTAGGGTTTCCAGAACAGCTCTTTTAAGAGAACATGTTTTCTTACACTCTCTTTTTTTTATAAAATTCTTGTTTGGTACTCTTATTAGTCTCTTTATCTTCCTCTTCAGAATTTTTTAGAATCTAACAATTTTTTTCCCTTCTTTACATTAATTTTGAAATTGAAACATCAAAACTAATAATTTTTTTTTTTAAATAAAACTACATTAACACGTTTAAAAAGAGTTTACAGAGTCGAAAGTCAAGCCCCTATTTTGCAAATAAAAGGGTGTTTTTTTTAGAGGTATAGAACTTCCGGAAGAAATAACTGTCAAACTAGCTGGATATTGTTTGACTTTTTTTTCGGTATACTATGGCAAATCAACCTGCAAAAACTTACCGCTTAGCGCATAACAACGTTTAGAATTCGTGGAAATTTATTTCCTCAATTTGGCGCTATGTTCGCCAAACTTATAGAGCATTTTGTTAAGTTTACGGTGCGCATAATCGTCCATCTGAAAAGCTTAGCTACTTACCGTGCTTACAAAAGAATCTATCGCCACTCTAGTGAGTGTGACAGAGGACCCAAATTTGTCTATCCGACACCCCGTTGTCAGCAACCCAGTCTCTGCCAGTCTACTACTTGTTGACAACGTTTGAGAACAGATCTTGGCCTACATCCATAAAAGATCCAAGTAGTGACAGAATTAAATCCAGTGGACCATCAAGTGCGTCTTGTGGTCGGTGAATGGGCTGAGAATCAACTAGAAGTGGAACCAGATTTGTATGATGATGAGGCTTATTTCTGGCTTAGCGGGTATATTAACAAAAACAAGCGAAATTCTCGTTTTTTGGGGAGAGATCCTCATGAGACTCTTGAGACTCCATTACATCCCATACAAAATTACTGTTTGGTGCGGTTTACATGCCGAAGGCGTCATCAGGGCCCATTTGTTTTTAAATCCGAAACCGGTGCAAAAATGATCGTGAATGGCGAACGCTGCGGACAAATGATTCGTGGTTTTTCATTTCTCATAATATTGGAAATTATTTGAAGGAGAAATGGTTCCAACCAGACGGCGCAAATTGGCATACAGTGCGTGCAACCCTCAGTTTGTTAAGCCAAACGTTTGGTAACCGAATCATCTCAAGAAATGGATCTGTTAATCGGCTACCTCTTTCGTGTGATTTGACACCTTTGGACTACTTTTTGTCGGGAACGTCAAATCTCTGATTTATTATGATATGATTGATCTTCTAGAAACATTCGACGCACTATTGACGAAATAAGACCGGTTATGCTCAAAAAAGTGGTGTAAAATTGGACCGGTTCATAAGGCCATTTTTAAACACTAAATGCACTGAAATTTGTGAGCTAATAAAGCCAAAATTGGTCATTCTATTGAAATTAATTTAAAATAAAAGTTCCATGCCTCTAAAACAAACACCCCTCATAAAAGTTACTTCACGTTTCTTATTTAAAAAAAAAATTAATTGTTTCAAAAAATATGCAAATGCATGGTTATCGTTTGCCTTAAACAATTAAAAAATATACATTTATTTGTTTTACCTCATTAGTGTAGGTATTTTAAGTTTTATTTAAAAGTTAAAAAAACAATCATCTTGCAATCATAGTGAAATGTCATTCAGTGGTTCGTGAGCCAATAGATGACGCAAGTAGCACAAATTTAAAAAAAGAATACAAAAACTTTCTTGAAAAGCCGATAATACATTTAAAATTATATTCCACAATATGACTGGTTATAAAAGCAAGTACATCCGATCCAGTCGTTCTTGCCAGAATAGTTTGTATGAAATTTAGTTCCCAAATTTGTTCACTTCATCTTGGCTGGCCCTAATCTGTATGTATGGTTCTTCTTATAATCCTTACCTTTAAGGTATTCTCAAACAAAAATCTGGAATCGTAAAATAAAAATAATGCCCCTTTGCATATTGGTTGGTGTGCCGGACTGCTATGATTAAGGGTCGTGGTTCGATAACCCTCCTTAGTCACCTTGTTTTGTTCCGGAGCAATGAAAAGGAAACTACAAATTCTTTAACTTTGTCTCGAAAAAAAATGTTATGTAATAAATAATACCTGGCCAGATTCTTAGAATTATACTGCATTGTCCATCCCACAAGCAGTAAACATTTTAAGCCATTTGTAAAAATGCGTACGGAATTCTTTGTCGTCCTCATCGGTTCCTAACACTTAGCTCCAATGTTATTTCTGCTGTCAGCACTGAAAAAAAATTCCTGCTAGCACTCCTTTTTCTTTTGTGCTTACGAGCATGCATGGTTTTACCGGAAACCGGACCAATCTTCTACACTCGTTCAGTCGCAGAAGTATTGAAAAATCTTAATATATACAAATCTGATGGCCCGGATAGTATTCTCTCTATCCTTCTGAAGAAGACTGGCAAACCATTGCGTAATTTTTCCGTTTGACTTATTTCCCTGGTCTCTTTCAAAGTTGATTGAAAACAGCATTTCGCCAGCCCGTCCCCAAAAAAGGCGAATCTTCTTTACCCTCAAAATATCGACGAATTGTAGTTACGTTCCTTCTTTTCAAAGCTATGAAAATGCTGATTAACTTTCACTTAAGAAATATCTTGAAGACCGAAAGCTTCTTTATAACCGGCAGTATCGCTGGTGATCTCGTGGCATATCTCACTTTAAATTGGAAACAATCTCTCCATCGTTTTGGTGAACATTTTTCTAAGCCATTTGATTAAGCTCGGCGCCAAGACCTTTTATAGAAAATGCGTGCATGAAACTCTTCTTCGTAGTTATCTCTCTAACCGCTCAAAACAAGTTGTGTTGGACGGATTCAAGTCTGATATTCACAAAATAAATGCTGGTGTGCCCCAAGGCTCCGTTTTGTCTCCGATTCTTTTTCTTATATTTATCAACGACAAGAGTCTGAAACTATTAATCCAATCCAATGAGAGTTATGCAATACTCTCAGCTTTTCATATTCGTTTCCAGATTCACAACAATGTTCTTCGGATGTGGAACTGCAACGATACCATATGATAAGGTCAACGCTTTCGTTTTTCGCTAAAGCGAAATGTTCATTACAGAGGTACAAACACCTTTTGTTGAATAACCATATATTCGACGCCACCAACAATGCAGGGAAGTGCTTAGGTTTCCTTCGAAAATACAAGAAATGTTTCGTTATTTCATCACTATTCTTATAAACAATGCTCTAGTGAAGTACCGAGCTGCATTGCAACTCTAAAATGATTCAACCGTTATACTCATTCCCATCATTAACCCAACCCACTAATTCCAACCTATGACGTACTGTCAAATTCAAAGATTCTTTCTTTACCCGAACTATGTGAATGTGGAAAGCCTTGCCGGTTTCTGTTTCCTTATCCCCCTCCCCCACTCCTATTTTTAAATTCGGAACTTTAAAACGAAAGTGTCGTCATTTACATCCTTCCCTAGTTTCCTAATATTCTCGCTGTGCTTAATCAACATCATAGGGTAGCCAATACCCTTCGTACGGCCTGGTTATATCAACAAATATATGTGCGCCACTAAGTCTCAGTCTTCCTCTGGGATGAAATTGAAGATTTTCCTAGCTGAGTATGCTCGTGCGTTCTATATGAACCAGCGATCTGAGACGTTGGATTTTTAATCATAGCTAGCTCTGTGCGAATATACCTTTCCTTCTTCACTGGCCGTTTATCCTTGCGAGACCAAAGTAAGCAGTCTAAAGCGTCTTCATTCTCTTTTGACAATGTCCAAGTCCATGCCTCTCTACCAGCAGTACTGGGAATGTAGGGGGTTATAAAAGGACATTTCAGTTCCCCGAGTAAGGGGTTTTCCATGTCACCTCCCCACTTGTAAAACAAACCTCCCCTTTTAATTTCTTACATGTCATTAAACAAAATTATTCTTTCTATTTCAGACCCCAGAGTAAAAGACTGGCCAATGATGTCCTCACCGTTTCCCACACTTGCACTATGTGTGTTCTACGCTTATTTTAGTAAATCTCTAGCACCAAAGCTCATGGAGAATAGGAAACCATTAAATCTTAGAAAAGTTTTAGTATATTACAATTTATTCCAGACGATATTTAGTGCGTGGATATTTTATGAAGTAAGTTTTGATTTTTTTTTTAATTAATTTTAAATTTAATACAACTTTTTTCACATTTTTTTTTATAGTATTTACTAAGTGGATGGTGGGGTCACTATAGTTTTAAATGTCAACCTGTAGACTTTTCAAACAGTACGATGGCGATGCGAGTAAGTATCTCAAAAGTAGTAGATAGTTTGTTGGCATTTCTTTTCGAATGTTTTCAGATTAAGCATGAAGAAAACATTTTAATTTATTATTTTTTTTTAGTTTTGTGAAGCTTGAACTCTGGTTAATTTTTTTTTCTTATTTTCCTTTGTATCTTTTTTGTTTCCTTTTATTTTATTGTTAATCAAAATTGTAAGAGTTCTAGTTTGATTATTATTGGAATATTGTTTTGATTTGTTTCATTGTAGATGGCTCGCACCTGTTGGTGGTACTACATAGCTAAATTCACAGAATTCTTTGATACGCTATTTTTCATTTTGCGCAAGAAAACGGAACACGTATCAACATTGCATGTCATTCATCATGGTTGCATGCCATTTTCAGTTTGGATGGGCATGAAGTTTGCACCAGGTAATATTAAGATATTTTCTTTTATTTGTTTCTTTTCGGTTTAAATAATTAATGTAATTTAAGTGAGTCAGAAAAAAAAGAAACAATTCTTACATAAACTCGAAAGGTATAGTTATGCGTGATGGTGTTATTCCGTCCAAATGAAATATTTAATTGATTTTTATTATCTCGTTGATATTGGCTTAACACTTAAGGCTAAAAAGATTATTTAAAGCGTTATATATAGATTGGTTATAAAATATTTATACCTATAGTCCAGATAAGAAAAGTCATGTTCCTGAGTCGTCAGTCAAAAATAAACCAATTCCTTTTCTGAAATTCAGTGAAATAATGAAATTTCGTTGCCTTAAAAATGCATGTTTATTCTTTTGTGAAGTAGGACTCCGAAAAGGCGAATCAGCTTCTAAGAAATACTTCCAGTTCGTTTATATTTTCACATATCAACGGTTTTAAAAGAAAATGTTTTGATGCCAAAGATGATTATGGATGATTCTATTCCACAGAAGAAATACCTAATCGGTTAGAATTAAATGTTTAGTGGGCGTCTGGATGAGTGTGACAACTCTACAAACATTTGGCACCCACACATTTGTAATGAAGTATGGTTATATCTCTGAAAAGCGAAACTGTTTTTTTGTTTGTTTTGTAATTAGCGCGTGTACAATGTATGTAGAGCACACTGCGCGAGCATTAGGATAATAGAGAGGGGAAGGACAGAAGGTGTCGATTAACATTGCTTTTGAATGCTTGCAAATCAAATCGGCAAGGGAAAACATCGCCAGGTAAACTATTCCAAATTCGTGTTGTTCGGCTAAAAAAAGAATCCCTATATTTCACGGTACGTCCGAAATTGGGCTCAAGGGTGAACTGATGAGCATTCCTTGCGAGACGAGTATTACGGGAGAAACGTTTAAGGGGAGGAATGCAGCTGGTTACTTCGATTGAACATTTTGTATAAAAGAAACGATAAAATAAGGAAAGACATGAAACATTGCATCGGTGTTCGAGAGGGGCAATTGTTTCAGCGGCAGTTCTATTTCCTATCAATCTTAACGCTCGATTTTGTATTCTATCAAGCAGGTGAAGTGATGTTTGCGAATCACTTGCCCAGAGGTGTGAGTTATACTCGAGTTTTGGGCGTATAAACGCTTTATAAATTATAGCTAGATCAGAAGGGGAAAAATACTTCTTACACCGATACAGAAAACCTAAGCACTTAGCAGCATTCTTAGCGATTTCAAATATATGGTCGTTCCAACGGAGGTCGTCGTTGACACACATACCGAGTTTTGAGAGCTTTTCGGTTTCTTCGATGTAAGTGCCATTCATGGATAATGGCATTGGGGGAATGTTAAGCTTTAACGACAGAAGACAGCATTGAGTTTTCGAAGCAATAAACTCCACAAGATTTCTATTACCCCATTTGACAATGCTGTATAAATCGGAGTTTAATGAGCTTGACATACGATACCGTTGCAATTGTACGTCCAAGTGCGAAGGACGTGAATCATCAAACGAATATGAAAAGCTGAGGGTAGAGTCGTCAGCAAAACAGTTAAGTGGGTTAGAAGTAACAGACAAAAGATCATTTATAAAAATAAGGAAAAGAGTCGGATACAGAACGGAGCCCTGGGGCACACCAGCATTTATTTTGTGCCGGAATCAGACTTTAATCCGTCCAATACAACTTGTTTTGATCGGTCCAGTAAATACCTTCTAATCGAACGAACAAGGGAATCATCGATCCCAAAAGCACACATTTTGGATAAAAGAGCTTCATGCCAAACTCTATCAAATGCCTTGGAGATATCAAGAGCAATAATCTTACTTTCACCAAACCGATGTAAAGATTTGTTCCACTGTTCGGTGAGATATGCCATCAGATCACCAGTGGAACGGTTGCCGCGGAAGCCATACTGACGGTCATGGAGAAGCTTAGATAGAGAAGATATTCCTTAAGTTGACGGTTAATCAGCGTTTCCATGACCTTAGAAAGAAGGGATGTTAGTGCTATGGGTCGATAGGAGGAGGGGGAGGATGGGTCACCTTTCTTAGGGACAGGCTGGACAAATGCTGTTTTCCATGTTCTAGAAAAGATTCCAGAAGAGTAGGAGCTTATGCAGTGGCTTTGCCAGTGTGGAAGAATACCTCTTCAGAAGAATCGGGGGTATACCATCCGGGCAAGCGGATTCGAGTATATCGAGATCTTTGAGAACTCTTGCTACTGTACGAGTGCGGAAAAAATTTGTCCCATGGAAAAATTTACATTCTCAAGTACAGGAGGGGCAACATTGCTTTGAGGCAGCGAAATGGGCTGCGAGCAAGTTTGCCTTCTCTGAAGAGTAGTAGTAGGGTGGTTGGGTGCTGTATGAATAGGGTAGGCACTGAAAGGCATCAAACTGGTGATGCACAGTCGCTGCAACTATATCGTACACATCAATTGTGCTTATTTTACCTCCCCGCGGTAACCACCGGGTACTGGTCTGTCCATCCGGACATTCCTGCTAAACTTATAAGCGCGAGTGTTGAACACAGAAAAAATAGCAACACTATAATGCTCTGCTTTAATGACTGTTCTGATCGATTCGCAGAAGTCTTGCACGAGCCCCTCAGAAAGAGGACGTACGGCGGATGAGCCCAAACAATTGGACCAACGGTGACGTCGACAGTCAACGAAGCAGACGCCCTAATGAGCTACTTCGACGTATTTGGAGATAAGGTCATTAGGACAATTCAATGCAAGTCAGGGCATTGAAATAGAGATGGTGGCGGATGAACCCTTAATGGGCCAACGGCAGCGCTCATATCCCCGAAGTGGGTTACTGACTCCGGATTCTCCGGTTCCTTTTGTCCAAGGAATCCAACAAAGGACCTGGCCCTCCAGGTTGGGGGTTGTGCGTGGGGTTAACAACCCTGCCACGGAAAAAAGAAAAAGTTGCGAAGCGACCAATAGCCTCGGAAAAGGACGGATTTACTGTTGACGACCCGGAAAAACGAATCAAGGACAACGACCTTCGGATCTGCACGTGGAATGTTAGAACTCTTAACAGACCACGTGCATCCAAACAACTAGCGGAGGCCCTAGACTGCTACAGAGCAGGAATTACTGCCATCCAGGAAGTGCGATGGAATGGGCCGGGCAAAAGGAGGATGAAAAACTGTGACGTGTACTACGGTGATTGCGCAAGAAGACCACAGCGTTTATTTGGGTGCGGATTCGTCATAAGCGGTAGACTTAGGCAAGAAGTCTTGGGCTTTCGACACGTAAGTGAGCGACTTGTGACAATCCGTATCAAGGCTAAATTCGCCAACATTAGCCTAATATGCGCTCATGCCCCCACAGAGGACAAAGATGACGCCACCAAGGATGACTTCTATGAGCTCCTCGAAAAAACCTATGAGCAATGCCCTAAATACGACGTTAAGATCGTACTAGGCGATTTTAATGCCAAAATAGGTAAAGAGGAAATCTTTGGTAGGACTGTCGGAAAACATAGCCTACACGACACAACGTCTGAAAACGGACTTAGGCTAATTGACTTCGCAGCGGCACATAACGTCACCATTGCAAGCACACGGTTTCCTCATCTCGATATACACAAAGGGACTTGGCGACACCCAGATCAAAGAACCGTCAATCAGATTGATCACGTTGCGATCGATGCAAGACACGCCTCCAGTATCTTGGATGTTCGCACCTTCCGAGTAGCTAACATCGACTCGGATCACTACCTTGTTGCAGCAAAGGTAAGAATGCGAATAACCCGAACTCCACAACAACGGAGTAATACTGTGAGGAAGTATGACGTCGGAAAGCTGCAATCGCAAGAAACCGCCAGAACCTATGCCGATCGAATATCCCGTAACCTCTCAAGAAATCCAGTACCGCCAGCATCAAGTGCCGAAGATCAGTGGCAACAGTGCCAACAAGCCATCAGAGATGCCGCAACTGATGTGCTAGGTTTCACCAGACCACCACCACGAAACCTCTGGTTTGATGACGAATGCAGGCAGGCCCATGCAGCCAAACAAGAGGCATATAAAGCGGCGCTGCAAAGAAAGACGAGAGCTGCTCGCGAGCTCTATGAGCAGAAAAGACGGGAAGAACACCGGCTTCTCCAAAAGAAAAAGAGAGAGCATGAGAAGCGCGCGATCGAAGATATTGAGAGATGCTACTCCAGGAACAAATTGCGGAAGTTTTACCAACAGGTAAAAAGAACATGCCAAGGAAAAAAATCCCGCACAGAAGCCTGTAGAGATAGGAATGGAAACCTCGTAGTAGAGTCACAGTCGGTGCTGAGTACATGGAAGGACCATTTCTGCAGACTGTTAAACGGCGATGAAGGCCAAAATCCCGCTGTCAGGCAGAATGAACCATTCAACATGGATGATGACAGACAAAACTTCCGTCCACCTGACCAACATGAAGTAAGGATAGCCATATCTAAACTCAAAAACAACAAAGCTGCTGGACCCGACGGATTACCCGCCGAACTTTTTAAAGCGGCCGGAGATGACCTGGTGGAGTGCATACACCAACTCATCTCTAAAGTTTGGTCAGAAGAAAGTATGCCTGATGAATGGAACCTCAGCATCGTTTGCCCGATTCACAAGAAAGGAGACCCTCTAAACTGCGCCAACTATAGAGGAATAAGTCTCCTGAATATCGCCTACAAGATCCTCTCTGCCGTACTATGTGAACGCCTGAAACCTTTCGTCAGCAACCTGATTGGCCCCTATCAGTGTGGTTTCAGACCAGGAAAGTCCACAATCGATCAAATGTTCACGCTACGGCAGATCCTGGAAACCACCCAAGAATTCCAAATCGATACCCACCACCTCTTTATCGATTTTAAGGCCGCGTACGATAGCATTTATAGAGACGAGCTATACAGAGCCATGTCAGGTTTTGGCATTCCCACAAAACTCGTCCGACTGTGCAGGATGACGATGGAGAACTCTCGCTGCTCCGTCAAGGTTGGTTCCGACCTCACAGAAGCTTTTGACGTCAAAAAAGGATTCCGACAAGGTGATGCGCTATCGTGCGATTTCTTCAACTTAATACTTGAAAAAATTATAAGAAACTCGCAAGTCAATTGTAGTGGGACAATTTTTTTCAAGTTTGTGCAATTGCTAGCATACGCTGACGACATAGACATCATTGGCAGAACTCGGCGAGCTGTCACTGGAACGTTTGCTAGCATTGAAGCTGAAGCGGCTAAGATGGGACTAGCAGTCAATGAGGCCAAAACGAAGTACCTGCTGTCCACAAAAAGGGACACACAACACCGGCGGATTGGACAAAACATCACAATAGACAGGTACAACTTTGAGGTAGTTAGGGACTTTGTGTACCTCGGATCCGCTATAACATCTGACAACAACATCTCGTCAGAAATAAAGCGAAGAATTACTCTTGCCAATCGCTGTTTCTATGGGCTAGGAAGGCAATTGAGTAGCAAAGCCCTCTCTCGAAAGACAAAGGAGACTCTTTATAAGACCCTAATCATCCCAGTCCTGCTCTATGGCGCCGAGGCATGGACTCTATCTAAAGCGGATGAAGATATCCTTAGTCGTTTCGAGCGTAAGATTATTCGGAAGATTTTTGGCCCTATCTGCGTTAACGGGCTTTGGAGGAGAAGGTTCAACCAAGAACTATACGAGCTGTACAGCGACATTGACCTGGTCAAAAAAATACGCATATCACGTTTAAGGTGGCTAGGTCATGTAGAGCGAATGGACAACAATGCTCCGGCTCGCAGGATCTTCGATTCCATCCCAGAGGGTAGACGCAGTCAAGGAAGACCTCGCCTTAGGTGGCGCGCTCAAGTGGAGGACGACCTCAACCAACTTGGAGTGCAAAACTGGAGGCAGCTAGCCAAAGACCGAGTTGGCTGGAGAGGCATGTTGGTTGAGGCCCAGGTTCGTCCCGAACTGTAGCGCCACCTAAGTAAGTAAGTAAGTAAGAAGAGTAGACAATAGGTTTGTTATTGTCGATGAGCGTTGGAACCGAAGATGTTGAGGAGTTTTTAATATTTTTTACAAATATTTTTGGTCATGCAAAAATTTGGTTCTTTCAATAACGGAGTTGCATCAATTCCTTGCTTGTTTGTGTTTTTTCCGATTTTCCTCTGTAGGATTGGCTTTGTAGGATCGGAAACTTACTTCTTTGAGCCTGATAGCTGCTTTACACTCAGAGTTAAACCAGGACTTTTCTTTAGGCTTGATACTTTTTACTCTGTTAGGAATAAAAGCACGCATCCCTAGAACTATCGAGGAAGGCTAGTGACTAGTTAAAGTTTCGGAACGTGCCAGTTGGCTTTCTCGTATTGCCAAACGGTCCTGGTGGGAAGTTTTTCTTTAACTGGATGGGTGGAGGATGAGACCATGATGGGAAAAGAGTAATGGCACCAAGCTATAATCATGTAGACAAATTCTGATAAATCAGTATTTACTCCAAACTGAGTTTCATTTAATGCAAAAACAGTTGGCCTGTATTGAACAGTGTAGACGTACACGTGAAAGAAATTCTTTCTTAAACTACGAACATTAGAATACACGACACAAAAATCACTTACCATTTAAAAATACTTACATATAAAACACAACTTTGATGCTCTGATTTCTGCATTAAGTTCAATAATATAATGGCACGTGAGCCATTTATGAAGGCATACCGCCTTCAATGGCCCACTATGCTTTGGTGTAACCATAACAGCAAATTTATTTTGTCTTATACTCTTTGGCCGCGAAATCCACTGTTGCAGGTTCTGTCTCACTACATAACGTTATGCCTTTTCTGTAATTCTATGGCTTGGAGAATTTCAGCCATTTCAGAAAAAGAAGTGCTTTTCGCCTCGAAGAAATAAAACGTCACTATTGTGTGATTACTGTCTTGGTCTTCATCTACTCCACCGTCCCTCCGCCTTCGGAGTGAAATCAAAGATTTTCCGGGCCAGAGCATTGATTGATATATGACCCAGCCTTTTTAGACGTTGAACTTTTACTCTTATGGTTTGGTCTGTGTGGCTGTACAGCCCGTACAGTTGTTCGTTGTATTATTTACTGCTCTGTTCTTCGCTCATCATTCTGCCTGACAGCGGAATTAGTTTCGTTATCACCGCTATACAGTCTGCAGGAGTGGTTTTTCCACAATGATGTTCCATTGATTGTATTTGCCAGCTTCATTTCGACTTCTGTAGCTTTGATAGTTTCTTTTTACTTTTGGGAAAACCTTGGAACTTTATTCTTGCAGCAACAGCAATCCATTTCCTCAATCGCGAGCTCGTCATGATCCCTTTATGTGATAACATATAAGTTTGCGAAAAGTCCTTGACAAATTTGGACAATTGGAGCTTTTGTCCTATTATTGGGCTCATCGAAGAAAAAAAAACAAACGTAATTTACGTATATGGGAAAGAGCAGTGTGTGAGCAGAGGTGGTGTGGAATGGTTTCCCTCCCTTTTATACAACGCCGAAATCTGTTGGTGTATTAACTAACCTATATGGCATTGTCCAATGACACCTATCATGGAGTTTACGAAAAATTTAAATACGCTATTGGCCAGATCTAATTTGTTGCTAGGCAATTAGTGAGAATTATCTGTTTGTTGTTTCTTCTTTCCATTACATCTTGATTTAGCATAAGCTCCCACTTTTCTTTTATGATGATGACGGAACTGGAATACGCATACGGAAATGTTGTATAACTTGTACGTACAGTAAATGCAGAAAAAAAATCCCTTGAAATAATAAACAATTTTTTTAAAAACGTTTTGCAATAGTTATTAGTTTCCACCAGTCTTGACGTTTAAGTAGTGATGCTTGAACATCCGACAGTTTATCAATAGTATAGGTAGTAAAAATATCGAGTACATCGATAGTTTAAAAAAACAATCGAACGACTATCGATAGTTTAAATAATTCCAACTCACCTTCACATGTTGAAATAGCTCGTACTATATGCTTAAACGATTATCAGATTATCGATGTGAGCTTGGAGAGGGAGTGTCCAAAAGCTCTGGCACTGACAACCAAAAATTTTCAGGTAATAGATGAAATTTTGCAGCTTCCTGAGTGCTTTAAAATTTTGAACACAACAATATCCAGCGAAGAATACGTAACAATTTCCTTAATAACTCCCCTTACACGAGGAATCTCCGTAGGTGATAGCGTTATATGTGAAGTGTTGAAGGCAGAGATGTACTTAAAAAGTTAACTGATACTGTAAATATGAGAATATTTTTATTCTATTACTATTACACAGGAACGCCACTCGTGCTGCCTAAATTTTTTTCGATTATAACTTTTTACAATTTCATTGACAGGCATTAAGGGTATTCATAAAACGTGGTTAATTTTTTTTTGTATGGATAGGCGGTCATAAATCTATAAAATCTGAAGAAGCCTATTGAATTGACATTGTCATCGTCAGAGAGTTGAAAAACTGAATAATTTAAATTCTATTTTAAACTGTTAATAGTGAGTTTTAAATGCTTTATAATTTGCCTTTGCCTATTCATTTGATAAATTTATCGATAGTATCGGTACAATCGATATTTTATTTTTAAAACCATCGATAATATCGAAAAAAAATTATTTTCGATGCTTAATCAACACTAGGAAAGAATGCTGCAAAAGTTTTGGTTTAAAGCGTTCCCGTACTTTTTTCGTAGAAATCTCTCAAAGAGAGAAAATATCACCTCTACTCAAAAATCTTACAGTTGCGAATTTTCTGTCATTTATCTATTTCTTTTTGGTATTTCATCCATTTTAAAACTCAGATGTACGTGCATTGTGTTCCGATTGAAATTGGTACGTACGACAAATTTGACACTTGCTCCGTACTCTGTCTCCGTAACGCAGTTCCGTTTTTGTATTGTGTTCAGGCAGTAAAGGATAGGATAGGAATTCTTCGATAGAATTTCCGCTTGGAACACATTATGGTGGCGTGGGAGACAGAAGAACTAACGTACAAATTTGGACAATTGGAGCTTTTGTCCTATTATTGGGCTCATCGAAGAAAAAAAAACAAACGTAATTTACGTATATGGGAAAGAGCAGTGTGTGAGCAGAGGTGGTGTGGAATGGTTTCCCTCCCTTTTATACAACGCCGAAATCTGTTGGTGTATTAACTAACCTATATGGCATTGTCCAATGACACCTATCATGGAGTTTACGAAAAATTTAAATACGCTATTGTTGCTAGGCAATTAGTGAGAATTATCTGTTTGTTGTTTCTTCTTTCCATTACATCTTGATTTAGCATAAGCTCCCACTTTTCTTTTATGATGATGACGGAACTGGAATACGCATACGGAAATGTTGTATAACTTGTACGTACAGTAAATGCAGAAAAAAAATCCCTTGAAATAATAAACAATTTTTTTAAAAATCGTTTTGCAATAGTTATTAGTTTCCACCAGTCTTGACGTTTAAGTAGTGATGCTTGAACATCCGACAGTTTATCAATAGTATAGGTAGTAAAAATATCGAGTACATCGATAGTTTAAAAAAACAATCGAACGACTATCGATAGTTTAAATAATTCCAACTCACCTTCACATGTTGAAATAGCTCGTACTATATGCTTAAACGATTATCAGATTATCGATGTGAGCTTGGAGAGGGAGTGTCCAAAAGCTCTGGCACTGACAACCAAAAATTTTCAGGTAATAGATGAAATTTTGCAGCTTCCTGAGTGCTTTAAAATTTTGAACACAACAATATCCAGCGAAGAATACGTAACAATTTCCTTAATAACTCCCCTTACACGAGGAATCTCCGTAGGTGATAGCGTTATATGTGAAGTGTTGAAGGCAGAGATGTACTTAAAAAGTTAACTGATACTGTAAATATGAGAATAAAGCCTATTACACAGGAACGCCACTCGTGCTGCCTAAATTTTTTTCGATTATAACTTTTTACAATTTCATTGACAGGCATTAAGGGTATTCATAAAACGTGGTTAATTTTTTTTTGTATGGATAGGCGGTCATAAATCTATAAAATCTGAAGAAGCCTATTGAATTGACATTGTCATCGTCAGAGAGTTGAAAAACTGAATAATTTAAATTCTATTTTAAACTGTTAATAGTGAGTTTTAAATGCTTTATAATTTGCCTTTGCCTATTCATTTGATAAATTTATCGATAGTATCGGTACAATCGATATTTTATTTTTAAAACCATCGATAATATCGAAAAAAAATTATTTTCGATGCTTAATCAACACTAGGAAAGAATGCTGCAAAAGTTTTGGTTTAAAGCGTTCCCGTACTTTTTTCGTAGAAATCTCAAAGAGAGAAAATATCACCTCTACTCAAAAATCTTACAGTTGCGAATTTTCTGTCATTCATCTATTTCTTTTTGGTATTTCATCCATTTTAAAACTCAGATGTACGTGCATTGTGTTCCGATTGAAATTGGTACGTACGACAAATTTGACACTTGCTCCGTACTCTGTCTCCGTAACGCAGTTCCGTTTTTGTATTGTGTTCAGGCAGTAAAGGATAGGATAGGAATTCTTCGATAGAATTTCCGCTTGGAACACATTATGGTGGCGTGGGAGACAGAAGAACTAACGTACAGATAAAATTAGAACCCATTCCGCTCCTAGATGCAAGAAACCCTCGTGGAATAAAGCGTTTTTTCCGCCTTTTCTCATATGAGGTTTTGTTTTTTAGACATTTATTTATTAAACGAATTTTTTATCACGGATTTACTTTAAGTAACAGCCTCTTTGTTCTTTTCCACAGATTGATAATTTTTTTTTTACGTGATAACGTCTTATAAATCGATGACAAGCTACACGTACGAAATAACATGACTCATGCTGATAATGCTGATAATACTGATAAGAAAAGTGACGCACGCTGCGATACTATGGTTCTCTCAACCAAAATCGATCGCAAGCACCTGGCGAACATGAAAAAGAACAGGCGCAAATTCCCAAAATAATTCCACTCAAATTCAAAAAGAACAAGAAGAGAAAAAGAAATGCAAAATAGGCGGAGTTTTGTTTAAGTAGAAAGTAGATGCAGATATTGGGGTGTGTGTGTGTGGATTTAACGAGAGGGTTTTTGGGTGTGAGTTAACGGTTGTATGTTGGTGTTGCTGCCATCAATGTTTTCTTTTGACGTTATCACGTAAAATTATTGTCCGTAAACCGACTTTACAGACAATCCTCTCTTTTCTTTATTACTGACATCGTTTGGAGATAACACATACAATTATCTACAAGACTTTCCAAAAGAGAATCGCCATCAAAAGCTTTTAGCTTACCATATCACCGTTATTCATCGTTGTCATACAAATTATTGCCAATTAAATAATAAAAAATCTCTAAAATTCTCACGAACTTGTCTCAATAATAATAAAATATAAAACAATTCAGCAAAATTTTAACTAAACCACTGCGCATTTGTCTCTCAGGTGGTTGCAGCAAACAATTCATTCCGCATGTAAAATAGTCGTTGTTTGATCAGCAAAAAATGCATACAATAAAAAAGTACTTCAAAAGCTTTTCATTTGCTTTCATAAGCCCTGCAATAAAGTTGTCTTTAATTAAATAAAAAAAAAAACTAATTTTCTTGATAACTGCAACCGATCACCTTCAGAGAAAAGTTTTATTGCTCCAACCCTGCAAAAGATGATGCACTAATGATTTCTTTTATTGACGAAGTGTGTGTTTTTGTCTATAGAATCATGAAATTACTAAGCGATTAAAACAGAACTTTGTAAAAATCCTCCAATCTAGCTAACACTTTATTCAAATAACACTTGAATGCCAATGTGTGTCAACAAAGTAGTGATTCCTATTTTTCTAACTTATTTACTATCTAGCCTCTAAAAATGTAAACCTTAAGTGCTACGATAATTACAAACACTTGCGGCTCCAGAAACATCCATAGGTATAGGTATGTAGTAATACCGGATCTAATGTAGCATTTCTCGCGCAGTGTGTCAAGTTCAATTAGAGGGAGTTTTGTACTTCCTGTTTGCATTAAAAGTCAGTCAGGAGTGCACAGCACATGTAACTTTTCATTTTTAATATCTTCAGCCAAAACCAAGAGATCTAATGACTGTAATGAGGGAACACTATAGACATAGAGTGTCTAGTCTCTAGTTTCATTTGGTATGTGGTTTTGCAATTAATATCCAAATACTGGAAAATCCACATGCGGATAGCAGTTGGCTCAGTAAACTTGCCATCAGTGTCTTTATTTTGATTAAAGTTACCCAACATGTCCAGCCAGTCGGCTGGAGTAAAATCTTTTTTGTCTTTCTTCTTATTTGCTTAGTTGGAGTTGGCTATAGAGAGTGCAGCTCAGTGATGCATCCATGAGCTAAAATAACAGTGCGGGATGATATAGCATATAGCATGACATAATTTGCATAATTATTATATATGCAGTAAATAAAGTTTACATAATATTATCTTGTTAAACAAAAAAAAATGTAAGGCAAGCGAAACCGAGAGAAGTGGAACAAATGAGTTTCGTCTGATTCCTAGAATTTTTGCTTTTTTATGTCAAATTGTTTTTCGAGACAAATTGCTTACTTTATCTGGGTTAATGGGACAGAGTTACATTTGAAATTCAAAAATGAGATAGGAACTAATATGGAGTTTCTTTAAAAAAAAATTGCCATGAGAATGATCGAAAGCTTTGTTTAATCATATTTGTTCTCATAGAAACATAAATTAGACTTTTAAATGGTAACAGCGCCATCTATTGAAAATAACCCAAACTTTACTTACTTTTGGTGGCGCTACATACCGTGGTGCTCGTGAGCCTGCTTTAATATGCCCTCCAGGCGGCTTGATCTCTAGTCTGCCGTCTTCAATTTATCACTCTAAGCAGTCTGAGGTATCACTCTACCTAGACGCTCCATCGAAAATGAGGTCTAACTTAGCTTCTGACTCCATCGGGTATGTCGCCGAAGTCTTTGTGCGCTGAAGCAATCTTAGCCGCTGGTTACGGATATTTTGGCTATCCTTTTGTGGCTGTATAGCACGTACAACTCGATGTTGTATTTTCTTCTCCAATCGTTTATTACTGGATCGCAAACAGGGCGATCAATCGCAAGTATGAATTTTTGTTCCAATACTCCAAGGGAGCTTTCATCCGACTGAGAAATTGATTGGAAAGGTGAGTGTTGTGGGGTTCTTCTCAATAATGCTTTATTCCTCAAAGTAACAGCGACTAGCAAGAGTGATTCTACGCTTGATTTCTGAGCTGATGTTGTTGCCCGTGTTCGCAGAAGAGCCCATATAGATAAATTCAAGTTATAACTATCAAACGTCAGGTTTTGACCAATTCGCTAGTGGGATAGGACTTGTTGATGAAAGCATTACTTTGTTTTGTCCTCGTTTATAACCAGTCCCATTCTGCTTGCAGCTGACTCCATGGAAGTGAAAGCACCGGTTACTGCCTGCTTGGATCTTCCTATCACATCAATGTCATCAGCAATTCCAAGTAATTGTGTGGATTTGTTAAAGATACTGGCTGATAAGATGGCCTGGGTGTTCCGTGCTACAATTTTAAGAACAATGTTGGAACAGCTGCATGACAGGGCGTCAGCTTCTCGTAGCGTTCTTATGGTGTCGAAGGCCTAAGCAGTATCCTTACCAATTTAGAGTGTGCAGCCAGCATCTCCATAGTCATTCTGATAAGACGTATCAGTTTATCAGGAATTCCAAAGCTAGACATGAATCGGTGACAGTTAACCGTTTAACTGCTTTAACATATCAGGAATTCCAAAGCTAGACATGAATCGGTGACAGTTAACCGTTTAACTGCTTTAACATTCTTGGGTTTTCTTCAGGATCTTCTTTTGTTTGTTTTTTTTATAATTACGCGCGCGCACACGTTAACGTAACACACTGCGCGGGCATTAGGAAAATAGGGAAGGGAGAGATAGGAGGTGTCGATTAACATTGGTTTTGAATGTTTGCCAATCAAAATGGCAAGGGAAAATCTCGCCGGGTAAACTATTCCAAATTCGTGTTGTTCGGCTAAAAAAAGAATCCCTATATTTCACGATATGTCCGAAATTAGGCTCAAGGGTGAACTGATGATTATTCCTTTGCAAGACGAGTATTACGGGAGAAACTTTTAAGGGGAGGAATGCAACTGGCTACTTCGAGTAAACATTTTTTGTAAAAGAAACGATAAAATAAGGAAAGATATGAAACATTGCGTCGTTGTTCGAGAGGGGCAATTGTTTCAGCGGCAGTTCTATTTCCTATTAATCTTAACGCTCGATTTTGTTGTCGATCAAGCAAGTGAAGCGATGTTTGTGTATAAATTGTAGCCATATCAGATGGGGAAAAGTACTTCTTACACCGATACAGAAAACCTAAGCACTTAACAGCATTCTTAGCGATCTCAACTATGTGGTCGTTCCAACGAAGGTCGTCGTTGCCACACATACCGAGTTCTGAGAGCTTTTCGGTTTCTTCGACGTAACTGCCATTCATGGACAATGGCATTGGGGGTATGTTAAGTTTTAACGACAGAAGACAGCATTGAGTTTCGAAGCATTAAACTCCACACGATTCCTATTACCCCATTTGACAATGCTGTATAAATCGGAGTGTAATGAGCTTAACATACGGTGACGTTGCAATTGTACGTCCGAAGGCGAAGCACGTGAATTATCGAACGAATATGAAAAGCTGAGGGTAGAGTCGTCAGCAAAACAATTAAGTGGATTAGAAGTAACAGACAGAAGATCATTTATAAAAATGAGCAAAAAAGAGTCGGAGACAGAACAGAGCCCTGGGGCACACCAGTATATATATTTTGTAGGAATAAGACTTGAATCCGTCCAATACAACTTGTATTAAACGGTCCAGAAGATAGCTTCTTATCCAACGAACAAGAGTATCATCGATCCCAAAAGCACGCATTTTCGATAAGAGAGCTTCATGCCAAACTCTATCAAATGCCTTGGAGATATCAAGAGCAATAATCTGACGTAATGTGTAGATTTTCCAGGTCTAAAACCACCTTGGTAAGAACTTTTAATCCTTCAGCAAACAGCCTAAGACGTACACATTATATACTGTACAGGATCTTATAGGCGAATTTAAAAAAAAGCTAGTTCCTCTATAGTTGCTGCAGGGAAGTCGATATCCTATTTATTGTACGGGCAGATGGTACTAAGATTCCAATCAGCAGGTATACTTTCTTCAGATTATAGTTTGCAGATCAGTTATTGTGTGAGCCTGACCAGGTCATCTCCAGCGTGTCTAAAAAGTTCAGCTTGAAGCCTATCGGCAATGGTTACTTTGTCCTCATTTTGTTTTTGCGGATGTTGTAGTTCTTTGTTGTCATCTGGGTTGACTGGTCCAAGTCGATACTTGGCGAGATATTACCTGTTATCTCCCTTCAATAACTGGCTGAAATAGTCCCTATAAATGGTTAACATAGACTGCGTATCTCCTACAAGACGGCTATTGACACCTGTAGAAGTTTCGCACCTCCCCTGCATCTCTTTGACTTCGCGATGTTGGTTAAATTTTTTTTCGAGTCGACGTTGCTCCTTGGAACTACTAGAGGAATGTCTTCCGTCAATCGCGATATGATCGATTTGGTTGCAGGTTCGACCATCTGGTGATCTCAATATTTTCTTGACTAATCTACATCCTACAATGTGTAATAGTGCCATCTTTTGAAAATTAACCAAAGTAATTTGTAACACTGCCAGTTATAATGACAAAGATAATAAATTAATTTGAGCTCAATCGATTCAGTTGTTTTTGAGTCTAATCGTCGTACACTCCATATTGATTAACTTAAGATTTGTTAAATCTGTTTCATTTTTTTTTCTTTTAAACTTTTAATTAATTTAATTTTTTTTAATTTTTTTTTCAGGTGGACATAGTACATTCTTTGCGCTACTTAACTCCTTTGTACATATTGTTATGTATTTCTATTACATGATTGCTGCAATGGGGCCACAATACCAAAAATACATTTGGTGGAAAAAATACTTAACTACTTTCCAAATGGTATTAAAAAAAATCAACGCTGACATAATTTATTTTTCTAAAGAAAAAACAAATTATTAACATTTTTTTTATAAATTGTAGGTTCAATTTGTTGCGATATTCACACATCAGTTCCAATTGCTCTTCAGAGATTGTGATTATCCTAAAGGATTTATGGTTTGGATTGGTTTACACGGAGTTATGTTCCTATTCTTGTTTTCTGACTTCTACAAAGCCAAATATACAAATGCTGGACGCAGAGCTAAAGCAGCTCTTAAAATGAACGGCCATACAAATGGTACGGTTTCGAATGGAAGTGCGAAACATGAGATGAGCAATGGAAGCAATAAGGGTGCTTGTATGGTAAGTTTGATTTGTTTTGAAAATATTTTAAAACCACGATGAACCTATAGAAACATCGTATATAGTTCTTGTAGTTCTTTAGATTTCTTCTTCAACTGGGCCTTAATGATCTTTTTATTTATGATGTTTCTCGGCTTGGTCCCGTCACCATCCATGTTTTCTCGTGATAGAGAGAGTTCAACTTAGAACCTCAGAACTTTCATTTGTGTTTAATTGACCTGGCCACGCAAGACCCTCAAAGTGACCCAAAACTTTGTGCATAATTATTACGTCCACTTCTTAAGTTTTTTGTAAAATAACCATTGGGTTTTTTTGGGGGGAAACTAAAAGTGTGCTGTCCTCTGAACTAAAAACGAAAGCTATCACATCCAGGCAATGAACATCAAGTTGAGCCTAGCAACACGTTTGGAAAAATTAATTTGCTAAAGCGAACACACAACTCCTGTATCATTCAAGTGCAACGACACATGCATTTTGTTGGCTTCAGACACAAAACAATCTAAAAGCCGAAAACCTGCAGACGCGTCGCGAGGCCAAGACGGCGAACCTTAAAGAAGAGGTAGAGTTACGGACCAATCATCATCATCATCATCAACAACAACCGGAATCCGGTCAGCGCCTCCTTCAACAAGTTCTTCCATACATCCCGATTGCTGACCGACGCCATCCAATTGCGCACCCCAAGGCTTCGAGTGTCCTGGTCTATGCTATCCTTTCAACGCAAGCAAGTTCTGCGACGTTGTCTTCTACCATAAAAAGGAACTGCAAAAGACTCCGAGATGGCCGATCAGAGTCTATCAGGCTTTATTTTTTCCACAACATCTGTTTGAGGTAGATTTCATACAATTCATGATTGTATCTTCTCCTGAATCGTCCTCCCTCGCACACGGGCCACCAATTCTCCGTAAGACTTTCCTCTCGAACGAGGATAAGAGATCAGATTGCCTTTTTGTAAGCACTCAGGTCTTAGATCCGTAGTAGGTTCTGTTGGATTTTAGCAGCCGCCCGCGTATTTCTTCCTCCATATTACTATCGGCTGCTACTTTTGTCCCATTCATGCTCCACTACCCTGATAGTTGAACCAACACTTCTCACAGACGTAGCCACCATGTACTTAGTGGTTCCTTCATTAATATGCAGCTCCAGGTAATGTGCCGCCTGCTAGATTTGGGTAAAGGAGATTTATTTACCTTGTTGGCTTCATGATGTCAATATTGTCTGCGTGAGCCAGTATCTGGCTGGACTTGGTGTCGATAGTACCTCTTGTTGACGTGCCAGACTCACGGATTGCTTTCTCCAACGCCAGGTTGAAGAGGATGCAAGCCAGACCATTCCCTTGTGGAAGTTCATTAAAGATGTAGATTGGTCTGGACATCAAACCGGCTACTTTTACTTGGCTTTTAATGTTGGTCAGCTGTCATAGTCGTGTCAATTTATTTGGGATGTCGAATTTTCTAAATGGCTTATAAAGTTCTTCCCTGGCTATGCAGTCGTAGGCGGCTTTAAAGTCTATAAAAAGATGGTATGTTGGAATATTAAATTCCAGACTTTTTTCCATCACCTGCCTTAGGGTAAAGATCTGAACAATTGTTGATTTGCCACGTATGAAACCACATTTTATCGTATGGGCCTTCTCACGCCATCTCGATCAAGCTAGCTGCCTTCAGTTTTGAGGTAGTGTTCCTCACTGGTATGCGCTACCCAAGTCTCGGTCTTCCTCTACTGCGCCGTTCCACTGGGTCGGAATCGAGGATTTTCTGGGCCGCAGCATTGGTGTCCATCTATTCTAAATGACCCATCTATCTAAGATGTTGGACTCTTACTCTCAAGGCTATGTCTATTTCGCTGCCCGTGCAGTTGTTATATCTCCTTCTCGACTGGCCGTTTACGCATACGATACCGATAATCATCTGGAGAGTTTTTCTCTCGAAGCAACCTAAAGTGTGCTCATCCATTTTGACAATGTTCATGCCTCGGCAAAATTCAACAGATGGGGTCTTATAAAATAACACTTTAATTGCACCTTTCCCGAGATAGGGCGTTGCTATTCAATAGCCTTCTTAGCCCGAAGAAGGAGCGATTGGCAAGAGTTATTCTTCGCTCGATTTCAGCGCCGGTGTTGTTCTCTGAGTTAATAGCGGAGCCCAGGTAGACTAAGTACCTAACTACTTCAAAATTATAGCTGTCTAGTCGAACGTGATGTTTTGTCCAAGACGTCGACGTTGGATGGCTCTTCTTGATGACGGCATATACTTAATTAATTGACTGCTTAAGCCATCTTCTCTGCTTCTTTTGCAATACTCACAAAGGCGCCTTCTGATATCACATTGTGTTCTTCCCATTATGTCAATATCGTCAGAATATTCGAGTAGTTGGATGGACTCTCGAAAGATCAGTCCTTTGGTGTTGGCATGAGAGCTCTGCACTATTCTTCCAAGTATGATGTTGACATAACAGCGCATCGCCCTGTCTTTACCGACCCTGGTGGAACAGCGTCATTATCGTCATTCTATGGACGAGTTTTGTAGGGATACCAAAATTGTAAATTACTCCATATAGTTGGTCCTCTAACTGCTGTCATACGCGAATTTGAAATCGATGAAAAGGGTGGTGGGTATCGATTTGAAGTTCCTGGGGTTTTTTCCAAGATCTGTCATGATGTGAATACTTGTTGCATGGTGGACTTCCCTGGCACTTAATATGAGCCTATCAAGTTGTTGACGATTCGCTTAAGGCAGTCACACAATACACAAGAAAAGATTATGTTGGCGATGGTAATAAGACTGATGTACAGATAGCAATTCAGAGTTCAGTGGGTGCATATTTCTAACCAAGTGGTTATCTGCAGCCTCGAATAGTTAAGCCATCGGCTCCGACGACGTCTTTATTGCTCTTTACCTTTTTTTAGCTAACTTTGCTTCTTTTAGATCGGGTGGGTGAGATTGTTGATCTACTTTGCTGAGATAGAATGGTTCATTACTTCATCTAATTGTTCTTTTAAAGAACACGGAAGCCAAAGTGCATTCATTCGTCCAATTGCTCATTCTTGTGGTACTTGTTTTAAGCATCATTAAAAGTGTAGCTGCTTTTCAATTTAAGGGGGTCCTACATAAGGTAAAATAATTTTTTTTAATTTATTATGTATATTGATTGACTACGATTAGATTAGATTAGATTAGATTATTTTTATTATATTCGTTAGAATTTATGTACAATTGGTCTTAAACTAACTTATAACTAAAATAAATCATGTCGGCTCAACAACAGGGGCCCGACTTATTTCAGATGACTCTATACAATGCTATATTTTTACTTATATCATATTGTTGTTTGCATAATCTTTTAATTGAAATTCTTAATTATAATTTACTGTCTTTGGTTTTAAAAAAATTGGGGTTAAGATGCGGTGTTGCTTATCCTCTGTTGTGTCCGCTGATGGTTCTCTCGTAGAACGGGGCTCCTTCATTGTTCATTATATCCTCGAATCGATCGTCTGTGATGGCTCGAATGTTGAGATAGCGATGGTTGGGCTCTAGTTGTTGCTGGAGTAGTTGCTGGATTTCCAAGTTGGGGTGGTCCTCTAAGTTCCTCAAAATATTTTTGGAGAGCTGTGTCATGAACTGATTTTTTGGGATCACTTTGCTGTCTTCATATAGCTTCTTGTTTGGGGCATATTTCCTTGTAATGGGGTTTCGGTGTAGGCCTGTACAGCTACGGAGTATCTTCCTTTCAAAAACTTCGATCTTCTTCATATATGTTGGTGATATGGTGAACCAAATAGGACAAGCGTACGTCAGAACTGGACGGATCAGCTGCTTATAGATGAGGAGCTTGGTATTAGTGTTTAGTCCATTTCTTCTTCTAAGAAGCGGGTGGAACAGATGTAGGGAGAAGTTGGCTCTCTTAAGCATAAATGAAGCGTGCTTATTGAATTGGAAGCGGTTAGTGAAATTCACTCCAAGGTATTTTGCTGTTGTCTTTGTCCTTATCACTGTGTTGTCTGGTAGCTTGATACTGATATTATCACAGCGTGATGCAAAACGTCTTCGACCTCTTGTTGCTGTTGTTGGGGTTCTGAAGCAGATAAGCTCGCTCTTATCGCTATTTAAGGTAGTAGTCCCACAAGTTTAACAAATTAATTGACTATGGACAGACCTTTGTTCAATGAAGAGTCTGTTCTTTGGGAATCGTGACACTGAAATTCAATTTACCACAAATGCTAATCATTATAGGCAGCATGATGATTGAATCATCTCCTGGGATAATCCATGTTCGTCTGTCAGTTTCCCAACTCCATTAACGGACATAAAAACATATTAATATATCAAGATAAAGTTCAAAATGTTTTTCCATATAAGTGCATATTAGAAAAAAAAACATAATTCCCTTTGTCACGAGGTAAAACCACACAGCAAGACGTGCGCAATTAAAGTGATTTCATTCATAAACCATGTCCAAAACAGAAACCGAAAAACATCGTCCTCCCACTCAAAAATAAAAAAATAAAATCAAAACATGAAATTCCCAAACAAAAAAGTATTTTTTTGGACTGACACTTGTGTCTTGTGTGCTATGGAGACACACAAGGTTGACCTTCAATGAACGGTTTGCTTTAATAGCCTTGATTCAGTTGTGACCATTTGTGGCGGCAAACCAAACTTAAAGTAATTATTCCATTTCAATCGGACGTGTTGTGCACGATCTTTAATTGCAACAGATCACATATTCAAGGTTATGGTGCGTTTCCATTGCTTGCCTTGTTGCTTACCTGTTCTCGAACCTGCGAAATTGTTTTTATTTTATTTTTTTTATTGTTGTATGTTGTTATTACAATCCTAATAGAACCAGTTTGTTTGATTCCTTGTTTGCAGTTGGGAATTTTCCAATGTTATTATAATATCTTACCAACTTATCTACACCGGTGATGATGATGGCAGATGTATTTCAAGTTCATCATCGGTCAGCATCAGTACAATCGTTCTGGAAACAGAGAATGGAGAAACAAATGCGGAGAATGAAAGTGACCATTATAATAACGTGTTTGTTGCAACTGGTGGTGATACATATCAAATGAGACTATACCTTCAGTTTTCGGTTGGATTCCAGAATGACCATTAAAGATACAATTAAGTGGTTCTAGACAAAAGTTAGTTTTTTTTTTATTTTCGAAGTCAGACATAAAATGTTTTGTTTTATTAAACTTGTAAGAAATAATATAATGAAAGATTTTATTGCGAAATCTTTTTGCGTCTTTCACATTGAAAATTTGGACAGTTAAACTTGTTGGAGACGATTTTTTTAATAAAAAAATCGATGGGCATACAAATATATATGCGGTGACCAAAAGTTATGTTGTGATGCTAGGAATTGGATTAGAAGTAACAGACAGAAGATCATTTATAAAAATGAGGAAAAGAGTCGGAGACAGAACGGAGCCCTGGGGCACACCAGCATTTTTTTTGTGTGGGAATCAGACTTTAATCTTTCCAATACAACTTGTATTGAACGGCCCAGTAAATAGCTTCTTATCCAACGAAAAAGAAAATCATCGATCCCAAAGAAGGTACGTAAGTGCTATAGGTCAGTAGGAGGATGGGTCACCTTTCTTAGCTAGGGACAGGCTGGACAAATGCAGTTTTCCATCTACTAGGAAAGAGTTGGAGCGATGGAAAAGCTTACGCAGTTGTTTGTGTTTAGTGCAGAAGAACACATCTTCAGAAGAATGAAGAGGTTGTTGGTCGTGCAAATTTTTTTTTCTTTCAATAACGGAGTTGCACGAGTTCCTTGCGTGCTTGTGCTCTTTTCGATTTTCCTCTGTAGGGTTAGCTTTGTAAGATCTGAAACTTATAGCCTGATAGCTTTTTTACACTCAGAGTTAAACCAGGACTTTTTTTAGGCTTGATACTTTAAACTCTGTTAGGAATAAAAGCACGCATCACTAGAAGAATCACATTTGTGATCATTTGGCTTTCTCGTATTGCCAAACGTGCCTGGTGGGTAGTTTTTATTTAATTGGATGAGTGGAGAAAGAGAAATTCGCTGAAATGAGAATGGTCCGAAGTGCCAAATGTGAATTTACACTATGGTGGTTATCAGGGTAAGAAGTAAGAAAAAAAGTCAAGAGTATGGGTGATGTTATGATATAAGGTGATGTAACCCGGCAAAGATCTTGACATACCTTCCTTCGGGTGTTGTCTGACCAGAATAGCGGAGCCAATTGGAAATCGCCCGCAATAACGATATCAGTGTGAGGACAAAGGGAAACAATTTCCGAGATGGAATCAGACAGCGCATCAAACTCGTTACAAGTCGAATAACTGCCGAGATTTGGACTTCTATAAATAAAAGAATAATGAATGATATGCATGATAGTGGACAGTGAATTTGACCCACAAGAAGTTAAAGTCCGTCCGTCGGACCTGTTTCGAACGCAGAATGATGTGTTTCGCAAAGATCCTGGTAGAAACACTTCGACTTCTTCTAAAAGGACGACACCGAAAAAGTGCATCTCATCTAGCCGTTCGGACTCGGCGGTAAACTGTAGGGCCCTTCCATTCTTGCAGATTAACAACACACACGCACAGGAATGGTTGAGTGTATAAGTCACTAGGCCTTGGCTCCTTAAGGAGCTGTCGCGCCAATAAATTTATTTATTTATTTCTAAGCACTAATAAATAATAAAAAAAAAGTTCCATTTTTTCTACTTCATTATTGTCAGAATAACCTCAAATTTGTGCACAGTCGTTCATTACCGATTTTGAAGCAGCTTCATATATTAGATGAGAGCTGTATGTATGTTTCTGTTTTTTCAAAAAGTTTGGCACTCTGACCATTGTGTCATCTCTGCAAATTTCTCGTGCCAACCCATTCCAATTAAAGAAAACCCCCAGGGAACCGTTTGGAAATACGAGAAAGCCAACTGGTCCTTATGCTTCCTCGATAGTAGCCGCGTTTTAATGGGAAATCTATCCGTAGCGAAGCAAGATTTACCAATTTTCAAACATCTGGGAATGATCGATTTATGCTACATTGTTTGAGAAGGTTGCAAGGTTGCACTTGGGCGTGTTGGAATCTATAGATACACATTTATTTGTTGGGATTCGAATGTCAATGCAACCAATGTTCGTACTCCATCCTCTTTTTGGCTATATGTTGTGTGTAAATTTTTTTTTAGACTCACTGGTCGGCGGTCTTTTGTGAATGATCGTTTTATGCTACATTGTTTGAGAAGGTTGCAAGGTTGCACTGGGACATAAGACAACAGGCTAAGAGTTTTCTTTCTGTTCTGTTTAGTTTTCCTTCGAAGATGCGAAGAAGTTCTTCACCCCGTCTGATCTGGCTACAGCATATATTCGACCAAAACTCGAGTATAATACCCACATTTGGGCAGGTGCTCCTATGACTCAATTGAGTTTTCTGGTTCGCATCCAAAAAAGAGCTTAAAAATTAATAGGTGGTAGAAAAATTACGGATTCAATTACATCTCGAGCACCGCCGCTGAAATGAAAGAGATTCTTTCTTAAGTCCAACCACACAAATATGGAACTCTCTACCTGGTTCGATTTTTCCGTCCCATTTTGATATTCAGAATTTCAAAACTAATGTCCATCGACATCTCCTCTTACATCCTTCCCTTCTTTCTGTGGAAAATAACCCCTTTCGCGAGTGCCGAAGATGAAATTTATTGAATATTCCGCTAAATATTGCAAAAGTATTTGCCATTTTGAATTCATCATTATTAAAGATCCATTTTTCTTCAGCTGCCCGCAGTCCATCAAGCAGATAGGCCAGATTTCCTAGAGAGTAGACTTTCTGTTATATCTTCAACAGTAACTCCACCTGGTAGATCGAAGCCTTGGTGTTTCGAAAACAGGATAAATAACAGAGCGCAGAGAACGCATCCCTAATTTGCAGTGCTGTTGTGATAGAGAGCCATTAGGATAGAAGATATATTGTGGATATTCTCAAAAGTTTCTGTTTTTGTAGATTAAATATTTGGTCCACACAAATAAAAATTCAAGATTAAAGAATTTTATAGATTTCAAAAGGAAACCCTTAGCTGCAGGGGGCTTTGTTGTCATTCGACAATGCAATAGCTGCTTGAACTTGAGTTTCCATAAAGGGTATTAAGTCAATAAAGCGCTTGATGATAATGCAGAGATTGCCAAAAGACATATAAAGTAAGCCAGTATGTTAAGTAAAAATGTATCTTAAAGTACATTCCATTTCTTTTAAGCGAAAATCGCTAGCGCAGCTTGCCGGCCCTTAAAGAAATACTCTGGTGGCTGAATATAATTTTATTGTCCGCTTCTAGCTGCTCTAGAACCTAAAAAGTCAGCGAAAGCAATTGTTTGCCAATTTTGAACTTCCTTCATCTCTTGGGTCAGTTAGATTTTGTATGGAAACATATTGTTATGATCTCGACTTGTACCACAACTCTACAACATCACTGCTTTTCTTTAAAGCTTCACCAGTGAGTTCCGCCAAGTTGACCTCAAAAATCGTCGGCAGACCTCACGATTGAGATTTTTCCATTTCTGATTCTTGCGTGATATTTGTGGTATGTAGCATTAGCATGCTATTCTCTTTTGAACTGGGTTTTTAGGACATCTTCTTTATTCATAGCAATACTTAACAGCCGAGTTGTACTTTGTCCGAGATAGTATTCTTACTGTGGAGACTTTGCTCCTTATTTCATCTAGCTTTTTTACTCCTGCCCTGTCGTCAATTTACTCTAATTCGGATTCTACATTGTCCAACATTGTGAGCGCTGGATCAAAAACTGCCGTCTTCCTTTCAGCTTAAGGGGCATTTTTCGATAACAGCAGATGACAGTTTTGCTGCCGATTCATCCACCTTACATTTAACTAATGATAATATATATAAGATATTTAAACATTCGCACTTGGAAAGAACTGTTGTTTCTCTAAAAACAAAAAAAAATGTGTATCAGGTCTGCGTAGACCAGAAAATGCATTTCCTACCAGACCATGTACCCATACATCAAATGCTCGTTGCAAGAATATATTATATTCAGTCACTTATGATGGCTCCATTGTCAGCAAAGAATAATGGATTAAGTTTCACTCTTATGATTCACCTTAACACCAGAATGTTCTGGACTGTAATAAAGAGCACTGAACTCATAATATCAAATAAAATCTGAGAGATGTGTTTATCAAGTTGAAATTGATGGCAGCAAGACAAACACAGGAATGAGTTCTCTGGTATAATTTTATCTTGTCTACGAGCTCAGCTGGAAAATATGAGGAGGTGTGGTAAGATTTGGGAAAAAATGGGATACATTTGAGGAACTATAACGTTTAGGCCATCAAAAAGCCACGAACTCCCGAACTGCCGAACTCCTTAAAGCTGCAGGTGATTACTTTGTTAGAAGTATACACCTATGCATAACTGAGATAGAGAGGAAGAATACCTCGTCCAACTTCGCACGTGCAATTAAGAAACAGCAGGCTAGAGATCAATATAGCTGGAGAAGCTAGTAGGTTGTGACCCAGGTTCATCTCCGACTGTAGCGCAACCTAATGTAAACTAAGGTAAACATTTGAGCTCTAGTAAAAAACGTAGAACAAAACTTTACCCATTAATATATATTAATAGGCAATATAATACAAAAATATCAACGAACACATCCCAGCCTATTTAAGCTTTTTTCTTTCACTACATATATTACTATACTGATGTTATCAACCAAACTCTTGGTTGTTTTATATTTGCTATAAACTTACAAAGATAATTCTTGTTTTTAAAAGTTTTAATATTGTTAGATATGAATAAAACTAATAATTTTTATTTTCTTGTATTGCAGCCCGTTATGGATGATGATAACAGCAGCAGTACAAATAAGACTTTATCCCCCACAAATGGTCATGTTGGAAACGGATACAAAAATGGCTATATGAACGGACATGCCTACAAAAACGGCGGCGCCGTATCCTCCAACACCAATATCATAGGCGATAGCAGTAGCTCTAGTCTGCACCTTAGACAAGTCAAATAACTAAAAATATTTAGCTAGTAAACTAAGTTAACTTACCTGTATTTAATAAGAAATAATTACAATCATAATCATAGATTTTATGGTATGAAGAAGTATAAAAACTTCTTCATTTGAATGGTGTGGCCGACAGGCAGCAAGCGGCACCATTGCCACCATCACTATCACCATCTCACACTTGGATTTATTATTGTTTTTCAAATTTCACAAAGAAGTTCGCCGGCATGCCGACGTTCTGTCAAATTGACATTTTCTTTTCTTTTTTTCAAAAATTCTAACATAAATTGCATTTTTTCTTGTTTTGACTGTTTTGCAACAAAAAAACTAAATATAATTGTGTATAACCAAAAATTTATAAAAAAAAAAATAAATATAAAGCGCAGATGATAAATATTAAAAAAAAATGATGAAACTATGCGTTCTTGTTGAATAACTTAATTTAAATAAGAACAAAGTTTAACTATATTTTATAAGACGAGCGATATTCTAAATACATGTAATTCATTATTATTTTGTCAGTTATTGTTTGTAAAATTAATTGTTTTTTTATGTATAGAAACCACATGCTAAAAAATAAAAAAAATTGGACTTAAAAAATGATTTCAAAAATCTAATAAAAGCTTAAATATTTTTTAAAAATTGAATTTCTCGTTTGATAAACAAAAAACAAAAGTATGCACATGTGTATGTACAATCAACAAATTTAAAATTTAAAAATTAATAAAAAAAAACTAAGAATTAAGGTCGAAATATTTTCCATTTCGCTTGGGGCGGTAATTTTTTCGTGTTATTTCGGGGAATATAACATTATTTTGTTTGTTTAAAAAAAAAAAAATTATACTATTTGTGAGAATTATTATATAAAAAAACAAAACCGGAATGTTGGGATATTCTACACCTACGTATAAAGAAAATTTATTAGTAGTAATTATAATAATGTATAGTTATTTCTTTTTACCTGTATAAATAAGTTACTGTGTATCTTGGAAACATAAAACAAAAATGTGAATGAAATAAGAAGTAAAGGAAACAAATATATTTATATATAAATCTGTTTATTTTCATTTTTTTAACTTAAACATATTTATGCCTGTATGGAACATTGCCTCTAAGAATTCAACTGGATGTCACACGATAATTGTTAGAAGAATAATGGAGATAGGAATGAAATTAACGTAGTGGCCCTTGATATAGTGGTTATTGTGACGCACTGCTATGCCAAATGTTCGGGGTTCGATTTCCTGGCATAGCCACCTTTTATTCTGGAGAACTGCCTATCGAGCAAGCTTTGTGTCGAAAAAAATGTATCTCATGTAATTGTTTGGATTCGGAGGTTAACTGCAGGTCAACCCGCTACTGCAGATTCACCACACACATAGAGGAATGGTTGGGAGTATAAATCACTAAGTTTTCGCTTCTTAAGGTGCGCCAGTAAATTTATAAATTCATTCTAGGGCGCAGTGTTTCCCGAATTAGATGACTTATTTCTCTCTATATAATCACATTATTTACTTTACTACTGCCGCCCAATTATTAGGAATTTCATGTTGTGTGTGCAATGATAAGGGACATTTATGATCCTGTATTCCAGAAGCTTTTCTCGGATTTTTACAATAACTTATGGAAAATGCCTTCAGAAACGGTGTGTTTTAACTATGGCAAAAGATTCAATGTATACGATAATTTGTGTGTCAGCTGGTCTAAATTAAACCCATATCAAGGGCTCTATTATGACTCGCGATTCACCAGAAATATTTGGCGAATCCGAATATTTGGTATTACTGTTTTCGAATCGCCTAATTACTTTCGCCTCATATGTCAAAAATGTGGCGATGATTCCAATGTGGGTTCAACGCACATCCAGCAATTTCAGGCAGTACCTACAGATTTCTTAAAAAAATCATTTCTTGCTTGTTGCTTCTCCGTATTGGTCATATTTATCTTTATCCAAGCCCGGCCAACTTTTTTCAAGCACGTCAAGAACTTCACTTAAAACAACAGACACTGCAGGTTGTGAGAGCTACAGCTCGAAATCGGTTTCGAAAGAACTGCTGCAACTACCGAGGGACCGCAAGGCTGATGCTAGTTTTATGATTGGTGAAATTACTGAACTTTGAGTTGTTTGAAATTATGAACTCATGATATTTAACTAACTTAAACGCATTTTGTTAATCCAAATATATAAAATAAATGAATAATGCAAAAGACAATTATGTAGTTGAACAAAGGGAATAAGTAATTTGTTCCTTACAGTGTGAGGTAGTTAAAGTGGGTTGAAACTATGTATGTATCTCTCAAACTCCTCTTCAATCTACAAATCATATTTTTTTTTATCCCTCATCGCCTCATCTGTTGGCCTTAGTCGCCAAAAAACAATCTATTTTATTTTTTATATATTCTGAAATCTTTTTTAATAAACAAAACCGTACACACTTTTCAACACAAATGGAAGTTTTTGACGTTAAACAACAACTTGACTTAGCACATTCAGTTTTAAACGTTGCTAGCTTTGTTATGACAGGCGAACATCGGAGTTCGCTTTTCGCAATACGACGACAAGAGTAAGTCGCGAAATTGATCGAAATGAGTCGAGGGCCCCAAATTTTAAAGACACTCCTAAAATCTTTTTCATATTTAGTGTACCTAAATAAAGCAAATTTCACTGTCTTCAATTTCCTGAGAAAAAACATGTTTTTTTTATTTCTCATGATTCAATATACTTAATAAAATTTAAAAAAAAACATGGTTTTCTGGCTGAACACAATTGCGAAACTGAAGCTGAAGTATGAAGCGCTGTCAAAGTTAAACTGGTGTACCCTGAAATCGCATTGAAGTGTTTTATGTGATACACCGGGCACGCACTGAGTGCACCCTCA
Organism: Platycheirus rosarum; assembly: GCA_963971375.1. Lineage (NCBI taxonomy): Eukaryota > Metazoa > Arthropoda > Insecta > Diptera > Syrphidae > Platycheirus > Platycheirus rosarum. Next base: position 92,623,156 of record OZ020509.1, read on the forward strand.
TTCGTGCCACGTTTTTTCTTGGTGTAAGATATCGGAGCTGTCAAAATTCGAAATTTAAATTCAAATCAGCTGTTGGCAGAAGTTCGTTTTCAAAGAAGGGAGGAATTTATTTGCAAATTTGTTGTGTTATGATATCAAATATTTCGTAGATTATTTTGTAGGTTTTAAGTTATTAATGTGTGTATCGACAAAATAGTGCCTTCGTGGGTCACTGTATTAAATTCTATTTATTTGCCACTGTTTAAAGAAAACAAATTTAAATGAAAGAAATGTCAGAAAATAGAGATGTTGCACTGAGCTGTTCAATGTTAAATCAACACCAGAGCAGCTATGCAGACATTCCCCAGTGCATATTGGGGCGGGGAACATCGAACAAACCTAATGAGAAGCTGAAGCTGAAGCTTGAAATTTAGCGAAGCGCAAGTTCATGCAACTTCAAATTGCGCTTCAGCTTTATCTTGACATTTCACAGGCACAAAACAGGCTAGTTCAATGTTTCTGAACTGTCCGAAATATCTTTTTTCACAGATCCAAATTACTGAGAAAATTCCTTGATCACTCCGAAATCTCAAGAAACTTGAACTAGCTTAATCAAACGAAAACTAAATGTGTGAGGGAAACACGAAATTATTTATGGAGCGGTTAAAAAAAATATTGTGAGGTTTTGGCCTGGGGTTCGACAAATAAAACTCAATCGAAATTCCAAAATAATAAAACAATTTTCTTTATTTTATGAAACACAACGTCTTTCAGTTTAAATAACACCAAATTTAACTTATTTCACTTATTCACAATTCAAATACGTTTTTATAATTCAACACTTTTTATTTAATCTCAATTCAATCACTTTTTACTAACGTTTCCAGTTGTTAACAATTCCACTTTCGAAAATAAACTGAACTTTCAATGCAATCTACTCTTGTATTTATACAAGTTTACAAGCTTCTGGAATCTGGAAGCTTCGGTCTGGTTCTGGCACAATCTAAGCTTTCGGTACTAATTCGACTCTCGAACTAGTACTTCAAGTTCGATTTAGTACTCAGTTAAAACATATTGCAAATATGTAGCATACTTTTAGGCGCATGGTCGTTGTACACAATGAATGTTGGTTGTTGTACACAACGAATCCAACAGATGTTAATTTACAAAATGTATCCTCCGAATATTTAAACTTTTCGACAAGAAAAAACCAATTTGCACAAATATATGTTACTAAAAATGTATTTATCTGTTTTCCTGGTGCAAATTCGTTTTTCGTGTCAGCTGATTGTTTTTTTGTTGACAGAAAATGGAACAACTTCTTCCATGTATTCTAATTTCGTTCAGTTCCAATGACAGATTTGTATGGGAAAAAAATGTTCGTGTCTATTTCAACCAGGAAAATTTTTCCAAAGACAGAAAATTTCAATGATTGTTATAAAAGATCTCTCAAAAAATTCCAATGATTTGTTTCAATTGTGCATTTCAATGATAGCTGTAACTGGACCCTTAACCAATAGAAGCGTTTCCGTACCTTTTTCAGTGTCTTGTTGATTCCCAAGTGCCAAACAGATACTCAATCGTGCATTTCCCGTAAAATCTGAACTGTAGCAACCACTTTAGAGCTGTGTGATCTGTTCGCAGGATGAATCTCTATCCGTACAGGTATTTATGGAAATGTTTTGTCGCCAGCATCAGAGCAAGGACAAGGAGTTCCCGTCTGGTTACACAGTAATTTCTCTCTGGTGGCGAAAGAACTTTGTTGAAATATGCTTTAACTTTGTCCTGTCCATCGTATATCTGTGACAAAACTGCTCCAACACCCACATTTCTAGCGTTCGTGTCTACAGTATTGCCAGGGGTGGGGTAAGCTAGTATTGGTGCCTCACAAAGTCGCTGTTTAAGATGTTGAAAGCTTCTTTCGCACTCACCTGACCATTGAAATTATCTTCCCTTCTCAGTCAGCTGGTGCAGATGCAGACACTGCGATTCCAGCAAAATCCTTCACGAACCTCCTGTAATATGTGGCGATACCGAGAAAGCTCCTCAGCTGGTGCTTATCTCCGGGAACTGGCCAATTTCTCATGGCTTCGATTTTCTCCGGGTCAGTTTTTACTCCATTTGACGATATAACATGTCCCAAATACTTCACCACAGCTTTGAACAGAGGACATTTGTTTTAGTTTCAAATGTGCTGTTTGAAGTCGTGTAAACACCTCCCTCAAGTTGTCGCGATGTTCAGCGAACATCTTTCCCACAACAATGACGTCATCCATGTATATCAGGCAGGTTTTCCATGTCAGACCATGTAACACACGTTCCATTAAACGCTCAAAGGTTACGCAAGCCAAATGGCATTACGGTAAACAAACTGCCATAGTCCATTTTCCGTTGTGAAGAGGTATTTTCTTTGTCTTTGTGGAAAACCATTTCGCTCCAGAAAAGGTATCTATCCAATGTGAATGTGTCATCTATTCGAGGCAAGGGGTAGCTGTCCTTGGTGACATCGTTGAGCCTCCGGTAGTCCACTAGTACAACAGGTGATGCCCTCGGACTTTTTGAGTTTTCGATTAGACCTTCTTTTTCCGTGGTCGATGGTTTTCTGCTCCTGATTAAGCTCTCATTTTCCGAGGATAGCATATCATACCTCAGCCAATTTCGTTGTAGAAACAGGACTCGCAGATTCACTCCCAGATGTTGTCGATATGGCTGCAATGGGTGCGCATCTTCCAATCACCTCTCCTTGTCTGAGCTTGACGGAGTGTTTGTTCGGATTCATCAGCCTTACCGGAACCATGTTTTTCTTTGGTTCCACTAAAATCTTTCCAACGATATAGCTTGGAAAGTCCTCTTTATTATCTGCTTCAATGAAATAGAATCGGTGGTTCCCAGGATCACCCTCCAAACGCGTCCAAAGAACTGTCTCTGAAGATGGTGGTAGGACTTCATCTCTGCTTATAACCGCCCGAAGATTCACAGCGTTCTCGTTTCCGTATACCATAGGGATCTCAACGGTTCGATACCTTAATACTTGCATTCGAAGGTCTATGATTACCTCATGCGCCTTCATGAAATCCACTCCAATGATGCATTCGTCGCATATGTCGGCTACCAAGAATGCATGTGAGAAGGTCAACCCTGCCAGTTGTATCTTTAGAAATACCTCCCCGTATACTTTTGCTGCTTCTCCCGTAGCTGTCTTCAGAGTGTAGCAGCTGGTGTTATGTAGCCAGGATGTCTGAACAAGGTCTCTTCTGATTATGGAGGCTGTGGCACCCGTGTCGATAGTGGCCACACATTTTCTGTTTCTGATGACTGTCTCCACTTTCAAGCTCTTGCTGCAGCGTGTAGTTTGCGAAACTTGGATGATGGTTCTGGGGGCGTCGATTCCATCAACCAACTTCTGCCCCGCGAAGTTGGTTCTTAGGCGTTTCCCGCCTGCTGTTGATCAGAAGCTTGTCCAGCAGTGTGAGTGTTATTCCTGCCAGATGCTTCGTCATTCTGCCTCCTCCTTGCGCAATGTGGGCAGCTTGGTTGTCTAGCTAGGGATCTGCATTGTAGGTGTAGGTGTCCCAGCTTGTTGCAATTCCAGCATCTCATTTGACCTCGGGCAGTGTTAGCGTTTTTTCTTTCAATGTCGACGCGTTCACATGAGCACTCTATCGTAGCCATTCGATCAATGTGCGACCGCTATCTTGGGAAGCTAAAGCTAAACCGTCAGCGAGCGTTTTCTTGCCTGTCATTCTTACAGCCATCTGTAGTTTTCCATCTGCAATGGCATTAGTGAACGCATCGGTAGCCAGCTCGTTTATGATTTCCCTGCTGGTATTGGGATAAGACAAATTTGCCAAGCACTCGATGTCAACTTGCAACTGTTTTAGCGGTTTCACCTTTTGTCTGGACCCATGACGTTTGACCATCGAAGACAGGATGCTGCATTTCTTTTCTGCATGTAGCATACTTTTAGGAGCATGGTTGTTGTTCACAATACATGTTGGTGTTGTGTTAAAATTGGTTGATGTACACAACGAATCCCACAGATGTCGTTAATTTACCAACAAAATGTATCCTCCGAATATCTAAACATTTTTTTGCCACACCACAATACATTCTTTTAATCAAATCCAGATCCAGCAGACCTAGTCAAAACGCAAGTCTTTTGACGAACTATTCCTTGATGGCATTCTCGTTTCTTTAATCGCGTCAGGCTATGACTATCGGTCTCTAGAGGCTATGAAGTACATGCCGTTATATGTAACAGGAGGGCCCATGTGGCTTTTTATTGGCCTGTTTCACCTAGTTTACCCCAGAACACGTTTTAATGTTTTTCAAACTTGTATTCGGTTCTAACTCTGCCCAGAAGGCTATAAGATTGCCTTAATTCATTAAACGTCTAGATTAGGTTTTTGAACGTCGAAAAACTTCCTAAGTACCATCCCTTGGTTTGGACATTTCCATGTTTCTGAAACTTTTCGTTCTCAAAGGTCCATATAACTTAGATTTAAGTATGTGTTCAGAGTACTGTCGCCAGAGGCAATCATTTAAGATATTAAATAGATTTTTAAGACCATCGGCTTTTTATTTAGAAAACAACGCGGCACGCAGCAGTCAGTGCTTAAGTATGTCTTAGACTAGGACGCCGGACGACTTGGAGGCGATGCTGAATGGCGTCAACCAGCAATCGGGATGTATGGAAGAACTTGTGGGATGAGCCCCGGACCGGATGCCGGTTGCGCCGTTGATGATCATCATGATTGTTTTTATTAAATATTATTATTTTAAGTAGATTTATCATTTATTATTATATTATATATATATTATGTGCTTAACATCTTTCGCTCTAAATTTGTGTAGGTTATGATATAGTTGAACGGAAATTGATTGAATTATTGATGCGCCTGCACTGAAACACAGTATTGCAGAATTGCACTTTAATTATATATTATAAATTACTGCATATTTTCAGGCGCATACTCAGATGTCGTATTTTATACCAATTACACATTTACGATATTCGATTTAAACGTGCCCTTTAAATTTGTTGTGGAAATATTTTTTAACTGCTTATTTAAATAAACTGTGCGCAATTTTTATAATTTTTTCAAGAATCACAAAGTGAATATTTTTAATATTGTAAATATACCTTAAATCTTAACCTTTAGTTGATGTTTAATTAAATTATAGACACAAAACATTGTTAATGTCTTTATTAGCTTAAGTTGGGGTTTTTAAAAATTAATGTTCTTAATTTTTTTTCTGCGTAAGTACGTCAACGAATTTAAAGTCTCTTTTCACCTTGCCACGCATAATACCGCGTGTATTTATAGAAGTTGAAGTTCAATAAACAAATTAAATCTTAAAATAAAAAAAAAATCTTAAAGATAAAGATAGATTGTAATAGACCTGCGTCATCTCTGGGCAAAGAACTCACCACTTAATTGCTCAGATGGACCCTCTAAACAAGGTTAACTACGGATTTGCGTATGACACTGTGAAGTTGGTTCCCTGCGCTCTGGACTTTAGACGACCACGCAAAGCCAGTCAAGTTCTATTCATATGTGTCTAAAATTCTATAGTTTCCTCTCTGGAACTTGTCAGATTTGCAGTTTATTCACGCACAGCTTAGTTGTCAATCACTCAAGCCATGCATGGACTTCACAAAGTGCACATCATGGAAAAATGCCTGCATTATGTTCGTTACAGTTAATTGCCATGGATGCCAATTAAAACGGAATAAAACCCTCTTAAAGGAGTTTTGTTTATTTTTTTTTTATTTTTTTTTATTTTGGAAAGGAACCAACTGAAGGTTAAGAAGTCACATAAACAACAAAGGTTTATAGAGGTTGAAGTGATTTTTTAATGCTATAGGTTCAAAGAAGAACTTCTGTCTTTTTTGATATCCAAAAGATACATGGTTACTGCATTTATTTTTAATGGCAATCTAGAGTAGTTTTATTGCAGTTTGTAACCTTCGGTTAAATTTTCCACTCGTTATATTTACATTCGTTCTAGAAACCTGAACGATTACACCCGAGGTTGCTCTTTGTCAAGGTCAGCGATGGTAAATCTTTTTCAAGGTAATATTCCGACTAGTCGATACAGGGATGGTTTAATGTTTATTTTTTTTATAAGTTTTATGACCCCAAGTTAACTTCGTTTGAAGGTTTGAATTCAGATGCTTTTAGTAATGCAGTATTTTAGAATGCTGATGTGATGCAGATACAAAGAGAAATATTGTCCGGGAGATGGAAATTATTGTTATGATGATTGCTAGTCAATTATATATGTTGCAAAAAAAAAAATGTATATATTGATGGATATGGAGAATCGAGTTTAGAAGTTTTGCAAAATTATAAACTTTGTATCTACTGCTTAGAATTTATACTAAACAGACTGAAAAAATTGTTTTTAGTTAAACAGATTTGCTGCAAAAATTTCTTAGGTCCAAATCATTTCTATATAAAACAAAATTATGCCGGACTTATGATGCTACTCTTATGTGCTTTCAAAGATTGAAGAAGTGAAGAACTTTGTGAATTCTGATTTAGCATTAAGGCATTGAAGAGCTATTCAAATGAATTGCATTTAATATTAATGTAATGTCTTCCAAGACGTGGGCAATGTCTTCAAAAGAATAAATCCTCTTGGCAGTCATTTCTTGGTGGTCCATATTGTAAGAAAAAAAACTATTCAGTTTAACAATATCTTTAAAAGTCTTCTTACAAAATGTATTATTGAAGAGAAAATGCTAGGACCTTACAATCCGCTCGGCGGAACTTGTCGAGGACTTATTTTAAGTGAAAATAACAGCTCCGGAGAATTTCTTGAATGTAAAAAAATAAAGTCCTGAAGAATATTTTTGAGTTTTCATACATTCTTTCCAATCTATGTAAAGGGCTTTTTCAACAGGGACGCTTCAAAAGTAGAGCAACAGGGACAGCAAACGACGCCATATTTCTTGCCGCTCTTTTGACATTTTTCTTCAGTAAGGTTTGCCATTTCATGATGGAAAGATAAGATATACGAGCCAACAACGATTAGAAATTATTAAAATTTAGCAGATCAACAATTGAGCGTCTAGTGGAAAAATTTGAATCCACAGGCACAGTACAAAATGTTCCCGTGCCAGTGAGACAAAGAAGTGTACGTAGTATCGAGAATATTGCTGCCGCTGAGGCTTCAGTTGCAGAAAGCCCAAATGTGTCTCTCACAAGTCGTTCTCAAGCGTTGGGCTTCTCTGTGACGTCGTTGTGGCGAATTTTGCGAAAAGATCTTGGCCTACATCCTTACAAGATTAAATTGACACAAGAACTGAAGCCGCTTGACCACCAGAAGCGTCGTATGTTCGTGAATTGGGTTGAGCAACAACTTGAAAATGATACGGATTTTCATCGAAAAATCATCTTCAGCGATGAGGCTCATTTATGGCTGAATGGCTTCGTCAATAAACAAAATATGCGGTATTGGTCAGGCAGCAATCCACACGTACTCCATGAGTCACCATTGCATCCCGAAAAAATTACGGTTTGTTGTGGTTTATGAGCCGGCGGCGTCATTGGGCCGTACTTCTTCCGCGATGATCAAGACCGGCACGTTACTGTGAATGGGGATCGCTAGCGTTCAATGATAATCGAATAATTTTGACCCCAATTGGATGATATGGACTTGGAGGATATGTGGTTCTAACAGGACCGCGCCACAAGCCACACAGCGAATGTCACAATCAATTTATTGGAAACCAAGTTTGGAGAACGTGTTATCTCACGAAATGGTCCAGTCGCTTGGCCGCCTCGGTCGTACGATTTAACGCCGTTAGACTATTTCCTGTGAGGCTACATCAAGTCTATGGTCTATGCCAACAAGCCAGCGACGATTGATGAACTTCGTACGAATATCGAACGTGAAATTGTAGCAGTATCGGCCGATTTATGCTTGAAAACCGTCGAAAATTGGGTTCAGTGTCTGTACTTCTGCAAGCGTGCCCGTGGTGGCCATGCAAAAGAAATCGAGTTCAATACATAATGGCATCAAACGTACTTTCACAGGAATAAAGAATTTCATTGATATCCAAAACCGTTTTTGTTTTATTTAAAAAAAAACTTTTGTAGCGCTCTTATTGAAAAACCCGATACATACATGTTCTATAATTGAAAATCTCACTAACAGAATTATGGCCAACGATGACGTCTTACCTGTGGGCAAAATCATCATCTCCTCCATTCGATGCCCTCTGGATAACAGAAAAGTGAACTAAGGACAAGCATTGTAATCATCGGATCTATGGGTTGTACTGTACATTAGGGTATCCCGTCGATGTATGAGAATTTTTTTTCGAGCTATACTATCACAAGGGGTATCAAAATTTGCGTAATTTCACACAGATAACGAAAAACCTAAAAACAAACTGAAATTACATGTCATCTTGGGGGCGCTACCGAGCTTTGAAGATCTGTAAATTTCACGTTTTATAGACTTAAACTGTATGCATAAAACTATAAAAAAATAAGTTTTCAAGGTTTTTTATTATAAATATTATTAAAACAAAGCACATGAAAACAAAGTAAACAAAAAAACTTTTAATCAATAACAAAAACTTAGAACTTAAACTTATTTTTGTGTCCAACATTTGGCATTTCTGCTCGAGATTGCAACCTGTTTCTAATAAAGCCATCTTTAGAAGTAGGGTCAGTTACACTTTGTGAGGCCTCTGTTACCAACTTAACACACCTTTCCACAGATTGGGTGTTATAGGGAAACTCAACAATTTCCAAGCTCTTATATTTGGTTGGTCATGATGTAAAGGTCTTCATAAGAGATATGTCGAAGAACCGAAGGTGATGTAACCTGACACTCGTGCCAAAAAATAATTTCCAAATAGTCTCTAGCAGAGAAGTTAATTTTTGGTGGTTTATATATTCTGCGTTTGGTGATACTTTCAGCTTCTCTAGATTTTTATTCTCCGCAATGCCAGCTCCCGATGTGGTCTCTTTCATCAAACAACATACTGATAAGAAGCAAAAAAAGCATTTCTTTCTATTACAGTATCCACAACAGATCCTAAATTTTCGGGTGAATATCGAGAGTACATTATTAGTTGGAAAATATGTTTGGCTCCATCCTTAAAAGACGTCTTTTGCTTGATTTGGAACCAAAATTCCCTTTGCGGTGCCACGACTTGGCGTTGTGTGTCCCAAATAAGTTGATCCAGGTTCTGCCAAAATTGAAATGTGCTCTTCAAAAACTTCTTTGCGATGATAACGCGCTCCTATTTTTTTATTTATAAGGGTCTTGTCTTTTCGTCCATCAAAGTAAATGTTTTTTATAGCAATACCTCCAATATCTTTAAGAGCTTCTGTACGTAATTTAGATACAGCTCTGTGGATCAATTCTTGGGTAGAAACCATGCCGACATCAGCCAAAACAGCAGACGCCTCAGCAGCAGCAGATCGGGTCTATAAACCGTATCGATCACATACCTTAGCAACTGTTGGAAACATCAATGTATTCCGATTAGCCCTTAGCCCTTAAGTCGATGGTGTCTCTGTTGAAGGAGTGTTTTTTGGGGATGCCTCTGTTATCGGATACGTTTCTGGGGAAGATTCACGCACCGAATCTTCATCGCAGTTTCTTGATACGGAATCGGGGTCTTGGGTAAAACACTTTTTGCTTCCCTCTTTGACTCTTCAATTTGGCTTTGCTGCCGCTTCATTAAGATAACTGTTTTCTTTTTGTCAACACCGTGTATAACCATTTTCTTCTCATTTCTTTGATCCAACAAAAAACACTTCTCTCATTGATGGGAACTTTCTTAGGTTTTAAACACGAACAAGTTTCAAATGAAGTGCATTTACAAGCAGCAACGTTGAAAAGTTTCTCAGATGACTCTAAAAAACACTTCAGTTTGTTTTCAAAATTATCATTTTGTTTGCTTTTGGGGAATCGCTTCAATAACCTGTACTTTTCGAAATATTATTTAAGTAATTGAATAACTCGTTCCTTATACAATTGGAATCGAAGCTTTGGTCAAAATATTGTTGATCTCTTCAGAAACAATCTCTTTTATATCTGAATAGGATGGATCCATTCCGATACACTTAATTTTAAGGTCGTTTCTGACATCCTATTAATATTGTACACGTGAAAGTTTGTGAGTATGTATCTTTGTTGCTCTTTCACGCAAAAACTACTAAATGGATTTTGATGAAACTTCACAATAATATAGCTTACATATCAGAATAACACATAGGCTACAATTCATAAAGATATATCGTATATTATCCAATGTATAACGATAAGTGTCAAGAAAGTCGGACATTTTTTCTATTTTTTAAGGTGGTCAAAGTCTTATATGGGTATCACTGTAATTTTGCAAAAAAGGAAAGTGTTGGAGCTGACATGATACTATGTTTTTTTTCAACCAAAATCAATCACAAACGTATTCTGAGCACCAGGCGAACATCAGATGTATGTATGTGTGTATGTATGTCGAGTAACGTACCGCCCAACGGATTTTTATGAAATTTACGGGGTAAATGTAGTTTTGTCCAGGGATCGTTCTCTGAGTGTTTGGTTCCGCTGGCATTATTTTCCCATTTCACATTAAAACATGTTTTTCTAGGGCGTAGTAACGCGCCGGGTACCGCTAGTACAAAAATAAATTTAATGAAATACCTTATAGTTGGTATCTGCCGCTCGTCAAGTTCTTTGTTTGATCCCAATATAGCACAAGTAGTTCCACTACGTCTCGAACTCATTATTTAAAAAATCACAAAAATCGCTTTTAACACTTTTACAACGCACTTTACTCAACCTGTGGAGGATATCGAAAATCTAAGGACCTTAGAGTGTAGCTTTTATATAAGATCCTTGCAATTCAGGTCAACAAATTATGGAGTTTGACAACCCATTAAGTTATAAACAAGTGGTGAATGAAAAATCTTTACGTTTCCTCACTAAACCACAATGTGTTTAAAATATATTTTCGAAAAGTTTTTCAAAAAAAAAACGAATTTTAAAAAACTGGTCGAACGATTTTCAATATTTTTTTTTTACTCGATAGACATTTAGTTTTCTAATTTTATTGCATACTTAGTTTTTTCTGAGAAAACTCTTAAACTAATTAAAAATATGGAAAAAAAATCGAAAAGAAATTAAATTTTTGTATTTTAATATATATATGTACATACATATGCAGCCACTAAGCAAGTTCGTGCGACCCAGTGTGAATTTTTTAATGCACATATGAGCAAGTACGTGCGATCCAGTCGTGCAATTTATTTTTTCCTTAATTCCATATTATTTAAGACATCTGATGGCATACTCCATTTTTTTTATCACCGTCTTCATGATATGCGGGTCCAACCGTTAAAAGGTCCTTTGAATTTGCCAAAACTTGATTATAATTCCATTATTTGGGCAATAAGTTATAAAGCACTTGAATTTAGTGGACCGAATTAAAATAAAAGGCACGACTGGGTCGGACGTACTTGCTCATATGTGCTAATCCTCTTTAAGTGCAGGCGTCTTTTTGACAAAGATTTAATTTTAATGTTTTTTTGACGTGCAACTTCTTTAGAATCGTTGTGGCTTAAAGCTCGAACGAACAAGCGTCACGACAAAGGGATAGATACATAAATATATAAGATTGTTAGCTTTTGCAGTTTTTTAGTGTATTATCTTTCCACTTGTTGTTTATTGTTTATAATATAATTTGCTAATAGAAAGATATAAAGGACTTTTTTCAGTTAAATTTTCCTTTTGGTATAGAAAAATTTGAACAACTGGCATAAAGATTCACGGGAATCAGCAGTAGGGCAATAATGCTAGGTATAGGGACCCATATAGGTTAGAATAAAAATAATTTATTTTTTGAAATCAAATTAATTAAAATAGCTTAATTATGTTTAGGTAGGTATTAATGGAATTTATTAAGGATATTAGGCACCTATAATGAGGTTGGAAGGAAGGTAGGTACTAAAATTAAGATACACATTCCAACTACTGTTAAGCGAGTGGGTATAGAGACAATATTAAAAGTTAACACAGTGGTTTTGTTTATTTAAAGGCTGGTGTAAGCTTTTTGAATTCAGTAGTAATCGAATAGTTTTTTATTGGTTAGTTGATTTTGTGTGTTTATCATAGGCCGATACTGCTGCAGTTTCACGTTCGATATTCGTACGAAGTTCATCAATCGTCGCTGGCTTGTTGGCATAGACCATAGACTTGACGTAGCCCCACAGGAAATAGTCTAACGGCGTCAAATCGCACGACCGAGGCGGCCAAGCGACTGGACCATTTTGTGAGATAACACGTTCTCCAAACTTGGTTTCCAATAAATTGATTGTAACATTCGCTGTGTAGCTTGTGGCGCGGTCCTGTTGAAACCACATGTCCTCCAAGTCCATATCATCCAATTGGGGCCAAAAATATTCGGTTGTCATTGAACGGTATCGATCACCATTCACAGTAACGTGCCGGTCTTGATAATCACGAAAGAAGTACGGCCAAATGACGCCGCCGGCCCATAAACCACACCAAACCGTAATTTTTTCGGGATGCAATGATGACTCATGGAGTACGTGTGGATTGCTCCCTGACCAATACCGCATATTTTGATTATTGACGAAGCCATTCAGCCAGAAATGAGCCTCATCGCTGAAGATGATTATTCGATGAAAATCCGAATCCTTTTCAAGTTGTTGGTCAGCCCAATTCACGAACATACGACGCTTCTGGCGGCTTCAGTTCTTGCGTCAATTTGATCTGCTAGCACGATTATGACGACCATAAATTGGACATAGCGCTCTTAACGTTGAGGCCACTGACTTCGAATTTCGGTAGTAAATTTTAATAATTTTTACTCGTTGTTGGCTCGTATATCTTTCCATCATGAAATGGCAAACCTTATTGAAGACAAATGTCAAAAGAGCGGCAAGAAATATTGCGTCGTTTGCTGTCCCTGTCGCTCTACTTTTGTAGCGTCGCTGTTGAAAAACCCTTTATTTTAAAATTTGTTTGAGTATGTCAATTTCAAGAAATCTATAGTTTATACCAGGAGAAAAATTTAAAAAAAAATCTATGGATTCGTTTTCAAAATGTTCAAAAAAAAAAAAATAATAATTTTTTTTTTAAATTATTAAAAATTAAAAAAAAAATCTTTTTGAAAATTTTAATAAGCAATAAGCTTCACAAACATCGCTTCACCTGCTTGATAGAATACAAAATAAAGCGTTAAGATTGATAAGAAATAGAACTGCCACTGAATCAATTGCCCCTCTCGAACACCGACGCAATGTTTCATATCTTTCCTTATTTTATCCTTTTACAAAAAATGTTCACTCGAAGTAACCAGTTGCATTCCTCCCCTTAAAAGTTTCTCCCACAGGACGTACCGTGAAATATAGGGATTCTTTTTTTAGCCAAACAAAACGAATTTGGAATAGTTTACCCGGCGAGATTTTCCCTTGCCATTTTGATCTGCAAACATTCAAAACCAATGTTAATCGACACCTCCTATCTCTCCCCTCCCTATCTTCCTAATGCCCACGCAGTGTGTTACATTAAAATGGAAACAAATAGTCCCTTGAAAATTTCATAAAAATCAGTCAATTAGTTAACGAGAAAGTCTGATTTAAAAAAAAACGGTCATACAGAAGGTATCGTTATAAAACTCTTTCTGAAAAATCCATTAAAAGTAAAAGATAGCTTTTGCATAGAAAACATCATTCAGAAAGTTTTATCAAAATCGTAGGAGCCTTTTTCGAGAAAAATACGTTTTTCATTAAAAGTTATATGGCAGGTACCGTTAGTTTTGGAGCTAGAATTCCAATTCGAAAAACAGTCGGGTAGAGTACTCTAAAAATACTATATACCAAGTTTGAATCAAATCGGCCCAACCGTTTAGGCTGTAGGAATCGATACGGACAGACAGACAGACAGACAGACAGACGGACAGAATTTTCTGACCCAGTTTTTTCGACATCCCTATTATCTTAATGTCATGTTTGATTCTTAGAATTTTGTTTTTTCGAATGCATAACTTGCCTTATAGTCCCTATAAATCGAAAGTAAAAAGAGCTTTCTTAAAATTGTTTCATCCTTTTTTATGTTATTGCTATTTCGTAAGACACCCGCATTCTTTCACTGAAGCAGTTCAACCGTAATGTTCACCTTGCCAAAAATACCTATCAGTTTACCCTTTTGAGCCAACCTTTTGAAACAACGAAATTATTTCTTTTGCCACACCACACGAATGTGTAATGTTTTGTCAGACTTTGTTTGTCCTTATATATTAGAATGCAGGATTTTATAACAATTTTGCATCGGTACGTACATTTTTCTCTGTTTTCCCAAAAGGTAAGTGTAGCAAAAACCCATTTAGTGCTGGCTAAATATTTAAATTTTTTTTTAGAACCAAAAAACTCATTAAAAATTGGCTTATTGTAATCGTTTGAGGTGTGATTTTAGAATAGTGTTAAAATTAATTGTATTTTAATATCATCGTTAGGAGGCTTTAAAAACGCCCCCAAAGCCTTTAAACGGCAACAAGCCTCTGCACTTATAAGTCGTAGAATGAAAAAAATAAATCTTCTGCAAGTGCCCGAAAAAACAAATAGTTATTATTTTTAAAACTTCATATCCGCTAATTTAGTCGTTAATTATCGCTAATTTATTTGAAATGCGCATTTAAGAATGCAAACATCACTTTGGCTTTGGTGTAAAAGCATTGCATAATTCTTGAATATACTTACACAATACCACACATTTTGCATGTATTTTTTATTTACAATAAGAAGCTTTATACATTTTTCATGCAATGCAATGTTTTTTATTTTTTAGTGTTTTTTGTTTTCCTTTAATTTATTTAAAAAAAGAAAATATGTAAACAGACCCTAATGGTTTGCAAATTTAATTCAATGATGTAGACTTAATATTTGAACTTGGTACTTTCACAATTGTGCTTACGTTGATGAAGGTAAGTGCGATAGCTTACGTATGTTCCTATTTTCTAATTGATATTCTAATTACACATAAAATAGATTCACTTAAATAATGCTTCGTCCTGCTGAATGAACATTGAATAATGTATGACATTTGTACCTCAAAACCTTAAATTTGTTTGTATTCACCGATCCAGATTCGTAAAAGTTTACCAGTTTTGTTTGTGATTTTGTAAAATATATTTTTTGATTTAACCCAATTCCAAAACACTTAATTATTTCAAAAATGGATTTTTTAACTAGAATTCTAAACAAATTCGTGTGCATTAGGCAAAATCAAAAGTCATTAGAATCAATATTTGTTTTAGGAATTATCATTTTACTGTCATCAGCAGATCTGTGCATTAAGAAGTTCATTCATCATTTTGATTACTTAGTTAAGAATCTAGAAAAGAGTCTTATAACACAAAAACAAAATAGTATTTTTAATGCTAAAGTTTGAATCCCAGAAGGTAAACGTTAACTTCCGTTTAACGATGCCGACGATTCGTAAGGATCACACGCCAATTCTTCTTAAACTACTCACTTTAAAAATGTTACTTAAAAGTGATAAAATAAGACATTTATGTGACTAATTCAAAACGCAAACACGAGTTATTACTTGAGATACAACTTCTTAAGCCATGGAAATGCTAACTGCAGTTTTCAGGAAATATCTGAAAGATACTCAACATCTTCGCTTACACATTCGATATGTAGTTGCAAAAGATTAGTAATTTTCTGTACAATGTATTACTCATTGATCAGCTAGGAAACAATAAATTGTTTATTAAACTTTCTGTCTGATTTTTAATAAGCAATAACCACAGCATGTATTTTCTATATATTTGTTGGAATAGTTAACTATAATAGTTATTTCAGAAAACACGAATAACTTCAATTACTCAGGTGCTTTTGTTTTTTATTGTTTCTGACTTGAGCACCAAAAATAATTATTTGTATTTTGTTTTTATTTTTTTATTTTAATCGTGCATAAGCAATAACCACAAAATAACCAAAAGATTGACACGATTTTAATCACTAGTAACTAAGAGATGACAAATTTATGCGGAAAACGTAAAATTCCTAACTTTCAAGTACATACGTAAATGTTAATAGAATACATGTGTCATGACCATGAACTTTGAACTGTGAAAAACAACTTGAACTCCGAAAATTAATTTTTTTTAAATAAAAGCCTATTTTAACTTTCATTTTCGTTACCAAATAATTATGATGACTGAGTATTTGTATCACCACATTTAAAGGGGAAAGGGTAAGGTGATCGCACGTACTTGCTCATATATGCGGTCACATCGTCGAATAAATTTAAAAAAAAATGCACGACTGGGTCGCACGAACTTGTTCGTATGTTAGATAATTGCTTAGTTTCTGCATATGTATGTATGTATATAAAGGGTGTTTTTTTAGACGTGTGGTTTTCAAGAAGAAATAAAACGCATATATGTAGTTTAATGTTATGGCCAAGAATTTAGCTTTATTATAAAGATAAGGGTTTGCATTATGTTTTAAAAATGATTTCGGGGAAATGGCCGCCGCGGCTGGCTCGAATAAATTCCAGCTGAGGCCCATTTCGTTTTGGGACCATTCACCGAACGTGTGACGCGCTTGATTGTCGTTCGGCTTCAATTCTTGTTCGAGTTGGATTTTGTAAGTCTGCAAACCTAGATCCTTCCGCAAAATCTTCATAAAGTGGATGGCCACATATCGAATTGTTGCGCGCGATGGCGGATGTACTCATTCGGATCTTCTTCGATACTTTGCTCTACCGAAACGAACCATTATTTTGGTAATAAATTTGCACAATTTGCAAACTTGTTCAGGAGTAAGTCTATTCATTGATTGAAAACCACAAGTCTATTATAATAAAAAATATTATTTTTTTTGGAAAATTCTTTAATTTTTTTAATTAGTTTAAGGGTTTTTTCGGGTAAAATAAGTTTGCAATAAAATTTGAAAACCAAATGTCTGTCGTTTTCTTGGAAAAACTTTTCGAAAAAAAAATCTTTAGTTTTCATCTGAGAAAATTATTTAAAAAAATTCAATCAATCCATTTTCAAAATATTTCGAAAACCAAATTTAAAAAAAAAAAATTTAAAAAAACGAGAAAAAAAGTTTTTGAAATTTTTGAAATGCAATATTAAATCAATTATAAATGACTTTCTGTGTGCAAAATTATTAAAATCGGGATAATAGTTTACGACAAAACCGCATTTGAAAAAACCGGTTATATGAGAGGTACCGTTATGGAACAAATCTCGAAAAATTCATTCTAACTGAAAGAAGTACTGTTCTAAAAAATAGCACCCTGAAAGTTTTATCAAAATCGTTTTTAAGAAAATCAATCTTTTTGTTAAAAATTGTATGGCAGGTACCGTTATTTTTCGAGCTAGAACAAAAATTGAAAACACCCCCCGAGATACTACTAAATAAATACTATATACCAAGTTTGAAGCAAATCGGCCCATCCGTTTAGGCTGTAGCGGCGCGAACAGACTGACTGACAGACAGACGGACGGAATTTCCGGACCCACTTTTTTCAACTTCTCTATTATCGTAATGTCATGTTTGATTGTTAATTTTTTTTTTGCACGAATCCTTAATTTGCATTATAGTACCTATAATCGCAAGTAAAAAATACTCTGTAAAACAGAAGATATTAATTTTCTAGCGCGGAAAATGTCATAGTAGAAATTAAAGGCAGAAGAAAATCCTAGAGGAAGACCGAGACTCAGGTGGCGCACACAAGTGGAATAGGACCTCAACCGACTCCACGTGCGAAACTGGAGACAGCTAGCTAAGAACCAAGCTGGCTGGAGAAGCTTGTTGGTTGAGGCCCAGGTCCACCCCGGACTGCAGCACCACCGAAGAAGAAGAAGAAGATCTTAGACAAAGAACGAAGGATTCGGAATTTAAAGAATTATATGCTGGTATACCACAAGAAAGTGTCCTTTATTGTCCCAGTATTGTTCGTACTTTACTCGAGATACACCTCAAGATGAAAACAGTTTCAAAATCATGACTCTAATACCTTAAGAAAAATAAGCAAGTAAATTTTGGTTATATTACGATACACCGCTTCCAAAATTTGCTAACAGGTTACAACATTCCTACTTTGAAAAAATTGAATAAATTGTTTGTAAATTTAATTCTAAATTATGTATGTATGTAGGTATTTCTTGTCATTTATTTTTTTAATAATACAGATTTCTTTAAATCAATATTATTGATATGGGACATTATGGGAGAAAAGTGCGGTTTTTTGACCAAGTATTTTGTCCGGCAAGTTTTTATAATCGAAGTTATGCGAAAAATAATTCAAAATTTGAAATATTAAATTCAAATTAAAACCTCAATTTTACAAATGCAGCAATATCAAAAATACTATTTAATATTTCAAATTGGGAGCGGAAGAAGATGTTATTATCTCTTATTAAAGGTGAGAATAAAAAACTTTTATTATCTAAACATAATAATATCGAAAGATTTACATATGTACATATATGAGTTTACATATTTGTAGCAGGTGTAGGTTATGGTAATCTAAAAAAATGCATTTTTCTGAAATGTGGTTTTGAAAGTCCTGTTACATATGTAAGTTTAAAGATTAGATCAATCTATTGCACGACTGGATCGAACGTACTTGGTTTTATGTGCGCTCCCAGCTCTGGATAAAGTTTTAAATATATTAAGGGAACTTCAAGGTTTTGTATTCGATTTTTTACTTTTGATTGTTCGAATAATATCTGGAACAATTAAAACGCCATTTCATTTTCTTAAAAAAATGTGAAAAATTGGGATTTTTTTTCAAAATTCTAGGACCGGTTTTTAAGTAAAACGGTTTTTATTTAACAAGTTTTTTAAATAAAAAAAATGTGCAAACTTGACCACAATAATAATCTACATTAAAACACAATTGAAAAACCCATTTTCAAAATATTGATTTGAAAAAAAAATAAATTAATTAAAAATGTCAAAAATAAAGTTTTCGAAAATACTTTAAAGAGAAATTACTTAAGCGACCTACACATATTTCCCTGAAAATCAATTTTGATTGTAATAGGTTGACCAGTTTTCGAGAAAGCCGAAGAAAAAAAAATCGGTCCTATGTGATGTATTGTTTTTAACCACCATCTTAAATGTTTACTTGCGATTATAGGTACTATAATGCAAGTTATGGATTCGTGCATACAAAAATTCTAACAATCAAACATGACATTACGATGAAAGAAAAGTAGAAAAAATCCGTCTGTCTGTCTTTCTGTTCGCACCTTTATAGCCTAAACCGATGGGCCGATTTAATTCAATTCAATTTTCAATTCTAGGTCGAAAAATAACGGTATCTGCCATACAATTTTGAACAAAAAGTTAGATTTTTTCAGAAACGTCTCTAACGATTTTGATAAAATTTTCAGGGTGCTTATTTTTTACTTTTATTTAGAATGAATTTTTCGAAATTTGTTCTATAACGGTACCTTTCATAAAACCAGTTTTATCATAAACCATTATCACGATGTCAATAAAAGTTTGCACACAGAAAGTCATTTATAATTGAATTAATATTGCGTTTAAAACTTTTCAAAAACTTTTTTTTTCGATTTTTTTATTATTTATCATTAATTTTCCTAGATGAAAACTACAGATTTCCTTATAATGACATACTAAAAAAAATGTTTAAATATATTTTCGAAAAGTTTTTCAAAAAAAACGTCTTAAAAAAAAATATTTTTTTTATTTTAATATATACATTCATATAAGCAATTATCTGGCATAAGAGCAAGTTCGTGTGACCCAGTCGTGCATTTTATTAATTTTTATAAAAATGTTATACCATCAGCTATGTAAACAACTCCAGCAGATTCCTCTACCATTTTAGTATATGCCATGCGCCTTCCAATACATTTTTTTCCTTGAATTTTAACACAATCAATCGATGCATTTAAATTTTTAACAGATCTTCCTGCCGCCAATTTTATCCATTTCTTCAGAATTTATATGCAGAACAATTTTTTTAATAACTGAACCAGACAGTGCCATTTCAATAATGTTCATAGTGTCTTTGTCTGTCGTGCAATTTAATTTCACCAAAACATAACCCACATCTACATTTTCCAAAAAAATCTTGGAGCCGCTTCCGAGAAAAATAAGCTTTACTTAACAGTTATATATCAGGTACCGTTAATATTTGAGCTAACAAAAAAAAATCCTCTGTAGAATGTCAAAATAACCTTATATTCAAAATTTGAAGGCGATTAGATCAACCGTTTAGGCTGTTGTTCAGTTTACATCCGTACAGACAGAAAGACAGACGGAATTTTGGCAGTAATTTAAATATGTTTCTCTATCATCGTAATTTCATGTTAGTAGTCATCTCCTTTTTTTCTGCACGAATGCATAACTCGCATTATAGTCCTATAACCGCAAGGAAAAAATATGTCCCATAGGTTTTGAGCGTCGTCGGAAAAATATTATTAAAATATAACTAAGTTTTTTAACATTATCAACTGCATGGCTTGTCATTAATGCAGACATATTTCAGTTATACTATAATAATTCTTTCAGTGACGCGGATTGATTAGTTTGTTTAATTGAGATGGAAAGGCAACTTAATCCCTTATAACGAAATGCCCCAATTTTAGGGTCTTCTATAGAAATAAATTGCACGACTGAATCGCACGTGCTTGCTCTTGTGTGGGGTCACATAGTGGAATAAAATTTGATAAATATTAAAAGAACTTCAAAGTTTTTATTCGATTTTTGTGACTTTTGATTGTTTGAAAAAGTACATCAAATAGTATCCAGGGAAAAAAATTGAACGCCATTTTATTTCTTTAAAAAAATGTGAAAAAGTATGATTTTTTTAATCGTAGGAACGGTTTTCAAAAAAAATAATTTTTTAATTATTAATAATAGAAAAAGAAATTTTCAAAAATGTTTTTATGTTAAATTACTTTAGCTGCCAACTTCTTCCTGAATATCAATTTTGGTTGTAATCAATAATTAACCAATTCTCGAGAAAGTCGAATAAAAACAAAATGGTCCTATGGGACCTTTCTTAGCCCACCATTCTAAATAATTTTTTTTACCAAAACATAATGCTTACCTACAATAAGACAATCATTTTTTATAAGAATTCTTGGAGGCATTTTCGAGAAAAATAATAACATAACGTTTATATGGCAGGTAGGTTAATTTTGTTAGCTGAATATATTATTGTATGCCTCTTTAGAGAATTGGGCCAACCGTTTAGGCTGTAGTCCAAAATACATACGAACAGACAGACAGACAGATGAACAGACAGACAGACAGATGGACAGACAGACAGACAGACAGAATTTCGCCAGTAACTCAAATATATTTCTCTATCATCGCCATGTTTGACAGTTATCTCAACATTTTTAATCTGCATGAATGCATAACTTGCATTATGGTATCTATAATCGCAAGTAAAAAGGAAAACACGAAATCCCGCAAGACGAAATTTTTCTCCTTTTTGCTTTTTGCTACTATTTTTATAAAAAGTTACATAAAATTTGTTGATTCTCATTATTTGATGTACAAATTAAAAATACATCTTCATGCCACGAGCAATCTAAATTCAACAAAAAATGTCAGTTTCAATTTTAGAAGAAATTTATTCTGAAATATTTTTTTTGAAATCTTGTGGATTTTCAGCAGTTTGTATATCACAAAAAAAATACATTTTCCAATAATCTTGTTGATTATCGTGGTTTCGTATACCAACATTTAAGCTCACCTTAAAATTGAAAAAGTAGGAAATTTTGTTCTCGTTGATTCTCATCAATTAGTGTAACTAAATTCATATGAAACAAAAATTATGCAACGCCTTCTTTTTCTTGGCCCAATTCTCTTCTCGCTTTACATAAATGAGCTTCCAAAAGTTGGTAAACACTGTCTGATTCATCTTTACGATGATGATGTGCAGCTCCTGATAAGTCGACCTTTCGGGGAGAAAAATGATGCCGTTTCATTAATGAACCTTCTTTTCATTTCATTGGTCTAAAAAAAACCATCTTTGCCTAAACCCTGTTAAATCAACAGCCCTTCCAAATTTCTTCTTGCCAAAACGCTTTTACTACCTATTGTGTTATATGGATGTGAAATCTTTTGCAACTTGGACTCAGCCACTAACCGCAAATTAAATGTCGCATATAACAACATTGCCCGTTATGTCTATAATCTACGTCGCTATGACCACGTTTCCTCTTTTGCTGTTCGCATTTCTGGCTGTAGCCTCGACCATTTATTAAATGTTCGCTCACTTAGCTATCTACATGAAATCATTCAAACAAAACAGCCGGATTATTTACACGGTAAGCTCTTTTTTATTTTTTTTACTTTATGCTTTTTTTTCTTTTTTAATAAATAAATATGTAAATAGATTTACTAACTATATAAATTCAATTTCTGTAGTTGATTTAAAGGCTTTCAACAATTTATAAGACTCTTGTCCTACTTTGTAAGCGATTTTGAAATAAATAAATAAATAAACGCTGTCGCCTTATTATAAAAAAGTAAGCTCGCTATCATTTCTATTAAACACAAATAATGTATTTTTACCTCTTTCAATTCAAGAAATTTTCCTATAGGTCTACATAGTTCAATTGGCGACATAAGAAATAATAGTCTACCATCGTCCTGTAGCACTCTCCATTGACGGCGACTACCCCAAGAACATCGTTTTTGAAAAAGTACGGACCAATAAAAAAACGATAATTTTTTGAGGATGCATTCTCACCTAGTGAGAATTTTGTCGTCCAACATATGAAAATTCTACTTTCTCAGCCATTTATCCAAAAATGCACCTCCTCGATCAAGATGTCACTACCCAAGTTAGTGAAAAAAGGCGTTGTCAATGGTTATGAACTTTGACCTCCTGGGTTATGTGGATCTTTTACGGGACGTAAAATTTGCCAAATTATTGTCTGCGAAAGGCCGAGTTCTTGTTCATAGTGAAGAAGTGGTTCTACTGTATACTTTCACGGACCACGACGCGATGGTGTTCTCGGCAGATCTTGCGTTTCTTTGACGTACGAATGTTAGTTAATTGATTTCCGAGTTGAAGAGTTAACTCATTTTCATATTAAAGTTGTATCATTTGGACGTGTTATTCAAAGTATTACTAGCCACGGTGATTTGGCATCAGTAACTTAATCATAAACAACAGACTTGACAAATGTCACCAAAAATCGTTCTTGTTGACCTAAAAAAAATATCGTATGTACCTAGAAAGCAAGTAAATCAAGCATTGATCAATATATATCAAAGTTTTCTCAAAATCCATTTTTTCCAGCTCCAATTTGAAAGCTGATCTTATTTTGATCATCTTCGATCCAGACAAACTGCTTGACGTACCTATGGTTCATTTAACTTCCAATTTAGTTTCCATTTGAATCAACAACAATCGAACCACTCCGTACTTGGCCAAAGTCCCCAACATGCATTACCTGCACTCTACGAGGCATACCTTGATTCCAAGACGATAGAGCAAGTGTTTGCTGTTTTCCTCCTTTAGAAACATGACAGCCCCCATCCGATGATTAAAATCAAGGTACCTTTTGATGGAATTTTACAGCTCCGTCGACTTGCCTTTGAACCTCAAATCCCCCTCCCCAAACACAAAGTATGCATTTCATAGCGAAAAAGCAAACAATTTCCCATGTTTACTCATATATATGAGAGGTTACCCCATAGATAAAAATCGATAGAAACAACTCCTAACCTCATCCATTACACAGCCACTAAGTGTTGCCTTTTCCATAGAAAAAAACCCCAAAACAATTACAACAAAAAACGACTCAAAGTTCTCACTCGATTCGATTCGATTCTCAATTTCCGCCATTTCTGATCTGACGACAACAATCGTGATTGAGAGAGAGAGAGAGAGAGAGAGAGAAAAGAAGTTCCCACAAGGCTCAGCTCAGACTCAGAGACTCAGGCCCAAAGTGCACGACAAACCCACCTCATGCACTTCTCGTAGAACACCATACCCCAGCCCCATGCTATATACTTCTACTTCCACCCAAGTTGCAGCACAAAGCACAATAAGCTATCAACTTGCATTGCACACCTCAAGCCAAACCAGCCCTCTAGACTGAGCTTCAAGTAAGGATCATTGACGCCAGCTACTGCAATTGTCCGTCAGCCAGCCAGCCGCTCTGACCGTCTGATTTCCAAGTCGCATTGCAATTTTCCACCGACCACGATTCTAGACTCAATAAATAAAATCCAATTCACTTTCTGCCACCGAAAGTAGGCAATACCCGTGCAACCAACTATTCCGTGTCTGCCAGGCCACCTAGTGTCTGGAATTCAATCCGAAAAGTTTCAACACACATTTTTAATTTCCCGCTTCTGATTAAAGCGTATGATCCGTTGTAATCCGCGCAAAAAAAAACCATAATAAAGGAAAATCCATTGTTTTTTTTTTTGAGTGTAACTTCGGTGCAAAAGAGTTTTTTTTGCCGCGCAAACTCAGCGATTTTTGTGATTGCGTTGTGAATTTTTTTTTTAATAAAAGTTTAACAAAAGTGCGAAAAATTAAACAAAAATATTTTTTTTTTCATCTGACAGGAGACCTCGCTCGAACTCTGACGTTATAGAAGGTGAGTTATAAAACTTTTGATCGTACGTAATGGTGTTGTACCTGTGCAAATGATAAACAATAATAAATATAATTATTTTATTTTTATTAGTTTAATATATTTATGTATATCTCTGCTATATGTTATGGTTGTGCGGTGTTAATTTGATGCGATAAGTGGGTTTCTGTCGGGTTTTCGATTGGAAAATCTGTTCGTGCTGAAAAAAGAGATGGATTTTGTTTGTTGCTTTTTAAAATTACATAATGATGGTCCATAGTAAATTAGGTTTTAAAGAAGAAAAGAAAAATTCATATCTTTGATTATAAAATAAAAAAAGAAAATATTTGACGCAACTGATCGTTGTGGTTTACATCCACACGAACATAAATAAGGAAGCTGGAGGAAATTAGGCCTGTTCAGTAAAAAGATATCCGACAGTTCTTTTAGATCAACAGGTCATGGAAGCGCATACCCAAATTGTGGAGTTCTGTTGGTTCAATTATTATTTTCCCCGCCTAGGGTCAATTAAGTGAAACGAAAAGAAAGCACTAATCACTTTTCCTTTGAAAAATCCAAGTTCAGATTTAATTTTCTATAATAGCGGAAGCAATTTATTGCACGACCTTCTTAATACATCATTTCTTTCCAATTCCAAGTGATGTCTGATTAGTCATGTTTGTAGTACATATTTTTTATTTGCTATTCCGGAAGGTCTGTTCGATTTTTAACAATGCTGACACTAGAAATTATGGTACATATATTGGTTATTAACATTCTTGAAGTCTCCTTAAGATTGTATTCCTCTAAAGGAGTAAGGAGGAGGAGGAGGTAAGCGGTAAGCCACATCGGTCCTCCCCTTTTTATAATGCGATGTGATTTTAGATTAAAAACATGAATTCATAAATTCAAATACATTAAAGTTTGTTTAATTTGAGAGATTAATGCAACGGCCAGCAATTTAATGATGACCTTGTTTAGAGCTTCCAAAAATACCGCAATCTTAATCATACGTTGGAAAACCGTGTTTTTTTTTAAATAGTAAGAAAATGCCATTTTTTGTTTTTATTAATCTTATTTATTTTTGACGTGATACGAAATAACATTACTCATGCTGATAATGCTAATAAGAAAAGTGACGCACGCTGCGATACTGTGGTTCGTTCTTTCAACCAAAATCGATCTCAAGCACCAGGCGAACATGAAAAAGAACAGGCGCAAGTTGCCAAAATATTTTCACCCAAATTCAAAAAGAACAAGAAGAGAAAAAGAAATACAAAATAGGCGCAGTTTTGCTGAAGTAGAAAGTAGATGTAGATATTGGTGTGTGTGTTTGTGGACTTAACGAGAGGGTTTGTGGGTGTGAGTTAATGGGCTGTATGTTGGTCTGCCATCAAAGTTTTCTTATGACGTTATCATGTAAAATTATCGTCCGTAAACCGACATTACAGAAAACCAACTCTTTTTTTTACAAAATATTTTTTTTTGGTACTCCCAGTGTCATGTGATTTCCAACAGACTAATCAACATCTTTAATGGACTCCGATAAAGGGATAGTCTGGCTTGCATCCTCTCCAACTTGGCATTGGAGAAAGCAATCCATGAATCGTGACTCTGGCACGTCACCCAAGTTTAGGTCCGGACGTATGTATGTATATTAGCTCACGCAGACGATATCGGCATTATCGGCAGAGTCTCTTATTTCGTGCCTTTGGGGCCTTTTTTCGTTTTAAGTTTGGTGCTCTATTTCTCGGAGCCCTATTTCCCAAAGCTGGTACATTAAAATGCACGGTGTATAAACAGTAAGAAAGGTAGTATCAATGATAGTCTTTTGCAACTTTTTTTTATGGTAGAAGACAACGTGGCAGATTTTCTTACATTTTAAAAAAGGCGTAGACCAGCACTCCCGAAGCCTTGGGGTACGCATATAGATGTATGGAAGAACTTTTTGAACGAGGCCCAGACTGGATCCCGATCCCGGTTGTGTGCCGATGATGATGATATACTGACAAGTTTATGATTCGTGAATATAAAAAATGTGAATTAGCAATCAAACATGACATAACGAAGCCTAAAAGAGTCAGTGACAAAAAACTAACAGTACCTTTCAGAAAACGTTTTTTTTTGTTTTAATTTTCAACTTTTCCGAGAAACGCTCACTTGGATTTCTATTAAACTTAATATTTAAAGGAACTAAGAAGCCAAAATAATTCTACATATCAATATTTTGAATATTTTTTTTTCTATTTATAATTTATTTTCAATATTTAAAAAAAAAATAATTAATAAATTTAATTTTTAATTTTATGATTAGTTGTAATATTTATTAACTGTCAAAAAAACTGTATAACAAAATTTAAAAAAAAATAAAAAAAGCTTTAATTTATAGTAGATATATAGTATTGGTATAGTATATAGAAGCATGATTTTATCAAAACTGTAGGACCAGTTTTCGAAATATGAAATACATATTTACTTGCGATTATAGGGACTAAGTCAAGCTTAGGATTCGTGATTATAAAAAAAATGAGATAACTATCATGACATTACGATTTTAGAGAAGCTTAAAAAAAATCATTGACAAAAAATGTATGTCTGTCTGTTAGCCTAAACGGGTGAAGCGATTGCGTTAAAATTTATTAGGGGTGTATCTCCTGGCATTCCTCAGAGGGGAAATTGAAATTTTATTGTTAGGCTAAAATTAACGGTACCTTAAGGAAAAACTTATTTTTCTCGAAAACGCCTCCAAGGGATTTTGATGAACATTTTTGAGATTTTTTTGTTGGTAGTAGCTATCAGCTTATTAGCACCAAATTTACCAGAAAAGTCTATTAACGGTACCTCTCATATAACTGTTTTTTTAATTTTAGACTTTTTCGGGAACGGCTTAATAGATTTCAATAAAAATTTATATTTGAAATTAATTTTACATACAAAAAAATTTAAAAATTATTTTTTTCGATTTTAATTAATTATTAATTTTTTCTTTTTTGAGAATTCAATATTTTTAAAACTTATCAAAAAAAAATATTTGAAAATCTGTTGTAAATTAATAAATTCTAAAAAAAACTGCATAACAAAATTACAAATACAATTTTTTTTTTCAAAAAACGTAAAATAAAAAACAGGATTTTATCAAAACCGGTCCTAAAATTTTCGAAATACTTTTTTCTTAAATTCTTTGTTATTTAAAACGTGTAATGGCGTACTTTATTTTTACTATAAACCGTTAAGTATTGTGGTTTGGATAGTTTTTATAAGTTCAAGCTGTGTTATTTTCAACGTAAATGTTAAATTGTTTCTGTCAAAGATCTTGCTTTCCAATGTAATTAGGCACATAAGAGCAAGTACATGCGACCTAGTCGTGCCCATTTTTTTCATAAATTCGTTATTATTTAAGACGAGTTATGGCGTACTCCATTTTTACTAAAAAACTTTTAAGTTTTGTAGTTTTGACATTTTTTTAGTTAGTGCCCGCCTTTGTTTGCAAGTCACCGATTGTGACTAGCTTATAACTAAATTAAATCATGTTAGCTCAACAACAGGGGCCCGAAGTACTTCAGATGACTCTATGTCTATACAATGCTTTATTTCTACTTATATCATATTTTTGTTTGCATAATCTTTTAATTGAAATTCTTATTTATAACTACAGTCTGGTTTGGTTTTAAAAATTGGGGTTAGGATGCGGTATTGTTTATCCTCTGTTTGTTGTGTCCATTGCTGGTTCTCTAGTAGAACGTGGTTCCGTCATTGTTCATTATATCCTTGAATCGGTCGCCTGTGATGGCTCCAATGTTGATGTAGCGATGGTTGGGCTCTAGTTGTAGCTGAAGTAGTTGCTGGATTTCCAAGTTGGGGTGGTCCTCCAAGTTACTCAACATATTTTTGGAGAGCTGTATTATGAACGGATTTATTGGGAACAGTTTGGTGTTTCTTATAACTTCTTATTTGGACAAATTGGCGTTTCGGTGTAGACCTGTACATCACTTTCTTTCAAAAACTTCGATCTTCTTCACATGTTTTGGTGAAATGGTGAACCAAATAGGACAAGCGTCCGTCAGAACGGGACCGATCAGATGTTTAGAGATTAGTATTAGTGCTTAGCCCGTTTCTTCTCCTAAGCAGCGGGTGAACCAGATGTAGGGAGAAGTTGGCTCTCTTAAGCATAAATTAGGCGTGCTTGTTGAATTTGAAGGAGTTAGTGAAATTCTCTCACTGGTTGCTTGATACTGACATTATCACAGCGTGATTCGAAACCTCTTCGACCTCTTGTTGCATTTGTTGGGATTCTGAAGCAGATAAGATCGCTCTTAACGCTATGTATCTTTAGTCCCCATTTAAGGTAGTAGTCCCACAAGTTTCTTATGTGATCTTCAACTCTCCTGGCTGCGATTTCTGGTGAAAGGGATGTTGCCTATGTTAAGGAGTCATCGGCATATAGCTTTGTTTTCGTCCCTGTGTAGCCTTTGCCGACTGGCCTATATGGTCTTTGGTCTAGGATTTTTGGCATTCTGATTCTCTCGGTAATTTCATTCGGCGCGTGCACGTATCGTAACACTACCATAGGTTCAAAAAGTGTTCCGACAGCTAAAAAAGCATCAGTACAGTCAACGTTTTTTTGCATCACCTGCTTAAATTGGGGAAATGTTTTTGAATCCTTTTGGCGCTAAACTGTACAAATTTTGTTGGGCAAGGGCAAAAGCTTTTTTCGCCACAGCATTATCAGCATGAGTCTTATCAGCATTATCAGCATGAGTCTTATCAACATGGCTCATGTTATTTCGTATGTTTAGCCAGTCATCGATTTAAAACGGTATCACGTCAAAAGCATCATGAAGATACCGTGATAAGTTGTAGATGCCGGTGATCTATTGATCTAAATATGAAGAAGGAAAACGAAAAATTAATGTTTTATAAACAAAAAAATTATAAAATTAATTTTTACTTAAGATACGTTTATAGATTTCAATTAATAGGGGGCACTTAATAGAAAAAGCCGAATTAAAATTGCTATTATAATAGAATAACTATGTACCAGGTATATGAAAGGCCTTCACAACCGTAAAAAATCTAAATATGTTCTATGGAAAAAAGTTCAATCGGAAATAAATAATGAAAGTCCCAAATATGAAAAACATAAACATAAAACAATTTAACTATAAACGTGCATAATTAAAAGCAAAAGAGTGTTTTTTTAACGTCAAACAAATAACCGATCAGCAACGCTGCATCGCAAAAATGCAGTGCCGTATCGCTGCATAAAAGTTTGATGTTCGTGAATTTATCCATTACTTCTTTTGAAAAATTTCCAGTTACATCCCTCCCCTTGAACAATTTCAACGTAATAATCACGCTTGCAGAAATGCTCACCAATTTACCCTTGATTCGTTATATTAAATTTCGAGAATCAATCAGCCGTACAACCAGTGTTGCCGCTGAAAAATTTTAATAGGTCGCAAAAAAAGGGTCACCAGGGAAGAAAAAGTCGCATCCACACACACACACCCCAATATCTACATCTACTTTCTACTTTAACAAAACTCCGCCTATTTTGTATTTCTTTTTCTCTTCTTGTACTTTTTGAGTTTAAGTGGAATTATTTTGGGAATTTGCGCCTGTTCTTTTTCATGTTTGCCTGGTGCTTGCTATCGATTTTGGTTGAAAGAACCACAGTACCGCGGTTAGCACGTCAAAAAAATGTCATACAAAACAAATAATTTGTATGCTCAAGTAATGAAATTATTATATCAAATTAATTGAAGTTCTAATTCAAACAAAGTTCTTAATTCGAGTTTTAAGGTGCTAGAACTTTGTGAAGAAATGAAATTCAAACAAATCGAGTTTTATTTTTTCTTAAACCTAGTTTTAAGAGCTAGAACTTTGTAAGAAAATCGGCCGTAAGGTAACAAATTTTTACTTGCGATTATAGGTACTATAATGCAAGTTATGCATTCATGCAGATTGAACATTTTGAGATAACAATCAAACATGACATTACGATGATAGAGAAACATTTTTTGAGTTACTGGCAAAATTCTTTCCGTCTATCTGTCTGTCTGTCTGTCTGTACGGATGTATTTTGGACTGTAGCCTAAACGGTTGGGCCAATCGTCTTCAAATTTAGAAGAAATTCTACAGAGGAGTTTTTTTCAATTTTTTTTACCTCAAAAACTAACTGTACCTGTCATAAATATAACCGTTATGTAAAAGTTTATTTTTCTCGAAAACAGCTCCAAGAATTTTTATGAAAAATATCAGTGTACTACTGTAATTAAACATTATATTTTGGTGAACAAAAAACGGTATCTCCCAAAGAACCGTTTTTTTTCTTCGACTTTCTCGAAAACTATTATCCGATTTCTTTTAAAATTTATATTCAAGAAGATGTAGGTAGCCAAAGTAATTTCGCATTAATTTTCTTTTTTTCAAAACCTTTTTTTTGTATTTTTAATAATATTTTTAATTTTTTTTTTTTGAAAAATCTATATTTTGAAAACGGGTAAGTACTTTTTTTTTAAATTTTGTTTTTAATTGTTTGTTATTTTTCTGCTTAAGTTTGTATTCTTAAATAATTTTTTTTTAATTTTTCGAAAAAAGTTGTTAAGTTCTTAAAGGAATAAAATGGCGTTTAAATTATTTCACTCAATACAATTTAATCGAATAAATGCTTTGATATTCACTTTAATTTTCTTAAATTTTATTTTATAATGTGACCGCACATATGAGCAAGTACGTGCGATCCAGTCGTGCAATTTATTTTTTTGGTGTGCCAATTCGGGATCAACCCACATGCAATTTGGCCATGAATGAATGAATGAATTTTTCAAATTTAAGCCAGCAAAAGTCAACGACTGACCATTGTTACTGTAAGAGCAAAGGAAAACTCGAACCGCTTGAATTCGAAAATCATTAAAAATTATCGGTTTCGGTATGCTTGAAATTGGTACTTTTTGGCCTTTGAATTTCTCACCGATCATAGTCAGCTCGATTTAATTTGGTGGCAATTTTGGGATGACTAATATAGTTATCAGGAATGACCTACTGGGCTAATCGAAGGTGCCAGTTATAGCGATCAGGAAAACGTATCAGGAAAAAAATTCAAATGGATATTTAACACAATTGCTATACTAATAGAAGCGGAAACACTCAAAGAAATTTTGTTGCCAAAAACGTTTTTAATTGAACAAATATTTTTTGCAAAAAATGTATTTATTTGTTTTCCTGGAGGAATTTAGAAAAAGAGGACCCAAAATTGATCATTGTGGGACGCCTTTTGCTGTCGACAAGAAGTCAGATAATGTATTATTAATGTTTACTGCCTGCATTCTTTCAGTCGGGTAAGACTTGATCATTTTTTTGGCGCTGGAAGAGAAATGAAATTCGCACAGTAGCTTGTTGCATAAAACGACATGGTCAACGGAATCGAAGGCTTTCGAAAAATCTAGTAAAATTAAAAATGAGAGTTTCTTCATCCATCGACTTCCGTAAAAATGCATTCATTTGGTTCTGTTATATTCTCTCGAAGACCTTTGAAGGAAACGGAAAGATTGCCATAGGTCTAAATGCATCGCTTTTAGAATTTTTAGGAAGAGGTAGCACTTTGACTAGTTTCCACTGAGTAGGATATTCGCTTGCCGTTAGAATGAAATTAAAGATACATATAAGTGATGTATGTTAAAGGATTGGAGGAATCATTTTAAGAAACACGGGATGTATGTCATCAAGGCCAACTGCATTTGACTTAACTTTCAAGAAGTTTTCCACTATGTCTGTTTGTCTGTGCTGTCCACAGTTTTAAAACTAAAACTTATTTCGCTGGGTCTGATTATAACAGTATTGAAAAAGAACGGCATTGTTCGGGTTCTTGCTGATGTTTGTAGCAGGTACAGCAGGCAGCCTTACCAATGCCGAGTTCTCGTTTTGTATTGTATCGTTTATTAAACTCTAAAGTTTAGTTTAGTATAGTTTAGTTTATTTTATTTGCTTATAAACTTACACATTAAGACTATTTACATCTTTTAGGAGGGTGAAAGTTTGTGAATATACATAATAAGTAACAATTAACAAATAGAGAGAGAAAAAAATTACAAAGAATAAGAGAAAATTTCGTAGTATGTATAGCAATATAAAGGAAAAATATAATAAAATATTAAATTTGGCTTTAAAAATGACATTTTATTAAGTTTATTATAATTGAAAGAAATATTAATTTAAAAATTTAAGTCTAAAACTTAATTTAAAAAAATTGCGTAGAACGTCTAACATAAGCCTAATCGCAAATCTAAATTAGTGTAAGTGCTGTTCATTTTGCTTTTGAATTTAAAAATAAACAAAACTCGATGTTATGAAATTATTCATTATTAGCCTTCGGACAAGTACTTGTATTTAGGTAAAATAGAATTAGCAATTCATTAAAAAAATGCGATTTCAATAAGAATTTACACTTTTACCGCCCCTTGTTACTTATTAGTCAGAAAATGCTTTAATTTGAATTAAAAGCTTAAAAGACCTACGTTCCTCGCGCATAAGTGTTGCCCCAATTACAAGAATTAAAACCCTGGAATCGTATTTTGCTTTGAATTTAAAGAACACATTTCTAAATCAATTTAGAAGTCATATTTCGAAATACTATTATGTTTTAAACATAAGGTGATATATTTATAGATAAAAAACTTTTAGTGTGGTCGGTCTTTTTATTTATTTTACTGTGCGATCGCAAATCGTTCTTCAAGCTTTTACTAAAGCCTACCTGTTGTTTATATAGAACAATCAGTGGCTATAATTTTTTGTCATCACTCTTAGTACCTATACTGATACGTATTGATTGATTAGTTAAACACCTAGTTTTGAACCTTGTCTTAATACAACAATACGATTTTCTAACTGGTTTACGTCATGAAATGAGACTGAGTCATTGAACTGTCCAAGATTTTTTTTTTTTATTTGAAGATCGGAAAATTCTACAATGGTTATGATTAATGTCAATAAATGTCTAAAATGCCATTTTTGTATCATACTTGAAAAACATGAACCAATTAAGATATTTGGTTGAATACGCTGTTTTCTGAAACTTGCTTCCAAAATCTAGTCAAATTGTTTTGATCCGGCTCCAACAATATCCAAGCAGGCAAAATCTCCCACAGGGCAATTACGTGCGATTCCATCATGCAGTTAATTTGTTTAATCTAGAACCACTCCGACCCGGCAAGTTAACCTTGGTTGAACATTTCCCAGGTAGTCGCATCTGCGCATAGAGCTTAAGTAAGTGTCAGAAGGTGTTATTATTTAATAAGCACCTAAGCGACAGCAAGTGCATTTTTCATCCTCTTTATTGACATGCTGAAACTTTAACGATCCATTTTCGTTGCAACTCCGCTGCCAGTTCATTAACATTCGCAGACTAAAAATACCTACTTATGTGAACTTAAGCAAACATAACGTCGTCGTGTCGGTTGCCACAAACGGACCTTCAACTGATGTCATGCCTCAGGTTGGGATCGTGCCGTCTGTCTGCTTGTGCTTAGCTGTGATCACTGTGGTTATATGAATGTGTCTACATAGCTGATGCAGTCCCAAACCTTGCACTTGACTTACCCACTAGGTTACTCTTACTTTCTGGACTTGACCTTCCGTGGCTGTTTTTCGTGTCATCTGTAGATTGTTGTGGTTGCTGCATGTTGATTAATGACCATGTAGTCGTATTTACTGGCGATGATGGTCTCTGATCAGTATCATCTATCAACGAGGTGGAAGCCACGATTTTAATTGGGTCTCTCACCTTGCAGGATTAATGACGTTGGAAGGCTTTTAGTTCCTTGGCAATGTCCACAAGAATGCTTCAGTTCACTTAATCTGGTCCTTTCACTTTGATTTATCTGATTTTGCATGCAAAGTAACTTTTGATTCCGGAAATCGGCTTGAAATATTCATACCACAAGCTATATAACGGTATACAAATGGGTCAAGAACTTTACTGGCCTCATTGTTGTTAAGA
Organism: Platycheirus rosarum; assembly: GCA_963971375.1. Taxonomy (NCBI): domain Eukaryota; kingdom Metazoa; phylum Arthropoda; class Insecta; order Diptera; family Syrphidae; genus Platycheirus; species Platycheirus rosarum. The sequence goes on from OZ020509.1 coordinate 92,657,733, forward strand.
TACACAACAACTATTGCATCAAACGTTTTGATGTTGTTTGACAGATTTTGCTTGATTTGTCAAAAATGTGTGTTGACAGTAGTTGTTGGTGCTTCGGAGTCTTCATTTAAGACTCATAAGATTTTGGTGACAATTAGCGATTCCATCTTTGGAACTGATGAATGGAGGAGATGGGAAGTTATGTGATTCACAAATAACATAATCAAATGGTCATCGTTGTCCACGCCTGACTTTTGGACAAAATTCCGATGAAGACATCATAGTTTATGTTTGCCTTTTGTTAGCAGTCTTCTGTTTCTGTTTTGTTAAGTCGTGCCTCATGTGAGAGGTCTATAGTCTATTGGAAATGGTCGTTCGTAATGATATTAGGAAACACTCAAACATGATTTTTTTCGGGGTAGCGGTAAGGTACTGATTGAGTAGCTGCTAAAGCCTGGTAATACACGTGTAAAGGTGCTATGTTAAGTAAATTTTTTAAATGTTTCGTTACTGGGTTACATAAGGTGGGTAATTTTTTTTCTGCTGTGTTCATTATTGTTAGATAGGGTGTTACATGATGAATAGCTTTACTTAGCAATCAATTATCATGATTTGAAAGGTTTTAGTTGTTTGATTAAAAAAAAATCTCGAGTGATTAGTTTGCAATTTTTTTCTATGAAAACCTTTAATTTGACATTCATTTGTTCATTTTAACAATTTATAAGTTTTTTTAATAATGAAATTGTCAGCTTCCACACTTGAGTTTCCACTTTAATTCGGTTTATTTAAAGTAGAGTGATCCTTACCATCTATACAATATTGGGTGTTCAAGAATCGATTAAAGAAGCAGTAATAAAAAAAAAAAAATTCCTCTTAGTCATATAATAATTGGGCCCCATTTCAATACTACACGGTGTGAAATGCTTGGAGATTTTGTCAGTCTTCTGTTTATACCAACAAGCCAATGACCATCACCGTACTCTTGATGCAAGAAACTGAGGATTCTACTGATGAGCTTGAATATTGTTGTATGTAGCGTGCAATATCGCACAATTCTGTTTTATTAGTTTGCTTCCCTCCTTCCCTTCTCCCCTTCTTCTTCTTCTTCTTCTTCCTCTTCGTCTTCTTCTTCTTCTTCTCCCTCTTCTTCATCTTCTTCTTCTTTTTCTTCTTCTTCTTCTTTAACTGACGATTGTCATGATCTCGACTTGGACCATTACTCTTCCACTTCTCTGCTTCGCCTTAAGGCTCTTCCTGTGGGGTTCACTTATGCCAGCAAAATATTAAAAAATGAAAATTAAAGAAAACCAAATATTTGGAAAGGAGATTGTATATGAACCTTGCTTTATAAATTCAGAAATCATTAAAAAACAAAAACTTCATTTGAATATTTGGGGGTGGCATTGATGTTTGTTTAGCCAGAGATCCTAAGTTCGATGCTCAGTTTGGGAAGCAATTTTTCTAACTCCTAGTGCAAGCTAGAGCCGTCCGCGTCCGTGGGTTTTAAGTAAGAAAATAGTTACTTAATTCTCTAACTCTAACTAGTGTCGTGCAACATCCGGGTGCAATCTAAAAGTCATTGTTCCTTACAGACACATAGTTAAAATAATATTATTATAAATGGTGCGAGTTAACGGGCTGTTTGTTGGTTTTGGTATCATTAATGTTATCTTATGATGTTATCACGTAAAATTATCGTCCGTTAACCTGTAAAGTCAATTTACGGACTATAATTTTACGTCACAACCAATTTTGTTTACCTACGCTTTGTATAGAAAGAGCTGGCTTTTTAAAAGCAGTATAAATATATGCACCATAGAAATTTGTCTAAGGCTATACAAATGTTTGTGTTATCAACCCTGAAATTGAATACCAAAATTAAATACATAACTTAAAATTTAAAATTGTACATTTCACTATTATTAATGTTTTACTAAGTCACAGTTTGAGATTCTCAATACCAAGTTATTAGTTTTGTTCCTTAGTAATAATTGCATCAATCCTCTCCTGCATTAATATAAATAAACATAAATTAATCAATGCGACAACGATCTAAGTTAACCATAGAGACTTACCAAAATGGTAGACATAAGTAGATATGAACTGTTAAGTAGCTTCTTTGAGCCTTAGGAGGTTCCTCGATGCAGATTGCGCTGGTGGAAAGCTGAAATTATGTAATTTTTAGTCATTTAGAAATTGCAAATAGTATGCTCAAACGGCAGATTTTGAATGACATGTTTACACGATTCTTAACCACTCATGTCTTTTTTTTCTATTATCTACGATTGTTTTGCTCGGAAACAGATACCACACAATTTTCCTACTTCTCTGCTTAGCCTAAATGTTCCAACTGTGGGATTTGCCGTGTTGGTCTCAAAATATGTCAGCAGACCTTCTGGTTTCGGATTCTACTATATGTGATGCCATTTTATTGCAGGTGTCATTACATTTTGATGCAGGAGTTTTTGCGCCTGCCTTTCTTTTACAAAAAATGTTAGAACGTAGCATGATGTATGAGCTTAGTTGGTTATGGTCTATTTTGTTTACGACGATATTCTTAATAGTAATTCCTTCTCGAATTTCCATGGTCCTTATTCGATCATGCTTTGTCACTTTTTTTTGTCATTCGAAGCATTTTCATATCAGCTGCCGGTTAATATACTTTCATAGATCTTGTACGTTGTCTATTATGTTGAACCTTATCTTAGTGCTGAAAGAAAAACTACCGGGTAGAGGCTTTCTTTCCACTTAGGGGCACTTTTCGATCAAAGTTTTCCCAGCACTTCATCGTTCTCACAATTACGCGATGCTTGATGTCGTTATTCCAAGGTCTTTTGCTTTTTATCATAAAAATAAAATATTTAACAATTTCTCACATGTGATAAAAATTGTTCTTTTCAAAAAAATGCACTGTAGAAACTTGTGTAAATCAAAAAACAAGCAGCATAATAATATTCAGATTAATTCGCGCTATTGGGGTATTGATTTCCTTCCATATTTTAAGTGCTCGTTGCAAGGATGCAGGATCTTCATTTATAATGGTTCCTTTGTCAGCAAAGAATGCTTGATCCGCTTTTGGGTACGTCAACATAGCCTCTAGCTAAAAGGAAAAGACTATAGCTAATAAAGAGCAACGGAGCCAAAACAGTCTACTGGTTTATTAATAGTTTTAGTAGTTTAATTCTGTTGATTCTAACTTATTTTATTAGTTTAAATAATTTGTTACCTTGCACGAAGTACAAACTTCTGACTATGTCATAATTCGAGCATACTTTTTATAAGAGTTCTTGCATCAGCTCTTTTGTTTTGGGGAGTTAACATATTTATTGTGCAGACGCACATTTAAAACAGTAAATTGCATTTGTATAGGCAGGTTATGGATTTATGCTTTGTTGCAATAGAATAGTCTAAAAACTCTGGCACAAGTTACCAAATGCCAAACCAACCTCAATGAAATCAAATGGTTTTAGCACGAAGCTATAATTTAATATAATACTAATATTTTTTTTTATTATAGGACGATTTTTTTTATTATTAATTAGTTAACCATTTAATTAATTTATGTCTTTCAACACATTAAGGTTCTAATAGGACATTTTAAATTAAAAGTCTTCATGATATTATGATAGAGATCAAAAGTGCGTTAATATTTGCATAAATTAGTTTAATAGTTTTTTTCGTGATGATTTTAATTAACTTAATGATTAACTATATAATAAACTGATAAGTTGATTTTTAAATATAGATTTTAGATTTTTAAAGTGATGTTAGACGAATGCTTCAATGAGTTCTAAGTAAAAACACCATTTAACCTAAATTCACCAAACAGCCTTTAATAACTAGGTATTCTGTGCTTAATTGTTGGTGAAACCTACGAACTTTAAATTTAAAAAAACTGGATTTGGTTTTAAAAACATTAAAAATTAACCTAATTATTACAGGTTTAAGAGACAATTTTGTAAAAACTTTTATGATATAGCTCACTTACAATTAAAGCATTGACTTATGCCACGGATGTTTATTATAAATAGCCCAAATAGTTGTTTACTTCACATTCTTTACTCTTAAATCTTCCCTTGAGGTGTTTTATTATTGGGTTTAACATTTGGTTTAAACATATTTTTTTAAAGATTTAATTGATGACGAACAATTTGTCGTTTAACTTCTCTATTAATAATTTTTTGTGCGTTTTGTAATTAAGAATCTAATTCGACAAGCCTTCCAATTTTCTTGGCATCTGCTTTCAGTTTAATACTTCCAACTAATCGCACCTTGTTTTGTGTAATTTAGTATTTTTGTTTTTAACTTTTATAATAATAGTTTATTTTTAACAGCAGACGCGACAAAACATTAGAACTTGTGGTCAAGCTTGCGACTTGTAAGTGTAGATAAAAATTAAACAAATTTCTCTTTATACATTTCTCTTATTACATTCGTTTCAATTAACCACAAAAAACATGATACTTCTAAGATGCTCATTAAGAAAAAAAGTGCAAGGTGCATCCTACCTACACCAGAACTGTGGGAAGTAAATATTTGATTTGCTATTTAAAAGTGAAGTAAGACCACAGGTAAAAAATTTTTGAAATTAATATTTTAATTTTTTGTGTAAGTGCAACTTAAATATGAACAGTATATCTTTTTCTGTGTACATATTAAAAAAATTACCTAAAATCAAGATTTCTTATAATTTTGCTTTAAGTGTTTTGTTTGAAAAAATTAATATTTAATGATTGTTAAAAGTTAAAGATTAAATAAAAATCATTTCTTAAATTTAATTTATTTATTTAATTTAAAGTCAAAAGTAGATGTAGATATTGGGGTATGTGTGTGTGGATTTAACGAGAGGGTTTTTGGGTGTGAGTGTTAGAAAATTAAAATAATAGTCTGTAAACCGACTTTACAGACAACCAACCTTTTTTTTTAATACATTTTAATTGTAATGACTATTCATTTCTTGGGTAAATACAAAAAAAATAAAAAAAAACGTTATATGACGAGTATCAATAAATTGAAGTTCAAAAAATTTAAATTGGTTCAAACATACTCATTTCATTATGTTTAAGAAACTCGAAATAAAAAATGGAATTTGTGGTAAAAATAAAATATATTGCTAACATGTTACTCTCCGTTAGTGACACTTGCATTGAGGAAACGGGAAACCTTTCAGTTCTCGCAATACTCCAATGTTTAGAATGCAAATCATTTGCCAAATATACATACAAACAAATAAATGATAATAATACTAATGCAATTTTAATAAAAAAAATAATAAAATAAATGTATGTATACATATAAAATGGGCATGTAGTCGCAAGAGAATTGTAGGACCGATTTGGATAAAATAATGTTTTTAACTTTTATTCAAAATGGCTACCTCGATCTTTTTAGATATTAAAATTCAATAGAAATCTAATTAGCTCTTACTGAAAAAGTCAAAAAATTAAAAAAAAAACAATATATGAAAGGTACCGTTAATAGACTTTCCCGCTAAATTTGTTTTGGATAGAATATAGCCAATACTTACCATAACACTCCCAAAAAATTTCATTGAAACCGTTTAAACCGTTTTAGAGAAAAAAATAAACTTTTTATTAACGGTTATATGACATCTATACCGTTATTTTAAGCCCTAAAAATAAAATTTCAAAAGCGCCTCTCAAGAATCAAAAAATCACACATATGTACCAACATTTTAAGGTTATCAATTTAGCCGTTAAGCTTGCAGATAGTTATACATACAAACGGACAAATTGACAGACATATTTTTTCAAATACTAGGCTTCTCTCTCCATTATGGCTATATATAATACAATTTAAGCAGTTTCGGCTTGACTGGACATCACACGAAAAGGACAAAATGAATTTGAACAAATAATCTTTTGTTTAATTAAGGATAAGGATCTTTAAAGATATTTACTCGTATAACATGTAAGAGACATTTTTTTTTAAATTAACTTAAACTTTGAAAATTGGCCAAAGAAAAAAATTACTTAACACATCACGCTAAATCAGTATTTTTAGAACTAATAAAAAAAATTATTTTAAATTTTATAATCACATGTATATTAATAAATACTAAAAAACTGCCGTTAAAAACAGTGAAATGACAGGCACCGTTAATAGACGTTTCCCGTAAATTTGGTTCTAATCATATGATAGCCAATACAAACAAAAAAAATCTCAAAAATGTTCATCAAAATCGTTGGAGCCGTTTTCGGAAAAAAATAAGCTTTTTCTAAACGGTCATATGGCAGGGACCATTTTTTTAGGCCTAAAAATAAAATTTCAATGTCCCCTCTGGGGAATACCAACAGAATCACACACACCAAATTTGAAGATAATCGCTTAAGCCGTTTAGGCTGCAGCTCGTTATACATACATACATACAGACAGACAGACAGACAGACAGACAGACAGACAGACAGACAGACAGACATACAGACAGACAGGCAGACAGACAGACAGACAGACAGACAGACAGACAGACAGACAGACAGACAGACAGACAGACATACAGACAAACAGATAGACAGACAAACAGATAGACAGACAGACAGACAGACATACAGACATTTTTGTCGATCACTTTTTTAGACTTCTCTATGATCGTATTGTCATGTTTCATTGTTATCTCAATTTTTTTTTATATTCACGAATCCTAAACTTGCCTTATAGTCTATAATCGTAAGTAAAAATCATTAGACATAACTTATATTAGTAGCGATCTCCTCTTGACACATTTATAATCTATCTAGCTATTCAGAAAGGACGCATATTATGATATATGATATACCATACCTGTTAAGGTCTTAGATTGCAAATCTAACCTAACATCTACTTAACTTTTCAAACGCCATTTTGTAAAATTTTAAAGAGCACAAGGAAGTGTAATAGCAGTTTCTTAACAGGAACTCAATTTTTGGAAATTCAAACATTCGGCAGTACTAGTAGCTAGTAGCTGCTCCATTTCGGTGTGATGTCCTATAAGCTTAACAATGACTTCCACTTCCATCAAACTATACAAACAACCTTGCCGAGGCCACCACATTAACACCCTTCCTACAATCAAAACCACGCCAAACTTTCATTTACCCATTGTTGTTGTTGTAATCGAGTGAAATCAAAAACTCTATCAATAGGTGAGACATTTTGTTGGTTCCGCTATTCATCGGCCATTATCAACTAACTAACGTCAAAAATAGCCGCCAAACTTGGCATTCCACAATCTATTACATTATTGTGTAGATGCCGATTTAAATAACGTTATTTGTTGTTGGTGTTCTCTTTTTTTGTTTAGTTTTTATGCAAAAGGTGTAACGGTTATGTAACTTGTGCATTAGATTAGGTCGCACGCGAAAATGTATGACGACATACACACACAAAATCAAACAGGTGATTCGATATCATGGATCGCCATTTTGCGATTGACCTTTAATTTTTTTTCGTTTTTGTGAATTTGTTTAAAGTACGTTTTATGACAGCACAGCAAAGAAATAAAATGTTGACACTTTGAAGAGTATTTTTGAAGTTTAACGATGTACACATCAGTTGTTGTGCGTATGGTGGCTTGATAGTGGGGGGGACTACAGTTAGGGTGTGTTTTGTGTGTTTAAGGTAACATTAATGTTTTTTTTTTTGTATGGACTGTCGGTTGTTTGGAATGCACTTCCATTACCTAGGCTTTCACAATAAATGAGGGATATTTGAATGGCAATGAAATTGTTTTCAAATAAAAGCAAATCGATAGTGTTGACAGTAGTTGGAAAAAATGATACGAAATACTTCAAGGGCGATGATGGTGGGAAGTTTTGTTGAATAAATATTTGTTTTTCAAGGGACTATGCAAGTGCTGGTTTGTTTCATAATATGTATAGTATATACAAGGTGTTTTTGAATTTTATGTAAGACTAGCTTAGGCAACCGTCTTTGCGGAGTTATACAAGAACCGTTCTTCCTTACTGATACGCAAAAAACAATACAAAAAAACAACAACAACAACCGAAAGGGCAAGGGGAAATCTCCCGGGTAAACTATTCCAAACTCCTGTTGTCTGCTAAGAAAAATCTCTATATTTCACGGTACATCCAAAATTGGGCTCAAGCATTCCTTGCGAGACGGGTATTACGACGAGTACTAATGAGCTTATCATACGGTACCGTGAAGGACGTGAATCACAGAACGAATATGAGAAGCTGAAGGTAGAGTCGTCAGCAAAACAGTGTAGTGGATCAGAAGTAACCGACAAGAAGATCGTTAATAAAAAGGAAAAGAGTCGGGGACAGAACGCAGCCTAACGCACACCAACATTTATTTTGAGGATATCAGACTTGAAATTCTCCAATACAACTTGTATTGAACGATCCAGGATGGAAAAAGATTATTATGACCCGGCATCACTCGGATCACAATAAATTTTCTGGATAACAATTAAACCCCCAATGTACAAATTTCCTGTAAATTTCAATAAAACCTGTCAGCTATCTGATTTAACGTCGCCATGAGCAACAGTAAACGTCTTTATATACATACTAGCCTACCCACCCGGCGTTCCTCGGGTATAACATTAATTTTCGAAAAAAACGACCCACCTAGTAATTAAAATAGTCTCAGTTACTTACAAAATAAGCTATCTGCTTATTCAACGACCCCAGCGGGCCAATATGTGATTAAAAAAGCCTTTCGATACTCCTTACGACATCAGATATCTACTGCGAAAGCAAGGCTTTCGACTAAATCTCTCATAGTAGTTGAAGTCTTTTTAAACTTACCTTTCTCGGTTTTAGTCCTAAACTTTTGAAATGATGGATATCCTCGTATCCACGGTAGCCATCTTGGACCTATATTATTTACCTTTTCCATTAATGATGTCGAAAAGATAATTCAATCAGATACTATCTTTTTTTATGCGGATTATGCAAACATTTTCAGGGTGATCGCCTCTGATCGTGATTCTCACCCTCGTCAAAATGACCTCAATTCATTTGTCCAATTGGTTCAGTAAGAATTTTATCTTGCCAAATGCGAGCAAATAACGTTTTTTCGAAAAAGTTAAAATCCTCAGCTCAAATCTTATTATCTACAGAACCTTCCTCTTAACTGCGTACAGCTTATCCGCGATTTAGGCGTCCTCTGTGACTACGAATTAAAGTTTCGCTCTTATATCGACGATGCTAAATCAAGATCTAATTCCACCCTTGGTTTGATTAAAAGTTGGTGAAAGAGCTTCGGAACCCATTTTTAAACAAATTCCTTTTTATTTTCTATGTTCGTCCTCTCCTGGAGTATGCATCGCAAGTCTGGGCCCCAATCATGCGGTTCATATCTCTAAAATTGAATGCATTCAACATAATTTTCTCCTCTGCGGGGTCTTTATGACTCTTACAACTTCTCCCTGGTCGGACTCAAAATTATTAATCTACACCACCTTGGAGTCTATAGGAATTACATTTATCGGCTTCTTACAGGTACCACTGATTGTTCCTCTCTTTGTATCCTTATCTTGTTCAACACTAACCCAGGCAGATCATCGCGTCTTGTTTACCGTCCTCCCCATCGTACAGCCTTTAATCCGCATGTTGAGTAAAACCAATTCGATCTCTCCACTTTTCGATTTCAACCTACCAACACCTTCTTTTAAAACCTGCCTTTTACATCATCCTTCCTTCTTATTACTCAAGTGAGTTTAATTTGTTTTTAAGTTTAGTTATGTTTAGGTTAAGCTTGTATTTGCGTTTGCTCCACCAAAATTAAATTACAACTAATGGTTAAATTAAATAGCCTAACTTACTTTCTAGAAGATCAACAATTCGACAAAATCGGCGCAGCCGTTCTCGAGATTATCAGGAACAAACAGACAGACAGATAGACAGACAAAAATTTTGAAAATAGAATTTTGTTGCTGTACTCTACATACATTTCATTGCATATTGTAAAAATCTGTTATTTTAATATTAAAAACAGACACTTAATTTGTATTTATGTGATAGATTAGGTTGAACAGACAACTTGTTCAACTAGTTTTATATTAAGTCTTTATGACTATCAATTTACTTCCTCGTTATGCTATTTATAAATTGAAAACATAATGGCCACCTACTAAAATATCCTTATATACTGTTTGAATTCACATTTCTTCTTTATTTAGTCAATAATGAATAAATCACGCAATAAATTTTGTAAAAATTAATTTGATTAAATATCCAACCAAATTAAATATTGTTCCAAAGAATAAAACAGTAAATGGAAATAAATTAACATTTTCTTTAAATGGTCAAAAATAAGCTTACTTTTTTGGACTCAAGAACTTCGGCTAAGCATTCTTCATCTTCATCATGAAGTCCAAACCTGGCAGCTGTGCTTTGAACGTTGAAGCTTGTCAAATGTGTGTGCTTTTTCCCCACAAATTTGCTTCTTGAATTGCTACTGCGACTAACTTTGACATTTCTTTGGTTGATTCTATTAACTTAAGTCATATCAGGGTCTTTCATCTTCCAACCCATACCTAATGCTTCGAAAAACCTCATAAAATACTCCACGTTCACGGTTGAGTTCTGTCATAAAGTTGATTTTACTTGCCCTGTCCACCGATTGTGTGGTGCAACTTGGCCTCAAGTCTGGCTTGTTGTCTGTGATAAAAATAATTGTTTCTTTGCACAGACAATTGTTTTTTTTTTTTGTGGTTAACAAAACAGCTGATGGTAATTAGTTTAAAGAACTTGGTTGCGATAAGGAAAACCCCGGAGGGAAGTAATGATGGACATTTATTTCAATGGCGCCTTGGCTTATGTTAGGTAGTTGAATCGAATGGTGCGTGTGCTGCATGGAACGTGGCGGCACACTTGTTGCTTGCGGTGAGTTAACACTGCTGTGGCAGCAATTCGAGAACAATGAAGTTGAGTAATTATTAAATAATTACTGAGTTGTTGGATTCATTAGGTCCACTTTGTGTAGTCTGGTCACATGCTTAATGTATCAATTTTGACTGAACAATAATTTGGTATTGGCAGGCTGGTATGTTAACGTTGTTAGGTTGTATGCATTCGTGATATTGAAAGTAGAAACAGAGAATCTAGACTTTGTGTATAAGTGAATGTAATGTTGTAATTTGTGAATAGTGGAGTTGTTATGATTCTTATTTCTAAAGGGTCCTTAATTAAGAGCGTTCTAACTTTAAATTTAAATAAAAGAAAGTGTGTGTAAGATATCATCGAAATTTTGTATTCGTTTGAAATGCCTATCGATGCCTTTATGTGTGGAATATAACATCCGAAGTGTCCAATTTTCAATGATGATTATTATTATTATTATAAATTCTTATTAACAATTTTTATATACATCTTATAGAATAATAGCATGACAAAATTTTGCCGTCTGCCTAAATTGACTTATTTCGAGTTTTTTTTTGTAAATGGAAAAGGTTAACATTTTTGAAAAAATGCATTACCATTTAATAGTTCTTTTGTATCATCAAGTGTAAGAAAGCTCTTTGAGAAATAAAGCCTACGTATTTCTTGCAACATTGGGCATATTGCTAAAAAGTGATAAACATTTTCGATTTCATTCCGGTTGCATATACTACATATCGGACGAAGGTCAATTCTATGTGGCTTATAATTCAAATTTAGCATTTCAGTTCTAGCTTTAAATATGACTTGTTTGATCAAGAGAGAGATTTTCGATGAAATAGTTACTTCTACACACTGTGTGGTTTAGTTCCTTGTAAATTAGCCTAGTTTGGGACGTTTAAACTTGAGATAGAGCGAGTCATCTACTTTATCTATACAACTATGTATATAATAAAATCGCCAGGAGAGGCCTTAATTAGGTCAAGATTTATACTATGCTGTCTAGCCAACTCATTTCATTCTTTGAAGGGCGATAGTTAACATTGCAATGCGTACCTCATAATTTGCTTATGAAGGTTTGAATCAGATCTATTCATTACTTTAATTATATAATCAGCATTTAATTTTAAATTCTTTAAAAAAAATTGTGGTATACCAGATTCCACATGAATTGCATACGTTGGTGTTGAACTGGGAAGTGTGAAAATGCGTTTAAAAAAAAATCTTTGAACTGCTTCAAACTCTTCAATAATTTGATTACCAAATACTTGATTTGCATAGCAAAGGCAAGTTTTAATTGTTGCCTCAATGACCCTAAATTTAGATGAAACATCGACATATTTATTGCAAAAGAATTTACCCCACATTATCTTCAAAGCCGTTTTGGCAGCAATGCATTTTTCTTTTATATGTGGACGGAGATCAAGATTGTATGTAATTAAGAAACCTAAGTACATATATTGCCTGACAATCTCTAAAGGTTTATGCTCTAGAAATCATTTTTCTCGGTGAGTTCTTTTCCTGTTTGTGCTTTCGAAAACCATAATTTTTGTTTTTGGAACATTGATTTCAAGATTCCATAAATCGCAAAATTTCTTAAGTTTATTAATTTGCAGTTGTAAAGAAGAAGGGTTATCTGCTAATAAGACCATATCGTCGGCGTAAAGAAGCATTTGTATGTGTACATTACCAAACACAATACCCCCAGGAAAATCTTTGGATACGTCATCGATAAACGCAAACATAATAGGGCTTAACCCACACTCTTGCGGAACACCAGAACTTGTATCGAAGAAATCGGACATTGCACTTCCATTCCCCACTGCAGCAGAAGTATCAGTTATCAGAAGTCTATATATTTTGTCGATAGACCTAAAGTTGAAAGTTTATAGATTAACGAATTCCTATTTACGTTATCAAAGGCGGCTTTAAAATCAACAAAACAGGTGTAAAGTTTCTTCTTCTTCTCAAGATATTATTTTAGAGCAAATATGTATATGGTCTACTGTGGAGAGTCCTGAGCGAAAGCCAGCTTGGAAAATACTAAAGAGTTTATTCTCTTCAACCCAATTCGTCAACCTATGGTATAGAATATGGGTGAATATTTTCCTTATACTAGGTAACATCAATATACTACTGTAATTGCTTGGAAGCTGCGAGTCCCCCTTTTTGAAAATAGCGCAGATCCATGATTTTATAAACATTTTCGGAATTGTTTCTTGGTCGAGAAGTTTGTTAAAATATATAAATAAATTTTGGTTCACAAAATTTTGTGTTGACTACTTATAAAATTCAGCAGGAGCGCCATCAATCCCCGCTGACTTATCATTTTTAAGAGTTTTAAGGCTTTGTTACAGCTCTGTTATTGAAATTGGCATGTCTAGTTCATGTATTACAATTTGGGGCAAAGCATACTGGAATCTTAAGAGAGATGTCGGAGGGTTCAGAAGTTCTTTAAAATGATTGGCAAGTTTTTCAACTGCAATACCAAAGGCTGATACTTTTTTACAGCCACCAAGTAATCTTACCTTTGACCAGAATATTTTTGAGTCCTTAGATGCCGATAGACTTTTAGCAACGCCATTAAAGAAGTTTTTCTGTTTTTGAACACAAACATTTGTATAGGTCTTGTTAGTTTGAACGTAAAGCGATCTAAGGAACTGCGAATTTGCGTATTAACAATATTGTCTACAGCCTGATCACAAAACCAATGTTTCTGGGTAGGAGCTTACTTCTATATACTTCAGCGCGATTTTCTATCCATTTTATACTTTTAATTGCAGTTTTGGGTGCCAAAGTAACATCTTGAAATTTAAGAGCGGTAACTGTTGGCATATGTCCAGAATAATTCGCAAGTTGAACCTCAAAATCCTTAATAGCACTTTTCCATGACTTTAGCGCATAAATCAGGATGAATTTGACCGATGGCATTGGTAATGTTGGCTTTGAAGGCCGTTGTGGTTTGTGGCCTATTCGCATAAACCTGCTACACAAGAAAACCAGACAAGAAAGTCTAATGGGGTCAAATCACACGAAATCGGTGGCCAGTTCACATCACCTCTACGTGAGATGACCATGCCCTCAACTCGCTCATGAATAATGTCCAATGTGGCGTGAGTTGTGTGGCACGTGGCGCCGTCCTGTTGAAACAAGATGTCGTTGGTGTCCATATCATCCAATTCAGGCCAAACAAACCACTCGCCGTTGACGGTGATGACCTGGCCAACATCGTTCTCATAGAAATAAGGAACAATGTGAATGCATTGGACGTTCTTGGATCTCATGTGGATTGGTTTCGTCCCAAATTTGACAATTTTGTTTGTTGACCCATTCATCCAGAAATGCGCTTCAACGCTGAAGGTGATTTTTTGATGAAAATTAAGGTCCATTTGTCAACTGCTCCAGAGCTCATTTAGTAAACACACTTCGTTGTCTATGGTTGTTAACCTTCAGGTCCTGGCTCAGTTTTATTTTGTATGGGCCCATGCGCCGGTCAATGCGAAAAATTGGCCAAGCTGTGGTCTGCGAAAGGCCAAGTTCTTGTGAGCGACGGAAAATCGACTGCCTTAGATTTTCCTGCACACTTTCACGGTTTCACGGAAGGCGGCGATGTTTTAAGCAGATCTAGCCTTTTGTCAACGAACACATCTCACATTATCATCATCTGGTCCTTGGATGATCGCTATAGCAGTTTCTTGATGCAAGATGCTGTATTTTTTTGCCCAAAGTTATACAAAATAAAGTACCGATATACATTTTTGATAAGCTTCAATTTTTCGAATTTTTTCGAACTACTAATCTCCTATCACCGGCTTTCAACTACTTGAATTCTTCACGGCTGTTATTTGGCTATGCAACCTGGCTATGGAACTCTCTTCCTCGCACAATTAAAAGAATAATAGGTACAACAAAATTTAAAACTGCAATATTTTCTTTCTTTCGGTAAAAAAAGAATTTTTTGTAATATTATAGAAAAAACTTACTATTTTATATAAATATTAGCTTTAAGATTAATATATTATTATCATTATCCGTATTTTTAAGTACTATAAAAGAATATGGCGCAACATTATAGACGCTTTAATACCAAACTAAAACAAATAAAATTTGGCACTAACATTTAAAGTGTAGTTCCTCAATTATAGACGACACAAAAATTGATTTTCTCTTATTGTGAAACTAGATTTTTAATAACAGGAATCCCCTCCATTATCTTTTTAGTGTAAAACTAAAAACTCTCAGGGAGAATGACGGCTCGCTCTCACAAAATGCCATTTTGAAAATAAAAATACACACACAAACCCTGCCTAATTCCAATAACAACAAAATTCCCTAAGGTTGTCAAACTTTCAAATTTGATTTTAACTAGTTCAGGGGTTTTTTGTTCATAATTCAGAAAAACATAGTGCAGAACTAAACATTTAAATTAGTGTGAAGTTAATGTATTAAAAATAGGTTGTCTATAATTTTGCGCCTATAAGTCTAATTTGTACATTGGTTAAATAAATTTAATTTAATTGAATTAATTTGGACGGGTGTTGGTTGATTGTTTACTGGACCAGTGGACCCAAATTTATTCACCATACTGCGAATAGTCCTCTCGGTAGGACGATTATGGCGACCGTACAATGGGCGACGCGCGCTGAAAGTTGCCCGAACAGAACATATATTTTGATAAAACAATTTTATCATTTGCACGTGTTGTTGAACTCTATATTCCTCCATGGTGATTCGTCGAAACAAATTGAATAAATAACAGTAAATTTGGCAGATGTAGCTTCAACAAAATGGCCGCTATCAACTGTCAAAGCTCGGAAGTCCCTTTTGGAAGACCCTTTAGATGTACGTTATTAATAACTTTAAAAGATACAACTGGGTTGAAGCCTCTCTAAAGCGTTGAATCAAAACTGTATTATCGACAAGACGACGTGAAAAACTACGCACATAAGTCAACATTTTTGAATACTAGGCTTAGAAAATAGCAATCTCTTTCAAAGAAATCTTTTAAAACATTTTTAATAGAATACTATGTTAAGTATAGGATTTAGAAAGCCGTTAAAATGACCAATTCTAAAGGGTGACGCATTTTAATTATTGTTCTTATCACAAGCTCTTACGAAATAGCCACGGAATTAGAAATGGTGGTTTAAGTTTTTCCGAACAACAGAACCCATTTAAATGTACGAAAAGACAGATCTCTTACAGTTTAATAAAAATAAATGTAAAGTAGACCCAGGTCAAGAAACTATAACTTACCTTTGCTGCTTGGGTTAGGTAAGGTTTGGCGGGTTGTTGAAAGAGTGCCATTAGTTCAACTCCAGCGCACATAGGTCAATGGAGACCCATTCTGATGCCCATTTGAGGGTTCACAAGTTCTTCATCTTACCATACTCGTAGTCCATTTTACTTCCATAATTTCATTGTGTCATCCAGGGGCATCCAACCATCCGCTTTCTCTTGCGAATCTACACAGATTTGTTATTGGACACTGATAGTTCTTCGATGTTTTCAAAGAAGTATTTCCCCAGAATTTTATTTCTTAGGTGGCAGAGGAACTGGGTTGTGTCCTCAACGTCGATACTGACTTTCTATCTTTTTGCGTGATTGCATTTGCTCTGTTTTTATCGTATTGCTGCCATAGTTTTCTAGCCACCTCACAGATGTTGAGAAAAGCCCATCTTGAGTTAGCTCTTGACAGGATTTCGCGTATAACCCCAAGTCTGAGGTGCATAACGGAGGTTTTACGATATTTTCTGAGGGTTCAAAGCTAAGTGCTGAGCCTTTTCTTGCCAATTCGTCAGCTTTGTCATTTCTCATGATTCCCAGGTGACCAGGTACAGCAGAGTTTTATATTGTGCTGTGTAGCAAGAACTTTAAGATCTTCGCGACAGCTTTTTACAAGCTTGGACTTTATTTCAACAGCAAAAATTTCTTTTATTGCTGCCTGAAAATGGTAATATCGTCTCGCCGTAGTGCCGTTGGTGCCACTTTGGCAGCTTTCGTTACTCCTAGAACCTCTGCTTGGAATATACTGCTGTTGTTGGGTAGTCAGTCTGATTGAACCTTCTATTTTCAGAGCTTCTGAGAAGAAGCCAGCTCCAGTACCTATATCCACTTTTGACCCATCTGTACAGATTGATTTGGTTGTAGGTTCTAAAACTTCATTCTTATCCCATTCATCTCTACCTGGGAACAAGCATTCGAATGGTTTTTCGAAATCTGTATAGGGAACCATGTAGTCAGATTCTTCATTTGTTCCTACCTATATATATATTTAGAATTTTGGAGTGTCCAGCTAAACTGGATCCCCATAATTTCGAATGGCATATATATAGGTCAAGTGGCAGAAGGTTTAGTATGGTTTCTAAGCCCGCCGTTGATGTCGGGCGCAGGGCACCGGTTGATCCAATACATGCAAGCTTACAGGCTTGCTGCTTAGAGTAAAACTTGTGTTGGAGAAGTACAATCTTAACAAATGAAAGTCGTGGTTAAGTTATGCTATCAGATATATAGTGACTCATTGAGTCATACGCTACGCAATGATTAGATCACCCAAAAATCTCGAAATAAATTCTTAAAGAGGAAGCTAATAACCAAACCACTAATAAAACAAAGCCTGGCAGGGTGCAACAGAATTCATTAATTCAAGAGATTTCAATTTTCATCTTTTTAAATTTTCTCTTTATAATATTGAAATCTACTGAGATAACAACACAATTTCCATTTTACTATGCAAACATTTGAGAAATCATCTAAAAACGTTTGAGGTGGTTTCGCGAGCAATCAGAATAGAATGATAAAATCTATAAAATAGTTTTCCGTCATAAATTGTAAATTAAATCTTATTTATTATTGTTATTATTTGATTATTATTTGATTTTTGTCTTTCTCTTATATTTTCCTTTGAAAGTCTTCCCCCAAAACTAGCCATGATTTGAAAATGTGTTTTGACTGTTCCTTGTGTAAAATTCACGGACCAAAACTCCTGAAATATTTTGCTCACGTTCAAGGCTAAATAAAAATCTTTGATATTTAAATGTATTCCTGACTTCGCGGCAAAGTACCTGTAATGAGTAATTCTTAGATTGAACTTATATAATATAATTCTGTTTTTATTTATTTACCATATCGATAAATCTGTTGGGAATTTCCTTATGTTCCGAACATCAAAGTGTCAATACCACCTAACAATAGTTTCACGTCAAATCCACTCATTCTATGACGTCAACAACTCAAACATTAACCCCAAAGGAAATTATAAAACTTCCCCCTTTCAATGGCCGGGATAACCAACTTTATGCTAAATTCTAAATTCCACCCAACAACACTCATACTCCAACGAACATGCTTTGATTACTAATTACCAACCTCCAGACCATCATCATCGCGCAAACACCGTAATTGAAATTCCAGCTCAGGTAATAATTTTTTAAAACCCATCCAGAACATTCCTTTGGAACAAGTGTCAATTATATTACAAGACTGATGCAGGAATATGAGAATTTATGGAAGATTACCCTTAACAAAGTGTTGGTTGTCAAAAGGATCACCTGAAGGAATGGATTTTGTTTTTTATGAAATAGAAGATCAAAAGTTTTTCAGCCGGCGAGTTATATAAAGGATTCGAGGGAAAGCCCTTGGCGTGTGATTTATTTAACTGCTTTTTGTATTGCTTGGAAAGATTGAAAGATGAATCTTAGTTCTTAAGTTCTGACACAAAGCGCATTAGTATGCCAGACAATATTTAATGTGGGATTCATCGTGAAGAAGCGTTCTTTTTATGCGTAAGATGTAAGTACTGAGAATTTTTTTTTAGCAAAGAAAAAATTAAACTACATTGATAATTAAGAGGAAATGTTTAAGGAGTGCTGCCACTTTATTTAGAGAAGTTGTGTTAAGCTGTTCATATATTATTATTTTTGATAAAATATGAGAGTTTGTATATATTTTGTCAGGAGTCAGGAGTTCTCCAGGGGAGTCATTAATGACTACTTTATTTATTATTTTTTTCATATTCGTTATCAAAAATGCTTGAATACGATGTTAAACTAGAGAATTAGTGACAGATAGCAGGTTTTTGGTAAAAATACCAAAAATACCACACTTCTTGTATTTCGTTGTTATTTAAAAAGCAAAATAACACGATAACTATACATTGTTCTTAATGTGATTTAATTTATTTTTCTTAAGACAAATAGATTCATTACAAAAATATGTAAATAAGTCTATAATATTTATCTTAATCACCATCAAGCCTTGATTGATGTTGAAATTTTTACAATTTTCCATTTCACAAAGGATTCTTCAACTCTGCATATTTAATTATGATTAACCAACATTAAAATTCAATCAGATAACGAACTGTATCACAATCAACATGGAAAATTCAACGTTCAATTAAAATTTTATTTTAAGATCATGTACCAAACTAACAGACCTTGACTTTGGATATCGTTTAGCATCTCTGCAAAGATACAATTATTCGTCATCAGCAACAAGATTCCGAAAAACCGTGGACGTGATACGAATTCGAAATGCATTGTGACTAATGAAGATATGAAAAAGTTAAAGGTACTCGTTCTCTGTCAAGGAGGCACGAATGTAATTGTGGCAGAACAAAGAAATCATAAAATTTTAATGAACACAGATTTTCGGTTAATGCTAAATGTAAATAACTGTACCAATTAATTACTTATAATATACCATAAAGTTGGTCAATTAGGTTTAAAATCTGACCGTATATATTGACTTGTAAAGCCATGCAAACAAAAAATACTCTAATGTTCTCTTTTGGACTTGAATATATATAAATATGCTTTGTTTTTAACCTTTAAGTTAAATTCTTTTGATTAAATCTTTTAAGTGGAGAAAATAAGTCAGATCAAAAACTGTTGAAGAAAAACGAAGGGCTCTATTTCTAAAGCCTCGACAATAATTTTCTGATACAGATAAATTGCATTCAATGCGACAAAGTCTTTGAATTTATTTTAATAGAGAATCTTTTATTATTTTAAGATTTGTGCTGAACTCAATACTGTTAGCAGGATTTATAACTCCTCATCTTCTCGAGAGTATAAATGATATTTTGTGACCAATCTGTTGTCACAAAAGTACTAATAGTTCGCTGCACACAATTGTGCGCTAGTCATTACTGCATATGTTCTTACATTCATCGAACAATATAATTTATTCAGCCTGCCTCCACAAATGGTGAATCTTAGCCCGAAACTACCGAATAATTACACTTACGCCCCCTTCAAAGGCAATGATAATACTGATTAAGTTCCGACCTAAGAAACATCTTGAGTTTTAGAAGCTTTTTATTGAATGGCACATCTACTTCCGCAGTAATCGTTTTGATCTGATTCTGATGGCATATCTCACCGTACGCACGTCACTTTAGCAAATGTAAGATTTTAGTTCTTGATTTGAAAAAGTTTGGCATTAAAAACTCTTATCAAAAATGCGTGCTTTGGCCGGTTTCAATTCTGATTTCCACCAAATAAATCCTGGTGTACCCCAGGGCTCCGTTCTACCTCTGACACTCTCTTCATAAAATCAAGACGACACTATTAACTTTGCATTAGAACTAAACTTTAAAAAAAAAAATTAAAAAAATGATATGCGATCTAGTTTTTTTGTAATTTGATTTCATTTTTGACTAAAAAGCAAGTTAACTGAAAACAAAGAAGTATTCAATTGTGTATTATCGATTGAAATTTCCTTGTTGATGATGCAATACATGTTACAGAGTAGCTTTTCATATCACCTGGGAAAACCGTTAGTCATTATAACATTCTTTGTATCGATCCATCCTTTGTTTCATCAGTAATTATTCCTAGTTTTTTACTAAAGATTAGTGGTACTATAAGAACAAGTTATAGATTTTGAAAAAATAAAATAAAAAATATTACCTGTACATTACACAAGTTTTACATAATTAACTAATTTTGTTTTTCAAGTTCTTATTTAAAAACAACGGGAACTGAATGTTAAGGTCTTTATAACTATTTATTTGAGAAATTTAATATTACCAAAACTATTTTTTGCTGAGAAATGCATCCATACTTATCAGTTATCACACTTTTTAAACGGCGTTTAGCTATAGTATAGGCTAAGTAGGCTATAACCTAGGAGAAGGCAAATTTCAGGGGCGGCAATTTTGTTGTATTGTATGTATTTGAAAAAATTTAAATACATTTTATTTTTATTTTTTTTTGTTTTATTTCATTTGGGCTTATTTATTTCATTTTAACGTTTTTATGTGCTTGTCAAAATATCACGATGTTTATTTTTCCGTTTATTTCTTATTATTTGTTATTGTTTCTCGAGTGGCCTTCAATGGACGGAGATTTTTCAGATCCAGATGTAAAAAAATTATATCTAACTCTTGTTTTTATGGTGATAGATCTTATAGAAAAGATTGGACCACACGTACTTGCTCATAAGTGCGGTCTAATTGTAGAATACTATTTAAGAAAATTAAATTTAACATCACAGCATTTATTCGATTTTTGTGACTTTTGATTGTTCGAATAGAGTACGTTAAATTGAGTTGAGTGAAATAATTAAAATGCCATTTTATTTCTTTAAGGAATGTTAAAAAGTGTGAATTTTTGTTCATAATCGTAGGTTTTTAAATAAAACGGTTTATTTTTAACAACTTTTTTTTAAATAAAATAAATAATTTAAGAACACAATTTGAAGCACAAAACTAACATACATTTAAAAACAAAATTAAAAAAAAATTCACTAACTCGTTTTCAAAATATTGATTTTTCAAAAAAAAAATTTTTTAATTATTAAAAATACAAAAAAAAAGTTTTTGAAAAAAGTTTACGCGAAATTACTAAGGCTACCTATATTTTCTTGAATATCAATTTTGATAGTAATCGGATCACCAGTTTTCGAGAAAGTCGAAGAAAAAAAACGGTCCTATGGGAGGTACCGTTTTTAGCCCACCATATTAATTTTTTTTCACCAAAATATAATGCTTAACTACAGTAGTATACTGATTTTTTTGCATTAAAATTCTTGGAGCCGTTTTTGAGAAAATTAAGCTTCTTCATAACAGTTATGTGACAGGTACCGTTAATTTTTGAGCAAAAAATACTTCTGTAGAATGTCAAAATAACCTTAAGTTCTTAATTTGAAGACGATTGGCCCAACCGTTTAGGCTACAGTCCAAAATACATCCGTACAGACAGACAGACAGACAGACATACAGACAGACGGACAGAATTTTGCCAGTCCGTCGTTTTTTGATTTTGATTTTGATAAAACTTTCTGAATGGTGTTATGCAAAATCTATCTTTTAGTTTTAATGGATTTTTCAGAAAAAAATTTATAACGGTACCTCCCATATGACCGGTTCTTTAAAATCAGACTTTCTCGTTAACTAATTGACGGATTTTGATGAAATTTTCAAAATATGTAATGTTTTATAAATAATATTGCTTATTAAAATTTCCAAAAACAGTTTTTTTTTAATTTTTAATGATTTTACTTATTTTGTTTTTTGAATATTTTGAAAACGAATCTTCAGATTTTTTTAAATTTTTCTCCTAGTATAAACTATAGATTTCTTTAAATTGACATACTGAACAAAAATTTAAAATATGTTTTCGATTTTGAAATGAAAAATTCATAAAATAGAAAACAGCAAAAGAAATAAGATGGCTTACAACATTTTTTCTCGGTTGAGCCCTAGCCACTAGTCTAATGAAAACAAACTTAATTATTTTTATTATTTTTTATTTCTCGTTATTAATCTTAAAGCATTTCGTGATCATAACAGCATACAGAATAAATAATAAGGATGCCTATGGTAAACACATAAACACGCAAAAACAACTAACAAATAAAAAAAAAATACTTGATTACCTACTGAATGCAAACATTTCAATCAAGAAAACAAAATATACCCACTCGCTTCACAGTGGTTAGAATAGATATCATAATTTTAGTACCTACCTTCCTTCCAACCTTATTATAGGTAGCTACATAATATCCTAAAAAAATTCCATGAATACCCCCAACATCGATCCACCAAGCATAATTAAGCTACCTATTTTAATTAATTTTATTTAAAAAGTAAGTTATTGTTAAATGTACCTTAAAATGGCGTTTAAATTATTTAACTCAATATAATTTACCGTATATTTATTCGAACAATCAAAAGTCAAAAAAATCGAATAAATTCTTTGATGTTAACTTTAATTTTCTTAAATTTTATTCTATAATGTGACCGCACATATGAGCAAGTACGTGCGATCCAGTCGTGCAATTTATTTTCATTTATTCTTACTGGGCAGGGCAAATGAGCTAATTTCGTATCAAATTTCCAAATTTGATTCCAAATCATCTCATTTCCCATACAAAATCACATTTCGAAATTATCTCATTTCCACCTAATTTCGACGAAATTATGGTGCAATTTATGTACTGTGAAGTCAAACACACCTTATTTGAAAACAATTGAATCGCAATTGAACAAGGTTCTATAACAAACGTCAAAGTTGACATTATAAAAAGTCAAAGAAGAAGGGCACGACTGGGTCGCACGTACTTGCTTTATCTGTGCGTAATCACAGTGGAAGGCTAGATATTTGAATGAAAACAATTAACATTTATATAAAAATAATAGACTGGCAGGCAAACTTTTCTTGTCACCAACTTTCTTTTGACTTTTACCTAAATGTTTTTATATTCACAAATCCTTAACTTGCCTTAAAGGTACCTATAAACGCAAGGTGCCAGGTGAAAATTTAGTCAATCATTTCAATGAGCAGTCCAGAGCGTTATAACATTCAAAGTATCAGCTGACGGTCTTTCCACCGAGATAAAGCCAGCTGAAATTTACATTTATTTATAGTTGCGTATAAGCTACCATCAGTCTAATTTTTGGCTGAGAGGAAACCACTAAAAGTAATTTTTTTTGCAAGTTCAAGCATGCAGTTGACGCATAATCCACCTTGTTATAGCCAGCTGACTTTTTTTTTCTTCAGGATGATGGATAAGCTATGGTTTGACAAATTATTAGTCGTTAGGAAATTGCTAAAACAAAATTATATTCTTCGTGCGTATGGGACTACCACAAACCATCCCAGCAAAGGAACCGCAGCTGACATTCACGAGGTTTTATAATACGATTCCCTGATGCTATTCACCAATTATCGTTTAGGAAGAACTTGGTCATGGAAATCTGTCACTGGCTTCCGGACTAGTAGTATATGTAAGTCTGATAAAAAAACTTTTTCCGTTTGGAGCTTTCGACCCTGGAGGACAAATGTTTAAATGTTAAAATGTTTAAAAATGTCCATCCTGTCAACGGCCTTGGCTCTGATAAGGCATCGCTTCCCGTGAGATCAGCGAAATCAAGCATCGTTGCGCGTGGTTAGTAGAAAGATGGAGGACCGTCCGAAAACCAACTGCGTGCTGTTGACATGTGTTATGTGTTTTCTGTTTTCCGTTCTCTTTCTGTCTTCTCTCCTGTCTTGTATCAATGTCGTCTTGTGTGTTGTCTTGTAATTGTCTGAGCCGATGGCCTCAGTAGCCAGTGCTCGTAAGTGTGTCTACTTCGTAGATTTATCTACGTAGTAGATTAAAATGTAATGTAATGTAAAAATGTCCATCCATTTATCTATCCAATTTTAAAAAGGTTTTTACTTGATTATTTTATTAATGCCCGATTTTGACATTAGATTTGTTCCGGGAATAAAAGATTTGCACTAAATTACTATTTGTTCCTATTCAATAAATTAGGCCACTTTCGTTTTATCATTTTTGTTGAAATAGTTTTGGTTTGGTTACGATCTATTTTTTCCCATGAGTACTAAGCTAGCCTAGTACCCGGTCTAGCTGGGCCAGGTCCTAGCTCTGGTATCAAGCCTTAAAGAAATGTGCCTGAGCATTTCTTCACATCACTGGTACCTGTCTTAAGTTCATATAGCAGTCCTAGGAATTAATACGTCTAAAACTGGTCTAATTTTAATATTTTGTTCTGATTTGACAATTCAAACAAATTGTGTTGACATACAATACATACATACATATGTATGTACATAGTTTGGGTGAATAATATCTAGAACAATTGAGCCAATACACGTTTCTTAGCCCTCAGAGATCTCCGTTTTCTCAGAAATGTAAAAAAATTAATCCAAATATTTTTTGGATACTGAGCGAGCGAATCAGTTTCAGTTGTTAAAGAGAACTCTGTTAGAAGAAAAGAGAATCAAACCATCTCAAGAAACGTGAACTGGCTAATTTTTTTTTTTTTTATTGGAAATAAAGAAAGTGCCAATAAATAAGAGTTTTGTTTTTTATTAAGGCCGTATTCCAAGCATTGTTTTCTTAAATAGTATGGTTGGTTATTGAAGATAGTACATTTTTGTATCCTTTTTTTTCCAAATGTTGTGAGTTCGTTTGCAATATTGTGAATGCATATCGACGCTGCATAAACATTGGCAATATTCGGAGTATTCGGAGACAACTATTTGGTTAATAAGAATTATACGCCTATCTTTTAAAAAGTCTTGATCTAAAATTCTCAATTTAATATCTACCTCGAACAATTGCGAAGAAACCTGCAAATTGAAGTTATAACTACTTACTTAACATGAAACAGATTGCACCGACGCGACCCGAGGCACGATTCAAAAAGAACTCACTTGTAAAAAGTAGCTTAGAACTTTGGTAAAGCTTAGTACCAATTTTGAGTACTAACAACTGGTAATTAGGTACTAGTTGATTTTGAGAGGCTAGCTAGGACCAATTCCTAACAAATACTCGGTACCAAATTGACAGGACTATGGCTTAAGACATAAGTTGAGTTCATAAATGTAAGACTGCACCATCACTACTAAATTCACGCTCCATTCTTCCAGGCAAATACCTTCCATTGGAATGTTTTTTAATTTTTTTAGAAGTACACAAATGGTAATGCTGCAATGTTACATTCATGAACTCGGTTATGTGTGAAGAAATGACTTGATATCGATTTTAGGACCGGTTCTAAAGTTAGGATATCCGCCGTCAGTTTTTAGTATTTGTTTGAACAAAATTCAATAAATTACTAAACAAATAATGAACAGCTTTTAAAATAATGAACACTTTTATGTTTCTGAATACAAAATAATTCATAATGAATTTTATTCGATTTGTTTAACTTTGATTGTTTGAAAAAGTACGTAAAATAGTTTTCAGCGGAAAAATTTAAATGCCATTTTATTTCTTTGAAAAATGTAAAAAAGTGTGAAATTTTTTTCAAAATCGTAGCAACGGTTTTTAAATAAAAGGGGTTTTAGTTATTACTTTTTTCAAAAACCAAAAAAAAAATTTTAAGAATGCAAACCTAAGCATAAAAATAACCCACATTTAAAAATAAAATTAAAAAAAATTAACAAAAGCGTTTTCAAAATATCGATTATGGAAGAAAAGTTTTTTTTTTTAAATTATGAAAAAATACAAAACAATTTTTTTCCGAAAATATTTTAAATTAGAATTACTAAGCCTACCTACATCTTCCTGAATATTAATTTTGATTGTAATCGGTAAACCAGTTCTCGAGGAAGTCGAATAAAAAAAACGGTCCTATGGGAGGTACCGTTTTTAGCCGTTTTAGCCGTTTTTTTTGTCATCAAAACATAAACCACACCTACAGAAGTACGCAAATTTTTTTTTATAAAAATTTTGAGAAAAACAAGCTTTTACTTAACGGTTAAATGACAGGTACCGTTAATATTTGAGCTAAATTTTTTTTAAAAAAATCCTCTGTAGAATGTCAAAATAACCCTATGTACTAAATTTGAAGATGATTTCCCAAACCGTTTAGGCTGTAATCCAAAATACATACGACCAGACAGACAGACATACAGACAGACAGACAGAATTTCGCCAGTAACTCAAATATGGTTCTCTATCATCTTAATGTCATGTTTGATTGTTATCTCAATTTTTATTTGCACGAATGCAAGTAAAATTGAAAAAAAGGCCTCTGTATAATGTCAAAATAACCTGAGTTCAGAATACATCCGCACAGACGGAAAGAAGGACAGAGAGACAGTCAGAATTTTTCAACTAACTTAAATATATTTTAATATCATTGTCATGTCATTTTTAATTTTATCTCGATTTTTGAATCTTTTGTGATTTTTGATATTGTGTGAAATTGACATATAAATATCTTGTTTATTTAAAGCATTATAAGACAATATAAAGCAATACAAAATGAATAATTCAGAACCAGATAACTAAAAACTGCGTTTTTTTTAGTTAAAACAGCTGTCTTCAAGTAAATGAGCAATACGTAATTACATCTTTTAAAATATTATATACATATAGTTCTTATCGGTTAACATGCTTTCGAGAGTAAAAATCACGGTACGTTGAAAGTTAAAGAAAACCATGACAACTTAACAAAGTAAAACTCAGCATCTAACCCCAACTCAACTAGCATATCCTTGAGCTTTTCAATGGGAAGTAGTTATTCTAACGATTTTTATTGTCGCTTAAACTGAAAACCTTCAGAAATCTTAATTCCATTATCAAAAAATAAAAACCAACAACAGCAACAAGCTTTGCAACAGAACATTTGCAAATTTAACCAGAAACCAGAACATCTGTCCACCAAGGCCTAGACCTTTCCCTTGAAACTCAACGCTTTCTGTTTTCCTTCTCAACAACATTCAGCTTAACTTCCACCGATTCAGCAGTTTTGTGGCAAAAAAAAAAAAAAAAAAACAAACCACACAAGGCACTTCCCCCAAACTGAACTTGGCCATTAACATAAACCAAGTCGCAACTCATGCATAAGGTATTTCGTGTTTGCATATTTTTGTTTCTTATTATCAAAAATGGCAGTAAAAATAACTGTAAGAAGGCGCACACCCTTCAAATATTTTGGATTTTGACGGAAACTTTATCCATCGATTCTGTAAGACCAAACAAGTTGCATGCGTTAAATAAGTTGCAATCATTTAATTTCGATTGCGCATCCAAGCTGAAACGCTAAACCCAAAGGTAAACAAACAACTCGATTCCGAATCAAGTGCATTCCAATCCAAGCGGGCTTGAGGTATCAACTCTGTCATCGGATCGGAGCCCATTCCATCAGTAATCAGCAAACATAGCAGTTTGGCGAAATACCATGGAGCGAGGTGACTCCAAAGTACGATTGGTAGGCTTGTTTTTGCCATACTTGCATAGTTTTGCTATTGTCGGGGTCTTCTTTGGGCTATTGCGACACATTCATTCAGCGCGAGGTAGGGATTGTAGCTAATACCATGCGACGTGGTGTTGGCGTCTTTATTAACGTCGCGCCTATTTTCAAGGCCAGTATATGTGTCAATGATTCTTGCAACAAAAGCAAAAGTGGAAAAACCATCGATAAACTCAGATAGGAAGGTACTGTGTGTGCCTTAGTGGATCACTAGCCCTCGCATCCCCTCAGCCCACACACACGTTTGCTATTTAGATGCTAATTCGCTAGATATTGTATTTCATGGATTCAAATGAAGCTTTAGTGATTTTGTATTCCTTATTCTTCGTCTTCGTTGTCGCAAAAAAACCCGATGGATTGGCTGTCTAGAAGGTGGACCGAAAAGAGTCTGATAAAAGTAAAAGTAAACGACAAGTTAGAGGCAATCACTGCTTCTCGTCGGGATGGTGGCCTATGCCAAAGGAGATATATGGCGGAATCGGTGACTTCTAATTGCAGCAGGTTGTTGCTATTCCAGTTAGCTAAACCAGGCATCTGGTAACTCGTTTCTAAAGCTGTTATCCTTTTACAGAGAGTCCACATAGATCACGCTTATGCTTACGGATCGAATTTATTGCGCAATCGCGCAAAGTTACCCCATGTTATTCGCTTCTGACGGGGGGGATGGGTTAATTAAGGTGTTTGATTGAAACCGCATGCACGATGAAAATTTATTCCACTTTCAAGATTTTCTGCGTCTATTGCGAAAAATTTCATCACACTTTGAAAATATCTATTGGAATTGGAAGTTTAGCGAAGAAAATTATTTGTTGTGCGCGCTGATACGTCAGTCGCTTAGCCGGTTGGCGCGCAATGCAGCGGAGTGTCTAACCATACATTTATGTGTGATTTAATCGTAATTGGTAGAAAAATAAAACAAAAAATGTATTTGTATCTTGGCGATACAAAGTTGGAGTATCTTTTGCAAAATATCAAAAGCCAATTTCACAATTTTTTTTTTTGCTGAAGGAAGGGGACAGAAGCTTGGTTTGAACCAATTTCGCTGATGAATAACACATTAAAGAAACTGGTTATTTCAAATGGTCAGGTGCGGTAGGTATGTAGTAGGTTAGTATTAATAGAGGGTTGGATTAAAGTTGCATTTCTAGGAGCATGTTTTATAGGTCAAACTATGGGGGGCTTGCCTTGTTAATTGAAAGGATTAAACGAGTTTTAAGATATCATAAGAAAAAAACGGAGTTCCCTAAAACAATATGGCTTTTCTTGGGAAGTTGATTGACATTTACTCTTTTGGCTTGATCTGTGTTCCTGTTTAGCCCGATTTTATTTGTCAATGGATGTTTTCTGACGGTATCGAAACCCATACAATCTGATCATCGACAGTGGAATGACAAGAATGAACTATATCGGACCAGGTTTAGCTTTGAAGTTCCTGCTAAACTGATATGTCTAATCAGGATGACGTTGGAGAATGCTCGCTGCTTAGTCAAGATTGGTGGCGATACTGCTGAGATCTTCGGCACCACCAGAGGTTACAACAAAAATATAACCCGACCACCGACTTAGTCAGAACGTGACAATTAATAGTTAGAACTTCGAGGTAGTCAGTGAATTTTTCAACCTGGGAACTGCACAGAAATCAAAGTAAGCAATTGAGGGAATAAAGCCCTATCAAGAAGAGCCAAGAATATGCTATACAAAACACTCATCATCATGTCCCTGCTATATGGCGCAGATGCATGAACACTTTTCCAGTCGGATGATAGATTCCTTTGGGGATTCGAGAAAAAAGTACAACGTGCAATTTATGGCATTGATTGCCATCCAGTTAATAACGGGTGGCGAAGAAGATACAACAACGAGTTGTCCGTGTTGTATAGCGACATAAGTCTAGCCAACAAATCCTTATCCGGCGGCTGAGATGGCTTGGCCATGTAGAGCGTACATTGACGCTCTAATGCCAAGATCTTTGAAGAAATACCCGAGGGAGTCAGAAACCAAGGAAGAATTTATCTTCGAAAGAGGGACCGTCTGCCATGAGTCATCCGACCAGAGATCGAGCCGGCTGAAGGTGCATAGTAAGCCAGACCCTGGAACTACCTCCAAATTATAGCTATCTATAGTGATGTTCTGTCCTAGACGTCGATGTTGGGTGTCTCTTCTAGATGACAGCATATACATACTTGGATTTGCCTCATTGATGCTTCCGTCTCAATTACTTACTCACAAAAGTGCTATTGACATCACGCTGTGTTATTCCGATTACGTCAATATTGTCGTGGCATGCGAGTAATTTGACGGACTTTTGAAAGATCATGCCTCAGATGTTGGCGTGATAGATCTGATCTATTCTTTTGAAGATGTCGCAGAAAAAGAAGGGTAGACATATGTATAACCAAGAGGGTACCATTATATAGGATTTTTTTTAAACTCACCTCTGTCATGGGTGCCTAGTACCTCTACTATAGAAATTGTGGCCAAGTTGTTGGTGAAACAAACGACGGAAGGAGGGGCGGTGCGAGTGATAACACTAAGGCACCACTTCTTGCACCCAGACTGCAGCGGAAGAAAGGTCTAGAGTGAATCACCGATGGCGTCTACAGTTTCATTCAAATAAAAGTGCTGAAAAGGCCTGTGTGAACCATAAAATAAGCACCATAAGTATTTATCCTTCAACGTGCTAAAGTGGTATCCATTTCCCTCCAAAACATTTATCCATACATTAAATGCTCGTTGCAAAACTATAGGATTTTAGGAGCGTGTCGACAATTTAAATAAAAGGCTGTACAAAATTAATTTACAAAATATTCGATTTTATTAAAGATAAACTAAATTAATTTATAGTACAAAAAGTTAATTATTAATCGAGATAATCGAGAAGCAAAAACATTAAAATGCATAAAATGCTGACAGGCTGAAGGCTAAACAAAGAATGACCAATGAAAATATAGAATATGCAAAATTATAAATTGGTTGCAGATTGTTCAGTGTCGCACTCTTGCGGTCGATCTGTGATGTTCGGAATTAATTAATTGGGTTTCAAATTTGAATATTTGAAATAAAGGATAGTTTATATTGTAGACTCCTACAGTATCTTGACTTATCTTCACATCGTCAACGAAAAATAATTTTATGACTTTCGAGTTCGTGATCTTACCATTAAGCGGAAAGTCAAGGACTTGACAGAAAAGAAGAGTATTCAAGACGCTTCCCTGGCTTTAACCAAATTTAATTGGGAACTCTAACTGTACATCTTACCTTCGCTTTAACTTATTAGTACATCTCGTTGTCTTCAAATCAGATCTCATGGTCATCTATCGAATGTTGTTTCAGCCAACACTATGTCAATATTCAGTAATCCTTACCAGGTTTTGCAATAGGCACTTAACACTTTTGAATTTAATTTGTTAACGCACAATACAATAACAAGTTTGGTGCAAAAATTTGAGTCTACATATTTGTTGTGTGATGTTGCCGTGTCAGTGAGATAAGGGATTGGTCGACGTGTCGAAAATATCGCTGCCGTTCAGGCATCCGTAGCAAAAAATCAAAATCAGTCAATTCCACACGCCACATTTGCTTCATGAATTCACCACTTCATCCACAAAATGGCGTTATTGGGCCATATTTTTTCGTCGACGATAACGAACTTCACTTTACTGTGAATTGGAAGATATGGACTTGGACGACATGTGGTTTCAACAGGATGGTGCCACAAGTCACATCCCACACCTTACAATCGATTTATTGAAGAGTAAGTTTGATGAGCGTGTTATCTCAAGATATGGGCCAGTCGATTGGCTGCCTCTAGACTATTTTTTCTTTGGAGCTACGTTAAGTCATTGGTTTATGCCAACAAGCCGATGACGTTGGAAGAGCTCAGAGCCAACATTGAACGTGATATAGCGGCCGTTTCGGCCGAAATGTGTGGCCGAGTCATCGAAAATTGGGTCCAACGTATTGACCGCTGCAATTGTGCCCGCGGTGGCCATATGAACGAAGTCGAGTTCCATTCACAAATGTTTTGATTGTACTTCCAGCCGATAATAAAGTTTTTGAAATATCTCAAATGGTTTGCGTTTTATTCAAAAGTATTTTATTTTATTAGAACGGCATTCCAATACCCTCTCAATGATCCTAATGTTGTTTGAGATCAGTTCGAATGAACAGTAGCTATTTCGCAATGTCGCGTATAAACCTTTCACTGCGAGAAGCCAACTGCTCCTCCACCAATGAGGCATTGGATAAGTGCTAAAAAGTTTGGAGATGAGAATCGTAAGCCTTCTTGATCCCATGACTCGCATCTTTTTCCACAACTCTGATGACCTTGCCCAATCGTTTTTCCTTTAGTTTTTCATCGCACCACTAACTTCTCCAAATATCGTCTTGGGGACCTTCTTCATGGTTAGCCGCAGCTATTGGAAAGTATTACATAGGGAATTATTTATTTAAAAGTCCCTCATGACATCGCTGTCTCTGAAGAAATTGGTCGTTTTTCAAAAAAAAGTGGGCCTTTAGCATTATTAAAGAGTTTTTATGACCATACCTCCTGAATTTTTTTCTTCTTTAGGCGGTAGTTTTGAAAAAAGTGCACCCTCGTTCATGTTAGCCGATGTAGAAAATTCTTGCAGCTTCCGATACATTCTCTCCGTACTCTCTGCTAAAGGTTTGATACACTTCTTCCTTATCTTTTTCTTGCAATGCAACATCTGTAATCCACTATAAGGTAGGCTTTGTAATCAATTTTATTATTTTATTGATACAGTTTTAAACGCTGTGGAAAATAAGTTGTTTCATAATAAAATATAATACGATTCACGTTCTCATTCAAAACTAAGATACCTTGTTAATAGTTCCCAAACAAACCAAATTACCAATATCGTTCATACTAACGAGTAACGAGAACTTGCTCAGAGACTTATTTGTTGAACGAAGAAATACAATGCCCGATCCCAGCAACCACAAACCCCATTTACAATCGTTTCTCAAATACGGATGTTTATTCTTAACACATATGTGTATAAACAATTTTTTTTTAATAAATTTAATGTCAACACGAAGATTGTATTCCCAGACAACGCAATTCGACCACACCGCACAAAGTATCTTCGGGATACAAAATGCCAAATGAAAAATGTAAACAAAATCAAACTTAGAAATACAAACTTATGTGCGCCAAGATGAGATTGAAAAATAAGAAAAATTGAATAAAATTACTTATGCTAGACAACAGGTACTTAAAGTTGTTATTTTTATGATCATACCAAGACCACAGTGTCACGTGCATGCAGATGCGCAAGGCTTCGATGTAGATACATCAAAGTCTCATGCTGAATACTAAAAGATCATTAAACTGTCCGTCTTGACAGAGGAGTTTACTATTTTTGTTTCTTTTTTTTTTGGATTTGACTTGTAGTTTGTAAGGCAAAAAAAAAAAGAAAAGAAAAACTTGGCCTTGAAGTTATAGCTTAACCCTTGACAGTAATTCGGTCTTATGGTGCCCCATATAAATTGTTGGGGGTTAAGCTATTACTTTGTGAAGGATCTGTTGCAAGAGTACACAGTACGGTGATTGATGTTTGAGCTGATGTACTTTACTAAGGAAGACAAAGCTCAATCTATTAATCAGGTACTGTGTGAAAACTTTGAACTTTTTGGACTTTTCTAAGATCTTCAATGTTTTGTCAACGTTTATTTGTTTGTTTTAATTTTTCGGTACTAAAACATGTAAGGTTAACTTTTTTTTACCTTCGGAAAATGTTACAATATCGACGAATATTCTTGGATACTTAAGTCAATAAATTGGAGCAAATATTTACTGGAACTGTTGACACAAGTCTTAAAGGTATTGGTTATTTGATGAGCTGAAATGATGCTGAGATCAGCTGAATTTGATTGATGGATATTCTTATTGGATTTTTCAAGTATAGCTTAAGCAACAAGCTAAAAGTTTTCTTACGCTTGATATAGAATAAATTTAAAGTTCAACACTTTATCTGTAAGTTCAACGTATTCGGTTAGGGGAAAGTCGAGGAAAAAAAGACTTCCTCAGTAAAACGGGACCAGGAGTTTCTCGACGCCAAAAATGCACTTCTTGAACATATATCTTGGAACAACGACATTGTTTGATGCAAATTAACTTCTTTAAAATTTGGTAAACGAGCAATTGATGAATAATGCAGTTGTTATAATATTCCCTCGAGTACATGGACCATTATGAAGCTGTAGAACATGTTTGCCGAATCTGGAAGCATTGCACGAAGACCGTACCATCGAGATCCTAATGTTCTGTTTCAGGATACAATCGCGGCTGGAGCATCTGCAATACAGGCAAGTCCAAACGCTCCGACTCGAAACTTGTCGGGTCAGTTTGGAGTTAGCAGACGGTCATTTGAAACGGATAGTTCTTGAGGACTTAAACTTGTTTCCGTACAAAGTCTAAATTAAAAGCAATTTTAACCCTCAGTTCGCCTGGAATTTCGCCGAAAAACGATTGCAATGGCCGATGAAGACAAAACATTAATAAATTATTTGTTCATGTCTGATGAGGCCCACGAGCAAAATTGCCGTATATGTATGGAATCTAATCAAGAAATGCTCCATGAGATGGAACTGCAACCAAAACGAGTCAATGTGTGGTGCGCCGATTCAGTAAGATGTATTGTGGGGCCAAATTTCTTTGAAGAAAACGGTGTAACAGAACTATCAATGGGAACCGTTATTTCAAGATGTTGAATGAATGATTTTTTTTACCCAGAACTGCGCCAAAGACGTATCCCACTGAACAGCATTTGGGTCCAACAAGATGCAGCAACTGCATATATAGCCAGACCATTTATGGCGGAGCTCCAACAAAAATTCTCAAACAAATTAATTTTCAAGAACTCCTCTTTGCGCTGGCAGCCAAGGTTACCTGATCTAACTGCACCACACTTTTAACTTGCGATTATAGGTAATTAAATCGAGTTATGCATTCGTGCAAAAAAAATTGAGATAACAATCAAACATCAGATTACGATGATAGAAAAACATATTTGAGTTAGTGCAAAATTTTGTCCGTCTGTCTGTCTGTCTGTACAGATGTCGTTTGGACTGAATCCTAAACGGTTGTGCCAAATTATGGGAGGTACCGTTTTTAGCCCACCATCTTAATTTTTTTTTTCACCAAAACATAATGCTTGCCAACAATAGCACACTGATTTTTTTCATATAAATTTTTGGAGCAGTTTTCCAGAAAAAATGAGCTTTTACATAACCGTTATATGACAGGTACCGTTAATATTTTAGCTAAAACAAAATTCAAAAAACCCTTCTGTATGATGTCGAAATAACCTTATGTTCCAAATTTGAAGAAGATTGGCCTTACCGTTCAGGCTGTAGTCCAAAATACATACGTACAAACAGACAGACAGACAGACAGAATTTTGCCAGTAACTCAAGTATGTTTCTCTATCATCATAATGTCATGTTTGATATATGTATATATAGTACCTATAATCGCAAGTAAAATACATTTGAAAAAGTACCAAAACCTAGAAGTTTATTGTGTTTCCTGCTAATCTGTTCAGGTACAATATATCATCTCATAAAAAATATTGAGATAACTTGACTTTTCGGAAATACTTATTAAAAATGCAAAATTGAAAAATGATCAGTGATATATTCCTGTTCATCAAATAAATGACATCTATACGGTAAGTCAAATATTAATCAACCGTAAGGATCTTTTGTTTTTATCTGGTCATAATCGTTTGGTTTCGAGTTCAATTCACTCTTTTCGATCTTTCCGATTCCTTGTTCAGGCACATACTTCAGATAATGATCCGATTGTCAATCACAATGCAAATAATTATACGATTACTGGTGTCATTGAACTGGAACTGATCAGTCAAACATGCACCGAAAATTTATTCAGAAATCCTCAATCCTTCTGGATTTAGAAAAAATTCATTAACTTAACAAATAAAATCATTGGGAGGGACTGGTTGAAGATTTTCTTTGATCATGAGTCAGAACTAAGAAATAATTTGTTTGATTTAAGGAACTTTAGTTCCAATGATTTCATAAATATACTTCAATTAACAACATATCATGATGCCATCATGTATAAAACATGGGATCTGTTGGCCGATATCCGAAATGTTCAATATCCCATGGCTCTGGCAAATTAATTAGAATACATTTGACCAATTGCATGGGTTATATTGGCTCTGAGGGTTGCTGAGGCTTGTGACTTTTTTGCATAGATCTACGAATCCATAAAACTCCACAAGAAAGAGTTTAACGGTCGCACGATCTCTGTGGCCAGTCCACATCACCTCTACGTGAGATGATCATTGCCTCGAATCGCTCGTGCAGAATTTACAATGTGCCGTGAGAAGGCAGGGCTGCTAAAACCACATGCCGTTGACGCCCATATCATCCAATGTATGCCAAAAGAAGTTGGTAATCATCGACCTATAGTGCTCGCCGTTAACGTTGATGGCTAGCGAACGTCGTTCTTAAAGAAATATGAACCGATGACGCTTCAGCCCTAAATCCACACTGAATGGTGACTTTTTCGGCATGCATTGTCTTGAAACTCAGGTGGATTGATATCGTCCTAAATATTACAATTTCGCTTGTTGACGTAGAAATACATCGAGAAATTGGCATCATCGCTGAAAATGATTTTTCGATGATAATTGCTTTCAACTCCTGGTTCAGTTAAATTGTAGACAGAAAATCAACAGCTTTGGATTCACGATGTACAGGTGTTGGTTGATAGTTTACTAAAACAGTGAACTCAAATTTATGCACAACACTGTGAATAGTCTTCTCGGTAGAACGATTATGGCGACCGTAAAATGGGCGAAGCACCGGAAAAGTTGCCCATTTTGATAAAATAATTTAATCATTTGGACGTGCTTTTGAACGCTGAATAAATAACAGCCACTTTGACAAATGTTGTTTCAACAATACCACTATAAATTGTCAAAGTTTGAAAGTCCCTATTGCAAGACCTTATATGTACAAATATTGGTTTTAATATCTTGAGTTTTTCTTTCAGCCTTCTACTACCATTCAACTTGTGCCTTTTTACACAACTTCTATGAAATTTTTGCTCATTTAGGTATGCGTACAATTTATTTAATAGATTTTCTTAGTAAAAATCGAATAGGATGGAGACTTAGTTAATGTAAGTGTTTTAAAGCGTGGTTTAAGTTTGAAGCAGTAATGATTAATAAGTTTGTTGTAAATCTTTTAAGCTAAAGAGTTGTCTTCAAAATATTTTGACTTAACTACTAACCTACACGTATTATGGTAATGCCCAAAATAAGTGAAATAATTCATTATTTTATACTAATTTGTCGCTACTAGTGAAGTTGAATCATTTTTGAAATGTTAACATACATATAACTATGTATATTCATATGATCATTGCAACTCGACTTATTCCCATTCTCCCTATTATTAACGTTAAAAACAATTGTCATTGTTGTTGATTAAATCACACATTTTCAACCCTTACAGACTAACAATTGACGAATTAACCACCTTCAAACAATACCAAACATTGCACAACACCCCCACAACAAGCACAACCAACTATCCATTAGTAAATATGGCTAACTGTTAATGGTGGCTATTCCCTAATCACAGCCAACTATGCCTTCTTGGCTAGCAAGTGAGTCCAAATGAAGTCAAGGCCGTCATTAGCCTCATACGTGTCTACTTATCGACCAAGAGACTACCACCAACCGAGGCACCGACCACCGACCACCGACCACCGACCACCGAACACATGCATGTTCGATGTTCGTGATGCACACACAATAATTGTAACACCCAACTAGCAATATAATAATTGTTTCGTGATAATTATTGTAAATCATAATGTGGCAACCACCAAGTATTAGTAACGCTGTTGAGCATGTGAAGCATTTTGTTTTTTTTCCGAATGATTCGACGAAGCGTGTCGCACTGAACGCACTTCTTTGCCGACGAGTATGTTGGAAGTGGTGCGCCACCGGGTAGCGGTTTTGGTCAGCATGTATTGTAATCATATTGTTGCTAGATTGCAACAAATACCGACTAATCAAAGCTTGAATTGTTTAAAGCTGGTAAAATAGTATTTGTATTTCACCGCATGCATACGGATTACAGTTTAATTCTTTAGTCGCTTCGATAATTTAACGCAAATTGTGCAAAAACTCATCGTAAAATGTGTGTGATGAAACTTTGATTTTAGGGGACACTTTGGGCTGTTTTATTTCAATGTTAGATGTTATAAGTTGACGAGGGATTTTTGTTCAAAGTGTCAAGTTTAATGGATTTGTGGTGAAATTTGTTTGCTAACGGATAGCGCATCGATTCATCTGTCAGTTATCAGTTTTAGACCCAATATTGTGGTACAAAATTTTACATTAGTACAAAATGCTAAGGCCAAACATGTTGTTTGTAACGCCTCTAACTATAAGATTTTCCAAAAGATTGAATACACATTGGGCCAAAAATAGCAGTAGTACTCAAAACAAAGGTACACCATATTCTGAGAATCGACAAGAACAAATAAAAGAAGATATTCAAATATTATTTATTGAACATTTTATTTTCTGAATTTTGTGATAATTACAATTTTGAAACTTCAGATTTCGGATTTTTGAAAATCGAACTTTTTAAAGACTTTTTCCAATCCAGTTCAGCTGCCATTTGTGTTACAATTTAAATAAAATATCTATAGTGTAGGCTTATTCATATACAATATGCTTAACTCTAAGTAAGAGTTTGCGTTACAAAACCTTTCGTAAGACATAAAGGCACTAAATTTTGTATTGTATGTTGTTTTACCTCAAAAACCCTCTACTCCCATTCAAATATTCACGAAACCAATACTTGTTCCGCAAAGGAGCAAACCATAAATAAATCAATTTCTTCTTGTGGGTTGTGTTGCGTATAGTAGTTTGTAAGCTTATTATGTGATTGTGTCACTAGGGAACATGGAAAATCACTCCAAAGCCTATTTCAACCATCGAATTGTGTGTTAATAATGAGCAAGCTTTTTCGTCGTCGTTGTATATGGTGCTCAACACACTTCATAGTAGGATAACGCAGCAGGCGACTCACTGTCTCGTTTTGAGGGTTAATTCGATTTAGTTTACACACCATTTGCGAAGGAATGTGAAATAGAAAAGCGTTGCAAATATGACAGCTTTATACACATTATGATGGTAATTTATCTTGTAAGTTCATTGTATCCCAAAGAACGTACATTCGTACACAAAATGGGCTTTATAGTTCAAACGTGTTAGATGCAATATTTTCTAGTAGTTTGGAGTTTAATTGAGTTTTGAATGAGATCCTTACGTGAGGTTAGAAGAGGACGGACGGAAACTTACACCTTTAAAGTTTTCAGTTTATAACATTCGTCATCAAAATGTTGATCTTTTGAGTGAATGGAACATTTTGTTAATTTTATGTCCAGTTACTATGTGTTATAGTAAAAACTTCCCCGTAAGTTCTTTTTGTTAAACCGAAATCTTTTTATCTTAAAAATTGTTGGTGCTTTCCCGCAGAACTGTCAAAATCTATATATTTTTAAATCAAGATGAACAGCATGTTTTATGGACGTTCGACTTTCTGTTGTCCTGTTGCCCAAAGCTCAATACTGGGCGCGTTTTTTTTATCTTGTTGTATCTGCACTATTGAAAATGAAAAATTATTTCAAACAAAACTAAAGTTGCATTCGCACTAGGGCATTCAGAAAGCAACAAGTTTTCTGCACGACTTTCATAGTCGTGACACGAAAAATACTTTTCTGAAAGCGATCTGCTTTCCGGAAAACTCTTTTACAAAAAAATAATTTCATTCATAGTTCATGAAAGTGTTTTCAAGAAAGCAAATCATTTTCTGAAAATGGTTTTCGCTTTCAGATAATGTTTCTGAAAGTTTTTTTTGCTTTCTTAAAAGCGAACATATGTTTTTTACCCTAAATTTGTTCTTTATCCCGCAGAAGTCGAACGTAAACCGTGTGTGTTGAATAAGAGCGACCCCAAAGAAACATTTTGAAAATGCGGCATTTAAAAAGATTGGTTCGGCAATTGGTGTTTCGGTGGACGACTCTAGAAAAAACATGGATATTTAAGAAAGCTAAAAGTTGAAGTGGAGCATTGGACTAACCGAAATGGCAGTTCTTCAACGCGGTGCTTTTTATGGCAATATATTATTACTTTTTTTGATTTTGATTGATTGTATGAGACACCGCCAGCAATTATTATGCAATACAAAAAGCGTTTTCAACGATGCACCAATGGCACGGCTATTAAACTACCGGCCAACGGTCTATCTGGTGGCAACTTAAATGAGTTTGTTTCAGATGCTGTACTCAATTTGCAGATCGAAAAGATTTTTCTCTAATGTTGATATAAATAAATTTGTGATCGACATCGACCAGATCCATCAAAACTATCAATTCTCTAATGAGTGTTCTGTGGTACTGATTTTTCTGCACCTAAAGTTTTTCTACCTACGATTAGCCGCATTTTGTTCTGGCATATGATTGAAATTTAATAATTTTTTCTCGCAAAACAATTTCCTCAGTGACTTCATCTACCATAGATAAGCAATACACAAAACTAGCCCAGAGTGACAAATCCACTGTTCGTACCCGTATACACACAAAACACTTTCAAAAAGCGCTTTCAGAAAACACGTTCGCTTTCATAAGCAGAAATGTTGCTTCCTGGAAAGTAAAAACTCGTTTTCAGAAAGCATTTTCATCATTGAGGAAAAATTGAACTCTGCAACCGTTATAATTAAAGAATTAATTGACGTAGAGAAATCATAAATATATCATTCTCTGATCAGAGGACTTAGAAAAAATTTACTTTGTGGGAGTCATTTAAGAAAATAAAATAAATAAGTGATTTCAAGATGATGGCATTAACCTCCGAGTACCACTGTTAAATAGTTTTTTTTTTTAATAGAAAATGTTTCTATTTATTTATTTGTCAATCAGAATAATTTTATTAATCTTATTAATCTTAAAAGTTTTGAATTATCAAACAAATCTGTATGAAAACATACTGAGTTTGCCTCTTTGATGCAACGTGAAAACGGTTCGTTAGAACCATAATTGTTTCGATGGAAATTTTGATGAAATAAGACATTAACTCGAGTATTTCTTGAGGGAATATGGAACCCATTTTTTTTTCAAAAGGAGATGGACACTTTATGCGGAAAGTAAGAATATCGCGGATAAACACAATTGAAAAATATTTTCTTCGGAGTAAAAGAGTATGAATACCACTCAATAAAAATCTTGCGTTGTAACACGGGACTTCACACTTTCAATTAAGCTTATAGATAACATACCTTGAAAATCTTCTTTGCACTCTCTTAATTCTATCAACATTTGTTGTATAGAAAAGGTTCCATATTACAGAACAATACTCTAAGAAAGACCTTACCATTGAGAAGAAAAGAGATTTAAGTGCGAGAATGTCAGAGAACTCACGAGTATTCCTTCTAACGAACCCCATCATTGAATTAGCCTTATTAATAATAAAGTCTTTGTGAGTCTAAAATGTCAATTTTTGATCTAAAATAACTCCAAGATCTTTCTTTTCTGTGACTCTCTCTAAAGTTATATTAGATAAGCTATAGCTATAGTTAATCAGATTGTGTTTCCTTAAACAAGTAATTACTTAGCATTTAGACACATTGAAGTGCAGACAATTTCGCTCACACCAATGGGAAAGCCTTAAAAGATCATTTTGACGAAGCAAGCAGTCTTCAGTGTAATTGATTTTTCTATAAAGCTTTAGATCGTCAGCATAAATAAGGCATTGAGAGTGAATGAAAATATCTGAGATATCATTAGTAAACAAGAGGAATAGCAATGGTCTAATGTTGCAACCTTGTAGAACTCCAGACGGCCTGGAAACAGTTCCGAAAAAAGTCCACCAATTTTTACAATCTGAAACCGATCCGTTCAGTAAGACTAAAGCCATTGAGGCAAACTAGAGTGAATACCTTGGCAAGATAGTTTCTGAAGTACGATCTTATGATTAACCCTATCGAAAGCTTTGGTGAAATTCCTGAAGATAATTTCAGTTTGAAGGTTATTCTCAAAATTTGATACTATGTTCTGAACCAAAATGGATAGATTCGTCGCTGTTGACCTACCACACATAAATCCATGTTGAAAGATAGTTTTATGTTCTATAACAACAAAGAACATTTTTTCGCAAATAATTTTTTCAAATACCTTGGGGATAATTGAAATCTTGCCAATATTGTAATATTTTATTGTAGATAGGAGTTAAAAACGAAACCTTACCCTCATTCAAAAAATTGTCACTTTTAAGCGAAAGATTAAACAAAATACACAATGGTTCTGCTAGAGAGACTGCTGTATTTATAAGTAAGGAAGGCATAAAGCCATCAAGTCCCGCTGACTTTGAAGAGTCAATTTCCATCAATGCATCAATCAATGTTTTCCAAACATAACCAAATACAAAAAAATTCTCACTCAAAAAACATTAATTTATTACATATTTTTGACTGTACTACACCCTAATGTTTTCGACCGTTTTTCTCCAAATCTGTTAATTGTACGACAAAAAGTGTCAAAATTTTGTTTGTGTAGAATTACATGATCTACAATGTGTACCTACAACTTTTTAAAAAGAACCTATAGTTTTCGAGTAGTTTCAAAAAAAAAAAAACTGAATTTTACCCCCTCTTACCCTCCTCTTTCAAATTGTTTGCTCTGCTCGAAATTTAAGGTACTTTTTAGGAAATGTTTTAGACTTAAAAATGAAGCTCTCCAACAAAAATTCAGTTTTTTTCGGATTTTTTTCAAAGTGAATGTTTTATTTCTCTGGACTATTAACAATGTGTTTGTTTTGTTTATAATCTATGTACTTCAGTTTTTCTATATTTCATACACAAACTCTGTTCAACCTGCCTTATTTCTTACATTTCTGTGTTTAAACAAGAACATTTTCCTAATTATTAAAAAAAAAATACTTTCACTTATGAAAATGAAATGAGGAACACTTTCCCTGTTATGTAAGGTTAAAAACAAACCTAATGTTTTAACTTTTTCTTCTTCTAAGCTGCGCAATTAATTCCAATCTCAAACTAAAAAAATCACATTTTCTGTTGTTCTCTGAACTTGCTTAGCCAAAATTTTCAATCTGTTCTAGGTATGTCCTTATAAAGGCTTACTTTATCTACATTAATATTTTGAATTATTACTGTTGTCTTCTTGAATTTAAGTATGAATTTAAAATAAATTTTGTAACCCATAACTTCAATTTATTATTAATAATAACCTTCTTCTTTGTATGTTTTTATTTCAGAACCAGTCAACAAATTTCGTCTAAAAAGGTAAGCCGTTGATTACTTAATATCTATTTCAAACATTATTAAGTAAAAACATATTCCAATATTTTCCTAATATAGCGTTGAATTCCTAAAATATTACTTACAAATGTAACAATTTTATTCAAATTCTATATCCATAACTTTATGTTAATATTTCGCGGTAAAAATCCCTAAGTTCAAAAAACTATTTTATATTATTTTAAACAAGCAAGGTCTTTAAATACGTTTTATTTTCATATTGGCATATAATTTCTTAGAACTTAGTTTTAATTGAAAATATTATGTGGGTGAACTTCCAAACTTTATTTAAAAAAAATAAAAAAAAAACAAATAACTTTATTTTGTTCCCACACATATCGATTTCTCTTATTACCAAAAACGTATTACAAGCACACTTATGGTTTGATGGTCAAAACAA
Organism: Platycheirus rosarum; assembly: GCA_963971375.1. Lineage (NCBI taxonomy): Eukaryota > Metazoa > Arthropoda > Insecta > Diptera > Syrphidae > Platycheirus > Platycheirus rosarum. The sequence goes on from OZ020509.1 coordinate 92,701,567, forward strand.
CTTTGTGGTTTCTTTTTTGCGTCATTGGTTTTTTTTACAAATGTTGACAAATTTAAGAACAACCCAAAATTGTTTAATTCCTGTTTAATTTTTTAACAACAACATAGATCTAATGATTAGCAACGCAATTGTTAAAAACAAAAAATAAGTTAACTTACTTATTGTTTACGAGTTCACAGTTTATTTTGTTAAAAAGTGGTTTACCCGACCAATAATTTTTTAAGAAGTGCAAGTCATCTTTAAAGATAATATTTTGGCTTAGTTATTAAAAATTTGTGAGTATCAAAAATTATTGTACTAAATATTGAAAAATAATTGGTAATATTTAAATACCAGTAGGTATATATAATTATGTTTGATTTAACAAATAATACTGATTTCCTAGATCTTATGTTAAAATTATATTGGCGCTGACGCTTATTTTTTCATATCTTTAATTTCCGTTATTTTTCTCCCAAATTTCCATAAGCAATATTAATAAAATATTTGGTCATGCAGTAAGTCGTTTGTTGGATATTGGATCAAGCAAACATCTCCTTTTGAATAAAAACAAAAATAAAAAATTGCATGGTATATCTGGACCGTTATTGATTTGAATTAATTTAATAATATAATAATAATTAATAATAAAAACGTATATTTGTCAGATGTATTGCAGTCAATTTGTTTTGTTAGGTGTTTACTTATAGGAGTTGTAGCCGAGGATTGTAGGTTATTTTTCAGGGCAGCTATTCATCTATCTACCTTGCGAATTTCATCCGAATCCCTTAAGTCGTTACGGTATCATTGCGGAACAAATATCAAATCAAACATATATATTTATAATATACTAGCAGGTATCTGTGTCGTGGACTTATATCAAAATCCTTAAATTCCATCTTAGGGGATAAAAGGCAGCCTATTTTTCAATCCAGGAACGTGTTATCTGTTCAGTCGTTGAGGCGTGATAGCGTAAAAACATCCAGACGTCCAAACAATCAGATTTGTAATATTTTTATGAAGTAAAACACATTCATACAGACCGATAGAATCTTCAAAATAATATCAGCTTTGTAATGTCATGTTTGATTTTTTTCGATTATAGTTCCTACGTATGCAAAACACAAGTTAATATCTCTGCTGTTATAAAAAGTACGTATACGCCACAGTGTCCTCACAAATTTTGTGGTGCTAAAACCTTGTATATATGAAAATAGGTGACATGATAAACAAAATACAAGGTAATATATTGCGCATGTACACGTGACGTCACGTGAAGTGCCTTTTGATTTTTACTTGAGATTATAGGGACTATAAGGTAAGTTTATACTGAAGTGAATACTGAGTACACAAAAGATTGAGATAACAATCAAACATGACATTACCTATGGTCGAAGTCTTACCTTACCTTACCTTCAAATTTGGTATGTGTTATTCTATTGGCATTCCTCAGAGGGGAAACTGAAATTTTATTTTTTAGGGCTACAAATAACGGTTCCTGTCATATGACCGTTAAGGAAAAGCTTATTTTTCTCGAAAACAGCTCCAACGATTTTGATGAACATTTTTGAAATTTTTTTTGTTGGTACTTGCTATCATCTGATCAGAACCAAATTTACGGGAAAGTCTATTAACGTCGTTCTCGGTAACGGCTTATGGGATTTCAATAAAATTTTATATTTAAGTAGCCAAATTAATTCTGTATATACATGTTTCGAATATTTTAATTTTTGTATTTAAAATTATTTTTAAATTTTTTTTTGCAAATTCTATATTTTTTAAACTATTTATAAACAATTATTTTATATTTTATGATCAGCTGTATATTAATAAACTCTAAAATACTGCATTCCAAAATCTCAAGATTTTTTTTTTTTCAAAAAATGAAAAATAAAAAACATGATTTTATCAAATTCCGTTCTACAATTTTCGAAATACTTTTTCATAAATTCAATAATATTTAAGAATAATGTTAGGGGAACTTAAATGTTTTTATTCGAATTTTGTGAATATTGATTGTACGAAAAAAGTACATAAAGTAGTTTTATGCGGACAAATTTAAACGTCATATTATTTTTTTTATTTATATATATAATAAAACTCACCTACCCGTTTTAAAAATATCGATTTTTATAAAAAAAAAAATATTAAAAATCCAAAAAAAAAGTTTTCAAAAATATTTTAAATTGAAATCTTTCTGAATATCAATTTTAGTTGTAATCGATTAACCAGTTCTCGGGAAAATCGAATATAGAGAAAACTGTACTATGGGAGCTACCGTATTTAGCCCACCATCTTAAATATTTTGTTCACCAAATTATAATAAACACCTACTATAGATTCATATATGTATATATACTACATAGATTTTGATTATTAAAATGCTCGGAGCCGTTTTCGAGAAAAAAGCTTTTACATAACGGTGATATGACAGGTACCGATAGGTAAATTGAAAAAGTCCTCTGTAGTATGTTAAAATAACCTTATGTTCCAAATTTGAAGACGATTGGCCCAACCATTATATAATATAGACAAATAATTTTCTTTCTAGGGAAATTCTGGGTACAGACAGAGTTGCGATAGTTTTCAGTATTCTGTATCATTGTAATGTCTTGTTTAATTGTGTTCTCAACCATTTATTCTACACGAAATCTACTACAAAACTACATCTAAGTACCTTTGTAAACGTTAAACGTAATATTTGATATTACATAAGTTTTTGATATGAGATTTTTTTCTTTTGTTTATTAAAATTCAAGCTTTTCCACAATTCTCCAAGCTGAATGTAAAATGCATTCAATATACTCCGTTTTGTCCTTATATTAAATAGGATTTTATTATCAGCAAGCATGACAACCGGGCCAGCTTTTAAATAAATATTTAAAGTTATACATATCTGGGAAACCTCGGAATATTAAAGTTCTTATAAGGTTTGCAGGACTGAAACCAATCTGTTCTTCCAAGATTATTAAACAGAAACAACGGCATCTCAATATTATACGATTTGATTTTTATTAATTTTAATGTAATTCGATGCATGTGCATTCTCAAGCTTCAATACCCACCCATTAGCCATAAACGAACCTATCTGAAATTAAATCCTTAACACCTCTTAACTAGAGCCAAGAAAAAACTAACCTCCTAAAGAGACTATCCTATTAATTTCATAACAAACCCAATTCCATGACTAATTTTCAATTTAATCAACAAAAGTTAACTATGGCCACTCCACATACACAGAGCAACAAATTATTGTTTTGAGCAAAGTATTAATAGTTTTTATTATCATTTAACTTAAAAAATATGCAAAATATTGATTCCTCATAAAATCAGTGTTTTCCTACAAACACAAACATTTTAATTTCCCAACACTAACACGCTCCAATGTGCTGACAGCTAGACTATCCAAAGTGCGCCCGATTTATTTAATTACACGCCAAGTCCGCTGCTTGGCCTCTATTCGCGCATTACACAGATGATTTAGTCCCCCCAAAGGATTACACCGATTTGCCACAAACGCTATGTAAAAATCGCGTGTCGAACGTCGAACCTGTCGATAGTATCGGTGGAGAGTAGCCCGCTCTAGCTGTGCTATGTATCTTTATCCGGAGACCTATCTTGTATCTTACATAAGAACTTGCTTTGGATTCGAACTCCATCTGCATCTATTGGTGCGAGATGGTGAATGGGCGCCCCACACCGCGGCGGCGGCGCTGAGTGCGTATGCGCTGTGTTAAATCAGTCACTCGGTCGGTAGTGTGCAGTGCTTCTGTGGTTTATCTCCTATTCGAATATTTTATGACAAAACAGCGCACCATGTCAATCGAACTTTTATTTTTTTTTTATTTACGTTAAACTATAATGATTATGAAATAAGGGAGCTCCGCGTTTGCTGTGGCACAAATGACGTCACAAAAAAAACGTTGCCTTTCATCTTCTTTCATTTTACATTTTTATGCATTACTATTTCAGCAAGCAGGTGTTTTAAAGAGAGAGCTTGTTTAAGAGATTTTTTTTAATTTCGTTTGCATTTGCTTTGCATTCGCTTCGAAAGAAAAAAGAGAAATCTCACCTTTGAAGTTCCCATAAATACAATTTGAATAAATTAATTCAGAAATTTTCTCTTCAGTTGTAATCTAGTACAATTTTGTTTATGAATTTATATACTCTTAATCTTAATGTATTTTTCTGCTTTGACACAATTTTTATTGGCTTCTCGCAGATAGAAGATAGAATAACAAACAAAACGATGTAAGATAAAGAAAAAGATACAAAAACGGATACGAAATAAGAGAGTTTATGCATTCCGTTTTATTATGGAGGTATTCTATTATCCAACAGCTACGGGTTGGGTTTGGGTAGTATAGTGAAACACTAATTCCATAATCGTTTCTATTAAATTGTTAGGAAAGAAGTTATTGGAAGTTGCCGTAATCAAGATTTATCTATGGTTAGAAGCAGGAATTCAAAATGAAATGCATTTTCGGTAAACGAGTGAGAAAAGTATCTTTTGTTGACTTAACTTGTATTTTAAATGTGGGATATGGGAAATAACATTAATTTGATAAATATCTTAACTTTAGTTTATGGTGTCAGCTTGAGGTAATCCATGTGATATTTTCAATGAGGTGCTTCATTACAAATTTTGTGACATCATTTAAATTCCAATATTCCAATTCAATCCACTATCAATTTTTTTCATGTTTTAAAACTTATAAAAAATACATTTTATTAATTTAATTTATTTCAGTTAAAAAAACAAATTTTATGTGTTCTTAAAATTTGAATGGGGTATGTTTTAAATAATTAAGAAAAAAAAGTAAAATAGAAAAAAATAAGAAAAAAATAAGGAAACACAATTTTAAGAGGCTGAAATTTAGCTGATCGTTGGTAATGGAAGTCGTTATAAAATTAGAGATTTTCTCGCCGATCTCATGACTTATAAGCTAGTTACGAAGGGTCAAAGATCATGAAAGTGAGGTTTTTCAAAATTACTCAAAAAATGGTTTGCTTAGTATTACCACCTACTAAGCAAACCATTTCATCTTCATATGGCTTCACCCTTTTCAGATTCAAAGACACGAAATGGGTTAGGTTTGTGGGGGTAGATCTACTTCTTAAGAAACCATTCTATAATGGAGTATGTAATAATGCATTTCCAGTGAGAGATAGAGTCATAGATAATGGATTCTCAAAGCTTAAGTATATAAAAAAGTTTGGCGGTAGTAGGAGTTTCCGTTTCTATATAATTTTAACAGTTAAAACGTCACTAAGATATTAATGGTTAGGTATGTTAATAATTTTATTATAAGAATGACTATAGAATGGTTTTCTGATGAAGTTAAAGTTGAATGCAGGAGGAAAACCATTGAATTTGTTCTTAACGTTATTAAAATGGTAAAACCGCTTTATCCGTCGATGAGACAGGACTGCATTTGAGTAAGGTACTCGGAAGGGAGATTCGCAAAGAAGGAACTTCAAAAAAGTGCAACTAAATGAAGAAATCATACTATATACATGAATTTAATTGTTTGCCAAATAGACATACGGCCGCCTATGGCTTGACCTTTCTATAGAACTTTATGTGAACTGACAGTTAGGTGATTGAGTGGAACGAAACTGCTGTTCGAAATAGCGCAACAATCTGTAACGTTGGATTCAGTTTCACAAAATAGATCTTTGCTAGCAATAGTTTTCTTAGCTTGACGAAGCAGCGAGTGGTAGGAAGAAGTTAATTTCAGGAAATAACCTCTGCAACATCGAAATCTAAGTACATACTATCTAGGCGCTGAATTTCCTTAAAGCTATAGTTATCTATCGTAATGTTTCGTCCAACACGTCGATGTTGGCTGTCTTTCCTTAATGACGGAATATGCTACATTATGCCTTTATTGTTTTCTAATCCTATCTTGACAGCTTCTATGTCAATACTCACAAAAGCGCTACGGATATTACTCTGTCATCTTCTTCTTCTTAAGACGCTATTGTTGGAATATGCAAATAGTTGAAAGTACTTTTGAAAAATCATTTGTCTGATATTAAGGAATTAGAGAATACTACTGTTTCATGTAAGTATAGGATAGTGGAAAATTCCTAAACATCGTATCCCCTTATCCAAATTTATATCAAACAGATTGAATAAAAAACACAGTTTTCCGTATTGATGGATTCTTTTTGACTTTTGGATAAACAAATTATTCATTTTTTGGAAGCCTGTGGGGAAAATGTTGTTGCATTGTATCTTCTATCAATTCTGTTGTTTATTATTCAATTACTGATGACAAATCACCATGGTAAGTTAAATAGTTAAACAGAACGTCCTACTGATAAAACTTAATTATCAAAATTAATGTTCGTTATGGGCGTTTCGCCAATTTTACGTTAGACGTGGTGGCCCTTCACAGTCGACTTTTTAACGTTTATTGGTTAAATTTAAGACAACCAGTTTGTAAACAGTTTGTAAATTAATCTGGCAACAATAAAGGAACCAGAACTTTGTCTTTGTTTGTGAAAGTGTACAGCCGTGCACAAGAACTCGTTCTTTCGCAAACATTAACTTGGCAAATTTTTGGTCGGGACTCAGGTCTACACCCGTACAAGACCTAACTGAGCAAAGGGCTTACAATTCGTGACCATAGACAACGCTGCTTGTTTAATAAAAGGGCTTCGGAGCGATTGGAAAAGGGCTCTAATTTTGGCCGAAAAATAATTCTAACCAACGAGGCGGATTTTTGGATGAATCAAGCAAAATCAAAAATATAGGCATCACCAACTCACAGGAAGTCCACCAAGTGGCAATGCACCCTCAAAAAGTTACCGTTTAGTACGGAGTTTGGGCAGGCGGTTGGCGCCGTCATTGGTTTTTACTTCTTCGAAAACGAAGTTAGAGAGGCGGTTACCGACAATAATGAGCTCTTTTTCTTATGGCCCCAGTTAAATCATATAGACCTAGACGACATATGGTTCCAGCAGGACGCCACGATTGACAATCTCCACTTACGATTTTAGTGTAGGGTTATCTCTCGCAGGGGTGACGTGAATTGGTCATGCGGTAGACTTTTTCTTATGGAGTTTTCTGAATTGACTGATCCATGAAAATAAACCACAATCAGCCAAAGCCAATAAGATGAGCATTACACTGGCCATCACTCAAATAAAGTTAGATGCTAACGAGTTATTGAAAATTGTACCTATTGGATCCGTCCAAACGTAAGAATCCGGGGCTGACATTTGAACGATATTATGTGCCATACATATGGCAAACAAAGGCGCTTTAAATAATAAGCAGTTTTGTTAATACCTAAACTACACACAGCTTATTTTTTACATTTTAATATCTACCCACTTTTATTATAAAAACCCTTTATAAAGATCTCTTGTAGTCCGTACCTTACCTATATCGAGGAATCAATGACGTCAGTTGAATATTCTCAAACAGATTAATGTGTACCTGATATTCTCTTTTCTTGTATAACCAAATATTGGTTCTCTTAAGTGTATTCTCTGTAATTTTATTTTGTTTATTTGAAAATTTTTTAGAGTTGAAATATTGTTCTGATGTATGTACGTTAGGTACGATGACACGAACTCTGCATTCAGTATAAAACCAAAAATTTCTAAGACCTTATAGATTTTATTTTCAAGATCACTCTTTTTTTAATACAACTTATTCAAGAAACAAAAAATGCATATCATTTTGAAGTTTTGAACCAATTCCCTGGCTTGAATCAAAAACTAGTAAAAGTGAATTAAAAGAAAGAATTAAAATATTCAATTTTAAAGATTCTTTTTAGCTATGAAGGTTTACTCGGGTATGGTCAAATGACTGTATAGAAAAAGTAAAAACTTTCTTTTCAATCATTCCAATGCATTCAATTTGATAGAAAATTTCTGAGATATTATTTCTTTGACTGACTTGCCTTAAAGCTTTTAGGTCAATTACCCCCATTAAAAAAAGTTCACATCCTCAATTTTCATTCAGCATACTTCTTTTTTTTAATTTTATCAAATTCTCTATGCCACTTTCTTCGTTTTTCATCTAAATTTTCTGATATAATGTGATATAGGTAAATAATTTCCTCCTAAAGAGTTAATATGTAACCCGACCATCCAAAGATAAGAAGAGAGAAGATGACTAGGTATCTTATTTTCACAAAATAAAAATTCATACATAAATAGCTAATAGCTACTCCATTCCACCGAAAATCAGATGACATAACAGACTTCCATCCATAAGCAGCAAAACCAACCTTCACACGTTTCTATTTTTTTTTCAATCGTTTCACTTCGAATTCAACTTCACATCAACACATCACCCAACCGAATCAACATTAGTTAATGTTTTTTTTTTACCAAAGCAAAATTGCAAAAAAAATAAGGAAAGAAGATAATGCAGACCAAAAAAAAATCAAAAAAATCCATCATATGATTTCAATTCATATTAATGGTAGAATGTATCTCTATCTTTGCATGTGAAAGGCATAGATACTTGGCTGGCACTCCACTAGAGTAGAGATAGAGGCATATCTATCAACCTCCCTCTTATCAATGCTAATCACTTGAATCTATACTCTCAAACTCAATCGCGATTGTATGCTCGAACCAAGCTCCAAGCTCCAACAAAAAACTAATGAAAAAAGTCAATAAAGACAACTAAGAGAAAACTAGATAAAAATTAAGAGAACTTAGAGATACATAAATACAGAAGTGAGATGTGAGATAAATATTTTCAAATTTTGTGTCAGTGTGGCAAATCGCTTCGCACATGTTTTCCAAAGTATTACGAAATAATATGTGACAAAAAAACCCAAACCACCCCTTTCTAAGGGAATTTCCTACCACCGCCCCCTCAGATATTTACTACAGATACTTCTGTTCGCCCGATTTTAGGGTAGATAGAAAATTCTGTGAATTTTCTCTCAATTAACCTAAAAGAGTGCTCAAATCTCTTTGTACAATTTTTCACTACCCAGTGTTAGTTCTACCTTGGTTTGTGTCGGGCGAATCTGAAAAAAAATCGCAATTTTCAAACAAACCAAAAAAAGATACAAAATTTCATTAGAAAAAAAAACATAAAAATAATAAAGTTCGGATTTTTTTTTGTAAATTTCAGGCATGCATTCGAATTTTTTTAATCAATGATACATTTTCTTCTAATCCGCCCGTTAGTATCTATCCGAATCGAAACCACTCCCATGTTTGTTATTTTTGTTTGCACTTTTGTCAATTTGTCTATGCAATAGGTTTAAAGTGTCGGTTTCCGCCAGTTCAAGCAGAATAAAACAACACACGGTTCCGTTGACATTGCTATGTGAAAAGAAAAAAAAATACCTAAATGAACGAACCTATTTAAAATGCTTAGATACACATGCTTTATAGTTCTCAATGAACATTGAATAGTATCTTTTGCTATCAAAAGCTATCTTCTTCTTTTTTTTCAAAAAAAGTTTCCTTTGAATGACGACACCTGCCATCAGTGTAACGAGCTGCAGTTGCAGTTTTATCGGTCGGCGCAACAATATGAATCCGATCCACCAAACTTGGTGTTGGCCACAAATTTCCGTGCACCTCCGCCGTTGAGTATCTTCAAGTTTTTTGCTCGCAATTTTTGTATCTGACCGTGAATATGTCCAAAACCATGATTTAAATACAACGACTTTAAAGCTTCCAAGTCAATGGAGACAAAAAAAAACATATTTAATCATTATTTGTTAAAATTTCTTCATAACGTCTTGAGTTGTTGTTGTTGTTGATGGAAGAATAAAAAAAACTACAAATTAAACCGCAGGCAAGCTAAAACGAACCAACGAAATATAAATAACACACAAGACCAAAATCGGGAAAAAACGCTCTAAGCCAAATGGAATATGTTTCGGTTATGTTGACTCCAGTAGGTTTTCGATAAGCGTTCAGTCAACACCATCTAGTGAGTGAGTGTCAGCGCAGTGAAGTTACCAACCACGTTTGTGTCATATTCCTTCCTCGGAGATTATTTACCGAGAGTAGGTTGAAAAAGTATCTATCAAACTATCTAGCTCTGCCTTACTTTGGACACTTTTTTATGTCGCATATCTACTCCGTCTCCGAGTCGTGGTTGCTGACTAAAGTTTACTGACGACGGACTACCCTAAACCCCGCGATAAAGTCTCCAGATATTGTTATCGCCTGGTCATATCGATAAATCAGAGCCGGGCTGTGGTTGATAAATTCTATGCGTTGTTTCGTTGTGTGTATCTATCGTACTATAGATACTAAAATTTGTGATTTTTTTTTTGTTGCTATATTGTTAAATTTTGTCGCTACTAATTTGTTAAGTGTTAAGTTAGTCAGTTGTTTAGTTGACAACTTACCTTTGCGTCGATTAGGCGCTATCGATACAAGTCTGATTTTCGATTTCGTTTTCGTTTTTTTTTTTATAATAATTATTTTTTTTTTATAACAACAAAGGATTCTTTGTTCTTGTAAAAAAGAAAAAAAAGTATATAAAGAGAACTTTATTCTTATAAAATTGTTCTTTTCTCTGGAACTTGACTGCAGCTTCAATAGTGACTTTTTTTCCTCCCGCAACGATTGTTAAATGAAACAATAAAATAATAATGATTGCTAAAAAAATATTTCAAAAAACGAAGAAAAAAGTGATTGTGGTCCTGCGAAAGTGAGGATTTTTTGTTTCAATCGTCAGGAATCCTTAACACCTATCCACATCAAGTCATCAAACGCCTTTGGAATTAAAATAATAAAAAAAATTATAAAATAAACAAAAAAAAATATAATTTTTTCCCCGAGTGTCGATAATTACTGTGTTCATACATCTTTAATTAAAAAGTATTTGTTAGTTAAAAAAATTATTGTTGTGCTTTTTTATATTTTATTAAATTTAAAAATATAAATTAACGTAGATGAGTAAATTTAATGGTTGTTTAGATAGTTAAATAGTTATTTTAATTAAAAACAAAAGAGTTTACACGTGCTAAGCGCTTAAATAAAAAAAAAAAAAAAACAGAACCCCTCTCGATAAAAAGTGATATTTTTTTTGTAAATATTTCGAACCAAATATTTTTTTTCGATCCTGAAATCATAGCCCAAAAAACAGAAGATTGTACTATTGTTAAATTGGATTTTTTATTTTTTCTGCGAAGCCACAACTGAGGTAAATATTTTTGATTTTATTTTAAATTGTATATATAAATTCAAAATATGTACATTATTTAAACAAACATTTTTTTCTTGCAATTTAATTGCATATACGTGAGAAGCTTGTGAAATAAGTGCAGTAATTTTTATTATTGTTTGTGTGGAAGATTTTTTCATTGTTGTTTTTTTTTTTTTTAATAATTTATTGCACTTCAATACGACGACTCTATAGTGAGTATCTTGAAAGTGATTGAGCTAAGTGTTGCAAGAGATTTTTTTTGTGTTCCCCATCTAACTTGGCTATTTAATTCTTTCAGTTTTTTTAAGTAATTACTTTGTTGTTATGTATATCGGAGTTAATGAACAATTACGATGATTGGATTCTTTTGTTGTTTACAAACGAGTTGTAATTTTTTTTTAGATCAAAAATTTAATTTTATGTTTGCAATTAAGAAGTACATTATCATTTAGATCGACAGCTTAATTGAAGAAAACAATTAGAATTTTGAAGAGATTTAAGGCGTTAAGTTGGCCACTGCTTCTTTGATTATCCAAAACAATTAAGAATCTAGAATTAGGAAGCTATTTTTATAGAATTTCCATTTGGGTAGATCAAGCGTAAGATTTTATTTTCGTTCTTAATTTGTTGATTATATGAAGTTTTGGAAATTGGCGCAAAATTTTTAAGTTCAAAGCAAATGGTATTTTTTTTAATTTGGCCGCTCCTTCACTTGACGGTGGGGTATCTGTAATCGGTATTTACGGCTTTACCGAATGAATATGGATCTCATGTTCATGTTCTTACTTGTCGGTAAACTTTTGGCACGGAATTATTCAAAAGCTTTTTTGACGTTTGTATAGAATGTCGTTATCAGAAGAAGATAATGTAATGCTTGTTATTCCTTTACGCCTTTACACAAAAAAAAAGAAGTATTGGCGACATCCGTACATCGCAAAATTTAATACTCTGTCGAGTTTGTGTTGCGGCCAAAGAATGTAAGACAGCATAAGCTGCGATTATACATAATATGTTGGTAGGCTCTATAAGACAGGTATTGCTTTTGTGCAAAAACGGTTTAACCGATTTTCTTCAAATTAGGTAAGCATGGTTTTAAGAAAATAAATAAAGAGATAACGGTACTTTACCAATATAAAAAGGTTATTTTTTTAATTTTTCATGGGTCCAAAGATTTTCTTGGGACTTGGGACACGTGTTTTCTTTCTGAAATAAAAAGTTGGTTGAAGAAATCATATCTACTCCTTCAAGTAACTTCAAGCTGCAGAAATTTACTAAAAACTGTTTAATCTTGTTCCCTAACACAACAATTTCGTATCAAGAGATAGTAAAACAAAAATCTTAAAATTAGCAAAGACTATCAACTTACATAACTTACTGGTCCTATGCGGGTAAATTAATCTCTAACTACTTAAAATTAATTGCCTTTCGGCCTAAAAAAATCTTAAATTTATCTTAATTATTAATCTTAACTCTATTGGGTTTTATTTTTTACCCAGAAAAACTGGCTATTTCCTTATCCTATTTTATGTTTAACTAACTTAAAATAAATTAAAAATAAATTCAAAATAAACCATAAACACATAAATCTAGGACAACCACAGCAAGTTTTTTTTTATTTTCTATTTTTTTTTTTAATTTTGTGTTTTTTTTTATATATATTTTTTATGCCGCCGTCACTGCCCTATCTAGCTTAAACCTACCTTAAACATATGTAAACCGACCATAGGCGATAATGCGAGTATGTCGACTGAAACTATGGAATTTTAACTGAGCCACCAAAATTTGCAGACCTGATCACTGACTTCTTTCCGATCCCTGACGGGCACGGCCCTACTGAACCGGAGGAGCTCTGCTTTGCTCCCAGTGACTATGTCTCGGTCGTAAAGGAGCCACCTATTGACTGTTCTGCGGACGACGTGCAAGATCAACGGAATCGCCGATCTATCCTCAATCAGCCCTCAACTATTAAGGTAAAGGAAAGCCTCGGGCAGGATAGAACCACTCGAACGTGTACTTTCAAAATATTCATTTTGGGGGTAGTAAGCCCCGAAGATTTGTCCAATAGTTGAGGTCATCGCCCTTGCAATGTGTCCACGAATGAGCTTAATTAAAAAGTTATCTATCGCCGTTGTATAGAACCTCGTTGGAATAATAGTGTTTGTACTCCGACTCTGGTGTTCTGTAAAGTCCGAGACAAGTGCAAAGACAATGTCTCTCAAACTCCCGAATGTTATCCATTAGTGCAATGTTGAACCACACAGGGCATCCGTAGGCAAACATCGGCCTGATGAGGGCAATGTAGCAAATCACTTTCACCCTGCTATCAAGGCGGCTGCTATAAAAAAAACCGGCTTGTCAGGGCAAATGCTTCCCTAGCTCTGGCCAGAGCAGCCTCTACATGTCGGTTGAAATATAGAAACTGATCCAGCCAGATGCTTAACTACACTTTTACTCGTCAGTGGATATCCATGTGGCCCACAGATCACTAGCTTGAGCCAGTTCTTTCTCGTATCCCTAGAAGCCCTGATACAGGGTTCTATACAGGATTGTTTCACATTTTGGAAGTTAATTTTCAGCTTCCAACAAGAGAAATCTGATAACCTCAACTTTTGGACCAGTTCTGTACGCAATTAAATCGTCGGCGTACGCAATTGCATGAAGTAGACTCCCAATGAGATCGGTGGTGTATATACTAAAGAGAATCGGAGAGTTCACCGCTCCCTGTTGCAGACTGTTTAATATCAAAAGTTGTGGTAACATCGCCACTCTTAACAACAAACTTTCTACCATTAATCATGTCGTAAAAAGCATATACAGTGGTTTACTTATGCCCCATACGGTTATAGATTCAGATAAAGACCCTTTAACCATACGGTGTCGAATGCCTTCCCCAAATCAACCAGACCGGCACCCGTGCACTGATTCTTAGCATTGTTGCATTAAACAACAGATACTAGCTTAGACGCGGCTTGAATTGTGTCATGTCCCGCCTTAAAGCTGAACTGGGTGTCTGGAATAATATTTTTGTCCTCGGCCCACTTGAACTGAGCTTCATTGATAACTTTTTCCAATACCTTGCTCTGATACTCGGAAGAAGACTTATCGACCGGAGATTCTCCGGAGTGAAATTGTCCTTTCCCTTTTTCGGGATAGGATGTACAACAGCTATCTTCCAGCTCACTGGATAATATGCATTATTCAGCGCGTTGTTGAACGGTGTTGTGTAAATGCGTATTGCATCCTTAGGGAGATGTCGTAGTACAATATTGGGTAAACCATCGACTTCTGCTGATTTCTTTTCTTTTAATGATTCATAGATCATTTGGAGTTCGACCTTCGAGATGAGCAGGGAACTTGGCCCATTTTGCTCGGCGATAGTGGCGTTTGCCAGATTGTCTTCATTGAACCCGGTAAAGCCAAGATTCTCAGATCGCAAATGCGTGATGCTATTTCAAACGTAAAAGTTATTCAGCAGAGCAGAATCCAAAAGAAGTTGGTAATCATCGTCCTATAGCGCTCGCCATTGACGGTGATGACCTGGCCAAACTCGTTCTGAAAAAAAAAATGGACCGATGACGCCGCCAGCCGAAAATCCACACTGAACACTGACTTTATCGGGATGCATTGGACGCTCTTGGATCTCCTGTAAATTGAAATTGTCATAAATTCGACAATTTTGTTTGTTCACGTAACCATTCATCCCGAAATGGGCATCATCGCTGATGATGATTTTTCGATGAAAATTAGGGTCAGTTGCCAACTGCTCCAAAGCCCACTCGACGAACACACGTCGTTGTCTATGGTCGCTATAAACTGTCAAAGTTCAGAAGTCTTTATACATATGTATGTATGTTCACAATGAATAGAAATATGCGATAAATAAAGTTTAAATTTAAAAATGCAATAAAACAAAAACAAGGGGGAGGGGACAGGAGGTGTCGATTAACATTGGTTTTGAATGCTTGCAAATCAAAATGGCAAGTGAAAATAATTTCGGGCAAAATATTCAAAATTCGTGTTGTTCGGCTAAAAATATAATCCCTATATTTTACGGTGCGCCCGAAATTGGCCTGAAACGTGAACTGATGAGCATTCCTTGCAAAACGAGTATTACGGGAGAAACTTTTAAAGATAGGAATACAACTGTCTACTTTGAGTTAACATTTTTTATAAAAGAAACGATAAAATAAGAAAGAAAATGTTATCGTAAGCTAGCTTCTATTATTATACTTTTGAACCTATTTGATTGCATCCTAAATAAACTTTTTCCAACAAAATATTTAGAATTTTTACAAATTTTCTGTGGGACAGAAAAGGGATTTGAAATTTTAAAATTTTCTTGCTACCAGTCTGAGCAAAATGTTGATCCCACTAATTTATAAGAATCTACACGTTTCATAAACGATAAAATGCCTTTGAATTCATATTTATAATGTCCTTGGGTGCAAAGAACTAAAGAGTTACTACTTTGAACTTAGTCAAAACAAGTTTCACAAAAACCACATCTTGGTCAATGAAGTTTAAATCCTAACGTTTTTGTTTTGGCCTTTAATTTGTGATCCAACAAATTAACCTCTTTCATCATTTTTCTCATAACAAGGTCTTTAGCATTTTGAAAATATATTATACTAATTAATAATAATAAAAAGAACACTTGTTCTATAACTGATTTTTAAAGGACATCATTGAACTTTGACAAACAACAACAAAACTTGTACACATTTCTTCAGTGTAATCACCCAAAAGATCATTAATACAAATTCTTAACCCAAAAATTAGCGATTATTTGGTGATTTGGAAAGATTTTAAACTTCGCTTAAACGAAATATATTGCTGCTGCGAAAGCTTGAAAAATAATCTTTCAAATAAATATTTTATTTATATTGGATTTTAAGTTTGCTAAACTTGCAGCATTGTTTGCTTAGCTTTGAAAGTTCAATATTAACACAGTTCGATTATCTGGTCTTTGACCGATATATTTTGGGGCTAAATACCTCACAACTGGGGTTATTCATTATGAGTTTTATTTAAGAATACATTTATTTATAAAGAAATGTATTTTTATAGCTTAAAGCAATTTTAAGTAATAAAAATTTCGTTAAAATGTTTTGTATTTTTTAATAATTATTTAAATGTTAAATTTAGCTTCAGTTTTGATATGGTGAATGTTGTTTAGTCCCCTTTTTGTTTAATTAACTTTTTTTTTTTACTAATTTTAATTTTGAATACGAATATGAAGATAAATTCCCATTAATACAAAGAATATCAAACTGTATTGTAATCTTCTAAATCAATTTAATGATAACTTGAAATTTTGCCAGTGTGTGGTAGTGCAAGGAAATCATCGGCCAAAGGTCACGGCATATGACATCTCTCGTACTGAACTTTTGACCTCGAACATCATGCAATGTAAGTTAGAACTTTGACCGTCGAAGGGATTTTAAAATACTTTATCAAACCATCTTAAAGAGGGTATAGAGAAATTCACCCCCAATTTATTTTTTTTTTGAAAAATAAATAAATAATTCAGACCTTAGATTATAGGTCATTTTCTTAAAGTAGACATGGAA
Source organism: Platycheirus rosarum (assembly GCA_963971375.1). Taxonomy (NCBI): domain Eukaryota; kingdom Metazoa; phylum Arthropoda; class Insecta; order Diptera; family Syrphidae; genus Platycheirus; species Platycheirus rosarum. Next base: position 92,718,268 of record OZ020509.1, read on the forward strand.
AATTCGTTTGGTTAGATTAACTCATATTTTAGAATCCTGTTTATAATTTATATATTAATAAATAACTACTAAGTACTATGTATAGTATACATATATGTAAATAGAAATTTAAGAAAATCTTACTTTTCTCGAAAAGGTAGATAATTTTCCGTTAGATTTTTAGATTTTCGACTTTCACGGTAATGACAAATTGGATTTCTATCACATTTAATATTTTCTGCCAAAATTATTATTAGTTTCATAATTTTTTCTTTCATTAAATGGTCATTGATCACAGAAAGAAAATTTTATTTTCCATTTCACAATTTTGAACGAAATTGGTTCAAAATTTTGAGTTTGAGTGTGAATATTTTGAAAACTATTACCACACATAATTTAATTTAAATATAGGATTAAAGAACAGATTTCTGGTTCTTAAAACCGTCATTGTAATATATTTTAAGAGTTGCCGTTGTTTTGTTTTTCCATTTAAATAATTTTTTTCGAAAACCACCCCTACCTCATAAGCGGGTTCAGATAGACCACCCCTACCATATTAAAAAAATGCTTGTATTTAACCCCTCTAAAAACCGTTCTCGTGCCCAAATATTAAATTAAAAAACAAGATTTTATCAAAACAAATCTAACAATTTTCGAATAAAAAAAAATTCTACATGTGATGGCAAACTTTTTGTTTTACTGAAAAGCTTTTGGGATGATGTCTTTCATTTCTACGTATTTACTTAAATTTTGTATGACTTTGAATAAGAATGTGATAGGCATATTAGAGCGAGAACGTGCAACCAAATCGTGCTCTTTCTCATGAGCAGTTGGAATCCTACCTGTGAATTTATAAGCACGTAATGGAATTTGCATAGATTTATGCCTCTGAACGGAAAACTCATGTTTATTAAATTTAAAAAAAGTTGCAGAGTTTGAATAGCCTAAGCACAACGAGGTTGAATAGATATTAAATAATTTTTTTTGTCGTATCAGAGTGGCTTTTTGACTTAAGAAGATAACGGATTCTTTATCATTTTTAATATTTTTAACTCTCGTTTTCCCATAATTTTAAAATCAATGAGCCTTCCAATTAGTTTTGTTAAGCACGAGGTAATTTATTTTGTATCGCTCTGACACATGGGAATTTGACAGTTATGCTTGAAACAGATTGAACCAGCAACAGCAACAGCACCAGCAACAGCGGCCGCCATTAATTTAGAACCAATGTATTTCAATGGCTCAAATTAGATTAGACCAGCACCAGCAACGTCACCAGCGTAGTTAGACCAAAGTCCTAAATTTGCTGTTGCTAGTCCATTGCTACCAACTTTGAGCAGGTGAAATTCAGGGGCAAAAGAAAATTTCGTATACTTTTTTATGACACAAAGTGTCAAACAGAAGTAAGAAGACGATGCTGGTGCTGGTAGCAATGTGTTTCAATTTATTTTGCTGGTACACAGTAGAAATCATGACAGAAAGCCAAGTCAATTGTAGGTACTCGACATGGAGAAACCAATAAAGAAGAAAACCACCAAAACGTATTAAATGCAGGAACAGTGTGAGTGCAGTATCAAAATCAAAATTATTTGAATATATTAAAACATTTTTTTCCGAAAGCAATAAAATTTTGCTTCTGCCAGATGACAAAGTTGAAATCAGAAGCGCATTAATTTTTATTCTTTTCAGGCGCTTCAATTTTGTTAAATGTATTACAGAATTATTTTCTAAATAAGTTTTTAATCGGTCTGAAACTAAATCCTTTAACTCCAACAACCAATCCCAAATTCGTGCAGTAGGAACTAGGAAGGATAACAAACAAATAGCCAAATATAATTTCACACACACTTTCACAAAACACATCACGTATTAATTAAACATTGATTTTTTTTTTTTTTTAAATGTATTCTTTTTGAAAAAATTTCGCCATCTCACTATAAATATGGCCATTTTTCCCACTTCCCCGCAGGCCCGTTGGCACGGTTCGTATTCACTCCAAAATTCTATCAAGAACTCCTCGTCTACAATTTACCCAAAGTCGTTTTCTTTTCAATTTCCTGTAAATAAAAACAACTCACGCATTGTAATCTTTATTAAAAAGAAATATTTGCAAAAATTTCTTTACCGCTGCCAAGAATTTGTTTGAATTGAAAGGATTGAAATTAATTTTCTTGACAGCAAGCAACCAGCTGTTCCTTTTTTGAGGGCCTATTCACAATCATATCAATATCTTTGACAGAAAAATCTGTTCGTTTAATTCATCTTTGAATTGCAACTCGTTTCCAAGTCGTTTTATCAAAAAACGAGTCGTTTACCAAAACAAGTCCTTTATGAAAAATGTATTAGAAAACGAGTGGTTTATGGTAGGTATTCGTTTTGAGGAAAACGAGTAAAATATCGCTTATAGTTTTGGTGTGAAAAGGCTATCAGATAACTATTTAAAATTGTGCTAGTTTTAATTATCAATGTCGGAGCTTTTTTGGTTTTCCCATTTTTTATTTACAAAATGATTAATTTTTATTCAAAAATCATCTACCAATCAAAAAATATAAATATCAAAAGTTAATTGATTTTCGTTTGCGCTTTATCAGTTACAACTTCTATCTACCAAATATATACATATAAATATATGAAGCGTTCAATACGTACACTGACATTTAGTCCATTGAACAATACGCTGGCGCTCTCACTAATACATTACAAAAAGGAAACTGTCAAATGAAAATTAGCCAAACAATCTTGACTATCTTTTGACTCAATGTCAATTTAAAGTCAAATAAGTAACTTTTAGGGGGCAACTGACCAAACATAGGAACGTTGACTGACATTTGGTGGACGCATCAAATGCTCTGTATCTGGTCGATAAACAGCAAAAAAATACCAAGATATTGTACTAGATTACTTATTAAATGATACAGTCCTCCTCTGCTTGGTGACTTGTGAGAAATTCTTTGCGTTGGAAGATGCCGAGCTTTCTGACACATTAGCTTTGGATTTTTGGTATTCTCATTAAAAAAAAAAACGACTGACGGACAGGTGACTAGCGAATGATGGACGAAATATTTGCTGTCAATTTGTTACGTGATGGGTCTTTTAAACCTTTTACTAATGAATAAGAAAGGTCTGCATATCCGAAAGTAAAAGTTATAAGCCGAAATTGTACTAGATTTTTGCGAAAACGGAGCAGTTGCTCCAAACACATAAGGTTCTCTGCGTTCGTGAATGTAGAGCTCTCTGATTCAATGCACCCTCTGCATTGTTGTAATGGGTGGATTCAGATTTGTATATGCTATAAATTAGTTAGTTTTTTGTTGTTGTAATAAGAATGATAAAACATAGCTGATAGGTGAACAGGCAACAGGGAGAAAATCTAAATATATCCTAAAACTTGTACTTGGGTACAAAACCAATGCTTTTGAATCAGAGCTCTGTTAATGTTAATTTTTTTTAGAAGAATATGGAAAATTAAAACTAAATATTCATCAACTCTGCTTGTGACATCAATAAGAGTATTACAAATATGACTTCTAAAAATATTTCCAAAATCCTTGTCAAAACCTAAAACTCTAGCAACAAAAAACAACTTTTTTTTATTTTTTTTTTGTTTTTCTTCGAGGCACTCGTCTTACAACAACTTAATTAGTCCTTCAACATATCAATTATAAAGCTGCTCTTTTATGTTTTTCCCAGCAAACTAAAGCACAATGCATACAAAATGAGGACCAAGTTTAGAAGGACAATGCTTCCAACTTACATCACGATGACAAATTAAAGTAGCTAGACAAATTGTCGACATTGTTTTCCTCCATTTAAATGACTGAAGCAGCAGGACTAGAGTTTCCCTATTCAAAAATTCTACATTAACTATGTTTGTATATAACATCAGGGAAACAGAAAGCAGAGTGGTTGTTTTATTTTTAATTTTCCCAACGAAAAGCCATCCTCCTCTGTTGTTTCTACCAAAGATTTTTTTTAATATTTTAGGCAAAAATGATACAAATTTAAAAATAAAGTAAAATAAATATCTTTACTTTTCCTTGGAAGAGCACAAACCCCAGCTTACAGCTTTAACATCAATGAGCCGTAAAGTCGTTAAAAGAATTAGGGCAACACAAAGTCACAAATTCTGTCAGGCGGGCAGAAGGAAGCTATAATATGGGGGCTCATATCGCGGGATTGACAAGCTATCCATGTAGATGTGCTTTGTTCTGTGTATGGGTGTGTGGCATGTATCATAACAAAAGCTTTAAGTTTTACTTCGGTTGTATTGTTGTTGCCAAAGTAGACAATAATAGTAACTTTTTCCGTTTAACTATCCAATGGGTGGAGTATTCCTTTAGAAGTATCTTGAAAGGATGTTTTTCTGGTGTGGATTTCCATGACAAAAGATATCGTAAATATCAATCTCTGTTTACGTCAGTATATCATTGGTTTTAAGATTTCTTTGGGTTCTTTGTGCCCTACATGACATTTCATTTGTGTGTCATTTAATTGGGTCTCTGTTGTTGTTCTGTTGTGTCATCGAGTCAAAAGACGAAACTATCTAGAGAACTCAACTTGGTGCGCGAAGAAGAGGCAGATTGTTGTAAGATAAGACTCACAAAAGCTAAACTATTTCATGCGAAACGCAACCTATTGTCATCGTTTAATTGACTGCTAAGTCGAAATGTTAAATGAAAGTTCAGGTTTGTTAGTGGCACACTTTTGTTTTACTCACTTCCATCTTCGTATCTTTCACCTTTTTGTCTTTTTTTTGTGTTTTTTTTTAAGAAACTTGGTCAAATGAGTACATATATTTGGTTGATGATGATGATTCGCGGAATTTCAGATTGAAAATCCGTGTAGATTTTGAACACGCAAACCTGCCGGGTAGCCATCCAAATATATTGATAAAGATACGTGTATCTATTAGATAATTAGTTATATAGCACATATCTTAGTGAAGTTTCTTTATTTATTCTTAACTGGTTTGCGTTTTTGGTTGCCTAGGGTTTGGTTAAATTTTTGAAGATACCTTTTTTTTCTGTATTTGATTATCGATGAATGAATGAAGTTTTTTTAGTAACTTCCTAAATGAATTACAAATTTGTAATTATGAGACAAGATTTGATAACAGTAGTACCTGGAAACATTCTTAAAGATCTCCTAATAAGATGAGTTTGATTTAGTTTCTAAATATAAATTTGTAACATATACTTAGATAATTTACTTAAGACGAAAAAGAAGAAATTGAAGAAATGACTTCCTACAACTTCATTTCTTAAGCGGCATAGTGCTGGACAGTGACAGAGAAAATGAGGAGTGTCCTCATGCACATCTATGTCGCCACAACCACTGCATAAGTCGTCCGTGCTGAGCTTCAATTTCCTTTTGTGGTAACCCAGCATGTTATGCCCGGTTAGTATGCTCACAAGGGATCGTAGCGATTTCTTGTTGAGCTGTAGAATATTTTCTGTTCTGTTTATTAAAGTAGGGCCATAGTTTCCTGGTAAGGACACAGGAGTCGAGCGAGTTCCATCTCTCGTTATCTGCGGCGAGTACCTTATTCCCTATCATCAGTTTAATGTTACAGGTTGGGATCTTTACCTTTGTGTCGGCTCGGTTAAGTTCTAGGGATGATCCCTTTCTTGCCAGCTCATCAGCTCTTTCGTTTCCTTGCACACCACAGTGGCCAGGAACCCAACAGAGTCGTATATTATGCTGCGCGCCAAGAACTCTTAGCTCTTCGCGATAGCAAGCTACAAGCTTTGATTTTATTTCAATGGCAGAATTTGCTTTAATCGGTGCTTGGCTGTCAATGAAAAAGGTGATATCAGCATGTGGTATTGCCTTCATTGCAGTCTCTTTAGCAGCTGCCGTCACTGCCAGGACTTCAGCCTGAAAGACGCTGCTGTAATCGGGAAGCCTAATTGATTCGGCCAGTTCGAGTGTTTCTGAGTTGAAACCTGCACCAAAACCAATTTCCATTTTAGATTTGTATGGTGTCTGGTTGTTAAGCCAGTCTTCTCTATTAGGAAAAGAAGTGGTGAATGGTCTTTCGAAATCTAATCGGGGTGTTGTGTTGTCTGTGCATACATTGTAGCCCGTATATGTCTGTAGAATCTGTGCATGGCCTGTCAGACTAGATCTCCAGTTTTGAGTTTGTCTTAATCGAAGGGCGCTGTTTGCTGCAGATTCTTGCACAAAGAGTGTTTTAGATTGAGAAAAGCTTCCAGCCCTGCAGTAGGGGTAGTTCTCATAGCCTCGGTGGTGCCTATGCAAGCCATTCTTTGTATTCTTGAAGAAAATTTAAAACAAAAGTTCTACTACGATGTCCTTTGGCTAAATTTTGTAATGAAAAATGGTTCTAGGTACTTGTTTATTATTTTTACACGTACGAAATAAAATGACTCATGCTGATAACACTCATGCTAATAAGACTCATGCTGATAAGACTCATGCTGGTAAGACTCATGACTCATGCTAACCCCGATACTGCTGTTTTTTCAACCAAAATCGATCGCAAGCACCAGGCGAACATGAAAAAGAACAGGCGCAAATTCAAAAAATAAATTTACTCCAGAACAAGAAGAGAAAAAGAAATAAAAAATAGCGGAGTTTTGTTAAAGCAGATGTAGATATTGGGGTGTGTGCTTATGGATTTAACGAGAGGGTTTGTGGGTGTGAGTTAACGGACTGTATGTTGGTGTTGCTGCCATCAATGTTTTCTGTAATAACTAAACATAACCCTCACAATATTTATTTGTTATATTTAAGAGTGAAATAGTGGCAACAATGTTTTTTTAAATTCTCCACGTCGTTTTCTTTCAAAAAAGATGTAAAAGGCGATTTTTAGAGGTATAAAACTTTAAGTTGGCAATACTATTTTAACTGGCGGCCATTTTATCAGATATCAAGTGATTTATTTTTAGTTTGGTTTGGAATTTCAACGTGAATAGACTGACGCTTGAAGAACGCTTCCGAATAGTGCAAATTTATTTTAAAAATCATGGTTAAGATCAAAATACGTATCACACACTACGTCCATTTTACGGTGTTTAGCGATGAAGCTCACTTTTGGTTGAATGGATACGTCAATAAACAAAACTGCCGTAATTGTAGTGATGGTAATCCTCAAGTGTATGTTAAGACATCGTTATATCCACAAAAACTGACTGTTTGGTGTGGCTTATGGGTTGGTGGAATAATTGGTCCGTACTTCTTTAAAAACGATGCTGGCCAGAACGTTACAGTCAATGGTGACCGCTGTAGAGCCATGATTACTGACTTTTTCGTTCATCAATTGAACAACCATGATGTGCAGGAGCTGTGGTTTCAACAAGATGGCGCAACATTTCTCACAGCTCGTGCCACGATTGATTTATTGAAGAAAACGTTTGGTAACCGCTAAGTTTCACGTTACGGACCCGTAAATTGACCTCCAAGATCGTGCGATTTAACGCCGCTGGACTATTTTCTGAGGGGGTATGTGAAGTCGCTATTCTACACCGATAAGCCCGAAACGATTGATCACTTGGAGGACAACATTAGCCGCGTTATTGCCGATATACGGCCACAAATGTTGGAAAAGTCATCGAAAATTGGACCTCTAGATTAGACTACGTCCGAGCCACCCGTGGCAGTCATATGTCTGAAATCATATGTTAATAAAAATGCCAGGGCATCATCTTTCAAATAATGTAAATTTTATGTCAATTTAAAAAACTATTTTTGGATAATTCATTTTAAAGTTATATACCTCTAAAAAAACACCCTATACAAATTATTAAAAAAAAAAAAACATATTATGGCTGCAATCCTTGCAATAAATAAATTGTAAGTCACCCCAGTTCTTGCTTACTCACACAAACAGAAATTGTTGAGAATAAGGATCATACCTACATTGTCATCTACTACAAGGAATGCTTTGTCATCACTATTATCAGAAGAGCATATTGACTAAGCCTTTCTTCCAATTTTTTATATTGTAAAATATTCCACATGTACATTTTATTTCTTCTTCATAAAAACTAGGATAACTAATTAAATCTGATATCTTACTTACTGTCTCGAACTGGGACTTTAAGTTTTTTTTTATATTCTAATTAAGTCCCATTCGAGCATAGCCCTATTAATCCCTGGGAGACCTCAGCCAAAGGGGTCTGACACAGAATTGTCTCCGATTTCTGGAACTTCACTCTATATACTTCCAATAATTGCAGTTTCGATGAATCTTTTCGAAATCACGCTTTAAAATAATTATGATGACTCCAAACATTTGGGCCATTCTGTACGGAGTAAGAACGTCGGCATTTGGAATTACCTGCACTGCCCTTACATCGCTGGTGTAAGTACTGTACTGAAAAGAATCAGCGTGTTCACTGCTTGCTGTTGAAGATTATTCTTTATTTCAAACGTTATGAGTTAGAAGTTACATTGCTACTTTTGAACACAACATTTTCTACCGATGAGCATATCATAAAGCATATACAACAATGGTTTACTTATGCCTCTTACCAAATGTTGTCGAAAATCTTTTCCAAGTCAACCAGAACGGCACCCATGCATTGTTTTTTGACTTATGTATTTCATTGGATATCAGTAACGACTTTAGACGCGGCATGAATTGTGTCATTCTTCAATGCATCAAAGCTGGAAATTTATCTTCGTAACTGCTCGACATTTATGGTGTTTGCCAAACAGTCCCAATGACACTACGATTCTCGGATCGCCATTGTAAAATGTTATTCAAAAGGTTGAAGTGATGAAGTGAGGGTTTGTTCTGCAAGTCGTGGTGCGGATGGTTTGCTGGAAAGCAGTTTCAACTGTCTCCACTGATTATTAAGAATTCATCATCTTAGACGCCTACCTCTAAATCTAAGTATATGTGCTGACAGGAGTACGTCTCTGCTATCTGTTGTTCTCTGAATTTTTAGAGGCCATTTTGATTTATTTTTTTTCTAAAAATCTTTTAAATTTGTGGAAACGTACTCAGGTCACTGGAATTAAAGGCCAGATTAAGGTCAGATTCTCTGTAATTCAGTATTGCTCGTTCCATTGTTCATTTTATTATTTCGTTTATCTATTATAGAGGTTCGTCGATTTCCGTATATTTGTAATATGGTAGGCTACGTCACTCGTATGTTCACTCGTGGAACGACACTAGTGCGTATTTCTGTAATTGTAAGAATACACTGGAATGTACTTATCCAACACCACGAGTCGGCAGTGGTCACTTTGGTGCCTGTCAGTCTGTAAAAAAATTCGAGGATGATTATTCAGAGAGTAAGTTATTATCAGTTTTGCACCATCAAAATATTTCTATGTATGATGTCAAAGCCAAAACACAATATTGAAATACCAACCAGCATGTGAATTAAATTTCAAAACTTAAAATTTTATTATTTTAAACTTTCTTTTTTTTCTCAATTAACACTAAGTTCATAAAATATTATTTTATTGTCTACTTATGTAATGGTTACATTTTAAGCGAGGGCTACTCTAATTTCTAAATGAAGACCAAAAACCCACTGTTTCACATGATAAATACTTAACTTAATTAATACCTAATAATAATATTCGTTAAGTTAAAAAATGTTTTACATAAATTTACTATTAAGTACTTATTTGGGACCACTTTCGCTATCACACTTGCCAATTTTGACCAAATTCGTTTGAATTTCCCAAACCAAAAATCTTTTCTCTTTTTCTTGGCTTCTTTAATATTTTTTCTTCCAAAAAAACTTCGTTAATATATTATTTTTATTCAACAAAAAAAAAATAAATAAAACAAACGCGACCTACATTACACGTTCTAGCAACGAAAAATCTCTCCCCATTCATTAAAAAAAAAAACAGATGTGTGGCAGTGGCAGTACAAAGCCTGACAATGAGTAGATTCAGTTGGAATCTGTAGATAGTAGATACAAGATACTATCATCATGAATACCCCGAATTTTTAAAATAATCCGTTTTTTTTTTGTTTAATCAACTGACTGATGGAATTTAAAAAATTAATTAATTTATATTAAAACTGTAATTGTAATGAATCTACAAAACCGGAAACCGGTGCAACGAACAAACTTTTTTACGTTAAAAACCTTTTATTTTAGAGGCCATAAAGATACTTTTAGATGCGGAAACAAATGGCATTTAATAAACTAACTCCGTAAGGCAATTTATAAACTAAATATACATATTAATAAAATTAATTAAATATTCCCACGTCTTTGAGAAGGCCAACAACAATAATTATTGTTGTCAGTTGTATGAATGGATTTTTTTTTTACAATTAAGTTGGAAACTGCATTCGAAAGTAATTTAATGGTTTCCTCCATGATGAGTGTTTTTTCTACATTCCTTGATAATTCTCTGGACGATGTGTGAAGGCATTCTGGCTGCAGTTTTATCGATTTTCAAGAACTAGTTGACGCCATTATTAAAGTTTCATAACTTTTTTTTAGCTAAATATTGATTTTCTTGTCTTCCTTTGTTTCGTGGTACACGGAATATGACTCTTTTTTTATTCATGCGATTTGCCAATAAATTTCAGCAAAGGAACTTAGCTACTGCTAACCCATTATCCTTTATTTCTACACACACCACACCTACACCAACATAAATGTATATGGCAAAAGTTCCGGGACACCAATGATGCCAACATGTTGGGAAAAAAAGCTTCCGAAAGTATTGTATAACTGTAGCTCATGAAATTGTTCCTTAAGCTTGTGTCAGTGGGTAGAAGATTTGTATGCAGTAGTGCATAATGAAGATGGAGAGTATAGATACTATACTATATTCCTAACGGGTTACGGGGTTGAGAAAATCAATGCTTTTATGAAGTCTATATAATACTAGAGCGAAACTGTTACGCCCGGCGGAACTGCAGTTCCGCATTTCTGACTCCTTTACACTATTTGTGTAGGTAAGTGTGACCAGCAGACTTTTATTTAAAAAAAAAATTCATGAATGCATTGTTTTTAGAATAAATTTAAAATAAGTTAATTTACGCCTTAAGTCTTTACGCCTTAACTATTCAATCGAACATTATGATTTTTTTTACACACATTGCAAGGGATACAGAAAAGGACATAGCGTACCTTTTATCCCGAAGAATTCTATTGCTCCGAGGGATAGAAGCAGCAAGCCGTAGATTTATACTCCTGAAGGCATGTAATGCTTTTAAGACCTATAAATACATCTCACACAATATTAACTTACTGCTGTTGGATATCCTATATCGAAACTCGAACAAAATACTATTATTGGTTAAAAAAAAAGGTTCTAGTTGACTTCTCTGTGGCACAATATTGAAGTTGTAAGTAAAGTTTTTGAGATACACATCTGAAAGAAAACTATTACTGACGATAAAATCATTGGGGAAAAACAGAATGCATACATACATACATCTTATGTTCGCCTCGTGCTTAGAATACGTTTGCGATCAATTTTTGTCACAATTCAGGCCCGGTGCACACTTGCGTCATTTTGACGCGGCGGCGCCACAGCGGTGACGCTTTTGCGTCTTACAGTACTCCAAATAAATAGAATGTAGCACACACTTGTCAGATGACGGAGCGGTCATTTATGAGTAATGTTAGACGCAAAAGTGTCACCGCTGCCTCAAAATGACGCAAGTGCGCATCGAGCCCCAGAGTTAAATCCACACACACACACACTAATATCTACATCTATTTTAACAAAACTCCGCCTATTTTGTATTTCTTTTTCTCTTCTTGTTCTTTTTGAATTATTTTGGGAATTTGCGCCTGCTCTTTTTCATGTTTGCCTGGTGCTTGCGATTGGTTTTGGTTGAAAAACCACAGTATCGTAGCGTACCTACTTTTCTTATCAGCATGAGTTATTGTTATTTCGTATGTGTAGCTTCTCATCGATTTATAAGACGTTATCACGTCATAAATGATAATAACCAATTTCTTATACCCAAAGTGAATCCATTGAATATAGGCGGCATGTGGTTCCAGCAAGAGGGTTATAAGGGCCGAGGAAGCAACGACAGATATTCTGCATGAACGACGATACGTCTTGGGATTTTTTTGTGGGCTTTTCTGAAGTCCTAGTTCTATAAACCACAATCGACTGATTACCTGAAGGTGAACTTAATACGGGCCATCCATTAAAATTAAGCGAGATCTATGCCCAAGTCATTTAAAATTCTTACGGATTCGTGCCACCGTAAGAAGGCACGGCGCCTACAAGCATTTGCTGCTGCCAGCTGATTTTATCACTTGTCCTGGCCTAAATGATTTTTTTTTAATCAATCTTCATTTGCACTTATTTAGTCGCAAAGTTTTAAAAGATCTTAAAACACACAGATCCGCTGGACCGGAGAGTATCGCCGTTATTTTTTTCTGAAGAAGTGTTTTCAAAGCTGGTGAAACTACTGCGTAAACATTTCCTAATCCACTATTCGGAGTGGATGGAAAACAGAATTTGTTAAGTCTGTGCCCAATAATGTCTCCGTTTTTCGAAGATCATGAAAACGCTGATTAATTTTAAGCTTAAAAAAATATCTCGAAGATCGAAAGCTTCTTAATGACCTGCAATACATCTTTCGCTGCAATAGGCCTCTGGTGATCTGATGGTATATCTCACCGAAAAGTGAAACCAATCTCTCCACCATTTTGACGAAAGCAAAATTATCACACTTAATATTTCTAAAGCTTTTGATAGAGTTTGGCACTAAACCCTTTCATCAAATGGGAAATAAGAAATCGCATCGATTTTAATGCTTGCTGGCAGGTACTCCCACCACTTGAGTTTCTTGGGCAGAATTAAAAAAAGCTTTAAAAATTATAGGCGATTGGACAATAACAAAAACATTTACATCTCTGGAGCACCATCGTTATTTTCCTTTCTTCCGTTATTTTTTCACTATTTCTGTAAACAATGCTCTGGCAAAATAATCAGTTGCATTCCTCCTCTTAAACGATTCAAACCGTAATATTTGGACTGCTAGGAAATGCCCATCAGTTAACCCTTGAACTTAACTTCGGACCAAAAATTCAAATACATGGATTCATTCTTTAGCCGTACCACACGAATGTGGAATATGTTGCTGGACTCTCTTTTTCCCTCACATTTTCAAATGCTGAACTTTTAAACCCCCGGTATGTTTATAAATCAACATTATAAGGGTAGCCAAGCCCCTTCAGTGCGGTTTAGTTATAAAAAAAGTGTTAAAAATGTGTAAAACTAAGCTTTTTGAGTTAGATAATAAGTTTATTCAATATTTTAGTACAAGAACCAAAGCAACTTCCAAAACTTGCTTTAGCCCAAAGGTGTTATATGATTTTATAAATGTAAACCAAAAACAAATTCCAAGTAATAAGTAATTATTTTGTCAGAAACACTGGGTTCGATACCTGCACGTACCATTTTTCTGCAACCATGGTTTTGAGAATATGAATTAGTTGGCCTTAGAAGTACATCTACTGATTCTGTGATAAGTTTTAATAGTTGTTTTATTGTAGCCTTAGATATCTATATATTAATACATGAACATACATTTCGTCATACGCTTTTCTCCGTACGTACTTAATCGAACTTCGTGATATATTCACCAAATGAAAGGTAATCATTTTTGTTGAGTATTCCCGTTGTAATGAGTAATTAATGATATTTACGTATTCTTTCGAAATTAGTGATTTAGTTTAAAATTAAGTGTTCAACGACTTAATGTGTCATTTCGTTGTACAGAATTAAGAGGTGCTCGAACTTCGAGCATGGTCGATTCTAGTAAAAATTTATTTATATTTTCTTAGTTTAATTTCCACTCAAAACACTCGAATAAAAAATTATTTTCAGTAATAAAAGCCTAAACTGGTCACTCTGCTTAATATCCTTGCTAATTTTGAATGAAGCTCTTTCTCATACACCAACAATTGTGGTAGCGTGGTAACGTAGAAAAATCCGTGGGTGTGGGAGTTAAAAAAAATCTTTTACTCTTATCCTCTGAACTTCTCAAATTTCTCTGAGCGCGCATCCATTTTACCACTCTAAAGAGAGTAAAATCCCAGCCAAAGGAAAACCCAATTGGAATGAAAATTCTTCGTAAACATATACATTTTATGTGTGTGGGTGAGGTGGTTCCTGCGAAAAGAGGTCAATGAAATGATAATCACAGGCTATAGGTGGTATACCTCAATGAACGTTGTCTTTTATATAAGCAGGTGTTGGTAATTCAATTGTATTGTTTAAACAGGCTCTTACGAGTCCTAATTTGCATCTATCGAGTCTTCTTCATTTTCTTCTTTTATCCTTTTCAATTAAGTAGGTATATACATAAAAACTATGATAATTTTTCAATTAACGATATTAATGATTTAGCAAAACCACAATCAGAATATAAATGTTCTCTATCGTGACTCAACAGAATAAATATATAAAAACGTACGAATTGCATAATAAACATGGATTCACTCTGTTCTCGAAGGACCATTATTTGTGTAGTGCTATGTATTCTGTGTTCTAAAGAAGAGACAAAAGAGAAATGAACTGCACACGGTTGAGCATTCGATTCCAAGGACATGGGTTGACAATGAGCATTTCTTATCAAATTGTTGCTTCAATCACTTAACCTGGTCAGAAGGATGCATGCATCAGGGGAGGTAATCGATATAATATAAATAATTAAATACATTGTTGCTTAGGGGACTTGGGTGTGGTGATTTTTATATGAAGTGATGCTTGTATTTCTATAATTTTGAGTGAAGGATATTAACTTTATAAATAAGTTTTTCCCAAACCACTGGAATGCCCACAATTCGAGAGAAGGAATAATAAAATAAAATGATTTTTTTTTTAATTTTGTCGCCTTAAGGGAGAAGTAACGAAGAAGTATAGGAAAGTACTGACTCCACCTAAGCTCTTTACCAATTTCAATGCCTGATATTGTGCATAGCCTCAATACTTTAGATATTACAAAGGCAGTGGTCCCGATAGTATTCCGCCATTATTTATAAAGAGAACTGCCAATATATATTGAGCAACTTATAGCTAAGAGGAATGCTGCATACAAGCGCTAGAAGCGATTTTGAATCCAGAATTTTTTTAACCATTATAAAAAATTGCGAAACAGTGTGAATGTTGAAATAAAAAACTCTAAAAGAAGATTATATGGTTCAAAATTCAACAAACTAACCTCCAAAAAACTGTGGAGGAATATCAAGTCACTTGGTATTTCAAATCAGAAAAAAGGTCCGATGATGAGTGTGATGTTAACGAACTGAACAACATTTTGGCGGCTTCCTTCTCCTACACAAATAATGCGGCGGACAGAGTTGAGTTGATGAAATGGAGGTATTTAAGGCGATAACTAGAATTAAATCGGAAGACATTGGGCGATATGCATCCCAAATTTGTAAAACTAATTCTTCCTTTTACATCGCATTTTATAACTCATATTATTAACTCTATCTTGACTAGCTTCCATTATCCTAAGCTATGGAAAGCTTCTAGAATAATCGCTGTTCTAAAAAAATCCAACGCAAATGTCAAAGAATACCGACCAATTTCAATTCTGCCTTTTGTTTCAAAAGTTTTCGAGAGGTTAGTAAACCGACAGATTACATCTTTTTAGAAACCCATCAGTTGCTCACACCTACCCAGTTAGCTTTTAGATCACACCATAGCTGTACCACAGCGCTTCTAAGAATTGTAGATGACATACGAATACAAATAAATAAGAACTTTGTAACAACATTGGTTTTATTGGACTTCTCCAAAGCTTTCGATACCATCTTCCACAAAATACTCCTTGCAAAGTTGAAGCACTTATTTTGTTTTGAAAACTCTGCGATTGCTCGCATTGAGGAATATCTGACTGAAAGAACTCAAGCGGTCTCTGCAAACTCTAAGCTGTCTGAGTTTCTCCCCACTCACGCCCGGTGTCCCCCAGGGGTCTACCTTAGGCCCCTTTCTCTTCACGCTGTTTAACAATGATCTACCTTTGATTCTAAATCATTGTAAAATTCATATGTACGCTGATGACGTCCAAATCTATTTGAGTTACCCCATTGGAATGGTTGAAGATGCAACTGCTCGACTTAATGAAGATCTGGTACGTATAGCTCATTGGTCAAGTGATAATCTCTTATAATTGAACTCGAAAAAATGCCAGGCCAATGTTGTTAGCAATACTGTTGTTGACACAACATGCTTTTAATAAACGTAGAACTAGGAAGCTCCATGCAGAATTACGTTGAAACCAAATAAAAAACTACCGGGGTATTGCAACTTTATCAGCTCTAAGGAAACTTTTTGAAAAACTCGTCACTGGGTAGATCTACTACTACAAATCTTATTGATTACACCTCCTACATTCTTTTGGAAATGGAGAAAAAGGACCAGGTTGATGCGATATATACACTGATTTTAGTAGGGCTTTTGATAAAGTACACCATAGTCTTCTTGTATTTAAATTAAAATATGATATTTGTAGTAATTTATGAAAATGGATAGTCTTATTTCAATAAAAGAACCTGTTAGGTTTTGTGACGTCAATTCACGTGAAATAAATGTAACGTCCCAAGGTAGCCATCTTGGCCGGCTCCTATTTTTTAGCGTTTATAAATGATTTGCTTTGTTATATTACAAGATGCAGATAACTTTTGTATGCTGATGACCTCAAGATATTTTGTAATATCAACAGTGAAACCGATGGACTTTTTTACAAGAATATTTTGATACTCTTGTCAGATGGTGTAAGAAGACTGGCATGTTGCTAAATGTGAATTTTTATAAGTTCAAACTGTGTTATTTTCAACTTGTTTCTTCTTTCTGTCACAGATCTTGACATTGGAATCCAAATTCCAATGTAATTATCCTATCGAGGAAAAAAATATTGAAAATCGTCCCACCACTTTTTTTAAAAAGTCGTTTTTTTGAAAAACTTTCCGAAAAAGTATTCTAATTTTTTTCTAGAAATCTGTAGTTTTCATCTGGGAAAATTATTTAAAAAAAATGCAATCAACCGATTTTCAGAATATTTCGAAAACCAATTTTTTTTCAAAAGTTTTATAAGAATCGAAAAAAAGTTTTTGAAAATTTTGAATTGCAATATTAATTGAATTATAAATGACTCCCTGTGTGCAAAATTTTATTGAGATCGGGATAATGGTTTATGATAAAACAGCATTTAAAAAAAACGGTTTTATGAGAGGAACCGTTATAGAACAAATTTCGAAAAATCATTCTAACTGAAAGATATATTGTTGTAAAATAATAGCACGCTGAAAGTTTTATCAAAATTGTTAGAGCCTGTTTCGAGCAAATCAAACTTTTTGTTAAAGATTGTATGGCAGGTACCGTTAATTTTCGACCTAGAGCAAAAATGAAAAACACCCCCCGAGA
Organism: Platycheirus rosarum; assembly: GCA_963971375.1. Taxonomy (NCBI): domain Eukaryota; kingdom Metazoa; phylum Arthropoda; class Insecta; order Diptera; family Syrphidae; genus Platycheirus; species Platycheirus rosarum. The sequence goes on from OZ020509.1 coordinate 92,735,599, forward strand.
TACTACCAAATAAATACTAAATACCAGACGGACGGAATTTCCGGACCCACTTTTTTCGACTTCTCTATCATCGTAATGTCATGTTTGATTGTTATCTCAATTAATTTTTTTTATATTCACGAATCCTAAACTTGCCTTATAGTCCCTATAGTCCAAGTAAATAAATTGCACGACTGGATCGCACGTACTTGCTCATATGTATGGTCACATTGTAGTATAATATTAGCCGTGTTTTATTGGTAATCTATAGCTAGCGGAGTATTGGAAGTCCCAATAAAACGCTATATTCACTCCATATATCACTTTCAATTTAACACTGGAAGTGACAACTGACGTCTTGTTGAATAAATTTAGAAGGGTGTGTTCCAAACTCAACTCAGTTCTTGGACAGAGACATCAGGATAGAATATCCAACCATGACGTCATCAGTGACCCTTGATGACAGAATTAAATTCGATTTAAAAAAAAAAACTGCAGTAATTTAAGTTTTAATTGATGCAGGTTTTGTCTAATGTCTTATTTGATTGATTCAATATACATTTTAAGTCAACTAACATTTTGGATCCTTTTCAAAAATTTTATTAAATTTAGTCAATTTGAGTCACTGATGACGTCAAAATACAGAAAGGCGCTGTCTTGTAATCTTGTATCATGATGGTTGACATTTCTTTCCAAGATTTATCTCCACTTATTATATTCACTAATTTCACTAACCTAATTATCGACACTTATTGTTTGTTGTTGTTTGACGTATAAAATTTTACTTCGCTGGGTATACACTTTTCAATAAAACACGGCTATTAAAAAAAATTAAAGTGAACATCAAAGCATTTATTCGATTTTTGTGACTTTTGATTGTTCGAATAAAGTACGTTAAATTGTATTGAGTGAAATAATTTAAACGCCATTTTATATCTTTAGGAAAAGTAAGAAAGTGTGATTTTTTTTTTCAAAATCATTTTCGAAAAAAAAATTAATGCAAATTACTCAAGATACCTATATCTTCTTGAATATCAATTTTGATTGTAATCGAATCACCAGTTTTCGAGGAAGTCGAAGCAAAAAAACCGGTCCTATGGGAGGTACCGTTTTTAGCCCACCATTTTAAATTTTTGTTCACCAAAATATAATGCTTACCTACAGTAGTACACTGATTTTCTTTCATATAAATTCTTGGAATCGTTTTCGAGAAAAATAAGCTTTGACATAACGGTTTTGTGATAGGTACCATTAATTTTTGAGCTAAAAAAAATTGAAAAATTGTAGAATGTCAAAATAACCTTAAGTTCAAAATTTAAAGACGATTGGCGCAACCGTTTAGGCTGCAGTCCAAAACACATCCGTACAGACAGAGAGACAGATGGACAGAATTTTGCCAGTAAATCAAATATGTTTCTCTATCATCGTAATGCCATGTTTGATTGTTATCTCAAAATTTTTAATCTGCACGAATGCATAACTTGCATTATAGTACCTATAATCGCAAAAAAAATTAAAGAATTTTTATTTATATTTCTGTCATATTGTAATTTTCACTGTATACATATTTTATGTTGTCTTAATTTGGCAAAATCAAATAAAACAAAAACATTCCTGTGGTGCGGTTGAAAAATAATGATATTATTCCACAATTTTTTTTTGAAATTTCTGTTTATGTAATTTATAAAAAATAATAAAAAAAAACCAAATGAATGATGTGAATTTAATAAATGACGAAAATACTTCAAATATTTTAGTTAAATTTTATCCCTCGCACTTCGCAGTCTGATTCAAAACAGAAAAATTAATAGTATTTTTCGTTTCGTTTGTTTAAGCCAATAAATAAGCTTCGCTCTCAAAATAAATATCCGCCATGCGACATAATGAATGAAATTTACGAACATAATCAACTAATTTTGATTTCCGATTCAAAAAATTTGAATCAAGTTACGCAAAGCCAACATGAAATTACCTCATGCAATATGCATCACTGACCTATGTATGTTGGTATATGCAAAGAAGTCGAGTTTAATTCAAGTCTAACCCACACTTATGGTTTACCTGGCTTTGTCACCTGAGTCTCATAACACAAAACCCTCTCTGCCGAAACCGAAAGTGAAAAAAAATTGAAACTGAAATGAAAACGGAAACAAGGGAAGGGAATAACCTTTTTATGGTTTTTTCATTCATCATGCATTTTTGTAGATCAAAACGCTTAAAATAAACGTTGACATACTTGTTTATGGCGGATTTTGTTGTTAATGAATTTCTATTATCTCATCGGTGAAAGATACAAAACATAATCCAAGAATATACATTCTTAGGTGGAATAAAGAAAGCGAAGAAAAAAACATACAAATTTGCCTAATCAGGTGTGCTAAAGGCGATAGACACCTCAAGTCTTATAGGAAAGCCTTATAAGGTTCCCACAGACTGTGAACCGAAGCAGTGTTTTTTTGTCTTGAGATTCCATAACATTATCACAACGCTATATGTAGGTAGCAACAAGAATTTACTATTTCACGAGTAAGACTCATTCATTCTGTCAAAACTCTCACTTTTCTTAGTTTGCTATAATTTAGTTGTTTTTTATAGCAAATGCCTTTTTTTGTATTTAGTTTATTATTTTGCGTCACATGTGTGTTCTGCTTGATGTAGCACCTGCAGCTAGTCTGTCTGCATTTTACAAGATGATAAATTAGATATTCATGCTTAAATTCTATTTTTAAAATGCATTTTACATTTTGTGTATGAGGTAAGCGGAATAAACGCAGATACTTGAGATGAAAATGCTTATGAGCGAAAAATTATGAATAAAATTTTTAGCTGTGAAAATTTTCACGAATATGTTAAAATAAAACAATTTGTTTTTAACTGCACACGCCAAAAGAGGGGTATTTATATTTATAAAGATTATTCATTGAAATAAATTTAGTTCCTGGTTCCTGTAGCATCTTGGCCTTTGAAATTGGTTTTAGACGAAATGTCTTAACGATGTTATTCTTTTTTTATTTTTTTATTTTTAACAAAAGTTTTAAAGGTTGCCCAGTATTTATTATGGTTCATTGCTTAGATAAAGATAAAGTTAGTGCATTGATTTTGAATCGAATTGAATCAAAAACATTTCACATTCGTTGAAGTAAATACATAATTATAGAACAAGGAAACAAATGTATTTGCTATAGACTAATACTTTACGGTTTTTATAATGCAATCTAGGAATGCATGCTAGGAATGTCCATACATTGAAACTCAACTTCGAACGTTCTTGTTTTTGTCGCACCACAAGAATGTGGAAAGCTTTGTCCAGGTCTGCTATATAATGGCGCAAGAAACCCAGCTGCAAAAATTTCTGGACTTATCAAATGCGACGTACACATTTAGTTGGCATTGGAAAACTTATAACCGAGAAACTTGCGAGTGAGGTCGTCCTTTTACTTCAGGGATAGAACAGAGTCAATTAATGGCTGCTAATAGCATCAAGTAGAGTACCTTTCCGGAACTATTGGATCTTAAAGTTAGTGGCCCTTGACGTTATGAATCATTCACAGTAAAGAGAGAATTATACTCTTTCTTTTTGAGTAGAACGGGGAAGCAGAAGCCCCATTTAACTGATCCAATTTACACGATATAAGTGGCCTTTTAAATTACGGTTGGAACTCTTGTGGCTGTTGGTCTTAAGGCCCAACCATAATACGCGGAAGGAACCTAGTGTAAAAACCAAAAGAAAACTTTCTTTCCGCTCACGTGAGTTTTCTTGCAAGTACATTATCACTAGTTAAAGAATTTATACCATAAATATCTATATAGAAATACCGGTCAAGATTAGGACCTTTTGATCAGGTGCTTGAGTGAAATTGTTGTAAGCATGCTTGGTAAGGAAAATCATCATAGTTATCACCAATGTGAACATTTAGATGTTTCAGATTTTAAGATATTTCAAGTTTGAAAAAAGGGGCTAAGGTGCAATTAGTTGGTAGTTAGAAGGGTTAAGGATTCGCCTTTTTAGTTAAGGACCGACAAGAGCTATTTTCGATCCACTCATAAGGAGGCCTCTGGAATATGGAAAAGCAGTGATTCCGAAGAGAATTGGGGGGAACTAGAAGAAAGAAACTATCAAGTCCGGGGAATTTGTGTGTATCGGGATTTTAAAGTACGCTACTTGCCACTTCGTGGTTGGGTGCTGTATGAATAGGGTAGGCACTGAAAGGCATCAAACTGGTGATGCACAGTCGCTGCAACTATATCGTACACATCAATTGTGCTTATTTTACCTCCCCGCGGTAACCACCGGGTACTGGTCTGTCCATCCGGACATTCCTGCTAAACTTATAAGCGCGAGTGTTGAACACAGAAAAAATAGCAACACTATAATGCTCTGCTTTAATGACTGTTCTGATCGATTCGCAGAAGTCTTGCACGAGCCCCTCAGAAAGAGGACGTACGGCGGATGAGCCCAACCAATTGGACCAACGGTGGCGTCAACAGTCAACGAAGCAGACGCCCTAATGAGCTACTTCGACGTATTTGGAGATAAGGTCATTAGGACAATTCAATGCAAGTCAGGGCATTGAAATAGAGATGGTGGCGGATGAACCCTTAATGGGCCAACGGCAGCGCTCATATCCCCGAAGTGGGTTACTGACTCCGGATTCTCCGGTTCCTTTTGTCCAAGGAATCCAACAAAGGACCTGGCCCTCCAGGTTGGGGGTTGTGCGTGGGGTTAACAACCCTGCCACGGAAAAAAGAAAAAGTTGCGAAGCGACCAATAGCCTCGGAAAAGGACGGATTTACTGTTGACGACCCGGAAAAACGAATCAAGGACAACGACCTTCGGATCTGCACGTGGAATGTTAGAACTCTTAACAGACCACGTGCATCCAAACAACTAGCGGAGGCCCTAGACTGCTACAGAGCAGGAATTACTGCCATCCAGGAAATGCGATGGAATGGGCCGGGCAAAAGGAGGATGAAAAACTGTGACGTGTACTACGGTGATTGCGCAAGAAGACCACAGCGTTTATTTGGGTGCGGATTCGTCATAAGCGGTAGACTTAGGCAAGAAGTCTTGGGCTTTCGACACGTAAGTGAGCGACTTGTGACAATCCGTATCAAGGCTAAATTCGCCAACATTAGCCTAATATGCGCTCATGCCCCCACAGAGGACAAAGATGACGCCACCAAGGATGACTTCTATGAGCTCCTCGACAAAACCTATGAGCAATGCCCTAAATACGACGTTAAGATCGTACTAGGCGATTTTAATGCCAAAATAGGTAAAGAGGAAATCTTTGGTAGGACTGTCGGAAAACATAGCCTACACGACACAACGTCTGAAAACGGACTTAGGCTAATTGACTTCGCAGCGGCACATAACGTCACCATTGCAAGCACACGGTTTCCTCATCTCGATATACACAAAGGGACTTGGCGACACCCAGATCAAAGAACCGTCAATCAGATTGATCACGTTGCGATCGATGCAAGACACGCCTCCAGTATCTTGGATGTTCGCACCTTCCGAGCAGCTAACATCGACTCGGATCACTACCTTGTTGCAGCAAAGGTAAGAATGCGAATAACCCGAACTCCACAACAACGGAGTAATACTGTGAGGAAGTATGACGTCGGAAAGCTGCAATCGCAAGAAACCGCCAGAACCTATGCCGATCGAATATCCCGTAACCTCTCAAGAAATCCAGTACCGCCAGCATCAAGTGCCGAAGATCAGTGGCAACACTGCCAACAAGCCATCAGAGATGCCGCAACTGATGTGCTAGGTTTCACCAGACCACCACCACGAAACCTCTGGTTTGATGACGAATGCAGGCAGGCCCATGCAGCCAAACAAGAGGCATATAAAGCAACGCTGCAAAGAAAGACGAGAGCTGCTCGCGAGCTTTACGAGCAGAAAAGACGGGAAGAACACCGGCTTCTCCAAAAGAAAAAAAGAGAGCATGAGAAGCGCGCGATCGAAGATATTGAGAGATGCTACTCCAGGAACAACGTGCGGAAGTTTTACCAACAGGTAAAAAGAACATGCCAAGGAAAAAAATCCCGCACAGAAGCCTGTAGAGATAGGAATGGAAACCTCGTAGTAGAGTCACAGTCGGTGCTGAGTACATGGAAGGACCATTTCTGCAGACTGTTAAACGGCGATGAAGGCCAAAATCCCGCTGCCAGGCAGAATGAACCATTCAACATGGATGATGACAGACAAAACTTCCGTCCACCTGACCAAAATGAAGTAAGGATAGCAATATCTAAACTCAAAAACAACAAAGCTGCTGGACCCGACGGATTACCCGCCGAACTTATTAAAGCGGCCGGAGATGACCTGGTGGAGTGCATACACCAACTCATCTCTAAAGTTTGGTCAGAAGAAAGTATGCCTGATGAATGGAACCTCAGCATCGTTTGCCCGATCCACAAGAAAGGAGACCCTCTAAACTGCGCCAACTATAGAGGAATAAGTCTCCTGAATATCGCCTACAAGATCCTCTCTGCCGTACTATGTGAACGCCTGAAACCTTTCGTCAGCAACCTGATTGGCCCCTATCAGTGTGGTTTCAGACCAGGAAAGTCCACAATCGATCAAATGTTCACGTTACGGCAGATCCTGGAAACCACCCAAGAATTCCAAATCGATACCCACCACCTCTTTATCGATTTTAAGGCCGCGTACGATAGCATTTATAGAGACGAGCTATACAGAGCCATGTCAGGTTTTGGCATTCCCACAAAACTCGTCCGACTGTGCAGGATGACGATGGAGAACTCTCGCTGCTCCGTCAAGGTTGGTTCTGACCTCACAGAAGCTTTTGACGTCAAAAAAGGATTCCGACAAGGTGATGCGCTATCGTGCGATTTCTTCAACTTAATACTTGAAAAAATTATAAGAAACTCGCAAGTCAATTGTAGTGGGACAATTTTTTTCAAGTCTGTGCAATTGCTAGCATACGCTGACGACATAGACATCATTGGCAGAACTCGGCGAGCTGTCACTGGAACGTTTGCTAGCATTGAAGCTGAAGCGGCTAAGATGGGACTAGCAGTCAATGAGGCCAAAACGAAGTACCTGCTGTCCACAAAAAGGGACACACAACACCGGCGGATTGGACAAAACATCACAATAGACAGGTACAACTTTGAGGTAGTTAGGGCCTTTGTGTACCTCGGATCCGCTATAACATCTGACAACAACATCTCGTCAGAAATAAAGCGAAGAATTACCCTTGCCAATCGCTGTTTCTATGGGCTAGGAAGGCAATTGAGTAGCAAAGCCCTCTCTCGAAAGACAAAGGAGACTCTGTATAAGACCCTAATCATCCCAGTCCTGCTCTATGGCGCCGAGGCATGGACTCTATCTAAAGCGGATGAAGATATCCTTAGTCGTTTCGAGCGTAAGATTCTTCGGAAGATTTTTGGCCCTATCTGCGTTAACGGGCTTTGGAGGAGAAGGTTCAACCAAGCACTATACGAGCTGTACAGCGACATTGACCTGGTCAAAAAAATACGCATATCACGTTTAAGATGGCTAGGTCATGTAGAGCGAATGGACAACAATGCTCCGGCTCGCAGGATCTTCGATTCCATCCCAGAGGGTAGACGCAGTCAAGGAAGACCTCGCCTTAGGTGGCGCGCTCAAGTGGAGGACGACCTAAACCAACTTGGAGTGCAAAACTGGAGGCAGCTAGCCAAAGACCGAGTTGGCTGGAGAGGCATGTTGGTTGAGGCCCAGGTTCGTCCCGAACTATAGCGCCACCTAAGTAAGTAAGTACTTGCCACAAAACCTTAATGGAAATCTTATTTCTCTCGCAAACGGCTCTTACGATTTTAATACTTTTCTTCGCATCTGGACTATTTTCAGGATCCTCTAAAAAAACGCTTCCAAGATTAATTAAAAAATCATTTTGAATGCATTTTGATGTTTTTTATCTCCGCAATGTTATGTTATGATGTTATCATCTCCGCAAAAAAAGTATGCAGTATGAAGTATGAAGTCTAAAGTATGAAGTATTTATAAAGTATGGAGTATGAAGTATTTTGTATGAAGTATTTTGTATGATGTATTAAGTTTGACGTGTGATGTATGAAGTATGAAGTATTTATTTTGAAGTATTAAGTATAAAATATGAAGGATGAAGGATAAAGGATGAAGTATGAGGTATAAAGTATTAAGTATGAAGTGTTAAGTATGAAGTATGATGTATGAACTATGAAGTATGAAGTATGATGTATGAAGTATTGAGTATTAAGTATTAAGTATGAGGTATAAAGTATGAAGGAGGAAGTATGAAGGATGAAGTATTAAGTATTATGTGTGAAGTATGATGTATGAAGTATGAAGTATGAAGGATGAAGTATGAGGTATAAAGTATTAAGTATGAAGTGTTAAGTATGAGGTATGAACTATAAAGTATAAAGTATAAAGTATTAAGTATTTTGTATGATGTAATAAGTTTGAAGTGTGATGTATGAAGTGTGAAGTATGAAGTATTAATTATGAAGTATTAAGTATGAGATATGAAGGATGAAGGATAAAGCATGAAGTATAAGGTAAATATAAAGTAGTAAGTATGTAGTGTGAAGTATTTTGTATGAAGTATTAAGTATGAAGGATGAACTATGAAGTAAAAAGTATGAAATATGAAGTATGATGTATGAAGTATTATATGTGAAGTTTGAAGTATAAAGTAAGTTGTATGAAGTATGATGTATGAAGTATGATGTATGAAGTATTAAATATGAAGTATGAAGTATGAACTATGAAGTATGAAGTAAGATGTATGAAGTATTAAGTATTAAGTATGATGTATGAAGTATAACGTATGAAGGAGGAAGTATGAGGTATAAAGTATTAAGTATGAAGTGTGAAGTATGAGGTATGAACTATGAAGTATAAAGTATAAAGTATAAAGTATTTTGTATGATGTATTAAGTTTGAAGTGTGATGTATGAAGTTTGAAGTATGAAGTATTAATTATGAAGTATTAAGTATGAGATATGAAGGATGAAGGATAAAGCATGAAGTAGGTAAATATAAAGTAGTAAGTATGTAGTGTGAAGTATGTTGTATGAAGTATGAAGTATTAAGTATTAAGTATGAAGTATGAACTATGAATTATAAAGTATGAAGTATGAAATATGATGTATGAAGTATTATATGTGAAGTTTGAAGTATAAAGTAAGTTGTATGAAGTATGATGTATGAAGTATGAAGTATGAAGTATTAAATATGAAGTATGAAGTATGAAGGATGAAGAATGAAATATTTTGTATATAGTTGGAAGTGTGCAGTATGATGTATGAAGTATGAAGTACTAAGTATGAAGTATGAAGTATGTTATATAAAGTATGAAGTATTAAGTATGAAGTATGAAGTATGAAGTATTCAGTATGAAGTATTAAGTATGAAGTATAAAGGATGAAGAATGAAGGATGGAGTATGAAGTATAAGGTATAAAGTATGAAGTATGGATAATAAAGTTTTAAGTATTATCCGAACATAAGATAGGCTAAAACAAATAAATTCAATGCAGATCGGTTCGGTTAACACCTGGTAAAACAGTTTAAACTGCAAATAAAACAATAATCTTGTATTATATTTATAAATCTTCTAATATATATAAATTTTAATCTTGATTTAGCAGGTTGACTAAGAAGGTCGGTAGCCGTGTTGGCTCTTGATAGTTCGGTTAGCTAATTCAGGATCAATTAGAGTGGATGTCCTTAGGAAGGATATCCTACTATTCCAATGTGTCTTAACTTGTCAAGTAATATGAGAACAGCGATGAGTAAGCTTGATTAAAATACTTTATTTGAAACGTTTAACTTAGTTACTAATACATTAGACAATTTCTTTAATAATAAGAAAGGCTTAGCGGTATTTGTCGTGACTGAACCAAAGTGTAGAACGATGTGCGTGACTGTAGCGGAGTTATAAGAATGTTCCTCTGGTAGTTTATCCAGTGGTATTTATACTGTATGTACATGACTTCTTGTTATCTTCTGGAAGTGGCGTACGTGATATATTGGTAGTTTTTGTGATGTTTGGTTAACCTACTGATTATGTTTTATGGTTCCTCTTGGGTCCGTATGCAAATACTCTTATCGTCTTGTGACTTTCCTTGGTGTCGGATGTAAATGTGCTTCTCTGGTTGGTGCCGTTATCTTTGTTTAAAGATGAGCTCATCTAGTTTTGGGTGTTGTGTTGTGTATTATTCAAGCGAGAATACTCCTCTTTGGGTATGTTGTTGTAGTGGGATCATAACCTGTATATATAACCTGTCACGGTGTTTGTTGTCATACTCCTCCAAAAAGGTTCGACGGATTTTTATGAAATTTTGTGTGTATGTATTTGGAAGGTATGAGAATAGGTCGTAAAGTATATTTCATACCGTTAAATGTTTATTGTGTCCCTATGCGGAATATTTTTTTCTATTTTTTCGACATATTTTTTATTTAATGTGTATAAGTTTTAGATTTGGTATACAAAAATTCCTATAACCCCACATTTTTACTCTTCTACAATATGTTTAAATAATTTAACTGAAGATGGTTTTAAGACATAACGAAATTACTTATTTTTTTGATTGACAAATGTTGTCGCATCGATTTGTTATTTTATTCTGATTTTTTTTGAGAAAAGGTTGGTATAATACTAATACTAGTTGGTATATTTGTATGTGTGCTACACTGAATAGTGCCAGTAAGATACAAGGGTCCCATTTGGGCAGTCAAACTAATAAAACAGCAAATATGCAAAATAGTAGAGCAGAAAGCGCCGTTTATCAAAAATGTGAACGTAAACGATTTAAGCTTCAAGACACAATATTCGTTGCCAGGCGACTTGCTCTCATTTGAATTGGTACTTTGGTACATTTTGAGATTCTAACGAAGCTAATAATTATCCGAGTGCATTTTTCATCCGACTATATTTTCGAGGCATGTCACCACACTTTCTGCGACTGAAAGTTGGATCACCAGTTTTCTTACTGTGGAATTTATGTCCCCCACGGCTGTGCAATGGTACGTGATTCACTCAAAAATTGATGAAAAACATTATCAAAGCCACCATTTTGAATTTTGTGTTGCCTAAAGACAGACTGACAAAAAATATCATAATGTACAATCAATCGTTGATGGTTTGACGTTATTTTTATCGGTAGGCATCGTCTTCAGCCCTCCATTCCTCTTTCTGTCTAGATCCCATCCCAACATAATCTATATGATTTTCACTAAATCATGGATCACAAAGATACTCGGGATCGGGAAGACCATTTTTTTTCTTGGCGCAAAACAATGTCAAAACTTGACGTATTTGCTCTATATCCACGTGTAATCCATCCCCAACGGCGAATAAGTTGTGCTAACTGTCGTCGGTTTTAAAGTTACTGGCCCGACACAAAACAATAAAATACTTTCAGTTTCAAATTTAAAATTTCGCCGTCGATTTATATGTAAGTTCGATTTCTTAGAGATCCTGGCTGTCCAAACAACCCGACGAGATTGTTTATCGAATGACAATGCGCAACGGCATTGCAGCCAGAATAAACGTCAAACAAATGTTCGTACATATCTTTTTATTCGTTCTAATCGTATCGATTAACTATTCAATATTGTATCATTCGTTAAAAAAAAAAATTAATAGTTAATTAGAAATAATTTATATATCAGAAAAAACGTTTAACGGGTCAGCTAGTAATAAATAAATTCTATTAAAATTCGGTCAAAACTCAACCAACATTTTTTATCAAAAGCAATAGTTCTGATACATTTTATTTTATTTATTTAACATTTTGTCCATTTTGTGGTTATTATTTATCACTTTTTTTGTTTTTAATTGTTTCTACAACCGATGAACAGTGGAAAACTATTTATAGAAAAATTTAAAACATTTAAATTATTTAAATACGAATACAGTAAGACAAATTCGACATTTCAATGAAATAAGGATGGAATCATTTTCTGTAGATGATCTTTGTACAGATGCAATAAAACGCTTTACTGTTTTTTTAGACAGCATAATTCAGCAAGCATACGACGTTGCATTGCTTTAAGGCAGAAGAAAACCAAAGTTTTTATAAACAAGTTTTTCTTTCGTAAAAAAACAGTGCCACCCAACGTTAAAGAACCGAATTTGTCAAGCAAAAGTTGTTGGTTTTTATTTTTCTTCAAACTTTGGACAAAGGCCCAATGCAGACGAAGCAACTGGAAAAAAACTGATCAGCGATGCGAATTAGAAACTAGTTTGCTTTGAGTAATACCCTGTGTAATCAAAGGGACGATGCACACGACTACGCTACGGGTTAAAAACTCGTTTGCGATTCACAAATACCAGTTTGTAACCAGTCGCTTGTTCATTAGCATGTCGGGTTGCCTAGTGATTTCAGTTTCTAGTTTGCCGAAGATGAGCGAACAATAGACCAACCTGTTGTTGGTGGGGGAGGTTGAAAAACTTCCTGAAACATTGAACGAACTAGAGATTGTGATTGGTAATGAGTTTTCTCGTGTGTGAGCAAACTTCTCAAGTGATTTCCAAGAGGGGAAGCGGCTTATCATGTATGAAACTTACATTTTTATAACCACTGTCTCTGCCTCTATATTTTATCTTAACATGTATCTTCAATAACATATATGGCATGCGTATGCATTTCCTGAAATAATCAAAACAGCATCAATCTTATAAGATTTAGTATTTGTTCTAGTTTTAACATCTAAGCTCACCAATTAGAGAGCATTATACTATCTTTATTAAGAGTTAAACAAAAGATCTCTTCCGTATTAAATATTGACTTTGGCGCGCGCTAAATAATACCTAAATCTCTCCTCCAATGTTAGCAAGATAATCATTATTTTTGTTTTCTGAACAAAGAACTTAATTCACACTAAGTTCATCATTGTGAACTTAAAAGCCTGTGTATAAAGGCAATTGCTACTTGCTAGCCAGCAAAAATTAACCTTTAATTATATCTATTGCTTTGTTGCAACGTTGCCAGCCAATGTCACTTCTAAACAGCACTTCTAGTTGCAACCTGGTCCCAGAATAGACAATGTATCACTCAAAAACTTAGATAGAATGAAATAGTTTACGTGATCGTGACAATCTGACAATTAATGTAGACCACACACACAAAGATATTGCTTTTAATTACAACTCTGGTGGTTTAAGGCCTATACAATTAGTTTTGTTTTTTGAAAATAGGTTTTCGAATTCAAAATGCATAAATTCACGTGCTGACGTAGTCTGGGGTACCTTGGATTGTGACGTGTTTATTCTACATTTCAAGGAATCTTCATCTTCATGTTATGTTATTGTTGACTGAACGCGAGCCTGAGGTCGTGGCAGAGGCATTTAGACTCACCATCACCACCATTTATTTTGACTTAGGTCTGGCGAGTTGACGGCGCGCCAGCTAGAAGTGAATGATAGTAAAATATAGAATTTATCTAATTAAACATTTGGTGTTTGTTTTTGTGTGCGGCAACGTCAACGTCTGCCTCATTAATGGTGACAAAACAATGTGTAAATTTCAATGCAAGGTGTCTCGGTTTCCCTGAGGCTGAATGAATGAAGCACGAGGCGTATATTTTATTATTTCAGAGCAATGTCTGGATTGTCAAAATAAGGTTTTGTGTGTATCTTACAAAGGTTTCGGGTCGATGGTAAACATTAAAAACAAGAGTGAAGAGAAGTGCGCCTACGATTGACCCTTGTGGAACATCAGTAACCAGCATATCCTAAAAGAAAATCAAAGAACTCATTATTTACCAGAACATTTACCAGTTTTTGCTAAACCCAACTCTGCATTGTGTCGTTATCATTTATTTTAATAGGAATAACGGCATCAAAAAGGTTGAAAGTTGTTGCGGTTACAAAGTGGAAATCATTTTCCAAATTTGAGTTCATTGCATAGGAAACCAACATTGCATTCCTAGTTGAGTAGAAAATAAATTGCACGGATGTGTACGGATCGCACGTACTTGCTCTTATGTGCGGTCACAGCTTCGAATAAAATTTGATAAATATAAGAACTTCAAAGTTTTTATTCGATTTTTGTAACTTTTGGTTGTTCGAAAAAAGTACGTAAAAGAGTTTTCAGCGGAAAAAGTAAACGCAATTTCATTTCTATAAAAAAAATGTAAAACAGTGTGATTTTTTTTTCAAAATCGTAGGAACGGTTTTTAAATAAAACTGTTTTTTTTATTTAACAACTTTTGTTAAAAATTAAAAAAATATAATTAAAGAATGCAAACTTTAGCACCTTCATTTAAAAACATAAATTCACTTACGCGTGTTCAAAATATCGATTTAAAAAACAAAATAAAAAAAATATTAAAATTACAAAAAAAAAGTTCGAAAATATTTTAAATTGATATTTTTTGTATGTTTTTGGTTGTAATTGGTTAACCAGTTAACGAAAAAGAATTAAAAAAATGGCACGACTGGGTCGCATGTACTTGCTCTTTAAGAAAAAGTATTTCAAAAATTGTAGGACCGGTTTTGATAAGATCCAGTTTTTTTAATTTTTTTTTCTTTGAAAAAATTTTTTTGTTTGTAATTTTTATGAAGTTTTCTAAAATTAATTACATCTGATTTTAGAATTTAAAATATTTTTTTTTCATAAGTTTTAAAAATATTGAATTTTCAAAAAAAAAAATTAAAAATTTATTAAAAATAGAAAAAATTAATTATTTAAAATTTTTGTATGTAGAATTAATTTGGATACATAGATCTATTTAAATATAAAATTTTATTGAAATCCATTGAGCCATTACCGAGACAGTCGAAAATTTAAAAAACCGTTTCGTATGAAAAGTACCGTTAATAGACTTTTCCGGTAAATTTGGTTCTAATTAGCTGATAGCTACTACCAACAAAAAAATCTCAAAAATTTTCATCAAAATCGTTGGAGCCGTTTTCGATAAAAATAAGCTTTTTCTTAATCGTTATATGGCTGGTACCGTTATATTTATAGAGATACACACATACCAAATTTGAACGCAATCCCTTATGTCATGTTTGAGTGTTATCTCAATTTTTTGATATTCACGAATCCTAAACTTGCCTTATAGTCCCTATAATCGCAAGTAAAAACGGTCCTATGGAAGGTACCGTTTTTAGCCCACCATTTATTTTTTTTTCACCAAAATATAACGCTTATCTTTTCATAAAAATTCTTGAAACCGTTTTCGAAAAAAATAATCTTTTACATAACGGTTATAAGAAAGGTGCCGTTAATATTTGAGCTAAACAAAAAATTGTAGAATGTCAAAGCAACCTTATGTTTTAAGTTTGAGGACAATTGGTCCAACCGTTCAGGCTGTAGTTCAAAATTCTTACGTACAGACAGACAGTCAGACAGAATTTTGCAAGTAACTCAAATATGTTTTTATAGCATCGTAATGTCATGTTTGATTGTTATCTCAAAATGTTTATTCTGCACGAATGCATAACTTGCATTTTAGTATTTATAGTCGCAGGTAAAAAGTTAAGATTATAAAAACCAACTGAGAGGTTTGCGCATCAAGTAGAACATACAAATTAATAAAATTTAGATGGCTTACAAGGAAACATCTAATAAGGTGAAACGTTTATTCAAAACTATATCTTATAAGCACAGCTTCGCTCGCATTACATATGGGCCACAGGAAATGAACGAACAAATTAGTGTTATTCTTGGTACACGCCTATAAGCTTCCCAGCAGAGTTGTGAGCATGCATACCTTCGCACTAGTGCAATATAAGGTATGCATATGTAAGTTCCACTATTCGAAACGAAAAGAAGTAAAAAATAAATAAGAAAGAGGAGAGCCTCGAGCTCATTCTTGATCGAGCCACGAAGTTCACTCGTCGTTTTATTTGCAAATTTCAAAAACAATTATCATTTGAAAAAATAAAACTCGGACTTTAAAAAATCTAATTCGGTCGCTTAAATACAGTACAGCTTTCCTTCTCGCGATTTCTATTTGTTAGGATAAATTATTCTACTCTATTGCATTTTCTGTTGTTATAGCTAGTAGGATGTTCCTAAGCTTCAAAATTCACAAAGAGACATGTATATCTCCTACTGATCAATCAACTGTTAGACAGATTGAACATATTGCGATCGACGCAAGGAACTACTGCAATATCAGGGCTGTCTAAACTTTCTGAGGGATAAACTATGATTCGGACCACTTAATATTTGCAGCCAAAATACGGCAAAAATGGAAGTTTTACGTCAGACGGCTTCAATCGCAAGAAATTGCCAAGTCATTTTCAGGTCCAATCTTTAATATCCCCTAAAGAAGTTCTTTACCAACAGAGTATTGAGAACCAGTGGCTAAATGACAAAATAATCTCAGTGAGTCCACCCAAAATTACTAAAGCAAGTTGGTGTGTTGATCCATATTGCTTTTTATTTTCAATAGCATTACGCATATGCTTCTAACTTTTTTTTTATAGTAATTTAGGAAATGGCTTTCAATATATTGAATCTTAAGGCCTTATTGCCTAAACTAGTATCTCAGTCAGCTGCTAAAACCTTTTTAATCGTTTAATGTAAATTAAAATTTAATTTTAAGTATAAAAGTGAAATTTTTTTATTAACGTGGGTTTTGAAACTCAAATCTTTCTCGTTCTAAAACAAAACGTAACATAATTAGAGGCAAATTACTTGATACCTTATACCTCAAGTTACCTTTAACGACACGCCCGCAATTCGGTCACTTACAAATAATTAAAAAAAAAGTAGGCTTTGCTTTTGTCGACAAACGAGAAGCCTAAAAAAGTTAGTGAAAAAAAATGTCTGTCTCTCAGTCTGGCTGTGTGTATATAACAATCAACAGTCTAAACGGTTTAAGTCATTGCCTTCAAATTTGTTATTTGTGGTTCTTTTCGCATTCGGATGAAATTTTTTTAAATATTGGCTATGACTACTAACTTTACCGGAAAAGTCTATTAACTGTACCTTTCATATAACGGTTTTCTTAATTTTCGACTTTCTCCGTCATTGGATTTGTTAAGAGATCAAAGAGATAGCCAAATTAATTCTTTATACCAAAATTTTGAATAACTTTTTTCCTCTATTTATTTTTAATTTTGGATTTTTTTTTCTGAAAATTCAATATTTTCAAAACTTATTAATAAATTTTATTTTAAGTTTTACGGTAAGATGTACATTAACTCTACCACCATTTCAAAAAAAAAATTTAAAAACTAAAAACAAAACAGGTTTGTATCAAAATCGGTCCTACAATGTTCGAAACATCTACTTTTATCATAAATTCGTTATTATATTACGCGTGTGAAAGCGT
Source organism: Platycheirus rosarum (assembly GCA_963971375.1). NCBI lineage: Eukaryota > Metazoa > Arthropoda > Insecta > Diptera > Syrphidae > Platycheirus > Platycheirus rosarum. Next base: position 92,752,879 of record OZ020509.1, read on the forward strand.
ACTCCATTGAAAACAAACTGCCAATTGTTCTGATTTTGACTCTTTTTTATATGTTCAGGCCGTGTTATTTTTTTACGTACATTTTACTTACATATTTCTTTCAAAGATCTAGTCTTCCACATAAGAGCAAGTACGTGCGACCCATAAGGCCTTTATAGATAAACCTGACACAAGTTGTTTTCATTGACTTGTCGAGCTTTTTAAATGTACAGTAAAAACAACTTTGAAAGGCCTTTTACAGGCCATTTTAAACTTTTATCTACAAGCTTTCAATATTTATTGTATAGAACTTGCCGAACCCACTTTTAATGGCCCTATAGCAGCTATTTTTACTTGCGATTATAGGTACTATAATGCAAATTATGCATTCGTGCAGATTAAAAATCTTGAGATAACAATCAAAAATGACATTACGATGAGAAATAAATAAATAAATTTATTGGCGCGACAGCTCCTTAAGGAGCCAAGGCCTCTTAACCATTCCTGTGTGTTGTTAATCTGCAAGAATGGAAGGGACCTATTAGTTTACCGCCGAGTCCGAACGGCTAGATGTGATGCACTTTTTCGAGACAAATTTTACTCTTGGGGGTTTTGTCAGTTCCTCGCAAGAGGCAGTACCCCAGAAAAAAGGTGGCTATGAGCTGGATTTGAATCCAGCCTCATTCGCTTAGCAGTCCGACACACTAACCACTAAGCCACGGGGCACTACATTACGATGATAGAGAAACATATTTGAGTTACTGGCAACATTCTGTCTGTCTGTCTGTCTGTACGGATGTATTTTGGACTGCAGCCTAAACGGTTGGGCCAATTGTCTTCAAATTTTGAACTTAAGGTTATTTTGACATTCTACATTTTCAATTTTTGTTTAGCTCAAAAATTTACGGTAATATAACCGTAATGTAAAAGCTTATTTTTCTCGAAAACGGCTCCAAGAATTTTTATAAAAAAAATTCAGTGTACTACTGTAGGTATGCATTATATTTTGGTGAAAAACAAATTTTATATGGTGGGCTAAAAACGGTACCTTCCATAGGACCGGTTTTTTTTTTCTTCGACTTTTTCGAAAACTGGTGATCCGATTACAATAAAAATTGATATTCGAGAAGATGTAAGTAGCCTGAGTAATTTTGCATTAATATTTTTTCGAACACCTTTTTTTTTGTATTTTTAATATTTTTTTATTTATTTTTTCTTGAAAAATCAATATTTTGAAAACGGGTAAGTAAATTTTTTTTTAATTTTGTTTTCTAAATGTACGTTATTTCTGTGCTTAAGTTCGTATTCTTGAATTATTTTTTTTTATTTTTTAAAAGAAGTTGTTAAAAAACCGTTTTATTTAAAAACGGCTTTAACGATTTTGAAAAAAAAAATCACACTTTTTCACATTTGCTAAAGAAATAAAATGGCGTTTAAATTTTTATGCTGAAAACTATTTTACGTACTTTTTTCAAACAATCAAAAGTCAGAAAAATCGAATATAATCTTTGAAGTTCCCTCAATATTTTTTTCAAATTTTATTCCAAGCTGTGACCGCACATAAGAGCAAGTTCGTGCGATCCAGCCGTGCAATTTATTTTTTATTGTCAAAGTTTGAAATGTGTGGCTTGTGAAATTATGCCTAGTAAAAGCCCTATACAAACTCGAAAAATTGGACCTTACACAAGCTATATTGATTAGACAAGTAAAGAAAACTTTTCAAAAGTCAAAAAGAAACTGTCAAAGCTATAGAGCTCGAATAGATGCTTAAGGGCACAACGTGCTTTTTTTCAAAGCTGGCAAGTGCTGGCAAATGTATCAGTTTTTTCAACATCTCAACATCTCATTCAAGATCTATTTTGTAGTAGAATGTGGGCGCTTAAAGCCATTCGTCAACAACCTGATTGATTAATATCAGCGCGGCCTTAGGCCAACAAATTTATTTATTTAAAGAAAAGATCTATGTAAGATGTATGTAGGCCCAGTTTTGGCATCTGTGTCAAACTCGTCCGTTTGTACAGAATGACAATGTAAGTCTTGTTGTATGGTGAAGAGCCATGAACATTGGATTAAGAAGAGTAAATTCTTATATTTTAACCAAATTCTTAAGTGCATTTGACAAAATTGTTATTTAATGGAACACCCTGTACTTCTTTGACGAACGTAGTTGGTGAGATAAGTAATCCGTAGGCATTTTCAATACATGGCTATGAAAGGGGTGTGCTGGCACGACACCCAAAAGATTTAATTAGTTTCCAAGGTTGACATGGCTTTATTTTTAGTCAGTCTTTTAATAATAAATGAAATGGGAAGTAAGCTTGCCCAATAATAATTTAGTATCGAACAATTCGGTGGTAAATGTCAGTAATGTACTTTTAAGGTAAAAATTACTTTTTTATTACCGATTTTTCATCTGAGGTTATAAATTTACTTTTTTTTAATATATTTGCGACCGCAAATGACGATGAGTTATAAATTGGCGGTATGCATCATTTACTTACACAGTTCAAAGTATTTACTTGAAAATTTAAATAAGTTTAAATAAGCTGTAAATTCCTTGCAGCCTACAAGCTACAAACTGTTGAATGAATATCATGATATTGCTTAAAGGAATAAATGACAACAACACAGGTTTGAAAAACTGCCAAATTCGACTGTTTCTTTTTCCATTTTCAAACAATAAAACCCAAAAAAAAAAATTGATACTAATACCGGCAGAAAAACGAAAATAAAGACCATCTGCTTGTATCCATAAGATAAAGTTTGCCATTTGCATGCCAAAAATATAATTCCCCCTTCAATACTTCATACGTATATAACATGTAGGCATTAGGCAAAGTTTATACAGATACAGGGAAGGTTCATCAAAAGGTTACTTTGTCGATAAGAATAGATACAGAAAGGTTGTAAGTGTATAAGTGGATCTAATGATAAATTGAAAACCAAAATTGGGTCATTACTTTGTTTTATGGTGCGCAAGGAAGCAGGAACGCAAAGTTCAACATAAAATAAAAATGTGACATTTTTTTATGTCACTGGGAATGATGGAATAAATTTAATCGGCAGTTATTGAAATTGAAAAAATTTTATATGTAAATTGAAAAAATCAATTTATGTAAGCTTAAGGTCTGTTTAAAATAAATAAATACAAACAAAGTTATAAGAATTTCGATGATTTTTGAACCATTAAAAAACGGGTGTATTTTATATTTTTTTTCTTTTTAATTAAAAATAAAACTTTTGAATTTTTAGGTTTAAATGAACAGAATTTAAAAAAAGTGCTTTTCGGTAGCTATTTCGATTAAATCAAATGATGCCATTCTTGTGTATAAAGTATGAACAACACTGGGCCAAAGACTCTTACTTGTGGAACACCAGCCCTGCAGTAAAACTAAATTATCAGCAATACTTGAAAGGTGGTACGGCTTTGTCGTCCGAATTGTTGACAACTTTTTGACAAATTATCACATTACCGACACAAACCTTAATTGAAGCCAAGTTGGACAACAAGTTGTATAATGTGAACCACCCTAATCAGAAACTAAAGGAACAAATAAAATATGAAAGTAGTTTCTTTGCAATAATAAGTAAAGATAATTATTTCATTTAATTTATCAAACACACCTGCTGTCTGCCGTTTAAAAAGATAATAATTATTTAGAGCAATTTATTAGTAGATGATAGTAGTAAATTGCTGCTATAAAACCCCATTAAACCATTAGTTTGTTCAGTTTGCTGATAGCAATCTGTAAGCAATTTTTACCTTGATGTGTGCATATTTAGTTTTATTAATTATTTTATAATTACTGTATTTAATTTTTGTCATTATATATATTTCTAATCTTTTATATATTAATCTTTTTTCAGAATAAATAAAGCACAATGGCCTTAATAATGAAATATATTGACAGCATGCAAAGATACATGGATTCACATGGCGGTAAGTTATTGTTTTATTAAAAAGTTATAATTAATTATTTATTGCTGCTTAAGAGACATAAAGTTGGCTTGGTTGCAGATGATTTTGTAATATGAAAATTGTTTAGGGTGCAATGTCAATGATAAAATTAAAATCTATTTACAGTTCATAGAATGACACTCAAATTAAACATTTATAATTTTAATATAAAATATGATAAATCAAAGTGTCCTTAAGATGTAAAACCTACTTCTCAATATGTCTTATAGGCAAACTATAGTTACTAGCTTTTTTAATAAAAGGAATGGAATCTTGCTATAATTTGGTTCCATCCTAAGGAAAAAAAAACAATGGAAAGAGTCTTAAAGACCAAGCTTCATTTTCAGCTCAGCTTAGCTAAATCCAACGACTGGATCAAAGAAATGCAACGACATCTGCATTTAGTTGACCTCAGACATGGATTAATCCAAAAGCCGGAAAGCCTTCTGACGATTTCTGAGAACTGAGAACTGCCAAACATAATTTGGATGACATGACATTAGAAGAAGCCTAAAATAGTTATCGACAAAAAATGTCTGTCTAGCCAAATCAATCTACATACAATCATTTTGAATAATTATTTTTTTTCTATTTAAAATAATTTTTTTTTTTAAATTCAATATTTTTACAACTAATCAAAAAAAATTAAAATTTTAAAATCAAAAAAACTGCATACCAAAATCTGATTTTTTTTTTTTTTTTTTTAACTAAAAATAAATTACATTACATATTGATGCCATTATGTGTGGTGGAATGAAAACGAAGTGTCCAATTTTCCATGACCCTAGCGCATAAATCAGGATGAATTTGACCGATAGCATTATGTTGGCTTTGACCACCGCTGTGGTTTGTGGCCTATTCGCATGAACCTGCGATTTAAGAAAACCCCAAAAGAAAAAGTCTAATGGGGTCAAATCACACGATCTCGGTGGCCAGTTCACATCACCTCCACGTGAGATGACCATGCCCTCAAATGGCTCGTGCAGAATGTCCATTATGACATGAGCTCTGCGGAAAGTGGTGCCGTCCTGTTGAAACCAGATGTCATGCGGAACGTTGCCCGAATAGAACACCCAATTTATCATTTGCATGTGTTGTTGAACGCTATATCCGTCAATGGTAATTTGGCAAAACAGACTGAAAAAATGACAGCCAATTTGACAAATATAGCTTCAAGAAGATGGCCGCTACCAACTCTCAGAGTTTGGAAATTTCTATTGGAAGACCCTTTATCTGCAGGTGCAGGTTGTGTGCTGCCTGCTCAATCTGGATAGAAGAATCTTATAAAGCTTGTTGATTTCCATCGATAATGCCAATATCGTCTGCGTAATCCAGCATCTGGCTCGGCATATGCCTCTTGCAAAAAGCTGGAATTTTGATATAAAAAACAGAGACTTCATTTTTACTTGCGATTATAGGGACTATAAGACAAGTTTAAAATTCGTGAATATAAAAAAATTGAGATAAAAATCAAACATGACATTACATTTGCCCAAAAAGTCATAGGCAAAAAATGTCCGTCTGTCTGTCTGTCTGTCTGTCTGTCCCGGTGTACATCGATCTGCAGCCTAAACGGGTTAAGCGATTGCGTTCAAATTTGGTATGTGTATCTCTTGGCATTACTCAGAGAGGCAGTTGAAATTTTATTTTTAGGGCTAAAAACAATGTTTCCGATCAAGGAAAAGCTTATTTTTCTCGAAAACGGCTCCAACGATGAACATTTTTGAGATTTTTTTGTTGGTAGTAGCTATCAGCTAATTAAAACCAAATTTACCGGAAAAGTCTATTAACGGTACCTTTCATGTAACGGTTTTTTTAATCTCGACTTTCTCGGTAACGGCTTAAGGGATTTCAATAAAATTTTATATTTGAAAAGATCTAAGTATCCAAATTAATTATACATACTAAAATTTTGAATAATTATTTTTTTCTAGTTTTAATTAAAAAAAATCAATATTTTTAAAACTTATCAAAAAACAATATTGAAAATTTTAAAATCAGGTGTAAATTAATAAATTCTAAGAAACTGCATAAAATTACAAAAAATTTTTTTTTTCAAAAATAAAAAAAATAAAAACAGGATTTTATCAAGCTGGCATATTTCATTTTTACTAAAAAACGTTAAGCATTGTGGTTTTGATACTCTTTATAAGTTTTAAATGTGTTATTTTCAACGTAAATGTCAATTGTTTGTGTCAAAGATGTAATTGGGCACATAATATCAAGTACGTTTAATCCAGTCTTGCCCGTTTTTATTTATGTGTACCTATAGATTAGCTTTTTCCATTTCTTAAAACAAAGAAAAATTATTCAAAAATATAGTTTGTAAATTTTTACAAAAATTCCAGACGACTTATTTGGCGACATAAATAATTAAAAAAAAATATTTTCTAACGATGATGATGACTTGGTATGGTATCTATCTGCACCTAGAGTTCAACTACTGCTTTTATCGTTAGTGAATGTTGTATTTGTAGTTAGTGTAAAATCCTACTGTATCTTCATCAGTCTCGAATAATGGTGACCATCTATTGAAACGAAGTCACATTGGTTGCGATTAAGGCCCAATGCACACCGATTACCGATACGAGTTGGCAACTAATTTTCTTTGAGTCATAACCTGTGTAATCAAATAGGAAGACGCACACGATGCTACTGGTTGAAAACTCGTTGGCGATTCAAAAAAAATTCTGTAACCAGTCGTCTATTGATTTTCATGTCGGGTTGCCTAGTGATTTCAGTTTCTAGTTTGTCGAAGATAAGCGTACAACAGACCAACCTGTTGCTGGTACGGGAGGTGGAAAAACATCTATTTTATATAATTATTGCCTTCCCGGCTATTCAAATAAAAATTAATTAGACGTGGATAGAAATAGAAAATGTCGTAAAATTGACGGGTATGTTTTTTATTTTGACTTGAATGTGGATGTGATTAGTTCCAATCTACTGTGTCATATATTTCCACTGCTAGTGCAGAAAAGCTTGTGGGGTTAGAAAATAGTTGGCTTGATAGCCTCTGAGATCACCTGTTCGAGAGTTTTTGTTTATGGTTAGGGACTACGGGAGGAGAGCCTTGATTGGTGATGAGTTTTCTCGTTTGCGGAGTCAAGTCAGCGCTGAGTTCTTAACTGGTCTGTAACTCGAGGTACCAACCGGTTTAGTTTCTATCCAGTTACTCCGTGTGCATTGGGCCTACTCCATCAGCCTGACCAATTTCTTTGATGCTGCCATTACTATGACTCGTAGTCCACTGCCATTAGCATTCTCATGTAAGCTATCGGAACACATGTACTGCCTGATTACCTCATTTTTCATTTCATCCATCAATGAGCTCACTAGACAGTTCTTCTGACCGTTTATTTCTTAAAGTTGCCTTCTGAATTCTGATAGAATTATAGACCCAAAGGAATATGAAAAAGAAAATTATAAAAATATTTTAATTAAATTTTAAAATCATTCTAAAATAAAAATATACTTTTGAAATAAAAAATGTCAACTAAGAAGAAGATTTTACATAAATAATAGACTAGTTTAAATATCGATTCAAGAATACCTTTTTTCGATCTTGTTTCGTCAAGATTATCTAGTCAACTTATGAGTCCAACTGCAAGGCAGTCGTTTTGGGACTTAAATACAAACACAAATATTGTTCTAAAGAGGTATTCTTCAACGTTTGCAAAACCATGGCATAAGCTTTTCCGTCTGTCCCATTCATCTGGGCGAGTGGATGAAAAACAGCATTTGTCCAGCCTGTCCTTAAAGAAGGCGAATCCTCTTCTCCCTCAAACTATCGACCAATTGCACTTACGTCCCTTCTTTCAAAGGTCATGGAAACGCTGATTAACTTTCAGCTTAAGAAATATCTTGAGGACCGAAAGTTTCTTAAAGACTGGCAATACAGCTTTTGCAGCAATAGATCCATTGGTGATTTGATGGCTTATCTCACCGAAAAGTAAGATAAAATTTCCTCACCGTTTTTGATAGAGTTTGGCATCAAGCCCTTTTATCGAAAATGCGTACATTTGGACTCGATGAATCTCTTCTTCGTTGTATTGGACGGATCAAGTCTGATTCTCACAAAATAAATGCTGGTGTGCCCCAGAGCTCTGTTTTATCTCCAACTCTATTCCTCATTTTTATCCATGACTTATTATCTGAAACTACTAATCCAATAAATAGTTTTGCTGACGACAGCACTCTTAGCTTTTCATATTCGTTTCCAGACTCTCATCCATGTGCTTCGGATGTAGAACTGCAACGGCAGCGTATGATTAGTTCATTAAATTCTGATCTTGACAGCATTGTACAATGGGGAATAAGAAATCAAAATTTAATGCTTCAAAAACTCAATGTTGTCTTTTGTCGTTAAAGCGAAACATACCCTCAATGCCACTATCGATGAGTGGCACTTGTATCGCAGAAACAGAACACCTATCAGTTCTCGGTATGTGCATTACAGACCACTTTCTGTACCACATATTCGACGTCGCTAAAAATGCTGCCAGTTGTCTAGGTTTCCTTCGAAGATGCAAGACATTTTTCACCCCTTCTGTCTACAAAACGTTCTATAAAGCGTATATTCGTCCAAAAATTGAGTATAATTCCCATATTTGGGCAGGTGCTCCAACTACACACTTGAGTTTCTTAGACAGAATACAAAAAAGAGCTTTGAAAATGATAGGCGACCCAGCAATTACAGAAACATTAACATCTCTTGAACACCGTCGTAATGTTTCGTGCCTTTCGTTATTTTACCGTTATTTTTACAATCAGTGCTCTAGCAAAATAGCCAGCTGCATTCCTCCTCTGAAACAATTCAACCTTAATACTCGCGTGGCTAGGAATGCCCATAAATTTAGCCTTAAGCCCAATTTCGGACGTACAGTCAAATACAGAGATTCTTTCTTTAGCCGTACCAAGCGAATGTGGAATACCTTGCCAGACTCTGATTTTCCCTTGCCGTTTAATGTTCGGCACATTTATACCCCTCACTATTTTCTTAACGCCCAAGCTGTGCTTAATCAACATTGTAAGGGTAGCCAAAGTCCCTTTTGCGCGGGCCAATTAAGAAAAAAATCACATATAAACATATGGTAAAACTTCATATTTTCTTGTGGCAATTTAAATGTTAATACTGACACAATTAAAATTATCAAACGCCATTTTTAAAATAGATCTAAGAAAATACTTTAAACTTGAACTCCATTGCACTTCCTGCTTATCTGGAAGCAATTAAAATCGTTGAGCAAATAATATACCTTCTCATCAAAATATTAAGATAGCACCTTAGTAATTTGATTTTTCGGAAATACTTATTAAAAATGAAGAATTGATAAATGACCAGTGATAAATTCCTGCTGAGCAAATTAATGACATCCACACGTTTAACCAAATATTAATCAACTTAAAGGATCTTTTGTGTTTATCTGGTCATCATCGTTTGGTTACAGTTCAATTCGCTCTTTCCGATTCTTTGTCCAAGCATACACTTCAGATAAAGATGTGATTGTCAATCACAATGCAAATAATTATACGATAAGTGGTGTCATTGAACTGGAACTGAACACTCAAAAAATACACCGAAAATTTATTTAAAATCCTCAACTCTTCAAGTTTGAGGAAGAATCTTGTTTGCTAAGGTTATTCAAAAACTTAACACCTGAGGTCGTTGGTACTGCTTAAAGGTTTTCTTATGTCTCATACACATGACTAAGATAATAATCAGAATCTCAAAACCTTGGTAATTATATCTTTGTTGTAAAGGACTTTAATGAATCAATTTATCTCATCGAAAACGTAGTAGATTCTTCAAATGTTTTCATTAATATGCTTCATTTAACCACAGTACTAAAACAATTCTAAGATTCCATTCATCATCTGTCTGAGTCTAGCATACTTAATGGAAAAAAACCAGGTAAAAGTAAATTATTATTGAGAAACATTAGAATGGGTTTTTTTCAGGCTGTGAGTACGTGCCTTTAAGGTGCGATAATTTAATCGCAATACATTCTAATTATGTCAAAAGGGGTGAGTTCAAACTCCACTTCCTCCGGTATGGGAATTGAACAATGATCCGCAGCTGCACGCGCCCCTTTTCAAGTTCAGTGTTATGAATTCTGTAACGCTTGGCTAACTTTGATTTATATGATGGCTTTAGGCTTAGTGAGGCTTCTATGTAATCGGAATTTTTCGTATTGCAAGACAATTAGATCACGATAGTGATTGTATAATTTGAAAATTGTTAGTAATAAGATTGTGGGGGAAATATTTATTTACACTATTGTAAATTTTCTATGAGTTATTAGATTTCTTTGAGTTAACTCTTAGGAAATAAAAAATATTTAGATGGTTTAGATTTTCAGGAATGAGGCAACATGAGATATTAAGGTGGCTTCGCTGGCGATAAATGTGCGTCACCGGAAATGCAACAGAAAATTAATGTCATTTTACAGGCGTTCAAGCTAAGTAAAGTGCCTTGCACACCTTCAGTGTAGAGCCGATCTATTCATGAAACTAGGAGCTGAATTTAGTTTGAGAATATGCGTCGTCTTTATGTTGGACAAAATTCAGCTCCTTGTGAGTGAATTGCTGCGCTTAGGTAAAAAGCTATTTGATTGGCAATTAGCAATGTTTAGTTCTAAAGTTTTTGTCGAGATCTTGTTTAAAGTGGGAAGAGTAATCAATGGAAGAAATGGTTTTATAACTTACACATCTGTAAACATTGAGATTCATTGAGATACAAGAATTTTTAATGACTTTTTTATTGTTGATTGATGAAGAATAAAGAACAGAGTACCTAAGTGGCTGCCTTATGGGATACCATACATAGTTAGGAAAGGGTTCGGTAAGGCAGATCTGAATTGAAGAATGAAAGTTCGGTTTTCCAGATAAGAAGTCCATCTCAATGTATTTAGAAGATACTTCACCTCATAGACTGTGACGTGATTTTCATTTATGTCCGGTTTTTCCCATAAGTAGGTAGGTGCCAATGGGTTCAAATCAAATTGCAATACAATTTATTCGGTTTGAGTTTTAATATCGATAAATTCACTATTGTTTTATGACTGTGCGCCAGTTTTTACTTCAGTCTAAAATCTCTTTTGGTCGACAACTTCTCAGTAAATCCTTTATATACTAATTCGTAACCTGTTGTTCTCTTTCCTGTTAGCTCCATTTCTGCTTCCTATCCTTATCCCATCTCTCATGTTATATATATACGTACTATTCTAATTCCTTTTAAGCCTTTATTTCCCAAATCCACTATACTATTCCAACACCTATTACCTTATTTCAAATGTCAAAATTAGGTGAAAAAAATGGTAACAAACTTTGATGATTAATACAAAAGCACATATCTCCGTTTAGTAAAACAATAACTTTCGGTTAAATATTGGAATAAGAACTGAAATTAATACATTTTAAAGCGTCACCTTTGTATATGAAACCTATAGTACTAACATCAGTGTTCGAAAACTAGCGCCATCTAGTGCGTCTACATCTTCCTAAAGCTTTTCTCTGAGTGAAGACCGCAACGTAGACTTTTAGTCGGGGAAATGTACTCAACACATATGCAATGTTAGAAAAAGACAGAACGACAAAGATATATATAAAGTAATAGCAGTCAGAAGGGAAGAAACCATGAACACTTGTTCATGTTATTTCATTACCATTTTCTTTAGAATAAGCGATAATGAGAGATTGAAAGATAGAAATTTAGACAGGTATGTGAGGAGTTTTCATTTCTGCCTTGGAAATACACTGTTTTTAGTAGGGTTTTTATAGATACGGCAACAGGATGAAATTTACCTTTTTAACGATTTTTGTTTAAATTTGATATTTGGTTTGGTTTTTTTGTGTACAATTTTGAAAGGTTACCATGTTTGATTATTATATCAATTTTTTTAAGTCTGCAAAAAAATTATTTAGTTGAGGTACCTACCTAGTTACTTATTTTACAAATAAAACACATTGTTTGCAGATATTTGTACCTATGTTATTGCTTTAGAGTATCTTCACCTATCACGTCAAATATCTAGTACTAAATCTGCTACTTAATTTACTACTAACTACTAAATCTACTACTGAATCTACTACTAAGTATTAAATCCAGTACTAAATATAGTACAAAAACTACGATAGTACTAAATTCTAGTACTAAGTACTAAAAATCTCGTACCAAAATACTATTGTAACAACAACATAGTACCAACTGGCACCAGTTTTATATTTAACTAAACTTCGAGATTGGACAATATTTATATTAAAACTTTAAATAGTCGAATCCGAATATGACAACATTGGTAGTTGATTTTGGTATAAAAAATACAGAAAATACATAAATAACAAAATTTCTTGAAAAATGCAGAATGCAAAAAATAATTGAAGACGCACAATCTTTTTTGAACCTTTCACTCGTACTTATTATTCATTATTTCTGCCTATTCTTGTACTCGTTCTAACTAAAGGCTTTTTTCAAACAAACCATACAACCTACTCTGTCATCATTATATTTCTTTCTACTCTCCAAAACCCATACAAATGTATATCGTGTTGACAGAAAAAGCTATTGCAGCGACGTTGCGGCTCTACCTCGCTTAACTAGAAGCTGCCTCATGATACTACTATAGGTTCTATATACAAGGGCGCCACCGAAAACTAAAATCAAAACACATTCTTGGCCTGAACCAATTCACTTGGCCATTCAACTGCGCACTTCGCTTTAAATTTCTCTGCTCATTTCGTGAATTTTTAAAGATACACATTGTTACCAACATTGGCATCACTAATTATATTTAAAAGGGAAGCCTTTCTTCCGCATTATTTTTGTATAATTCGCCATCTTCAACGGTTTGCCAACACACATTACACACAACGATGGACTTTTCCTTACATGAGGTATGATCATAACTTATATCATTTTTTATTGGACGCTACCGGGTCCGGAAGGGTCCGAAAGAAATCTGAAACCGTTCTATTGGCACGAAAGAACTTTTCTGGGCGCTTCTGAGAAGAGAATTTTGCTTCTCGATTTGAAACAAGAATCCACTCAAGAAGCACAAACACATACAAACCAAATGTCAAACGAAACATCAGCTTGAAAAGAAAAACAGTTTACCTATATTTTCATTTTGTGTTTTAGTTTGTTTTGTTGGTGAAATATCAATTTTTGAAGCTTATTAAAAAAAATGATATTCTGTGGTTAAAGTTAATATTTAAAAAGGCTCATTAAAAAATACTGATCCAAAAATACTAATGTTAAATCATACCTAAGACTGCGGAAATGTAATCAGTATATTGACATACTAACTTTCCAAATAAAGTAATTTAGGCAAACTTCCTATTTCAAATAGGAAATCGGATCAAAAAGCGTTCTTTAGGATTACTTACATATAGGGGGTTCTAGGGAAAAAATCGATACATGTACATTGTACATATATACTTGCCTTTTTCTTCTGAATGAAACAACACTTAATATTCCAAGAGCATCAGACAGCTTTTCAATTGAAAATATATTTTTTCCCGCAGTAAAAAAGTTAGTTAAACATCCGAAGTTACCTTATATGGATTCTATTGATCTGAATAAGTTTTTTTTTTGTTGTTTGAAAACGTAAATAACGGGAAATAAACCTTATTGGCAGAAGTTAGTTATATAACAATTACCTACTTCCTGTTTATTTGCAAAAATGGATGATCCTTATATACTTATGGGCTCGACACGGTCCAAGGAAACTAAGCTGATCAAGGAAATATAGCATTTTAAACTATTCTGCTATTTTGGATATTTAAGGTCAACAATTTATTTAAACAAATACACAATTGCAGGCTCATCAACTATTAAATTTATCAATAGGAATTTTTATGAAATGATTATATTTTATTTGATAGGTTTTCGAGATAAAAGGTGGGGCAGTGTTATCATTTAAATCAATCTTTGTTTTCCAAACTAAATCTACAATTTTATAAAATTGAATTAGTTTACCTACATGTTGTTTTGCACATCACGCGAGAACTGAAAACGAATTTGAACGAATCTATTTTTAATTAAAAGAATTTTAACCCGAAAAACATATAGCATACAATTTAAAAAAAAAAATACTTGGTTGTATGTAAAATCAGTTTACGGCGATAATTTTACGTGATAACGTCATATAAAAACATTGATGGCAGCAACAACAATATACAGCTCGTTAACTCACACCCACAAACCCTCTCGTTAAATCCACACACACACATCCCAATATCTGCATTTACTTTCTACTGTACAAAACTCCGCTTATTTTGTATTTCTTTTTCTCTTCTTGTACTTTTTGAGTTTGAGTGAAATTATTTTGGGAATTTGCGCCTGTTCTTTTTCACGTTCGCCTGGTGCTCAGAATACGTTTGCGATCGATTTTGGTTGAAAAAAATTACCCACAAACCCTTTCGTTAAATCCACACACACACACACCCATATATTACATATACTTTCTACTTTAACAGAACTTAGCCTATTTTGTATTTCTTTTTCTTTTCTTGTACTTTTTGAATTTGAGTGGAAATATTTTGGGAATCTGCGCTTGTTATTTTTCATGTTCGCCATGAACCACAGTATCGCAGCGTGCGTCACTTTTCTGATCAAAATTATCAGCATAAGTCTTATCAGCATTATCAGCAAATGTCTTATCAGCATTATAAGCATGAGTCTTATCAGCATGAGTCATGTTATTTCGAATGTGTAGCCTGTCATCGACGTTATCACGTGAAAAAAAAAACAAAATAAAAACTATGATAAATTAACCATAGAAAAATGTTGTTTACCACAACACATATGTATATTTTTTTTTACATCCACGTCATATATTGTGCTTATAATGCTACTCTACAGCAGATGGCGTATTGTAACTTTTCATTTTTAGCTTCTTTCAGAAATAATATTAAATCTTTTCAATTTTTTATATATTTCTCAAAAGCTTTTGATTTTTTATTAACTATTAACTAGCTACCTGCTTCCAATTTTGTAATTAAAGTTGTTTAAGGCTTGAGTTCCACTTAAGTGCGCGCCACCTAAGTCTCAGTCTACATCTACTACACCGTCCTTACAGGGTGAATTCGAAAGTTTTTCGGACAAGATTTTTATCCATCTTAGCCGGAAGAAGCACGATTGGCAAGAGTGCCAAGAGGTATCCTTCGTTTGATCTCAGGGCCCGTATTGTTCTCTGAGTTAATTAACGGATTTCAGGTAGACAAAGTCCTTAAATTTCAAAGTTATAACTGTCTATTATGATGGTATTAGCATCAAGATTCAAGTGTCATGTGCAGATGTTAATCGACACCTCCTATTTTTCTCCTCCCTATCTTCCTAATGCCCGCGCAGTGTGCTCTACATTAAAAGGGATACAAATAGTCCCTTGTGCACGCATTAATTATAAAAAAAAATTAGAAACTTTATTCTAACAACGACTTAAAAGAGAATGAATTCATTTAACAATTTTGGGATACTATATATATAGATATTTGCGCGGGATAAAAACTTTATTTCGCGCCAAAAATATTTGACATTTTTTATGTAAAAAGGTGTTCACATATTTTGACATAATCTTAACTTAGTTTTGCATAAGTGATAAAATAATGATCCAATTAAGGGTGCATCAGTTAAATTTCTTGCCAGTGAAGCGAACATGTGTTGAATTGGACTCGTTTTGTATAATGCGCCATGTTTTTATCAAGTTCATTTTTTCTGTAGCTTTTTTCGATGCTATTAATTCGGATGATATATGGCCATATCGTCAGCAAATTTTGCCATCATGACATCTTCTTTTTGATGTACATCTCGATTATTAAGTACGAACAACACAGGGCCAAGGATACTTCCTTGTGGAACCCCAGCAAATATTTTTTTTAATTGTGAATATTCCCTTTTTGTTTCTCTGCAAGCCATTACTGAATTTTAATACCAGTAAACCAGCATTGAACTACTTTCCAGTTTTCAGTTTTTGACCTACAGTAATACAAAATTCTGTATTCATTTAAAATATCAATAACAATAAGGAAGATAATACTTATACAACAAATCAGCATCTTAAGCTTTCTCGACAAAGCAATTAAACTGAATAAAATAAACTTATGGAAACTTTGACAGCTGATGTGTTCGACATGCGGTAGGTACGTGTCTAGACTATCTGATAGCAAAAAATGTCGGCTCATGTGTGAAAAATAGACAACTGATGCTTCTTCAAAAAAACGCGCCCATTTTCTACAAACTATCAAAACTCGAGAAAAAAACTTCCAATATTTCAAAGATAAAAGCGATACCAAGCCCAAATACTAATTAGAATAGTTGTACTAATAACAAGTTTGTCGAAATTAAATTCAATATTAAATACTATTGCCAGTCTTACTGCCATTCACCTTATTTCCAATTAACATTTATTCTCATCTCAAAAAGTGTAACTACTATTCATTTACTCAAATCCATTTTTTTGTTTTATTTTTAGATTCTAGGACAAAGGATTGGCCAATGATGTCATCACCATTTCCAACATTAGCCGCATGTCTAACATATGTTTACCTTGTCAAGGTATGTAAATAATTCAAATAACTTACGCTTACGCACATATAAAAAATTGTTTTTTTTTTAACAAATTTATAAATAGTTCTGCTTACTCTTTTTTCTTCACTTAAATAAACATTCAATCTAAAATAATAGGAAAAACAAATTCCCAGTTTACTACTGACTTGCGTGTCAAAGATATTATCATTTTCTAAATTCACATACAAATTGACAGCGTAAGTTTTAATGACTGTTTTTATGAATGAATTGGGGAACTGATTTTTAGAGCAAAAAGGTGAAACATTAGGAAACTATGTGTCCGTGTAATTAATAATTAAATATTCATTGTGATTGTTTACATTACTACCCCGGTTGTGATTCACTTGTGATACAATTGAATCATAATAATTGTAATACTTAGATGCGCCGTGCAATTTTTGTAGGCTTTTGTTTTTTAATCGTTTAAGATTTTGTCGGAGTTGTCGTTAACTATTTAACGTTTTTTTTATTCTTTTTTTGGAAAATCACCTATTAGTATTTAAATTAATTTTCACACTTGTGCAATCTTAAGGCTCCCACACACTAATCTGAATCGCGGTAACTATAGCTTTAGCGATTTGTTGCGGGCAATAAGCGGGCGAGATATGATACAATCCACGCAAAAGTTTCTGTGATATTAACAAAAAAACTCGTTTTGCACATTATTATTGTCTTTGCTATCCAAACCAAGGAATATGTATTGTAGGTAACTATTTATATTAAGTAATATTTAAGCCCTCATCAAACAAAACACGTTTCAAATGCGGATTTCACAGCCGCTTTGTTAAAACCTATTAACAAATTACATAGAGGGTGTATTTTATCATAATTCAATCTTAAGCTATAAAATAAAATAAATAATAATAAAAAGTAAAATAAAATAAAACAATGCAAAATTAAATTAAATTTAATAAAATTAAACAAAATAAAATACAATCAAATTAAATTAAATTAAATTAAATTAAGTTAAATTAAAATAAATTAAATTAAATAAAGTAAAATAGAATAAAATAAAATAAAATAAAATTAACTTAAATTAAATAGAATTAAATAAATTTAAATAAAATAAAACTAAATACAATTAAATTGAATTAAATTAAATTAAATTAAATTAAATTAAATTAAAAATTTAATTAAATTAAATTAAATTAAATTAAATTATATTAAGTTTAATTAAATTTAATTAAATTAAATTTAATTAAATTAAATTAAATTAAATTAAATTAGGTTAATTAAATTAAATTTAAAAAAACACAATAAAATAAAATAAAATAAAAAAATAAAAAAAATGCCAGAAAATCGTAAGGATGTTTTGTAGACCTCTATTGAGGACGTTTTCAACTTCATCTTGACAGCTGATGAAATTTTTGAAGTGCTCAGAATGGACTCTTTAATTTTCCTAGCTCGGACCTTAAGCTGAGAGTATTATTCCTCCATATAGTTCTCAACATACCAAAAGCTGCCTTTAGTTTACCGAAACGCCTGTTAATATAATAATAATAGGTAGAGATGATACTTCCGAAGTATTGAAAGATTACTTTACCGATTGTTCAGAAATATTTATTATAGAAGACAACTGGGTCTCAAAGACTTTTTTCTTTGTTTTTCCGATATTGATTTCCAAGCTGTTTAAAATAGATAAAGCTTGGTTACTACTTTCTGTGGTGAAAGTTCTCAATAGAACTATTAACTCACCGAAATTATTAAATCTTTTTACTAATTGTTGACAAATCCAATATAAAAAAAACACCAAAATTTCTTCTTTTCTTCCAGGTTTTAGGTCCCCGATTAATGGAAAATCGCAAGCCATTCCATCTGCAAAACACACTAATAGTTTATAATTTAGTACAAGTGATATTTAGTGCATGGCTGTTTTATGAGGTAAGTCACCACCATCTCCATCCCATCTCATTCCGATCCTCTTTTTTGGCTTCTACTTTAGAACTAATAATGCAATTCTACAATCTTTTTTTTATTCATAGAAAGGATTATCGCTTGCGATATGAAAATCAATTTTGACAAAAGTTAAACAAAACAAAATATCTGTATTCCTACTTCGAGCAAAAATTCTAATTTGTTTTTAAAATTTTGAAAAAAATATAATATTTAAAATAGGGAACGGCCAACTAAACATAAAATCTGTTTTTTTCTTTACAAAAAAATATTTCATTATTTGTTGATATTTTTGTTTTAATTTTCAAAAAAAAAAAACTTAAACCAAATTTTTTAGTCTTTAATGGGCGGCTGGTGGGGTCATTACAGCTTAAGATGTCAACCAGTGGATTATAGTGATAGTCCAACAGCTAGGAGAGTAAGTGCGAACAGATTACACAAACATTAAATTACGCCTCTTTCAATTGGCCAAAACCAAAAAAAAAAAAGAAACGCATAAATGTATTGTAATTTTTTAGAAATAAAAAAAAGAAAAAAAACAATAGTTTGAAGAGGCTTGAATTATATTTCGCGTATCTGCGCACTCTCGAAATATTTGAATATTGAGTGATAACATATCTTCTACAAACCTTACTTTGGGATGTAAAATTACACACACAGTATTATACTTCTTACACACATTTTTTCCAAATAACAACAACAATAGCAAATAAATACAACTTTCTTCAATAACAGTGCTTTTTTCTTTTTTTAAAACAAAATTATTTTCTAAACGTTTGTTTAACGTAACTAATTGGCAATTAATTTAATGTTTTTTAACCAAAACTTGAGAACAAAATTGGCAAATACACTCATATTGTTTTACTCACACACTCGCACACATAATAAAAATAATCAATCCTACCGTTGTAAAAATACAAATTTCCTTTAGATTGCTTTGAAATGAAAAAAATCTAAATACACACATAAATTCAAAAAACACCAAACTCCAACACAAACAATGAGGTTTTGAAAAAACATAATAAAAAAACACAAAAAAACTTCTCCCTTAGTGTTTTTATGCTTTTTTGTAAAAAAAAAATATTTCCCAATTAATTGTAAAATTTTGAATTTCCTGTGTGGTATAGCTTCCAATGCAGTATCTTCCTTCGAGTTGCTTTAAAAAAAACTGTAGTTTCCTTGGTATCATCCTTTTTTTATTTTTTTAATAAGTAGTAGTAAATGAGTTGATAATTTATTATTAACAATTGCACTTGTGTAGATTAATGTGTTGATAGATATAAATTCACTATTAATACTAAAATAAACACATACATACATATATACTATACATATAAATATTATAAATATTATTTTGTGTATTTTACTTTTTTAAGCTTAAATACGCTTTGATAATTTATTCTTTGAATTTTTTTAATTTTATATTAAGGTGTTGAATGCAGTTTTGTTTAAAGTAGATAGTGTTTTTTACAAATTAAGTGCGTTTTCTGAATGTCGCCCAGAATGTATCTAGTTGTGTGCATAGTTTTGATTAAGGTTATTGTTTTCATTTTAATATATTCAATTATTTGTATAAAGTATACGTATTTTTAAATAATAAATTATGGGCGGATAATTTGATTAAAGAAATAAATCAAAACTTATGTTAATGATGTTCCAATTTTTAGTTCGTAATTGCTATTTCTTTTTGGAACTACAAATTAAGATTTTGATCCGCAATCGGCGGCGGTAAATTGTTTTCCAAAATTAATCTGTATTAAGAACTACCGAAAATCATCATTGAAATTATTACCTCATTTTCGAGAAATACGGCACAATTTTCGATTAGAACATCGAACCACAGTGTACATCTGGAAACGAGTGTAATTGATGGTAATGAATTTTCCTTGGATACCTATTCTAATTTTTCCTACTTAATTGTTTTTATGAAGTTTTAATCTAGAATACTAAAACTATTTATTGGTTTTCCTAGGGTGAATGATATTTTTTTTTAAGTGGGTGTCGTCTTTCTTGATTGCACAGAATGTATTTGACCCATTCGAAGACAAATTTTAGTCGCAAAAATGAGATACGATCAGGGAGTCACTCAATAATTGTCTGGGTGAATATATTTTATTATAAATATTGCAGTTGGCAACGTTATACGGCCTCATAGCTATATTTTCAATGCAAAAAGTGAAATGTTTGATTTCAATTACCGAACAAAAAATTATCTCAACAGCGCCGTTCTTCAGGTCGAATTTTAACTAAAAACCATTAAAGTAACCAGAAATACAAAAAATAAGAAATGTATCTACAACTTACTTACTTACTTTTAACTTTTCGTGGCGTTACATAGCGTGGTACTGCTGGAGCTGATTCAATAAGCCCTTTCAGCTGGCTCGATCCCTAGCCTGCCGTTTCCAGAGTTCTGCACACCAAGCAGTCGAAGGTCTCCTTCCACTTAGTTGATCCATCTTAGTTGAGTTCTGCCTAGACTTCTGACTCCCTCAGGTACGGTTGGCATCGAGGACCTTGCGCGCTGGACCGTCGATATTCAGCCCCTCTACACGGCCGAGCCATCTTAGCCGCTAGATACGGATTTTTTTGACCAGGCCAATGTCGCTGTAGGCCATATACAACTTGCTGTTGTATCTTCTTTGTCACTCGTTCGTAACTTGATCGTAAATAAATTAAATTTATTGGCGCGACAGCTCCTTAAGGAGCCAAGGCCTAGTGACTTATACTCTCAACCATTCCAGTGTGTGTGTTGTTACTCTGCAAGAATGGAATGGAAGGGACCTACAATTTACCGCCGAGTCCGAACGGCTACATGAGATGCACTTTTTCGAGACAAATTTTACTCTTGGAGGTTTTGTCAGTTCCTCGCAAGAGGCAGTACCCCAGAAAAAAAGGTGGCTATGAGCTGGATTTGAACCAGGTTCTTTCGCTTAGCAGTCCGACACACTAACCACTAAGCCACGGAGCACTACACTAACTTGATCGTAAATAGGACCATAAATCGAACGTAGTACTTTTTTCCCGAATATCCCCATGGGAGCTTTCATCCGAATAGGAAACGGTCCATGCTTTTGCACCATATAGCAGGACCGGGATGGTGAGTGTTTTGTATAGAGTCTCCTTGGTTCTACTCGATAGGTCTTCATTCCCCAATTGCTTACTCAGTCCAAAGTTACAGTGATTAGCAAGATTGATTCTACGCTTGATTTTTACGCTGATGCTGTTGCCCGGGCTTACAGCAGAGCCAAATTCACTGACTACCTCGAAGTTGTACCTATCAATCATCACGTTATGACTAAGTCGGTAGTGGGATTGGACTTTTGTTAATAAAAGCATATAATTCGTTGCGTCCTCTTTTATAACCAATCCCATTCTGCTTGCAGCTGACTCCACGGAAGTGAAAGCACCGGTTACTATCTGTTCGGATCTTCCTGTTCCTATCACATCAATATCGTCAGCAAACCCAACGACAATGAGTCACCTTGTCTCAGTAGTATCTCTGCCAATTTTGACGGAGCAGCGAGCCGACTTGGTATGGACCTATTATTCCGTCAGCAAACGGTTTAAGATGTTCACATAAAATGCCAGGTCATCTCCAGCGTGTCTAAAAAGTTCGGCTTGTAGCCCATCGGGACCAGCTGCATCGCTTTTAGTCTGGCAATGGCTTTTTGACTTTGATCTCATTTTGGCCTGGTGGATGTACCTATTGGTCATCACCTAGGTTGATTGGTCCAGGTCGATCGCCATTCAATAACCGTTTGAATAATCTCTCCAGATGGTTAACATCGATTGCGCATCAACTACATTGTTTCCATCCGTTCATTCAGGACCCAGGACGGCTTGTAAAACATGATGTTGACTGTTTCACTCTTCTGCAGAAGTTTCGCACCTCTTTCCTATAAAAGCACCTCCGCAACTGCTCGCCTTCACGTTGCTGGTGTCTAGTTCTCTAGCGAAGCCACGATTTGTATTGCTCTGTTTTGGCTTTGTTTGCCTGAGCACATTCGGAGTCGAACCAGGGGTTTCTCGGAGGTGGTTGGGAGAAGCCCAGCACCTCTGACACTACATTTCTTATGACTTGTTCTAGCCAAACTTTTATTGACTTTTAATATCTATCATTCCATTGAATGTGTTATTCTTTTATTCTTTCTAAATCTAATATCCTTATGAAGCATCACGACAACTTATATGATCAATTTTAATCTGCATGAATCCCAAAACAGAGCAAATTTATTTTCGTTGTTCCTGGAAATACTTGAATCTCTCTCGCATGGTCATCTTTTTTCTTAATAAGAAAATTCAAGAAATTTCGTTGCTGATGCACTTTGAATCCTTAAAGGAGTCCTTTCGCTTCATAAATGAACTCTTCTAGTGAGAATAGTTGTAACAGCTCCAGTCTTTTGAAAACCTCCCAATCGTATGCCGTAAAACGATGCTTGTCCATTATTATTGCCTTTAATAAAAAAAAATTGTTAAATATAAGAAATACGTATTTTTTTAAATAACATAAGTATTTATATATAAACTAAGTTTCCCTAAGAACAAGTTGCAGACTACAATTATATGGAATCGTATTTAATAATAATTTATCGCAATAGGATCTAGGATGCGATTAGTTCGTAGAAGCAGAGAAGGAGAAGCGAAATACATTTAAATTGAACACAAACATAATCGACACACATAAAAAAATAAAAAAAAATGCATTCATTATAATTCAGATGAAATTAAAACAAAAAAATATAAACCTCACCGATGACGACATTATGATCCTTGCACAAGATAAAATATAAATTAAAAAAAACATCATCCAAACAATATGTTCTTTTTCCTTTCTTTACAATTGCAGATAGCTTCTTCCGGTTGGCTAACGGGACATTATAACTTCCGATGTCAGCCAGTCGACCATAGTAATAACCCTAGAACATTAAGGGTATGTGGTAACAGATACATGTGTGGTACATCATTTTGTTTTATATTTTCAAACTTATGTATTCCTTTTTTTTGTAACTTTTTTTTGTTATTAATTTATGTAAAAATAACCCGAATGACTTTTAAATTATAGGCTTTGTATTGCAAATATATATAATTTATATTTTGTGAATGTTTTCATACATATTTATATATAAATATATACATAATTTTGTAAATAACGATATAGTTCTTTAAAATAACTCGCTCTCGCATAGATTTATAAACTATCCTTTTGGTGAATATTTAAACAAAATGGCCTTTGCTTGTAATCCGTAAATAGAAAGCAGACGACTAATGAATGAATGTTTTTTTCTGAATCATTTTGTAAATTACTTAACTACTAACAGCTATGTGGAAAATGAAATTTTATAATAATGCTAAAACTTTTTAAAAACAAAAAAAATAATAATCTTTTTTTTGTATAGACATTATTATATTTTCGAGAGAGCTGCAGTTTGATGAATTTTTGACATTTTTTTTTGTTTGCATTAAAGATTTAATTTAATTTTTTTTTTAATTTATTTTTGTAATGTGAACAATTTGTTTTTTATTGTATTAAAACTTTGAAGATTTACAAATGCATTTAACTAATATTTGTTCCTCTCTTTGCAACACTCCAATCCATTTTTTTTGGGGGCAAATCAATTTAGATGGTGCACGCGTGCTGGTGGTACTACTTTTCAAAATTCACAGAGTTCATGGATACGGTGAGTAATTTTTTGTAGTTCTATTTGTAAATTATATTTATTTTTCTTACATAAACATTAGAAACCTTTTGATAAACAATTTTTCGGTGAGCTAGGTTTTTTGGAATATTCTTTTCAAAAATTACAAGTTTTTATTTTGAATTTTATTCATTTCTTAATTACTTATAATTACAAGGCAGGTAGCAGAGCCCAAATTGCAAAAGACTTCACATCCGTATGGCATAATGGGAACTAAAGGAGTTTTGGCAAGAAGCAATTGGTCGTGATTTGGCAGGATTTGGGCGAATATGGTTGTTCTTAGATTCCTACTAAGAGCCCAAAAAAATTAAAGGAACACCTATAGTGGCGCACTAGAAATGTTCATCGAAAAACTTGATGAGAGTAGAGTTATTCCTGGGGACAGAGTTCCGGGCGTAGATGAAAAATTGTTGCGCCATAAGAACAGTTATTAGAAGTGCTGGCACCATCTTACGCGGTAATCGGTCCGCATACCGAGCAATGCAGCAGTCTCATAAAACGCGAAAACCATAATCGGCATTTATCAATGTGATTTCACATACACACAAATCAACAATTGGATCAGACCTTGATCCTTAGGCATAAGTGATGGAAAAAGTCTGACCATAATAGCAAAGCCAGGGAAAAACTTTAGAAGGCCATGGGAGAAGTAAAAGTAGCCCATTTGCTTCCAGATTAATCAACATGAATAATGGACTCTGATAAGAAGAATAAATCTGGGTTGTAATCTGTTCAGCCTGCCATTGGAAAAAAACAATCCGTGGCTCTGAAATGTCAACAAGAGCTATTATCGTCATTTGCTCCAGCCAGATATTGGCTTACGCAGACAACATCGATATATTCGGCAGAAGTCAAGAAGCTGTACAAAATTCATTTAGCCACATAAGGCAGGCGGCTCAAAACGTAGGACCACAAATAATTGAAGGGAAAACAAAGTAACTACAAGGTGGCTGCGACTGCAGATTGAGATAAGCTTAACGCCAGCACCTGCCTATTATGGCTTAATCTGGCAGTAGGCCTACCCACCTCGGGTCAAAATAAGCATTGATTAGATTCCTAGAGTGTTTACCAGTTAGATTGTTCCTGCAGACCACTCTTACTTCATAACACCATATTAATATGGCGTTATTTCACTAGGGTTTCATTCCAAACCACTCTATAGCAAATTCAATTCCTATGATGTGGTCATAGTTACTCCCCTTACTTAGGAGCGAGGTCTATCATGAACCTCTGGTAAATCCCCTGATAAGCTTAATTCAAACCGTCTTCTTTCGAAAACGGCGGTGTGAATGCAAGTTCAAATACCATACGCTCCCGCTATGGGTATAACCACAGCCAAAAACGATGCTCCCACTACGTCATATATCAGGCAGCTGCTACTCAGCATATGCTTGTGTAATCAGCTGGGCTCTTCTGATATCTCGTGGTGCCCCACATTTATTCAGCTATGGGTATAGCCTAGCCCTCCTCCGAAGATTCGCACTTATGGTTTTACTCACCAACAAAAGCCATTCGGAAACCATCAGCCCGTATTCAAAAAGTAATAGGGACTTCGATTTAGCTGCACTTGTTTGTTAGGCAATTCAATCCATGAGTTAAAACCCAACTCACTGGGGCACCACATCTGTGGAAAAGATTCCGTCAATTCCTTTCATGCTGGGTCTCGACTATAAACCTAATTCAATAGCTCAGTAATGCTATCTATTGGTCCCAAGTCAGAAATTCCTCCACC
This sequence comes from Platycheirus rosarum, assembly GCA_963971375.1. NCBI lineage: Eukaryota > Metazoa > Arthropoda > Insecta > Diptera > Syrphidae > Platycheirus > Platycheirus rosarum. The sequence goes on from OZ020509.1 coordinate 92,778,705, forward strand.
CGAAGGCTTCTAAGGATTTCCAACTAGGGCAACTCACATTTTCACTTTAATCTGCGAAACCGAATGCTCGGCGCTCAAGAATTCGCTCACATTATCCACTGGTTTCAATCTATGTACTGGTAAACTTTCTCGGCAAGCCTAACCAACAATCAATACATTCCCTTGGATTCAAAGGCATCTTACTTACACCAAACAGAGTAGTATGGACACCCTGTCAAATGATTTCAGAGCCAACCAACTTCTCACTCAGCGATGATCATACTCAAAGCAAGGTGTGGACCAATACACTAAGCAAAGCTATTCCATCTCCAACGCACTTCATGAAAGGTCACTTACTTTGGCAACTAAGTGGTCGGGCAGCACTAGTCAAGCGATTTCAGAGCCAACCATCTTTCATCAATGCCTTATAATGGCCAACATTTCCAACGTTTCCAACTCTTCATTATCACACTCTAGTTAACCAAAGACCTACTAATAAAACAACTGGGTATGCTATTATCGTATTTTCGGACATTTGTTTCCAGGAAGTACCACGCGGAGGTGGAGAGAGCACAAGCCCCCCAGCTGTGACTGCAAAAATAGTTCGTTGTTAGTCCATCAATTTGGGCAGTAAAGGGTTTTCGAATAAGGACTTGACAACTTTTTTTTAAAATAAAATGCAAATCATTTGAAATATTTCAAAAACTTTATTATCGGGTTGAAGTACAATTAAAACATTTATGAATGGAACTCGACTTCGTTCATAAATTCACTGCGGGCACGTTTGTAGCGATCGATGCGTTGGACCCAATTTTCGAAGACTCGGGCCCACATTTCGGCCGAAACGGTCGTTATTTTGTTTTCAATGGTGGTTCTGAGCTCTTCCAACGTCGTGGGCTTGTTGGCATAAGCCAATGAATTAACGTAGCCTTAAAGAAAATAATCTAGAGGCGTTAAATCCCACGAACAAGGCGGCCAATCGACTGGCCCATTTCTTGAGATAAGACGCTCATCAAACTTCCTCTACAATAAATCGATCGTAAGGTGTGCTGTGTGGCTTGTGGTGTGGCACCATCCTGTTGTCGTCCAAGTCCATATCTTCCAATTCGGGCTAAAAATAATCGATAATCATGGGGCGATAACCTGGCCATTCACAGTAACGTGACGATCATTATCGTCGACGAAAAAATATGGCCCAATAACGCCGCCGGCATGCAAACCGCACCAAACAGTTATTTTTTTGGGGATGAAGTGGTGATTCATAAAAAAAATGTGGGTTTTCACCCGACCAATAACGCATATTTTGCTTATTGACGAACCCATTGAGCCAAAAATGAGCTTCTTCACCGAAGATGATTTTGAGTTGAAATTCGACAATTCAACGCTCTTAAATTTGCAGACGTTGCCTGCTCGTGTACTTTACCATGATGAAAATATTGAGCTTACTGAATAAATTGACAACTCTCGAACACCGACGCAATGTTTCATGTCTTTCCTTATTTTATCGTTTCTTTTACAAAAAATGTTCACTCGAAGTAGCCAGTTGCATTCCTCCCCTTAAAAGTTTCTCCCGTAATACTCGTCTCGCAAGGAATGCTCATCAGTTCACCCTTGAGCCTAATTTCGGACGTACCGTGAAATATAGGGATTCTTTTTTTAGCCGAACGACACGAATTTGGAATAGTTTACCCGGCGGGATTTTCCTTTGCCATTTTGATCTGCAAACATTCAAAACCAATGTTAATCGGCACCTCCTATCTCTCCCCTCCCTATCTTCGTAATGCCCGCGCAGTGTGTTCTACATTTAAAGGGAAACACATAATCCCTTGTGCGCGCGTTAATTATAAAAAAAAAAAAAAAAAAAAAAATCAAGTCCCTATTGGAAAACCCGATAGAACATGAATAAGAAGTTGTGTTTCATGATACAAATCAAGAAGGTACAATCATGAATTATATGAATTCACCTAGCTCTTATGAGCGAAGAGGAACCAGCTCCGAAAATCTCTTTTTTTATGGCAGCAGGTAGCGTGGCAGTTCTTACTTACGTTGAAAAGATGGCATCGACCAGGACGCCGGAAGCCTTTGGATGCGAAACTGGATGGCTTCTGCCAGCAACCGGACCGGATCTCGGTTGTTGTGCCGCTGATGATGATGATAATGTGGATAGGTCTCCTAGTATTCCGCACCTCTACTGACTGAACTTCTTGCAGAAAAGCTTTTAGTTAAGCATTGATTAGATTGCTTTTCAGCATTCCATAAATCAAGCTGTCTATGTTGAGATTCTCCAGTGCCATTGCGATAACAGCGCCTTTTTTGTGTAGGTACTTTTTATGATATAGGAAATATTGGATAGTGCGTAACAAGGTTGGCGCAGTTATCTTGTTGTGATCTTAAGTTAATGTTAAGCTCCATAACACCACGCACATGAATATCAATCAATCTGTCAAGAATTTTGATAAGGTATGCAGATAAATTCATTATAAAAAAATTCGGATTGACATAATAGCTTTTGGCGTGTTTGGGAATGAACACTACTTTAAGATCTCTCCATATCATAAGAAAGTTTTGATCCGTTTTAAACATGAAGTCATTTGAAGTTCAATTGGTCGCCTTTGGTCCAACAAATTTATATGGATTGGAGCTATTCATTGCTTATTGTAGCGCATCTATAACAAGAGATACGCTTTAATAAGAATTCAATTGAGTAATTACCAGAAATAATTTTTTAGCTACTCAGGAATACTTGTCGTATAACAAGTTGAGTAATTTTTCATTTGAATTAGTTTATGAATCATTAGAAGTTTTTAAGTTTTTAGGGAACTTAAGGGGAAACTACATTTACTGGGAGAATTTTCCCAGCTCAAAATATTTCAGATGTATATACTTATCATCAACAACCTTAACATTCTCTTCTTCGCTAGCTTAGTTGAAAAATTTACTGAAATACTCCTAATCACTAGGACGAGGCGACGAGGCCTCAAATTTTGCAATCAATTTTCGCTCTTTACACCTATTGAACGTTTTGTATACTACCTGTAAATAGGAAAATAAGTATGTAAATATTTTCCCAAAAAAATTCATACAATTAAGGGATAAATAAGAAATGACCATATCAGAGATAAGATTGAGTGCTTGATACTTGCTGACGACTTTTAGTAATGAAGGTCGACTCATTGGCAATATTACTGTTCCTTAGGAAACTGTATTTTTTTAGGACAGTAGATATTCTTCGTCCTTTTGATTGATTGATGATTAATTGAGTAGTTAAAATTCATATTTATATGAAAAACTGGGATTCTAAAGCACATATTTACTAGTTTTCCAGTTTTTTTATTTAATTCACATTCTAATCGTTTAAAAAAAATATTTGTATGCAAAGTTTGTTGTTTTTACTTCTTTTGTTGACTCCTAAAAGATGTCTGATACTTTAATTCTTAGTTTATAGAAATTTTGTAGCAAAACTAAGAACCGAAATGAACATTGCTAATATTGATCGGTACCTTGATTACTCCAGGCTAGAAAAAAGACCGGAACAACAAGTTAATTTTGTTTAAACAAATATCAAGGTCATCATGTTATCAATATAAAAACATATTTGAAAGTGAATTTTATAATTAACCTTCAACTTAAATTTCAATATCATGGCCAGCTGGTATAAAAGTTCATTTTAATGAAAATTATAGTTTTTTTTGTATTTATTTAAAATTTAAAACAAAAAACAAATGCCAAGGCTATTTTGATTAAATAAAAAGAAATGTATCACAAACTTCTTGCATTTTGACATTTAATTTACATTTTTTTAACTTAATTTTCAATCTTAATGTCAAATCTACTTCCAATCTCGTTGAGTTGGTTTCGCCAGATAAATTAAAAGAAACATAATTTAAATTCAAATGCATTTCTCTTGCTTTACTGTTATGACTTGGATCTCATTTTTCATCGTTGACTTCTTTTGTGAGTTATTCTACTAGTATTGGAAGTATCTATTTGAACAAATGTAGCTTTAAAGCTGTTGTCAATACAATAAATTTTAATTTTCAGCTCATGTTCATTCTTCCAACCCAGGCGCGGATTAAGGTCAAGTGCCGTTCTGGGCACCAACATTTTGCCTCCCTTCTCTGTGAAAAAAGCATAACCTTAACCTAGTATACCAAAATGCAGAATTTAAACTGAAATTTTCTAATTTTTTTTAATTAAATTAATTTTAGTTTGATATTGATTCTGTTTTTAATTATTTCACTGAGCCAAACCAAAATGTTTTACCTACCATATCTTATTCAGACAATTTATCTAAATGCACAACTGAGGAAATTACTACTCCACAAACATACAACTTAAAAAACTGAAATTTCAGTTACAGATGGATGAAATCAATCAATGACAACGAATAAGCCAGAAGGAAATAAATTGCACGACTGGATCGCACGTACTTGCTCAAATGTGCGGTCACATCGTCGAATAAATTTAGACGTGTGGTTTTCAAGAAGAAATAAAACGCATATAGTGTAATGTTATGGCCAAGAATGTACATAGCTTGTTTATAAAGATAAGGGTTTTGCATTATTTTTTAAAAATGATTTAAATAAATTCCAGCCGAGGCCCAATTTTCCCAATTTTGTGAAAATCGGGATCGGTGGCCATCTCGTTTTGGGCCCATTCACCGAACGTGTGACGCGCTTGATGGTCGTTCGGCTTCAATTCGTGCACGAGTTGGATTTTGTAAGCCTGCAAATCAAGATCCTTCAGCAAAATCTTCCATAAAGTCAATGGGTACATCTCCAATGTGCACAATGCGCGCGATGGTGGCTGGACTCATTCGGGTCCAAGAGCTGTCAAAAAGGCCAACTCTGAAAAAAGTATTGCCAGATTGAAAACCATAAGTCTATTAAAATAAAAAAAATATTTTTTTTTTAGAAAATTCTTTAATTTTTTTAATTAGCTTAAAAGTTTTTTTTGGAAAAACTAAGTATGGAAACAAAATTGAAAACTAAATGTCCGAGGAAAAAAAATATTGAAAATCGTTCGACCAGTTTCTTAAAAAGTCGTTTTTTTTTTTTAAACTTTTCGAAAAAATATTTTAAATTTTTTCTAGTATGTTATTATAAGGAAATCTGTAGTTTTTATCTGGGAAAATTATTTAAAAAAATTCAATCTACCCATTTTCAAAATATTTCGAAAACCAAATTTTTTTTTGTACAAAATTTAAAAAAATCGAAAAAAAAAAGTTTTTGAAAATTTTGAAATGCAATATTAATTGAATTATTAATGACTTCCTGTGTGCAAAATTTTATTAAAATCGGGATAATAGTTTAGGATTAAACCGTATTTGAAAAAAAGCGGTTATATGAGAGGTACCCTGAAAGAAAATAAAACTTTTTGTTAAAAATTGTATGGCAGGTACCTTTATTTTTCGACTTAGAGCAAAAACGAAAAACGCCCCCTGAGATACTACCTAATAAATAACAAATACCAAGTATTTAACGGCCCATCCGTTTAGGCTGTAGAGGCGCGAACAGACAGACAGACAGACGGACGGAATTTTCGGACCCACTTTTTTCAACTTCTCTATTATCGTAATGTCATGTTTGATTGTTAGATTTTTTTTGCATGAATCCATAACTTGCATTTTAGTACCTAAATCGCAATTAAAAATACTATAAAATAGTAAAAATAGCTAGTGGGTAGTAGAATTAATATTAAGATATGAACAAATTTTTTCCATAATTTGCCAATTACTTTTATTGTGTTTTTTCCTCCTGTCTCCAAATAAAATATGGTTAAATTCTTTATTTAAAATAGGAAAACCATTATTGAGCTGGTAGTTCTTTTATTTAGCCAATAAACCTCTGGCGACGAGATTTCATCATTGCGAATTCAGAAATTATGTCATCGAAGCCCACATCCTGCACAAATCTGGCTTCTGTGGTCAATATTATTAATTTTTTTTATTTAATTTTATTTAATTTTTTGTATGTCATTGTTGACCTCAAATAGCTCTTTATGCGTTTCATTGCTGGAAAAGATCGTTCCGTGAAACAATTAGTGCCAAAAAGAGAAAGGTAGATTCTAAAATTTGAAAAATTGTCTGCAAATTATTGATGCTTTCATTCCTGTGAGCATCTGTTTCGATATTTCCAAAGCTACATAAGCACAAACGCGACTTAGTTTTTCCCACCGAATGCAACTTACCTATCTTTAATATAAGCATGATAATGAATGCATTCAGAGGAAAAAGAAAACTCCAAGTCAGCGTTTTCCATAACATTATTGTTAGAAACGTCTTTGTCAGCTAAATTCTTATTCTTTGCAAAAATGTTTTTATAATTATAATTCTCCATTGTCCTGATCAAGGATGATTGTGAATGTTTCTATTTTAAATTTTTGTCGTCCTCTGCTACAGCTCTACTTGCGGTGACCATCCGTCCCGTATTTCCCGGGACAGTCCCATATTTAACTCATCTGTCCCGGCTAAATTTTGAAAAAACCGCCGGGCCTACAACTGTCCCGTATTTATATACATATTCGAATAACAAAACGTCGATTTTTTTTCAATTTTATTTCCAATAATTGTATTTTGAGATATTTCAAAAAACTTGATGTTTTTAGTTGGGAAACTCTCCGAAACGTTCTTACCTGGCCAAAAATAGAATCTCAAGTTACCTCTTGTCAACCAAAAGCAGAGAGATACAACTAACAATGATTGCAGCTTGTTTGACAAATTTGTTTAACTAAAATCATTCTAAACCTTACACATAAAAACAAAAACAAAACAATAAATTTTGACCGATGAATGGAAGAAAATTTTGAGCATTTTTAGAAGAAAAGTATAAAATTTAAAAATCTTTTAGTAATTTCCGAGTTCGGCATAGGTCAGCCAGGTTCAAATGCTCCAGTCGAAAGAGTTTTTTCCATAATAAACAATATTTTGACAAATGAAAAACACAATTAAATGTGACATTCTCAGAGCTATGTTAAAGCTAAAACTAAACTATAATTTAAAATCTCAGAAATTAAAAAAAATATTTTTTAAGAGCAAACAAATAAATAATCAACAAAATTTGTTCAGCAAAAAAAACCAACAATAATCTCCTCGATAAGTTATGATTTATGTTAATTTTTTCATAGACTTTTTTCAAGAAATTCTGAATTTAAAAACAAATAAAATTTAAAGTTCTTGTTTTAGTTCTAAGCATTTTGTGTTATGATTATGATCCAAATTATGTTTGTGCTTGAACTACTTTTTTCGGCTCAATTGATTTGGATGAATTTTTAGGTGATTTTAGGACATTTTTAGTGAGCGATGTCTAGAACCGGAGTTATGACCAAAAATCCCACGCACATGGTAAAATCGAAAATTGATAGTTTACCCGAGCAACGCCGAGGCGATCAGCTAGTGATTTTATATTCTTTTCTATTTTAGATTTTTTTTTCATTCTTTATCAAATAAAAAAATATTTTTTTTTTCAATTTTCAAATTTCACCGTAGCTCTACTTGACATCTGTGCTCTACATGAATGACATCTTTGCTTTACTTGCTCTGACATTTAACAGCTGTTTTGCTCTGCTTTACGCTGCCTTATGCTACTCTACTCTATTCAAGTCTTCATTGAACAAACTGCATGTATCATGACTGCCATTTATAAACCCATGGTAGAATAAGGATAGGGCAGGAGGGGAGGGAGACAAGTCGCCCCCAAACCTTTTATTAAAAACAATTTTACCGGATAAGTCTTGTATAGCTTTTTGAATTTATATCAAATTTTATATTTAAAACGAAATATGTAGGTAGCCTAATTAGTTCTGCAAACTAATATTTTGAATATTTTTTTTTTCTATTTATAATTAATTCATAATTTTGTTGTTTTGAATTTTCAATTTTTGTTCCAAAAAATAAAAGTAAAAAACAGGATTTTTTGGAAAATCGGTCTTCCAGTAATAGTGAAAACCAAAAGTTATTATTGTGTTTTACGCACACTGTCGCGCATATTCTCAATTTAAGCTTGTGGGAAATGTTTAGTACAAACACAACAAATCAGACCCCCCCCCCCTTCCCCCCTAGGAAGTTTCCTGCGGGCGCCTATGTGGTAGACGAAACTATAAGAATTGACGAGAAAGAAATTTTATTTAAAAAATTAAATTAAACTAAAAACTATAGAAATATTAGTTATTCTACAAAAATCATCCGATTTATTTATAAGGTGAAAGTGGGAATATTTATTTACTTAGTCTTACCTTATGGAGTATGATAATTCTTACTGACATATCATACATAAATTGTTTTGTGTTCAGCTGTCAATACATTTTTTTTGTTCTGAACGTTCTGAAGTGAAAAATAAACCCAAAGTCTTTTTGGGTTTGACTATGTAATATAAAAGAAGATGTGTCGACAAAGAAGACCGATCTGTGATCGCCGGTTAATTGGGGTTCAAAACAAGATGGCGTCACCTAGCAATCCGGATGTATGGAAGAACTTGATGGAAAGGCCCTGGCCGCATGTCAGATGTCACAAAACAAGATGGCGGCCATCTTGTCTTGCAAAATCTATCCAAGCTATTTTTAGATACACACTTATGTATATTTGAACTCAGATCCAAAAAGCGATGCTTAGTTCTAGCATAATTATTTTTGAATACTTAACATAATTTATTGTATCTACCCTTTTCGTTTGAATTCTTAAAGATACATGACATATCGAGATACAATTTATGACAAAGACTTAATAAGGGCCACAAGAAAACCCAAACAATTGATATTTAAAAACGTGTATCTCTAAATAATTTATTCACAGCGTGTTTTGAAATCGAAAGTCATCAGCGTACAGCACACGCTTGATAAAATTATCTTCACTGATTATATAAATCACACGATTGCCAAAAGATAGAAGATAGTTGCTAACCAGTCCCATTGCCGTCCATGAACTTCAAATATCAAAATCTTCTAGTTTAGTTATACAATTTGGCATAAAAAATGATATGTTAATTAAAAAAAAAAGAAAAAAAAAACAGATAACTATGGAAGCCGGCTCACTGAAACGTTTTGTTTGATTTGATTTATGAATAGCTTTTGAAAATCTATAACTAATTCTAAAACTCTTCTGATTTGTACATATTTGTTAATTTTTTTTTTTCATTTTAAATTTAGATATTCTTTGTGCTGCGAAAGAAGACTAGCCAAGTTACTACTTTACATGTAATTCATCATGGATGTATGCCAATGTCCGTTTGGTTTGGTGTCAAATTTACACCAGGTATGTTTGATCAAATATATTTATAGTTATTATTTAAAAATGTACACAAAATTTGAAAAATATTGTATCGGTATCTGCACGAAACAAAGGGGTTTTCGACTATTCCTATCGAGGAATTGAGTAATAATTCTATGTGAATACCGACTTCCCTTGGATTATTTACCTTATTCCCTTATTTTTATAATAAATTCTTTTATCACTCGAAAGCCAAATCACCCAGCCTTGGCTTCTTATTTCACAACTTTTGACAATCTTGCGATCTAGATTTGATTCTCATTCTTAATGGCTTTCGAATGTTCTGGTTGTCCACCAGTTTCGAAATGTTTTATTCATACTTTTTCTATGAAATTAATAGAATATTTTTATTTTAATAATATTCAATTAAAGACACGTTTCGATTTATTCAAAACTTAAGCAGTTTCACTTTAAATAAATTGTTATATTCGAAATTATATAATTATTTAGAGAAACAGGAAAAGAAAAATATGTTAAGAACACACTTTTCCACATAGTTGGAACAAGAGTTGAGGAAAAATCTGGGCCGCAGCCAATTTCTAGCAGCTCTACATTGCTTCACAGTAGCGTGACTGGCGAAAGATTTTCCATCGCTTCTACAGTTTTGGAATCTATCTTAAAAGATGGAAAACATGTGGCATTTCTAAAGCTTCTTAATGACCGACAATATACCTTTCGCAGCCATTGTTCTACTGGTAATCTGTTGGCGTATTTCATCGACCAGTGGCCGATATCATCTTCTCAACTTGACTAATACATTTATAAAGGTTCAAATAAACATAATTCAAAAACAGAATCGAATTTTTTCATTTAAAAAAAAGAGAGCCAAACAATATCGGATGGATGACTTATTTTGGCCCACCCTGTATTTCTTAGGCATTTGATAGAGTTTGGCATCAAGCTCTCTTATCACAAATTTGTGCTGTGATAATTCTGTTCGCTTGATTAGAAGCTATCTTCTGGATCGTTCAATAAAAATTATATGTTTTGAGTCTGATTTATACTTAATAAATGCTGATGTGCCTCAGGGCTCCATTCTGTCTCCGACTCGCTGTCTCATTTTTTAAAATAAAGTTCTGTATGTTTCTTTTAAACCACAACAACTGTTTTCCTGACAACTATTTTCTCAATTCTTCATATTGCTTTATATTTCACATCTTTCGTCTTCGTAATGCTTACTGAAAGTAGCCAGCTGCATTACTTCCATCAAAAATTCCGCCCGTAATTCTCTTCTAGCTCGTAATACTCAACAGTTGACGCTTTAGCCCAATTTCGGAAGTACTTTGAAATACAGAGATTAGTTGTTTAGCCGAACAACACGAACTTGGAATAGTTTAACAGGCGAGATTTTCCGTTGTCATTTCAACATGAAAGCACTCAAACACTATGTTAATGGGCACCACGCCTTTCAGCCTCCCTAATACTCCCGCTGTGTCTTTTAACATTAAAAGGGCAAAAACTGATAGAAAATATTATTTGAAAAAAATCCAACTTCTGAACAAAAATAAAAAAAGACGAACTAAATACAATTTTATAATTTTTTTTTGAAAAACTTTTTTTTATATTTTTTTATCATAGGTGGTCATAGTACGTTCTTTGGTCTCCTGAATACATTTGTTCACATTGTAATGTACACATACTACTTATTTGCTGCCATGGGTCCACAATATCAAAAGTACTTGTGGTGGAAGAGGTATCTTACTACCCTTCAAATGGTAAGAATTAAAAAAAAATATTATAAATATTGTGATTAGAAGTGTTATGATCCAAACTTATACTTCTAGGTTCAATTTGTTGCTATAATGGTGCATGCTTTCCAATTATTATTTATTGAGTGCAACTATCCAAAGGCGTTTGTGTGGTGGATTGGAATGCATGCTGTTATGTTCTTCTTCCTATTCAATGAATTCTACAAATCCACCTACAAAGGAAACAATAGGGTATGTATACATTTTTAATATTTTTTTTTATATTTAAAGATTTTTTTAATAAATGGAATAAGTGTACTATTTATATGCAATAAGCTGTCAAGTTTCATTTGTAGATTGAAACTTCCATAAAAAAAAAAACTAAAGTTTAAAATCAAATCCGTATTTTAGGTATATATTTTTTTAATAAGAGTTTTAAATAATTTCAACATTTAGGTAAACAAGGTATATGAAAAAAACTATTAATTTGTGTTTTTGAAATAATTTAAGGAATAATATAAAGAATAAATATTTTGAAACATAAGCCACTTGATAAAATTTAACTCTTGCTTAAATTAAAAAAAAATTAAATAAAAATAAGAAAAAAACATTTTTTAAGTTAATGTTAAATAAAATAAATAAATATAAACCTTTAGATTGTTAGCAAAGTTAAAAAAAATCAATGCCAAGACATCTTGAAAGTGAAATTTTTTGTTTGGCTCTACAGATCGTGAAAAGGCTTTACGTGAGCACCTGAATATCTATTAAGGCTTAATCTCGCGGTGGGCCTACCCACTTAAGAGTCACCTTGGGGCGCAACAAAACCCCTAGAGCGGTTCGCGACACCACACTATCACTAGAGTGGGCTGCCAAACCACTCTAGTTGCAAATAAGGAATTTATTATGGTAAATCTTTCTAAGAAGCAGGGCCTATCAGCACCCCTAGTATCAAGGTTAAATAAGATAATGTACACACACTTCTTTCGAAGCCGTGCCATCCTCCCAGAAACCAAAGAAACCTTTTCGCTTCCGCATTTGGAATAACCACAGCCTCCTTAAAGCTCCCACAAGGGGCCTACTGCGATTTTAACAGGCAGCTGCTACCGAGCAATCTCGTGCAACCAGCTGGGGCTCCTGTTAGCCCATGGTCTCTAATTTTAAACTCTAAAGCCTCGCCCGTCTCTCTCGAGACGCACTTGTGGATCGACCCCATAAGGTCGCTGGCCCACCAACCAGTAAAGCAACAGATCTAAGATAATCCTATCAACCACAGTGGAGACCCGGACTCTCCCTGCGTCCCGCCTAGAAGCAATGTGTTCCTACAGCCGTAGAATAATCCTATTCTTTCATCCACACCCACAGGGGAATGTTTGGCTCTACAATTGAAAATATACATACATCTGCAGAGGGCTCTATTTCGTCAAACAATTTTCACTTTGCACTTTGCAAATTTCATTTCACCAAATTAAAAAAAAAAATTAAAAAAATTTACTTCTTTGCAAATTTTGCTTCATCAACCAGAAAATCTGGCAAGTGAAAAGTACTTTTCCGAAAAGTGCAATGTTTTTGTAGTTTGCAAATAATTTTTTCATTTCGTTTTACCAAACCAACAGTTTTCACTTTTCAATTGAAACTCTGCAAAGCTTTTCAATAATATGCTAAGAAAAAAATTCTTTTGCAGTTGATTATTTGTCGCGTTAATTCCGTCAATCTTTATACATAAATAAAAAAAATTTCTGTTTTTAATCAAAATAACAGCTTTTTACAAGAAAATTTTTAAATTTTTTGTCTGTCTATCTGTCTGAATTACTTTCTGTCTGTTTGTTCCGGCTAATCTCGGGAATGGCTGCTCCGATTTTGACGGGGCTTTTTGAAGCAGTTAGCTGATGTTTTAAGGAGTAACAAAGGGTATTTTAATCAACCCTTGGTGCCGCTGAGGTCGTTTCACAAGCCGACAGATTATTCTGTAAGAAGTAACTAAAGCTATTTTGATAACTAGGTGGCACCTGGCCACTCCGCGCCGGGGTCGTTTTTTTGAAAATGTATAGTATACCCGAGCAATGCCGGGTGGATAAGCTAGTATTAAATAATAAATTAAAATGAATCATATCGAAAAACTTTTTGAAGAGAAAGAGTATAATAATGTGAAATCTACACCACATAAATAAAATTGAAGTGTATGTTTTTTTAATATCAAAATAACAGCTTTTTAAAAGTTGCATAAATATGAAAGTATATATGGTAATTATTAAAGAAAACACAATTTTTAAAACTTTTGTCTGCCTGTCTGTTTGTTTGTTTTTCTGTCTGTTTGTTACGTCTATTCTCGGGAACGGCTGCACCGATTTTGACTGGGCTTTCATTGGCAGATAGCTGATATTCTACTTAGGCTATTTTAATTACCCACTAGGTGGCGCTGATGTGGTTTTATCGAAAATTCCTATTTATTGGCAATTTTGACGGCACTTCCATATGCCAATAACTGATATTGTAAGGAACGCCTAGGTGGCGCTGGAGTGTTTTTCTTTTTGAAAATTCTTATTTATGCCCCAATTTTGACGGACAAATAGCGGATGCTGTAAGAAGTACTTTCGGCTATTTAAATAAACGTTGCTGGGGCGCTTTTTTTCGAAAATACTTATTTATGAACTGATTACACTCAAAATCATACCACATAATGTTTATAATTGTATTCAAATAAAAATAGTAAAAAGAATAAGGTCTTATATATATTTTCTATTTATTATATTTATATTTATGTAATATATTATATATGTACATATATTGTCTTACCGATAAATTTTGTTTGTGCATTAATTTACGATTAAGTTGATGGTGTTTAGTTATGGTTGGACCCAATATGTGGCGCTGTTGTCCGGATCCAGAAAACGTTTGGTATACGAGAGAAAATACTGGTGGATCATCAATGTTATTAAGAATATATATTTTGAAATTGTAAATAATTTTCAAACAGTGGAAAGTTTTCGGTTAATAAGTCAGTGGTTTTTCTAATATGTATTTGAATTTTGTCAGAACAACGAAAAGAAGTTGAAAATTGTTTAACTTTGCAACTTTTCAAAATACTACTGAAAATGAAGTGTTAGGTTTTTAGTTGGTAAAACACCAACACTTTTCACTTGGCGAAAAAAACATTAAGAAGTGCAAAGTGCAGAGTCGTTGTTGAAATAGGGCCATGATACAAAAAAACTGCCATTTAGGGTTTTTCGTTTTCTCTGCCATCAAGTTGTCAAAACTTGCCTTAGGACTTACACGCCAATTGCCATGATGTTCATTGTTTTAGGTTTCATACAATATATTAAATACTTTTGATCGAGTTTAGATATTTTGATTTTTTTTGTTTTAAGAGATAAGAACACAGTTATTAGGTATGCTCCATATAAACTTTGTCTAAAATGGGCAACCTGCAATATTTCGAGTAGTAGAGATGTAAATCTCTCACTGCAAAAAAACCATATAAATCTTCGGGAACGGGTTGAGCAAAAAAGTTAACCACTTTTTAAACGTCAAAGTCATATGATTAAAGCTCTCACAGATGAACGAAAAATACAGGAACACTTCCGTTGTTGATTTTTTGTGAAAAATTCGTGTACATAAGTACATCGAGCTTATTAATAAAAAGAAAGCAAATTGTGTGATAATCATCCTCCCCGTTGATTGCCACGAAAATAATCACACATTAATCGTTTTCCGTTTGCGGAAGCCTTAATATCCCAGCTGATTTTTTTAAATTTCAAAACTGACGTAACATGAAACTTATTTTTCTGCCCAAAGAATTTTCTTGGCAAAAATTGTCAGGAGAGAGAATTTTTTACTCTAATTGCAAATACTCCAAACATATGTACGTATATGTGTTTTCTGCAATTCAAAACATTTAGTAAAACTTTTAAGCTTATATACTTTCCGCACTTTACTCCAGTTATACCAGATGTAATGTCTTCTTGAACAAACATCTTTTCGATGTACATGTGTACATATTTCCATCGTTAGTCATCTCAAATCATGGATTTTTAAAATATGAAGTCTACAATCTTACTCTGCCAGATGTTGAACTAATTTTGGACGAGGGTTCTTTCAATATTTCAAACAAAATTAATTTACAAAATTTAGTCAAAGCAGCTTTCCAAAAATCATCAAATTTTCCAATTTAAAAGAAATTTTGTTTAAAATTAAAATAAAAATCATCATTTATAAAAGTGAAAATAAAAATAAGTATATAAGTATTTTCGAAAAACTTGTATGATATTTAAGCCCAACATTTTAAAGATGTTAACAAAAAAAATCATATTTCTTTGATTTTGAAAAGAAGACAAACTTCCACTACCTGTATCACCGCCCGAATGAAATTTCCTTCAGTTTATGAATCCAGTAAATAAATTAGTTCTGGATTTCAGGCTCAGTGAAAAAAATGATTTTTGCAACAGATTTTCAAAATACTGACCCACAATGCAAGGAAGAACAAATTGAAGAAAAAAAGATTACGTTAACGCCACAGTGACCATAAATTCGGTAAAAAAAATTAATTCTTATTTTGTTTTGCTTTCTGCTTAAAAGTTCTTAAAACATATTCCTCGAATCTAAGAAATTGGTCTACTTAAGTGCCACTTGGGCAAACTCAGAAACTCGTATATATCATGATGACCCACTTTAATAACCTATCCTTTCAAGAGGAATGTTTGAAAATTGGCAAAGGAGCGCACATTAAACATCTTGAATATGAAAAACGATACATTGAATATTTATGCTCCTTTAATAAACATTAAACTGGAAAAATCTGTATTTTGTTAGTAAATATTAAGGTATGTCTAAGAAAACGTCGTATACCTAATGATAGTTATATACACAATCAATGGTAAGAGTTGTTTGTAGTCTTGAAGTTGCATTTTATAAAAATATTTCGATTTTTTCTATAGAAAATGTTTGCTATTAGCATTATGACATTTTATATTAAAGCAACACTGTTGACTTTCCTCAGTTTATTAGTTTTATTTCCCCACTTTTCACAGCAAATCCGTCAGATATTTTGAATTTTGAGAGAGAAATGTTGAAAAATTGAAGGGTTTGTTTGTTCCGCAGTTGCATGTCCCAACCATACAAAAAATAAAAAAAGAAATGCAGCCCTTACCCTGCCCCGCAAACCCTGAAATTTTATTTTGTGTATGTGAATACGTATGGGATTTGTGTGAGAAGTAGCCAATCAGCCAGCAGCCAATCCACCAATTCGTGCCCACTTCAATGCAAACGTATTAGTAGTTCCATAAGAAATGTACAAGCAAAGGTACGCATGTGTCGCTGAACGGGTATTTTTCAGTTTGTAGGCGAAGAGAGAATTATCCTCCCAGTTGTCGTTCTTGTTTCTTTTTTCTATGGTCTCAACGAAAGAACCGAGGCAAATGAAATTTGGTTTGTAGGTGGATGGAGCTAGCACTGAGACATTATGTAGTTTTGGTGTCCGAAAAATCACGTTTTCAGCGGAAGGGCTTTTATCTATAAATTGTAACGGGTGGGCCATCTAGTAGTTTCTTTTTAAATCATAGGTTATTTTGACACTGACAGCTGTTACCCGCTCGAAATCTAAGCAGAAAGTGTCACACCTCCGCAAAATGAAATGAGTGACTTTTTGGTGCGGATTGTTGAGTGGTGGCATCATTTTACTATTTTTCTTCGAAAATAAGGCTAAAAACAACGTTTCCGTCAAGAGAGGGTAGTACAGAGCCATGTTAACCGACTTTTTGACGTGATAACGTCTTATAAATCGATGAGACGCTACACACAAAAAAAAGTTACGCGTGCTGAGATATTGTGGTTTTTTCAACCAAAACCGATCGCCAGAACCAGGCGAACATGAAAAAGAACAGGCTCAAATTCCCAAAATAATTTAAAAAGAACAAGAAGAGAATAAGAAACACAAAAAAGGTGGAGGTTTGTTAAAGTAGAAAGTAGATGTAGATATTGGTGTGTGTGTGTGTGGATTTAACGCGAGAGGGTTTGTGGGTGATTTTGTTGATGACTCTGAGGCGTCATTTTGACGCAGCGATAACGGTTTTGCGTCTAACATTGCTCACAAATGACGCGACGGCATCTGACAAATGTGTGCCCCACTCTATATATTTGTGAGTACTGTAAGAAGCAAAAGCATCACCGCTGCAGCGCCGCCGCGTCAAAATGACGCACCAGGCGAACATCAGATGTATGTATGTATGTATGTCGAGTATGTACTCCTAAACCGCCTAACGGATTTTAATGAAATAAGGTAAATATAGTTCCAGGGATCGTACGAAAACATGATGTGTTTCACAAAAATCTTTATTTTTCGGTTAAAAGGAAATGATAATTTTGAATTCGATATTTGGAAAACTACTTGCTGAATTTGTTTCAAAACTTTTTTAAGGGTTTTATCAATGAATATTTTAAATTCACATAACGATTTATTTACAGATCAATATATTTAACAAAAAACATAATATATGTAATATGTATGTATATATATATATGTATATATTTATATATGTCTTATATATACATTATAATTTAATTTATTCTAATGCTTGTCGTGGACTTAAATAGATCCAGATCCTTCTCGAATAATCTTAGCTATGTGAACGGTGCTGGCAACTTGGTTTGACCGTGGTTCCTTTTCAAGTTTCTTCCTACTTATTAACTTAAGTTGTCTTATCAAGCAGTTTATACTACATATGTATCTTTCCATCGAAGAAACCTGCAGATTCCAAAACGTATGGATATAAACACTAGAGGACTACGCTAAGTCGAACGGTCTCGTTCTCTGGGGCGGGCGTGTAAGGTTGGTCGCATCAATAAGGATCTGTTGAATGCATCTATTACAATGATCTTTTAAACGTGCTTGAAACTTTATACAAAATGTTTGTATTTCTTCCTCAACAATTCATTATGTATAGGAACCCTGGTGTAAATCCTTACCTTACCTTAGCTGGCGCAATAGTCCTGGGTGGACCTGGGTCTAAACCAACAAGCTTCTCCAGCCAGCTCGGTCACAAGCTCCAGTTTTGACCATGGAGTCGGTTGAGGTCGTCTTCCACTTGTGTGCCACCTGAGTCTCGTTCTTCCTCTACTACACCGTCTCTCTGGGGAGGAATCGAAGATTTTCTGGGCCGGAGCATTTTTACTCTTTTGGCTATAGGTCTGTGTCGCTGTACAGCCAGTACATTAGTGACGGAATTGGCATTACTGCTCCTGTTATCGAGCGTTCTAGTGCCATTTTTTGGCATTTTCACTTCAGTCATCGAGAGAATTTTCATTAGATAGATAAAGTTATTAAATTTTATTATGTTAGACATTTTCGCTTAAAGTTTATTACCTTAGTATATAGACAGGTATTACCTTAGTTTGATGAATATGAATCATTTTACATAAGAAAATAATTGCAAAATTCATTTATCAAAGACAAAATTTATCCTAACGACATCTTTTAGCCAATAGAGAAATAAATAAATACACCATGAAGTTGAATATACCTAATTCAATTTATAATAATTAAACGATACGTCAGGCTACATTTGAAAGTAGTTACTCGTGCATTCGATCACTGATGGAACTCACTCACTCGTAGCCGTAATTTGGCCTCAGAGTTTCGTATGTACCATGGATCATGGCCGTTTACTCTCAAAACTTTTTTTAAATGATTGCGGTGCTTAACTTTAACTTGATTTTGTTATAAAGTTATATTCCATATATCAATATACCGGTTTAAGCACATGCTTGCATATAAGCATTTTTATTAAGGCACTTAGATTGAAGTATTTTCCAATAATATCGAATTCTCCTCGTTTCCTTTAAACGTTTGTCTCAATTGAGTCGGATAATGCAAGTATTACCATATCTTCATGAAATGAGCTTACCATAACTTCTTTTTGAGGTCTATCTTAAGTATAAACAGCAAACAATACTGACCAAGAACACTTCCTTGTGGAACACCAGCAATTATTTATTTAAATTCAACAAGTTCATTTTTAAAGTCGGACAAGCATATTTTCCAGTTAGAACATATATTTAAATTGTTTTAATTTAGATCTAAAGCCGTCGTTTCAGGCTTTACCAAAAGCTTAAAAACATCAAGAAAGGCGCTTAAACATATTGCTTAAGTAATACTGACTCGTAAGTCTTGGTTTACCTTGTTAGTTATAACGATAAAATTGACCTGTAAGAGTTTCTTTACTTTTTGGCTTTCTTATTACAAGGGAAATATCTGAAAATGTACCATTTTGATGCTGGAATTTTTCAGATCTTCATTGAATGGCACCGGGGTTATTTAACAACTTCTGTCGGTTAATGGGTTTGAAAGTTTCTTCGAGGTGTTCCGTGATCTGTCTTATCTTTATCTGTTTTAGTCAATCTTTCAACAATTGCTTGTTACAATCAGCATCATGATTGAAATTCGGTCTTTTTCACACCTTTAAAAGCCTTCATAAAGATCAGCAATCTGCAGAAAACCTTTCCTAGTCAGTTCTGTTCTTTGTTAAATTTTGGAGCACTTTCCTTACCGCTTTCGCTTACCGTCGACATCATTATAAAGTTTTCAGTAAAAAGAACTTAATTTTCCTCGATCTTAGTTTAATTTTTTTATTTATTATTTGTTAATGATTCTTCTACTAATATAGGTTTTCTTTTTCGGCTTAAATTATAATTTGTTTGTATATTTGATTGCTACAAACTTACTGGTTCTTCAAACCAGCAATTATATTAGCACACAAAACCGGCAAACTACCATAATGTGCCGCACCATAATGAAACTCAAGCTTGCTCTTCCTGAATAGATCCAAACCAAAATAACTTACCTGCTACTTCTGTCTCGCCTCCAACCCTTACTCATTCCAGCAATCAAAGAACTAACAATCAATATTGACAAATCATTACCTTTCCTCCAAATAATGAACCGTCATTAGAAGTAGTTTTTTTATCACCCTAAAGCTAGACGAAAGTGCCATAACTTATTCGACTCAATTCCGTAGGCGATACCTGTTACCAACTCGTTAATAAATTATGCCTAATCAAATCGAAAGTAGAGTCATGGCATTTTACCTATGTACATACATACCTGCACATCCTGGCCGCACGCGAGGTTATTCTAGGCCATGTCAATTTCCTAAAACTCATCCCATGCTATGTTGCACAAACCATGCCACATACATGAGTTCTTGGCCAATATCTAATCTACTTAATACACATTAACTGGGTCAACCGTCATCAAATAGCGAATTCGCACAAAGATTTTAATTGGATTTTTTTAAATCCACTCGCGTCACTTTGCCGAAGCGCTCCATCGCAAGCTTACAACACTTCAGACCATAAGTCCGTATGTTGTTGCTGTCAGTTTTGATTTCAGTTATCGATGCCGTAATGGATTGGTTTTGTATAAAAATGGTTACCCAAACGTCAGAATGAAGCTTGTTAGAAGCTGTTTATTCATATTTCGAAGACATGTCAATAAAACAACAAAAAACTACTAAAAATGTTGGTCACATAATCATCATGAAGTGGCGGCTGCAGCGGCACAGAAACAGTTCATTACCAATTTATTTGTTTCGTCATAGTTTGCCTGGCCTGGTCACCAGGGCACACGTGTAATAATTTTTAATTCTGCTTATTTCTTCGTTTAAACAAACATCAATGGTAGCTTTGAGGGGAAACAGAAAAATAATAAAAAACAGGTGAAAGTTATTACATCATCTTGCCGACGTGCGGCATGCCACCTTGGTGTTGAGGAGCTTTATCGATTTGATATGAGTTGGAGACAACCTTTTTTGGGAACCGTCGCGTCGTCCGTCATGTACACATACCTACTTTTTTTTAGCTGTAGGTATATGGCAACATTATTATGACAGTATAGGAGCTCATATGTGTGTGTATTTTGACAGATAGGTAAGCTTGATATAATTTATTAGTTTAATTTTCCGTTATTTGGCTTTTACTTGATGGATGTGAGATTGTTCACACTCGAAAGCCCATTTAGGAAAGTCTATCGTTGTTGGGAATGATAACACCGTTACCGTTAACACTTTAACTTTTCTGCATTCTACTACAAAACGTTGATTGGAGTAAACTTTTTAAAAGAGTTTATAAATATTTTAATATTTATATATTTTTTTTTTATTTTTAAGTAGCCTTAGCTGGTGGGTGGCCCTTAAGGACTTTTCATCATAAGCAAAAAATATTAACATTTTTGAATAATTCTTGAAATAAATAATTTTGTATTAATTTCTCTACCAGTGAAATAAAAACAAATTAGTTGTTTTAACCAAAATTTATTTAATTAGATTTTTTCTAAAAAAGTCGTTTTTCTAATGGCATCTTTTTTCCTATTTCCGACCACCTGGTGTGAGTGCCATTCGTAAAAGCACGAACGAGTAACCACTTTATGCGGTATTACACATGGAAGTTCTGTAGTCCGCGTGTTTTGTTTAATTTCTTTTGGACACTAAATCCCGTCATTAGCGCGTTATTACACTTGGATATTTTTCTCATATTTGCATCACGTGTTTTTCGACTGCACTATTTCAGCAATGTCCTCGTTCTCATTTCTATCCTTTCATTGCTGTTGTTGTAATTAGTATGTTTAAAAACAGCTGATTGAAGAACATATGGAAACAGATTGAAAATCCAAAGGTATCCTAAAATTTGTTGGATACTTTTCTGTTTGAAGGGAGATGTCATAAACGGCTGACTGTGTTTTTCTTTTGCTTCAAATTTTGAAATGGAACCTATGTTGGTTGGGTTGTTCGTTCACAAAAAAAAATCGGATTTTTGTTATCCGAAATTGTAAATTCGGCAAAAATGTGAACTCGCCCCATAAAGAGAAATTGTAAGACGAGCAAAAGAAAAGTCAAAAACACGGGAAGCAAATCCTACCCGCAGCTCGCCGAATTAAGACTACATATTTAAAATATTCTTTGTATATGAAATCTATAGTTCTACTATACTATGAAGTATTTTCTTAAAAGTGGTGGCAAAAGTGTCACAGCGGTAACGCTAATTAACAAGTGTGGTATATATCAGTAGAGACATCGTGCAGATTCTGCAACTCTTCAGAATTTCGGGTTTATACATCCCCATAAGAGCCTGTGTAATTTTTTTTTTCCTGCACGAAATTATCTGCACATCTGTTTTGATTTTTCGTAAACAAACCAAGATTGTGTGTTTTCAATTATTGTTTTGGATTTTGCATTTTTCAAGAAATTTTGTTATTTCTGTAGCTTATATCGAAATCACATACCAAGGTTGCCATATTTTCGGATTTCGAACGTAATAAGGAATTGACTTTTGTTGTATATAAAAGTAGGAAGGTTCTTATTAACATTTCTATTGAAAGAAAGAATAGTTGAAGCTAATGTTTATTCAAAAGGCATTTTACATTTTATGCTTCCGTGAATTTTTTTTTTTTTTTTTAAATAAAAACACCGAGAATATTTTTTTATTTTTCAAATTTCTATTTTACGGCTCGAAAAATTTTAACCATTTTTCTAAGATACTCAAAAGCAATAACATTGGAACAAAAATCTGCAAACAATGTGTTTTGTTTGTTAAATAAGTTACTTATACTTATAGGTAGGTACTTCAACTCAAATTATTTTTTGCAGACTAAAAAAAAAAACATAATAGTTAAACATGGTAGCCCTTCAAAACTGTACAAAAAAACCAAACCAATAATCAAATGTCAGCAAAAGTAAATTTCATCCTGTTGCCATATCTATAAAAAAAAAACACCCAAAAACAGTATATTTTCAAGTCAGAAATGAAAACTCCTCACATCCCTGTCTAAATTTCTATCTTCCATTCTCTCATTGATCAGTTATTCTAAAGAAAATGACAAAGAAATAACACGAAAAAGTCTGGATGATTTGCTTTCTTCTGACTGCTAACACTTTATATATGTACATCTTCCCCGTTCTGTCTTTTTCTAACATTGCATATATGTTAAATACATTTCCCCGACAGCGCGAAACAGATTGAACCAGCGACGGAACCAGTACCGTCAACAGCAAACAGCACGGTGACCAGCAAAATAAATTGAAACACATTGCTACCAGCACCAGCTTCGTCTTCTTATTTCTGTTTGACACTTTGTGTCATAAAAAAGTATACGAAGTTTTCTTTTGCCCCTGAATTTCACTTGCTCAAAGTTGGTAGCAATGGACTAGCAACAGCAAATTTAGGACTTTGGTCTAACGACGCTGGTGACGTTGCTGGTGCTGGTCTAATCTAATTTGAGCCATTGAAATACATTGGTTCTAAATTAATGGCGGCCGCTTTTGCTGGTGCTGTTGCTGTTGCTGGTTCAACCTGTTTCACGCATAAAAGTCTACATTGCGCAATAGCGAGATAGCGAAACTAGATGGCCTAGGTGAAACCCCCATTTTGATTGTACTATAGATAATATATAGACATTGAAATATTTCTATTTCACTTAGTTTCTCTTTTGAAAACATTTATGTAAGTGTAATACCGCACTTATCAATTTTTATCAACTATTGGACAAATAATCACCTCTATTGTGATTGTCAATTTTAAATGGATAATTGACATATTTATCAACCAATTTACCAGAATAGTATTGCGGTTGTCTATTGTAAACTTTTTTTTTGTCAAAAGCTGTTGTGAATGAGCATCAATGCATGAACTACTCAATTGTGAATTATAAAGCCGTATTGCGAGTGTCAATCGCTGTCAATTTTTGTTTTTTTTTTTGTTCATAGTTCTATCAATCGCAAATTTATTTTTGATGAATTTTGATGTTTTAATAACATGTAAGTTTTGAAATAATTTAACTTCTTAGCAAGGTTCAAAATGATATATTTTACATTAAAGTGTTAAAATTGTAAGCAAAAAAGTGCAACTCGTGGATTTGATGGAGCAAAATCTGGAAATAAATGGGAGCAGTATGCAGTTTTTTTAATGGCTTAGGTCAACCCGCACAAGAATGGAATAAATGGCGAAAACTAATAGTTTGTCCAGTTCCTTCTGCTCAAAACTTCCAAAAATGTAAAGCCTTGATTGTCCTCGTTGCCCCCAAACCAGAGTTCTACTGAACTTATTTTTTTTTTTAATTTTGAATTCGAAGAAATTATTTGCTTGGGCATTTTCTGATTTAAAATTTTAAATATCAAAAATTGCGACCGTTCACAATTATCAATTTTTTGAACAATAGAAAAAGTCTAGTCAATCGATTTACACAAGACCGAATTTCAAGTTGATTGATAATTTTTTAATGTGCAATTGGTTGATAATTGACAATCACAATAAAGGTGAATGTCTTTCCAGCTTAACATCTGCAAAAGGAATGGTTGAAGGATTTGGACATTGAAAATGAAACCAATATTCGCAATTATCACAGCCAATCACAGACACTTTCAAAAGTTCTTCGGGAAAACCGTCAAGTCAAACTGCTGCGTTCGTCTTCAGTGCTTCCCCCTTCTGAGCTGGCCCTCATCCGAGCTGAGTATAAAGCCATATATGTCTTTAGCCAGTTGTTGTTTTGAAGTGCGAGTACTTGTCAACTTCTTTATTATCTTATATGTATGGTTCTGCTGTCGCAACAGTTTGCAGCATCTTCCTGCTTCTTTAATCTTGAGCCCGAGCGCTGATGTGGTTAGGAAGATTCTAGCTCGTACCTTTGTTGTCCTTGCTTAGCTGCTATGCGAGCCTTCAGTTCTTAACGTTTATTGATCTGTACCGTAGTTTGCTTATAAAGCCAGGGGCCGAATTATAACATCAGTCATCGAGTAATAAATTAATGAATTATATGGTTATCCTAACGTTTCCCAACGACATCTGTTAGCCAATAGATGAATCAATAAAGACACGATATGTAGTTGAATATAACTAATTACTAATTAAACGATACGTATTATCTTAGTGAAACTTACTAATTAAAATTTAAATGAAGCTTGACAAACACTTTCCTTTATAAAAAAATAAATTTAATGTTCTCCTCCTTATAATCATCTAACATTCCTATTTTGTTGTTTATTTCTTTTCATGTTGCACCATCCAGAAGTACAAGAACCTCCTTATGTTCGTCTTGCAGAGACGTGACAAAAGCTATGTGGCCGAAGCAAATGGTCACTGCAATGGTGACGCAAGCTCAGCATTGTCAGAAAAGGCCATATCGAATGGTCACTGCAACGGTACAAAGTCAACGTACGAAAAGACGCAATCGAATGGCGTCAAATCAGCGATGAATGGCAGCCTCAATGGCAGCCTTTCAAACGGAGTACACAAAAATAGTTCGGCGATCACCTCGAATGGTGGTCATTTGCACAACAACGACTCACCCACGGGACTGGTACAACGGAAAATTCAAAAATAATATTAATTTATTTTATTTTAATTTCTTTTTTTTTCATTTCATAATTAATTATTATAATTGTAAAATTATATTGTTTTTTTTTATTAAAATAATTATGATTTTTTTCCTTTTAATTTTGTTTTAAGTTCTTTAAAAAAATGTATCTAGACTTAAATAACTAATAGTGATTGTAAAATAAAAAAAATCTGCTACAAAAAATCGTTAAGGATAAATCAAAAGAAATCAAAACCACACATTGAAAAACAAAATCAATTTGTAAAAACTAAAAAAAAAATACATTTAAATAAAAATAAAACTTATTAATAATAAAATAAATAAATTTAAGAGTAAATTGTAATAATGTTGGTGTAAAAATACTTTATAATAAAAGTTTTTATTATAATCAACTGTAAATTATTACTCGGAAAAAGTTCACCTGAAGCAGCATACATTTTTTTCAATGACTTGTGAAAAGGTTTAAACTAAAAATCCAAAAACAAAAAAACGCAATCTTAACGGTGTAAGGTCAAAATAATTATACTTTCTTTTGTATTCAACAGTAGGAAGGGTATTCCAAAAAATGTAATTTAAAAAATTTGTTTATGCTTTGTCTAAAATTAAAATAGAAATTGTGTGATTTAGTTTGTTTCATAAACTTAACTTTTACCACAATAAGTGTAAACAAAATAATTTCGCCACTTAAACGTTCAAAGTTCAAACAAAAAAACACAAAAAACTGTTCAAAATTAAGCACAGCCACACATAAAACAACCAAAACCAAAAATCAAAAAAATTTCTTTTCATAAAAAACCGAAATGTAAATCATTAAAAAAATACTATTTTAAGTAAACTGCGAATAAAATTTAGAATGAAAAGGACTAAATTGATAATCATTGATATACAATTAATTTGTTGTTGATAATTATTATTTATTTATTTTTTTATCACTTTTTTATACGCAAGGGCTTGAGTTTTTTTTTTACAAATTTTGTATACTTTTAGTGCATGTTAATGGGCCATTTTAAATCATTATAATTTTTGAGAGAGCCAGCTAAACAAACTAGATTTTAATAATTGTAATATAAAATTGCAGATATAAATTAAATAAAAATAGAAAATAACTATAAAAAGTTTGCAAAAAAAAAAATAACTAAAATTTTGTTTACTATGAAAAAACTTGCAATAACATTGAGGAGAAGAAAAAAGAGACGAAATATATTAATGAAAACAGTTTTTGTTGGTATTTTCAAAATAAACTAATGTGGTGTTTTATTTAATTGTTTGATGTTTTTTTCTATATGGAATTAAGAGTAAAGCCTAGTACGCTGATTGGGAAAAAATTTGTTATAATTCATCCGATGGTTGGACAAAACCTAGCAAAAGACACACTGCGGCGACGTCGCTGCCTTGTCAACCAGTGGAAGTTCCTGCGCACATAAACAAATTCGCCCTGTCCAAAATCCATATCAGGGCTGAATACAATCAAACTCCACTAAAATCAACTAACAACCTCGCCCATTTGGCAGCAAACAACATTGATGCTGATACCACGGCGCTGCGAAATAAGACCCCGGACAAAAAGGCCCCAAAAACAAAAACTAAATAAGGCCCCAAAAATAGGGTACTTTTTCATAATGAAATAAGACCATATTTTTACTTTCGATTATAGGGACTATAAGGCAAGTTTAGGATTCGTGAATATTAAAAAAATTGAGATAACAAACAAACATGACATTACGATCATAGAGAAGTCTAAAAAAGCGATCGAGAAGAAATGTCTGTATGTCTGTCTGTCTGTCTGTCTGTCTGTCTGTCTGTCTGTCTGTCTGTCAGTATGTATAACGAGCTGCAGCCTAAACGGCTTCAGCGATATTCTTCAAACTTGGTGTGTGTGATTCTTTTGGCATTCCCCAGAGGGGAAATTGAAATTTTATTTTTAGCCCTAACAATAACGGTACCTGCCATATGACCGTTTAGGAAAATCTTATTTTTCTCGAAAACGGCTCTAACGAGTTTGATGAAATTTTTTGAGAATTTTTTGTTGCTATTGGCTATCATTTAATTAAAACCAAATATACGGGAAAAGTCTATTAACGGAACCTTTTATATATTTTTGGCCTTCTCGGTTACGGCTTTTTGGATTTCTGTCAAATTTTATATTTAAGAAGATCTACGTAGCCGAATTAATTCTTGCATATCAAAATTTTGAATAGCTTTTTTTCTAATTAAAATAAATTTTTAAATTTTTTTTTGAAAAATCAATATTTTGAAAACTAATCAAAAAAATTATTTTAAATTTTATAATCACATGTATTTTAATAAATTCTAAAAATCTGCGTACCAATGTTTACAAAACCAACCATCAATGGCAGTGCAGACTTAAGCACATTTTCCACAACAATCTCAATAGAACCAACATCCTATACAAAGAGTTATCAACCCACCTCCTAGATCTCTTTCCTAAACAACATTATTTAACAAAAAGTGAAGAGTTGGCTTAACGCGCAACTCTGAGACAGGCTTTCAAAAATCACACCGGGCCCTCAGGCATTTAAGGAAATCTTCAAACTTATTGGTAAAAAAAATGTTAATTGCGACAAAGTCACTTTTAATAACCAAACCTTCAATAATGAGAATAGCATTGTTGAGGCCTTCGAAAAACATTACGAGGAAGTTTAAAGGCAAAATAAATTGCACGTACTTGCTCATATGTGCGGTCACATCGTCGAATAAAATTTAAATAAAATGCACGACTGGGTCGCATGAACTTGTTCTTATGCTAGATAATTGCTTAGTGGCTGCATATGCATGTATATAAAAGGTGTTTTTTTAGACGTGTGGTTTTCAAGAAGAAATAAAATGTATATAGTTTAATGTTATGGCCAAGAATCTAGCTTTATTATAAAGATAAGGATTTGCATTATATTCGGGCCCATTCACCGAACGTGTGGCTTCAATTCTTGAACGAGTTGGATTTTGTAAGCCTGCAAACCATTGGGTATTCTTCGATACACTGCTCTACCGAAACGAACCATTAGCTTTGTTCGATGTCTGCCCTGGGGCGCACTGGTGTACACTGGATTCGCACTGAGGTGTTTTATGTGACACTTTTTTGCCCCAGTGTTTTTGCACTGTGTTCGATGTCAACCCCGAGCACGCACTGAGTGCACACACTCACGCCCCAGGTTTTTGGTCGGTGTAAGAAATCAGTGCTGTCAAAATTCAAATCAGCTGTTGGTGCTTGGTGGTAGAAGTTTAAAACAAATTTTATTTTACAAACTTGGAGTGCAATATCTGGTAAATATAAGATATTTTGTAGATTATTTTGCAATTATTAAGTTATTTTTGTGATTTTAGATAAAATGCCGAGATATAATCTATCTGATGGAAATGAAAGAACTGTAGATTTTGTAAAGAAAATGAATGCATGAATTGTCAAAAAATTAAAACTGTTGCACTGAGCTGTTCGATGTTAAATCAAACCCCAAGCAGAAACAGTTTTTTGACAGCTTAACGAAATGCACTAACATTCCCCAGTGCGCACTGGGGCGGGGAACATCGAACAAACCTATTATTTTGGAAATAAATTTGCACAATTTGCAAACTTTGTTCAGGAGCAAATCTATTCATTATGAAATCGCAAGCCAAACTGAGCATAAATCAAGAGACAGCTGTCAAAAAGAGCAACTCCAAAAAAAGTATTGCCAGATTGAAAACCACACGTCTATTAAAAAAAAATATTTTTTTTAGAAAATTCTTTATTTTTTTTAATTAGTTTCAGAGCTTTCTGGGAAAAACTAAGTATGCAATACAATTTGAAAACTAAATGTCAATCAAAGAAAAACAGATTGAAAATCGTTCGACCAGTTTTTTTAAAAAGTTTTTCTAGTGTGTCATTATAAGGCAATCTGTAGTTTTCATCTGGGAAAATTATTTAAAAAAATTCAATCCACCCCTTTTCAAAATATTTCGAAAACCAATTTTTTTTTTTTAAATTTTAAAAAATCCAAAAAAAAAGTTTTTGAAAATTTTGAAATGCAATATTAATTAAATTATAAATGACTTATTGTGTGCAAACTTTTATTGAAATCTGGATAATAGTTGACGATAAAACCGCATTTAAAAAACCCGGTTATATGAGAGGTACCGTTATAGAACAAATTTCGAAAAATTTATTCTGAGTGAAAAATGTATTATTGTAAAAAATTAGCACCCTGAAAGTCTTATCAAAATCGTTAGAGCCTTATTCGAGAAAATCTCACTTTTTGTTCAAAATTGTATGGCAGGTACCGTTTTTTTCGACCTAGAGCAAAAATGAAAAACAAACCCTGAGATACTACCTAATAAATACTAAATACCAAGTTTGAAGTAAATCGGCCCATCCGTTTAGGCTGTACCGGCGCGAACAGACAGACAGACGGACGGAATTTCCGGGCCCACTTTTTCAACTGCTCTATTATCGTAATGTCATGTTTTTTTTGCACAAATCCATAACTTGCATATTAGTACCTAAATCGCAAGTAAAAATATCGTCATTTAACCCTGCTTCCACCCAGGAAGCTATAAATACATTCTGGACAAACTTAACCCCCCTCAGAGAATCCCATTGATTACATTCCCGAATTCCAGTTCAGATGTCCCATGGGACACTCTACCCCTCATGCCCTCCTCAAACTCCAAAACAACGTTATCCTGAATCTCAGAGATAAGAAATGTACCGTGGCCAATTCCCTAGACGTTGAAAAGGCCTTCGACAGCGTGTGGAAGGAGGGTCTTCTCTCCAAAATCTCCTCCGTAAGTTTTCTAAATTACCTAAAAAAACATTCTGAACAGCTTTCTCTCCAACAGAACCCAATCCAACACCCGGAATTGTAATAGTGGTGATCCTCAAGGCTCCATATTGGGCCCGCACGTATATAACATTTTTCTCCCCTTATAGCCCTTCTTCACATTGAAAAAACACCACAGCCAGAATTTATTTGCTTCAGAAACGCTAGTGGAAAGGACCGTCCGGGTTAGTAAGCGAAAACTAAAATCTCACAGTCAGAATCCACGACTGTTCGTACAGGTACAGGTTAAAAACAAGCTTAAGTACTTAGGAGTTCAATTCAACAACCTTTTTTAATTTATAACCATGGACGTATTATATATGGACTGCTAGTTGCCTAAGTCAAGTTGGTTCCATTTTAGTGTTATTTTGGGCGACACTAGGCCCTCCTGAGTACACTAGCGCGAAAAAAATTAAATCTTAATTTTTACATTTCATCCTTGTATATGAAACCTATAGTAGTATTATGAGGCAGCTTCTAGTTAAGCGAGGTAGAGCCACCACGTCGCTGCAATAGCTTTTTGCTTAACACGATATACATTTGTATGGGTTTTGGAGAGTAGAAAGAAATATAGTGATGAAAGAGTAGGTTATATGGTTTGTGTCAAAAAAGTCTTTAGTTAGAACGAGTACAAGAATAGGCAGAAGTAATGAATAATAAGTACGAGTGAAAGGTTCTAAAAGTGACACTAGACCATATGGTATGGCACAGTAAGGGAAACAAAAATTAATGGATTTCTCTTTGATTTTTCGTAAACAAACCAAGATTGTGCGTCTTCAATTATTTTTTTGGATTTTGCATTTTTAAAGAAATTTTGTTATTTCTGTATTTTCTGTATTTCTTATACCAAAATCAAATACCAATGTTGCCATATTCGGATTCGACTTTTTAAAGTTTTAATTCAATTTTTGAACGCTGTTTAAATATAAAACTGGTGCCAGTTGGTACTATGTTGTTGGTTCAATAGTATTTTGGTACTAGATTTTTAGTACTTAGTACTAGAATTTAGTACTATCGTAGGTTTGGTACTATATTTAGTACTGGATTTAGTACTTAGTAGTAGATTCAGTACTAGATTTAGTAGTTAGTAGTAAATTAAGTACTATATTTAGTAGTTAGTAGCAAATTTAGTACTAGATATTTGACGTGATAAGTGAAGATACTCTAAAGCAATAACATAGGAACAAATATCTGCAAACAATGTGTTTTATTTGTAAAATAAGTAACTAGCTAGGTACTTCAACTAAATAATTTTTTTGCAGACTTAAAAAAATTGATATAATAATCAAACATGGTAACCATTCAAAATTGTACACAAAAAACCAAACCAAATATCAAATTTCAACAAAAATCGTTAAATAGGTAAATTTCATCCTGTTGCCGTATCTATAAAAAAACCCTACCAAAAACAGTGTATTTCCAAGGCAGAAATGAAAACTCCTCACATACCTGTCTAAATACCTATCTTTCATTCTCTCATTATCGCTTATTTTAAGAAAATGGTAATGAAATGACAAGAAAAAGTGTTCATGGTTTGTTTCCTTCTGACTGCTATTACTTTATATATATCGTTGTGGTTCTGTCTTTTTCTAACATTGCATATGTGTTGAGTACATTTCCCCGACTAACAGTCTACGTTGCGGCATCCACTCAGAGAAAAAACTTAAGAAAGATGTAGACGAACTAGATGGCGCTAGTTTTCGAACACTGATGGTAGTACTATAGGTTTCATATACAAAGATTTCATCCAGTAATCCCAGACTTTGGCAGCAGGTTTTCCCACGTTGGCAAGTTAAAGATTCCTTTTTCTTCCCGTGTTATATAGAATGTCCCACAATTAATCCACCAAGTAATAAATACAAAAAAAAACACTCGAGGATTTATTGAAGTTAGTTTTTGATACCTTGGTAAATTACAAGTTCGTAAAATCTTTAGAACCTAAATTTTGTTGCGATTTTGGACTGTCATCATAGTATATCTATTCTATAGTACTATCAAGATGGGTGTTTCACCTAGCGTCATCTAGTTTCGCTGTCTCGCTATTTCTCATTGTAGACTTTTAGTCGGAGATATGAATTCAACACATATGCAATGTTAGAAAGAGACAGAACGTGAAAGATGTATTTAAAGTGTTAGCGGTCAGAAGAAAACAAACCATCGACACTTTTTGTGTTATTTTTAAATCATTTGCGTATCGCTGAAAACTGGTATTGAGGGATGACGAAATATTCACACAGGGAAGGAGTGCAAAATGGTTGACATTGCATTAAGCGCCTTAAGGGAAAAGATTTTGATTTTTTTTGCCAAGGAAAATCTGAAAAAATGCAAACAAAAAGATAAAATTAAATTCTTAAATACCTTCTCAAC
Organism: Platycheirus rosarum; assembly: GCA_963971375.1. Lineage (NCBI taxonomy): Eukaryota > Metazoa > Arthropoda > Insecta > Diptera > Syrphidae > Platycheirus > Platycheirus rosarum. The sequence continues at coordinate 92,811,168 of OZ020509.1, forward strand.
ATTTTGCCAATTTGTGGAAGGGAGTATTTGCAAAATAAATTTTTGAGTTTGTTCATTTTACGCAATAAACGTGACATACGTACCATTAACTCAACTAAACAACAATAAAACTAAAATCGACAAACAAGATAATACTTTATATAGTCTTTCAATATTGAATTAAAAAAATAAGGTATCGACCAAAAACTTCTTAGTAAAAAGTCCTTATTACGGGCGCCCTATTTTTTGAAAAAAACAATGCGCTCATCTCATTAGACAAAAAAGAAATAATGAATGTTTTTTTCTTATGCAGCTTCGCTAGGAATATACATCACTTACACTGTATGTATGTATAATGTATGTACGCAACAAGTATTCTGTATCTTTCTTGATTGGCATGGATTTGTTGGAAGAATATGCTTACCATGTTTGATAAACTATATCAATTTTTTTAGTTTGCAAAAAATAAATTTGAGTTGACTTATCTTACAAATAAAACACATTTATTGCAGATGTTTGTACCTATGTTATTGCTTTTGAGTATCTTCAAAAAATGGTTAACATTTTTCGAGCCGTAAAATAGAAATTTGAAAAATAAAAATTATTCTGGGTGTTTTTAATTTTTTTGAAAAAAAAATTCACGGAAACATAGACCTTACCTAGTACGTATGATCGTAAGCAGTAAAATGGCGTTTTGAATAAACATTAGCTTTTACTGTTCCTTCCTTCAATAGAAATGTTAATAGGACTACCTATGAAATAAAAAAAAACAAATCTATTCCTTATTACGTTCGAAATTGAACAATATACATTAAAACTGTAAAATGTCAACTCCGAATATGGCAACATTGGTTTGTGATTTCGGAAATACAGAAATAACAACATTTCTTGAAAAATGCCAAATCCAAAAAATAATTGAAGACGCACAATCTTGGTTTGTTTACGAAAAATCAAAGGGAAATCCAATAATTTTTGTTTCCCTTAAGCGGGGTTCACATGGGACAATGCAGAGGCCATGACATTGAGACAAGACAATCATTGTTCCATGTGGACAATTGTTTCCAGGACAAGACAATTGTCATTATATTGTCCTCCGAGCTAGCCTGCCGAGCTATCTCTGAGGACAATATCGACATCATCCAACTCCGGTCAAGAAGCTCGGACAAGACAATTGAGTATATTCCCATTGTCTTGTCTGCGTGTGAACGCTGCTTTACTCTACCATACCATATGGTATAGTGTCACTTTTTAAACCTTTCACTCGTACTTATTATTCATTATACCTGCAAATGCTTGTAATCATTCTAACGCATACGTTTCTGAAAATATAACATACAGTCTACTCTTTCATCATTATATTTCATTCTACTATCTAAAACCCATACAAATGCATATCAAGAACTACTGCAGCGCTATTACGGCAGTATCTCGCTAAACTAGATGCTGCCTGATGGTAGTACTATAGATTTCATATACAATGCTGTCATACTGCAGCATCGATTATTTTAATAGCTATAGGCTAACTATTTGTAAAAATAAGAGAATGAAAAAACTACCAAAAATAGGAATGATGTAAACGTACCTTATCAAAGATCTTTCAAAAAGAATGCACCACTGTTGTGTTCCAATTGTTTCTTTGTGAAATGTCAAAAAACTGCACGTCTTTATTAAAAGTTACTGGGCGAACACAATGCAAAAACGGAGCTGAAATAAGGAGCTGCATGCGTATTAGCATTGTATATACATTTTCTATAGTACTCTCATGGTGGTCATTTTTCGTCTGGCCATCTTCCTGGTTGATGCAGAACTAACTCTAAATAATGGAGACTAGAACATTTACCGATATTTTACTAGTATTAAATACACTTTTGTTGTCTGTACTTATTCTATATTCACAGCAATTGGCAATTTCAGCACGCCTCATTGCGACTTGATTCAGAACTAAAAAATGATGCTTCATGATAGTACTATAGGCAGTGTATATACAATGGTATTAGCTGTCAAACGAGGACGTACGTCCCAGCTTGCAACTGCCCACAATGGCGCTGTGCAGTTTTTGGACATAAATCAGACATCAGCCTATTTATTTAATACCTTGTTTACATCGCTTCTTTGTTTCTTCTTTTTTTGGCACAAAAACGAATTGAATGAAAATTTTAAAAAATGTTAGGATTGAGCTTTAAGGGCCCGACCCATAGAATCCGTTGCGTGCGTTGCGGCAACGAATCCGGAGACATTGCCGCATGCGATGAAAAGAGGTGACCAAATGAATCCGTTGCGTTTTTTTGACACATAATGTAAAACGAACGATGGGTGAGTTAAGAGTGATAGTGTGATTTTGTAACTGGTAAAGAGGATGCAAAATATTAAAATCGTACTTGTTCGATAGCTATATTAATGCATAAAAATTATAGGAAATACATGAATGTCATATATGTTTTCTACGAATTGCAGAGAATATTTTTTTCGCTATTTTGGTAATTTTGCATTTTCATAGTAAATTTAATGTAGTAACTTAAATTTTTTTCTATCTAGATCACTTTATATATCTTGGTTTTAAGCTAGATTTACACCGGTTTCAGCTACAATATATGAAATTTCCCAAATATTTTATTTCATTTGGATTTTGTTGTGGTTTTGAAAAGTTTTGTCGTTTGTAGTTAAAAAAATTCGATAATTAATTATGAACGAGTTCTTAGAATCCACATTATATACAACGACGCAAAATTATAAACACTTCAATATGAAACTATAACAAATAAAGTATGATGCTAAGATTATAGGTATGGTTTTTTAATTATTTTTTTCTTAGTGTGAAACTAGATTTTATACAACAGGAAATCCCTATATTATTTTTCTAGTGTAAAAAGAAGAACTCTCTGATAGCATGACAACTCTCACAAAACGCCATTTTGTAAATTTCACTTAACACAAAACACTGCCTAAATCCAATAAGGACATAATGCTTTAAAGTTCTCAACGTGTTAAACTATATTTTAAATAGGACAATTGTTTCCGTTTATAACTGTGGGCAACTTAGTGCAGTACTTAAGTAGTGTGAAGTTAATGTGTAAAATATAGGTTATCCATATTTTTTGCCAATATCTACATCAAGTCATCATCGTCTTCAAATGATGAGTTTCTCAATTCGAGTTTCTCAAGCTATATTCGGTCGAAGTAAAATCAGCTTTTGTCCTTTTTACAATATTAAACTTCACTTTTTAGATTCATGGAGTTTCATATCCATAATACTAATAATGCTCTTCATCTGTTCTCAGAATATTTATTATTAAACAATTTGCTTCAATATTCATATTGATGTTTTAATTAAATTTTTCTAGCGAAACCAATTTTTTTATACTTCTAGCTTGCCCTTCTTATCTCTTTTTTTGCAATGCCATTGAAAATGGCTGTGAAAACATAACAGCAAGTTGTCAAATGGCATTCAAACAATTACAAGAAAAATCAATCTCGTTTGGTGTTCCTTTTAGCAAGAAAAATTATAAATCTGAAAATTAAAAACAAATCATTTATAAAGTGATTTGTTTTTAATTAATATTTTATATCCCCTTCTCTTTCCTGTACTTGTTGTTACTTAGCGCAATTTTTGCTGATACTTAAATAACAATAAGTAGCAACAAGCGCAATTTTATCTGCTACTTAAATAACAATAAGTAGCAGCAAAAATTGCGCTAAATAACATCCCATGACTAGAAAACAATTGAAACTTCAAATTCAATGTCATCGGATTTGCCGGAGAGAAAAGTTAAAAGTTGGTCTACTTGATGCGGTGCGTCCGGCACATGCGATTCCTATGGGTCACCTCCCATAAGAACACGTGTATTTAATCGATCTGTCAGTTGTATGCGGCAACGCAACGGACGAACGGATTCTATGGGTTGGCCTCTTTACAACCGACTTAGACAATTTGAAAAAGTTCAAATATACGGAAATGTTTAAAGTTTATCACAATACTGCTTTCTCTACAAACGCTTTGTTTGACGTACGTAAGGATAACGTAACAAAGCGAGTGATATACAAAAAAGTTCGAATTGACTGAACTTTTGCTCGCTTTCTGACATTTTACTCAATGAAGACGTTCAAATAGTTTTTTTTTTTATTTTTACAGTAGGTTCTCAATATTTTCACCTTAACGATGACAAGAACAGCGCTCTAAAGTTTTATATACGTAACGGGACGAAGTCGATTCTAAAGCGTGTATGCCATTACCTCTCGCTTATTGTATTTATTTTTTTAAAAACAGCACTACTGCAGAGTTACCATTCGCCATTGATGAAAATTATAAAAGCTTTTTTTGGTTTTTGTTATGAAAGTTCCACAATTCAAGCTTTCTTAGAGCGAATGAGAGCATGTTTTAAATTTAAAGAAGAAGGTGTTGTCGCTATGTTTTTTTGCGTACATCTTTAAGTTTTTATTTTTCTTAAAAAAACGGTTAAAATAAATATACCTAATGCAATATTTGCTGGGAATTTTTTTTACTTGCGATTTTAGGTACTTTCGTGTAAGTTATTCATCGTACACATAAATAAGTTGAGATAATAATCAAACATGACATTACGATTGAGAAACGTATTTGAGTTACTGGAAAATTATATTTGTCTGTACGGATGTATTTTGGACTATAGCCTGAACGATCGTCTTCAAATTTATAACATACGATTATTTTGACATTATACAGAGGCTTTATTTTATTTTTTTTTCGCTCAAATATTAACGGTACCTGTCATATAACCGTTAAGTTAAAGCTTATTTTTCTCAAAAACGGAACTTTTAAAAAACCCCGTCTTACCTCTTGGTCTACATTTTTCTGTTTTCATAAAACTTGAATAAACAGATGGTAACCATACCTTCATTTGTGTTGGAATTATACCACTTTATAATGCCTAGTATGGCAATCATTTGAGAGCTTTAATATGGAGATAGCTTATAGAAACCCGTAACAGTAAAAGTGAAAGGCAAATATCCTATCTTCCCTGTACTGAAAATATAAATTGAACAGAGTATAGTGATTTTAGCTTGTCTTGGGCGCAAACCAATTATAAAAAGGAAGTTGTCCACGATATAAAAAAACAAGATGTCGCAAACTTCTTTGGATGGAATTCAAAAGTGTCAGTTATGTTTTACCTGTAAATGCGACTTTTTGAATTTTGAAAGACAATGGGATTGGTAAATGACTGACACACTTTATTTAGGGATGACACATCGTTCATAAAAGCATCGATGTTTGAACATCGATGTTATGATGATGATATCGATGTTTTCGCAATGTTTAAGAAAAATGTTTGTGAACTGCGTCCATATATGCGTGTCCCTGGTTTTCATTCGAACTACGAGAACAGAATCGATTCAGAACAAAAATAGTCATTAATTGCCGAACGAACACTTCTGCTGTTCTGCAATAACAAACAAAAATAATATAAGCCAGCAATGTGATTATGAGTAAAAAATACACAGAAAATATTACATTTACACAAAATAACATACAAATACAATACCAGCTAGTTTCCGATACCCCTAAGTCCCCTTTTATACACATAATCATATGACGCCGATTCTTCATCAATTCCCTTTTGGGTACGCCTGTAGCTTTCACACGTTGAACCAACGTCACGCGACAGTATATGACAAGCATTACTGTCTTTACGTTTCTTTTGTTTCAACGCTCTCACTCTTACTTATAAAAAAAACATACATTTGACCACAAACTGAGGAAGATAATAATAAAGCAAGCAGTGAAAATAACAAACGAGAATGAGAGAATCGCAACATATTCTCGGTCCCTGCGTCGTTGTGATCCCCACTGCACTTCTCAACTCCTTCGCCTATACACTAAGTCACGCTGCGGCATATGCCTATGTGTATAAAAGGGGACTAAGCAATACCTTTCACTGGCTGAACACAATGAGAAGCGCAGCCGCAATACGCAGCCGGAGCCGCATGGAGCTGTCAAAATAGCTTTGTTCGTTGAACTTTACCCAGGGTCACCCCAGGTTTTCTTGACAACACCAAAAGTTGTGGTTTTTGAATCTCAAAAAAACGCAAAACGGCTGTCAATTAAGTTACTGACATAACACAAGAAGCACTGACTCTCTTTTCGCACAATCCACAACTCCAAAAAGTCTCCGTTTTTGTCACTTTTTAACTATAATAATTCAATTTTTTATTAAATTAAATGTAAAACAATGAATAAATTCACATTTGCTATAATTTTGTATTTGCAAATACGAACTAACAACTTACCTGCAGCAAATCAACACAAATCACAAATTGACAGCTAATGTCAGTAAACAACAGCTGATCGTTACATCAACTCGCCCTAGCAAAATACCAAGATCGACTTCAGGGTGACTTCATGGCGACCCCAGGTTTCAAAAAACAGAGAATTTTCTCTTGAGGGCGAGTTGAGGTATTTCAAAAAACGAGTTGTGGCGACCCCAGGGTGACTTCAGGGCTCATCGAACAAAGCTATTATTTCGTACGGCTTTTTTAAAATTGCCCACAATGGAGCCGTACGATTTTTGGATATTTGAGATTTTATTAACATTATCTGAGTGAATTCAAGTCTGTGTTCATTTTTAATTTGCAAATAATTGTTGTTAAAAATCATTAAGTTATTAAAATGTAAAGTGAATATTTTTGTAATTTTTGTTGGTCAAATTCCATATCGCAGGGTTTCTATAATTTTTTGGTTTTCGTCACGTTTTTTTCTGTTTTGACAACCAAAAATAATAAACTCGTACGACAAAGTTAAAAGTTAACCAACCTTTGTGGCTCCGTATTGCGGCTCCGTATGCAGTTGCGTTCTATTGTGTTAACAATATTGAATTCATGTGTATTCAATATTTGACAGCTGTTGCAGTTACGGCTCCGTATGCGGCTGCGGCTTCATTGTGTTCAGCCAGAAACTTATAGCGAGTTTCATTCAAATTTGAAAGATCTGCTCTCAAAATCAAGATTTGATCTGTTCAATGAAACTTGTTTCAGGATTTAATTGTAGTGTTGGTAAATGGTTGACGCACTTCCTTTGTCATTTGCTTCTAGGGATGTATCATCGTTTACAAAAATATCGATGTTATGATCATGATATCGATGTCTTTCCAATGTTAAAAAATGTTTATAAACTGATAAATACATTCCTCATCATTGAACTTAAAAGTTATTAACTGAACAGCCTGATGTTAATAAAATGAAATTTTCTTGAGTTAAAATAGGAATAATAACAAAATAAAAAATAAAAATAACAAAATTTTTAATTATGAACTTTGTGTTGCATTGTATTTGTAAAAAAAAAAAACTTAAAATGCGATTCATATAAATTTATTTTGAATTTCATTTATTTTTAAACAAGGCGAATGCAAATGCGTGGGATAATGTTCTATTTGCAACGCAATAAGGGGAAAATATTTGCACTGATAGAAAATATAAATACTTAATTATTGTAGCTTAAGTCATATTCCACTATCAATTCTACTTTCTTCCACTTTATTTCTTTATTTTACTTTACACCCTCAAATAAACAGCCAAAATTCATAAATTTAATAAAGAATGACATTTCATGATTTAGAATATTTAACATCGTCCAAGTGTGCGTGCTTTCAGTTTTAATTCCGACTACGAAAACAGAATCGATTTTCTCTTCTTTTCAGAAATTCATTAATTGTTAAACGAATACCTTTAGAAGCATTTGGAATGCTTCCGGACTGTTCTGGACGACCAAACAAAAATGACATAAGCAACAATACGATTAAGAGTAAAAAACTACAGACAATTATTTTTGCCTGTCCACCAAGATCGATGTTTTTTATGAACGATATATGTATATCGATTTTTGAAAACATCGATGTATCACTTGGATCTGCATCTCTATATTTCATTTGTTTATTTTGACAGAAAGGATTATTTACATGTATGTCTGCATTCAGATCAAATCTTCCACCTCATCAGAGATCAAATTTTTCGTGTTGAGAACTGATCTAGATTTGCTCTTTTTCTTGCAATGAAACTCTCAAAATTCAAAAAGATCAAATCTTTTGACAAAAAGAGCAAATCTTTTCTTGAATGAAACTCGCTATTAGGAACTATCAGAGCTCTTAATTGATAACACAAATCTGGTTCTTCATAAAATTTCCCTACCCGAGTTTGAGATCACTACTACGTTTACTTTTTCAGAGATCGGACCTTTCGACACACATGGCCCTATTATCGTTCACAAAGAACAATATATCGATGTTTAAGTGCGTTTCATCGATATTACGACATCGATTCTTAAAAACATCGAGTATCGCTCTCATTTTGCATCCCTATTGACATTGACAAAAAAAATTATTTACATGGAAGTGTGCATGGACGTATTATATATAAGTATATAAATAATACGTATATATATATATATATATATATACTTATATATATATATATATTATAGGTCCATGTATGTGTGCATGATCTAGATTTGCTATTTTTCTCTCAAAATTTCAAAATTCAAAAAGATCAAATCTTGACAGTGTTGACAAAGAGAGCAAATCTTTTCTTGAATGAAACTCGCTTTTAAATTCTGTACCTACGGATCCACAGCATAGAAAAAAGAAACAAGAATGACAACTGATATTTCAATTCTCTATTCGCCAACAAATTGAAAAAAATGCCCAGTCAGTCGGCTGATTGGCTGCTTCTCACACGTATTCATATACACAAAATAAAATTTCAGGGTTTGCAGGGCATGGTCGGTACGGGTCGCAGTTCTTTTTTCAATGAATCTATGGTCCATAGTACACATAACTTAGGTTAGTACCTAGTAGTTTTAGTATTTAGTTGTGTGTGTAGGTACTGTGCTTCTGTGCTACTGATCAGCAACATCAACTGTCTTTCATTTCTAAATTCAAACTATTCTCCCCATCTAGCTAGATAGAATAACTAAAACTAAAACTTTAAACAATACCAACCAACAAAATGTTTGCTTCCACAGACACGGCCAATGACTCTTTAACGATCATTAAAGAAACATGCAAATCGGACGAGCTTCCTATTAGCATTTGCAAACAATTCCAATCCTTCTTTGAGGATCATTTATTCTTGGATGTGACCCTGGTTGTCAAGGACGTAGACAAAGAGTTGAAAATCAAAGCTCATAAATTGGTGCTTTGCGCGGCCAGCAAATATTTTTTGGCAATGTTCGGAGGATCGTTTCGGGAATCCAATGAAAAGGAAATACATTTTAATCACGTTGATAGCCAGTCCTTAGAAAAGGTCATCAATTATATCTACACCGCTTCAATTGAACTTGCAACTGACACCGTCGAGGAGATCGCAAAAACAGCTCACCTTTTCGAATTGGAGTCTTTGAAAATCCTATGCTGTGGGTTTATTGGAAAACAATTGGATCCGACTAACTGCGTTGGTATTTATTTGTATGCAGATAAATATAATTTTACCGCACTCTATGAAGACGCATTTGAATACATATGCAAGAACTTTGAGAAGGTTTGCATTGGCAAAGAGTTTCTTGAGTTGGACGTCGACCACCTGAGCGTAATACTGTCCAGCGATGAGTTGCAAGTCCAATCAGAAGAGACTGTATTCCATTGCATTATGACGTGGATAGAGCATGATGAAGCGAATCGGCAAAATGGTATAGAATCTGTAATTCGTTTAGTTCGCTTTCCACATATCAAGCCCTCGTTTATTATTGATGTCATAGAGCCAATTTGTAAAACTATAGAATCTGAGAGACTTCTGTATATAGCATTGAAGTGGCATTTTTTCCCAAAGTTGCGATCTTCTTTGTTTTCCGAACAATGCGTTTCACCAAGGTATTGTGGGCGCTCTTTGATTGCAATATTTGGATGGAACTTGGGGAACACCTCAAATCTTAACGTTGGAGAATTTAATTTAAAAACAGATAATTGGACTTATACAACTTATTCGGCTCCCAAGGTTCGTCGTGAAAAATTCGAAAGCATTGTTTGGAGAAACAAGTTGATTATAGCTGGAGGATATACTAACATACACCAGAATAGCAACAACCTAGTCGATTGCCTTGATTTGGATACGCTTGAGTGGACAGATATGCCTCCAATGCGAACAATGAGATTTAGCTTTGGTATGGCTACGTTGAAAGATTACATATATGTTTTTGGAGGTTTTGATTCGCCATCGTCAAACAATAATGTTCGAAATATGGAAAAATACGACCCAGTTACCAATGCATGGGAGTATATTGCTGGTTCGGAACAAATACTATCTAATTCGACTGCAATATCTCTATCCGTTAAGAAAAGAATTTTGTGTGCTGCTGTGAAGAACCAACACGGACAAATAGGTTTGCATTTCTTCGATCCTGCAGCAGAAACTTGGACTAAAAACGTGTTGATTCCAGTTACGAATCCTCTGGGATTTGGTACTGTGACATTCAAAAAACAAAAGCTCTTCATTGTAGTATCAAGAAATGCAATTTTAAAATATGATTTGACGGATGATTCTCAAATAAGTATTCCCTTTCAGACAATGGAAAACGAATATACCAATTGCGCAATGTTTGCTGATTACGTCGTAATTTTTGGAAACACAAAGTTTAAAATATACTACCCATTCACCGATCAGTGGAGGACAATTCCAAATTTAAATAATAATCTGGGCAGAGTAGTTTTGATAACAAATTATGCTAATTGAATATTTCATTTAAGAAAATAATCGCAATGTAAATAAATATACCTAAACATAAATATCTTCTTGTTTGTATTCCTTTAGTGATTTGAAAAAAATACCTGTTACTATTACCACAAGCCATTGTTGAGACGCCGTTACATCCTCAAAAAGTCACTGTTTGGTGGGCAGAGGGAATCATTGGTCCATATTTCTTCAAAAAGAAGCCGGCCATAATGTTACAGTCAATGGGGAACGCTATAGTCATGATTAATGACTTTTATCGGCTGGAATTTATTCGAGCCAGCCGCGGCGGCCTTTTGCCCGAAATCATTTTTAAACATAATGGCGAACCCTTATCTTTATAATAAAGCTAAATTATTGGCCATAACATTAAATTATATATATATAAATAAATACATATATAAAAATAAATAAGTTTTACGACATACATGCCTTAACTCGGCAACTATCGTCGTTGGATGGAAGTTATAGTTTCGACTGGAATCCAACCCCCACTTCACTGCTTCGCATGTCACACATGTCTTGCCAACTTTGCCCGTCTTACTTCTGCGATAGTTTGGAACGTGGCATCTCCGTTCTACATGCCAGTACAAGCTAAGTTGGTCATGCTGTATTTCATCCAAGATTTTATTTTAAATGCGGAGGAACCTTATTCGATTGCGTTTTGTCAGTCCCCCGAAGCATCATAATTTTAATGGCCGCCAATTTACTCTGATAATCATTTGTCAGTATTAACCTAGGTCTGGACGAACAAGTGTGCCTTCCAGAAACCAATAAAAACATTGATTTTATTAAAATCTGTCAAGCGGTGTATTTTCTCACAATTACATACACAATAACTGAAACACGTTATTTTCTGTTTAATATCATTGTGTATTTATACGTTATTAACTGAGTTAATTTTCAGTTAAAATAGTAAATGAATTATTATTATCTCACTCAAAAATTCCAAAATCATAGATTATCTTACCTTGTATGCATGTATTTTTGAATGTAAGTATGAAACAAATTTACAGAACATGGAAAAGTTCTTGAAAAAGCCTTTCAACTAAAATCAAAAATCAAAGGACAATTGGAAATATCGCTGCAAAGTCATGATGAAAACTTAAAACTACAGATCAAATCACATTCATTGACAAAATTTAAAACTAAGATCAGTTAAATAGAAGTCTTTTCAATGTCAGTCAAATAGCAACTGATGTACTTTCGTTTCATGTCTAAACGGTAAGCATTTTATCTTTTGCACCAACTCACTCACTATACCTAGGTCGCTTAAGGAAAAATTCAATCACATTGTCCAAGTCAGTTAGGCATGACTTCGATTTGCTAACATTCGAGTCCCAAACCCTTAGATTCGATGAGAAATCCTGTAATTTGTCCAAACTGGAAGCAAGATCTTGAGCAAGAAATTTGGCCGTAGCTGAGAGTCCACCACCAAACGATTGGCATGACTTTGTGCTGCTACAGCTATCGTAGGGTTGACCGATGCGATTGAATTCATGAAGTTCCCCATAGTCCAGGACATCCCAATCACCAAGTTCCATGTTCCATGTGAATAGAATGCGGCATTCGAATTGTTTGCGATGGAAAACACAGTCGATGTTTCTTGAGCAGTTAAGGCAGTTGTTGCAGGTGGTAGGAAGTTGATCACGTGCCGTGAAGTGGGCCATGAGGACGCATGAAATAAGATTGCTACGTGGACAGACCTACGAATAGAATTTGGGAAATTGTAAATCACATAAAATTGGTAAGACTTGTATTGTCTATTGTCGTACATTGATTAGTTCGCAAGCCCAATCGTAGAAAACATCGTAAGTCTTGTTGTTTTTCTGGCACAAGTTGCTGATAACGTAGTAGGTGAAGGTTTCCAAGTCAAAGGAATGCTGCGTTATCACAACCGATACACATTTCAGTTTCTGATAGGACATCTGCGAAATCATTTGCATATCGGAATAGCATGATCCATGTACCTCCATTGGCAATGAAGTATGGTAGCCCGGAGAAATGCAGTCATCTTAAAGAAAATATAGAAAAGGTCAAATATATCGCAAACATAACAAGTTTCCCTTCCAAAATGATCCACAATATCTTGAGAATTAAGGATGATTTCATTACTTACCCTCTTCGCTGGTTATGACTGAAGCTGCATCATCCTCCTCGACAAAACGCCGCTTAAATTTCTTCGTACAGACTGGTTTCTCTTGACCGAAACCACCTTGCAGGGGAACCTCCAACACTTTGGGCTCATCCCGACGTGGTGAGAGAAACGGAACTGTAGTCGGTGACATATTCCCGATTTCGTAATGATTCCTCTTGGCCATTGATACCTGCAACGGCGAGATCGTTGTAAGTGGCTTAAAATTTAACATTTGCTGAGCTGCATTCGATGGTGGAGACTTCTGTTGTTGGAACAAGTGCCCTGGAGAACGCATCATTGTATTCCCCACCGGCGAACCACAAGGTGATCGAAAACCATGATAATGATTAACCTGACCAGAGATGTGCTCATTCGATTGCGCTGCCGACGTGGAAGGTGGTGAAACGCATGGCGAGTAAAAGTGACTATTTGCACGATGAAGCCGACTCGTTGCCGTCCCCGGAAACATTTGTTGGCTTGTCATGCGTATTTTCGTAAATGGAATAATATTTTCCGAATTATCTTCAGAGAATTCGTATTTCTTGTCGGCCAGACGACGTTTTCGAAACGTCCCGATTTTTTCACATTTCTCATTGTCCTCGGAGAATTCGTAGGCGTTGGCCTTGTCAACTGCGCTAGTACTTGCACCCTGCAGATCCACAGTCGTTATGCCATTGCGATAGGACTTTGTAACAATTCGATGGTTGCGCTTGCCTTGATGATTGACCAAGCTGACTTTTGACTGACTACTGACAGCTGTGCTGTTTATAGTCTGGCTTTTGGCATTTGAGGAACCAGCCCCTGAACTCAGACCACAAGTGAAAATCAATTCATCGAAATTCTTTACTTTTGTCGTATCGCCTATTCTGTTGGAGATCTTGTCACCACCAATCACGCTACTCGTCTGAGGTTCGTTTTCGATGTCAGAAAAGTCGGCGATTATTCGCGCGACTATATTATTTGTGTTATCACAACCAATAGTCTCTGGAGCTACCGGAGTTTGTCTATAGAAGGTGGGTGGCAGTGGTTTTCTCTCAACAAATGATTGATGCATTTCATGTGGCGGAGTGGAGCGTACTAATGCTGCCACAGCTATTGACGACTGTGCCGAATTATTTGGCGTCGCCTCTAAATCCACATGAAGCATGTGGATAAATCCATTGGCAATGATTATAACTCTGTTTGGGCATATTAAATTTATGTGTGGATTGAATTTTGGATCGGATTCTGTCGTTGAGTATTTTGTGTGTATTGTGAGGTTGCATTTGATACATAGAGCGCCACAACGAGAAACTAGAAGGGAATAGAAACACTAAAAATGGAAAACTTTCCTTGGTAACCATTGATATGTTCTTACATCCATCTTCGTCGAATTCACGCAATTTTTTGCAATCCAAACAACCGAGTTTAGGAACTTTTACGTATGTTAAATAGGATTCTTCATTTTCGTTCTCAGCAGCACCATGGACAATTAGGACTCTAGGATTAGTCACCCACTGTGCCATGGTTACACTTTTGAGATTATCAGCGCCATGGTCATCAAAGAGGCAGCTTTTGAAGAATCTACGAAGGGGTTGGTGGGGTCGATAAATCCAGAAATATAATCTGAAAGATATAATTCCTATGAAGTCATTGATTTGAAGATTAAAGCTATGTACTCACGTGTACTTATATCCAATATTAAAATATGAGGCATTCGCATTAGAGCTTTCGTTGCAACACACCTTATAGCTAAGTAGGTACTGTCCGCAGGCAGTGAGGCCCATGAACATGTGACTGAAATAAATTATAATTTTTGTTAAGGTTATTTAAAACAAAATGCTTTTGAGCTAACCAAAAATATAGCTGGTGCACGGTTTTTACATATTTTGTTTATAGTAAGCACGCGCGAAATAGATTTTTAATCTACCTTTAAAATCAAAACGCCGCACGAGCATTAGTAAAATAGGGAAGGGTGTAAAAGGAGATGTCGATGTACATTAGTTTTGAATTTCTGTATATCAAAATGGAAAAAAACGAGCCTGACAAAGCGTTCCACATTCGTGTGGTGCAACTAAAGAAATAATCTCTGTACTTAAAAGTACGTCCGAAGTATTTTTTGTTATAATTAACGCTCGCACAATGGACTATTTGTTTCCCTTTTAATGAAGAGCACACTGCGCGGGCATTAGAAAGATAGGGAGGGGAAAAATAGGAGGTGTCGATTAACATTGGTTTTGAATATTTCCAGATCAAAATGGCAAGGGAAAATCTCGCCGGGTAAACTATTCCAAATTCGTGTTGTTCGGCTAAAAAAAGAATCCCTATATTTCACGGTACGTCCGAAATTGGGTTCAAGGGTGAACTGATGAGCATTCCTTGCGAGACGAGTATTACGGGAGAAACTTTTAAGGGGAGGAATGCAGCATTTTTTATAAAAGAAACGATAAAATAAGGAAAGACATGAAACATTGCGTCGGTGTTCGATCAATCTTAAATCTCGATTTTGTATTCTATCAAGCAGGTGAAGCGATTTTTGTCAAGCGTATAAACGCTTTATAATCAGACTTGAACCCGTTCAATACAAGTTGTCCAGAAGATAGCTTCTAATCCAACGAACAAGAGTATCATCAATCGAAAGAGCTTCATGCCAAACTCTATCAAATGCCTTGGAGATATCAAGCACAATAATCTTACTTTCACCAAAGCGATGTAAGGATTTGTTCCACTGTTCGGTGAGATATGCCATCAGATTACCAGTGGAACGGTTGCTGCCGAAGCCATATTGACGGTCAAGGAGAAGCTTACGATCTTCGAGATATTCCTTAAGCTGACAGTTAATCAGGAACTTTTACTATAGCTAACTCTGTAAGAAAACCCAATGTACGATGTGCAACTTTAGAGAAGATGAAACGTTAGGTGTATGCCCTATACTTAAGGAATTGCGTTAAAGTTGTTAAAGTTTTTACCATCGACAAAAAATTATCGTTTGGAGCTTGTTACAGAATTTAATGGTTAACTCTACACAAAATTTGATACTACAACGTAAAACATGAAAAACTACAAAAACGAACAACCTGAACGAAAACAACAACAACAACTTAAACACTGATTATGGATATTAAATCATGGAAGTTTAATCGCAACAGACGGAATTTTCCTCAGGCTAAGGTTTTATACTTTTGGACCTGTTTTGGATAAAATTTCTCATTTCTAAAAGTTACTTTTATAACCATTTCTGCTCTTGAATTTATGTATCTATCGAGGAAGCATAGTGACCAGTTAAATGTCCTGACAAAGTAATTGAGACCGTCTCAGTTGGGTTCCGATTTCAGTGTGAGATTAATGGGAAACAATTTCTTGAAAGTAGTCAGACAAGAGAAAAGCCAAGACTTAACATCTAGACCTACCGACTGTTTATCGATTTTAAGGCAACCTACGACAGTGTAAGCAGGGATGAACTGTACCGAGCCACTCGTGATAAACTGGTACGTCTCATCAGGATAATGATGGAGAATGCTCGCTGCTCCGTCAAAAATGGCAGGGATACTACTAAGAGCTTCGACACCACCAAAGAGTTAGAAAGTGACACACTAACGTACAGCTGTTTGATCATCGTGCAATAAGCAGATCATAAATGAGGGCAAGACGAAGTATATGCTTTCGTCAACAAAGGTCCAATCCCACCACCGACTTGGAGAGAACGTGAAAATTGGTAAGTATAACTAAGAGGTAGTCAGTGAATTTGTATACCTGACCACAGGGAAAAAACTTCAGCGCAGAAATCAAATGTAGATTCACTCTTGCTAATCGCTATTTCTTTGGGCTAAATAAGCAATAAGAAGAACCAAGGAGACGCTTTATAAAAAACTTATCATCCGGTCCTGATATATGGTGTAGAAGCATGGACCCTTACCCATTCGGATGAAAGCTCTCTTGGGGTATTGAAAAGAAAAGCATTCCGTGCGATTTATAGCCCTGTTTGCGATCCAATAAATAACGAATGCCGAAGTAGATACAACAACGGAGTGTACGTGTTGTACAACAACATAAGCCTAGCCAAAAAAAATCCGTATCCAGCGGGTAAGACGACTCAGCCATGTGGAACGGGTGAACACCGACGCTCCAGCACGCAGTCTTCGTCGCCAAACCCCATTCAGAGGCCAATGTAGACCTTTGATGGAGCGACCAGGTAGATGGAGATCTCTGACTGCATATTAATCCAGGCCCAGGAGCACAACGCTATGTAGCGCCACCAGAAGTAAAGTAAGTACAGACAGAAGCGTAATTAAAAATAAAGATAAGTAAAAGAAAAAGAAAGGTGAGTAAAAGGCGGGGGTATGGGTTTACCTTATTATTTAAATTATTAAATAAATTACAAGCCATAATGTTGATCTGAAGTTGGCAGACGAAAATGCTCCTGGATCAAACAAATGCAACGACATGCACATGAACGTTGGCCTCAAACATGCAACAATCCAAATCTTAAAGGCCTAGCCGGGGAACACAACATGTGCAGCCGTGAGACTAAGCAGTGAAAATTGAGAGTTATGGTTCCAGTCGAAATCATAAAAATGTTGGTTAGAGAAGAATCTTTTGGCCGGTTGATATCTTTTTACTTGAGATTGTCAACACATTCGTTTACTCGACATTACCGCCTTTTTAAAACGGTCTCCAATAAATGCCTGGTCTGTGATTTGTACTACGATTTGAAAAAGATTGGCGATGGTTGTATGTTCAGCGGTCTTCTTAAACCTAAAATCAAATCCAAATCAGTTAGATTTTGATGCTTAGGAATCTCGCAAGCTCTCCACCATTGGGCAAACCATATTGTGACTTGCATCACTAAATTTA
Organism: Platycheirus rosarum; assembly: GCA_963971375.1. Lineage (NCBI taxonomy): Eukaryota > Metazoa > Arthropoda > Insecta > Diptera > Syrphidae > Platycheirus > Platycheirus rosarum. The sequence continues at coordinate 92,828,803 of OZ020509.1, forward strand.
AAACTTGGTACCTACTACCACTGAGCTTGTGATTTATTTGCGCTTCTTTTGGCGATTAGAAAGTTGTTAAGCCCTTATGAAAGAAAAAAAACATTCAAAACCTACCCTTCTTGTTCAACCCTAAAGAACGGCCTTTTTATGATTTCGGAAATCTTTTAACATTATTTTTTTTTTTGACAAATGTAATCATATGAAACTCACCCTTGCAAATAGCAATACGGCACTATATCCTTAAGACAAAATCCTAATCTACTTGGCACTCTAGTAAATGCGCGTTGCACTTGTTTGCATCTTCGATTACCCGAAAAGTGTCCAGTGTTCTATAAAAAAATCAGTCATCAAATTTTATCGGAATCCAGTCGAATTGGCAAAATTGCTTTCTTTTTTGTTGTTACCTCTCTTTTCATTAGAATATATTGCAAGTTTACTTCTTCATTCGGTGACACCTCAATGTCTGGTGCCTTTAGTTTTGGCATATCTCTGCATTCATCTGAATCCTCATCGGAACTATCCGATATGAAATAGGAGGATGCTTCTGAGAAGATGCCACTTTCAAAGCGATTCTCCATATTCACAGGTTGTTACAAGAGGCACTGTAATGTTTTTGGGGAAAAGTAAAAGAGGTACATTACAAGTGCATAACATCTACTTATTCTTTATACCACCAGTTTCGATTTAAAACCGAAAAAAAATTAAACAACCAAATAAAAACAAAATCATTCTGCCAAACAAAACTTACGCTGAAGTTATATCGAAAATAAAGTTTACAAATCATCTCGCATTGGCAAGCATTTGAAAACTATTAGTTTGTAAAGAAATTGGTTATCATTTGGTATTTTGAGAATTGAATTTTGCCTTTTTTGTGGTTTTGAAAACACTTATTCTTTTTAAGACATTATTTTCATATTTTTGTTAAAATTTATTTGCTGAGATACATAAACGTACAGTTGTGAAAGAAATTATAAAAGAAAACAACTTTTTTCGCATAATTTTTGACGTTGACACTTAGATGACAGTTTATCCGGCAAATTTAGGAGCGACATCTGCACGCAAGTTAGAAAATAATAGAAAATTTTGCTCGTTAGTACTTACTGTACTTACACTAATAGACAAAAATAGAGAATGATTTCTAAAACTTTGTTAAAAAGTAATTTGGTCGGTTGTTAGTGAAATTGTATATATAACACGTAAATGAACAAACTGTTTATTGAATTTATTCATTTTTATTAAACGTCTTGTGTCAAAAACGATTTACCCAACTAACAATTTAACTTGTAAATAGATATAATAAATATATATAGGGTGGGCCAAAAGAAGTCATCCATCTGATGTTGTTTGGCTCTCTTTTTTTTAATGAAAAACTTTGATTCTGTTTATTTGAACCTTTAGAATTGCATTGGTCAAGTCGAGAAGATAATATCGGCCAAATGGGCGCCGTCACAATTGATTGCCATACGGACACGTGTTATGGCATTTTTCATCACGTCAGCGAGAACTTAGGGCGACTCGCACTCGTGTCGAATGTTGTCCTTGAAGACTTCCAGAGTCTCGGGATTGTTTACGTAAACACGGGACTTCAAAAACTCCACAAAAAAGTCTGAGACGGTTAAATCGGGCGAATTTGCGGGCCAGGGCAAATCGCCAAAACGAGAGACGAGGCGACCTGGGAACGCCGCCTTCAGAATATCGGTTCATATCGGTTCATGTATCGCTCCATGGCTTGTTCACTTGTATTCTGCATGTCTAGTTCACAAATGTAAAAACAGATTTGACTTTGGCGGCCATTTGCAAAAATGAGAGCATCTTCCAATAGGGTGATTTCTTTTTTCCCACCTTGTATAATACGTCCATGTGAAATGGTATTCTTACAAAATAGCTGATTTCACATTTTTTAGAATTAACAGTTTTGGGTAAACAAATTCCGATTTTCGTTTGAACGAACATTTCCAACCACATAAGTATCATCTCAAAATTCGAAATAAAAGAGAAACATAGCCAACTGTTCCTCACATGTTCCTTCAGACAGAAAAGTATCCAACAAATTTTAGGATACCTTTGGATTTTCTCTCTGTTTCTATGTTTTTCAATCAGCTATCTATCAGCTAATTTTAACCTATGCTAATTACAACAAAAGCAATGAATCCAATCTGAAGGATATATAATGTGAGCGTAACCAATGTAAACGCAGACAAAAGTTGTATTGCAACATATTGGAAAAAGTGCGTTGGCGATCTGCAAAACAAAAATAAAATTTAGCAATTTTACAAGACTTGTTACACCGGATCGTGAATACCCCTATACTTTTTTGATTTGTTCTTATTGAGAACGTTCGGTGTCTCATAGCTTTGCTGTGCAATACGTTCGTTGTTGTTGTAATACGTGTTAAATAACAGCTGATTAACAGCTGACGACCATAACAACGAACAAAACATATGCTGCCTTGATGATTTCAGCGTCACTCTACTCTTGCGGGCCGTGTAGCAATTAAAACATTCTGCTTCATGAGAGTACTATAGGCAGTGTATATACAAAGCAAATAGTTAACATTTGTTAACAATAATTATTGTCAACGATCGTCCGATGTCCCAACCGAAAAATCCGAACTTGTTTGGATTTCATTCCTCCATTCGTTACTTTATTCCCTCTACTCCTTCAAGCCCCTCACCAATCGTGTCAAAAAGAAGAATGAAGAAGAAGTCCAAAATAGGATTCATGTAAACAAGGTCTAACAGCCAACCCGTTGAAATCGTTGACCGTGTAAACTAGCTTTAAGCCTTTAAATTCATGAAATCCGAAGGTTTCAAAATTTGAATTTTTAGCCAGTAAAATCAAATTCGCCTACTTGGTTCTTCTTTGTAAAGCTTGCCCATTATCATAGCTCATTTTAGAACTTCACAGTTCCCTTTCCCTCATATACACATTTCACTTCCAACACAGTCATGGTTACGGTTCTTGCGAAATTGAAGAATTGAGCATCGACCAAGATTCAAAATAAAAGACTTACAATTTTGAATTATAAAAACTTTCACTTGAACGATCTTCAAAAAATCAACAAAGGAAATTCAGAATACCTTCATACTTAAAACGGAACTAGTTATTCGGTAAGAAAATAAAAATATATATGTATGTACATACATAGAAAGCAGAAGCTAAATTCTGAAACTGGTCAACCAGAAGCCAGACCAACATTTTTCCATTTCTAACAATAACAATTCTCTCCTTCTTACTACACAGAATAACTTCAAAAAATACCAACCAACAAAATGCTTTCTTCTACGATCATCAAAAAAGTATGCAAATCGGACGAGCTTCCCATTAGCATTTTCAAACAATTGCAATCCTTCTTTGAGGGTGATTTATTCTGGGATGTCACCCTGGTTATCAAAGATTCAGACAAAGAGTTCAAAATCAAAGCTCATAAATTGGTGCTTTGCGCGGCTAGCAAATATTTTTTGGCAATGTTCGGAGGATCGTTTCGGGAATCCAATGAAGAGGAAATACATTTTAACCACGTTGATAGCCAGTCCTTAAAAAAGGTCATCAATTATATCTACACTGCTTCAATTGAACTCTCAACTGAGACCGTCGAGGAGATCGCAAAAACAGCTCACCTTTTCGAATTGGAGTCTTTGAAAATCCTATGCTGTGGGTTTATTGGAAATCAATTGGATCCGACTAACTGCGTTGGTATTTATTTGTATGCAGATAAATATAATTTTACCGCACTCTATGAAGACGCATTTGAATACGTATGCAAGAACTTTGAGAAGGTTTGCATTGGCAAAGAGTTTCTTGAGTTGGACGTTGACCACCTGAGCGTAATACTGTCCAGCGATGAGTTGCAAGTCCAATCAGAAGAGACTGTATTCCATTGCATTATGACGTGGATAGAGCATGATGAAGCGAATCGGCAAAATCGTCTAGAATCTGTAATTCGTTTAGTTCGCTTTCCACATATCAAGCCCTCGTTTATTATTGATGTCATAGAGCCAATTTGTAAAACTATAGAATCTGAGAGACTTCTGTATAGAACATTGAAGTGGCATTTTTTTCCAAAGTTGCGATCTTCTTTGTTTTCCGAACAATGCGTTTCACCAAGGTATTGTGGGCGCTCTTTGATTGCAATATTTGGATGGAACTTGGGGAACACCTCAAATCTTAACGTTGGAGAATATAATTTTAAAACAGATGAATGGACTTATACAACTTATTCGGCTCCCAAGGTTCGTCGTGAGAGATTCGAAAGCATTGTTTGGAGAAACAAGTTGATTATAGCTGGAGGATATACTAACATACACGAGAATAGCAAGAACCTAGTCGATTGCCTTGATTTGGATACGCTTGAGTGGACAGATATGCCTCCAATGCGAACAATGAGATTTAGCTTTGGTATGGCTACGTTGAAAGATTACATATATGTTTTTGGAGGTTTTGATTCGCCATTGTCAAACAATAATGTTCGAAATATGGAAAAATACGACCCAGTTACCAATGCATGGGAGTGTATTGCTGGTTCGGAACAAATACTATCTAATTCGACTGCAATATCTCTATCCGTTAAGAAAAGAACTTTGTGTGCTGCTGTGAAGAACCAACACGGACAAATAGGTTTGCATTTCTTCGATCCTGCAGCAGAAACTTGGACTAAAAACGTGTTGATTCCAGTTACGAATCCTCTGGGATTTGGTACTGTGACATTCAAAAAACAAAAACTCTTCATTGTAGTATCAAGAAATGAAATTTTAAAATATGATTTGACGGATGATTTTCAAATAGTAAGTATTCCCTTTCAGACAATGGAAAACGAATATACCAATTGCGCAATGTTTGCTGATTACGTCGTAATTTTTGGAAACACAAAGTTTAAAATATACTACCCATTCACCGATCAGTGGAGGACGATTCCAAATTTAAATAATGATATGGGCAGACTAGTTTTGATAACAAATTATTCTTGTTAAGTGTCATAAAAAAATCAAATTTTTAATAAATATTATATAAATATATTCTTCGTGTTTCAAAGGAATGAATTTGGGTATTGATTCGTAGAGCGAGTTTCATTCAAATTTTAAAGATTTGATCTCAAAATTCAGATTTGCTCTTCAATGAAACTTGTTTTACGATTTAATCGTAGTATTGGTGATTATCTGACAAGCACACACAGTATTTTGACGACACACAAAAATATCTATGCACAGTTGTTGATTCACTCAAAATGCCATTTAGGTATTTTCTGACTTCAAAAACATCTTTTATTGCTATTTTGTTTCTTTTATTGCTATTTGTTGATTTTATTGCTTAACAAAGGCTGGCACAAGTTAACAACGAACAACAAATTACAAAACTGACCGAAAAGACTATTTACATGTATGTGTGCATTCAGATCAAATCTGCCACCCCATCAGAGATCAAATCTTTTGTGTTGAAATTTGATCTAGATTTGCTCTTTTTCTTGCAATGAAACTCAAAACTGAAAAAGATCAATGAAACTCGCTAGTAGTTAGAGATTGCAATCTCGGAACCCGTTTCATTTTTCAATCCTGAAAATCCCGGAATAGAAATTCTTCAATTCCGGGATTATCGAAATTGGATTGGGGCAGTGATTAATAAATTTATTGGCGCGACAGCTCCTTAAGGAGCCAAGGCCTAGTGACATACTCTCAACCATTCCTGTGTGTGTGTTGTTAATCTGCAAGAATGGAAGGGACCTACAGTTTACCGCCGAGTCGCACTCAGGGTATCGAGGGCGTTGAGATGCGATGCATTTGAAATGGTTTCCTTCACTTGGTATATTTTTATAGCGAGTTTCATTCAAATTTCAAAGATTCGATCTGAAAATCGAGATTTGCTCTTTTCAATGAAACTTGTTTCATCATTTAATCCTAGTATTGGCCATTCACTGCTGAGCATACACAGTATTTGATATCACACACAAAAATACCAGGCATGCACAGTTGATATATTCAAAATGCCATATTTGTGTAATATTATTATGAGGCAATTAGGATGAGGAAATGAGGAGCGAACGGGTGGAGAGGGGATTCGGATAGGATAGGGAGAAGGAAAATGAAAAGATAGGAAAAAAACGAGAAGGGAGAGGTAAGAAAGGAAACTCCAAGGAAAGGAATCGAGGATTAGGATAGGGGTGACGAGTGTCCAGTGGGTAGACCATGGCATGCTTGCGATGCACGGCTTAGCTCGCCGGATGTAGGGGGGGGATCTTGCCTCCCACTAGACCTCACCTCTTACAAACAAAAAAACTTACATGCCAACTTCGATCCTTAGACATACCTGCGCCTCTTCATCTCGGGAATGCACTGCTGTTGGTGGTGCAGTGCTGGCTTACCCTCACCACTCCTGGAATTCCGGGGCCTAAGTTCTGGAATTCCCCTTTTTAGTGCAACTTTGTGTTCTTTTTTTGTGTCAACAAAAATGTCGCGTTTGTACCTATAGCCATAGGTACAAATAAAAGTCGATATGTGTTCATTTTCAGTCTTAGTTGTTGTTATAGTGTTATTATTGTTATTATCATTGTTCCATGTGGCATGTTGAACCTTATAACTATTGATATTACGTTTGTAAACAAAAAAAACTAATTTCTTATTCTAGGTTTGTTCCCGATAATTATTCGCAGAAAATTCGCAGCTGTCAGATTTTTAAGTAGTGGGGATATTTTCTCTCTTTGAGAGATTTCTACGAAAAAAGTACGGGAACGCTTTAAACCAAAAAATTTGCAGCATTCTTTCCTAGTGTTGCTTAACCATCGATAGTATTTATTTTCGATATTGTCGATAGTTTTGAATAAAATATCGATAGTACTGATATTATCGATCTATACATTTATCAATTGAATAGGCCCAAATTATGAATCATCAAATTCGATGGCTTGTTCAAATTTTTAGATTTATGACCGCCTATCTATAAAACAAAAGTGAATCTTACCACGTTTTATGAATACCCTTATTGCTAAAACACAATCACGCTTCAGCTTTGGCTTCGTCAAGTTACATTTCACACGCTTTAAGTGACATTTTATAAATTTCGATTGTTGTTTTTGCTTTTTTCTGTCAAAATGAGCAAAAAATCAACCAGTTTCTACTTCAGCTTTGTATTTGAATCACGTTAACTAATCTTGTACACGAACCAAACGTAACGTCAAAGCCAAAGTAACATTATGTTAAGATGTAGTGATTTCCAATGGTTGAACTTATAAACGTCAAATGAAACCGAAGCTAAAGCGTGATTGTGTTTTAGCCATTAAAGCCTTTCAATTAAATTGTAAAAAGTTAAAATCGAAAAGATAACAGCACGAGTGGCATTCTTCTGCAATAGGTTTTATTCGCTTATTAACAGTATCAGTTAACTTTTCAAGTACATCCCTGCCTTCAACAGTTACAACCTTTACATAATAACGCTTTCGACTGCGGAAATTCCTCGTGTAAAAGGAAATTGTTGTGTTCGAAATTTCAAAGCACTCAGGAAGCTGCAAGATTTTATCTATTGCCTGTCAGTGCAGCAAGACCTTTTTGACCCTCCCTCATAGCTCACATATCTCAAGCTCATATCGAAAATCTGATAATCGTTTTAGCATATAGTATGAGCTTTTCCCACAGGTTTCAATCTCTTGAGTAAGCTCAAGCTCAAAATGTGAAGGTAAGTTTGAATTATTTAAACTATCGATAGCCGTTCGATTGTTTTTTAAACTATCGATGTAGCCGATATTTTTTACTATCTATGCTATCGATAAACTGTAGGAAGTTCGAGCATCACTACTGAAATGTCAAAAGATTGGTGGAAACTAATTACTGCGAAACGATTTTTAAAATGTTTTATTTTATTATTTCAAGGGAAATGTTATGCCTATTTGTTGCATCAGCTCCAAAAACAAAACAATTAGTAGTTTTGTAGGTGCTTCCACGCTTCCAGCAACAATTCTTCTCTGCTCCTTACAAACAGCTGGCTTTAGAAGACTCAACTCACACTGCTCTCTAACAATTGTCTGAACCCTGAACTAAATCAGGAATTTGGACTTCGTCAACAATATTCATGGAAAAGTTCACAGAACCACCGGTTTTTTATGTTTTTTTTTTATAAACTTTTAAAAATAACTCTGCAATCTTTATCAAACGTGTCGTATATTTGATTATTTATTGTCTTTTTTTTCAATTGTCAAACTGACGTTTGGCTGCTACTTTTTTCTGCCTTCAAAAATTTCTTGAGCAGAAATTCGCAGGGTGGGGAAATTATTTTCTCTCTCACGAGCTCTCTCTTCTGCGATTTTCTACGAATTTTTGGTGTACGGGAACAAGAATTAGCAGAAATTCGTGAAAATTCGTACGAATTTGCAGATGGGGAACAAAGCTTCTAATTTCTTTTTAGATTGTTTTCCCAGACAACAGCCACACATATGCAAAGTGTGCATCAAGGAGGATTTCACCGAGTCGAACAGATGCCGGTAATTTTTGATTTTATTTTGGTTAATTTTTATTTTACTTAAAACAATATTTTTTTCTTTCTCTTTCCAGGCAGCCGTAACATTTGGTATTTTCTAACTTCAAAAACACCTTTATTTGTTATTTCGAATATTTAATGGATATTAGTTAATTTTTTGGCTAAGCACGGACTGACACAAGTTCACAACAAACAACAAATAACAAAATATTTTCCATTTGACGTTTGACCAAAAGACTATTTACATGTATGTATGTATTCAGATCAAATCTGCCAACCCATCAGAGATCAAATCTTTCGTGTTGAGATTTGATCTAGATTTGCTCTTTTTCTTGCAATGAAACTCTCGAAATTGAAAAATATCAAATCTTTTGACAGAAAGAGCAAATCTTTTCTTGAATGAAACTCGCTATTAGAAAAATGGTACTTTTAACCCACCAATACTCGGTAATGCAGCCTCTCCGGGCTGGCAGACGATTGATGGCATTATCACCTTGAGGAGGACTGTTTATAACATCAATATCATCTGGTTTCCTCCTACACAAGAAATCAGTTGCTTTCGGTCTATATGTATTTTGGACTACAGCCCTAACGGTTGGGCCAAACGTCTTCAAATTTAGAACTTAAGGTTATTTTGACATTCTACATAGGATTTTTTTTAAGCTCAAATATTAACGGTACCTGTCATATAACCGTTAAGTATAAGTTTATTTTTCTCGAAAACTGCTCGAAGAATTTTTATTGAAAAAAATCAATGTACTTTTGTAGGGATGGTACCTATGAATGGATATTAATATGTTGGTGGAAAAAAATGTAAGTTTTGATAAAAGTTATAGCACATTATTTTAAGTGTTGGGGTTGTTTTTAAATACATTTTTCTCCAAGCAAGTTTTCTTTTTTTCTTAAATTGTCTCTCCTGCCTAGGCGGTAAAAAAATGTTTGTATTTTCCCTTCTACATGAATTAATTTTTTAATTATTAATTTGCTGCGCCAAATTTATCGTACCCTTGCCTCTTAATGTCACGTTTGATTGTTATCTCAATTTTTGTATGTTCATGAATCCTAAACTTGCTTATAATCGCAATAAGATTTCACCCACCCGTTTTCAAAATATTGATCTCTTAAAAATGTTTGTTTTTTTTAATTACTAAAACAGAAAAAAAAAGTTTTCAAAAATATTTAAGTGTAAGATTACTTAGGCTGCTTACATTTTCCTGAATATCAATTTCGGTTGTAATCGGTTACCTAATCAGTTTTCAGGAAAGTCGATGACAAGAAAAAGCTCCTATGGGAGGTAGTATTTAACGCTTATAAGAAACATGCTTATAAGAAAACCTCGCTTAAATAAAACCAGAACAAAAGCACCGTGTACTTTCCCATACATTTTAATGTTAAATTGTTTGCTTATAGGAAACTAGCTTATAAGAAAAACACTGAGAAAAGAAACATTTCTCAAACCACGAACTTTCCATTTTCCATGTTAAGTTGTTCGGATTTAAGAAACGTTTTTAATTAAAAAAAAAATCGCGAAATTAATCAAATGTAAACATACCTTTAGGAAAAATTCAAAGCAAATGTCAGTATGCCCTTTGTATATACACTGCATAATGTAATAAATAAATGTATATACAATGGTATGACATTATACCATTTGACATTTCTAGATAAATTGAGGGCGTTCGGTGCCGTATAGCTTTGTGTTATAATGCTATTGAAATATACTGTGCGTTTGCGAACGCAAAAAACCCAATAGGAAACAATTTCTGTCAAAACGTACTACATTTGCACAACCACCTGATTTCGTGGTCAGCTGTTCCATACGATACCAAAGTATACCAGAAATTGGCCCCGTTCGGTTGCGTATAGCTTTACACTACAATGCTATTGAAATATACTGTGCGTTTGTGAACGCATAAAACCCAATAGGTAACAATTTCTGTCAAAACGTACTACATTTGCACAAACAGCTGATTTCGTGGTCAGCCGTTCCATACGATACCAAAGTATATCAGAAATTTAGCGCTACTTGTATTTCGATTTGGAGATCATATGTTTCGTTGTTTGTTATGGTCATCAGCTGTTGATCAGCTGTCTTTTTACACGTATTACAACAACAATGCAATACTTTGGTAGCGCTTCTATGAGATACCGAACGGGGCCATTTATCGCTACTTGTGTTTCGATTTGCAAGTCATATGATTCGTTTTTTGTTATGGTCATCAGCTGTTGATCAGCTGTCTTTTTACACGTATTACAACAACAATGCGCTATTTCCATTTCGAACCTATGAGATACCGAACGCCTCCACTCAGTTGTGTTGTACCCAATTGATGAAGTACAGGAACAGGAAGACGTGTTTTTGAAAATAAATGAAGCCTCTTTCTTAATAGTGTGAGTCATGATACACAGAAATACAAGGTATGCCCACTTTGGCTGATTTTGCGTCAGCATTCTTCTGAATTTTGTTTTTTAGAGAGTAAATAAATGTATTGATTTGCCGATTTTGTTATTTTTTTGTGTTTATTGTTCTTATAATCATAAAAAAAACGTTTAAACCTTCAATTAAAAAAAATAATATTCAATTTATAAATAAAATAATAATAAAAGAGGACTTTGACGTCATAAAATATCAAGATGGCGATTTGTATGCCTTTACGAGCATACCTTGTATTTATGTGTATCATGAGTGTGAATTATCACATACACAAGTATTAACACTGGGGCGGAGTGCAGAAGATTAAAAACCATCGTGGGGCGCCAACTATAATGTTATAATGCGTGTAATGGAATAAATAGTTACTGTAAAATAAATTTGGACTTGTTTTATTAATAAAACTAACCTGTTACAAAAATCTGAAAAAATACAAACAAGTGAAATAGCGACACCTCTTTTTTAAATTTTAAAGTTAGGTTTGTTTTATTTAAATAATTTATCACCGTTCTTATTATTTTATTAGCAGCATTCTCCTGAAATGTATTGTTTGTTGTTGTTGACTTCATCTGTATTCAACTGAAGTATTTCTAACCATTTTTCTCTTTTCTTCTCGGCTCTCGGAAATCTTTAAAACAAAATTCCAGAAGTTATTTCTGCTCATTCGTTTCACACTCAAAAACATAAAGCGCAAAACAGATTGAACTAGCGACAGCACCAGCACCGTCAACAGCAAACAGCACGCTGACCAGCAAAATAAATTGAAACACATTGCTACCAGCACCAGCATGGTCTTCTTACTTCTGTTTGACACTTTGTGTCATAAAAAAAGCATACGAAGTTTTCTTTTGCCCCTGAATTTCACCTGCTCAAAGTTGGTAGCAATGGACTTTGGTTTAACGACGCTGGTGACGTTGCTGGTGCTGGTCTAATCTAATTTAAGCCATTGAAATACATTGGTTCTAAATTACTGGCGGCCGCTGTTGCTGGTGCTGTTGCTGTTGCTGGTGCTGTTGCTGTTGCTGGTGCTGTTGCTGTTGCTGGTGCTGTTGCTGTTGCTGGTTCAATCTGTTTCACGCATAAACTAAATATTTACATCACTAGACGAAGATATAATACAGATAAGACAATACTAACATTTCACAAAATTACCTTAAAAAAAACATTTTTATCAAAAAATATTCACGATTCAAAAATGTAAAAAAAAATTCAAACCATAAATGCATTCTACATGCACTCAACGTATTGAAGCGCCTTACCAAAAAACAATGAAAATGAATGCGTCCCAGACTTCAACTCTCCCATTTGACAGATAGAAAGTGAATTTCATCCATTGACGATGTACATTTTTACTTTCAACTAATTTATTATTTTCATTGTTTAATACCACAAAAAAACTGTTCTCAATTGTTCTAAAATATTTAAATATATTCAAAACACCACTTCACTTTACGTTCTAAATACAAAATACTTACCTGTGAAAAGAAATGTGTTCATTCTTCTTAAAAACGCTGGTTTTATATGTTTTGACAATGCAGCTCATGCTGATTCTTGTTTTTCTTTTTTAAATTATGCAATTTTCTCACTAATTCACTTGTTTAATAAAATTTATAAACATTAATATCTCTGGATTAACAAATATCTAAATTCGAATGACTTTTTTTATTTACCGCCTTGCCAAAATGACAAGAAGAGCTGGAATTTACTACTACATGTATAACTGATTGGCTTCACTCACGTACACTGTATATATACAAAACACGTCTTCCTGTTCTTATTATAATGGTTGTACCTGTTTGCTGAAAAGTGAAAATGTCGCGAAATAACATTTCCTTAAAAACAGTCCACATCAAGTCCACAAGTTATCTAGTCCCGGCCTTGTATATGAAACCTATAGTAGTATCATGAGGCAGCTTCTAGTTAAGCGAGGTAGAGCCACCACGTCGCTGCAATAGCTTTTTGCTTAACACGATATACATTTGTATGGGTTTTGGAGAGTAGAAAGAAATATAGTGATGAAAGAGTAGGTTGTATGGTTTGTTTCAAAAAAGTCTTTAGTTAGAACGAGTACAAGAATAGGCAGAAATAATGAATGAAGGACGAGTGAAAGGTTCAAAAAGTGACACTAGCCAATATGGTATGGCAGAGTAAGGGAAACAAAAATTAATGGATTTCCCTTTGATTTTTCGTAAACAAACCAAGATTGTGCGTCTTCAATTATTTTTTGGATTTTGCATTTTTCAAGAAATTTTGTTATTTCTGTATTTTCTGTATTTCTTATACCAAAATCAAATACCAATGTTGCCATATTCCGATTCGACTTTTTAAAGTTTTAATATATATTGTTCAATTTTTGAACGCTAGTTAAATATAAAACTGGTGCCAGTTGGTACTATGTTGTTGGTACAATAGTATTTTGGTACTAGATTTTTAGTACCTAGTACTAGAATTTAGTACTATCGTATTATATTTAGTACTAGATTTAGTACTAGATTTAGTATTAAGTAGTATATTTAGTACTATATTGTGTAGTAAGTAGTAGATTTAGTACTATATTTAGTAGTTAGTAGTATATTAAGTACTAGATTATTTGACGTAATAAGTGAATATACTCTAAAGCAATAACATTGTTACAAACATATGCAAACAATGTGTTATTTGTAAAATAATTAACTAGGTAGGTACTTAAACTTAAATTAATTTTTTGCAGACTTAAAAAAATTGATATAATAATCAAACATGGTAACCATTCAAAATTGTACACAAAAAAAAACAAACCAAATATCAAATTTCAACACAAATCGTTAAATAGGTAAATTTCATCCTGTTGCCGTATCTATAAAAAAAACTCTACCAAAAACAGTGTATTTTCAAGGCAGAAATGAAAACTCCTCACATACCTGTCTAAATACCTATCTTTCATTCTCTCATTATCGCTTATTTTAAGAAAATGGTAATGAAATAACAAGAAAAAGTGTTCATGGTTTGTTTCCTTCTGACTGCTATTACTTTATATATATCTTTGTCGTTCTGTCTTTTTCTAACATTGCATATGTGTTGAGTACATTTCCCCGACTAAAAGTCTACGTTGCGGTCTCCACTCAGAGAAAAACTTTAGGGAGATGTAGACGAACTAGATGGCGCTAGTTTTCGAACACTGATGGTAGTACTATAGGTTCTATATACAAAGGTCCCGGTGAAAATTTTGAAGTTGAAGAAAATGAAATCTGTTTTGGAGAGTTGGATGATAGCGAAATCTTGAACGAAGTACGAAATGGTGATAGCGAAAGAATTGACCAGCAAATTGAAGAGGAAATGGGAAATGAGCAAATGTCTAGAGACGAGGCTCTGCGTGCTTTTTTCATTTTAAAAGCTTATTCGTATAGTGTTGATGATTATATTCATAACATGGAAGATATTCTTTTCAAAAAAAAAACGCGAGGAAGCATTAATTCAAACAACAATTAATGATTATTTTTAAGAGCAAGAAACATTAATAAGAAAAGTTAATCTTATTTCCATTTATGTATTTGTTTTGCATGAAGACTGAAGTTACAAGAGTACCTTTTTAATGCGCTGTGAATTGTGTCCTTATTTGTTAAATAAAATTTATTTATTTATTGTTTTTTTTTAAACAAGATTTTTTTATAGCGTAAGAAACTTGTTTCTTATATCCGTATAAGAAACTTGTTTCCCATATCCGTTCTAAGGATATAAGAAAAACTCCGTTATAAGAAACAAATATTGTGCGATTTCTGAGTTTCTTACAAGTGTTATATACTACCGGTTTTAGCCCACCGTCGTAATTTTTTTTCACCAAAATTTAATGCACATTGATTTTTTACATACAAAATTCTTGGAGCTGTTTTTGACAAAAATAAGCTTTTACTCGACGGTTATATAGCAAGTACCGTAAATATTTCAGCTAAAAAAGAAATTAAAAAATATCCTCTGTAGAATATCAAAATAAACTTATTTTCCAAATTTAAAGACGATTGGGCCAATCGTTTAGTAGACGGACAGAATTTTGCCAGTATTGTGCAAGTTGATTTCGATCGACATACTGCGGTTTGACAATCGACAGTTCTCCTGCATAATTTTCGGATCGACAACAGTATGTTGATGTCTTCTTTTGGTTAAAATCTTTAATTATTTTATTGAAATTCCCATTTTAATGTAAAATAAAAAAATAACATGCTTTACATGTCAAAAGAAATTACATAAAAAAATCCAAATGAGCATTGTGGCAAGGTTAATGGAATAAATTCAGGATATAGCAAAAGGCGTCTGTGTAAAGTCCCACGCAATGATAAGATGAGACAAAATTTCTTTGGAATTTATTTGGATTACGATTTGGCTCATTCATGTCAAAATCGTTATATAGGTATTCACAGTATATTTTTACAATATTCACAAACATATTGTGATGTGGCAACAAGTTTAGATATTCGGAGGATACATTTTGTAAATTAACGACATCTGTTGGATTCATTGTGTACAACAACTAACATTCATTGTGTACAATAACCATGCGCCTAAAAGTATGCTACATATTTGCAATATGTTTTAACGGAGTACTAAATCGAACTTGAAGTACTAATTCGAGACTCGCATTAGTACCGAAAGCTTAGATTGTGCCAGAACCAGACAGGAGCTTCCAGAAGCTTGTAAGCATGTATAAATACAAGAGTAGATTGCATTGAAAGGCAGTTGATTTTCGAAAGTGGAATTGTTAACAACTGGAAGCGTTAGTAAAAAGTGATTGAATTGAGATTAAATAAAAAGTGTTGAATTATAAAAACGTATTTGAATTGTGAATAAGTGAAATAAGTTAAAATTGGTGTTATTTAAACTGAAAGACGTTGTGTTTTATAAAATAAAGAGATTTGTTGTATTATTTTGGAATTTTGATTGAGTTTTATTTGTCGAACCCCAGGCCAAAATTTCACATTGTTGTCAGAAGTGGGATAAAACTCAGTAAAGTGCTAGAAAATTCCATAGTGACATTTTCTAAAACAATTTCGGTGACTCATATAATTATGAAAGTGAACTGATTTAGCTATAAAACTGTGAATAGCGAATATTTTTGTTAAAAATAGTGTTTGAAAAAGATTTTTCTAGAAGAGACATTAAAATAAAATTGACAGTTTGGCGAAAATTGTGTTCCGGTTACATAAAATGGGTCGCAAATTAGAACAATTGACAACAGCTGGGTTGAAAGAAGAATTAGGAAAAAGAAATCTTCAAACTTCGGGGCTGAAAAAGGAACTATGGTGGAGACCCCGATAATATGTTGTTCGATGTTGAAGAACAAGGGAGAGAAAGCACAGTAAGTACCGCCGATGAAATGCCTACCTTCATAAAGTTGCTTCTGTCGAAATTCGATGCTCTGGAAAGTTCCTCGAAAGAACAAAAGAACGTTCACGAAAGTAAGTTCGACGAACAAAAGAATTCTTTAGCAGTTCTTCAGAAGCAACTAAACGAACAAAGGGATGCTCTCGAAAACAAGCTAGATGCACAGAATGTTCTCTTCGACAATAGACTCCAAATAGTAGATCAGAAAATAGAAAACTTAGAAGAAAAGTTCGGAAAGCAAGTAGAAAGTGTAGAGCAACAATAGAAACATCTAGCTAAGGAAGTTGATTCTTTGAAGAAGCAGAAGGTTCGGGAATATTCTAACGACGGTCCACGAAGAAAGGAAATGCAGCCCCCTGTCTTCGATGGTCAAACATCATGGCCAATTTATAAGAGGCAGTTCGAAGCTGCCGCCTTGACGAACAACTGGGACAACGAAGACAAATCAATTGCTCTTACGCTTACGCTCAGAGGAACATATGCCGAATTGCTGCAGACCATTCCTGAAAACAAACATCATGATTATGATGCCATGGTCAAATCAATCGAGATAAGGTTTGGCGACGACCACATGCAGTAAGTTTACCGAGTCCAGTTGCGCCGAAGGGTCCAGGCAAGAGGTGAAATGCTACAACAATTGCAAGCTGACATTGAGCGTTTGGCGAATTTGTCTTATCCCAATACCAGCAGGGAAATCATAAACGAACTGGCAACCGATGCGTTCACTAATGCCATTGCAGATGGAAAACTACAAATGGCTGTGAGAATGGCAGGTAAGAAAACGCTCGCTGAGGCTTTAGCATTTGCCCTGACAATGGAAGCAGCAGACCAAGCTTCGCAAGGTAGCCATCGCGTCAGGGAAATGGCTACGCTAGAGTGCTCATGTCAACGTGTCGACATTGAAAGACAAAACCCGAGCACTGTTCGAGGTCAAATGAGATGCTGGAATTGCAACAAGCTAGGACACCTACAGCGACAATGCAGATTTCCACCTAGACAGGTAAGCTGCCCACATTGCGCAAGGATGACGAAGCATCTGGCAGGAATAACACTCACACTGCTGGACAAGCTTCTGATCAACAGCAGGCGGGAAACGCCTTCGCGGGGCTGAAGTTGGTTGATGGAATCGACGCCCCCAGGACCATCATCCAAGTTTCGCAAACTACACGCTGCAGCAAGAGCTTGACAGTGGAGACAGTCATCAGAAACAGAAAATGTGTGGCCACTATCGACACGGGTGCCACAGCCTCCATAATCAGAAGAGACTTTGTTCAGACATCCTGGCTACATAACACCAGCTGCTACACTCTGAAGACAGCTACAGGAGAAGCAGCAAAAGTATACGGGGAGGTATTTCTAAAGATACAACTGGTAGGGTTGACCTTCTCACATGCATTCTTGGTAGCCGACATGCGACAAATGCATCATTGGAGTGGATTTCATGAAGGCACATGAGGTAATCATAGACCTTCAAATGCAAGTGTTAAGGTATCGAACCGTTGAGATCCTTATGGTATACGGAAACGATAACGCTGTGAATGTTCGGGCGGTTATAAGCAGAGATGAAGTCCTACCACCTTCTTCAGAGACAGTTCTTTGGACGCGTTTGGAGGGTGATCCTGGGAACCACCGATTCTATTTCGTAGAAGCAGATGATAAAGAAGACTTTCCAAGCTATATCGTTGGAAAAATTTTAGTACAACCAAAGAAAAACATGGTTCCGGTAAGGCTAATGAATCCAAACAAACACTCCGTCAAGCTCAGACAAGGAGAGGTGATTGGAAGATGTGTACCCATTGCAGCCATATCGACAACATCTGGGAGTAAATCTGCGAGTCCTGTTTCTGCAACGAAATTGGCTAAGGTATGTAATGCTATCCTCGGAAACTGTGAACTAAATCAGGAGCAGAAAACCATGGCCAAAAATCTCATTGGCGAGTTTGCTGATATATTTGCATCGCAGGATGGAGACTATGGTCGAACACACCTAGTACAGCACCGAATAGATACCGGCCATAACAGACCGATCCGACAACCTGCTAGAAGACTTCCATTGGCAAAACAGGCGATGAGATGATATCAACCATAGAAAAAGACGGTCTAATCGAAAACTCAAAAAGTCCGTGGGCATCACCCGTTGTACTAGTGAAAAAGAAGGACGGCAGCACTCGATTCTACGTGGATTACCGGAGGCTCAACGATGTCACTAAGAAGGACAGCTACCCCTTGCCTCGAATAGATGACACCTTGGATACCCTTTCTGGAGCGAAATGGTTTTCCACCCTCGATCTGAAAAGTGGCTACTGGCAGGTACAGATCCATCCAGAAGACAAAGAAAAGACCGCTTTCACAACGGGAAATGGACTATGGCAGTTTACCGTTATGCCATTTGGCTTGTGTAACGCTCCAGCCACCTTTGAGCGTTTAATGGAACGTGTGTTACAGGGTCTGACATGGAAAACCTGCCTGTTGTACTTGGATGACGTCATCGTTGTGGGAAAGACGTTCGCTAAACATCGTGACAACTTGAGGGAGGTGTTTACACGACTTCGAACTGCACATTTGAAACTAAATCCAAAGAAATGTGCTCTGTTCAAAGCTGAAGTGAAATATTTGGGACATGTGATATCATCAAATGGAGTAAACACTGACCCGGAGAAAATCGAAACCGTGAGAAATTGGCCAGTTCCCGAAGATAAACACCAGCTGAGGAGCTTTCTCGGTCTCGCCACTTATTACAGGAGGTTCGTCAAAAATTTTGCCGGAATCGCAAAGTGTCTGCACCAGCTAACTGAGAAGGGTAGACAATTTAAATGGTCAGGTGAGTGCGAAAGAAGCTTTCAACATCTAAAACAGCGACTTTGTGAGGCACCAATACTAGCTTACCCCACCCCTAGCAAGACATTTATTGTGGACGCGGATGCTAGTAACATGGGTGTTGGAGCAGTTTTGTCGCAGATACAGGATGGGCAGGAGAAAGTGGTAGCCTATTTCAGCAAAGTTCTGTCGCGACCAGAGATAAACTACTGTGTAACCAGACGGGAACTCCTTGCTCTGATACTAGCAACAAAACATTTCCATAAATACTTGTATGGACAGAGATTCATCCTGCGTACCGATCACGCCGCTTTAAAAAGGTTGCTACAGTTCAAAAATCCTGAGGGGCAAGTAGCAAGATGGATCGAACGATTGCAGACTTACGACTTCGAAGTACAGCATCGCAAAGGAAGACTGCACTGCAATGCGGACGCGCTTTCCCGTAGACCATGTGAGCCCAGTTGCAAACATTGTGCGCGAAAAGAGGAAAAGGTCGAAGGTATATCTGTCCAGAGAATAAGAGCCGAACCTGTAGAGGGTTGGAGTGCCGAAGAAATTCGTAATGCACAAAAAGAAGACCCTGACATCGAGCCAATCCTTGCATGGAAGGAATCTATGGAGAAACCAAACGCAAGAGACATCTCCGACAGAAGTCCTACTTTAAAGGCATACTGTGCGCAGTGGGACTCTCTCCATGTGGAAGATGGTGTTTTGCGAAGAAAATGGGAAATGCCGGATGGAAGATCCTTTAAGATGCAGCTTGTGGTTCCACGATCGAAAGTAGAGGAGATCCTACGAGAAATGCATGCTGGAGTATCCGGTGGGCACTTGGGAATCAACAAAACACTGGAAAAGGTACGGGAACGCTTTTATTGGCTAAGCGCGAGAAACGATGTAGAGAGCTGGTGTCAAAAGTGCACAACATGCGCAGCTAGCAAGGGACCCAAAGTCAAAACACGAGGTAAAATGCACCAGTACAACGTGAGCGCCCCGTTTGAAAGACTCGCCGTTGACATCACAGGCCCGTTCCCGGAAACTGAAAACGGTAGCCGTTACATCCTTGTTGTCATGGACTACTTCAGCAAGTGGCCGGAGGCTTTTGCGATACCCAATCAAGAAGCTAAGACCGTTGTCGATCAGATAGTGGACCACTGGGTCTGCAGGTTCGGGGTTCCTATGGAATTGCATTCCGACCAAGGGCGAAACTTCGAGTCGAAAGTATTCCAGGAAGTATGCGCATCACTCAGCTTAAAGAAAACAAGGACAACACTCTTCATCCACAGTCTGATGGAATGGTATAACGATTTAACAAGACCTTGAAGGAACATCTGTCCAAAGTCGTGAACGAGATCCAACGGGACTGGGATCGGCGAATTCCTTTATTTCTTATGGCCTACCGGAATGCGGTTCATAGTACAACTGGATACACTCCATCCGAAATTCTATTTGGACGAACTGCCCGGCTTCAAAGTGAGCTAAAATTCGGATTTCCTATTGAAGACCCAAAATGCTAAGAGAACTACGTTGTAGATCTTAGAGAAAGGATCAACGACATTCACCAGAGAACAAGAAACAACATAAAAAATGCGAGTGACCGCATGAAGACCAGATACGATGCGAGAGCAACAGCACCTGAATTCAATGGCGGAGATCTGGTATGGCTTTATAACCCACATCGCAGAAAGGGTAAATCGCCCAAGCTTCAGCAGGACTGGGAAGGTCCCTACCAATTAGTTACGCGCATTAATGACGTTGTTTTCCGAATCCAACGAGGACCAAGAGCAAAAATGAAAATTGTCCATGTGGATCGACTGCATCGTT
This sequence comes from Platycheirus rosarum, assembly GCA_963971375.1. Lineage (NCBI taxonomy): Eukaryota > Metazoa > Arthropoda > Insecta > Diptera > Syrphidae > Platycheirus > Platycheirus rosarum. The sequence goes on from OZ020509.1 coordinate 92,849,678, forward strand.
ACCACGGAAACAATGATGATGTGCTTGCTCGGGACGAACAAAACTAAGAGGGGGACAATGTGATGTGGGAACAAGTTTAGATATTCGGAGGATACATTTTGTAAATTAACGACATCTGTTGGATTCATTGTGTACAACAACCAACATTCATTGTGTACAACAATCATGCGCCTAAAAGTATGCTACATATTTGCAATATGTTTTAACTGAGTACTAAATCGAACTTGAAGTACTAATTCGAGACTCGAATTAGTACCGAAAGCTTAGATTGTACCAGAACCAGACAGAAGCTTCCAGAAGCTTGTAAACTTGTATAAATACAAGAGTAGATTGCATTGAAAGGCAGTTGATTTTCGAAAGTGGAATTGTTAACAACTGGAAGCGTTAGTAAAAAGTGATTGAATTGAGATTAAATAAAAAGTGTTGAATTATAAAAACGTATTTGAATTGTGAATAAGTGAAATAAGTTAAAATTGGTGTTATTTAAACTGAAAGACGTTGTGTTTTATAAAATAAAGAGATTTGTTGTATTATTTTGGAATTTTGATTGAGTTTTATTTGTCGAACCCCAGGCCAAAATATCACAATATTATTTTTCACATACCAAACACTCACACACAACCTTATCGACAAATTGCGAGTCGATTGGTGATCGACAACCACAATCGGGCAAATAGTTTGCATTTATATGTAGATACCTATCTGAATGGAATGCAAAATTCAAGTCCGGGGCATTTAGACTTTTGCTGGTAAATAACTTACAGACTACATTTGACTTCGGTATTCGAAAGAGTACTAGTACAAGAGCCACAAAACACATTTTGCACACATGCACCTGTTGTCAGTAAGCCGCCATTTTGTTTTTAATGTTTATTTTTATTTTCACTCGCAACTCTCGTAATTTTTATTCTAGATACAAAAGTTATGTATATGACAAACTTGTAGCAAATTAAATTTTCTGCAAAATATGTAAAGTTTTTGTTTGAAAGTTATAGCACATTTGGTCATTGTATATACACTGCCTATAGTACTATCATGAAGCATAATTTTTTAGTTCTGAATCAAGTCGCAATGAGGCGCGCTGAAATTGCCAATTGGGGTGAATATAGAATAAGTACAGACAACAAAAGTGTATTAAATACTGATAAAATATCGGTAAAGGTTCTCGTCTCCACTATTTAGAGTTAGTTCTGAATCAACCAGGAAGATGGCCAGACGAAAAATGACCACCATGAGAGTACTATAGAAAATGTATATACAAGGATTTGGTCAAAAAAAAAAACAGCTGCAGCTACTCAAGATCAAAATTCGTTCTCAGCAATAATGATAGTAAAGGACCAAAACGAACGGCGTCCTACTGGCGAGACAGTATGATAAAAACGGTGTTCATCAAATTGGGACGAATGTATTTTTAATTAATATTTTTTAATTGTAGTGACTTATTTATTTGTGAGATATCGTTTTTGGTTTGGCTTTACGAGTTTATTGTCTACTTATTATTGGACTGTTAACAAAATAGCTTCAAAAATTTAAACAAGTGAACATTTTGTTTAATTGAAGAAAAAAAAACTGAATTCATGTTTCGTGTGTGAGAAAGCTTTTGGTGATGATGACATCGATCATGTGAAACAGAAAGGTGTTACCTCACTTTTGATTGAAGCGATTCGCAGAGGGGGCACTGTCTTAATAGCTTTGTTCGATGTCAGCACTGGGGCGCACTGGTGTACCCTGAAATCGCACTGAAGTGTTTTATGTGACACTTTTTTCGCCCCAGTGTTTTTGCACTGTGTTCGATGTGAACACCGGGCACGCACTGAGTGCACCCTCATGCACCCCAGGTATTTTCTTGGTGTAAGATATCGGAGCTGCCAAAATTCAAAATTTATATTCAAATCAGCTGTTAGCAGAAGTATACACACATTAATAACTTAAAACCTACAAAATAATCTACGAAATATTTGATATCATAAAATAGCACACCAAATTTGCAAATAAATTCCTCCCTTCTCTGAAAACGAACTTCTGACAGCAGCTGATTTGAATTTAAATTTTGAACAACAAACAAACAAACAACTAGCAATCGTTGTTCTTCTTGCAATATAACGTTTAAATGCACTATACTACAAGGACGTTTGTTAAAAAGTAGGAAGTTCAAGTGTGTTTACACCTTTATTACCTGACTGGTTTGCACTCGAATTCCAAATCGAACAGATTTTCTGTTTTTGACATTTCTTGTCATTTCTGTCATTTTCTAAAAAGAGCGCGGACTAGTGTGTAGGAATATACAATTTGTGTTTACTTTCGTCTGCGCATTGTTTAACAAAAAGTGATATATGCCCGGAGGCCTCATTACGCATAGTTTAAAAAGATATTCAATTGGAATTTGAAAGTCGAGCGCAAACCAGTGTCAGGAAGCTGCTAAAAATAGTAAGTGTATAATTTATCGAATAATTTATAATCGAAACTAAAATATTAATGTTGTTTATTTAGAGAATAAACCTCTCATACTTGTCACACATTGTGAAAGAGTGCGTTTTAATTCGAAGCAGCATTATCGCTCGGATTTCTGAATTTGCAGAAACGGATTCCAACAAATTTTATTCTTATTTTTAAAAAAAGAATAACGCAACTAAAATTAGAGTTGTTTCGCCGCCTGAAGGAGGGAGTTAGCATCCAGCAGCTCCACAAATCTTATACAAATCAAGCAGATATATTTTGCAAAAATTCCCAGCCAATTTAAGTTCGCAGCCAGCGAAGCGCCGGCTGGAATTATTGATCACCGCCATTGTCGCCGTCCCGAGTTTAGTTTGCTGCCAGTGAACTAAGTGGGACAAATAAAGGAAGATCACATTGAGCAAGGAGTTTGTTGCCAGCAGCTCCACGAGGGTCCTCGAAGATATTTTATAAGCCGCCGCAGGAGTAGTAGTAGCAGGCTACACCACCAAGAAGTACTCGATTAAACCCAGCCATATCTGTCTTCAAAAGTTCGAAGAAGTCCACAATATCCACCCCAGTTAAATCTGTGCCCAAGAGTTCAAAGAAGACTCTCGTTCCAGTTCAAGAAGAGTCAACTGACAAACAAAAAGTCGACGTGCCATCAAAACACAACGACATCCGTGAAGCGACAGCAATGGAAGCAGATATGCAGAAACAATTGGAGGAGATGCGAGTGCAACTGGAAGCAGCAGTTCTCAGTGCAGCCAATGAGAGAGAGGAACGTATCCGCCTCGAGGAAGTGCTTGCTAATACACAACAGGATGCCGCAACTGGAGCAGACTCAAGTGCAAATGGTGCTTTAGTGAATTTAACATCTTGTTCAGCTACAACAAGTGTTAACACAACAGCAACTAGAACGAGTGTAATAACAACAGCGACTAATAGCATCATGAGTACTGGACTTGGACAAGCTCAAGAAGCACCCTGCTCTATGAGTAATGCCAAGTACATGCAGTTACAGCCTTCTGGATCACCATACGGAAATGCATATACGGGTGCAACGCAATTTGCTTCCAGTAGTGCTTCATATGTTCCAACATTCATGCCGCCACTGACAGGATATCACAACTATAGACAGCAATCGATTTTGCCCCCGCCGATGCCAACACAGCCATAAATTGAAAGAGGTTTCAGCAACCCACACACCGTCGAAGGTACTAGAAACCACTACAAGTTACATGACCTTCCTGAATTTAGTGGGAGGCCAGAGGATTGGCCAATATTTTCTACTACCTTTCGAGAGTCTACCAACATGTTTAATTACACGAATGTAGATAACCTTTTTCGGTTGCAGAAATGTGTCAAGGGAGTGTCAAGAGAGGTTGTTGAAGCGATGTTGATTCACCCAAACAATGTGGAGCAAGCAATGGCAGCGTTGGAATTTCGTTTTGGTCGCCCAGATATCCTAGTACGAAGCCAACTGCTCAAAGTCAAAGAAATATCACAGATTCCAGAAGACAAACTCGAACTGTTGATACCGTTTGCGACCAAGGTTCAGAATTTGGCTACATTTTTGGAAGCAAGTGGAATGTCGATGCACTTGGCTAATCCCTCACTCCTTGATGAGCTCATTAGTAAGCTACCTATGAGCAAGAAGCTGGAGTGGGCTGAGCGGAGCCTCCTTATTCAACCATATGCAACAATAAGGCATTTCGAAGAGTGGTTGACTGGAGTAGCGAGATTGATCTGTCTAGTTACACCAATTTCATCGCAGTCACTGTCCAAGGCCGGACATAAAGTGAATCCGAGGAATGTTCTCCATGCTGTAGAACCAAGTACGTCAACTATCAACACAAGTAGTCAGAACTGCCGCATTTGTAAGAAAATGCCACATCGAGTCTTCGAATGTTCCGACTACAAAGATCTGGATGTTTCAGCTAGATGGAAGTTGGTGAAGAGGCAGAGACTTTGCTTTTGCTGCTTAAAGTATGGTCACAATGTTCGATCGTGCAAAATGAGGAAAGCATGTGGGATTCGTGACTGTGAAAAGAAACATCATCCTTTTCTGCATGAGACAGCGACAGCCGTCACTAAGTATCCAGGTATAGAGAAAAACATTCTCAGTTGCAACATTGGCAGGGACAATAAAATTTTGTTCCGAGTGCTGCCAGTGCGACTTTATGGAGATGGTATAGTGGTGCGGACGTATGCACTACTCGATGAAGGTTCCTCAGTTACCTTAATGAGCATTGAATTGGCCAAAGAGCTGCGTTTGCATGGACACATGACAGATCTGAAACTTCAATGGTTTGGAAAGGAAACTTTCACAAACGAGTCTTTAGTCGTAGACTTGTAGATCAGTGCAGACGTCGATGGAGCCGACAAATTTAAAATGGAGGGTGTTCAGACTGTAAGTGGACTTAGCTTGCCAACTCAATCACTAACTACTGCTGATTTCGATCCAGTGTGTAAGGCTGAACTTTTCTCAGTTGCTGAATACAAGGATGCAAGTCCACAAATTTTAATTGGACTTGACAATTGTCATCTGGGTGCACCAATCCGAGTCATTGGGTCCAAAGAATACGGACCAGTCATAGCTGAAACGAAACTGGGATACGTAGTGTATGGTAAGACAACGACAGCCGCAGAGCATGCGACAAAGGACCTTGTTCTTCATTGTGAGCAAGTAAATGAAGACGAAGATGCTAATCTGGCGCTGATGGTGGAGGAGTTCTTCGATATTGAAAGTTTTGGTGTCAAGAAACCGAAAGAGAAGCTTACATCTGCATCTTGTGGGAACAACGAAAAAGATTGGCGATCGTTTTCAAACGGGTCTGTTATGGAAACAAAACACAATAGAGCTGCCAGCAAGTTATGAAATGGCACAGCGGAGACTTAAGAGTCTAGTAAACAAGTTAAGAAGGGAACCAGAGTTTTCTAAGACATATGGGTCTATCATTGCTAGCTATGTAGACAAGGGATACGCCAAGAAACTGACCGACGTCGAAGCTAAAGTTAACTCGCCTACAACCTGGTACTTGCCACACTTTGGCGTGAAGAATCCGAACAAGCCAGATAAAGTTCGGTTGGTGTTTGACGCAGCTGCTAAAGTACATGGCGTCTCGTTGAATGATTGGCTGCTTAAGGGGCCAGATGACCTTAAACCATTGATGGGCATTCTGTTCAACTTTCGGATGAGACCTGTTGCAGTGACTGGGGATATTAAGGAAATGTTCCACCAGGTATTGATCCGGCCAGAAGATCAAGATTCTCAGCGTTTTCTGTGGCGAGAGGATGAAAATAAACCAATCAATGTGTATGTCATGCAGTCAATGATATTTTGTGCCAGCTGTTCGCCATGTTCAGCCAACTTTATTAAAAATCTTAATGCCGAGAGATTTTCTGAAATTCATCCTAGAGCCGTCACAGCGATAACCGAACATCATTACGTGGATGACTACGTCGATTGTTTCGATAGTGTCGCAGAAGCAATTGAGGTCACGAATGACGTGATTTCGATACATAAGAGCGGTGGTTTTGAGTTACGACATTTTATATAAAACTCAAAGGAGCTCTTGAGTGGTATCTGTCATCCAAGCGACGAACAGCGAAGCCAAATCGTTGACATGAATGTGGAAGCTGTGGTGGAAAAGGTGCTGGGGATGGGGATGGGGATTGGGGTCCAGGAGAGGATGTATTTCTTTTTAAATTGAATTTCTCCCGTGTCAGCAAAGATGTAATGGCAACCAAAAAATGTCCCACCAAAAGAGAATTTCTGGGAATAATCATGTCAGTCTTCGACCCGTACGGTATGATTGCTAACTTTGTTGTTCACATTAAATTATTGTTGCAATCAGTATGGAGACATGGTGTTGAATGGGATCAGCCAATTCCTCGAGAAATTTTTGAAAAGTGGTGCCAGTGGAAGGCAGTGCTTCCTAGTGTAATGCAGTTGAAGGTTAATAGATGTCATCATCCTTACCTGTCCATGGCCAATAGGATTATTCTTCACACGTTCGTCGATGCCAGTGAAGAGGCGTTTAGTGCAGTGGTTTACATGCGGATTGAACATGAAGACGAGGTTGGTGTGTCTTTTATATGTGGAAAGACGAAATGCGCTCCGAAAAAATTGATGTCCATCCCACGCCTAGAACTGTCAGCCGCGGTCTTGGGAGTTAGATTATGCGATTCGATTGTCGAGTCCCATGATCTCAAAGTGGCTGATCGAATATATTGGAGCGATTCGAAGACTGTGCTAAGCTGGCTTCGTTCTAATCCTCGCCACCATAAGCAGTTTGTAGGATTCCGAGTTGCTGAGATATTAGACACCACCAAGATCGGTCAATGGCATTGGGTCCCGACCAAACTTAACCCAGCAGATGAAGCGACGCGTGCACGATATCCTCCGATCTTTCGCACCAATAACAAGTGGATAAATGGACCGCCTTTCCTACAATCACCTATGCATTTATGGCCGTCACAACCAGATGACATTGGGAGTAATGTTTGTCGTGAGGAGATGAAGCCGAAGTTTTTATTACACGCAACCAAAGTGAATACACCCGTTTTCCAGTTCTCGAGGTTCTCTTCATATCTGAAGTTGAAAAGAACAGCAGCTTGGGTCATTCGATTCTTTAAAATGTACTGCCGCCAGCCAACGGAGAAGGGGGAATTGTCAGCTTCAGAACTCAATGAAGCCCAGCAAGTGCTATGTGCAATAGCACAGAGAGACGCTTTCTCCGAAGAGATAAACCAGCTAAAATGCCAGCAGCTGGTTGAGAGAAAAAGTAGCATCTATAAGTTAACGCCATACATGGATGACGATAGACTTTTGCGCGTATATGGACGCATTGACGCTGCTACTACCATACCATTTACTGCCAGACGACCCATAATTTTGCCAAAGGATCACAGCCTTACTGAATTGATAGTGACTCATTATCATCGTCATTTACGCCACCAAAACGATGACACGGTTGCCAATGAGATACGACAAACATTTTGGGTGCCTAGTCTGCGTTCTACAATAAGAAGGGTGAGAGGTCGGTGTACATTTTGCGGATTTCGATCTGCTTCTACATTGCCACCGTTGATAGGACAGTTGCCTGAGAACCGTGTAACCCCCTTCGTGAGGCCATTCACTTATACTGGCCTTGACTATTTTGGCCCGGTTTACATCACCATAGGGCGTCGCAAAGAAAAGCGTTGGATCGCCTTGTTTACTTGCCTGACTATGAGGGCCGTTCATCTTGAGATAGCAGCAGACTTGTCTACAGATGCATGCATATTATGCATTCGAAATTTTGTCAACCGTCGAGGGATACCGGTACGCATAAGGAGTGACAACGGCACCAACTTTGTCGGCGCTAACAACGAACTGGTGGATGCAAACATTTTCGACAGTGAGGCAATTAAGGTGGAACTTTCTGCAAAGGGAATCGAATGGGTTTTCAACTGCCCATCAAATCCACACGCGGGAGGCTGCTGGGAGAGACTTGTTCGAGCTGTGAAGAGGGTCTTGGCGCATACGCTTAACGAACTGGCACCAAGATTCGAAACGCTGCTCAGCGCAGTAGTCGAAGCGGAGAACATCATCAACAGCCGTCCTCTTACTCATCTTCCTGTGACTACTGAGGAAGAAGAACCGCTTACGCCAAACCACTTCTTGATGGGCGTCACGAACTCAACACAGACTCCTGGCCAAATAGATGAAAGAGCTCTATGTCTTCGGAAGCAGTGGCGTATAAGCCAGCAGATCAAAGACCGCTTCTGGCGGCGATGGATGAAGGAGTACTTGCCAGAACTAACGAAGAGAAGTAAATGGTTTGACAAGGTTCCAAATCTTCAGGTGGGAAATCTGGTTCTCATCTGTGATGTCGATCTTCCAAGAAGCCAATGGATGCGAGGCAGAATTGTAAGGGTGTTCGTAGGACCGGATGATCAGATCCGTTCAGCCGATGTGAAGACATCCACTGGAATACTTCGAAGACCAGCGGTGAAGCTGGCATTGTTGGAGTTAAGTGAGGCTGTGGTGGGACCGGGCGCCTCACGGGGGGCGGGATGTTAAAAAGTAGGAAGTTCAAGTGTGTTTACACCTTTATTACCTGACTGGTTTGCACTCGAATTCCAAATCGAACAGATTTTCTGTTTTTGACATTTCTGTCATTTTCTAAAAAGAGCGCGGACTAGTGTGTAGGAATATACAATTTGTGTTTACTTTCGTCTGCGCATTGTTTAACAAAAAGTGATATATGCCCGGAGGCGTCATTACGCATAGTTTAAAAAGATATTCAATTGGAATTTGAAAGTCGAGCGCAAACCAGTGTCAGGAAGCTGCTAAAAATAGTAAGTGTATAATTTATCGAATAATTTATAATCGAAACTAAAATATTAATGTTGTTTATTTAGAGAATAAACCTCTCATACTTGTCACACATTGTGAAAGAGTGCGTTTTAATTCGAAGCAGCATTATCGCTCGGATTTCTGAATTTGCAGGAACGGATTCCAACAACGTTTGTATCTGTATAAATACAGCAAGAAGTAAGTTTGTGTTTAAATTTCAAGAATGTATGTGTACATTATTTGAAGACGGCAAACTTCATAATAGAAATAATTCGAATCAAAAAGCTGGTCAATGATGTGTGTCAAAATATGACAAATATGTATAGGTAAGTACAAGTGCTTCGAAATCCTAAAGAATTCCAATCAAAAGTCCGAGGGGTGTCCCATATGCATTACATGCAATTAACGAATGAAAGTAGACGAACTTTTAACTTTGTTCAAGTTTCTTAAAAAAGACCATCTTGGCGAAATTTTAACTGCTTGTATGAGTCATTGGATTATTAAAACGCATTTTTACAAATATTTTTTAATTTTATTGTAATGGTGATGAATTCAAATAAATAAATTAATGAATATGAATTGGCTAGAACTTAAGGTTATGGTTGGACTCTGAGATTCAAGTTAATGGCGCAAGTTCGTTATCGTTAGTCGTTACTGCATCTGTCAAAATATTTGTTATGTTTGCTGATTTCATGTTGGTTATGTATTTAAGTTTTTTATTAGTAAACTATGGTCATGGAACTAGTTTCAATTGTAAAAATATCGTCAAGTTCTTTTGTCAAATAGTCTGGTCGTGTGTTCATTAGTTATTGCGTCAGATCCTTCAGTTTTCAATATGTTTTGTTACTACACTTGTCAGTAAATCTGTCCTTATATTTGTTATGTTAGTTAATTTATTTTCATTTATGTTTTTGTTGTTAGATCTGTATTGTGCTCTTATTACTGCTGTCATTTTTCCAGTTTCAGGTTTTCAGTTTTCAGATCTTTTAGTGTCGTTTTTTTGTTGCGTCAGATCCTTCAGTTGTCCTATGCACGTTTGTTACCATACCTGTCAGTAAATCTGTCATAGTATTTATTGTGCTTGCAAATTTTATATTTTTTGTTAGTTTAACGCTTGCAGTCAGTTATAGCTGTATCGTCAAGTTCTTTTCTCTTGTCTGGAAGTGTCGTTTTTCTTCTTATTTATTACGTTCGATTCTTCAAGAGTCAATGCGTATTTGTTACTACACCTGTCAGTAAATCTGTCATCATATTTGTTATGTTTGTAAATTTCATGTTTGTTATCATTTTTGTTGTTGTAATTTCTGTATTTTACTCTTCCTGCCAATCTTTCCACTTTTAAACTATCGTCATTGAACTAGTTTCAGCTGTTGTCGTGTCGTCAAGTTCTGTGTCAAATGGTCTAGTAGTGTCGTTTGTTATTGCGTCAGATTCATCAGTTGTCAGTGCATGTTTGTTAATACACCTGTCAATTGATCTGTCCCAGTATTTAATGTGTTTGTAAATTTAATGTTATTTATAATATTTTTGAGTTTAATTCTGTATTGTGTTTTTCCTGTCAATCTGAATAGTTTCAACTCTCATTGAACTAGGTTCAGTTATAGTCGAGTCGTCAAGTTCTTTCGTTAAATCGTCTTTTAGTGTCGTATTTTAGTGAGTCATTGCGTGAGATCCTTTAGGTATCCAAGTCAACAGTCAACGCGCATCTGATTGGTCAATTGGCTCAAAAAGTTAGTTGACTCTTAATAAAAATTTAGTGAAGATTTTTTTACTAACTTAAAATTTTTTTTTACAATGTATTGGTGTCTGTTTGTCGTTCAATGGATTAACTTTGACTAAAAGTCAGTTAGTCTGTCATAATATTTGTTGTGTTTGTTGATTTCATGTTTGTTATGTTTTTTGTTGTTAGTTCTGCATTGTGCTGTCGATTTTTTTTTCAGTTGAAGTCAAGTTCTTTTGTCATATGTTTTTGGATTGACATTTGTTTGTTCATTATTCAATGCATGTTTGTTACTACACCTGTCAGTAAATCTGTCATAATATTTGTTATGTTTGCTGATTTTCTAATTTTAGAATATTCTTTATACTGCTGTCAATTTTTTTTTCTAACTTTCAACTTTCGTCATGGAACTTGTCAAATGGCCTTGGAGTATCGTTTGATCATTAATCATTGCGTCAAATACTTCTACTGTCAATATATTTATATTCGGTACTTAATATGTCGGTAATTATGTCAACATATTTGTAATGTTTGTTAATTTTTTGTTTCTTATATTCCTTTTGTTGTTCTGTATTGTCCTCTTTACGTTAGCTGACAGTTACGTCAAGTTCTTTTTTCAAATAGTCTTGTAGGGTCGTATTTTGGTTAGATATTGCTTCAGATCTTTTAGTAGTCAATGTATATTTTTACTTCACTTGTCAGTCAATCTGTCAAAATATTTGTTTTGTTTGCTTATTTTATATTTTTGTTGTTAGTTTTGTATTGTGCTCTTTTCACTTGCTTCTGATATAGTAATTTCGTCAAGTTTTTCTCTTGCCTTGTAGTGTCGTTTATTTGTTAGTTATTTTTATTCAGATCCTTCAGTATTCAATGCATATTTGTTATTACACATGTCAGTTAATCTGTCATAATATTTGTTAAGTTTGTTTATTTCATGTTTAAGATTTTTGTTGTTACTTTCGTATTTCGCTTCTTATGCTTGCTGTATTTTTTTCAGTTTCAACGGGGAACTTGTTTCAAATGTAGCAAATTTGTTGTTTCGTTTAATTATAAGTTATTGCGTTAGATCCTTCAGTTGTCGTTGCATGTTCATTAGTACACCTGTCAATCTGTAATAATTGTTAATATGTTTGTGGGTTTCAGGTTTTTTATATTTTTATCTTATCGTCAAATTGTTTTATAGAATGGTCTTTTGTCGTTTGTTGGTTTGTTATTGCGTCAGATCCTTCAGTTGTCAATGAATGTTTGCTACTACACCTGCCAGTTAACCTGTCATATTATTTGTTATGTTTTCTAATTTTATATTTTTGTTGTTAGTTCAGTATTGTCTCTTAACGCTTGCTAGTCGTTTAGTCAAGTTATTATGTCGTTTATTAGTTACGAGTAGTTATTGGGTCAGATTATAATGTTGACAATGCAGAGTTTGTTGCTACACCTGTCAGTTAACCGTAATTATATTTGTTAAGTTTGTTTATTTCATTTTTTTTTCAGTTTCAACGGGGAACTTGTTTCAATTGTAATAAATTTGTTTCTTTTAATTATTAGTTATTGCGTTAGATCTTTCAGTTGTCAATGCATGTTCATTAGTACACCTGTCAATTTTTTATAATAATTGTTGATATGTTTGCTGGTTTCAGGTTTTTATATTTATCTAATCGTCAAGTTGTTTTATCGAACGGTCTTTTGTCGTTTGTTTGTTTGTTATTGCGTCAAATCCTTCCGTTGTCAATGAATGTTTATTATTACACTTGTAAGTTAACCTGTCATATTATTTGTTATATTTGCTATTTTTAAGTTTTTTGTTGTTAGTTCTGTACTGTGCTGTTTACACTGTCAATATTTTTCATTGTTAACTATCGTTAACTGGTTTCAGTTGTAGTCTGGCGTCAAATGCTTATCTCTTGTCTTGTACCTAGTATTGTTCTCTTAACGCTAGCTAGTCGTTTGGTCAAGTTCTTTGCTCTTATCTTATAATGTCGTTTATTAGTTATAAGTAGTTATTGGGTCAGATTCTTTTGTTGACAATGTAGAGTTTTTTCCTACACCTATCAGTTCATCTGTCATAATTTGTTACGTTGGTTAGTTTCATGTTTGTTATATTTTTTGTTATTAGTTCCGTATTTTGATTCTTATGTTTACTGTCAGTCTTTTCAGATTCAACTTTCAAGGATTCAATTTTAGTTGTAGTCGTGTCATCAAGTTGTCTTGTCAAATCGTCTTGTAGTGTCGTTTGATCGTTTCTAATTCCGTCAGATACTTCAGTTGTTAATGTAGTTGTGTCGAAAGTAGTTGTGCTTACAGTTGAATAATTTTCGTCATTCATTGTCGTTTGAGGCGTCGTAATCGTAGTTGAAATTCGACTAAGTAAACGCTTCTGAAAAGGCATTGGCACTTCGGCAGCTATTAATGTTTCTGTGTTATATTCTGGCTGAGCTGGTAATACAGGTTTATCATCAAGTGAATCATAGATCACCCAATTGTCAGGTCTGAAAAAAAAAGTAAATCATAATCTTGGACAATGAATTCCGTTAAAACTTACCTTTCCGGTTTCGTCAATATCTGAATTGGGGCAAATGCAATAGGTTTATTAGAGGTTGGGCGCTTTAATTTGTTCCAATGACCAGTAAACGAAGATGCCTGTGAATCTAAAAATGAAGTTTTTTCGTCATAGTCTTCTGCTAAAATGTCATGGTTCAAGCTTTTTTGTTCTATTGTCGGAAAAGAAGTGTGATTTTGTAAACTATGATCTCTGTCTATGGGTTGAATGAATTTGTCATTTTGCCTTAATACCGGCAGCACAAAGTTGTCGTCAAGTTGGGTTTCGTTAAGTTTAGTTTCGTTTGTTAAAACTTGTTCTGCTAGCTTTAGGAAAGCCATTTGTTCCTTCTTGATGGATTCCCGTTCTTCAACGACATTGTCATTATTAAAAATACTTCCAAAAGTCTCTTCGGTGCCATCGTCATCGTTAGTATAGTCATATTCGTCGCTGTCAAAATCTTCGTTGTTCTTAGTTGCGTTCAGTTGCCGATCAATGTCAAATCTTTCGTCAATTTTCAGATCTGATCGTCCGATATCGTCGTAAGATGGATCATAAATATTGTTTTTGTTTGGTATCTTGTCATAGTACGAAGGCGGCCTTCGAGTATAACTCGAAAATGGATCATATTTGTTTGGAGGATATTGGTAGCTTTCCACAGACGACATCGGCTTTGGAGGCACTGCATAGTTTGGTGTGCTAGAATATTGAGGCCTTCGTTGTGGCAAAAATTCATAATCTGGTTTAATTCCATTCGGAGACACCAGATTAGGTTGAGGCCTAGGAGAAGGACGAATATTGAAACTGAATGTACTGTCTCCACTAGTACTGGCTGCATTCCCAACTATCGACCCAAAGTGCCCAGTACTAACGGCACTGCTAGAAGCATGCGAAACACCACCAATGCTTGAAGCTGTGCTGAAGCTATTAGCTCCAGGAAGAGCTTGTGGTGTAAAAATGTTTGGAGGTGGTGGAAAGGCAAGTGGAGGCCCACCTCCTGGGTGAATGTTGGGCGGACTCTGGGAAAATCCATGCTGTGGAAAGCCCTGAGTTACCGGGTGTGCTTGAGGAGCATTCAGATAGTTACTAGAGCTTGGCTTGGAATGCTGATGAGGCCGTAATGTATATGAACTTAAGAAGTGTTCAGTGTTTGACAGATGTCCACTGTTAATTATCTTATTCGGATTATGATTGAATGGACTTGAAGTAGAGGTTGTCTGTTGTTTAATGCCATTCAAACCGTTAGTTGCGAAAGAAATAATGTTCTGAAAAAATCCTGGATTTCTAGTTGTTATGTGATCATCATGTTCGTTAATGTAGATGATTGTCGGAGGTTTTGTTCGTGTCCCGTACGGAAGTCTGGTAGTCTGTGTATAGAAGTTATTGCTTGGCGTATGATGTCCATCCATAAAATCGTAATGCTGGTTGTAACGGTCTGTATCGTAACGTTTATTTGGACTGTTGTAGTCTTCATAGTTTGTATTATATTTCGTTGGCTTTGTATTTGTCTGACGTATGTTGATTTCTATTTCGTATTGGTTAGAGTCTGGTGCGTCTAGTATTACTTTTTGTGGTCGATTGTAGATGGGTCTCTCGTGAAATTGTCTAAGTTCTACGTTACGTAACGCCGCTGGCTGTTCTGTAGTGATTAAAAGTGTCCCATCGTTGGGATCTGTAAGGTTAGTTTGGATATTTTCTGGATGTAATTCTATTTCAGCAGTTCTTCCAATTATGGAGTCACTGAATTGTCTTCCAGCGAATTCGTTAGTTTGAATCGTTCGAAGTTTATCAGAAAAGTCTGGATTTGTGTGTACCTCGATTTTTTTGACGTGGACTTTTGTGTGGTCAGTTTTTCGGTGAACACGTTTGTGTTGATCTAATGAGTCTTGAAGTGCTGAGTCAATTATGGCTTGAAAGTCTTTGTATGCTTGATGTGACTCTTTTAAATGACGATTAGTTTCTGTTACATATTCGTTACTCGTTGAATTGTTTTCGTTAGGAGTAGTGAGAATCGTTGGAATAAAATCTGTCACGTAAGATGTTGTGAGGTTAGTGTTAGAAATTTGGTTTGACATTTCGTCGTTTATTATGGTGTCAGTATGATTGTTTTCTTTCAACGTTAGTTGCGTTCTGTCAACGTAAAACGTTTGTGTGTTTTGGTTATGTTTTTGGATGGTTGAAATTTGATTTTTAGTATTTGTCAAGTCAGTATTGTCAGTTTCAAAATCTTTATCAATTGTCTTGCATTTTTTTGTCTGAATTATCTTTCCGTGTGTATTTGTTACTTGTGTATGTATAGACTTTGTCAATGTATGGTTATTAATGTCAGTGGTGTCAATTTGTTTTGTAGTATATTTCATATAATCTGTCAGTGTTGTTGATGATGCGTGATATATGTCATTTGACGTTTTGTTGTTGTGGTCTTTCGAATTGTCAGTTTTGGTAGTGCTATTGTCAAATGTTTGATTTATAGAAAAAGCTGGTGGTAGAGTTATATGTTTATTGAGGTCGTGATTTATTTTTCCATTTGTCTTTTCTGTTTGTTTTACTACTTTTGATGAACTAAAGTGAACTGAGATGTCTTTTGCGTTCATTGAAGTTTGTTGTGTCATCTTTTTGTCACTTGGATCTCCCAGTTTAGCTAAGATTCCCTCTCGTCCTGTGGTTGAGTTGTCTCTTTTGTCATTTTTTCCGCTCCAGTCATAATGTTCTTTGTTGATGTTGTTTGTGAGGTTAAAAAACTGAGGTTGATCGTTCATTTTCCGCGATGTATGGTTTGTCTCATCCTCATCATTGTCAGTCAGGAAACCCATTGCAGCACCTATTTGTGATCTAACTACCCCTGCAACTTTCATTATAGTCTTCTGAGCCGTTGTGGCAATTGAGTCTTGCTGCAAGTTAGTCTTCTTCTTTTTGTTTTTCTGTTCTTTTTGGGCACCAGTGGCGCTCCTAAGTTCAATTTGTACATTGTGAATGACAACTGTTCGTCGAGTCGTACTAATTTTTTTGGAAAAAGGGGAAGAAGTTGGCTTATGGTTAGTTTTCACTGTAAATCGGTTTTTGTCAAGTTTGTTATTGATACCCTTAATGGGTTTAAGTGTAGTCCGTATTATTTGCTTTTGAGCTAAGTCAAGTTTGTCATGAATTTTCGTCATATTTGGTACCCGATGAAAGCCAATGGAACTGTTTGGAATAAAATCTACATTTGCGACTATTGTTATATTTTGAACTCGATTGTTGATTCCTTTTTCTTCTTTGGGCATTTGGGTTGATATCGGACTTGGCAGGGAAGGATTGTGTCCATTTGATCCGTCCATTTTTTCAATGCTCATAAAAAATGGATCTTGTTCTAGCCAAGGTCTTAAGTCAATCGGTTCTATGTCTTTACCGCATTTAACTCTTTCGTTGCCTTTAACGTCATGTGGTATGAATATATGTGGTTGCAGGGTTCCTCCATTTAAAGCTCGACAAAGGACGGACGATAAGGAAACGTGTCTCAAGGAATTCAGTTGTGCTGGGGTAAAAGAACTCTCAAATCCAGGGTTTTCATACCAAAAACGATCACCTTTGCGTGAGTTGCTGAATTGCTGAGCAATAATGCAAGCGAATGTTGGTCCCACAAGACCCCCAATGACGGGACGTTCAGCAATACCTCCAACGAATAAGTCTATGTCGTGAACATTTCGGTAGGCATGGCTTATCCTCTTTGCTGATTCAGGACCGACTATGTTTGATAATTCATCCCAAGAATTGATAGGGGACAGCCCACAAGGTTGCCGCCATGCCGTGTAAGAAGCTATTCCATGGTCACGACCTCGCTGAATATTAATAGCTGCAAGATCAAGTCCAAAGGGAAATCCTGAAGAAATATAAATGAAAAATGAAGAAATATAAATGAAAGCTGGAAACTCTTTATCCAAAAAAGGTACCTGGAGTTTGAAATAGATGATTAGTGAGCTCTGGGGTAATGAATTCATCTCTCTTCAAAGCTTTTTGAGCAGCAAGCCCACGCAGCAATCTATGGAGTGATCCATCAGTGCCAATGTCGCCTTGTTGAAACTCTTCGTGCAAAGTGACATCTAAAAAAAAAACTCGACGTTAAGCAATGAATCTTTAACAT
Source organism: Platycheirus rosarum (assembly GCA_963971375.1). Classification (NCBI taxonomy): domain Eukaryota; kingdom Metazoa; phylum Arthropoda; class Insecta; order Diptera; family Syrphidae; genus Platycheirus; species Platycheirus rosarum. Next base: position 92,866,833 of record OZ020509.1, read on the forward strand.
GAACTTGCACATACTATTGCTTATAAAATTATGGTTCCGGTCACAACGCATATACGAGTTCTGAACTAGCGAGTGTCCAAATCGAAAAGCTGCAGCTGCAAATGCATTCGATACAGAAGGATTCGTTTTCGGATCATAGCCAGTATAGTAACCGTTTTTCACCAAATCCAAATCAAATAGCTTGCAAACTTCTCGACCCAACACAATCGGAAGGAACTCGCGATAGGTTATATGCTGAAACATAGCTCCAATAATTCGTCGAGTTTCTTGATAAATCTTCTCGTCACTCCAATGAGGATTCAGTATACTCAATTCCATGGCAATTCGATTATGTTCTCCCACCCAGACATGATGAAGTGCCAACAATCCGGGCTGTTCTCCACTCCGACCATCTCCAGATCGAATACACTGATGTGCTATAGCTCCTCGCATGCATACATCATCAGCCGGATCACCACGTCCATAGATAAGCAAGCCGTTGCGAAAGATCCTTGCATTGTCCGAAGTCTTGGCGTTGCTTGAGTATATCGGCGAGGCGTCGATGAATGATGTGACTTGATTTGTTTGTTCTCTCCAAGATAAAACACAATCTCTTCGCTGAGCAGGAGCTGATCGTAGAAATTCCAAACAACGTACTTTCAACGGAGCCAACCATGGATCATCCAAAGGAACTTTGATTGGGAAGCACGATGGATGAAAATCCGTCGATCCACAACAACTAGGAACTGAACCGTTTATTGATCTGCAAAAAAATTCCAATTAAAAGGAATACCCCTTATAGTAAAAATAAAACTTTACCTTGGCTGTGCCGTTGAAGTCAAATCATGATCCAGCAGCTGTCCCCATTGAACTAGCATCAGAGTCAGTGGCGCTTCTCCTTCTCTAGCTCCATGCACTAAGAGACTGACAAATCTTGCCGACGACAACGATCCACCTTCAACAGATCCTCGAATAGAGTCCACTCCATCGCCGTATTCGGGGGGCAGGAATCGATTGAAGGGCATCTGGGCTGATCCCCAGCGTAATCGTCGCCGATTGTTGCAAGTTCCATCGTGAGTTCTGTATCTCTGCGAAGCTGGCATACATGTCGGAGAATCCCTTGCCGGACATAAGCCTTCCAGTGGTGTTCTCCGAAATGAAACCTTCTGGGATTGTGCTTGTCGACCCAACACCGTTGATTCTTTGTTACTGTGAATGAGAAGACAATAACTTTCAGTTTCACCATACAGTCGAAGTCGCCATAAAAAAAATTTTATCAACTACCAACTAGGTCATACGGTGTTCTAAGCCAGGAGCACGCATGCGGACGCCATATGCATTTTTAATGAGCTCTTAACACTCGCACTCATGAAGCAAAAAGTTTATTCCACGACCAAAACACCGACACCAATTGCGGATTAAGTTGGAGTTTAAAACAAGTCAAGTCAAAGCATCGCGTTTGTGTGATGACGACTCTACATTTCGACTAAAAGTGAATCGAAAGCCATGACTGCGATCGTATTTATAATAGGCTCAAATAGCCTTTGGAGCGATACCGACTGGAAGTTGTGTTGGATGGCGTTTGAGAGGGAAAACTTGAGAGAAAGTGGGAAATCATAAATGGCTTCTTACTTGTGGTTGGTATTTTGGTGAATCTTTGCCCCAAGGGGTCGTCCTCTTCGTTTAGTTTAAAGCAATGTGGGACTTAGTATGTATTTTAAGATTTAATTTCATTCTTTCTGCAAAGCTTGCTTGGGTGATCATAAGAAAGTGGATTAGATTTTACTTAAATATCATTAAGAGTTTTTTTTAGGAAGGTGACGAAATATCTTTTGGCCAAAACAAATTTATTAATATCAATAATTTTATAATTTTAATCACGTTTTCATTTTATACCTATAATGGTGAGTTATGGTCGAAAACAATCAAAATTGCTTAGACAGTTGCGAAAAATTTAAGTCTACCTAAAACGGATCTGTAAAACTGTCATTGTGAAGCAATCTCTTTTAAAGCGTTTTGAGAATTAAAAACAATAGAACCACCACGTTTATTTGATTTATTTATCTTAGAAAATGATGGAATGGGCACGAGAAAGTCATATTAGAGGAACGAAATGTTTGGATAGATTCAATTGTCAAAATTAATTCCAAAAGCTATAAAACATTCTCGAATGATCGAGCGTAGATCTGAATTTCGAAGCTGATGGAACGGGCCTGAGAACTGGAAACTGCGAAGTTTATTATGAAAAATCCACCTTGATAGGAATTTGTCAAGAGAAGACTTACAGCAATAGCCTTAAGCTTTCGCGAAGTCAGCGATAGAATGTAAGACTTACTAGAGCCCATGTCCCTAAAGACAAAAATGACGATGCTTGGGGAATTTTAAAACGAAAATTGGGAGGGAGGAAATGTTCGCAGTCGATACGGTGTTTGCTTGCCAACCCGGAGATCATCATTACAATACTCAGGTACATAACTCTTAGTCCACGTTACAGCCGTGTCCGTGGGTTTTAAGAGGAAAATAGTCACTTAATACTCATTCTTTCCACACTGGAGGCAAACAGTTCGTGCTCTAAAAGAGAACTAGAGCATCTACGCTTCGCTTGCTCGATGATAGAAATCTCAGTATCATATGCCATCCATCTGATCGACTACTCTGCACGAACTAAACTTAAAAACTAAACTATGGATAGGATCTTATAGGCGAACTTTTAAAGGCTTTTTTGATAGTCGATTTCATGAGAATCACCAAGAACGAACTAAATTTACTTTTAAGCAGGCCTTAAGCACTTTAGGTAGACGCAGTCAAGAAAGACCTCGCCTTTGGTGGGGCGCTTAAGTGGAGGACGACATCAACGAACTTGGAGTACGAAACTGGAGGCAGCTAGCGAAAGGCCGAGCCAGATTAAGAAGGAGCTGTTGGCTTATAGTTGGTTCTAATGCCAATTGGTTTTTGTCGAGTTTGTTTTTGATGCCTTTAACGGGCTTAAGTGTAGGTCATGTGTTTTGTTTTTGAGCTAAGTCAAGTTTGTAATGAATTTTCTTCATATTTAAATTCAACCCGCACTCAAGGCCAGTGCCAGCTTTGCGTTCCATCGTGTACAATCATTACTGAGGAAAAAAAATGTCAACGAAATACTAATTTAGAAGCAATTACTGAGGCCAATTATAAGCTACCAACTCCAACTATTCAAAAGGAAGATTCTAAGGATATGCAACGGACTTATATTCAATTACCAACAACAAAAACACTACAGCAACAAACGACTCTATGATGAAGCCGAAATCAAGCCCTAAACCAGTCATGAGAAAGATGACCACACTGGAACAACATCCCGAACCTAGGTATCTTATAGCCATGGATATCCTAGAAATAATCAATGACAACGAAGAAGCAGTTTCCTTCTACGCTGACACGGGGTCAGCTTTCCATCGCAGCTAAACGCCAACTGAACCCCCAATCCACAGAAAACCGCTCACTGAACAATCGGGTCGGAACATCCCGAGTAGATCGAAGTCAACTGAATTTTAGTACAATTTATATGTACCTTAGCCAATAATTAAATATGCATATAATATTTATTATTTTGTATAATCAAATCCATTGTATAGCGTTAGGTCCCCTATGTGCCAACAAATAAAAATCATTATAATCAATTTATGTATTGTTTTAAGTTAATTTAAGTCAAATTGTATACATTATTCATGTTCAATAAAAAAATCTTGAATCTTGAATTTTGCAAAAACTTCTTAACCCATGCAACATTTCAGGACCATACGATACATTTTTTATTTTTTGGTATTCGATTTCATGAGAATCACCAAGAACGATGTAAAGTAGCTTTTATTACTTTAAAAATCAGAAAAGAAATGCTTTATAAACATTTCAATATTGTTTAAGAATTTTACAAATAAAGTTTCTTTGGAATTTTAGAATTCACGCATTTATTCATTCAGGCGATTGTAATTTAACCACAATCAGACAACCTAGTTTTTGTTTTTAAAATAAATCCGTTTTCTAAGCGGATTTAAATCAGCTTAACCTAATTAAATATTTAAGAAACAAAAAAAGGTAGTCTTGTCCTATTATTTAACTTTCTTTTAAATTTATCAACAAAAAACAAAAAATCTGTGTAAATAATTCAAACTTTGTTAGCTCACCAATAATGTAAGCTGCCAAATTGCGGAATCTGTTTACCAGAAACACTCACGTTAATCATGTCAAAATAATATAACACGATTGTAGATATTGTAGCTTTTTATCTTTTTACAATAATTAGAGTTTTAGAGTGAATCATTCATGCTTCCAGCATTTATTCGACTACATTCATCTTGTATGTATATAGCGGAAATCTTAGCGTCATCAAGAGCTTCAGCTTTGCTAAGCTTGTTCTTGAATTTTGACCATAGACTAGGATCTAAGGTTTCTCGCCTAATTAAAAATATGTTTTTCAATGCAAGGTTTAATTTTGAAAGATTAGTCAAGTCCTATAAATATGGTATCTACCTTAAGAGTCATTCAGTTGCAGTTTTGAGATCCAATGGAATAATTCGAGTGCCAACATTTAAGGTTGATAGACTAAAAAATCCCGCAACACTCCAACAAAAAAAAGCAGCACAGAACCGGGCTCCATAGAAAACCACTGGAGTGTTGTGAAAAATGTGGTGAAAGAATAGTCGTTCGAACGCAGGGAACCAACGATATCTGGCTTTCTAAGGAAACTTGGGTACGAATCAATGAACGCAAAGAACTGAAAGCTCGCATAGTAGTTGCACATAGCCTTAATGCTTATTCATGCCGCGAAAGATGATGCGTTTTCATTAGCAGTACATATGTTTCTGATTTTTCTATCGGATACGCTAGGTGAAGAGACTAAACCACCAGGATTTTTCTCTAAAAAGTTATAGGCGGAGAGCCAGCAACTTAAAAGGAAACGTCAATTCATTAAGAAAATATTTGGTATCATTGTATCTAAGTATAAATAAAAATTATCCGTTGGTGGGGAGGCTATCGGTAGGGGGCTAAAGAGTTAAAAAATACTAGAACAAAAACATGATTTCATTAAAGCTGATTTTTGGTTTGATGACACTAAATAATATTTTATGTAACATATCAAAAAGGCAGACAGTTTGAGTGGTAGGAAGATGCCGGCAGAATGCGGGGAAGATCGAGAAAATGAGGGGTTAATTAAGTCACTAAAAGTCTCGATCTCTCAATTTTTCCCTTACGCGCTCGATATATCAGCCACGATCAACATTAGGTGAAAAAACTCTCATAACTTTAATTGTAGAACGTAAAAAAGAAAAAAAAAACAGTATATTGAGTTTAAATTTCGTATCGTGACCTAGAGCCGATGGCTGAAGATGGCGGCGAAAGCTCATATGAAATATGAAATCGAGAATTTCAAGTTAAGTTTTTTTCAGCCCCCATTACAACATATCCAAAACTCAGCTTTCTCGGTTCACTTCGATTTTCAAATCTATATAATCACGGGGCTAATTCTTATTCCTAAAAAAACGTGATTTTTGAAACGTATTATAGGTACAATAATGGACATTAACATGATATTACTATGATAGAGAAACATATTTGAGTTACTGGAAAAATTCTGTCCGTCTTTCTGTCTGTCTGTCTGTACGGATGTATTTTGGACTGCAGCCTAAACGGTTGGGCCAATCGTCTTCAAATTTTGAACTTAATGTTATTTTTACATTCTACAGAAGAGTTTTTTTCAGCTTTTTTTTTTGCTCCGTATATATCCGTTATGTAAAAGCTAATTTTTCTCGAAAACGGCTCCAAGAATTTTTATGAAAAAAAATCAATCTACTACTGTAGGCAAGCATTACATTTTGGTGAAAAAAATTAATATGGTGGGCTAAAAACGGTACCTCCCATTAGACCGGTTTTTTTTTCTACGACTTTTTCGAAAACTGGTGATCCGTTTACAATCAAAATTGATATTCAAGAAGATGTAGATAGCTTAAATAATTTTGCATTAATATTTTTTTGAAAACTTTTATTTTGTATTTTTAATATTTTTTTTAATTTTTTTTTTTTTTTTTTGAAAAATCAATATTTTGAAAACGGATAAGTGATTTTTTTTTAAATTTTATTTTTAAATGAACGTTTTTTTTTGTGCTTAAGTTTGCATTCTTGATTTATTTTTTTTTATTTAAAAAAAAAAAAGTTGTTAAAAAAACCGTTTTATTTGAAAACGGCTCCTACAATTTTGAAAGCAAAATTCACATTTTTTAAATTTCCTAAAGAAATAAAATGGCATTTAAATTATTTCTCCCAATACAATTTAACGTACTTTATTCGAACAATCAAAAGTCACAAAAATCGAATAAACTTTGATGTTCACTTTACTTTTCTTAAATTTTATTCTACAATGTGACCGCACATATGAGCAAGTACGTGAGATCCAGTCGTGCAATTTATTTTACTTGCGATTATAGGTACTATAATTCGTGCAAACAAGTTTTTTTCCTTAACAATCAAACATGACATTACGATGATAGAGAAGTCGAAAAAAGTGGGTCCGGAAATTCCGTCCGTCTGGCATTTAGTATTTATTTGGTAGTATCTCGGGGCTGTTTTTCATTTTTGCTCTAGGTCGAAAAATAACGGTACTTTTCATACAATATTTAACAAAAAGTTTGATTTTCTCGAAAACGGTTTTAACGATTTTGATAAAATTTTCGGGGTGCTATTTTTTTACAACAATACATCTTTCAGTTAGAATTAATTTTTCGAAATTTGTTCTATAACGGTACCTCTTATAGAACCGGTTTTATCGTAAACCATTATCCCGATTTCAATACAATTTTGCACACGAGAAGTCATTTATAATTCAATTAACTTTGCATTTAAAAATTTTCAAAAACTCTTGTTTTCGATTTTTTAATTTTTTTAAAACAAGAAATTGGTTTTCGAAATATTTTGAAAACGGGTTGATTGAATTTTTTTTAAATAATTTTCCCAGATAAAAACTACAGATTTCCTTATAATGATATACTAGAAAAAAACGACTTTTTAAAAAAACTAGTCGAACGATTTTCAATATTTTTTTCCTCGATAGATATTTAGTTTTCAAATTTTATTACATACTTTGTTTTTCCGAAAAAAACTCTTAAACATTAAAAAATGAAAGAATTTTCGGAAAAAAATTAAATTTGTTTATTTTATTTATTTAAATTATTTTATTTTTTAGACGTGTGGTTTTCAATCTGGCAATACTTTTTTCGGAGTGGGTCTTTTTGACAGTTGTCGCTTGATTTATGCTCAGTTTGGTTTGCCATTTTATAATAAATAGATTTACTCGTGAACAGCGTTTGCAAATTGTGCAAATTTATTACCAAAATAATTGTTCGGTTCGGTGCAGCAGAGTATCGAAGAAGACCCGAATGAATCCATCCGCCATCGCGTGCAACAATTGGAGCTGTGTCTATCCACTTAATGAAAGATTTTGTGGAAGGATCTTGGTTTGCGGGCTCGTGCAAGAATTGAAGCCGAACGACTATCAAGCGCGTCGCACGTTCGGTGAATGGGCCCAAAACGAGATGGCCACCGATTCCGATTTTCACAAATTTGGGGCTCTCGGCTGGAATTTATCAGAGCCAGCCACGGTGGCCACTTGCCCGAAATCATTTTTAAGACATAATGGCAACCTCTTATCTTTATAGTAAAGCTAAAGTCTTGGCATAACATTAAATTATATGCATTTTTTTTCTTCTTGAAAGCCACATGTTTAAAAAAAACACACATCTAGCTTAAGAACAAGTTCGTGCGACCCAGTCGTGCATTTTCTAAATTTTATTCGACGATGGACCGCACATATGAGCGTGCGATCCAGTCGTGCAATTTTTTTTGTATGTAAGGCACAATGCCCTATAAAATGCAACAAGATGAAATTGGAAAGAATTTTTACGGCGCAGTAGATCGAGATTTAGGTGACTATTATCTCACTTAAAGCTCACAGACGGCTCTAGCTTGCTTAGTTGCTCCCCTAACTGAGAGTTGAATTCACGATCTCTCGCTTAGCAAGCAATAATCTTATCTGCTGCACAACTTATAGTAATTTAAATTATTTTGCTCAATATAATTTCACATTCTTTTTTCAAACTTTTTTCGGTATTCATATTTCCTTCTTGAAAATTAAACTCAATTGCAATCAAATTATATGTTAAAAATAAAGTGCTCGATACTAAATTCATTTCACATGACATTCCTGTTCCTTAGACAGGCAAAGAAAAACTATCTGAATTAGAAAAAAAACTTGTCTCTACATCATTTTCCTTAATCCGGTCTCAAGGAGAAAGTTCTTCTTGCTGCAGAAAGCCGCAATGACAACATGCAACTATATAAATACATCAAATACCAAATTAAATTTGAGGTAGATATATGTATCTATGAAAAAAAAAATATCTTCATGTTATCTTACACACTTCTAAGTTGGCTAAGGCATCTGGTGGATTGCACACCTCTAAGTATTTCAGGCAAAAGAGAGACATTCACTTTAATACTTGGATCAGCTGAGATCAACCCATGCAACTGCAACATGAAAAGTTTAGTCCATTTCTTCTGCTCTTCGTTTTTTCGCTGACATCGTTGTAGCCACAAGGCTTCGAGTGGTTTCATTGAATGCAAATGCAATTTCTGGTTCCCGGCGCATTATGAGAAATTTTCTAACTTTCACGGTCACGGCTTATGGCATGGCATTGCAATTTATCCGCGGCGTTATCTTAGATTTGACCTGAATTGCCCATCTCTAGGTGTTTAATTACATTGCATATCGTTGCAAGTTAATTTGAATTGAATTGGATCCGTTACAGTCAGGTATATCAAGCCGAACTACCTCCTTAAGATCCCAGATAAAATAATCGCATAGTGATGCGGTTTGGGGTTTTCAATGTCATGCAGTGAAAGTTGCCTCTGCTCTATGATTGCCAATGCAACTTGAGTGTTTTGATAATCAAGTGGGAAAGTTGCATGCGCCATCAGCTTTCTTTTGTCCTTTTGAAGCAAATATTATTATTGCATGTGAATTGATTTTAATGATGACTTACAACTAACTTACAAATATTAAAAATATTTACCGACAATGTGGTACTTACTTTCGCCGAAAAGCCTTTGTTGCAGATAAGGTTGCATATGCTGCCATTGCAGTTCTTTCAGTTCCTTCTACTGGTGCACTGAATTTTGACAAAAGAGCTGCAGGATGATTTTCTTCAAGCAGTTGACCTGAAGTTTGAAGTTAAACATAATTGAAATTTAGTTAAAATCAGATGAAGAGTCTGAGAAACACTCGATTCAAAGTTGTCGGGCTTTTTTATTTTATGGAAAACTTACCATTTTTGACAATTTGTGGTTCAATGTTTTGATAAAGATCTGTCATTGCATTTATACCTTCACGAGCTGCTATTTCCAAAGCTAGGTCAACCATAGAGGGTTTCTTTGATTTATCATTTGTCCATGTTTTGGAGTTCAATTTTCTTGGTTGTTTATAATCCGTGTCCAGTTCTTCGAATTCCAGAGGGGGTATGGGTTTTGGTAATTCAATACTGACATCAGAGATAGGAACGCTTGTTTTAAATGCCAAGACATGATATATCAGTTGTAGGAATACGAACAGTATGTGTTTATAAGGCAAATTCATCGGATCTGGAAATAAATTATACAGCATGTATGACATTTATATTTTACAGTTAATATTGTTGTTTAGTTTATTTTGTTTAACTTATTTGTTTATTTGATAAATAAAAGTTCTTCCTATTCGTATTCCATCGATCTTAGACGAACATATCCGATCATTATTAAGGAGTAAATTTTAATGCCAGAACTTGATGACAAACTTATAAATAGTCACGTTTGCTTTCAAGTAATAAATATCGATAATCAATTATCTGCGACCGATTTTAGAACAACGCCGGAAGAAGCTTACTAGCTGGCTGGGAGAGCTTGCCCGTACAGGCCTGGTTCCACCCCGGGCTATAGCGTAACCGAGGTAAAGTAAGGCACTATATCCTTTAATGTTGCTCTAATAGATAAAATTATATTTGCATTTACCGATAGGAGTGATATCGACAACATGATATCTCCGGATCGCTTGGTGGAAGTGATACAAAAATTACCATTGATGTTGCATATCTCGCTGGCCAAATCTGGACCCCTTGCGGTTCACACTAAAGCTATGTTAAGCTTATATCTTGCTTCGACCGGAAATCATGCGGTTTAGCTGACTATCAGCGAGCTAGGAGATTTCTTGCCTGGTGCAAATCTTTAAACCATAGCAAGGTAGGATATCTCCACCGATAAAGAGCTCGTTGCAGGCTTCTAGAGAAACACTTTCGCTTGGACGTAACATTTTAGATAATCCAAAAAAGTATTCCAGGCCTACCCATACTCATGACTGAAAAGTCGCGAAGATGAATGAGTCAAAGAGTGATTCAAGTTCTTCTATTATAGTAGTGCATAAAAAGTCTTTGGTTGCTCTGAAGATATTAAAGGCATCATTAAATATGTGTCTTAGCTCTTTTATTCTAAAAGTATTATAAAAAAGATAATTTAATACCAGTATCAGGCATGCACAACCATTGAATTCGTCTACAGTCGAGGAACCTGCTCAGTATTTCTCTTTCTGTTTTTTCTTCTCTTTCTGTTCTTTTTCTCTTAACTTTTACTTAACTCTCATTATTTTGCATTATGAATTATTTTGATTATTGTGAAAGAAGTTGCTTTGAGTCAAATAACATCTTAAAAGCTTTGCTGTTTACTCATAAAATAAATTCTAGGTTTAGATATGAGTGTAAGTATTAGGAATTCCAGGAGCGGGAGCAGCAATGTTTTACTTAGATCAACGAAGGAAAAGGTTTTAATGTTATTTATTTAAAAAAAGTTTGATACCTAAGATCGAAGAGTTTTGTTACTTGTTTGTCAATTCGGGATTAAGTGCCGAGTTCAGAAACCTGGTTTAAAAAGGATCTCAAAGATAACCTGTACTCTTTAGAAGGTTATAAACTCTTTAGAACGGAGGGGGTGGTATGTCAATTTATCTGAAAAGAAGATCTAGTTTATGAAATTATTATTACATAACGGTTCTGCTTTTGAATACTCATTTCTTGAAGTCATAGGCACTGATAGCAATGTCATTTTAGGTACTATTTATAGGCCAAATAATAATATCGATCTAGAACCGCTTTATAATTTAATCGAAGGGATTGCAGTTAGTTCAGCAAATATTATTCTCTGTGATGACTTTAACAATAACATCCTAAGAGAAAATTGCTTCTGTGAACAAATGGAATCGTTGGCTCTATAATTAGTCAACTCGAAAACATGTTCTTCAAGCACTTTATTAGACATTTTCTTTGTCATTAATAAGGATCGAATTCTATGTTATGAACAACTCGCAGCACCTGTTTTCTCACATCATGATCTTAGTTTTCTGGCATTCGATTTTAAAACAGGAAACCAGGCTGAAAACTCGCAAATCAGTTTTAGAGACTTTAAAAACATGAATGCAACAAATCTCGAACAACATATTCGTACTATTCCTTGGGACAATATCTTTTATATGACATCGCCTCACGATCAAATTCAATATCTAAATGAAGGTGTTGTTTCCATATTAAATATGCATGTTCCACTCAAAACCAAAAATAACCTAAATACATCTAAGCCCTGGCTCACGCAATCGATACAAAATGTAATGAACCAACGCGATCAGGCCTACAAACGATTGGTTCATACAAGGGTCGAAAACATCCATGAATTCTACAAAGCGTTACGTAATAAAGTCGTAAAAGTGGAAAAAGATGCAAAAAGAGATTTTTATTCAACTCGCATCGATATATCTGCCGATAGTCGCAAGCTCTGGAAAAACCTACGGGATTTCGGAATAGGGCAGCAAAAGACGCGCTAACAAAACGACATTGACATCGAAGAACTATATTTTAAGTTCTCTTCTTTACCAACCATTGCTCTTAGCACTGACCAAGAACCTACAGAAGAGTTTGCTGATTTTCTTTTTCCATTGCTTAGCTTTGTTGGTATAAATAGAGTTGGTGTATTTGAAAGTATCCTCTCGATCAAATCGAAATGTTGATGATATAAACTCCATGTTTGTCAAATGCATCTTACCGATACTGTTACCCTTTTAACATCCATTTGTAATACAATAATTACAACTGGAATTTTTCCGCATTAGTGGAAAATCGTTAAAATTATACAATTCCAAAAAATTCTTTGGGTACCGAGTTTCGTCTAATTTCAATTTTGCCTTTTTTATCCAAAAGCTTTAAAAAAATCATGCAAATACAATCCAATCTATGACTTTATTGGACGCCACAACCTTTTAGAAAGCATTCAATCTGGTTTCCGTCCTAGGCATAGCTGCACCACAGCTCTTCTTAAGTTTATCGAATTTATTGTTCTTCTAGATTTCTCAAAAGCCTTTGATATGGTTAATGATTCGCAACTTTTGAACAAACTAAGAAGTAAATATAATGTCTCCCCAGAAGCCCTTAAACTAATTTCGTCGTTTCTGCTAGGTAGAAAACAATCGGTGTACGTAACTAAGAAACACTCTAATTTCCTTTCCGGCGAGATGACATAAGGTCCACGGATATAATGTCCACGTCAAATAGGCACAATGACCATGGATATTGTGACTACTTAGGAAAAAGTCATAAGGTCCATGGACATTATGTCTTTTTAAAGTGGACATAATGTCTGATTTGAAATTTTGGACTTCAAGTCTAATTTTATTTATGGACATTATGTCCATATTGAGCTTAGCTAACAAATTAAAAGAAATCATAGTGTGTATGTTGGATTGGTAATAATGTGGATCAGAATTTCGGCGTTATTACCGAATCAGTGTGCAAAGAAATTTCTTGAGATTTTATCTCCCAATCAGTATGATGCCCGGCTTGGGCGCACTATAGGATTTGGAGTACGTGCGAGATTGGGTTTATGCAAAAGTTTTTTGAATCAAAAAGAAACGTTACACATACCCAACCTAGCACCTTCTCCAAATCCTATTAGTACCAAATCGTAAGACTGGACTTATATCTCGGGGACTTATGTCCCTGGACCTTATGTCATCTCGCCTTCCTTTCCATTACAAACGGTGTCCCTCAAGGTTCAATTCTTTCAGCCTTATTACTCTCCCTATACATAAACGAAATAGCATCCATTTTTACCAATATCTCCCTCATAATCCCAAATCTTACAACCTGCTGTGAAATATACAACGATTGTTAACGAAAGTTAAAAGTAGCTTTCAACAACGCTATCCGTTATATATATGGAATGACAAAATATGACCATGTATCACATTAAGCTGAGAACCTTCTACAAATGTCCCTTGATAATTTTATAAAGTTTCGTTCGCTAAAAACACGGTTCACCATTACACAAACAAAACAACCACAGGGTCTACGAAATTCTTTAATTTAAAGCATCAAACAGGACAAAAACTATATGTAATACTTGCTAGGTTCCCTTGTCTCACATCAGAGAGAGTTTTTCATCGCTGCTGTACGTTATTGGAATTTCAATTCACTCCCAACCAGGGTTGTCAGATTTAAAAAAGCAGAATCGCCAAACTTAAAATAAAAATGGCAAAAAAATCGCGAAATTTTAAAATTTGTGTTTTTGCACTGCGTTCGATTTACATAAACTCCGGGCGTGCACTGAGTGCACTCTCATGCGCACCAGGGTTTTTCTTTGGGTAAGATATCAGAGCTGTCAAAATTCAAATCAGCTGTTACCAGAAGCATTGGGCAGGGAACATTGACAAAACCTGATTATTTCATTGTTCCGGTTTAACGTATGTCTTTTATTTTAGGGAGCAGAAAGAAGTAGGGCACGTTCAATGCGTACACTGACTAAGTCAACTAACTTTTAATCAAAGTGAATCTATAGAACGACAAACTGACACCAAACATTGTAACAAGGGGAAAATGTCATTTGAAAGTTAGTCAAAAAAATCTTGACAAACTTTTTTTTTTAAATGTCAACTAAAGGTCAACTTACTTTTAGAGCCGATTCACCAATCCAGAGACGCGTTGACAGACTATTAGTGGACGCATTGAACGCAGAATCGATTCTGCGTGCACAATTACTATTTCGATCTTGATTTTTACTTGCGATTATAGGTACTATAATACAAGTTATGCATTCGTGCAAAAAAAAAAATGAGATAACAATCAAACATGACATTACGATGATAGCGAAACATTTTTGAGTTACTGGCAAAATTCTGTACGTCTGTCTATCTGTCTGTCTGTCTGTCTGTCTATCTGTCTGTCTGTCTGTCTGTCTGTCTGTATGGATGCATTTTGGACTGCAGCCTAAACCGTTAAGCCAATCGTCTTCAAATTTTGAACTTAAGGTTATTTTGACATTCTACAGAGGAGTTTTTTCAACTTTTTTTTAGCTCAAAAATTAACGGTACCTGTCATATAACCGTTATGTAAAAGCTTATTTTTCTCGAAAACGGCTGCAAGAATTTTTATAAAAAAAAATCGGTGTTCTACTGTAGGTAAGCATTATATTTTGGTGAAAAAAAATTTAATATGGTGGGCTAAGAACGGTACCTCCCATAGGACCGTTTTTTTTTCTGCGACTTTCTCGAAAACTGGTGATCCGATTACAATCAAAATTGATATTCAAGAATATGTAGGTAACCTAAGTAATTTTGCATAATTTTTTTTTCAAAAACTTTTTGTTTGTATTTTTAATAATTTTTAAACATTTTTTTTTTTTTGAAAATTCAATATTTTGAAAACGAGTAAGTGAATTTTTTTTTAAATTTTGTTTTTAAATGTATGTTATTTTTGTGCTTAAGTTTGCATTCTTGAATTATTTTTTTTTATTTTTTTAAAAAAGTTGTTAAGAAAACCGTTTTATTTAAGAACGGCTCCTATAATTTTGAAAAAAAATCACACTTTTCTACATTTCCTAAAGAAATAAAATGGCGTTTAAATTATTTCACCCAATACAATTTAACGTACTTTATTCGAACAATCAAAAGGCAAAAAAATCGAATAAATGCTTTGATGTTCACTTTAGTTTTCTTAAATTTTATTCTACAACGTGATCGCACATATAGGTAGTACGTGCGATCCAGTCGACTATTTGTTTCCCTTTTAATGGAGAATACACTGATTAAAAAGTATTAGTATTTGGTCAGGGCAATCAAAGACAAAATACTTCTTGAACAGACCGTCAAGCCTTTGGCATTTCTTTTTCTTCAACTACACAAAAATGGAAAAGATTTACATAGTCCTCAATCCTCATCCAGAAACCTTGGATTTTTGAGTTCTATTGTTTGAGCATTACAAACTCTTGCATACAACTTGTTGCATGCAGCAGATAATTATAAATCCGGATCCGGAGCTTGGAGCTATATTTCTCAAAGGCATTATCTGCGAACCAATAAACCAATAGGCCACGCTTCAACATTTAGAACTTTTTTTAGATCAATCCCAAGGGAATCCGACTACACTTCATCCTTAAATTGGTTTTCGATTAATAACCATACAAATCAGAATTCCTCCTAGGTTAACTTGAAAGAATGATACATGATCCTCGATAGCAAATTTATTCATTTTCCACAGAAAAGATAGATTCAAGAATAAAATATTATCTTGGCTAAGAGAAAACGTATCCAATATGGATATTTGCATCTTTTCAGACAGCCAGGCCGCATTAAAATCACTCTTTAAACTAATTAATATTTACCTTTGCTGGGTGCTGGGACATAAACATGTTGCATCTAATTGTAAAGTGGATGAACCGGCATCAAAACCTAAATCTTGCCAGAAGAAACAAACATCGGTATACCCATCACTAAATGTAAATCAATATAAGCCGTTTCAATTAAACTCTTAAAAGATCGATACACATAAGTCCGCTGATCGCAAAAGTATTCAGATAATTGATCTTCTATTTGTATTTATCGAGCTTATAGCTTAAAACTTTATTAACTTCATACATAACTTTCAAGAAAGCAACATTTCTGAAAGCACCGTTTCGGGTCATCAAAACCATGAAAGCAAAATTGTTTTCTGAAAGCTTGTTGACCGAGTTTTTTGTGTAATTGGATGTTGTATTTTATTTGCTACTCTGAGCTTAGTTTTTTGTATTGTTAATTAGGAGCCGAGTTTTAAGCGACTGCAATCATTTTGGATTGCATTCATTGAAGTCATGGAAAACTTCTTCATATTAACTTTAATCATATGAATTCAATGTAATACTTGAACTTCATTTTGATTAAGAATTCGTTTTAGCAAATTCAAAGATTAAATTCCATCCAAACGAATGCGAGAAGCTTTCATGAACTATACAAAGCTTTTGGCTTTATGAAAGCACTTTTCCTTTCATTGAGTGACAGCAAATTAAAAATAAAAAATGGTGACGACCGGTTTTGATAAAATCCTATTTTTATTTTAAGTTTTTTGAAAAAAAATATTTGTTTGTAATTTTGTAATGCAGTTTTTTAGAATTTATTAACTTACACCTGATTTTAAAATTTTAAATATATTGTTTATAAGTTTTAAAAATATTGAATTTTCAAAAATAAAAAATCAAAAATTAATTAAAAATAGAAAAAAATAATTATTAAAAATTTGTGTATGTAGAATTAATTTAAATACTTAGATCTTGTCAAATATAAAATTTTATTGAAATCCATTGAACCGTTTGAGAGAAAGTCGAAATTAAAAAACCCGTTTTATGAAAGGTACCGTTAATAGACTTTTCCGGTGAATTTGGTTCTAATTAGCTGATAGCTACTACCAACGAAGAAAATCTCAAAAAATCTCATCATAATCGTTGGAGCCATTTTCGGGAAACATAAGCTTTTTCTTAATCGTTATATGGCAGGTAACGTTATTTTTAGCCCTAAAAATAAAATTTCAAGTTCCCCTCTGATGAATGCAAAGAGATACACACATAATAAATTTGAACGCAATCGGTTAACCCATTTAGGCTGCAGATCGATATACACCCCGACAGACAGACAGACAGACGGACATTTTTTGTCAATGACTTTTTTAGGCTTCTCTTTGATCGTAATGTCATGTTTGATTGTTATCTCAATTTTTTTTATATTCACGAATCCTAAACTTGCCTAATAGTGCCTATAATCGCAAGTAAAAACACGATTTTGTTAAAATCGGTGTAACATTTTATTTTAGAACTTCTATTTGAAACATATTAATACCTAATAAGCAGTTTGCCATGGCCATCCATAGTATAAGAATATCATTTTCATTCATAGTGTCGTATAAAAAAGTTTTTTTTTAATTAGAAATAAATGTTCCACATACGCCCTAGTGACCAAGGGAGAGAGTTGAGAATATAAGTTACTAGGCTTTTGCTCTGTTAGGAGCTCTCCGTCAAAATATTCATTATTTATTTAAATTCTTCAAGTTATTCTCTTCTGACCACATACTTCGCCATTATAAAATATTTTACACCAAAACGTTCCATTGCACTTGCAACTGCATGCAAAATGCTGCATGCCACATAAAATACACAAATCACTGCTCCAATTTTCTACCATCATCAATGAGATTTGATAATAATAATTGCATGCAGTGTGAATTCCATGCGATCGGAAAATAAATAGAAGCAAAATCACGGCATGCCTCAACTATATGTTGTGTAATGTGCAATTAAAATCCAACTTAAAACTTGGCTGCAACCCAACGGCCAGCTTATTATATCCACATACGCGTGAAACCCACAAAACTCTTTTCCGTTTGTGAATATAAACCTCATAATTGTGCTACAGTTCGTAATAACTTTTATAGAAAAGAGCAATGAACGGTTTCATTCACTTCGATCGCGTCCCAAACAATAAGCAAACAATAGCAAAAACCATTCAAACTCTTTCCGCAGGCGTAACCAAAACATCCAACAACCAGGCAACTGGGTAAACAATAATTGAAAACAGAGACACCTAGAATAATAATCACGTACTAATTGCAATTGGCTGGTAGATAGAAAAATTATTGTGATTGGGAACTCTGTCAGTGTTCCAATCCATACTGCCCCCACATGCACTATTCAATTACAATTTGACAGCGTTCTTCATTTAGTTATAAACGTTTTGCGTCAAGATGAAAGCACTGATTGCATCAGCCGTCACTTGGGATGTCGCACAAATGATTTGGGATCTTTTCAAGTGACTTACGTAACATGACATAAACATTGGTACAGCCACAGCCATTTGCAGTTAAACAGGAAGCATGCAACGTGACGCTGCACAAAAGGACCAGAATTGCTCGCGGGCTTTACCAGCAGAAGAAAATAAATTGCACGACTGGATCGCAAGCACTTGCTCATATGTGCGGTCACATTGTAGAATAAAATTTAAGAAAATTAAAGTTAACATCAAAATAATTTAAACGCCATTTTATTTCTTTAAGAAATGTGTGAATTTTTCAAAATTGTAGGAACGGTTTAAAAAAACAGTTTTTACTTAACAACTTTTTTTAAAAAATTAAAAAAAAATTATTCAAGAATACACACTTAAGCAAAAATAAAACATACATTTAAAAACAAAATTAAAAAAAAATTCACCTACCCGTTTTCAAAATATTGATTTTTCAAAAAAAAATCTAAAACTAATTTTAATTAGAAAAAAAGTTATTCAAAAATTGGATACGCAGAATTATCTTGGCAACCTAGATCTTTTCAAATATAAAATTTGACAGAAATCCAAAGAACCATTACCCAGAAAGCCAACAAATATTAAAGGTACTGTTAACAGACTTTTCCCGTAAATTTAGTTCTTATCAAATGATAGCCAATACCAACCAAAAAATTCTGAAAAGTTTTCAGCAAAATCATTGTAGCCGTTTTCGAGAAAAATAAGCTTTTCCTAAACGGTCATACGGCAGGTACCGTTAGTTTTAGGCCTAAAAATAAAATTTCAATTTCCCCTTTGAGGAATGCCAAAAGAATCACACACACCAAATTTGAATATAATCGCCTAAGTCGTTTAGGCTGCAGCTCGTTATACTTACTGACAGACAGACAGACATTTTTTGTCGATCACTTTTTTATCGTAATGTCATGTTTCATTTTTATCTCAATTTTTTTTTTATTTTCACGAATCCTAAACTTGCCTTTTAATCCCTATAATCGCAAGTAAAAAGGCCTCATTTTGAATAGCCAATCTCTAGTGGCAACAGAGCAGTCTTGCGTGCCCGCCTGCCCACACAATGATGTGAAATACCACATAGTTTGCTTTTTTCATGTGTTAATTCATATTTACAAGCAAACTATATATGCGGACACAGAACAACTACACTCTGCTCTGTGCTTGCATTTAGTTTGCTCTAAAATAATTCAAAATTAGTTGAGCAGGAATTAGTTCAGCACAAACTATGGCAGGGATGGGAATGCTGAGTCTAGAAAATGAAGCAGATGATCCAAACTACATACATATGTAGCAGATAGTGAAAACAAAAATTATAACAAAAAAGTAATTTATTTTCATTTTATTTAATACCAGCGTACCCACATGGCGTTGCTCAGGTTTACCATTGTTTTCTGGATGCCAATAACAGTGCTTCCCATCAAATCCAACTATATATTAAATCAAGCAAGGTAAGCATGTTAATACAACATATTTTTTTTTTTAAATCGGCCAAGCCATAATATTATTGAAATAGTAATTATTATAAAGATATACAGGGGAAGACTGCATTTTCTTAGAAATATGTACACCCCATCATAGCGCCACCTTTCGGGTAAAAAAATTGCGAAATTGTTCTAAAAATAAGAACTTTCGTAAAAGACACCAGCGCCCCCTAAGGGTAATTAAATTAGCCTAGCTTATTTTTTACAACGTCAGCTATCTGCTAAATAGGACTTTTTAGATTTGCAAAAATAAATCAATACAACACATTTCAAATGAAATTTGTATCGTTTCATAAAACAAGTTAAACGAAGTAGAAATAAGTGGCTACGTAGCAGATGGATAAAAAATAAATAAATGAAGTAGATCTCCGACATATGAAGTAAATTGGCAGCCCTGGCATATAGGTGTCTGTGCTGGTATACAGTTTGGCAATACGCGGCCCGGACCATATCCCGGTTGTTGCGACGATGATTATTGTTTTTGCATCTCAAATGATTTTAGTCTTTAGAATTATTACTGAAGTTCTACCTCGTTCAACTCTTAGAAAAACTTCCTCTATTTACTTAAATAATGGTCAACACTATGTCTTATTAAATTAAGTCGGTGACATTTTTGTGATAACCAGGCTTTGAAGCCTTTGGCTTGGATCTCAGAAACTATATCTACTACAATCTCTATAACTTTATCTACTTCTATCTTTTAGATTAGTACTTTGATTTTTGAGACCCAAATCATGTTTAATTGCTTTACCCGAACAATCTTCTTCTTTAACCAACGATTTTAATAATCTTTACTGGAACCACAACTCTCCCGCTTTGTCTTAAGGCTCTATCTGTTGAGTTTGTCGGGTTGAATTTCGAAAACGTCGTTGGCAGGCCTCCCGGTTTTTGAAGCAAGCGGGGAGGAGCTCCAGGAATATTCTACGCCGTCCCTACACAGGCGAATATATTTGTAATAATTTTATTTGCCAATTAATCTTGTATTGAACTATCAGACTACTGTATTCATTTAAGGTACATTTGATACATTTCTATTTTGGAAACCGATGTATGGCTTTGAATTTGCGTACTTAAATCACCGGTTTATAAATGAATTCAAACACGTCTTATATCTCCGAGCATCTAACTTTGACTGCTCGATTTTTACTTGTGATTTATAGGGACTATAAGGCAAGTTATGCATTCGTAAAAAAAAAATTCTAGGATTCAAACATGACATTACGATAAAAGGGAAGTCGAAAAAAGTGGGTCAAAAAATTCTGTCTTTCTGTCTGTCTATCTGTCCGTATCAATTCCTGCAGCCTAAACGGTTGGGCCGATTTGATTCACACTTGGTATATAGTATTTTAAGAGTACTCTACCCGAGTGTTTTTTCGAATTGGCATTCTAGCTCGAAAACTAACGGTACCTGCCATATAACTTTTAATGAAAAACTTATTTTTCTCAAAAACGGCTCCTACGATTTTGATAAAACTTCCTGATTGGTGTTTTCTATGCAAAAAATTCTGTCTTTTAGTTTTAATGGACTTTTCAGAAAAAGTACCTACCTCCCGGTATGACAGTACCTCCCATAGGACCGGTTTTGTAATTGACGGATTTTGATGAAATTTTCAAAATATTTAGTGTTTTATGATTTTAATAATATTGCTCATTAAAATTTTCAAAAACACATTTTTTTTTAATTTTTAATATTTTTTTAAAAAACTTATTTTGTTTTTTTAAATATTTTGAAAACGAATCTATAGATTTTTTTTTAATTTTTCTCCTAGTATAAACTATAGATTTCTTTAAATTGACATACTCAAAAAAATATTAATATATGTTTTCGAAAAGTTTTTCAAAAAAAAAACTGGTCGAACGACTTTCAAATGAAAAATTCATAAAATAGAAAACAGCAAAAGAAATAAGATGGCTTACAACATTTTTTCCAAAAAACGTTATGAATAGTGTTTTTTGATTTCATAAAAAATTTGTTTGTTTAATATTTCCCCCCAAATTTAATTTTATATTGCTCGATGGGGCCCAGCCACTAGTCTAATAAAAAGCAAACTTCGTTATTTTTATTATTTTATTAAGAAAATAAAATTAATGTACCTACATAATTTTGTATTTATTTTATTTATTTATTTAATTTATTACTCAACTATTGTTAAACTAAATACTTTTTGAATATGATTTATTTATTTTTATAAGGATTGAGGACTAGGCCTACTGGGTATACCTCGTTAAAAAACGGGTTGAAGTCTACCTCATGGGTCAAGTGGAAAATACTTACCAAGTATTGAGTAGATAACTTTGTAAAAACGATTAAAATTAAGTCACTTTTCGAAAAACAATCTTGCACTTAAAAATGCATCAGCACATAGGAGCAAGTACGTACGACGCAGTCGTGCCTATTATTTCTTATTTCATAACACATCGTCCTCTTTATCTTACTGACATTCCTCTCAATCTGCGCTCTTCAGCGATCTGCTTGTTACATTGTATTTTTTTCTTTTCTTACATTTTTAATTGGAAGTTTTTCCATAATACTTATAATATTTATTTGATTGCCAAGCAGGTAAAATAACTTTTAAATAAGTCTTAGTTACAAAAAGTATATTGAAACTACTTTTTTAGATCCATCAACCTTGTGTAGTAAAAATTTATAAAACCAAATTAAAAAAAAATTATAAAAAATGATTAGCATTTTCTGAAAAAAAAAATTAACATCGCTTCAATGATTCTAAAACTTCAATGTTCCACACGAGTAATAAGAAAAAAGAACAAAAAATTCGAGTGTAGGCTTTTGTTGTACATTGCAACGCTAACTAACCAATTAAACTAACAAAATAATTATTTAAAATATAAACAGCATTGCAAGTAAAATGCCATAACTTGGTCATACGTAATGAACTCAAAGTCAAGATTAATGTTGAGCTTTTTGCGTCTAGGATTGAATTTGATTTCTTCAAAATATTTGAATGTTCAAAAGCAACTTCTTTATTATATTCCATTGTCTTCTAACTTTCAAATGAATCCATAATGCCCTTGTGAAGCACCAAATTGCAGGCTAAGAAACTTTTTCTTGTGGCCAATTCAATAATATAACTTGGCAATAAAAACTTAAGTATCCAATAACAAGATAACACTTTCTAATACTTTTCCCAGAAAAAAAAATAAAAGTCCAAAACGACAATGAACCCATAACTTTCGTAGTTGCATATTAAAACTCCGAATTCAGGTCAAATGACGAATGCCTTTTTTGTGAAAACCGAAACCACAAGTCGTAGCATTCAACGACCTTTTCGTTTTGAAGAGTGAGAGTTACGAGATGTTTCTACGTGAAAAAAATAAATTCCAATAATAAAAAAAAAAATAAGCTTGTGTGTGATCAACGAATCTCATTTAAGTATCTAAATTTCCATTTTTTATGCGATATGAAAATATAATTGATAAAAGAAAATTCAAAGAGCCTCTTCAGCCCCCCCCCCCCACATTAGCCTTCGGGCAACTCTTTGTCAGACAATGAAAAATAAAATGAAAGCTGCCATTTCTCCACGGGTGATTAGATTCTTGAAATGCTTCATCATCATCACTCATTCAAGCGGGACAGAGACGCCAAAATAGTGCTCAATGATTAATTTTGTTTTTTGTTTTTATTAATTTGTTCATGCAGTCTTTTGATGGTAAAGCTCCAGACCTCCCCTTAGGTCTTCTCACCGAAAGTACTACGTTGGAAAAACTTCAAGACCCATAGCTTTCCACATCAACGAATGCTTGGATAAACAGTGATGCTGCGTTTCCCGACCCCGTCGTCGTGGTCTTCCAAAAAACTGCCATTAAGTCTGCATGAGACTATGTCTAACTACTCCCAATTTGTGGCTTATCGGTGCTTTTGGTTACCAGAAGAGACCATACATGCACGTTACATGGGTTTTTCATTCCTTGAGGTATCATCTGTCTTCTTCAAGACTCAAGACTTATGATGTTAATCGTTGATGTCTATTGGGTTGGTCTCAAAACCGCTTGAGTGAGTACATATGTACGTAGATGTACCTTTAATTCTACTACAATTTCAGTGAAAGTAATGGGCTTTAACGTTCATTGGGTTTTGATTTGCCTTGGCTTTTCCTTTAAATTATTCTTCCAATTTTGTTTGAATGCGATTCGAATATTTTTCGGAATATATATTTAGAAATGCAAATCATGCAGTTTTTTTAATTAAAAAAATTAAGTATAGAAAATCAGAGAGGAGTTGTTTGAAATACGATACTATTGTAGTGGTTAAGAGCGACTTAAACGCATTACACCGCAGCAGGGATCAATGCACTTGTTGTAGCCTATTTTGATGTCTGCATTTTTTTCTTAAATTATTTTTATCGAAGTAACACTTCTTGAATGGTTATATACCCCCAGTAAATGGATTTAATTACGTTTATTGGAAGACGTAATAATTCTTCCGCGTTTAACCAGTGATTATGTGTTATTAGGGAAGACTATTGTGAATGGACATTGATTTATGTTTTTTTTTTATTTTTCAATTTATGGTATGGTAGGTATGCATGTAATTCATATATTTACATAACATAAAAGTAGAGCACAAAAAATTAATTTAAACAATGTTGTTAGCAAGGTAGTTTATTTTGTTTATATAATTTAATTTTTAATAATTAACGAAAAAGAAAAAAGGAACAAATTATATGTCAAACGTTTTTTCATGAGTTCTGATATTAATAACATTCTATACTTTTGTAAACTATTTAAAAAGAAAAAATTCTTTGAGTTTTCCAGTTGTTTTCGTTGAGATTTTAGAAGTCTCTTAGTTTCCTGCATAGCTAGTTAATATCTGTTTTCCAAAGGGGGTGTAAATATTGGGCATTTAAATACTTATGTTGCCAGAATATTCTTTCTGCTTTAGATTTTAGAGCGTACAAAATTGATTGATGTTTTAATGGTTTACCATTTTGCTTTAAGTATCAATGACACGCCTCGAAGTGGAATACAGACGTGGCAAAAAAGAAGCGAAGAGAATACGGAAAGTATATGTATCGGGAGCTGGAAGAAATATCTTCCCGGCTGCTAATGCCAATGAAGCTTTCCAGAATCTGCGGCAATCTTCAAAATAGCCCTCTCAAAGAAGGCGAAATGCTCAAGAGATTCGTTGACCAAAGTTCATTAAACAATTATCAAGGACAGCTGCTTGTAGAAAACGACAAAATCCTTTCCAAATGGCGACACTATTGTGAAGAACTTTTTAGTGAACAATTTCCCGGCTATACTTTCCAATAGCTGCACTTAATTTCGATGAAGTACCTGACGTCACAGTCGAAGAAGTTAGTGAGGCGGTCAGGAACTCTAAAAAAAGAAAAGCGATACGACCAGACGAGATAACTTCTGAGTTTTGGAAAAAAAAAATAATTCTCTTCTCAAAACTTCTTAGAGATGATCGAATGCCTTATAAATGGAGAGAAAGTTACCTTATCCCAATATACAAGGGGAAGGGTGCTACGCGAAGCTGTAATAATTACTGTTTAATTAAGCTGATGTCACCCTCCATGAAGATTATGGAGCGGGTGTTGGGTGGTCGACTTCAAAATATAATACGGCTATCCGATGACCAGTGCGGTTATGTGGCAGGTAAATCAACTAAAAATGCAATTGAAAGTATAAGACGCATAATGGAAAACATTACGATTCCTTGTGCTAATTGATTTTGAAAAAAAACATTCCATAGACAATCACGGAATCTGATATGGGTGGCCCTTAGAAAATAAGGAGTTCCGGAAACCTACGTGCGGATAATTATTTACATGTACGAGGAAGCAAAAATAAAGGTTAGATGCTCTGCCGATATCGCCGAAGAATTCCCAATCAAAGTAAGTGTACACCAGAGAAGCATGATCAGCGGGAAAACTCGCCTGTGCGTCCAGCACTTAACATACGGTTTACAATGTAGGACAATGTACAAAACTTATGAAAGCAAATTATCAGCAGGAGTAACGAAGCTTGACCGAATAAGAAGTACGAAAATCCAAGGAAACATTCACGTCAAAAACACCATCTTAAAAAAAATAAAGCGCGACCGGTTGTTATTGTCATATTTTAAGAAAAGATTCTGAAAAATCCGTCAAAAAAAAAGGCAATATCATACAACATTCCAATACAAAGAGAAGAGGCAGGCCTAAGCTCTCCTGGTACAAACCTATGCACGAGTAACCCACGAGTAAAACACTAGTGTGAAGCAGTAAAGTGGGAGAATTGTGATTTCAGCCGAAATCAGAAAGTCGTCGGGAATAAAAAAGGAAGAAGAAGATTATTTATTATAGTATATATAGTGAGTCGTGAAACTAGTTTTTATAGTTAACATTAAAATTAAGCTGACTGGTATAAAATTCGGTTTTCAGACTTTCGAGCCTTTATAGTAAATGCATCTCGAATAGATTTTTCATTATTTTGAATAACGCGGTAGAGTTAATCTTTCAAATCACGTTGGTTGCTTACATCAATATCTAAGGTTTTCCCACATGCGTTGCATATAGATTGCCATCTTGCTTACCACCAGTTCTTATTTCTTAACTTATATAAATAAATTGCACGACTGGATCGCACGTACTTGTTCATATTTGCGGTCACATCTTCGAATAAAATTTAAAAATTAGTTAACATTAACGTACAAAATAACACTAACTAAACTTCAAAAAAGTGCCAAAACTACAACAATTAACGGT
Source organism: Platycheirus rosarum (assembly GCA_963971375.1). Taxonomy (NCBI): domain Eukaryota; kingdom Metazoa; phylum Arthropoda; class Insecta; order Diptera; family Syrphidae; genus Platycheirus; species Platycheirus rosarum. Next base: position 92,893,184 of record OZ020509.1, read on the forward strand.
TTTTAGTAAAAATAGAGTACGCCATCACACGTCTTGTATAATAACGAATTTATGGAAAAAGTATTGTGGGATGGATTCTGATAAAATCCAGTTTTTTATTTTTAGTTTTTTTGAAAAAAAAAAATTAGAAATTTTGGTATGCCGTTTTTTAGAATTTATTAATATACAGGTGATTATAAAATTTAAAATAATTTTTTTTGATTAGTTTTAAAAATATTGATTTTTCAAAAAAAAAAAAAATCCAAAATTAATTTTAATTGGAAAAACGAGTTATTCAACATTTTGATATGTAGAATTAATTTGGCTATCCAGATCTTCTCGGTGGTTGGGTGCTGTATGAATAGGGTAGGCACTGAAAGGCATCAAACTGGTGATGCACAGTCGCTGCAACTATATCGTACACATCAATTGTGCTTATTTTACCTCCCCGCGGTAACCACCGGGTACTGGTCTGCCCATCCGGACTTTCCTGCTAAACTTATAAGGGCGAGTGTTGAACACAGAAAAAATAGCAACACTATAATGCTCTGCTTTAATGACTGTTCTGATCGATTCGCAGAAGTCTTGCACGAGCCCCTCAGAAAGAGGACGTACGGCGGATGAGCCCAACCAACTGGACCAACGGTGGTGTCAACAGTCAACGAAGCAGACGCCCTAATGAGCTACTTCGACGTATTTGGAGATAAGGTCATTAGGACAATTCAATGCAAGTCAGGGCATTGAAATAGAGATGGTGGCGGATGAACCCTTAATGGGCCAACGGCAGCGCTCACATCCCCGAAGTGGGTTACTGACTCCGGATTCTCCGGTTCCTTTTGTCCAAGGAATCCAACAAAGGACCTGGCCCTCCAGGTTGGGGGTTGTGCGTGGGGTTAACAACCCTGCCACGGAAAAAAGAAAAAGTTACGAAGCGACCAATAGCCTCGGAAAAGGACGGATTTACTGTTGACGACCCGGAAAAACGAATCAAGGACAACGACCTTCGGATCTGCACGTGGAATGTTAGAACTCTTATCAGACCACGTGCATCCAAACAACTAGCGGAGGCCCTAGACTGCTACAGAGCAGGAATTACTGCCATCCAGGAAGTGCGATGGAATGGGCCGGGCAAAAGGAGGATGAAAAACTGTGACGTGTACTACGGTGATTGCGCAAGAAGACCACAGCGTTTATTTGGGTGCGGATTCGTCATAAGCGGTAGACTTAGGCAAGAAGTCTTGGGTTTTCGACACGTAAGTGAGCGACTTGTGACAATCCGTATCAAGGCTAAATTCGCCAACATTAGCCTAATATGCGCTCATGCCCCCACAGAGGACAAAGATGACGCCACCAAGGATGACTTCTATGAGCTCCTCGACAAAACCTATGAGCAATGCCCTAAATACGACGTTAAGATCGTACTAGGCGATTTTAATGCCAAAATTGGTAAAGAGGAAATCTTTGGTAGGACTGTCGGAAAACATAGCCTACACGACACAACGTCTGAAAACGGACTTAGGCTAATTGACTTCGCAGCGGCACATAACGTCACCATTGCAAGCACACGGTTTCCTCATCTCGATATACACAAAGTGACTTGGCGACACTTGGATGTTCGCACCTTCCGAGCAGCTAACATCGACTCGGATCACTACCTTGTTGCAGCAAAGGTAAGAATGCGAATAACCCGAACTCCACAACAACGGAGTAATACTGTGAGGAAGTATGACGTCGGAAAGCTGCAATCGCAAGAAACCGCCAGAACCTATGCCGATCGAATATCCCGTAACCTCTCAAGAAATCCAGTACCGCCAGCATCAAGTGCCGAAGATCAGTGGCAACACTGCCAACAAGCCATCAGAGATGCCGCAACTGATGTGCTAGGTTTCACCAGACCACCACCACGAAACCTCTGGTTTGATGACGAATGCAGGCAGGCCCATGCAGCCAAACAAGAGGCATATAAAGCGGCGCTGCAAAGAAAGACGAGAGCTGCTCGCGAGCTCTATGAGCAGAAAAGACGGGAAGAACACCGGCTTCTCCAAAAGAAAAAGAGAGAGCATGAGAAGCGCGCGATCGAAGATATTGAGAGATGCTACTCCAGGAACAAATTGCGGAAGTTTTACCAACAGGTAAAAAGAACATGCCAAGGAAAAAAATCCCGCACAGAAGCCTGTAGAGATAGGAATGGAAACCTCGTAGTAGAGTCACAGTCGGTGCTGAGTACATGGAAGGACCATTTCTGCAGACTGTTAAACGGCGATGAAGGCCAAAATCCCGCTGTCAGGCAGAATGAACCATTCAACATGGATGATGACAGACAAAACTTCCGTCCACCTGACCAACATGAAGTAAGGATAGCCATATCTAAACTCAAAAACAACAAAGCGGCCGGAGATGACCTGGTGGAGTGCATACACCAACTCATCTCTAAAGTTTGGTCAGAAGAAAGTATGCCTGATGAATGGAACCTCAGCATCGTTTGCCCGATCCACAAGAAAGGAGACCCTCTAAACTGCGCCAACTATAGAGGAATAAGTCTCCTGAATATCGCCTACAAGATCCTCTCTGCCGTACAATGTGAACGCCTGAAACCTTTCGTCAGCAACCTGATTGGCCCCTATCAGTGTGGTTTCAGACCTGGAAAGTCCACAATCGATCAAATGTTCACGCTACGGCAGATCCTGGAAACCACCCAAGAATTCCAAATCGATACTCACCACCTCTTTATCGATTTTAAGGCCGCGTACGATAGCATTTATAGAGACGAGCTATACAGAGCCATGTCAGGTTTTGGCATTCCCACAAAACTCGTCCGACTGTGCAGGATGACGATGGAGAACTCTCGCTGCTCTGTCAAGGTTGGTTCTGACCTCACAGAAGCTTTTGACGTCAAAAAAGGATTCCGACAAGGTGATGCGCTATCGTGCGATTTCTTCAACTTTTACAGAGATTAATTTTGATTTTCACTGCATGGTTCGACTTATTCAGAATTGTGTTTTGTGTGTAAGTATTTTTAAATGGTAAGTGATTTTTGTGTCGTGTATTCCAATGTTCGTGGTATTAGAAAGAATTTCTTTCACCTGTACGTCTACACTGTTCAATACAGGCCAGCTGTTTTGGCATTAAGTGAAACCCAGGTTGGAGTAAATACTGATTTATCAGAATTTACTCTACATGGGTATAGCTTGGTGCCATTACTCTTTTCCCATCATGGTCTCGTGGTCTATGTTAGAAATGATATTGCTTGCCAGAGCCTTCCCCAATATGGGCAATGTTCCAACACGGACTTTAACTTCTTGTGGCTCAAATTCACTGTCCGCAAGCATGTCATTCATTATTGTTTTATTTACAGGAGTCCAAATCTCGACAGCAATTCGACTTGTAACGAGTTTGATGCGCTGTCAGATTCTATCTCGAAAATTGTTTCCCTTTGTCCTCGCACTGAAATCGTTATTGCGGGCGATTTCAATGTACACAATTCCAATTGGCTCCGCTATTCTGGTCAGACAACACCCGAAGGAAGGTATGTCGAGCTCTTTGCCGGGTTACATCACCTTACCCAGCTGATCGATGTGCCAACGCGTATACCGGATGTTGCTGGGCAAGCCGCCCATACTCTTGACTTGTTTCTTACTTCTCACCCTGATAAATATACCATTAGTGTAACTTCTCCATTTGGCACTTCAGACCATTGTGTCATTTCAGCTAATTTCTCATCCTCCACCCATCCAGTTAAAGAAAAACTTCCCACCAGGACCGTTTGGCAATACGAGAAAGCCAACTGGGACGGCCTGAATATTTTTTTCCGAAACTTTAACTGGTCACTATGCTTCCTCGATAGTGACATTGATGCCAGTGCTGAAATGATCACAAATGTGATTCTTCTAGGGATGCGTGCTTTTATTCCCAACAGAGTAAAAAGCATCAAACCTAAAGAAAAGTCTTGGTTTAATTCTGAGTGTAAAGAAGCTATCAGGCTCAAAGAAGTAAGTTTCCGTTCTTACAAAGCCAACCCTACAGAGGAAAATCGGAAAAAGCACAAACAAGCAAGAAACTCATGCAACTCCGTTATTGAAAGAACCAAATTTTTGCATGACCAAAAATTACGGCAAAAAATTCTGCAGTGTCCCAAAGGCAGTAAAAATTTTTGGTCATTTGTAAAAAATATTAAAAACTCCTCAACATCTTCGGTTCCAACGCTCATCGACAATAACACACCAATTGTTTACTCTTCAGAGAAGGCAAACTTGCTCGCCGCCCATTTCGCTGCCAGCTCCACGCTGCCGCATAGCAACGTTGCCCCTCCTGTACTTGAGAATGTAAATTTTTCCATGGGACAGATTTTTTTCCGCACTCGTACAGTAGCAAGAGTTCTCAAAGATCTCGATATACACAAATCCGCTGGCCCGGATGGTATACCCCCGATTATTCTGAAGAGGTGTTCTTCCACACTGGCAAAGCCACTGCGTAAGCTTTTCCATCGCTCCTACTCTTCTGGAATCTTTCCTAGAAGATGGAAAACAGCATTTGTCCAGCCTGTCCCTAAGAAAGGTGACCCATCCTCCCCCTCCTCCTACCGACCCATAGCACTGACATCCCTTCTTTCTAAGGTCATGGAAACACTGATTAACCGTCAGCTTAAGGAATATCTCGAAGATCGTAAGCTTCTCCATGACCGTCAGTATGGCTTCCGCAGCAACCGTTCCACTGGTGATCTGATGGCATATCTCACCGAACAGTGGAACAAATCTTTACATCGCTTTGGTGAAAGTAAGATTATTGCTCTTGATATCTCCAAGGCATTTGATAGAGTTTGGCATGAAGCTCTCTTATCGAAAATGCGTGCTTTTGGGATCGATAATACTCTTGTTCGTTGGATTAGAAGCTATCTCCTGGACCGTTCAATACAAGTTGTATTGGACGGATTCAAGTCTGATTCCCATAAAATAAATGCTGGTGTGCCCCAGGGCTCTGTTCTGTCTCCGACTCTTTTCCTCATTTTTATAAATGATCTTCTGTCTGTTACTTCTAATCCACTTAACTGTTTTGCTGACGACTCTACCCTCAGCTTTTCATATTCGTTCGATAATTCACGTCCTTCGCCTTCGGACGTACAATTGCAACGGTGCCGTATGTCAAGCTCATTAAACTCCGATTTATACAGCATTGTCAAATGGGGTAATAGAAATCGTGTGGAGTTTAATGCTTCGAAAACTCAATGCTGTCTTCTGTCGTTAAAGCTAAACATTCCCCCAATGCCATTGTCCATGAATGGCACTTACATCGAAGAAACCGAAAAGCTCTCAGTACTCGGTATGTGTGTCAACGACGACCTCCGTTGGAACGACCATATATTTGAGATCGCTAAGAATGCTGCAAAGTGCTTAGGTTTTCTGTATCGGTGTAAGAAGTATTTTTCCCCATCTGATCTGGCTACAATTTATAAAGCGTTTATACGCCCTAAACTCGAGTATAACTCCCACCTGTGGGCAGGTGCTTCACAATCATCGCTTCACCTGCTTGATAGAATACAAAATCGAGCGTTAAGATTGATAGGAAATAGAACTGCCGCTGAAACAATTGCCCCTCTCGAACACCGACGCAATGTTTCATGTCTTTCCTTATTTTATCGGTTCTTTTATAAAAAATGTTCACTCGAGGTAGCCAGCTGCATTCCTCCCCTTAAAAGTTTCGCCCGTAATACTCGTCTTGCTAGGAATGCCCATCAGTTCACCCTTGAGCCCAATTTCGGACGTACCGTGAAATATAGAGATTCTTTTTTTAGCCGTACAACACGACTTTGGAATGGTTTACCCGGCGAGATTTTCCCTTGCCATTTCAACATGCAAACATTCAAAACCAATGTTAATCGACACCTCCTATCTCTCCCCTCCCTATCTTCCTAATGCCCGCGCAGTGTGTTACATTAAAAGGGAAACAAATAGTCCCTTGTGCGCGCGTTAATTATAAAAAAAAAAAAAAAAAAAAAAACTTAATACTTGAAAAAAATTATAAGAAACTCGCAAGTCAATTGTAGTGGGACAATTTTTTTCAAGTCTGTGCAATTGCTAGCATACGCTGACGACATAGACATCATTGGCAGAACTCGGCGAGCTGTCAGTGGAACGTTTGCTAGCATTGAAGCTGAAGCGGCTAAGATGGGACTAGCAGTCAATGAGGCCAAAACGAAGTACCTGCTGTCCACAAAAAGGGACACACAACACCGGCGGATTGGACAAAACATCACAATAGACAGGTACAACTTTGAGGTAGTTAGGGACTTTGTGTACCTCGGATCCGCTATAACATCTGACAACAACATCTCGTCAGAAATAAAGCGAAGAATTACTCTTGCCAATCGCTGTTTCTATGGGCTAGGAAGGCAATTGAGTAGCAAAGCCCTCTCTCGAAAGACAAAGGAGACTCTGTATAAGACCCTAATCATCCCAGTCCTGCTCTATGGCGCCGAGGCATGGACTCTATCTAAAGCGGATGAAGATATCCTTAGTCGTTTCGAGCGTAAGATTCTTCGGAAGATTTTTGTCCCTATGTGCGTTAACGGGCTTTGGAGGAGAAGTTGTTTCGACCGTAAGAATCTTCGGAGGATTTTTGGCCCTATCTGCGCTAACGGGCTTTGGAGGAGAAGGTTCAACCAAGAACTATACGTGCAGTACAGCAACATTGACCTGGTCAAAAAAATACGCATATCACGTTTAAGATGGCTAGGTCATGTAGAGCGAATGGACAACAATGCTCCGGCTCGCAGGATCTTCGATTCCATCCCAGAGGGTAGACGCAGTCAAGGAAGACCTCGCCTTAGGTGGCGCGCTCAAGTGGAGGACGACCTGAACCAACTTGGAGTGCAAAACTGGAGGCAGCTAGCCAAAGACCGAGTTGGCTGGAGAGGCATGTTGGTTGAGGCCCAGGTTCGTCCCGAACTGTAGCGCCACCTAAGTAAGTAAGTATCCAGATCTTCTCAAATATAAAATTTGACAGAAATCCAAAGAGCCGTTACCGAGAAAGTCAAAAAACCGTTAATAGACTTTTCCCGTAAATTTCGTTCTAATCAAATGATAGCCATTATATATTCACGAATCCTAAGCCTTATAGTCCCTTTAATCGCAAGTAAAAAAGTTTTTTTTTGAAGTCATGATTCTTCATAATGACAGCATATTTTGATTATGAAGTCAGCCTGTGCCGGAGGATAATAGAACCCCATTTCCATACGAACTTTGTATTGGTTGAACTTTCTATGCGAATCACCCAGTATAGCTTAATATTTGTGAACAAAAAATTACAGCCGAATTTATAAATGCATTATAGAGGGTGTATAACGTTATGCACTCTTTATAATGCCTCTAAACGTGAAAATATTATTTACAAAATGTATGCAACGTTGCCTATACAAGCTAAACGCGTGTGGAAGTTGAATAGTATTTGTATAAATTTATTCCTGATCCCCGCCATTTTATTTGAAGCTAGAATACTTTTCCAAGAGTTGGTGTCATACAAATCTAAAAGATTCCATCTTTTGATAGTATATTAGGCACAAATCTTGTATATTTTTAAATAAGAAATTATGAAATATATATAATATCTTGCGACGACAAAACCTTGCCACCATATCGGCCTGGTGGGAGGTTATTCAAAAAGATGTAAAAATCGTGCTTTTGCATCTTGTTCTCGCCAGTGATGATATGTCTGTCAAAACACTTAGCACTCTCAATGGAAGAATATTTTACTATTTTCGCCAGGTCAAGGGTCAAGGCTGTACTTTAAAATACGAACAAATATCCTTAGAATCTTTTAAAATACAGGGAGGTTCAAAAAGAAAAAAAAAGAAGACAAAAACAAAAATGCTAGCAGTGCCGCTGGGTAGGTTTCCCAAAGTGGTTGTAAGGTCATAAAGAAGGAGATGTTAAAGCTTCTTTCAATATAATGCCACGTGCCATAAGTAAAGTAGTAGATTGGTGTAACGAGAGTGGTTATCAAAATCAACCCATCTAAAACTAATTTAGTTCCTTTTACCAAAAGAAGACAATGGAACTTAAGTCCATATGTAGTGACAGCATTGTATATGAAAACTATAGTACTACCATGAGACAGCTTCTAGTTTAGCGAGATACTGCCGTAATAGCGCTGCAGTAGTTCTTAATATGCATTTGTAAGGGTTTTGGAGAGTAGAAAGAAGTATAGTAATGAAAGAGTAGGTTGTATGTTATATTTTCAGAAACGTATGAGTTAGAATGAATACAAGCATTTGCAGGAATAATGAATAATAAGTACGAGTGAAAGGTTCAAAAAGTGACACTAGACCATGTGGTATGACAGAGTAAGGGAAACAAAAATTAATGGATTTCCCTTTGATTTTTCGTAAACAAACCAATTGTGCGTCTTCTATTATTTTTTGGATTTTGCATTTTTCAAGAAATTTTGTGTATTGTAATTGGTAATTGGTTTTAATTGGTACTATAGTATATTTCGTACTAGATTTTTAATACTTAGTACTAGAATTTATTAATATCGTAGTTTTGGTACTATATTTAGTGCTAAATTTAGTACTTAGTATCAGATTTAGTACAATATTTTGTAGTTAGTAGTATATTTAGTACTATATTTAGTAGTTAGTAGTATATTTAGTACTAACTTTTTTGACGTGATGAGTGAATATACTCTTAAGCAATAACATAGGTACAAACATCTGCAAATAATGTGTTTTATTTGTAAAATAAGTAACTAGGTAGGTACTTCCACTCAAATTAAATTTTTGCACACTAAAAGAAACTGATATAATAATCAAACATGGTAACCATTCGAAATTGTACAAAAAAACCAAACCAATAATCAGATTTCAGCAAAAATCGTTAAAACGGTAAATTTCATCCTGTTGCCGTATCTATAAAAAACCCACCCAAAACAGTGTATTTCCAAAGCAGAAATGAAAACTCCTCACATACCTGTCTAAATTTCTATCTTCCTATCAGAAATTAAGAAAGAAATAACACAAAAATACTTGATAATTTGCTTCCCTCTGACTGCTAACACTTTTTATACATCTTCCCCGTTCTGTCAATTTCTAAGGTTGCATATGTGTTGAATTCATTTCCACGACTAAAAGTCTACACTGAGAAATAGCGAGATAGCGAGATAGCGAAACTAGATGGCGGTAGGTGAAACACCCATCTTTCCTGGACGACATTGATATGAAAGGAAGAACTATGAGATAGGAGGAACCGGTGCTATTACTTCCATGGAGTCTGAAGCAAGGAAATTAGACTGATCATAAACGGAGACAACACGAAGTAATTGCTTTTATCCTCAGAATCCAATATTACCAACAACTTCGAGAAAGTCAGTGGATTTGTGTTTTTTTTAGATGTGTGTTGGAGTTGGTCTTTTTGACAGCTATTACTTGATTTATGCTTACTTTGGTTTGCCATTTTATAATAAATAGACTTACTCTTGAACAACGTTTTCAAATCGTGCAAATTTATTACCAAAATAATGGTTCGGTTCGGTGGAGGAGAGTATCGAAGAAGACCCAAATGAGTCCATCCGCCATCGTGCGCAACAATTGAAGCTGTGCCCATCCACTTTTAGAAGATTTTGCGGAAAGATCTTGGTTTGCGAGCTTAAAAAATCCAACTCGTGCAAGAATTGAAGCCGAACGATCATCAAGCGCGTCGCACGTTCAGTGAATGATCCCGTTTTTTACAAAATTGGGAAAATTGGTACTCTGGGCTGGAATTTATTCGAATCATCCACGGCAGCATTTGCCCAAGATCATTTTCAAAACACAATGGCAAACCCTTGTCTATCTATCTTCTGCGATAGAGCGACCAAGTAGTGGGAGACCACTGAATGCTTAAAATATGAAATACTCTCAAAAAGGTTCTACACTAAAGAGGATATCAAAAACACCTCTTCTAAGAGCCTTATCTCCTTTATAAGGGGGGTGATAAAATTCTGCAAATTAATCAATATCTAATGACTACAGATCACAGTTTTTGGCCACTAGGGCCTAGAATTCTTAAAAAAAATCCCACCATTAACATTTTCATGTAAAATATTGGCAAGAAGAGAACATATTACTCGCACAGTTTAAGTTTATGTTTAATAAGTCCGCTTTATTGACAATACATCCCGAGAACTTTGTTTATCTGGTATATTCCAAATCCAAGTTATGAGGGGTCAAAAAACCACGAAGCGCGGGTAAGGATACCAGGATTGGTTCCAAGATACGTATATCCATAATGGAACACCAAAAATATTCAAATGAAAATCTGACACCATAATGACTACTAGTGATTTAAAAGTTTATGATTGTAATTTCTTCGTAAATTTTATATTTTTAAATTAAAAGAAATATTTTCCATTAGAAAAAATCTGTTATGAAGGCAAAAGCATATTTAATAAAATAACCACAATTGATCGCTTAAATGTTTTTACAAAATTATTGTTCACCAAAAAATATTTAAATATAAAGCAATTACCTTTTTTTAATAAAAAAAAAAAACAAATATTAAATATTTAAATTGTATATTCAACGATTGAGTAAATCATTTATTTTCACAGCACTATAAAACACAATTTAATTAAAATTAATTTTAATCATTACAAAACTCTCAATAGCATTCCAGGAAGTCGCATTAAGACCCAGAAAGGGATGAACAATAATAAAACAATAACAACAACACAAATCAAACTCAACTCACAATTTATAATAAACTTTCTGTACTATCGACTCTGAATTAAAATTTATTCACTTAAAACATTTATGGCAGACATTTCATTATTTTTGTTTTAGAAATTTATATCCGCGTTTGGATCTCGGATCGCCGTGAACATAACTGAATGGATATTCACATTTGAATCTTCGTTAGAAGTGATCTTCCTCTGAAGACTACGTAAGCCTGTTCTTTCACTCATCCATCGTCGTTGTGTTTTTTTTTGTTTTTGTTGAGATAACTTCTTTTTATTTTTGTTTATATATGTATATTTTTTTTTATTCTACCAATCTAATTTGTATCTTGAGGCATGAAATTGCCCACGGTTGGAGAAGACCCCATTTAACTTGGGAATATCTACACAAACCACGCATCTGATCTTATGTTAAACGAAAAAGTATTTAAAACCCAGAAGTGACCACCATCGGGCAAGAATCGCCATCTCTTAGCATCATGGATGCGCGAGATCGTAGAAGAGCTATTCGTATCTATAGATACAAAGATACAGCACGCAAACAGACGACACATGCGGCACATGAGTTTCACATTGAGAGTCTTTATAGAATGTAAGTATTTTTTCTGGATCAAAAATGCCATTTATTATTATTACTATCCGGACATTTATCATGGTCACGAATACTTCAATTGATCACTTAAGCGACGATCGCGCATATTCATTAGAACCAATTCAATCCGTGTCCGAAGTGACAGCAACCGGACAAACCGCTGGAAAGGAGAAATCATATAAGGAATGCAGGTTCTTACACAAAGGCGGAAACCTGACTACCGCCGTCATGCCATCGCACCAACCGAACCGGTGCGGTTGAATTTCCCACCCGACTTAGGTTGGAATTGCTGACGCCATGGGCTAAGATACTTATGCATCTGAAGATTGATCGACGTTATCCGCACTTGATCTATTTCAATCTACATTTTTTTGAATTGTAATTTTGTCCAACTGTGATCCAAGACGTAGATATAGATTCTTCCGACAGATGTGTCGCAGAAAGTGCCACACGCTTCCAAAGCTACAAAAGCTTAACTCAGCATTGACCCACACAACAGCGAACAGAGTATCGTAGCTCTGCCGTACGATCTTGTGATTAGTTTGACCCTATTAGAATATTAGGTTAAGAATAAGATTCTTTAGACAGGGAGGAGAGATGGGAGAGGACAACAAGTAAAAGCGAATTGAGTTGGACTTGGAATTGAGATTTTGGAGATAAATCGAGAGACTAGGTCACTGTTATACTCAAAATAAATGAGAGTTTTTATTGTTTTGTTTATATTTCAACAGATTTTGTCGGGTTTTTTTTTCTAGATTTCTTTGGACTTTCATTCATTCAAGAACAACAGAAAAAAGTAAGAGGAATTTGAATACTTATCTCAAAACTTGTCTGAAAGTTCTTGGGCTATTTTTAGAGCCCTAATAAATCAAATGTGGATTAGTGTGACTTGAGAGGTGTTTTCAAATATTATGCAATAACTTGTGATTATATTATTACGGACCAGATTAAGCAGTTGTTTAACGGGACTGAAGTAGATAACAATCAGTGAAACTTGAAACTTTCTCAAGACATTTTTAGGATTTACATAAGGTTCCAAAAGGGGAATGAATTTTACGTTTTTTTTTCGAAATCACTTTCGATTGCGCTCATTTCTTCTTCTAACATAAGATATGGTTAAATTGCATTAGCTTAGTTTGGAGGAATACAAAATAGTGAGAATCAACAAGAACAAACTTTTATGATTTCCTGAAGAAATTTCTTAGTACACAAGTGATATGTCCGAGAATATTAATATAAATTAAATCACAAAATGTAGCATCTACATTATATAATGTTAATCCTACACCGCATACAGGGTGCGTAGCAACGCCACTTAAATTTTAAAGACGTTGCTTTTTTTTAGAAAAGCCGTTATTTTAACAGATTGCCATGACTTTTATTTTTTTCGTTGTTTCTTTACGGAACAGTACAATTTAGTTCATTTCTTCACTCCAAAGCTAAGATATCTTGGGGTGTACTGGCACCCCGTATAGGGTGCGGAAAGTTATTTTTTAAACGGAATGGTCTTGTAAAAAAATATTTTGCCGTTTTCAAAGTTATAAAGCAATGTTTTTCTAATTTATTGCAATAAAATAGTTGAATTCATAGTAGTCTACTACACAGAAGTATGTAACAGCTTTGTTGGCCAAAAAAAACCTTAAAAATATATTAATAATGTTTTGAAAATTATTCTTTTTTTATAAAAATATATATTAATTTGTATGCCTATTTTAGATTAGAAAAAAATTTAGCTGAATATCACGCAGGTGCGTGAGTTACATTTATTTTGAGAATTTTTTTTATGAAAATGTTGTTGCTGCTACTGATTGTCCGTATGATATGATTGCCTTGACTGAAACTTTCCTGAGTGATAATATAAATTCTTGTGACCTTTTTCCTTCGGATATTGATGTCTTCAGGAAAGATCGATGTGCGATTGAAACTGGATCATAGGGACTATAAGGCAAGTTTAGGATTCATTCAAAATTGAGATAACAATCAAACATGAAATTACGATCATATAAAAGTCTAAGAAAGTGATCGAGAAAAATTGTCTGTCTGTCTGTCTTTCTGTCAGTATGTATAACGAGCTGCAGCCTAAGCCGCTTAAGCGATTATCTTCAAACTTAGGCGATTATTTTGGCATTCCCCAGAGGGGAAATTGAAATGTTATTTTTAGGCCTAAAAATAACAGTACCTGCCATATCACCGTTTAGGAAAAGCTTATTTTTCTCGAAAACGGTTCCAACGATTTTGATGAAAATTTGTAAGAATTTTTTTGTTGGTATTTGCTATCATTTGGTTAAAACCAAATTTACGGGAAAAGTCTATTAAAGGTACCTTTCATATAACGGTTTTTTAGTTTTGGACATTATCGGTAACGGCTCTTTGGATTTCTTTCAAATTTAATATTTGAGAAGAAATAGGTAGCTTAAATAATTCTGCATATCAAAATTCTTAATTACTTTTTTTTCTAATAAAAATTATTTTTTTTAATTTTTTTTTAAATTAATATTTTTAAAACTAAGAAAATAAAATTATTGTAAGTTTTATAATCACATGTATATTAATTAACTCTAAAAAACTGCATACCAAAATTTAAAAAAAAAATTTTTTCGAAAAACTAAAAATAAAAAACAGGATTTTATCAATTTTCGAAATATATTTTTCATAAATTTTTTGTTATTTAAGACGTGTGATGGCGAACTTCATTTTTACAAGAAACATATGTATTGTGGTTTTGATACTTTTTATAAGTTCAAACTGTTATATTCAACGTAAATGTTACTTTTTCTGTCAAAGATGTAATTGAGCACATAAGAGCAAGTCGTGCCCTTTTTATTTTCTTAAATATTGGCGTACCATAAGGCACTACATTTTTGTTTTAATTTTGGTATTTAAAATCAATTATTTCTTTTAAATTTTTATAATGATGTGTATGATTTTTCTAAAGCCGATTACGTGTCTTTTAATAATTTTATCTCATCTGTTGACTGGGAAAATATTCTTTCCACTCCCAGTCTAGATCATACGTACGTTGTTTTTTGTGAGGTAAAAGAAATCAACCTTTTCTAGCTTTGTACCATTACAAGTATTAAGAAAACATAATCGGCCTATATGGTCCAATAAACAACTAATAAACTTAAAATGTGCATGGACATTTTTTTATAATAGGCACGCGCGGTTATTTTTCTTCCCTTATGATGTTAAAACACCGTGCGAGCTTTAAGGAAGAAGGAAAGGATGTAGGAAAGATGTCAATAGACATTAGTTTTGAAATTTAGTATATCAAAATGAGAAGAGAAAACCGAACCAGGTAGAGCGTTCCACATTCGTGTGGTTCGACTAAAGAAAAAATTTCTGCACTTAAGTACGTCCGAAATTGAGCTCAAGGGTAAACTGATGGGTGTTCCTAGCTAAGCGAGTATTACGGTTGAACTGTTTCAAGGAAGGAATGCAACCGGCTATTTCACGGGAGCAATATTTGTAAAAATAGCGATAGAATAGTGAAAGACACGTTAAATTACGGCGGTACTCAAGATATGTAATTGGATCCGTAATTTGTATGTCACCTATTATTTTTGAAGCTCTTTTTTGGATGCAATCCAGAAAACTCATGTGCTTTATATACTGTAGTCAGATCAGACGAGGTGAAGAACTTCTTGCATCATTGAAAGAAACCTAAACAAATCGCAGCATTCTTCATTTTCTTCAATGCAAGTGCCACTCATGGATAATGGCATTGGAGGTTTGTTTCGCTTTAACGACATATGTATATAAAAAATCTGATTTAGTTCATTTCGCAAAAATATGTATCAAGTAAGGAACGAGTATGAGTACTTGAAAAAGTTTCTCTATAAACAATACCTTTGGTCTCTTAAACAATATTTTAAGGTCTGTTGGTTTACCTTCTGAAATGGAGTTGGATTTGGATGATTTTATTGATGATAATTAGACGGTAATTTTTGATATGTTTGCAACTTTTTTATAGTCTAATTTTGTAAATCGTAATATTGATTGTTCAAATTTACCTTTTTGTGATATTGTCACTGATATCATCTTTTAATAACTGAAGTTCATATTTTTAATGAACTATCTTCCATCGAATTAAGTTCTAGTGTTGCACCTGATAATATTCCACTTCTTGTTTTAAACATGTATAAATTTGGTTTTCTTGGAGATATTAATAATTACAAGCCTATAGCAAAGTTTCAAATGATTCCAAAAATGTTTGAAGCTATAGTCTAAAAAAAGTTATATGCCTCGGCTTGCAATTATATTTCATACTCTCAACATGGATTTGCAGCTGGTAGGTCTACTACTACGAACTTAACAATCTATACAAATTTCATGCATTGAAAAATAGATGTGAAGTCGACTCAATATTTAAAAAAATTTCCAAGGCTTTTGATATCGTGCAACATAACATCTTTATTAAAAAGTTTTAAGTTTCCACTCAAATTTCCGGTGTTCCACAGGGAAGCCATCTTCGTCCACTTTTGTTTCTTTTGTTTATTAATGATCTACCAATGTTAATCGTGCATTTTAATCAATCCAATTGTTTATTGTATGTAGATGACCTGAAAATATACATTCTTATCGGGTATTCGTAACGTATAAAGTTTTCTTATTTCGGAATGCCAATGATTTTAAGGACCCATACACACTTAAGTCCCTCTATGTTCCTCTAATTCGTTCATCTCTTGAATATTGTTGTAGTTGTTTTTACTGGAGTCCTTTCTATCCTAATGCACGTTTACGTATCGAAAGAGTTCAAAAGCGTTTCACAAGGTTTGCTATCAGAAAATTCAATTGGTCTTTAAGCCTATCATATGAAGCCAGATGTGCCTTGATTGATTTAAAAACGTGACGTGAATAGAAGCTTTTAGAATAAGGAACAACAAATTATGTTATGTTCTGAGAACATGCTTACCATGTGGCTGCGATGGTGCGATGTGCAGTACGTCGGCTTTCGCAAACGCTGGATCGCTTGTTTAAGTTTCAAACCCAGCTCGGGACCAAAAAGGTTTTTCGAATTAATTGAACATAAAAGCGATTAAGCACCACTAAAGGGTTCTGATGATCGGGTTGGCCCCTTGAAATAGCTATAACTCCAGCCTATGAACTTGGTTGGTAGTACGCATAAATTGTTGTTCCTTTTTCAAAAAGTTTCTACTGTGTAACAATGTAGACATAGTTGCGACAGCAATGAGCAATCTATACTCTGTCTTTTAAAAATTGTCAGTACAGGGAAGATTGGAGTATTTGTCTTTCATTCACACTCTTTTGTTTTCCATAAGGTACTATTCTAACAAAAGTTTTTGCAGGGTTGCCGTAGCAAGCATTTTTAATGGGCATAAGCGAAAGAAGGAAAATGAACATTTTGTGTATCTTACGATCGGTGTTGTATGTGGTGGTGCTGGTAAAACCGATTGTGTATCTTTCTATATACTCTGCTCTGAATGCATGTTATACCTTATACACATGATACACAGAAATACAAGGTATGTTTGTAAAGGCATACAAATCGCCATCTTGATATTTTATGACGTCACATTCTTCTTTTATTATTATTTTATTTATTAAGTGAATATTATTTTTTTTGAATTGAAGGTTTAAACGTTTTTTTATGATTATAAGAACAATAAACATAAAAAAAATAACAAAATCGGCAAATTAATACATTTATTTACACTCTCTAAAACAAAAATCAGAAGAATGTGACGTCACACGAAAAATCAGCCAAAGTGAGCATACCTTATATTTCTGTGTATCATGCCTTATACCTAAATAACAACTACTCAATCAGAGAAGCACAAACTGTGCTCGGGTAAGGTCGTTTGGATATATGTCGGATGCAATCGCAAATTCATTGGCGGGTATACACTTTTTATTGGGGGTTTCTTTCAATTCAGTATGGTGCAATAATATGGCACGCTACTGATTTTGAAAAAGCTCTCCATAAGACCTGTACTGGCAATTTTTGGTGCACAGAGTATAGTTGCAAATGTGGCAAACACATAAAAACACATTAAGACGTGAATATTTGTCTGCTCTTTTTGCACGAGATGTATTAACGGGTCACATGAATTGTTTACAATATTGCTTTCAATGTTTAATTTATGTGTCTATGTACGATATATAAGACCTAGAACGGCTTGTTTTTTACATATACCTACACATAGGACTAACAACGGTATTAGTGATCTAATAATTATGGCTTCTTTAAATTATAATAAATAAAGCTTGTAATATGTTGTCTGTTAATTAATTATTATCTTATTTTATTTTATTGTTACTTTATTAAATTAATGTTTTAAAGTAAATGTACTTGATGAATGTTAAATAAATAAAACTAAAACTAGAATGGCAATAAAATGTTAAGATATTGAGAGATTACATTTTTTTCCCACTTAACGACATCTGCAGGATACACTGTATACAACAACCATTTCTAACACAACACCAACATTATTGTGTACAAGAACCATGATCCTGAAATTATGCTACACGTTTACAATATGTTTTTACTGATTACTAATTCGAACTCGAATTCGTACAAACAACCGAAAGCTTAGATTGAGCCAGAACCAGACGGAAGCTTTCAGAAGTTTGTAAATTTGTATATATACACTAGTAGATGGCATTGAGAGTTTAGTTTATTTTCGAAAGTGGAATTGTTAACAACTGGAAACGTTAATAAAAAGCGATTGAATTAAGATAAAATAAAAAGTGTTGAAGTATAAAAACGTATTCGAATTATGAATAATTGGAATAAGTTAAATTTGCTGTTATTTAGACTGAAAGACGTTGTGTTTCATAAAATATAGAGATTTGTTTTATTATTTTGGAATTTTGATTGAGTTTTATTTGTCGAACCCCAGGCCAAAAACTTCACAATTATAAATGGGAATGTGTCTATATATGTTATCCGGCTGCAATGCAGCGCTTCAACTCCTTCTGGAGCATAGGGCAGCAATCAACTAACGGATCTGGATAAAATTTGGTAGGTAGATGGATGTCGCTGGAATAAATATTGAGCTACACTTGGTATATGCTACATACACGGTTCTATAATTCTTTAACTAAATATGAATATTATTGATGTATTTAGTTACTTATTTAAGTCAATAATTCTAGTAGGTAGGCTTGTTTTGGTCGATTCTATAGAATTTTCTGTTTTTTTTTTTTTTATTCCTTGTCATCTTTTAAGTGTCTTTTTGGTGTAGTTCGCGTTAATATGTGTCAAACGAAACTCTTTATTAGCATGAAAAAGTATTGTGAATCTGTACTCTCACCATCAATTGACATCATTATTTAACTTCATAGAATGGAAAATGTGACCAATGTAAGAAATGTAAGGCGATTGCCTTATTTGGAAGGCTCAATCAGAGGCTTACACACGCATTATTAGGAAGTGACCGCTAGTCAAGGATTTAAAGAAATGAAAACGAAACTAGTGAAACATAAAATGACACTGGACCATATGACGGCCTTGGATGGACTAGCTTTTAACACTTTTATCAAATCAAAGAGCTTAAGAAGGCTTCTTATTTCTAAAAAGTACACTGATTTACCTAAATCTGCAGCGACAATTCTAAAATATGTGGCCAATAACAGGCTTCAAAAAGGGCAACCACATCATCTCGGAAATTAATGCATTAAGTAGAAGATATTGTTTGACGTTTGATGAATGGAGCTCATCATCATCATCATCAACAACCGGAATCCGGTCCAGGCCCCCTTCAAGAAATTCTTCCATACATCCCGATTGCTGGTCAACGCCATTCAATCGGGCACCTCAACGCTTCGGGCGTCCTGGTCTACGCCATCGCTCCAACGCCAGCAAGGTCAGCCACGTTGTCTTCTACTTTCTTTTCGCGTTGGTTCCAGTGTTGCAGGCTTCACAGAGTCCTAAAGCTAGGACCGGTCGTAGTCCTAAAGTTAGTACTCAAATCCGTATCAAGTAATTTTTTCACACATGTCTTAAGTCCTAGTCCTGCCAATTTGGTACCGAGTATTAGTTAAGATTTGGTTCTAACTAGCCTCTCAATATCAACTAGTACATACCTGAATATTATATCAGTTGTTAGTACTTAAAATTGGTACTAAGTTCGGTTTCTTGACCAAAGTTCTAAACTACTTTTTACTATTTTGGTGAGTTCTTTCCGCAACATGCGTCGGTGCAATCTGTTGCATGTTAAATAAGTAGTATTAAATTGATGACCAAGAAATTTTGGATCAAGGCTTTTGTAAACAAAGGCCTACAATCCTTATTAACTTAGGCTAGACTAAGAACTCATGTGAAGAAATTGAGAGTAACCATACCAAAATTATTTCAACAAAATGATAAAACGAACGTGGTCTTATTTACTAAATAGGCAAAAATAGTAAATTAGTGGAAATCTTTTATTTTGTAACACTCCTTACATCATTCCTGGAACTCACATAATGTCAAAATGTCAAAATCGAGCATTGAGATAAAAATTGGATAGATAGATGGATGCACATTTTTAAACATTTTATAGAAATTTCAAAAACATTTTAAGAATTTTAAAATTTGGCTTGTATCTTCCGGGGTTGAATGCTCCAACGGAAACAGTTTTTTCAGTCTTAAATATTGTTTGGACAAATGAAAAAAAAACAAATAATAGTCCAAACTATGAAATTAATATATAATATTAAGCTACTAAAATTAGTTTTTAAATGATCTATTTGGAGTTCAAAAAATATTAAAAACAAAAATTAGATTTTAGTAAACAAATCTATACTTAAGGAAAGTATTTAAATATGTAAACAAATAAGTGTTACTTGCATAAGTCCTGATATTAAATAATAAAGATATTAATTTAGTTTTTAAGCTTTTTTTTTGAAACCGATTAAAATTGAAATTAATTGGTTTGTTTTTGTTTTGATTGCCAACAAGTCTGCTGAACAGAAAAAATGTTTAGTACATGGGAAATAGGACGTTTGCCTCTCAGTCTGGTTGCATGGCTTGCATATTTCTGTTTCAAGTAAAAGCTCTAACAAGGTTTTCGTAGATATCATTATAAATCGTCACAAATCGAAGAGCAATTTGCTTAGGGTTACCATTTGCTGATTACAATACAATAACATACTATTAATTAAAAAAAATATAAACTCAATTTTTATTTAAAACAATAGCATGTTACATTTTATTAAACGCAATTTAAACTATAAACTATATTTATTAATACTGTAATATTTATATTTATTAATCAAACCACTTTTCCGAATTAATATGATCACGGTTTGCACTTGAAAACTTCGAGAAAATAACTTCCACTAAAAACCCAAAAACCAACAAAATTTAACTGCATATTAATGAAACTATTAGTCCTAACAAATAAACAATTACGGCAGCACCTACACTCTCACACTACTACATTAGTTTTCAAAAGCTTCAAATCCGAAAGCACTATGAAAAAATCAATGAAAAAGCTATATAGTATTGTTTTCAATTGGCAAAAGTAACTCTGTTGTTGGAATAGGCTTTTTTTCAATTCACAAAATGAGTGTAGGTAGGTATATAAACGATTATTATTCATTATTCCTATTTCATATTCCATCAACGTTTTTATTTTTGAAAAGATACACAAAATTCATGTACGTTAGTCAGGGGCTTTGTATCTTTTTCAGTTGAAGTTTTCTTACTTCAGTGTCGTAATAATATACACAGGCGACACTGTTTCGAAAAAATCTCGCCCATAAGCACTATACTGACAATTTTTTTTTGAACAGACTATAGTACGCTTTTAAATAAAAAGTTATATTTTCAACAAAACAAGTAGCGTTATATATGAGCGTTGAAAATTCGCCGCCCCCTGAAATGCCGCCCTATTAGGCAGCTGCCTATGTTGCCTCTTGCTTATGTACATATATGGCTAATCCAGCTATATCGACAAATATAGGAGCAAAGCGTGTATTTTCGACAACCGGTTTTATTGGAAATAGGTTCCGTAGCAGACTCTGGGATGAAATTCTTGATGTGTTGGTATTCCTGAGATCATATTACTAGAAGTCTAGCATCTCAGATACATAAGTGATTTGATCACTTTCTATATAACTACTACTATATATAACTACTACCCTAGTGAGCAACGCTTGCA
Organism: Platycheirus rosarum; assembly: GCA_963971375.1. Lineage (NCBI taxonomy): Eukaryota > Metazoa > Arthropoda > Insecta > Diptera > Syrphidae > Platycheirus > Platycheirus rosarum. The sequence continues at coordinate 92,914,571 of OZ020509.1, forward strand.
AATCATTGAATTTTATTACCAAAATCAGTGTTCGGTTCATTCACCGTAACGTTGCGTCCAACAGCATCTTTGAAAAAATACGGTCCAATGAATCCACCAGCGTACAAACCACACCAAACAGTGCATTTTTCGGGATGCATGGGCAGTTCTTGAACGGCTTCTGGTTGCTCTTCACTCCAAATGCGGCAATTTTGCTTATTTACGTAGCCATTCAACCAGAAATGAGCCTCATCGCTGAACAAAATTTGTCGATAAAAAAGCGGATTTTCTGCCAACTTTTCTAGGGCACTGATTTTGGTAATAAAATTCAATAATTTGCAAGCGTTGCTCGTTAGTAAGTCTATTCATGATGAAATGTCAAAGCATATTGAGCATCTTTCTCCTTGACACCATGTCTGAAATCCTGCGTTATCTGTCAAATACTAATGCATGAAAATCCTAACCTCAAAAAAATCACCCGTTACTTAGAGTTAGACAAATTGCTTCTCAACCATTCGGGATGATTGAAAGACATTGTTGGATGAATTCATTGACCGAAAATATCTTTCATCGAACATTTATATAAATATGATACCGATAGGAACCTTAGAATAGTTTTCTTATCAAAGCTAGTAGGTATTAAGACACATTTTATTTGTGTGAGCATTAGAACTTTTTTTTTAAGTTTTCTATGAAAATTGTTACAATTCTCTGCGATTATTATCTATACATATTTTAATTAGTAAAATAATTCAAAAATATATCTCGAAATTGGACTATAAATCATATAGACATTTTTGAGCTATAATGTCGATATCTATCGTAATAGCTTTTTTCATATTTGACTCCCAAACATGTTTATACTTACTTAATATTATATAATTTAAAACCATCTGAGGAAAAGCATGGGAGCCAAGTATTAAAGTATCCACAGCTTAAACACATTTAGACGTGAGACTTTAAGCTTCGCATTTTTACCCAAACCAATGTTTGTTAGTGAGCACTTTTCCTTTATGTAAATGTTTTTCTCTGTTGTCTAAACAACTAATCTCAAAACCCCCGTAAGGTCATAAACGCTTATGTGGACATCATCTTTCACTCCTGAATAAATCCTAGAGTGTCGGGTGCTACTTCTAGCATCCCTCCTGAAACACTTCTATGTAGTTAATATACCTACCCCACTTAACCTACACACCTTTTGTCCTAGATTCCTTTCAAACTTATTAAAACTGTTTGTGAAGATTCAATCCAATAGGATGCTCCTATCCTCTTACATTGCTTTTGCAAAAGGTGAATAATAATTTGCTTTAGGGTCAAATAGCGCGACGAAGTTTACACGCTTAACTTTTCCATTTCCCTTTTGACAAAACAAAAGCAAGAAATCCCTACGGACGCGACGCAACGAAACCATAGCGAACACAGCATCTCCAATCGTTGCAAGGATGACTGAACAATATCATTATAAGATTATCCAAAGGTGGGTGCGCTTCCACGTAGTTGTTTTTGGTTGTCGCTGATGGAATATACATCCATACATACCATATTTTACGGTTCTAGGGAAACCTTTCATCTGATCCACACAGAAGCCGATTAGCTTCTCATTAACCACAAGCAATGGCGTAAAAGATTGGAATTCGGTTGACTTTGGAACGATTTCTTTATAATTATTTAAGATTAATGATTAAATAAACAAAAAAATTTTTTTTTAACAAAACGTTTATTTTAAGGTGCGGGACGAATGAAAAAAATATTCTCCGCAATTATTGGTGTGTTTATATATAATAAATTCATAGTTTTCATTCTTAAGCTAAAACAATTTATAAATAAATATCATATAATATGGATAATGTTTTATATAATTTGCATACATATAGGTAAATATTATATAATTTTATGTATATATATATATAAATTTATTTAAAAAAAAAACAAACAAACAACATAGAGCCTCTCTCTCGGCGCAGATGAGAAAGACCTACGATTCAATATTGTGAGTATTGCCATTCCCATTTAGCAGGGTCTTGAATCTACAGTCAAGACCCGAAAAAGTATCCCAAAACTGCTCCTTCTTCCAATTTTACGAGCGTATAATCTTAATCCTATAGGTAAGCGTGCAAAATTCCATCAATCAATTTCTCCGATCGCTGGCACGTGCGGCAGTCTGACGAGATTTCTCTTTTTCTCGGAGCTCCTTAATGGCCCCCACTGTGCCAAACATCACCTTTGCAGTCAGCTGAGTTTGGGTTACCACAGAAGTCGATGACATCGCCGCCGATTGCGAAGCAACATTGGCCAGTTGTGACAATTTCCCCATTGGACTGTTGCTCGAGGCAGATGACCTGGTGTTGTATGACGCTATTGACGACTCGCGATCACCACTCGCGTTGCCCGCACTTGCGTACGCATTTGCATACGGAATGTAGTTGTTGTTAAGGTCACGACTGCAACTTCTGCACTGATTTGACATGTTGCTAACGGTAAGTTTGTGTAATAATAAAAAAAAATTATAACAATAATCTATTAACTGTACTAGTTAGACGACGGACGATCGATGCAGACTCTCTTCGGACAGACGACAATCGTGGTGCCTATACACTTTCACAGATCCACTAGAACTACTAACTATTTTCAAATTTTTGCTGCTATTGCTTCTTCGTGTGGCTAGTGTATACACATACACATACACGCTCTTGCTGCTACCGCGTCGCGATAATGGTGCTTTTGCTTGGCGTGTTCTCCGTTAGGTTGTGTTTCTTCTAATCGCCGACTGACACACAGCCAGCAAAATTTCTCTTCACTTTTTGGAGATAATTTTTTTCTTCCTAATTTCTTTTCGTCTCTTTCTCGTTAATTTGTGTTTTTTTGTCCCTTTTTTTACGACAAGTGTTTGAAGAATTTTTTTTCGTTCAAAAATTATTTTAATATTTTTTTTATTTAATTCGCACTAATTTACTTAATTAACGAAGACAGCGCGATTATACAACGACGATCTCTCAAATGTTCTTAAATGCGTCGATCGATTGCACCTGACTTGATCGATTCCACTTACGCTTTAGCTTGGCAGCTGAGATACAATATTCACGTTACTTGCTGCAGTTTGCTTCTGCACTGTGCAGTGCGCAGTCTGATGTTGTTTAGTATTCTAGAATAAGAGGGAGAAATAATAGAAAGCTTTCGGTGATTCTCCCACTTCTGAGCTTTTTTTCAGATTCGGCTAACGAAAGAGGAAGATGCATTATTCATAGCAAACTGAATTGATGGAGAAAATTCTTAAGAGAAATTCAGAGAGAGATCGTGAGAATTATCAAAACAATGTGTAAAATAAATCGAATAAAAAGAGGATGAAAACATTATAAAATAATAACGAAGAAGAGGAAGACAATAATTGTCCAACGAAACGAGCTGGTGTAAACAAATCATTCTACAATAAATGATACAAAAAGTAGGAGGTAGGAGGCAGGCAGACTATGACTGTTTTGTGAAAGAAAAAGACGACGTTTGGGCAAAGTAAAGATTTAGGAGTTCAACAAAAAAGGCGATAACGATAAACGTTAGCGAATAAGAAAAAAGAATGCGTTATGATGGGTATATGGAACGTCTTATAAAAAAAACCTATTCACAGTTGTTACTTATTTAGTGGTATGCGCAGCTGACTAACATAGAAAGACGATTATGCATTATTATGTAATTCACAGCTCAACTTTACTGTGATAAGTCGCGCGATTTTTTAAAATAAAACAACTAGTTTTGATTGCAAAATAATGTCCATGGACATTATGTCTGCTTCAAATAGGCACCATGTCCATATTGAACTTAGCTGACAAATTAAAAGAAATCATAGTGTGTATGTTGGACTGGTAATAATGTGGATAAGAATTTCGGCGTTATTACCGAATCAGTGTGCAAAGAAATTTCTTGAGATTTTATCTCCAAATCAGTATAACGTAGGTATGGAGGGGCATGCTGCTCCCTGCAACAACCCTCCTTGGGCTCACTATAGGATTTGAAGTAGGTGTGAAATTGAGTTTATGCAAAAGTTCTTTAAATCAAAACGAAACCTCATCCCGCCATAAATACAATATTGTAGATTATGTTAACAAAAACAAATGTGTGCGCATAGTAAGGCCGCTCCCTCACTTGTCGGTGCGGTATCGTATCTCTCAGTTCACTCGGTACACAATCGGTACCGATATTTCACTGAGTACATACATTTCAATGAACACCAACTGATTTGTGCGGTATGTGCGGAATCGGTACGATAAGAAAGCGGTGTACCGAGTGTCGGTATAGAGTATCAGAATTGTTTCGATATTTACCGCAAGAAATTAGTGTCTGACGTCTGTCGTCTAGGCAACAATTTGATTTGTAAAAACAAAAATATAAGAAAATATTTGTTGATACAAAATAATAATTTTTGAAAGAAAATGAGATCCGAGGCTGCTTCGAATTTAAAGTTTTAAATAATTCCGACAAGTCAGGAGATGAACATGAGATCGGTATACAATGGGTAAAGCAGTAAATTCCGATTACCGATACCGCAACGACAAATGAGGCAGCGGCCTGAGATTCAAAAACATTTCGACGAATTTTCTTTTTAGTGGAGTATTTTTAACATTTTTAAATTTATTAAAAAGTAAAAAGCGCATATAATCTACATCTATTCTTTTCTTTTTTTTTGAAAAGCCACAGTCTATTTTGCTACTTTTTTGACCCCAAATCTAATAATTTTATTGGTTTACTTGATAAACCCAAGATTTCAAGTAGGTGCAGCAGACCTTCCTAACAATGTGGAAGAATTATGCAGAAGGCTAAGGTGATATTTAAGATTTTAAGGCTCCAGAATACAAGCTAAACCAAATTCAACAAGGTGGCTGTTATTTGAGGCTGTTGCTTTTCGAATGGTTGAACAGGGAGTAGTTCTGTAGTCAAGTTTAATGAAAAATCACATACCCTTTAGTTTTTGGAAACTTGGATATACTAGAAAATTTTAACGACACAAATCTAGTTTACTTAAAATTTTCAATGTTCATATTACAAATCATGAACAATTTAAATTCAGCTTTCCAAAGGCCTTTTAAATATTTTTTTAACAGAGTCATTTTAAAACATTTTAACAATGATTTTTAATAACTTTCTAATAAAAGAATATTTATTAGGCGTTTTTCTTTTTTCGTCCAGAACAGAGTCTGATTTTGAGTTGTCAAAAAAGAAGTTGTATTGCGTGAAACAGATTGAACCAGCAATAGCAACAGCACCAGCAACAGCGGCCGCCATTAATTTAGAACCAATGTATTTCAATGGCTCAAATTAGATTAGACCAGCACCAGCAACGTCACCAGCGTCGTTAGACCAAAGTCCTAAATTTGCTGTTGCTGTTCCATTGCTACCAACTTTGCGTAAGTGAAATTCGGGGCACCATACTGCAAAAGAAAACTTCGTATACTTTTTTTATGACACAAAGTGTCAAACAGAAGTAAGAAGACGATGCTGGTGCTGGTGGCAATGTGTTTCAATTTCTTTTGCTAGTCAGCGTGCTGTTTGCTGTTGACGGTGCTGGTGCTGTTGCTGGTTCAATCTGTTCCGCGCTTATTTCTTTTTTCGCTTAGAGCGTTCAGATCTTTAAAATTCTATTTCTTTTTTCGTTTAGAGAGTGATCAGAGCGTACTCTGAGAACGTTGTATGCGCTCAGAATAAATTAACGTCACTTTAGAGTTGTAGGCTATTTCCCTCTATCCCATGCACATTGCCTATACCACTCTTCGAAAAATAGCCATATGAGAAGTATCGATTTGTGACAGCCAAGTGCTAGAACGTATTTCAAAATTATATATGATCAGTTCACGCTCGGTCCAAAGAATTATCAGCGTATGCTCAGAATGCTCAAACTCTGTTCAGATCCCTTTTCTAAATGAATAAAGAAAAACGCCTATTAAACACTCGTGTTGTCAAAGTTGATTTTATGGAATCAAAAAACATACAAAATTAATAATACATATGTACATGTACTGTATGGATGTATTTCAAAGCTGGATAATATTATAGTCAAAACAAATATGCTAAAATAATATAAAATAGCATACAAGCAAGTTATTGCAAAGTTTGATATAAATGATAAAAAATTTATGTTTTGAGATATTTCAATCCTAAATTATTGATTTTAGGTGAGGATTTTAGTTACAACAAATTCAAAATAAAAATTTGGAGGATTTTTGATTGGATTTATACAAAATCACCTTGATGAATGTATTCATCCAATTCCTAAATTATACTTCTTTATACTTACAAACAATGTTCAGGCTTTCACATAGCAGTGTTTGTGCAGGGAGGATATTTCAAATTTAGCAATTTAAAAAAATTAAACAAACGTTTTTTCAGTTTTTTTTGCATTTTTAATGCATTTATATTGTTTATTAAACATTTTTCCTATTGCGATTTTTTTTCGCTGGTGACACTTTTTTGCAACTTTTTTAAATTTCCCATCGGCGACACTGCCACCTAGTATTTGTACGGTGGCACAAATCCGAGTGATCTAAGTTTCAATGACTTCCACAAGATCCCGCTGAATTTGAGAGATAACCTGTGCTATGTTCATTTTAAGAGTATCAGTTGATTGTGGTTTATTCGCATTGGCCTGCGACAAGAATAAGTCTAGCGGGTTTAATTCCCAGGAGACCTTGGTGTCTCACGTCATTTCTAGGAGATAACCTTGCTCTCAAATCGTTTACATGGAATGTCAATCGTGGAGTTCCCAGTGTGGCCCGTGGCACCTCCCTGCTCGAACCACATGTTGCTTAGGTCCAATATGTTCAATTTGGACCTTAAGAAATTGCTTAACCTCGTTCTGTAACTGACCCAAAGGTCATCATTTCCTTAATCTAGATAGAGCGCAAGAGTCTAAGTGATTTCCATCTGTCGTTAGCTCTAGCTTGTATTTTATTTCCAAACATTTGTTTGATGTTCGGAAAATTAACCATTATTAGGCTGTGCTGCAAGAACTCTCTTAGCTCTTCACTATCGAACTTTTCAAAAAACCTTTATTCTGATCTTAATTATAGAAAGAAAGAATGAATTGTAATATGGTAAACGTTAGCGTCATAAGCTTGTATTTGAATTTAAAAACAAAAATAGTTTCAGAAGTAAATGTCTTTGTCATTTTCTTTTTGCCTTGCATCGTCACTTAAGACACTTTTTACCATATAATGTGCAAGTCAAAGAAAAGAAAACAAACACAAAACAGCTGAACGGCCGAACCCGCTAACAGGTCTTCCATTGGCATTTTTATGTTTTGTTTTGATAAATCTTTCCATTTATATTCTATACGAAAAAAGATACAAAACAATCTTTAAAATACCAACTTAAACTACACCAATCGAAATGCGTCTTGCCTGAGTATCTATAGACTCAAAAAATTGGAAGTTGTGCACTTAAAGAACATCAGAACACAAAATATTCAATAGTTAAGAGAAAAAGCATCGTTGACATGGCTGCCACCTTGAAGCAATTTATCGAGTCGAAAAAATAATTCAGAAAGTTTTTTTTTTTTGAACAAACATTTACAATAGACGAACGATGAATACATTTAATATTATTAACATTAAAATACATACATACACAAACAAACAATCAGTACTTACTTACTTACTTACTTACTTAGGGGGCGCTACAGTTCGGGACGAACCTGTGCCTCAACCAACATGCCTCTCCAGCCAGCTCGGCCTTTGGCTAGCTGCTTCCAGTTTTGCACTTCAAGTTGGATGAGGTCGTCCTCCACTTGAGCGCGCCACCTAAGGCGAGGTCTTCCTTGACTGCGTCTACCCTCTGGGATGGAATCGAAGATCCTGCGAGCTGGAGCATTGTTGTCCATTCGCTCTACACGACCTAGCCATCTTAAACGTGATATGAGTATTTTTTTGACCAGGCCAATGTCGCTGTACAGCTCGTATAGTTCTTGGTTGAACCTTCTCCTCCAAAGCCCGTTAACGCAGATAGGGCCAAAAATCCTCCGAAGAATCTTACGCTCGAATCGACTAAGGAAATCTTCATCCGCTTTAGATAGAGTCTTATATAGAGTCTCCTTTGTCTTTCGAGATAGAAACAGCGATTGGCAAGAGTAATTCTTCGCTTTATTTCCTACGAGATGTTGCTGTCAGATGTTATAGCGGATCCGAGGTACACAAAGTCCCTAACTACCTCAAAGTTGTACCTGTCTATTGTTATGTTTTGTCCAATCCGCCGGTGTTGTGTGTTTCTTTTTGTGGACAGCAGGTACTTAGTTTTGGCCTCATTGACTGCTAGTCCCATCTTAGCCGCTTCAGCTTCAATGCTAGCAAACGTTCCAGTAACAGCTCGCCGAGTTCTGCCAATGATGTCTATGTCGTCAGCGTATGCTAGCAATTGCACAGTTTTGAAAAAAATTGTCCCACTACAATTGACTTGCGAGTTTCCTATAATTTTTTCAAGTACTAAGTTGAAGAAATCGCACGATAGCGCATCACCTTGTCGGAAACAAACAATCAGTATAATTTACTTATTCCGTTATATACATACATAAATGTATATATACTATAAAAATGAATCGTGGTTTGTCGGATGCTTAAAACTTGAAAACCACTGGACCAATTTTGATACTTTTTTTTTGCCCCGCGAATGTTTAGGAAAAAGAAAAGTGGGAAAATTCTCAAAAGGTGGCGCGTGGCACATTTCTTATTTACAGAACGAATTGACTCAAATTACACAATTAAATATATTTATACATTACATATGTATAATCTATAAAACGTATAAATTATATCGCAGTCTGTTTTTTATAAGAAAATAATTTTCACAAGACTTCTTTGATCTTTTTGATGATGTTTTTATTAATTTTGAGTGAGTGATATTATTTGTATGTATGAAAATATTTCGTTCACAAAAAAGTAAGATCATTGTTTTTGTTTGTCGGCGAAAACCAAAGCCCATTTCCATTAGAATAGATCAGTAATCGATTTGTTTTGTTTTTTTTTTTTATATTAGTTTCAATATTTCAATTGCATCTTTTTTATTCAACTATTCGCTTTTGCTAATTTGAAAGGTAGTTATTGATTATTGAAAGCTTTTTGTGCAATTTATGGTGATATTCATTAACAGTTCGATATTTGTAACGATGCTAAGATTAGTTGGCCCGGGGTTCTGACAATGTAACGCGACACCGAAATGCCGCAGCACGTCGAACGGAAGAGAAACGTGTTATTGAAAACGGATCAGCACGAATCACAATGATTGAAAATCGTGCGCGACAGGCACAAGAATTAAACGAAGCTTACAACGAGCAAAAACGATTGAGGAGATAAATTATTCGTTCTTGGCAATGTGATGAAGCGAAATCTAAGCGACAAGTACAAATTCTTCCGGTGAACATTGAAATCGCAGCCCTTTCGATATGAGCCAAACGTTCAATACAATGCACACGCATCAGTCCAATTCAATCAGATGTCTGTCGTTTGTCAGCATTGGAGTGCAGTAAGATTTGAGCGGCAAGGTGCCAGAGTTTCTACGAAATTTTCATCGAAACTGTGTAATGGAACTCGACTGATAAAATAAAAGAAAGGTTTTGTGCCAATGGAACATTTTAAGAAAAGTATAAGGTCCTGGGCTATTCCTTATTTTTTTCTATACAACATTTGACAGTTGCCTCAACTGGTACTCCTTCATTGGCCCGAGCTGGCCTTTAAGTAGCCAGCAAAGATCAGCCCTTTGCCTTTGCATGTTGCAACTGGGAATGATTTTAATCTAGATGGAACTTTTAATCAGAAATTAATTGCAAACAAAATAATAATTATAAAGCTAAATGAATATGTTTCATTTCTAACAGAGTGGCAACCATGGTCGTAGTCAATCGAACGGAGAAGACAGCCGAGCTATTAAAGGTAATGCTAGTGGAGCTGGGGGCGTTATAAACGATAGCGTGTTGGCTGATGATGGAGACCTACTTCCATGGATTCACGGATTCAATCGTTGCAAGAAGCTGAAAGTGTGTCAGTCAGGCACTAACGTCGATGAACTGCAAAAAGAGAGAACTTTTACGCTTCTTACCGTTGTTGCTACGGATTCTTGTATCTTGGGTAGGTTGGCGTACGACTTAGGACAAGCCGTGCATTTTATAGGTGATTTCAACATTATTTCTTCGGATCTGCTCCCTGTGTCCCATATTCTCAGTCAGCCGGTCTCAATGCTACTACTACTATATTGCCAGTTGTTCTCTTCGCTGAGTAGCACGTTCTGGTGCTTTGGCTGTTCTTGAAGTACATCGCACTATGTTCGGATTTGCGGGCCAGAAACACCTGATGATGTTGACGATAGTGGAAGTACCTACTATGTAGCCGCGTTTGGATTTACGAGTTTATCTGGTTAAGGACTGGATTATGGTTGTTCCATGTCTGCCGTTGCCCCTCTTCTGTGCGACACAAGTGAAGCTCCAGACCCAGAGAGTTGAGTGCTGAATAATTCTAATCTTTCGGCCGTAGAATAGAAGGATGCTTAGCAAGAGTGAGACTTTATTTATTTAATGATCATTGTTTATTTTCTCGGTGGCCAGCGTCTGGAGCAGGAATGTAGAAAAATCGTGCAAACAACTCTGGTAATCAGCGAAATTCTTCAAGCATGTGGAACAACGACGACCAAGACGACACGACACGACCACGAGTTTGTTGAAAAACACGAGGTGTGGGTAGACAAACAAGTGTTTGCAGCTTTTTCAATGTGTATTCTGTATTCATTAGATACAAAAAAAAATGCATCCATTTGATGCTTAATCTGAGATATGAGATACAAAAATGATCACCTGTTGGGTTTGGGTTTGCTCTAGGCGTATTGAAATGAAACCATGTGTTCTCTTTATGAAATATTGTTAGACAGCTTTGAGCGGATATGGAAACCGACATCTTTTGGTGCAAGTGGGTTATTTTGTATAAGGTTTTTGTGTTTGTAAGGTAAGAAGAGGTTTGATCATTGCAGGTCTTCCTGGAAGAGATTGTATTATTCGGATTTTCAATATTTTGTAAATATGGAATAACAACCTTCTGGTTTTCTTGTGACTGAAGTCTACCAAAAGCGAAGTATTTTGATCCATACTGAAATGTATATTAAATATTAATCTATGATTAAATATTTATTTAAAACTCTTTTACGATACTTTGAATTTATTTTATTTCTTGTCGGCTAAATATAAATCATGATAGAGAGTTTTGAGTAAATTCATGGTACTATAGGGACATACCTGGGAAGGAAGTTAAAGACTAGAATTTCCTAGTTTTTTGTTTGAAAGACGAATAACATTCAGAGGGGATTTTATACCAAAGAGTGCATAGACGAACGGAAAACTATATGTTAGTTTTATTTTTAAGTTAATCAGTTTTTTTCTTGGAAGTTGGTTAGGAACTTGTGTTTTCCGTTAAATAAAACCATGATTATGATAGTTTTAAGACAAATATAGGTATATAATAATCTATTATTAATTGGCTGCTTCGGGAGCAATAGTGTTATTAAAGATGTCGTGATTGAGGTGAACGCTTCCTCAGTTTGATGTTCTTTCTATTCAGTCATATACTGCTTTACCACGGTGGTTTAAGACCTGAAAATTCTATCATCGACCAAATCTTTACATTACGGAAGATACTGGAGAAAACCCAAGGTCTTAACATCGAGACCCACAACCTGTTCATCGATCTTAAGGCAGCCGCAACAAATTACAATTGGAATTCCTGCTAAAGTGATACATCAGGATGATGATTGAGAATGCTCGCTGATCCGTCAAAATAGATTGGGATTCTACAGAAGATTTTGACACTACTATAGAAAGGTAAGAAAAGGTGGCATACTGTCGTGCAGCTGTTTCAGCATTGTGCTTGAAAAGATAGAACCAAACACTTAGGACAGCACATGTGACACTATTTTAAATAAGAAGAACATGCGGACAGTAACCGGTGCTTTCATTTCCATGAAGTCAGCAGAAAGCAAAGTGGGACTGATTATAAACGGGGACAAGACGAAGTAATAAATAAATTGCCAATACCACCACCGATTTATCGTCTTATCGAGAAGAACCAACGAGACGCTATACAAAATACTCATCATCTCGGTCCTTCTATCTAGTGCAGAAGCATGGACTCTTTTTCATTTGGATTAAAGTTCGCAAGCACTTGAAAATAGAGACAATAGCTTTGTTTCTTCGTTCAAGGAAGTACCTCAACTATCACTCTTAAAGTCTATTTGTGGTAGTAGAAATTGGCCAGCAGGAACACTTCTCAAAGAATTCTAATCTCGCAGGAAAAATAAATAATCCCGTTACTCACGCAAGGCCTTTTAGTCAGCTGCAAAAAAAAGACTAAATAGGATTTTCTTCTTGTACCAAAATGTACCTCCACTAAAGCCAACTCGACACTAGGCTTTGTGAAACGTTGGTCGAAAGAATTTTCCAACCCCTAATTCACCCGATCCCACTACATAACCTATGAACGCCCGCTACATGAATTCGCCTCTTAAGTATGGTCCCCATATCAGCAGGTTCAGATCTCAAGAATCGAGAGCATTCAACGTCGGTTTCTTAAATTTTTTCTTCGCGGTCTGTCCTGGAATGATTCATTTATCTTGATATCCTCAGCAAAATCGCCTTCAACTTATAAACCTGAATACCTTGAAAGAACGCAGAGTAACTCCAGAGATTCTATGCATTTATCGACTCCTCACAGGTTCTGTCGACTGTGAAATTCTTTATAGCTCTATCTTTCTCAGCACAAATTCACGTAACCTAAGAAATCCTCGCCTGTTCTATCTGCCTACTCACCGCACCTCTTATCGCTTCAACGAACCTATAACTCGAATGTTGCAGAGGGTTAATTCGAATGAAAACCGTTTCGACTTTAAACTCAGCACACCTTGCTTTAAACTCTTTCTCCGGAATCATCATCCCAAGTTTAAGTAAGTTTCATAGTTTTAAGTTTGTTTAAGATATGAAGCTTGTATTAAGCTAAATAAATGGGGGCATTGCCCAAACCACAACTAAAAAAAAATAAATCAAAATCAAGAGGGCTTCGAAGTAGAGTAACAGACATTTTGACGCGATAACGTCTTATAAATCAATGACAGGCTATATGTACGAAATAACATGACTCATGCTGATAAGACTCATGACTCATGCTAACCGCGATACTGTGGTTCTTTCAACCAAAATCGATCGCAAGCACCAGGCGAACATGAAAAAGAACAGACGCAAATTCCCGAAATAATTCCACTCAAATTCAAAAAGAATAAGAAAAGAAAGGAAATACAAAATAGGCGGAGTTTTGTTGAAGTTGAAATTAGATGTAGATATTCAGGTGGCTTTGTGTGGATCTATCGAGAGGGTTTGTGGGTGTGATTTAACGGGCTGTGTGTTGGTGTTGCTGCCATTAATGTTTTTTTATGACGTTATCACGTAAAATTATCGTCCGTAAACCGGCTTTACAGACAACCAAATCTTTTTTTTGATTTTAAGATTAGAAAATGTTTTATTTTTTAACTCTTGAGTTTTTCCGCATGAAATTTTTGTTTTAACAAAAACCTTGCTGAATTCAAGCTTTTTTACAGAAAAGATCGTCATACTAATGAATGGTCCTAGACCATCAAGCCTGGCCAGAGGCTCTTCTCATCTTCCTTTAAAAATAAGAAAACTTAAAATTAGACAACAAGCCTTAGAGGTTAGAGGTAACGAGGTGAAACGTGAAATAAGCAACTACAACGGCTAATCAAATGCCGCCAATTCTAACGATCCGAGTATGTTTTCAGAGATAAATTTAATTTAAAAAAAAACAATCAATCCGATCTTCCTAAACCTCAGAGAACGAAAGCCTACTAATGATCGCAGGAATAGATCTAGGGAATGCTGTCTTGGACTACGATTTTTTTGTGATCGAACATTTTTTGGAGGAGGTGGAGACGGTAGGGTCTGATTTTTAATAAGTGTACAAGATAAATTAATGCATTCCACTGAAACACGAATTAGAGAACAGAGCTCTGCTGTAAAAGTAATTTACATTCGAAATTACGTCAGGCGATCTGAAAATCTCAGTTTTACCGGGTTCATTTAAGAAAACTTGGAAAACGCCAACATCGCAGAGCAATATGGGCTAAAATGTCTGGTCATCTCGAAGTTTAACTCCAAATGGGCAAGACTCGGTCGCACGTACTTGCTCTTATGTTACATTGGAAGGTAATATCTTTAACAGAAACAAGTAGCATTAACGTAGAAAAGTCGCACCGTTCGAACTTATAAAAAGTGTCAAAAATACAACACATAACGGTTTTTAGTAAGAACAGTGTACGCCATCGTCTGACATAATAATGAATTTATGAAAAAAAAATATTTTAAAAATTGTAAGACGGATTTTGATTAAATCCAGTTTTTTATTTTTAGTTTTTTTAATGCATTTTTACCTGCGATTATATGTACTATAATTCACGTTATACATTCTTGCAGAAAAAATATTAAGATGACAATCAAACATGACATAACGATGATTTGAGTTACTGGCAAAATGTTGTCCGTCTTTCTGTCTGTCGATATTTTGGACTAAACGATTGAGCCAATCGTCTTTAAATTAAGAACTTAAGGTTATTTTGACATTCTACAGAGGACTTTTTTCAGTTTTTTTTAGCTCAAAAATTAACGGTACCTGTCATATAACCGTTATGTAAAAGCTCATTTCTCTCGAAAACGGCTCCAAGAATTTTTATGAAAAAAATCAGTGTACTACTGTAGGTAAGCATTATATTTAGGTGAAAAAAAATTTAAGATGGTGGGCTAAAAACGGTACCCCTTATAGGGCCGGTTTTATTTTCTTCGACTTTCTCCATAACTGGTTATCCGATTACTATCAAAATTGATATTTGGGAAGATGTGGGTAGCGTTAGTAATTTCACATTAAATTTTTTTCGAAAACATTTTTTTTTGTATTCTTAATTTTTTTTTAAATCAATTTTTTGAAAACAGGTAGGCAGGTTAATTTCTTTTTAAATTTTGTTTTTAAATGTATATTATTTTTGTGCTGAAGTTTGCATTTTACAATAAAAAAAAAAAGTTGTCAAAAAAACCGTTTTATAAAACCTTTCTTACGATTTAAAAAAAAAATCACATTTTTCACATATCTTAAAGAAATAAAATGGCCTCTAAATTTGTTCACTCAATACAACTTTTTTCGAACAATCAAAAGTCACAAAAATCGAATAAATGCTTTGATGTTCACTTTAATTTTTACTTGCGATTATATTGACTATTAAAGGCAAGTTTAGGATTCGTGAATATATAAAAAAATGGAGATAACAATCTAATATGATCTTTCGATCATAGAGATGTCTAAAAAAGTTAGTGGAAAAAAATGAGAGGCGGGAACATAGCCCTGCATCGTCACCAGAAAATCCTCCTTCAGTTTTTAGGTGCGGTTTTTCCACCTGAGGCACTGCCATCAGGGGTTTTTGGATTGATTTTTCGTATGGTTTATTTGCATGTTTTCTGTTTTTTTTTTTTTTTTTTTTTTTTTGAAAGAGGTGAGGTCCGTTTGTGGTGGAAAGACCCCCTTATTCCGGCATGCCACTGCTGACTGCTCCCACTACGGACATTCAACATCCAATCCGATCCCATCTTATATTCTGTCCTTTATCCTATCCTAATCCTCTCTCCCATGATGTAAGTCGTACCCAATTCAATACTGATTCCTGTCCTACCACCTACTCCACTATCCTATCCTATTCTCCTAAAGCCCTAACTTCCCAAATTTCCTCTCCTATTGACTCTTATATCACTGTCCGGCGCCATTCAGTTGCCAAATTGCGTTCTGCCATACAAAGAAACGCAAAAGGCTTTAAGAGCGGGTTCCTCTTCGCTCAAGCCTAGGTGACCAGGCCCGGCCACCGGAGTTTACTGGGCTTTATTTTTTCCGCAACATCTGCTTCGAGGTAGATTTCATACAATTCATGATTGTATCTTCTCCGGAATCGACTTCCTTGTAGCTTGTAGAAATTTAAGGAAGCCCTCAAATTTTGTTTCATAGCATTAAAAGTCACCACATAACTTCAGTTGGTTTTCCAACCGATTTGGGCCAGCAAAAAAATTCCACTGTTACATTTTTTTTCTTTGCTTTCCAATTATCTTAATTCCTAGATTTTTATCACTATACAGTAACGATTTTTATTACTGTTTAATAATAACCATACTTTGTAATGTGCACATGTAGTAATTATAATTATCTAGAATATAAAGTCACTTCTAAAAAAAAAAATACAAAAAATATTTCTAGCCCATAATTATACGGTAATAACAATTAAGTATCAATATTTAGGGGGCAAGTAAGTAAGCTTATCTCAGTCTTCATAGTCTTTTACAATATTTGCCATAAAAACAAGCTCTTTCAATAAAAATTAAAATCCATTTAATATGCTGGCTCACATCCCCATTAAGAACACAATAGTTAATAACGTTTGATGCTAAAATCTAACGTCTAATGTATCTGATACTTGGAACAAAGTCGTTTAATCACCGATTATATTGTCAAAGTAATAACAAATCAAGCAATTAGTGACGGGCACTTATGCAGCCCTCTATAAGAATGAGTTCATATTAAATATAATTGAAATGTACACCGCCAGGGGGTGCTCCAAGTAACGTTTTTAATTTATGTAACACTCGCTTAATTGAAATCTTGTGGATTCTCGTAAAATAATTTGTAATTTTATTCGGGGAAAATTGAGTGGTCTTAAGATAATTTTTACTTTTTTTTGAGAAACCTTTGAAGGACTTACCAAAAAGCAATAATTTTAAGACATATTTTTGAACTAAATAGTATCTTTAAATTTCGATTTCTTCTTAGTTTCAAAAGCGTGCATTAAAATTATGATAGACTGGAGATGGCCAATTTGCTGGTCTGCAGCACATTTGCTAAGTTATAGTTTCGAGTGATCCATCATCAGCCTCCCTAGGGAGTTCAATAGATACAAGGACATTCATATAAAACTGTGGCTTCCAGTAAAAAAGTGTAGTACTACTTGAATTAAAGGGACTTTCTATTATGTATTCTTTTGATGAAAATAAATAGAATGTAAAGATTTACTTCTTTTCCTTATTTATTATTTTATCCGAGTATTTAATCGAGAGTTTGAAAGAAGACGAAAGCCCACAAAACACAGAATCTGTCATCATGAACATCGAGATATTTTAGCTCAGGACATTCAAGGCCACCTCTCTCAATGAATTTGTTCTTGGAGTTTGATATGGCACGGTGCTGGTAAACAGACAGTTTTTTTTTTTAATGGACACTGTAGCGTATGTGTAACTTTTTACTTGCGATTATAGGTACCGTAATGCAAGTTATGCATTCGTACAGATTAAAAATTTTGAGATAACAATCAAACATGACATTACGATGATAGAAAAACATATTTGAGTTACTGGCAAAATTTTGTCCGTCTGTCTGTCTGTCTGTTTGTGTGTCTGTACGGATGTAATTTGCACTGCAGCCTAAACGGCTGGGCCAATCGTCTTCAAATTTAGAATATAAGGTTATTTTGACATTCTACAGAGGAGTTTTTTTTCAATTTTTTTAGCTCAAAAAATAACGGTACCTGTCGTATAACCGTTATGTAAAAGATAATTTTTTTCGAAAACGGCTTCAAGAATTTTTATGAAAAAAAATCAGTAGTAGGCAAGCATTATATTTTGGTGAACAAAAAATTTAATATGGTGGACTAAAAACGGTAACTCCCATAGAACCATTTTATTTTCTTTGACTTTCTCGAAAAATGATGATGTGATTACTACCAAAATTGCTACTCAAGAAGATGTAGGTAGCCTTAGTAATTTCCCATTAATTTTTTTTCGGAAACCTTTTTTTGAAAAATCAATATTTTGAAAACGGGTTGGTATATTTTTTTTTGTAATTTTGTTTTTAAATGTATGTTTATTTTATGCTTCAGTTTGTATTCTTAAATTCTTTTTTTTACTTAAAAAAAACTGTTAAAAACCGCCTACGATTTTGAAAAAAAATTCACACTTTTTAACATTTCTTAAAAAAATAAAATGGCGTTTAAATTTTAAATTTCACTCAATACAATTTAACGTACTTTATTTGAACAATGAAAAGTCACAAAAATTGAATAAATGCTTTGATGTTAACTTTAATTTTCTTAAATTTTATTCTACAATGTGACCGCACATATGAGCAAGTACGTGCAATCCAGTCGTGCAATTTATTTTTTAATAATTCCTAACTTAATGGATATGTACATTCTTTAAATGTTAAAAAGGATTTTTACTTTCTTAGGTCAATTAAAAGAGCTCCGTGGATTAGTGGTTAGTGTGTCGGACTGCTAAGCGTAGGGTCGGGGTTCGACTCCCCGTCTGAGCCACATTTTTAGTTGCGATTAAAGGCACTATAAGGCAAGTTTGGGATTCGTGAATATAAAAAAAGATAACAATCAAACAGGACATTACGATTATAGAGAAGTCTAAAAAAATTTGTGACAAAATATTCTGTCTGTCTGTCAGTATATATAACGAGCTGCAGCCTAAACGGCTTGAGCGATTATCTTCAAATTTGGCGTGTGTGAAATTCAAATTTTATATTTAGGCCTAAAAATAACGGTACCATATGACCGTTTAGGAAAAGCTTATTTTTTTCGAGAACGGCTTCAACGATTTTGATGAAATTTTTTGAGAATTTTTTGCTAGCATTGGCTATTATATGATTAGAATCAAATTTACTATTAACGGTACCTTTCTATAACGTTTTTTTTTAATTTTTGGCTTTCTCGTTTTTTTGGATATCTGGCAAATTTTATATTTAAGAAGATCAAGATAGAAAAATTAATTGTGCATATCAAAAATTTTTAATAACTTTTTTTCTAATTAAAATTAATTTTTTATTTTTTTTTAGAATAGTCAATTTTTTTTAAATTAATCAAAAAAATGTTTTCAATTTTATAATCACATGTATGTATATTAACAAACTCTAAAAAAACAATATATATAAACAAAAATTATAAAAAACTAAAAATAAGAAACTGGATTTTATCAAAATTCGTCCTTAATTTTTTAAAATTTTGTTTTTATAAATTCGATATTATACAAGACGTGTGATGATGTAGTCCATTTTTACCAAAAACTGTTAAGTGTTGTGGTTTTGACACTTTTTTAAGTTCAGATTGTTATTTTTCTATGTTAATTATTTTTAAAATTTCATTCGAAGATGTGACCGCACATATGAGCAATTACGTGCGATCCAGTGGTGCAATTTATATCCGGGGTACTGCTTCTTGCGAGGAACTGTCAAAAGTAAAATTTGTCTCAAAAAGTGCATATCATAAAAATCCGAACGGATTCGGCGATAAAATGCAGGTCCCTTCAACTCATGCAGATTCACAACTTACACACAGGAATGGTTGAGAGTGAAAGTCGCAAACTTTTTTTTTATATAAAAAAAAATAATTAAAGAATGCAAACTAAAGCACAGAAAAACCTACATTACATGTACTTAAAAACATTAAAACAAAATCCCGTTTTTATAATATAGATTTTTCAAAACTTTTTTTTTTAAATTATTAAAAATATAAAAAAAGGGTATTCGAAAATATTTGTTTGGAATTTTTTTTTGGCTACCTTTATCTTCCTGAATATTAAATTTGATTGTTATCGGATAAGCATAGTTCTCGAGAACGCCGTAGATAAAAACGGGCCTATATTGTGTACATTTTTTGGCCCACCAAATAATTTTTTTATAATCGTAATATAAACCACACCTAGAAGTACACTGATTTTTTTTGTTCATAAAAAAATGTGGAGCCGTTTTCGAGAAACCTAATCTTTTACTTAACGTGTATAGGACTTGCACCCTTAATATTTAAGCTAAACAAAATTTAATCCGTTGAATTGCAAAATAACCCTATGTACTTAATTTGAAGACGATTGGCCCAACCGTTTAGAATGTGGTCATGTCATGTTTGATTATTGTCTCAAAATTTTTAATCTGCACGAATGCATAACTTGCTTTGTCTGTATACATAAATAACAATGAAGTGTCTGTTTTTAATATGAAAATAACAGCTTTTTACAAGATGCATAAGAAAGTACAGTACATATATACTTTATACTATACTTATAATAAAAACACATTTTTTATTGTGTCGGTCTGTTTGTTCCGGGTAATCTCGGGAACGGCTGCACCGATTTTGACTTCCACTGGCAGATTGCTGATGTTCTAGGGAGTAACATAGGCTGTTAAAATTACCCATTAGGTGGCGCTCGGGTGTTTTTTGGAAAATGTTGGCACGGGTTTCGGATTTAAAGACAAATGGGCAGATTACACCTTCGTCATTTAAACCTCAAGAGTCTCATGAGGATTGGGCTCACTCCAGAAACGACATTCTGCTTGTTTATATACCCGTTTAGCCAGAAATAAGCCTCATCTAGTTGATTCTCAGGCCATTAATCGCACACACGAAGCAAATTATAGTCTGCTGGCTTTAAATCTTGCACCAGTTGAAACATATATAGATGTAGGCCAAAATCTTTCCTCAAAATGTTTTAAGTAGTGGACGGGCAGAGACCCGGGTCCTCTGTCACACTCACGTCGGCTCAGGTGGACAATTATGCGCACCGTAAACTTGACAAATTGCTCTATAAATTTGGCGAACAGAGCGCGAATTTTGGAAATAAATTTCTACGATTTGTAAACTATGTTCCGGTGTAAGTCCTTGCATGGTGATTTAAAAACTTTTGGTACGAGGCTGTCTTTTTGAAAATGCGTGATTTTGTCATCGCCGTTTTCTTTCTTCACTGGAATAGATACAACCTTTCGAACACTTTATATAAATAGTTTTGGATTGGTTTAAGTCTGACACGCTTAAAATAAATGCTGGTGTGCCACAGGGCTCTCTTTTTATTCGAATAGATTAAATCGAATAGAAATAAATAAAAAATAATAAATAATAAATAAAATAAATTTCGAATCAGTAAAGGTCTACAAAAATTATGTTTTATATGCAAAAATTTGTACATGTCATATTTCAAAATATATAATTTTTTGATAATTTAATATTTTTTTTAATTTAATATTTTTAATTAGTCTTCAATAATAATAATAATGACTCTCAAACGTAGATTCCGTGGTGGACACATCAATAGATATGGGAAAAGCACAACATTGCTCAGAGGATAAAAGATTCTTTATAAATGAGATTAAAGCTCATGGAAAAACGGTTCCAGAAATTTCAAAGTTATTTACCTGTTCCAGAAAGCTCGTTTATAACGCAACTCGCCATCTTGTAACATTTGGAACTTAAAAAAAAAACGTTCCAAGAGCCCCACGCCCAAGAAAAACCACCATAAGAGAAGATCATTTAATTCAAAGAGTTTTGACTGCAGACCCATTCGAGACTTGAAATTTTATAAAATCAGATGCTGAGTCACAGTACGGTCTTCTCGAGCAATTACACGACGATTGAATAAAATTCAATTAAGGGGTGCATAGCGCACAAACAACGATTCTCTCAAAAAAGAATTTAAAATTATATTGGCTCATTCAATGCATAATTAGCTGTATGATAATCTTCATGGAATAACTGGGATAAATTTCGGTTTCTAATAGAAGGACAAATCACATGATTCCTTCCAGTCTCTTGATCTCAACTCGATTGAGAATCTTTGAAATTATATTGAACGCCAATTGGAAGGCAAAAATCCAAAAAACTTTGATGAATTGAAAACATCAAAAACGCTTTGGTATTGAACGCCAAAGAGCGCTGCAGAAAATTTGGGATGGGTTTGCCAAGAAGATGTCAAGCTGTGAGTAAAAGCAGGTTTTCCAACGAAATATTAAGTGTGATGATGAAATTAAAAGGTAAATTTGAGTTTTTACCGCTTGTGCTAATTAATTGTCCAAGCTAGAATAAAGAAAAGTTTACTAGCTGTGATTCTTATATCAATTTTCTAACAGAAATAAATCACAATTAAAAACTCCAGGATCAAAATATATTAAAAAAAATGTACATATATTAATTTAATTTAATAATTTAAGCAACAAAAACTTTATGTATATTAACTTTAAATGTTTTTTATACTTGAATTTAATAAAAGATCAACGATAACAAAAATGTGTGCTATTTATATGGCCACCACTGTATATCAATTTGAAATAAGCACAATTTTCGTCACAATATGAAATTTTGGTTTCTGTCTGAAATATGCATTTCCTATTTTTTATTTATTTTAAGAAGTATTTCAAATGCAGATCCATCACTTTCAACTGCTTTAACTGTTGATTCTCTTGCTGCTTATTATAAATAAATTCACATCATTTTAACCTTTTGTTTTGCTCAAAATTAAAAATAAAACACACTAAGCCTGCCACTCAATGCTGCCAAATATGCCACAATATTAAACCAATCCTCTCCTGCAACTTCTAACGGGGAAGAACGTTAGTCGTTAATAAATGTCACTCTCAAGGACATTTTTGCCTGCAAAAAAATCCAAATACAGAACCCAAAGCTCCAACCGTTCCGGTGGAAAGCATTTAAATCATCTGAATGCTGAACTTTTTTAATAACAACATCCAGTTGCGGTCTTAGTGCTATGCCTTTTTCAGTTTTTCCACTTCACTAAGTCAGAAGCTAAAGGGTGTAATGACCGTTTTATCTTAACCTATGCAAAAGCAGGAAACGAGATACCCCACCATGAACCTTATTCCACAACTATGCTGATATCAGTCAACAAGACAAAAGTATTAGAGTAATATCAATTATAACTGGCCGGAGTAGCCTCAAGCAGAACGGATACGGATACGTTTTCAATATCCGAATAGAAGCAATAGAAACATCAAACAACATACGTCAGATACGTATCTGGTCAACTGTTTGGCCCTCATTGACCGCAGAAAAATTCATCCTGGTTTCCTATGCGTTAGTTGTGCCCACCAGCATTTTCATATTCAAAATGTGTGCTTCTTCATCCCCACACACACACTCACAATCATAGGCTCCAATGTGTGTTATGTCCTTTTTTGTAGCATAAACAATATTGTCAGGATCACAAGATGTGGGTGTTGTCGTGTGACGTCACACAAGTTTACAAAAATAATTCCTGTCACAAAAACACCAATAAAAATAAAAAAAAAGGAAAGAAGACACATATTTTCTTCAAGCCTTATTTGTATATCCTTTTGCAGCCTTAATAAGAAGCCAAAGGACATTTTTCTTTGTAGCCAGCTCTTTCATCCTCTTCAGTATATGATTGCTATAAATTTCAGGAGTGTGAAGCTTTGTGTAAGTTTCAAATAAATCGTTTGTCATGGAGTGCAGCGAGGTTGTTAGTTCATAACAGAGTGGAGTCCTTTTTCATTGTGTACGCACAGGAGGAAAGCTCGCATTGGAATTGTTCAGCTGTCACGATTTGTCACTAATGAGTTGAGAAGGTACCTTTAAGCTGGTAACACATTACTAAAGGCGGGAGCCTAGATTAAAATAAAAAAGAATTCTTTTTTCTTGAGAAAAAGAAATTGCTTGGCCTTGATTTAAATTTAAAAGGATAATTTTATTTGATTGCATCTAAGCATCAAATTCTTATTTGGTTTTGAAGGTTTATTAAAGGTGTACCCTCGAATAATTTCCACTTAGCCCTTGAGGGATTTTACAGGAATCAACTAAGGGGTGGTCAGAAAGAATAAGGACTAAGGATAATTTAAATGACACCAGTAATAACCAGTTATAATGCTTGCTTTTGTTTGGAGTGGGGGAGATTTTAATTGAAGGTCAATTTATTATTGACGTCAGAGAAATTCCCAATCAATGGTCCATTGGTTTTTGAAATTTCTCTTCGACTGAAATCTGCACGGAAATCCTCATACAATTTGGGAAAACTAATTATAACTTAAAATAAATTGGTTCGTAGACGAGTATACCAAGAACCAAGCTATGCAAAGAAAATAGTTTTCGTATATTGTTACGCAACACATTTTTACTTGCGATTATAGGGACTATAAGGCAAGTTATGGATTCGTGAATATTAAAATAATTGGAATAACAATCAAACATGACATTACGATCATAGAGAAGTCTAAAAAAGTGATCAAGAAAAAATGTTTGTCTGTTTGTCTGTCTTTCAGTATGTATAACGAGCTGCAGCCTAAACGGCTAATGCGATTATCTTCAAATTTGGTGTGTATGATTATTTTGGGAAATTGAAATTTTATTTTTAGGCCTAAAAATAAAGGTACCTGCCATATGACCGTTTAGGAAAATCTTATTTTTCTCGAAAACGGCTCCAACGATTTTGATGAAATTCTTTAAGAATTGTTTTGATGGCATTGGCTATCATTTGGTTAGAACCACATATACGGGAAAAGTCTATTAACAGGACCTTTCATATAATTTTTTTTTTATTTTGGGTTTTCTCGGTAACGGCTATTTGGATTTCTGTCAAATTTAATATTTGAGAAGAGCTAAGTAGCTTTATTAATTCTGCATATCAATTTTTGTAATGACTTTGTTTTGTAATAAAAATTAATTTTTGAAATCTATTTTTAAAACTAATAAAAATTTTTTTTTAATTTTATATCCACATGTATATTAATAAACTATAAAAAACTGCACACCAAAATTTAAATAAAAAAAATTCAAAAAACTAAAAATAAAAAACAGGATTTTATCAAAACCGCTCCTACAATTTTCAAAATAATTGTTTCATAATTTTTTTGTTATTTAAGATGTGTGATGGCATACTTCATTTTTACTAAAAACCGTTAAGTATTGTGGTTTTGATATTTTTTATAAGTTCAAACTGAGCTATTTTCAACGTAAATGTTACTTGTTTCTGTCAAGGATATTGGTTTCCAATCAGGCATATAAGAGCAAGTACGTGCGACCCAGTCGTGCCCATTTTTTAAGTTATTTAGTTCTTTAAATATTCTTTCAAGGATTAAGTAAAATTAAAACAAACTAACCCGGCGCTCGGGTATTCCATACTTATTCTACACCAACTACCGCCAATGTAACCGTGTTTTTTTTATAACTAACCCGCACTAAAAGGATTCTGCATTCTGCATTTCAAAATGGGAGGGAAAAAAAGAGGCGGGCAATGCATTTCACATTCGTGTGGTATGACTAAAAAAAGAATGTCTGTATTTGACTGTACGTCCTTAGTTGGGCTCAAGTGTAAATTAATGGGCATTCATTGCAGTGCGAGTATTACGGTTGAATTGTTTCAGGGGATGAATGCAACTGGCTATTTCACTAGAGAATTGTTTATTGAAATAGCAATACAAAAGCGAAAGGAAAGAGACGTTACGACGATGATCAAGCGATTTAAATATTTCTGTTATTGTCCGTTCGCCTATCATTTTTAAAACTCTTTTTTGAATTCTGTCCAAGAAAAAGAAACTCAATTCGGTCATGGGGAGCACCTGTCCAAATAAGGTATTTATACTCAAGTTTTGGCCGAATATACGCTTTATAGACTATAGCTATAGGTAGAAGGGATGACAAATTTCTTGCATCTTCAAACGAAACCTTAAAACCTCTGAGAATTCTTTGCGACGTCAAATATGTGAACTTATCATACGCTGACTCTGCAGTTCCACAACCGAACAAGGATGAGAATCTGGAAACGAATGTGAAAAGCTGAGAGTGCTGTCGTCAGCAAAACAATTTATTGGATTAGTAGTTTCCGATAATAAGTCATTGATAAATATGAGGAGTAGAGTCGGAGACAAAACAGAGCCCTGAAGCACACCAGCATTTATTTTGTGAGTTTCCGACTTGAATATCCGTCCAACGTAACTTGTACTGAGCGGTTCGAAAGGTAATTACAAATCTAACGAAGAAGAGATTCGTCAAGTCAAAAGGGCTTAATGCCAAACTCTATCAAATGCCTTAGAAATATCAAGTGCGATAATTTTGCTTTCACCAAAACGATGGAGAGATTGGTTCCACTTTTCGGTGGGATATACCATCAAATCACCAGTGGACCTGTTGCTACGAAAGACGTATTGCTTGTTTTTAAGAAGCTTTCGTTCTTCGAGATATTTCTTAAGATGAAAATAAATCAGAGTTTCCATGACCTTAGAAAGAAGGGATGTTAGTGCAATTGGTCGACAATTTGAGGGAGAGGAAGATTGATCCTTTTTTTAGGGATAGGCTGTACAAATGCTGAACAGTTAAAGGTCCTAAAGAAATTGTTAAGACCGTCCCAGTTGGCTTTCTCGTACTAGGGTTATTTTCTAAACTGGATTTTGTTGACACAAGAAATTTTCAGAAATGACACAATGCTCTGATGTGCCTAGAAGCGAAAAAATACGAATGGTGTATTTATCAGAATCAGAGGTAAGAAACAAGTCTAAAGTGTTTGGGTTTTTATCTGCAATGTCAGGGATTCTAGTTGGCTCATCCACAAGCTGAGTTAGTTGATTCAACTCAGCAAAAATCTCAAAATACCTTCCTTCGGGATTGTCTGTCTGCCCAGAATATCGAAGCCAATCAGAATTGTGTACATTGAAATTGCCCGTAATAACGTTTTCAGTTTGAGGATAATTGGCCACAATTCTTTAATTTTAGTTTGTGTAACACGCACGAGTCTATTTTATTTTATTTATTGTAGAAATATTTTAAAAAAGTGAATTTAATTTATTTTTTTATATTTAGTTTTGGTTTAATGAAGGCTGGCAAAAATTAGGGGCGAAAGCGGCGACGGACGCCCGACACATGACTTTGATGGTATCTCGCGAATGTAATGCGGTTGAAGTACAAACGGCAACTGATAAAGATAAACTGTACCCAAATAATATTTAATATTTAATATTTAATATTGTTTATATGAAAATATGTATAGGAAAAACTACATTTCCGTTAACATTTCCACCTAAACGCCACACATGGGATGAAAGGCTTACTTTTTACTATTTTAACTTGAGTGTCAGATTGGCCCATAAATAAGAATTTAAAAAAAATGTCCCTAGCCTGGTAATAGAAATATGAAAGCCCCGTCAAAATCGGTCAATAAATAAAAAAAATTTGTCAAAAAGCGAACTCAGTAGCACCTAAGGGCAATTTAAAAACTTAAATTGCGGGCGGCAGTGGTGTAGTAGATTACTTCAATTACTATTAATACTTTCATTTTCTGGGAAAACTAAATTTGAACACTGAAACTCGCAGGGATGTCAATGGATGCATCAAACACATGTGCAAATTTAAATGGGTTTTAATGGCGTCTAGGTATATGGTTTAAAATTTTCAACGCAATCAATGGTTGAAGTCTTCTACTGCAGGCTAGAGGCGCGATCATAGAAATTAAAGTACAACATCTCGCCAGCGTTCTCGAGGATTTGGAGCTTTTATGAAATCAAACCTTGAAGGCGTTACCTGATCTTAAAAAAAAAACACTTGCGTGCTGTACCCTAAATTGAAGTTAAAGACAATTCTGGAGAAGAAATCGGACTCAAGAGATATTTTTGTGATAATTGATTCAGTCAGGAATCAATCATAGATTTTCCGTGGTTAAAAATGTTGTAGATTTTTTATTTTTTTGTGGAGGTTTCGAAAGATGAAAGAAGGTGATATATCATGAATGCCATGACTAGTTTTGATGAGAAATATGGTGTTGACGTTGCTCAAAAATTATCGATTTATTTTGGGGTGGTGATTCCGCAGCCGGATCACTCGGATCTCGAAAATCCATTGCGGTATCCAGGAGTAAGAGGTGTGTTGAGAGGTGTGGAATTTCAGAATGTTTTTAAATGGCTTTTTTGAAATGTCGCCCAGTTCGCCGAAGAAGTATTCTCCGAGGGCTGTTTTTCTGGTCTGGGCTAGGCTGGGGCATTCACAAAGACATAGATATGGTCCTTCTTCTGCATCAACGTTTTAAGACCCTATGCTTTATAGATTGTTTTATTGGTGGGTTTATCGAGATGATACCAGACCCTATACCTGCTTCCGTTTTTGAATCGTCTGTATAGCGATATAGGATTTTCGCTTATGACCCGGTTTTCCTTCCAGCATTCTCTTGCAGGAAAGTCTGTTAGTGCCGCCGTGTTAAAATCTAATTACGGTACAGTACAGTTAGTCTAGGTTTCCATGTCCATGTAAATTTCTATGGCCATAATAGCCCTTATTCCCCTTGTTGGCATTAAAAAAACATCCCCATTTGACTTGATGATTGAAAGACATTACTTCGGAAAAATTGAAAGCACTTTTTCCAAACTTTTTAATAGCATTTCGCATATTTGGTACATTTCCAATCTCAGTATCCCAGTGGTGAGCGATCTGTTAGCATACTCGTAAGGATCAAAAATTATCATCGTTCCTATTCGGCCTAGAATCAGAATTGGCTGGGAAATTAGATTTGAATTCCGCTTGCATTGCACATGCACATAAACACATAAAACACATTTACTGATTTTAATGATTTAACAAAGTTTTCTATTAATAATAAGATGGACGTGTTACCTCCACAAATTTTCAAAAAACGTCCAAAAAGGTATCCCAAATGTAAAAAAGTGTCCCATACAAAAATATAACATAAATGTATATAAAATATAAATAATTATCAAATGTAATATTTATATGAAAAATTAACCTAAATCATAAGAAAAATGCTACAAAGCTTTCCCCCTGTTCAATTTTTTGTGTATGTAAAATTATTTTGTGTTGTGTTCAGAAGATCAGATTTACTTTCGAACAAATTGGTTATTTATTTCAAAAGGTGTTTTGGTGTTTGAAAAAGTGTCAAATTGACACTAAGGTTTCCCGAAGGCAACCCTGGATGGAGTCTTACTTAAAATTAGGAAGCACCGGCGTACATGATTACCCCCTACATACTTCTAAACTAAAACAGATTGGTGAGAGGACCCGGTTTTCTACTTTCAAGTAGGTATTCTTCTTCTTAAATACTTTTGTAGTAGTTCCTTTGAATCAAAAGTTTTTTTTCATTCATAAAGCAACAAAAATTGCTGTCTCTTGTATAAATTTTGTATTCAAATAAAATTCATAAACAGCTCACACTTTTACCCAAAAACTCTACTCCATACGCCTTTTTATATCTTTAACTTCCAGGAAGCCATGTTGTTGATACCGAAACACATGTTTACACTGAAATAATTTTTATTGGATTCCACTTACCATTAGTCGTTGGTGTGAAAAATCTTCACACTTTTGTGTATTTTGTGACATTTTCTGCAGATACAACCGCCGACCATCGATACCACAAGCCATTAGTGTGGCGGCAAACGCTTTCATCGGAAAATCGTCGTAAATCAACGCGCTATCGATAATCGATTAATAACCAATATTTTGGCTTTTCCGCTTGAAATACATTTTCCAACATTTTCTTTCAAACAAGTTGTTTCTGTTTATCTAAACACAAAGCAATTCAATAAAATAGATTTGAAGCATTGAGGCACAAGTGCAATAAAAGATAGTCGATGAAAATAAAAAAAGGATTACAATTTCAGATACGAGTATATGATACGAATCGAAAGGACAACCCGTGAAACGCGAATTAGACGCCAATAAATCACTTTATCTTGACAAAGTATGTAATGATATTGGCACCGTGAGAAGCAATCCAGATCCAGAGCGTAATGAGGAAGTTTATCTTTTTCTTATTTTCTTTTAGATATTCTAAATCAATTCCACTACTTCCGGTCATGACGATATTGTCAGTTACAAATTTCAAAACTTTGTTTTAAATTTACTTACACCCTCGCAAAATATTTTTGAATTTCGGTTGTCATTGGATTCATGGAAATACCATTTTTTATTTTTATTTTCAGGATATTTTGAAAAAAAACTCTTCTATGTACATCAACCAAAATAAAACTGAGTTGTCAAAGACATTGCCATTTCAATCCCACAATCAACGTCAAAGATAATGAGTAGAAGTTTTAATTATATCTCTAGCAATATTCATCATTGTCTATAGTTCATCATTGGAATTTTATTGTCCTGTGGAATATTTCCTATTGCCTTAAAAAAAAAGAGTTTTCTTTCCAGTTTCTTCCTGAGTTATTTTCATAGCAAAGAAGATGTACATATATTTGTTTTGTCAAAGTTGTATCGCACGTTGAACGAACTCATGCGAAGGAATATAATAACTTTTTTAACTAACTTTTTCCTTGCAGAAGATAGTTTCTGAATATTGTTTTAATTGGTACTCCAGCAGGGAAAGTGATCATTCGGAGAACATTGACAACATTTCAAGAGTAACTAAACTCATAGAATACACAATGTATGAAAACGTCTGCTGGTAAGTTGAAAAGTCGACAAATATTGATTGAGCAATAAAACAATCGAAACAATTACTGGTTAAGGATGTCGAAAGTGGGTCATTGAAAAGTAAGTAAACATAAAGCTGATATCTTTATCAAATTGGCTTCTAAAGGGTTAAACCTTCTTCTCGATTGAAACATTCATTATGTGAAAAGAAACCAAAGATACCTTTTCGCTTCCGCATTTGGAATAACCACAGCCCTCATGAAGTTCCCACAAGGCGGCCTACCGCGACTTTAACAGGCAACTACTACCGAGCTAGCCTCGTGCAATCAGCTTGGGTCCTGTTAACCCATGGTCCCTAATTTTAAACCCTAGGTAAGGCTTCGCCTATTACCCTGGAGATGCACTTGTGGATCGACCCCATAAAATCGCTGGATCACCAACCAGTATAACAACAGATCTAAAAAATACTATCAACCACACTGAAGACGCGGACTCTCCCTGCTGCCCTACCTAGAAGCTTTGTGTTACTATACCGGTCCACGAAGGATCATGTGTAGAGCGTTTAACTAGACTTGGTCTTAGAAGACTTTTACTTCCGGCAACCCGGCCATAGAATAATTCCTACGCCCATTCTATAGGGCGGTGAGATTAGAGGACTCTTACCTCAGGCACTCACAACCATAGGCCAATTCTGTCATCACCGGACCTATAGAGGAAGACCTTGGGCATATTCTGCCCCCGTACCAAAAGGGGGGATATTTTAGCAGACTCTTAATGCAGGCATACCCATGCCGTGGGCCTATTCTTTCATCCCCGCAACGACAGGGGAAGTCCAGTGTTCTTGAGCCACTGTAAAACAACAAAGATAGAATTCACGAGAACTTTCTCCAAGCTGCAAACGAGAGATCGTCAAAACTCGATAACTGTCAGGTTTCATGAAGTCTATGAGCAAATATCTCAAAGAAAAATACAAAATACATTCAAAACCTAGGTAGACCTCAACTGGTTGGTTGGTGTCCTTACGGGTCAAAACTCAAAGGAGGCCCACATGAGTAGAATGGGCATTTAGCACATCAGACTTATGGAGAGGGTGTCAAGACGTTGATGCAGAATATGGTTCATATCACTTTCTTTGTGAATGCCCCAGCCTAGTCAGACCAGGAAAACAGCCCTCGGAGACCACTTCTTTGACGACCTGAGCAACGCACGTTTCAAAAAAGCCACTTTAAATAAACTTGAAATTCATAAAAGTCTCATGATGGTTTTGAGAGGCACCCCATAACCAATTTTCTCTCAAATTCCCCACATGTTCCTCCAACTCTTAGGGACCACAATGGATCCTTGAGATCCGAGTGAGATGATTCGACTATCGTCCAACCTAATCTAACCGAACTATTAACATGACATTTTTATTATTATTTTATGATTTATTTAAATATTAACTATAAAAGCAAGTTTAGGATTCGTGAATATAAAAAGGGGCAGCACCCCGAAAAAAGATGGCTCTGATAGGGAGTCGAACCGCGAACCTTCGCTTACCAGTCCGACACACTAACCACTAAGCCACGGGCCACTACCGCAAAAAATAAAAATGAAAAAAAAATAGATTTCATCAAAATCGGTCCTACAATTTTCGAAACGCTTTTTCATAGTGTCAGTAGTGTCATGATTATTTCCAAAATCAAGGAATCAGTATATTCCTCTATCATTATGGTAACACTTCGAATAGCATCTGCAACTGATTTACACGCTCTGTCTTTCCGTACTTTAAAAAAGCATTGGAAAGTTAACTTTAACGGCATATAAATATATATACATATGTTCATTTAAAGCTCTGTATATTTTTTTCAACACATTTTCTGTCTGCATCTGAACACAATAATTGTAGCACAGCTCATCCAATGTACAAATATGTACAAAAATAGACTCTTCCTCGTAACGTAAGCAAACATATTTTAGAAATTTAAATTTTAGTAAAATATCAAAACGGAAGTTTTTCTTTTGTGCCTAAAATTAGCAATATACGAGGACAATAGGCATACAAATGTTGGTATTGATTTTTTTCTGATCCAAATACATAAAGGATAAATCCATAAAATCAGGAAGAGACACAGAAGTCAAATAAGTTTTTGTGATTTCTAACTTGGCGTCACCAAGCGATAAAGAAAAAAAAATAAATGCTTTTAGTTGACAAACATTTCAAAATAAAAGGATAATAGAGTTATCTATATCTATACACACAAATAAAAATGAAGGGTCTGTTTTTAAAATCAAAATAATAGCTTTTACTTAATGTATACGAAAGTATATACAGTACTTATAACAAAAACACCATTTAAAATTTGTTTGTATGTCTTTCTGTCTGTTTGTTCCGGGTAGTATCGGGAACGGCTGCACCGATTTTGACAGGACTTTCACTGGCAGGTAGCTGATATCCTAAGGAGTAACTTAGACTATGTTAATTACTCACTAACGCTGGTGTCATTTTTTCGAAAATTCTTATTTATGGACCAATTTTGACGGGAATTTCACAGGCAGGGAGCTCATTTTGAAAAGACTAACTAAAGCTAATTGAATTACGCGTAGGTGGCGCTGGGTTTGCTTATTTTTTGAAAATTATTATTTTAGATTGATAAATTTCAGGCGGACGAAGTAGCGGCTAACAGCTAGTTCCAAATAAATTAATTATTTCAATATACCGTGGCGGACACATAAATAGCACACTTCACATTTTATTAGCAATTAGCTGAATTGCATAGTCTTCTATGTGTGCTTATACACGTTGACTGTTAAGTCACGACTCGCATATTTGCAAAAGAGATAGCAAATTCGAAAAGTTGAAAAGAAAAATATTTTTCCCTGTGAGTCGAGAATAATTTTTTCATTGACTGTTTTTGACGTTTTTCTATTCTCTTCTTCTTTTTATCATTGTGTTGCTTCATATGTTTTCGGTGCTTCTAGAGTCGGTTTCGCTGTGAGCTATTTCTCTCATATCTGTGTGTTTTTTTTATATTTTTCCTTGGAAAAAAATATTTGCTGAACAGAACACTTTGAGCTTAAGACTATTATTTTATTATTAACTTGTGGATTAACTATTTGTGGATTTTTATTGTTTGAATTAAGTACGTTACATTGTATTGGGTGAAATAATTTAAACGCCATTTTATTTCTTTAAGAAATGTAAAAAAGTGTGATTTTTTTTTGAAATCGTAGGAGCGGTTTTTAAATAAAACAACTTTTTTTAAAAAAATAAATAAAATAATTCAAGAATACAGTTTTGAGCACAAAAATAACATACATTTAAAAACAGGTAGGTGAAAAAATCACCTACCCATTTTCAAAATATTGATTAAAAATTTTTTTTTACAAAATTATTAAAAATACAAAAAAAAATACCTCCGCACACGAGACTACTTCTGCCATGATGAAAACCAGTTTTACTCCACGGTTCGACTGCACACGGGATGAAATTTGCTAGATGAAAAATTTGTATAGATGAACCATATTTCAATGTATTTGTATTTCGTACAGGCCTCCAAAACGAAAAGTTGTGTGTGTATTAGTTCTCTTTTTCGTTCTTCCACTTCAAACCAGGTAGAAGATTTTCTGCCGTCCCTCCTGCACACTCCGCTTCTCTCCCCTTAAAACAACTTCCACCCAAGGAAGAACTAGTCTCGTGTGCGGAGGCCCAATCGCACTTGTAGCTCGAGTCGCTCGACTCGGTGAGTAGCGGGCAAATGTTTTGTACGTCTCATTTTGACATTTCTCTTTTCTCATGTTCTTTTTATCTTATGTTGTTTTATTCCCTTTCTTAACTTCATGGAGTAAACATCATACAAATAAGCCAGGCATCAAGGGCAGCATTGCGGCCAAGAAAAAATATCGTAGTAGTGTGTCATTACCAAAAAATAAAACTTTATTTTTAATTTTTGTTTGTATATATGTTTATATATATACATATATGTATCTATATCTATACTGTACATGTAGGTCATACCTATATATTTATTTAAATTATACAAATGCATCGTGTTTTCTTTGGATGCTTGCTTAAAACATGAAAATGACTGAACCAAATTGGATGCTTCCTTGTGCGGGTTTGCTATGCAAATAACGGGTGATTTTTTTGAGGTTAGGATTTTCATGCATTAGTATTTGACAGATCACGCGGGATTTCAGACATGGTGTCAAAGAGAAAGATGCTCAGTATGCTTTGACATTTCATCATGAATAGACTTACTAACGAGCAACGCTTGCAAATTATTGAATTTTATTACCAAAATCAGTATTCGGTTTGAAATGTGAAAATCCGCTTTTTTATCGACAAATTTTGTTCAGCGATGAGGCTCATTTCTGGTTGAATGGCTACGTAAATAAGCAAAATTGCCGCATTTAGAGTGAAGAGCAACCAGAAGCCGTTCAAGAACTGCCCATGCATCCCGAAAAATGCACTGTTTGGTGTGGTTTGTACGCTGGTGGAATCATTGGACCGTATTTTTTCAAAGATGCTGTTGGACGCAACGTTACGGTGAATGGCGATCGCTATCGTTCGATGCTAACAAACTTTTTGTTGCCAAAAATGGAAGAACTGAACTTGGTTGACATGTGGTTTCAACAAGATGGCGCTACATGCCACACAGCTCGCGATTCTATGGCCATTTTGAGGGAAAACTTCGGAGAACAATTCATCTCAAGAAATGGATGCGATTTGACGCCTTTAGATTATTTTTTGTGGGGCTACGTCAAGAAATAAGCCAGCAACTATTCCAGCTTTGGAAGACAACATTTCCGAAGAAATTCGGGGTATTCCGGCCGAAATGCTCGAAAAAGTTGCCCAAAATTGGACTTTCCGAATGGACCACCTAAGACGCAGCCGAGGTCAACATTTAAATGAAATTTTCTTCAAAAAGTAAATGTCATGGACCAATCTAACGTTTCAAATAAAGATTCGATGAGATTTTGCAAATTTTATGCGTTTTTTTTTAAAAAAAAGTTCTTGAGCTCTTAAAAAATCACCCGTTACATACCAACATGAATGTTGTGAATACAATGGTTCTCGTATGCACTATTAATGTTTACCATATTGAATTAACTGTCACACCACAAAATGGCCCTCAAACTACCATTAAAGAGCAACCAGTACTTTGTAATGTACAATAACGCATCCCCATTATCATCAACCCACTCATCCAACACCACATCAGAGACAACAGCAGCACTCAAAACAAAAAAAAATCTACAAAAAACACATCCTTTTCAGAGAACACTTTCTTGTCTTCGTAATAATTGTCCTTAAATCAAATAACAATGATCTTGAGCGGAAAACTCATTTTGCTTGTCCAACGACTTAATTGTCTTGACCATTTCGCAGAAGTCCAAAACGTGTTGGTCATATAGCCTCTTGAAAGAATGGTCTCCGTTCGTCCGTCCACTTCTTATGAAACACAAAATATCCAAGAAAACGTCATTTCGATTTACAAAACACACAACAAGTGACACAAAGCAATTGCATGAAGTTTAATTAATTCAACAACGTTTTTTATGGTTTTCTGGAACAAAAACTCAACAATACCATCGAGGACACTAATCTCGCTGAAAACAGTCGGAAAACGCATGTCCGCAAAAGCCAAAAGTCACATACAACGCTTTTCCTGAATTTCCTTTCCTTTGATTGTGTGCCTGTGTGAGTGCCAATGTTTTGCGGTGGGGTGGAGGGTGATAGATGAAAGCTGCTTTCTGCCAACTTGTTACACGCTGATAACACTGTTGTCGTTGGTTTTTATTGTTTTTGTTGTTGTTGACATATTACAAAGGGATGAGTCGAGGATGACTTGTGCTGTGGGCAGACTGAGTGTCCATATAAAGGAAGAACTCGGATCGTAGCTCTTTTAAACATCAACGAACAATTGACTTGTGTGCACATCCCGAAGGAGCTTTCAACCGAACAGTGTGCCAGCATCAACGGCGTTTTTTACCGTTATAACCAACAAGTGGATAAAGTGTTAAAGAACTGTTAACCGGATACAACCAAAGTGTGAATTCGAATAATACGAATGCCTAATTATTATTAGGTGGTGCAGTGAAGATTTTGAAAAAGTGAAGAAAATTTATTAATAATTTGTTTAAATTCACATTTAACAAAGTTGTTGTTTTTGAGAAAAATTTGGAAAAAGTCATTATATTACAATTTGAAGAATCGAATACGATTCGTGGCAATTATTTCCGGTAAGTTGAATTTGAAAATATGGACGACAGGATGTGGGTGAGCCAAATTAATATCAAAGAAGATTTATTTCGAAATCAACTCTTTTCATGATTACGTATACTTTGGTGTTAATTACTTTTTTGAGAAATGTGAAATGATGTTTTTGTGAATTTCCAAAAAAGTAATTAAAGTTTGTTAATTGTAAGCCAGAGAGTCATGTTTATACATTCCATTTCAATGATCTTAATTGTGTTTTTAAAAAAAGTTATATTTTGATTTATAGAAGGTTTAATTATGAAATGAAAGATTATTTTTGTTTTTGAAAATAAGATAAAACGAACTTTGAACTGTTTTTACGACTTCGCATTTATGCAAAACAGGGTGATGCTTAAGAAATCAGAATCAATGTTAGAATTTCAGAAGAATTCATTCCTTAAGAATTTTTTAAATACTTCTTTAGAATAGTTAAACAATTTGAGACAATGCAAAGTTGCTCGTTATGTTTTGAATTGCTTTTTAGAAGAAAATTGTTGGTCAATTTTAAAAGACGTAAAGCACTGTGTTTCCATAGTGTAGTTCTAGGATTGAACTATCTAGAAACCACATACATACTTTGGTGATACAAAAATGTTTCTAAACTCATTTTAAGGGATAAAATTTCTATGGAAAATATTCCTCCCTATTACAAAATTCTAGAAAAACGATTCACTTTGAAAACCAATGTTCGTATTTTATTAAAACTAAGAATTTCATCCTCTTCGATTTCAACCCTTACTGTACAAATAATTAAAAAAGTCATTTTACAAAAACACCACTTGTCAGCTAAGGTTAACTCAGCTTTCTTGATTTTCTTCAGCGGATTAGTTTTAATTTTTTATTTGGTCAATTTGTAACGGTACCTGCTTTAAAACCTTTAAGTTGCTTAAATAAGCTTATTTTTTCCGAAGAAAGTTTTGGTTAATATTTATTTTAGAAGGGTAGGTTAAAAATGGCAGATTCCTTAGAAAAGTTTATTTTATAATTTTTGTTTTCTAAATTTTGTATATAGTAAAGATTGGGTTATTCTAGTATCTTATTTAATTATATTTGATATCTTTTTCGTTTTTTTTAACTAATGAAAAAAGTTATTAAATTGTTTAAATTTTCATTTTTGATTTTTTTTTATATAGAATTATATATATATTATTATTTTTCTCGAAAACGGCTCCAAAGATTTTGCTGAAAATGTTTGAGATTTTTTTTGTTGGTATTGACGGTACCTTCCATATAACGTTTTTTTTTTAATTTTCAGCTTTCTCGGTAACGGCTCTTTGGATTTCTGTGAAATTTTATATTTGAGAAGATCTAGGTAGCCAAATTAATTCTGCATATCAAAATTTTAAATAACTTTTTTTTCTACTTAAATTTGCTTTTTGATTTGTTTTTTTTTTTGAAAAAAACAATATATTGAAAATTAATCAAAAAAATATTTTAAATTTTATAATCACATGTATATTAATAAATTCTAAAAAAAACTGCATATTAAAATATCAAACATCTTTTTCTTCAAAAAACTAAAAATAAAAAAACCCGATTTTATTAAAACCGGTCCTACAATTTTCGAAATACTTTTTTCATAAACTCCTCATTATACAAGACGTATATGGCTTACTCTATTTTGACTAAAAACCGTTAAGTGTTGTTAATTTTCTACGTTGATGTTACTTATTTCTTAAATTTTGTTCGACGATGTGACCGCACATACATATGAGTTGTGCAATTTATGTTTAAAGAAATAAAATGTCATTAATTTTTTCCGCTGAAAACTATTTTGCGTTTTATTTTAAATAATTGATTTAATTTTAAAATATTGATTTAAGAAAATAGATAAAAATATAAGAAATGTTTGTTAAAAATAAATTAAAAATTATATTTTAGTTGTTATCAGTTAGCCGTTCCTGTGATACTCTCAAAAAAATTAATAGTCGTAACTCGTAAGGGAGGTACCGTTTTTTTATTGATTCAAAATCGTTTTTTACGGTCTTTAGTCCATTAAAAAAATGCCATTCTGTCCCGTTCTCCCGGTAGATCACTTGGAATCATCAGTTGAGTAACTTTTTTTTAACAATTACAGTACCTTTAATCGCAGGTAAAAAAGGATTTCTATCAAGTGAAATACTTGTGAAGACTTTATAAGTGAGCATATTAGTGGTTTTAAGTTCATTAACTTTGTAGCCATCTTTCAATGAAATTTGACTGACAACGCGACAAATTGTGGTGATCTATAATTTTACGTGGATGGAATATTTTGTCGGAATAAATATGACATGAACAATGCTTTAAGACAAGTGAGAGATAGCTGATAAACTGCGAAAAAAGAAGAGGTCCGAGAATTGAATCTTGTGGCAAACAATCTCTGTTACAAGCAGCCTGTTAGCGTTCTAAAATGATTTTAAAATCAGTGATTTCCACCTGACAGATAAGACTGCTGTAAATTTGAAAAACAAAATCGATGAAGTGTTATCTTAGAACTATATTTGGCATATATAAAGGGTTTTCGAATAAGGACTTCACAACTTTTTTTTAAATAAAACGCAAACCATTTGAGATATATCAAAAACTTTATTATCAGCTTGAAGTACAATCAAAACATTTATGAATGGAACTCGACTTCGTTCATATGGCCACCTTGGACTTGTCGTCCAAGTCCATATCTTCCAATGTGGGCTAAAAATAATCGGTAATCATGGCACGATATCGCTGGCCATTCACAGTAACGTGACGATCGTTATCGTTGACGAAAAACCGCACTAAACTGTTATTTTTTGTGAATGAAATTGTGATTCATGAAGCAAATGTGGATTTTCACCCGACCAATAACCCATATTTTGCTTATTGACGAACGCATTGGGCTAAAAATGAACTTCGTCACTGAAGATGATTTTGCGATGAAATTCATCATCTTGGCGCGTCTTCCTCAGAGCCCAATTGGAGAACGCTTCAAATGTTCCCTCGGCTTCAATTCGTGAGTCAGCATGATCTTATATGCGTGTAAACTAAGATCCTTACGCAAAATACGCCATAACATGGTCTGAGCGATGCCAAATTCTTGAGAACGCCGTGAATCGTTTACTACGGACGCCTGAACAGCAGCGATATTTTTGACACTTCGACCTACCCGATGTCTCACTAACACGGCAACTTCACACAAGGAATATGGAGACTCAAATTTTTGCACTAAACTTTTTATTGCCTGTCTACTAGGGCGAGAATTACGACCGAAAATTGGAGTTAACGCTCTTAAAGTTGCGGTCACCGACTCCGAATTTCAGTCGATTTTTTTTATAATTTGCAGATGAAAATGTTGAGTTTACTGAATAAATTGACAATAACAGTTTGATGATTAGTGAAAGGGTGCGTTCACAAACTAAATTCAATGTTGTCAAGTCCCTATTGGAAACCCCGATTAAAAGTTTTAATGGCCTTTTTTTATTAAAGTTAATTGTCATAGAAAACCACCTCAACTTGTCGTTTCGTTTTCACGCCACTATTTGAAGAAGAAATCCGTCATTAGTGTTTCTGACTAAAAAATTTTGTTTTGATGTACCCCGTAAGCTCGCGATTAGATTGAAGTTTCGTCCCTCCAATGATTGGCACTTCAAAGACTATTTTTCAGACAAAGCGAAATAAGCAAAGAGTTCTTTCGGTTTGACGAATTGCGCTGTTTCAAATATTACTACTTAACCTAATAATCCTCTATATTTATAGCAATAAAATAGTTTTCATTTCGCTTTGAGTCATTTTTCAATGGATCAAAAATTCTATTATTGATCATATACCAACATTTTGAACTCTTTCAGATCGAACCCTGACTACATTAAGTCCTAATTGATTTTCGAGAAAAACTTTCACATCACCATTCAACCAAGATCCATTTTGGACAATGATGAAGTTGTCAGTGATGATTCAATTCATTTCTCAAAAATCAAAAAGAGAATAGGTGGCGTTGTATACTCACTCAGACAAACTAAATGTCAGTGTTTTCTTCTGTCTCTCAGACATTGTAGCGTGTTTTAAGAGAAAATTCTGGAAATCGAAAAGGTTCCAATCTTGCGCAAGGGAAAGTGTGATATTTGCATCTTTTGAATGCTGGGACATGAAACATCCTAGAAACTATAAGCTAATATATCTTCAATCAAAACTCACAAGGTAATCATTGGTACGCTCATTGCTTGTAATTTTATGCTAAAGGAAGCTGCAATCGAAAAAAAAACAAACAAAAGATGGACTAGCTCTAACTAATACTATTACTTGTCATAGGTTGATTGGTCTCTAGACAAAACTGGGTCTAAAAACTTCGAAATGTTGGTTGACTTTGAAAAGATTACATAAAAGCTTCTTGGTAGGTATCATTACTTGACTCTAGTCTATGGCGAACATGCTTCGAGATTTGGGTTCTTTCCTATTGATTTTTAAAGAAATTCCCAGGGCAAAGAGGAAGAAAAAACCATTTGCCACCTTTTTTGGTAAAAGGATCCTGCTCTTTCGCAAAAGGCGTAGGTACATAAAATTTAAAAAAAACTCTTTCCATGACCCTAGTAATCAAATAAACATAGATTATATCAATCTTCATCACAACATTCTCAAAATTGTGATTTGACTTTCCTGAAAATACATTACGAAAACATTAATATGTAGACCTATTCACTGTTAACATATATTATGAAGTAGATGATCAAAGGTTTAAATATTATTTCAACACGTAGGTAAAAAAATATTCATGCTCCAGTTCCTGTAATTCATCAACCAAGGTTACATCCAATTTTAATTTCCTTAACCATATCCAAGAATCTAAATGTTATCAAGAAATTAAACTCAACACCTACCCGTAAGGAGAAAAACCACTCGTGTTAATAATAAGAAAATAACATCGAACACTTTTTGATGAACTAGCTCCTACTCTATATCTTGATCAAACATTTTAAGATCATTTTAATGTATACAATTAGAATAGAATTGGCGGGCCAAAATACTCTTTTTTTCTGTCCATTGACTTGGGGAAGAAGATTATAAAAATTCCTTCGTTCAAACGCACAAAAAATGTTGAAAGAAAAACTGTGTCACAACAATATTGGGTTTAACATTCCGTACAATGTTGGCCAAAAGAAAGGCGAATCCTTAAGAAAATGAACCCTCATTAGCATTCAAGAGCTTTGTCATGTAATTTGTTTAGATGAAGTTCCATAGACTCCAGCAACATTGAGTGATACGAGTATGATTGAGGACGAACTCATATATTCTCTTGATACGTGCGTTATAAATCGTACGTTGAGAGCTTTAGGTTTTTTTTTTTGATAAAATTCAATAGTAATGACAAATTATTTTTGTCGTCTATACCAAAAAAATCTTTAAAACTTTTAAATTAAAATAAATTGTTTGTAATAATAATATAAGTTGAAATTCTAAATTTGTGATGCAGTTTATGGATGAGGCTGATGGCTACCCTGAGATACAACAGAGTGAGCACCTAAAAGGAATCGAGAGAACGAAAGAATATGATATGACATGTACCTTTTAAATACTTGCGATATAGATACTATATGGGCAAGTTAAGGATTCGTTCATATAAAAGTAAATTGTTCGACTGGATCCCACGTACTTTTCGAATAAAATTTCACTTTCATTTTTATTTGATTTTTGTGAGTTTTTATTGTTCGAAAATTCTTTAAGAAATGTCAAAATGGTATACACGGTTTTTATAAAAGAACTGTTTTTTTTTAAACAACTTTTCTTACTTGCGATTTATAGGGACTATAAGGCAAGTTGTGCATTCGTAAAAGAAAAATTCTAACAATCAGGCATGACATTACGATGATAGAGAAACATATTTGAGTTACAAAATTCTGTCTGTCTGTCTGCCTGTCCGTCTGTACGGATTTTGCCAATCGTCTTGAAATTTGGAACATAAGGTTATTTTGACATTCTACAGAGGACTTTTTTAATTTTTTTTTAGCCCAAATATTAACGTTACCTGTCATATAACCGTCAAGTAAAAGATTATTTTTCTCGGAAACTGCTCCAAGAATTTTCATAAAAAAAAATCAGTGTACTATTGTAGGTGTAGGTTAAAAAATTCAAGATGGTGGGCTAAAAACGGTACCTCCCATAGAATCGTTTTTTTTTTCGATTGTCTCCCAAACTGGTCATCCGATTTCAATCAAAATTGATATTTAGAAAGATGTGATTAATCACACTTTTTTAACATTTTTTAACAAAATAAAATGGCTTTTAAATTTGTCCACTAAAATTTATTTGACGTACTTTTTTAAAAAATCAAAAGTTAGAAAATCGAAAAAAAAACTTTGAAGTTCCCTTAATATTTTTCAAATTTTATTCAAATCTGTGACCGCACATAAGAGCAAGTAGGTGCGATCCAGTCATGCAAAAAATGAAGATTACCTTGAATTTTGGCATGTGTAGTTTTTTTGGTGTTCCTCAGAGGAGCTTCCAAAATTTTACTTTTCGTTTTAAAAATAATGCTGTATAATAATGAAGAAAACCTTTTTTTACTCGACAATGGTTTCAACGATTTTGATGAAAACTTTCGATAGTGATTAGTGTGTCGGACTGCTAAGCGAAGAACCTGGGTTCGCCTCCCCGTCAGAGCCCCCATTTTTCCGGAACTGACTAAACCTCCAAGAGTAAAATTTGTCTCGAAAAAGTCTCGAAAAGTAAAAGATTCAAATAAATGAAAAACAAAGCAAATTTATTGAAATCGCATTTGGCGTCTTACAAAAACAAGTAAGCACAAACTTTAGATACGAAAATTATTTGACAGTTTGTCCGTTTTGGTATCCCTGGTCGGACAGTTGGTCGATTCTCCTTTGTTGAAACTATGAAATAAACTATGATAAATTTTATCACGTTTTCACGCTTAATACGATTCTCGATCTGTGAAAAATTGTGAAAGCAAACGTCAAAAACTCTCCACAATTGAACAATATTTCTCACAACCAAATCATACCGTGAAGAGTACCGCAATT
The DNA here is from genome assembly GCA_963971375.1 of Platycheirus rosarum. Classification (NCBI taxonomy): domain Eukaryota; kingdom Metazoa; phylum Arthropoda; class Insecta; order Diptera; family Syrphidae; genus Platycheirus; species Platycheirus rosarum. The sequence continues at coordinate 92,958,035 of OZ020509.1, forward strand.
TGAGACCAATTTTGTATCAAGCAACCACGATTAGCAAAGGCAAATGATGGAGGACAAATCCATTCTACGACAGTTTTGAATGTTTAATTAATAAATATTGATAATTAAAACTTTTAATGCATTATTAACAAGAAATAAACCTTAAAAAAGGCTGCAAGATTTATCATTTAGTACTTTCTTAGTAAACATTGTGACAACAATTTATGGCAATGAGTTCAAGAACCGGATAGAGCGAGTTCATGAAATGATGAAGTGAAAAGTCTCTGTGAAAACTAAAATTATAGCTTTTTTTATTATTTCACAAGTTTTACAGATTAAAGATGTGGGACGCCACACGCCAAAATCAGGGATAATGCTCTTACAAGAAGATAAAATAAAGTAACTTATTCAAGTAAATTTGCTTTAGAAATATTGGTATTATCAACGCTGCGTGTTAGGGGCCTCTGCTTTCTTCTTAGTGTTTTATAGGTATAGTATTGTATACCTTATACAAACTATACCTATAATACACACTACTTCTATGATTTAATTAGATTTCTATTTTTACTTCCGATTCTAGGCACTACAAGGCAAGTTATGTTTTCGTGCAAAACAATCAAACATAAAATTATAGACATTTTAAGAATTTGTAAAATTAAAACAAAATTAAACCTTAATTAAATTAATTAAACCCGTAGAGATTTATCTGAAAAGTTGTGCCGAAGTATAAGGAACATTATTATATTAGTAGAAGGTCTATTAGAATTATTTAAATTTTATATGGAGCCCTGTTTTTGTTTCCCTATGAATTCTCTTTGCCGTTGCAATTTTAAATGTTCAACCAAAACATTGTATTTGAAAGTATGTGTACATCATACATAACATATGAACAAATTTACATCATGAATTTCCAGTAAAATGACTTATGTACATATGAAATATGTAAAGGTGTGTCCACACCAAAGAATCATTTCCTTAAACATATCAGAAATATTTAAAAAACATTTCGGAAAAGTTCCTATTGTTTCTGAAATGTTTTTTAAATGTTTTTTAAATGTTTTAAATGTTTCTGAAATGGTTATGAAATGTTTCTCTGTTTCCCCTTCCAAACGGAAAACTTTCTTTATTTTTCGAGCATTTTAGTTTAGTTGATAGGTGTTTTGTTTTTATTTGTTTGTATTTTGTTCATGATGACAAAATAAGATGCTATGATTGCTACTTTTTCTTACAATCCATCTTGAAGTACAAAACTGGATACATAACATGGGAAACAAATAAACATTTCTAAAATGTTTCTAAAGTGCCTTTAAGCAAATGGGAAACATTTTAGAAGTGTTTTTAAACAAATGTTTCTTTAGTGTGAACATACCTTAAGACGTGAAAAATTGAAACGATTGCTTAACCTACAATTTTATATTTATAAATATAAAAGTATATTCACTTACCATTACTCATTGTATGGAAAGAATTGCATAAACGCTTTGGCAAATGAAGTAAATTGCTCCTTTGTAGAGGGCCTTGGCTGAAATTCAAAAATTGTTGAAAATGCATACATAACCGGATATACTATACACAATGTCGAATTAAAGAAATTTATCTTACCTTCCGCATCCTTCAGGTAGGATATCAGACAAGCTGATGGTTAAAAAGTATGTTCAAATGTTCATAACTGTTGGCATGTCTGCAAGCCAAATTCATTTCACTTCGAATTTGAAAAGAAGCATACATGCATACATATGTAAAAAGCATAAAGACATGTACATATGCATATTTCGATTAAATACATACATATGTATGTATGTGTATACACGTTATATGATAATATTTTTAATAACTTTTTAAAAACGCGTTATTAACTATCATTCTAGAAAATATTGTTGTTTAATATATATTTAAAATTATTTGACAAATAAACAAAAACTTTTTCAAAACAAGTCAAACGTTGCAATGAAAAATATTAATAAAAAAGTATTAATTACAAAGTATAGTTAAAGTCAGTAGTCTTTCCCTCTGATTGGTATAAAACTCCTCTTTTGAGTTCTTTTAAAAACTCAGACAAAAAGTTGCCTTTTGTTTGCGCTGGAAGCATTCCTTGAAAATGCAAGTTAAAGAAAAACAAAATTCAAAGCATTTGTTATCACTTTTCCAAAAAAGAAGGTTTTGTAAAAAGGAAAGGATAAAACTAAAGGTTAAATATTTGAAATTCATAATGAAGAATGTGTGTGATCTATTTGGAAAGAACTCAAATACAAATTTCCTAAACCAATTGAATTAAAAAAAAAACACTTACAATCCAAAAACGAGCAAGTCAAGTGGTTTTTATGATTTTTCTCACTCAATGGCAAAGAGTTAGTAAACACTGAAAATACTTTCTCTCTTAAAAAAAATTAACAGTTCGTTGTTATTTAATTAAGACATACAAATTGCTTAATACGTGGTCAACTTTCGGGCGTTTATTAAATCAATAATATAAAAAAAAAACAACATTTAGCCAAGAAACGCCCAATACTCGCAAAAGAATTTTAAACGTAACCTTTCGTTGCTTTCTGTCATTAATTCCGGAGTTGTCCCTTTTTTGTGAACCAAAAAAAAATTAAAAACAACAAACGCCTTAATAAAGATGGTTTTGAACTGCTAACTTTTTTCACCCTCAAAAAGGGTCAAACGTCTTAAACTGCGCATTTATCTTTTAGATATTAATTATTATTGTTTGAGTTGTTTTTACTAAGTTTTTTCTTTCAACTTAACATTTTTTCTGTTCATAAGAAATTCAAACTCAAAATCAAACGGTTAATGAGTTATTTATATCTTAGAAGTGAAACGATCTATGTAGCATAAAAATTTGTTGTATGATTTGTCAAAATCGTTTAATTTTTATACAATAAAATGAAAATTAAAAAAAATTAAAAAAAATGCATTTAAATTCAGGGTTACTCACACAAATGTGACCGTCACACATGGTGTATGCGTACTATTTTTTACCAGGAAATCAAATTATATCGTCATATGCTTTCGACTTATCTGAATCTTTGGAAAATTCTTTGAAAACGTTAACGTACATCATCGTTGAATATTGCAAAGTTATGAGTTTTTTTCTAATTTTTTCATTGGAACTTATTATTATAGTTATGCAGGTTCCAGCGGAATACCTTTTTTGTCATTTTACTATTTTTTCTGAAAATTTTCTCGCACTAACAAAATCCAGTTTAAGCAAAAACAACTCTGCCGTTACCTTTTGGAAATACGAACGAGCCAACTTTCAATAATTTTGTAAGAACTCTAGACTGGTTATTAATGCTTCTTTCGATAGTGACATCTATGTGGTAACACATAAATTTTCTAGGAATGAGAAATTGTTTCCAGAATACATCAAAAAGTACCAAAACTATATAACTGCTATAATGCCCGATGAAATACGGATATAGTCCAGGAGGCGGTCATAAGAAAACTACCTCATTGAGTCAATGGAAAATTTAGCCATTAAGTAATGTCAAATTACATAAAATGTGTAAATCCGCTGGTCGGACAGACTTTTTCTTTTCCGTTCCGGTAAAATGGACACTTCCGGTTTAGTGTTGCCCTATATCATTGGGTCAACGAACAAGTGATCTTCTGTATGTTACTTCTAATCCACTTAACTGATTTGCTGACGACTCTACCCTCAACTTTTTATATTCGTTCAACACGGTACCGTATGTCAAGCTCATTATACTCCGATTTATACAGCATTGTCAAATGGGGTAATAGGAATCGTGTCTGTCTTCTGTCGTTAAAGCTTAACATACTAATGCTATTGTCCTTGCATTGAAGAAACCGAAAAGCTCTCAATACTCGTTATGTGTGTCAACGACGCCCTCCGTTTAGAGATCGCTAAAAATGCTTAATCGGTGTAAGAAGTATTTTTCCCCATCTGATATGGCTACAATTTATAAAGCGTTTATACGCCCTAAGCTCGAGTATAACTCTCACCTCTGGGTATGTGCTTCGCAAACATCGCTTCACCTGGTTGATAGAATACAAAATCGAGCATTAAGATTGATAGGAAATATAACTGCCGCTGAAACATTTGCCCCTCTCGAACACCGATGCAATGTTTCATGTCTTTCCTTATTTTATCGTTTTCTTTTATAAAAAATGTTCACACGAAGTAGCTAGCTGCATTCTTCCCCTTAAAAGTTTCTCCCGTAATACTCGTCTAGCAAGGAGTGCTCATCAGTTCACCCCTGAGCCCAATTTCGGACGTCTCGTGAAATATAGGAATTCTTTTTTTAGCCGAACAACACGAAATTGGAATAGTTTACCCGGCGAGATTTTCCGTGCACGTGTTAAAAGTAAAAAAGTAGGGTATCAACTGAAAGCTTAGACCATCTAGATTAAGAATCTGCTGGTCGGACAAACTTAACATAGGCCGAACATGCGTCCGCGCGTTTTTTCATATTAATTTGTCTAAAAATATGTTGATATTGACTTCAGAAAATTTCATATAACAGTAATTTCTTTGACGTGATAACGTCTTATAAATCGATGAGACGCTACACTACACATACGAAATAACATGCTGATAAGAAAAGTATCCACGTTGCGAGACTGTGTTTTTTTAACGAAAATCGATCGCAAGCACCAGGCGAACATGAAAAAGGCGCAAATTCCCAAAATAATTCCATTCAAATTCAAATTAAGTACAAGAAGAGAAAAAGAAATACAATATGGGCTGGGTTTTGTTAGAGTAGAAAATAGATGTAGACGTTGGGGTGTGTGTGTGAAGATTTAACGAAAGGATTTGTGGGTTATTTTTTTTGGTGATTTTGAGGCTCGGTGCGCACTTGCGTTATTTTAACGCAGCGTTGACGCTTTTTCGTCTTACTGACAAATGACACAGCGGCATCGGACGCAAAAGCGTCCCCACTGCGGCGCCGCCGTGTCAAAATAACGCAAGTGTGCACCGGGCCTGAATTGTGACAAAAATCGATCGCAAACGTAATCCAAGCACCAGGCGAACATCAGATGTATGTATGTGTGTATGTATGTCGAGTATGTACTTACGTTATAACGTCATAATTTTCTTTTATGACGTTATAACGTAAAATTATCGTCCTTAAACCGACTTTACAAACAACCAACACCTTTTTTTTAAAGTAGTCGGACGCATATTTTTTTTTAAGTTTGTTTGACCAGCTGTTTCTTAATGTAGTAGACTTTTGGTCTAAGCTTTCATTTGATACCCATTCATTGCCTTGATCTCAATGAGGTAGGCCAGCACATAAAACGCAACGGAATCAGAGAAAGTTTAAGCAAGCTAGAAACACTTGCAAAGCTCATAATCGTTGACATAAGTTCTCACATGAGCAAAAAATTCAGTAAAAAAAGTAATTCCAAAATCTTCTTCCCCGGATAGTAACCCCGCAGCGGGAAACTATTTTTTTTGATTTACTAATGTCCTCTTGTCTGAAATAACTATCCTTCAGCTTATGATACTAGTTCATTTCCAGATTTACAGCAATATCTTCGGATGTGGAACTGAAACGACAGCTTACGAGCTTATTAAATGCTGATCTAACAGGTCCAAAGGAATTAGAAGTCACGTCAAATTTAATGCTTCAAAACATCAATATTTTTTTTATCGTTCAAGCGAAACGTACCTCTCATGCTACTAACCGTGAGTGGCAATTACAATGAAGAAACCGAACAACTTTCAGGTTTTGGAATGTGCAATACAAACCACTTTCTGTAGAATAACCAACTATTTGACGTCACTCTTTCCTTAGTCGAACAACACGGATGAAGAATGCTTTGCCGGCATAAATTCTTTATGTAGTTGAACATCTTTACAAAAAACCCACGTGGTTTAAAACTTAGATATGTCAAATTATAGTCACGACAATACTTTCACAAGGGGACCGATCGCAAACTAATCAGGGATCTACTGCCAAAGATAACACAAATAATTAATTGGGCATTCCTGCTAATATCTGCAGTATCATCAAGTTTATATGCCCAGCATCCTATAAAAGACAAGAGTTTCTGAAAAAACATTGTAGCAATAAGTATTGCAATTCCTCATCATGAGGACTATACACTGCGTATGACAAAAGTTCCAGGTTAATCTTTCTAGGTGTTTTAGCAGCCCTTAACTCAAACTTTGAGCCTTTTCCAAACCCTGAACTCATAGAGGTATATGTTTCACTAAAAAGTGCGACACGATTCTTTAAACTCCTTTTAGTGTCATAATTATTATTCATCAATGCTCATTGATTTTATTATCCCCAATTAAAGGTTTTACCACTTGGTTGGTTGGTTACAACATTTTTTTTTTTAAGTTTAGGACTTCAAGGACCCTGTTCGAAAATAGGAATTGGCGGGAAACTGTTTAATCTTTCTCCGTATTTTCCCAACGTCTCTTTTTTTTTCCTTACCTCATACGGCAAAAGCACAATTTTGACTACTCAAACCCTTTTCTTTATGTCATTTTGTTACCAAGATTGGTGTATTCCAATATTGTGTCTAAAGCGTTATCGTCGTTTGCCAACCATTTCGGAAATTTTTGTAAGCATTATTATGTATGAGGGATGAAAACATTCAACGTTTCCTTAAAAATCTTTATGTTGTACGAAACGGTTTTCAATAGCTATCTCAAATTTTCTTAAAACATCTTCGGCACAAATTTTGTCCTTCGACCATTGTTGCTCAGAGCTGCTTCTATAAAATTGTTGGCTTAGTCTACCAAATACTTATTAATTTCCTTAACGAATTTTTTGGTACATATTGTCAATTTCGTCTTAAAACCAACCACATGTATTTTTTTATTTGCTCAAGCATCATGCTAAAACACATACACGCTTTGCAACCGACTTGGTCCCGTTACTTGTTGAATCCCTTGAGCCTAGACAAATCAAATATACAGAAAAATTAACAAAATAGGCACTAGCTTTTGATTTAATTGTCAATAAAGATGTTTTGGTCTGGATCACTTTTCAGAAATAGTTTAGTCTTTACGTCGCGTCATGACAGTTTGTACGTAGTTTGATTATCCATGCATTGTTTGGATTAATAAAATATTTTCTAAAATATTTATTTGTATAGTTATTTTGTGTTTAATTTAGTGAAATATTTAAAAATAGTGTGAAATGGTTAAAGCCAAAATTCTTACTTTCAAAACAAACACTTAAAAAACAGTGTTGATGGACGATAGAAAAGATTAAAGGCACACTGCTATTATGATTGCATGAGTCAGAGCGAGGCAGTTTTTTTCCAAGAGTCCAAGAATCCTCGTTTTTTGGGCAAAATCAAAATATAGAGCAGGTGAAGCAGTTTTTTTTAGAAGCGCAGTTCGCGCGCTATTCAAGAAGTTGTCAATCGAAAAATACTGATGTCCTCCAAGACTGTTTTTTAAAGCTGCTTCTTAGTTTGACCTCTTTTTTTCTTCTGCGTCTCCTTTCCTTTCAATGAAGTACCGGTAATCGTACAGAAGTTTCGTCACCAAACCTCTTCCGACTAATAAAAGGCCCTCCTTAAGTCTGAACTGATGATTTTGTCCCAATATGTATTTCGTCTGAAAACGACGTTTCAAAGTTTTGCTATATGGCCGACTGTCTTCCTCAATCAGCTGTTTAATGAATAACTGGAATTCATCACTGTTCTTGTCGGTGTATGAAAATATCACCAGTAAGGTAGAATCGTCTTTTTACTGCACTGAATTCGGTGGGTGGTAAGAACCTGCAAGGCACTTTTGGTGCCACTAAGCATTGACTGCGACTAAATGAGTATTCAAAATGAGCAGCTGGCAGATGCGTTCTTCTGTTTTTTTTCTCCACTCGTCTACACGCATCCACGCCTTTTCGTTGATTTGATTAGAACTTTTAGGTCTGGGCCACTTTGAACAGAGCTTTGCGCCTTTCCAAAGCCAACTTTGCCTGTTTATTTTTGAAACTATCAATAGAGGCTTACTAAAAAAAATGGGCACGACTGGGTCGTACGTACTTGCACTTATGTGCCCAATTACAACTTTGACAGAAAAAATTAACATTTACATTGAAAATAACACAGTTTAAACTTATAAAAAAGTATCAAAACCACAATACATAACGGTTTTTAGTAAAAATGAAGTATGCCATCACACGTCTTAAATAACAAAGAATTTAACAAAAAAGTATTTCGAAAATTGTAGGACCGGCTTTGATAAAATTCACTTTTTTTTAATTTTAGGTTTTTTGAAAAAAATTTTTTTTTGTAATTTTGTTATGCAGTTTCTTAGAATTTATTAATTTACACCTGATTTTAAGATTTTAAATATTTTTTTTTGATAAGTTTTAAAAATATTGGATTTTCAAAAAAAAAAATTTTTAAATTAATTAAAAATAGAAAAAAAATAATTATTCAAATTTTTTGTATGTTAAATTAATTTGGATACTTTTCAAATATAAAATTTTATTGAAATCCATTGAGTCGTCACCGAGAAAGTTAAAAATTTAAAAAAAACCGTTATATGAAAGGTACCGTTAGCTGATATCTACTACGAACAAAAAAAAAATTCTTAAAAATTTGTATCAAAATCGTTGGAGCCGTTTTCGATAAAAATAAGGTTTTCCTTAATCGTTATATGGCAGGTACCGTTATTTTTAGCCCTAAAAATAAAATTTCAATTTCCCCTCTGAGGAATGCCAAGAGATACACACATAACAAATTTGAAGGCAATCGCTTAACCCGTTAAGGCTGCAGATCGATATACACCCGGACAGACAGACAAACCGATAGGCAGATGGACATATTTTGTGATCGTAATGTCATGTTTGATTATTATCTCAATTTTTTCTTGCAATTATAGGCACGATAATGCGAGTTATGCATTCGTGCAGATTAAAAATTTTGAGATATCAATCAAACATGACATTACGATGATAGAGAAACATATGTGAGTTACTGACAAAATTCTGTCCGTCTGTCTGTCTGTACGGATGTATTTTGGACAGCAGCCTAAGCGGTTGGGCTAATTTTGAACTTAAGGTTATTTTGAAATTCTACTACAGAGGATTTTTTTTATTTTTTTAGCTAAAAAATTAACGGTTCCTGTCATATAACCGTTATGTAAAAGCTCATTTCTCTCGAAAACGGCTCCAAGAATTTTTATAAAAAAAAATCAGTGTAGTAGTACAGGTAGTATAGGTATGCATTATATTTTGGTGAAAATATATAAATAGGACCGTTTTTTTTTCTTCGACTTTCTCGAAAACTGGTGATCCGAGTACGATCAAAATTAATATTCAAGAAGATGTAGGTAGCCTAAGTAATTTTGTATTAATTTTTTTTCGAAAACTTTGTTTGTATTTTTAATAATATAAAATTTTGTTTTTTTTTTGAAAAATCAATATTTTGAAAACGGTTGAGTGATTTGTTTTTAATTTTGATTTTAAATGTACGTTATTTTTTTATGTGCTTGAGTTTGTATTCTTGAATTATTTTTTTTTAATTTTTTAAAAAAGTTGTTAAAAAACCGTTTTATTTAAAAACAGCTCCTTCGATTAAAGAAACAAAATGGCGTTTAAATTATTTAGCCCAATACAATTTAACGTACTTTATTCGAATAATCAAAAGTCACAAAAATCGAATAAATGCTTTGATGTTCACTTTAATTTTCTTTAATTTTATTCTACTACAATGTGACCGCAAGTACGTGCGATCCAGTTGTGCAATTTATTTTTTATATTCACGAATCCTAAACTTGCTTTATAGTCCCTATGATCGCAAGTAAAAAAAATTGCAAAGACAACAATCAATTTCTCATTGCGGGCGGCATTGGCACTAGATAAGATATTTGCTTCTGACCCGGACGTCGTCAGTTCGATACTCAGGTTGCGAAGAAATTTTTCGAACTCCTAGAGCAAGCTAAAGCAGTTCGTGATTTTAAATTGAGAAAATAGTCACCTAATTTTCTTTCAAATTCTTCTAACTACTCTCGCGCAACGTCGTGTTGCATTCTTAAAGGCAATACACCTTACAGGCACATAGTTAAAATATTATTATTATTAATATTATTACCTTATTTGGCAAGATAAGGGCTTCATCCAACAAGTTCCTCGATGCATCCCGATTGCTCGCCGACGGCATCCAGTTTTCCACCTCAAAGCTTCTTTTGTCCTGGTCTACGCAAGGTCTGCCACGTTGCCTCCTAACAAGAAAAAGAACTATGACTTTCTGAGCTGGTTCCTCTTCGTTCAAACGAGTGCCCAGCCGAACGTTATTTTATCCACAACATCTGCTCCGAGGTAGATTTTATACAATTCACGGTTGTATCCTCTCGGAAATCGTTCTCCCTCGCAGCAATTCAATATCAAATAAAAATCATAAGCAAAGCCAATCAAAACCACCATTGTAATCCCAACAACAATACTCTATTCTATAGAACTCCGTGTTCCTCCGTCAAACAAAATTCGCTTCTAATTAAAATTTTGTCACCTCTGCACTTTCCTTTTTTTGGAACAAATAAAAGACAGCTTCTTAAGCAGAACTAAACATTGCGTCAAAAAAAAAATAATAATAATTTATTCATGGCCGTGGACATTCCCATGACGTTGCTGTTTTCATTTTTGAACACTCCTTCATCTTTCGTCAAACAGTCAGCTCATTTATGTCCTCTCTTCTTGGAAACTTACTTTTCGTAATTGTATTCAATTAAGAATAATTGTTTTCATCGCAAGTGTAATGAAACGGTGTTTCAAAAAGCTTTGAGTTTGTTGATGCCAAAAGGTTAAGATGCATGACGAAAAGTGTTAATAAGTATGTACGTAAGTTATAATTAAGGCTTCTTGACTTAAGCACTTAGCTTTTTGTGTTGATGTTTTAACGAATTGTTAAGTTATCATGTATTTATCTTATAAACGCTTATTTTCGAGCTCCATTGTTAAGAACTTTTCAACCCCTATTTGTCATGCCACATGCCACTCCATAGAGGCAATTTAATGAAGATATTAGCAAATCCTAATATACCCATTTTCAAAGCATTGGAAATTGATTTTTGTTTCTATTTTTCAAACACTCTTGACGAAAATGAAGGTGTTTCAATAGATACTGCTAAGAACAACAATGTAAGGATGTTTTCTTAAGTTCATATTAAGTCGTTTTATGTTGGCAGTAATGGGTGAATATATACAAATTGGGGATGCAATAGGACTTTGAAAGTAAATATTGGGAATTCCAAGACAGATTAAAGTAATATGTCAACACTTATGTCGACGAAGCTCGTGAACACGCATTAATTAATCATTCGGTAGCGTTTTTAGGGATATCCTTCTTTCAATATTTGTTTTGACTGGAAGTCCTGTATGCTGGTAGGCATTCCTTTTTTTAATTAAAATAACATTTTAATTTATATTCAATCTCTTTTGGTGTTGAAAGAAATATTTTCTATGTTCTACATCATATTCTATGTTAGTCGTGAAACAAACAATAATAAATTGCATAAGGATCCCTATAATAAAAAATTAAAGGTTTTAATGCTTTAAGATAAAGCATCGCTTCCCGTGAGATCAGCGAAATCAAGCATCGTTGCGCGTGGTTAGTAGAAAGATGGGGGACCGTCTAAAAACCAACTGCGTGCTGTTGACATGTGTTATGTGTTTTCTGTTTTCTCTTCTGTCCTGTATCAATGTCGTCTTGTGTGTTGTCTTTGTAATTGTCTGAGCCGATGGCCTCAGTAGCCAGTGCTCTTAAATGTGTCTACTTCGTAGATTTATCAACGGAGTAGATTAAAATGTAATGTAATGTAATGTAATGTAAATTCATTAAATTCTGACATCATTGTCCAGTGAGGAATATAAAATGAAACTTAAACAACTCAAGGTTTTTTTGTCGTTAAAGCAAAGAATACCACCTTTGCCCTTTTCAATGAGTGACACTTCCCTTGAAGAAACGCACTAACTTTCAGTTCTCAATGTGTTCATAACAGACCATCTAGTGTAAAACACTTAAAGCCTTCGTCAAATAGAGCGCGTTTTGACGCCGCATTTTAACGTTTTAAAAACGCGATCAGTTTGACCAAGCCTTAATATTAGACGGTTTTGAAAATGCTGCATGATATTTAGGTTTAGTTCTCAATTTACGAAGCATATTTTCGTCCAAAACTTTATAGACCAGTCGACAGAGGCAAAAATTAATTTTCATATCTGATCGATGTGCCAACGCGTATACCGGATGTTGCTGGGCAAGCCGCCCATACTCTTGACTTGTTTCTTACTTCTCACCCTGATAAATATAGGTAACTTCCCCATTTGGCACTTCGGATCATTGTGTCATTTCTGCTAATTTCCCATCATCCACCCATCCAATTAAAGAAAATCTTCCCACTGCGTAAGCTTTTCCATCGCTCCTACTCTTCTGGAATCTTTCATAGAAGATGGAAAACAGCATTTGTCCAGCCTGTCTCTGAGAAAGGTGACCCATTCTCCCTTTTCCTCCTACCGATCCATAGCCCTAATAGCCCTTCTTTCTAAGGTCATGGAAATGCTGACTAACCATCAGCTTAAGGAATATCTCGAAGATCGAAAGCTTCTCCATGACCGTCAGTATGGCTTCCGCAGCAACCGTTTTACTGGTGATCTGATGGCATATGCTGTCAATGCAATGCTGCCTTTTGTCGTTAAAGCTAAGCTCATATCCTCCAAGCCATTGTCCATGAATGGTACTTGTATCGAAGAAACCGAACGACAACCTCCGTTCGAACGGCCATATATTTGAGATCGCTATCTTTTTTTAGCCGAACAGCACGAATTCAGAATAGTTTACCCGGCGAGATTTTCCTTTGCCATTTTGATCTGCAAGCATTTAAAACCAATATTAATCGACACCTCCTATCCTTCCCCTTCCTATCACCCTAATGCCCGCGCAGTGTGCTCTACGTTAAAACGGAAACAAATAGTCCCATGTGCGCGCGTTGAGTATAAAAAAAATAATGCAAAACCAACCGGGTGAAATTATATGATTGGAATTGGTAAGTGACGCGTTTCTGAGTATAAGCAAATAAATTGCACGACTGAATCGCACGTACTTGCTCTTATGTGCGGTCACATCTTCGAATAAAATTTGAAAAATATTAAAGGAACTTCAAAATTTTTTAATCGATTTTTCTGACTTTTAATTGTTTGAAAAAGTACGTAAAATAGTTGTCAGCGGGAAAATTAAAACGCCATTTTATTTCTTATAAAATGTGAAAAAGTCTAATTTTTTTTAAATCGTAAGAACGGTTTTTAAGTAAAACGGTTTTTATTTAATAACTAAAAAAAAATAAAAGAAAATATTCAAGAATACAAACTTTAACACAAAAATTACTTACATTAATAAACAAAAAATTAATCCATCTATCCGTTTTCAAAATATTGATTTTTGTAAAAAAAATTTAAGAAAATTATTAAAAAATACAATAAAATTTTTTTCGCAAATATATTAAAATAAAATAACTTAGGCTACCAACATCTTCCGGAAATTGGATGACCAGTTTTCGAGAAAGTCGAAGAAACAAAAACCGTTCTATGGGAGGTACCGTTATTTTTAGCCCTAAAAATAAAATTTCAAAAACCCCTCTGAGTAATGCCAAAAGAATCACATGCACGAAATTTGAAAGTAATCAATCGCTTAAGCCGTTTAGGCTGTAGATCAATATTCATACAGACAGACAGACAGACTGACAGAAATTTTTCGTAACTAACTTTTTTAGGCTTCTTTATGATCTTAATGTTATGTTTGATTGTTATATTTGAATATTTTTTTTACGAATGCATAACTTGCCTTATAGACCCTATAATCGCAAGTAAAAATGGCGGGATTCTAGATGTTGTGCGTTAGCCGCCATTTTGAAAAAAACGCCTTTTAGTCAATATCTCGAGAACGAGTGGTCGCACAAATTTTGTTGGGCACTTTTTTGTAGGCAATATACATTTCTTTCTTTTTTATCTGTAAAATTTGCTTGTAGGACTTAATGGTAAAAGCACTAAATAAGTTTAATATTTTTGTTTTTACTAAATAACTCCATAACGGTTCTCAATATGAAAAAAAAAATTAACAGCAAAATTGCAGAAAATACAATTTTCTATAAAATGAATTCAAACATTTTTTTGTACAGTGTACCGTTTGCAAGCTATGTGTTAAGTTTGTCCGACCAGCAGATTCTTAATGAAGATGGCCTGAGCTTTCATTTGATACCACATTTGTTCATTGACTCGATGCCAATGAGGTAAACCAGCACTAAAACCGCATCCGGAAGTGGCCATTTTACCGCCAAACGGACAAGAAAAAATCTAGCGGACCAGCGGTTTTGCACATTTTATGTAATTTGCCATTAATGGCTAAATTATCCATTGACTCAATGAGGTAGTTTTCTTGGACCGAGGCTAACGCAAGCAAAGCCGCCCAGGTTTAAATATAGCATTCATAAGTAAAGAAATCAGAACTGCGCTAAGCACAATATCACAAAAGAAATCCCAGAAGTCAATTCCAACGCAATATCCCAAACAAGATACTTTTTTATGAGCTTGTTAAAAAAAATAATAAATATATCAACATCAACAATATTCATTATGCTTTGATTGCTTTTACGAGACTCGCAGACTTTTCGTTGTTGCAACTTTTATATTAAATGCATACAGGAGGGGCATGAGACTTACCTTAGTTTGTGCAATAAAGTTAATTTCTTACATCGTTAAAAAGTTAAACATGCAATAAATGTGTAATTTTACACGGAATTCTTCAAGTTTAATGTATACCCTCTTTTGCTCTTCTTTCAATCTGTCCTCCATAATAAGGGTTCAATGCTTTTGCTAACAATTTCAATTTAGTCCTCCCTGCATGATGCATCAGAATTCTAAGCATCATTGTCTAAGGATGAATTCCATCCAACACCCGCGCGACTAAGGTAAGTCGATTCACGCATAAAATAAAATCTCATCAGCTGGTTGCACCCTCCAAGTCTTTAACGCTCACTGTTGGATTAGAGATCCAACGCGTCATCTGACTTCGATACTTCGAGGGAAGATTTTACGATGTTTTGCCAGGTTATCGGTTTAGGTTTATAGACTTAACTGTGTTGTTTGTTTTGTATACATTCGGGTTTTACGATATGGAAGGCAACTGTGTGGAAATTCCAAGACAGTATATACCCCCAAAGGATACTTACTTCCCCTTTGCTTCCGTCAAAAGGGTGATTGCAATATTTCTTAAGAGATTTCTCATATCCGTTAGGGAGAAGATGCCACTGCCAATATTTTAAGACTTGGAGGTTTATTGTGTTGAAAGCGTCATTGCTATGTCGGAATTCAAATGGCATTATATGTATGTTATAGAATCAACATTTATGAATGGATTTGGATTTGAATTTGTGTAGGTCTTGGGATTGGAGCTACATTGAAATAAACAGTACCTGGTGGTGTGCCATTTGCCATAATGTCAAAATCCATGCTTTAGGCTCAACTTGAATACATGGAAGTATTTTACCTACGATGACGTTTCTTTCTGGAATGTTGACTTAACTAAGATGATTTGATATCTAGGTTATTATTTGTCTTCCAGTTTGGCACGTCTGAGTTCGTCAGATCATCTGAAGTTGTAAAGACATTTCTGTTTTGTGTTTTAAAAAGCCTGCAAACTTGTTTGTTTTTCAAATGGCAACAGTTTTCATTGGATTGAAAAAGTTTGGAAATAAGACACGTTGAGCTTAATATAAATAAGAAAAAATTGTGGCTAGGCTTTTGTCGCTGTACAACATCTATAACTTGTTGTTATCTTCGCCATTCATTTTTTCCTGTTCGCAAACAGGGACATATCGTTCGTAGTAATTTTCTATAGAATACCAAAAGAAAGCTTTTATCCGACTGGAAAATGGTCCATGCTTCTGTGACTGGGTAACATTGACTTAGTATCTACTACATTAGTTCCAACGCCTTGTTTGCAGGTCCCAGAACAGCAAGTGAATTCTGGTGTAGAATGTTTCACTCTTCTGTAGAAATTTCGCACCTCTAGAGAGAGTAGAGATTATAAGATGCTCTAATTCTTTTGAGAAGCCACAATCCGTATGTCTCCGTTTTGGCTTTTTTGCCACGGAGTTGGTTGAGAAAAGCCGCACACATATGACACTATGTGTTTTTATGGGTTATTGACATACATAGTTGGCATTGGTCTTCGAGGTTCTTATTGTCAGTCGACGATTAATTGAGAGCTCAAGGGGAACGCAAAAGCCATAGGCTGTTGCGGTTCCTTCCCATTTGGAGCGCCTAAAATTCTTGATGATCAGAACGTACAGACGTTAAGAACACTATAGGCTGTTCAGTAAAAATTGTCAGCACAGTGATTATGTGCGAGCTTTATATCAAAACAGTGGCGCCTGTATATTATCACGACACTGAATTGAGAAAACTTTTACTGAAAACGATGCAAAACCACTGACTAACGTAAATGAAAAGTGTGTATCTCTTTAAAAAAAACTCGTGCACTCCACCATGACCCATCACAACTAACCTTGATAAAATAATGAATAATGATCCTTTACTTCTACCTACTCTTTCTGTGTGAGTTGAAAAAAATGTATTCTAACAACAGAGTTACCTTTGCAAATTAAAAACACTACTATAGAGCTTTTTCATTGGTTTTCATCATAGTGCTTTCGGTTTTGAAGCTTCTCAGAACAAAATTAGTAGTGTGAGAGGATAGGTGTTATTGTTAGAGCTTTTACTTGAAACAAGCTTAATACCTTTTGCGAAGCCTTCCTCAGACATCGAAACCGTTTTCAAATAAGCGCGAATTTCCATCAGGGTGGCATTTTTCATATTAAAAAATATAATTTTTTAGCTCCACCATCTTATCATATGGAGAGGGGTCGTCAACATTATTATATGCTTGGTTCATCCGAGGCATTTGTGTCGTCTGAGTCCTGAGTCCTGTTTATGAGCATATAGATCGTTGTTGGGTTGGATTTCCCGAGCGTATCTCACCTCCTACTCCTAGTTCCTGAGGAGATAACTCAGGTATCTACAACCAATTGATCCGTTGGGTTCAAAAGTTCACTTGCTGGGAAAAAAATCGTCATTTTCACCATGATTTTCCTAATCATAAAACATTTGAAAGCTTAAATGTACGAACAGAAAAAAACCTATTAATTAATCACTTGACCACACAATTTTCATCGAATAACCTCATTATGTAAATATTGTTCATATTCTGTCAAAAAACGCACGCTCTGCCCCAAAGGCACCAGCTCAATGATGTACGCTATCAATTTGAGTTTCGTTCGTATTTCAGTTTCAATATTTTAATTAAAAAAATACGCCGCATATACGCCCGTAAATGTTATTTAATATTTCAATTATATTTTAAATCCACACATAAAAACTTACTACGCAAATTCAAAGAACATTGCCAATCGATTATCCTGTGCTGCTGGGCTCCTGTGCTCCTGTGCTCCTGCCACATAAACTGTATTTACTTGTTGCTCCCTCAGAACATCAATATGTGTAGCTGCCGAAAATATGTTTTCGAAAATAAAAAAGGAAAATATGAATGTGATATCTGATATTGCTTGGCTGATGAACAATTCAATTGTTATTCCTTGCAGCATAAAAGGTTCAAGGATAATAGGCAATTAGGCTGCTTAAGGTAAGTGACCGTTTAGCATATTCTGTTCGTTTTAAAAATTTCGCTTTGAAGTGTAGGTTATTTGAAAGTAGGGAGATTAGCAGTTCCTTTACATTTCGTGGTTAAAATGATGTACATATCTACATATGTACATGTATGTGTATGTACACATTGTACATATGTTGTGCATTGAATTCTCGTTTGAATATATAGAAATGCAGATAACGATAGCACTGTTATTTGTAGATCCGAACTTTGCATACAATTTGGATACAAAATTTAGAAACTAATGTAAGTAAATGGCAACATTTTTATAGGTAGTTTTGTTAAGCGTAATAAAAGACAATGTCTAAAAAAAATACATAAAATAATAGAAAAGTATACCACTCACAAAATACCACTCCAGCGCCACCTAGTAGAAAATTTAAATAGCTTAAGTTACTCCTTAGAACATCAACAATCTGCCAGTGAAAGTCCCGTCTATATCGGTGCAGCCGATCTCAAGATATACCAAAATCTCTCGAAAAAATAGCTACGCCTCCAGGATCGGATTGGAGGGTCGCGTGTCAGAAAATAATTTTTTTTTACTCTTCTGTATTACGTTATTTTTATTTGCGGTTATAGGTATTATAATGTATGTTATGCGTTCGTGGAGATTAAAAAAATTGAGATAAAAATCAAACATGACATTACGACGATTTCTTCGACTTCCTTGAAAACTGTTTATCCGATTACAGTAAAAATTAATATTCAAGAAAAAGTAGGCAGCCTAAATAATTTCACTTTAAAAGTTTTTTTTTAAATTCAATACTTTAAAAACGAGTTGGTGAATTTTTTTTTAATTTTGTTTTTAAATGAGTTATTTTTGTGTTTAATTTTGCATTTTTGAATTATTTTTTTTTAATAAATAAAGTTGTTAAATAAAACCATTTTATTAAAAAACTCATTATTTGATTTTGAAAAAAAAATTCACACTTTTTAAAATTTTTGTTTAAATTAAAATTTAAATTATAAATCATTATAATAATATAAATTAGTCACAAAAATTGAATAAAAAACTTTGATAATTATGTTGTGGCGGAGGGGAAAAGTAACTAAAATTAATACCAACATGATGTGAATATTAATGTTTTTCATCAGAGAAGAAAATTAGCTTTTGTTAAATTTGGTCGGGGGGAGCGGGGAGGGGTAAGTTTTAAGGGTGTTGAAAGTTTGTGGTTTTATTAAAAAATCATAATTACAACAACAATTGATCATAATTCGAGTATAACAGAAGAAATGAGGTAAAAATCTGCAGTTTTTAGGAAAATTTGAAAAATTATCTTTTTTTTTTGAAGCGTCATATTTTGGTAACTAATTGATATACAAACATATTTGAATAGACAATATTGTAGAAAATTGTATGTTATAAAAATGTATATAAACACTTTTAACGTATGATGTTAGTAAAAAAAATAGTTATTAATGAAAAAACCAAAAAAAAAGAAGACATTTTGGAGTCCCCCCACATTTTTTGCACAGGGTCCAAGAGGTCCAAAACTTAAGAAAATGTAAATTTGCCATCTCTTAACATTATACCAAAGTTTAATTAAGTTCCGACCTTTGTCGACCTAAAACTACCTGTCGACTGGACTTTATATAAGGAATTTCAATGTAGGCTAAAGCTTCAAAGGAACTCTAAAGTTTTCCTGACATCTTGTTGATTCTCATGGAACGCTGACCTTAATTTTTATCGAAGAACCATTTTCAGCGATGAGGCCAATTTCTGGATGAAAGGCTACGTCAACAAACAAAATTGCCGAATTTCGGACGAAACCAATCCACATATAAGAGCATCCCAAAAAAGTCATTGTTTGGTGTTGATTTAGGGCTGGTAGCGTAATCGGTTCAATTTTTTCTGAAAACAACGTTGTCCAGGCCATCACCTTCAACGGCGACCACTGTATGTCGATGATTTTCAACTTCTTTTCACCTGAAATGAATGATATGGCCACAAACGCCGTGTTGTTTTAACGGGCCGCCGCTACGTGCCACACATCTCAAGCCACATTGGAAATTTTGCACGAGCGATTCGAGTGCATATTTTAGGTCGAGATAATGATAATGTTAACTGGACCCCGAGATCGTGCAATTTAACTCCGTTAGATCTTCTCTTGTGATATTTTCCGAAGTCACACATATATGCAAATCACCCAGAACCCACAGCTAACATAACCCATGCCATCGGTAAAATTTAGCCTGATTTATGCGGTGCGAGAGTCATGGGAAATTGGACATTTCGGATACGCGCAACCCAGTGAAGCCGCGGCAGAAATTTGGGCGAAGTTATATTCCATATACATAATGGCATCAACAGGTCTCCAAATGAATAAAAATATAAGATGATATCTCATATTTAAATTTGAAAATAGGAACCCCTTAATGAAAACCATTTATGTAAATGTCCAACCATACACATCATTTTAGGCTCTGAAGATCTTATACCCATATATTTGATTTAAGCTTGGTGTTGCAAGCTTTTGTAAGAACAAAAAACACGCAACACCATATCGAGGCATGGCCTAATTTATAGACACTCCATTTGTCCAAAACTTTTCCCATAGGAGTAATAACTCGGTCAGTTGACTAAACCAAAACCAAAAACAAAATTCCAAGAAATTAATTTTCTATTACTTGAAAACCCATTGCACGTAATCTTCAATAATCCAAGTTAACAAAAAAAAAAAAAGACAAATTGGCTTTTTGAACAAATTTCTAGGCGACAAGGACGACAACGACAACGACGACGCCAACGATGACATTACCATGGCAAGTATTTCCCGAACATTTTTCTTCTTCAGAAACATCCTTCATTGCGGCAAAATTATATTTGGCTTAAAGAAAGGAAACTCAACAAAGTACAAAGAAATAAATCTCCTTGAGGACTCGTTAAAATCAATAATAGGTAGGGTTCGATCTGAACAAATGGCTCAAAGTGTTCCCAATCCTTGTCCCATTCAAGAACGACTTCTAGGCAATAAAAAGGAACTCGTTGGAGGGAGTTATTGGTTTAACCTTATCTGCTTCGAATTGTATTCGTCTATATAATCTTAGGCAGGAAGTTATGTTGATTTAAATTTCCGACTTTTACAGCAAACAATGTGGGAAGGTAATTATCCTTGTGCTAGCGTCAAGTGTATTATGTTAAGTTGCTAGTATTTGGTCTCTTTCTTCTAAATGTTTTATGGCAAAGGAACCCTCTTGGCTCTTGGTAATGTAACAAGTGTTTATTGGCTGTAGTATCCATGGCCAATTTATCAAATTGATGTTAACAAGTGGGATGATGATGTGCTATAGTATTTGTATCTCTAAGGATTGAGGCAGCTATTAAACTGAATTTAACACCTGCGTCTGGAAGTTACTGGTGTGGGCCTAAAGTGCGGCAGTTACTTGCAGATCGCCTTTGAAAGTTGAACCAATGGACCGATGATTGATTCTTTCTCACAATTGAGACAAACAATAGGTTCATAACTATTCGAAGTTGTGGATTTCCTTTTTTGCAGGATAACATTTTCTTTCCATAGCTCGTCTAGGAGAATTGCACAAAAAGAAATGCCCAAGAACAGTGTTGCAAGGACTATATGAGAGAAACGTGACATGTGTACTTGCTAACAGCTTTTAGAAAAATAAAAAGACAATAAGGTCAGTTGTGAAATGACAGAGTTTTTGTAAAAAAAGTAGCGTTGCACTTCTGAAGGATGCTCACGCATTCGTGTATATTCAATTACAGCATAGCAAGGAGATGTTATGAATGAATTGAGTCTTCCAGCAAAGTAAATAAAACTGAAAAGTTTTAATAGAATCAAGGGAGCAAGGACTATGAAATTGAATACGATGAGAAAACACATTCCTTGTTACCCACCAATGTTACTTTAAGGAAGGGACTATTTTTTTGTATTTTTAAATTGCTTGTTTTAATTGATTTCGTTTGGTTGTTTATTTTTATTGTTCTATATGCTGAACACAACTTCTTCCAGAACAATATTCGTAGATATATTTATAGCTCTACAGGTCGGCAATATTATCTACGATTGTGTCCTCAGAATCATATATAGCATTAGGATCATTATCATCACCATCGTCGTCGTCATTTTCACCGCCACCGGCATTAGCGATCTTGAATGGGTTTTACTGAAGCTCACAACATCGCTTCATCTTGTCTGAAGACATCACTGTACTGAATTTTCGCTGATTAAACTCCATTCCGGGAAAATCTATAACCACGAACCGATCATTTGTGCTCTGTGTCTCTGAGACCCGCATGAATCGATCGTAGAAGGCTAGTTCTATCCTTGCCTCTCTAGTTAGAATGAACACCCTTGAGCCATGAGAGAATGGTGTGGTTACAGCGTTCCACCTTGCCTTGGTGTCCTTATGGAGTTCTTCTCGTGTTGGATGTCATCGAATAATTTGGCAGTAAAAGCAACCCCTCGATCAGAGATGATTCGCCGTTACTTCGCTAAAATGTTTATCGTCTTTACTGCTTGAAGTATGCAATATTTTGTGTAGTTGTCCACAATTTCAAGCACGTATCTGGTTCCAACGCCAATGGTCCCAGATTATCCAGATATATAGTGTCCAAAAGCAGTGGAACTCGTTCGGGAGGATGCAGTTCACCCTCGATTAACCCAGCCGGCCTTACATTTAGCATAAGCGCACTCGAAAGATGCCTTGATATATGACCACCTATATACCGACCCTTATTTTGGAAAACCATTATACGTCTTCCTCAGTCTCAAAAACGTCTTCTCGTCTGCGAAATAACCTACATCATCATGAAAGAGCTTCAGAATCGATCATCTACTGCCTTTGAGATTACCCACCTTTCTTCCCCCTTCACCAGTCGAAATTAGAACAAATTTTTCGAATGAAATGAAGCACCCACCGCGCCTGCTGTAAGCAAGTTTGTGCAAAAAGTTCGTTAAACTGGCATGCTAGTGGACAACGCTCATGGCCCCCGTTGTCGGTTGTACGGTGCGCACAGATGAGAATGTGGCAGCTGTAGTCGAGAGTGTCAATTCACGAACATTAACTCGCCATCGATCTCAATAGCTCAATATTTCACGCACTAGCCCGAAGAGAATTCTGCACAAAGATCTCGGGTTATTCGCTAACAAGGTCCAATTGACTCAGCAATTGAAGGTGTACGACCATCCGCTTCGTTATCGCTTCGCATTTGGAGCCTTAGAGCAGTTTGAATTGGACATCGATCTTGGGCGAAAAATTATCTTTTCTGACGAGGCCCATTTTCAGCTAAGTTTACAAACAAAATTGCCACATGGGGCACGTTATTGTCGAGAAGCGAATGCATATGCATTCACAGACAGTGACAGTTTAGTGCGGATTGTGGAGTGGTGGCATCATTGGACCATGTTATGCTAACAATTCGGAAACGATTCAGGCACTTAAGGCCAATATCATCCAAGCAATCCGTGAGCTACAGCCAGAAACCGTTAACAAGGACTTGGAACATTGAAGTAACAGGATGCTTTACTGCGAATGCGAAGCCAGCCGAGGCAGCCATTTGAACAACGTTGTGTTGCAATAATTAATGGAAATGTTTTATTTTGTTAATTTTATTGCATTTTTAAAAAGAAACTTGTATTAAGCCTACCCTATACATAAGCCGCGTTGGTGTCTGGCTGATGAGAATTCCTGGAGTTTCAACTACCAGCGCGACGAACTGAACGACCATCTGTTTGTTGCTGGTTGCCATAATCTCCTTGCAGTCTGTGACGATATATACCAAAGAGATAAACTCAGAAGCTTCCAAGATTCTCCACTTTGACGACCACTTCAAGCTTATAAGAGTGGAACTTTTTACGTTATCCTTCGGCTTTCTACCGCAGAAGATTACTGGTTTTTGTATGTTTTTTTTATAATTAACGCGCGGGACTATTTGTTTCCCTTTTAATGAAGAACACACTACGCGGGCATTAGGAAGATAGGGAGGGGAGAGATAGGAGGTTTCGATAAACATTGGTTCTAAATGTTTGCAGATCAAAATGGCAAGGGAAAATCTCGCCGGATAAACTATTCCAAATTCAATTCAATTCAACTTGTATTGAATGGTCCAGAAGAAAGCTTCTAATCCAACGAACAAGAGTATCATCGATCCCTAAAGCACGCATTTTCGATAAGAGAGCTTCATGCAAAACTCTATCAAAAGGCTATCGGTCGGTAGGAGGAAGGGGAGGATAGGTCACCTTTTTAGAGACAGGCTGGACAAATGCAGTTTTCCATGTTCTAGGAAAGATTCCAGAAGTGTAGGAGCGATGGATGAAGAACTCCTCTTCAGAAGAATCAAGGCTATACCATCCGGGCCAGCGGATTTGTGTATATCGAGATCTTTGAGAACTCTTGCTACTGTACGAGTGCGGAAAAAAATCTGTCCCATAGAAAAATTTACATTCTCAAGTACAGGAGGGGCAACGTTGCTGTGAGGTAGCGTGCAGCTGGCAGCGAAATGGGCGGCAAGCAAGTTTCCCATTTCTGAAGAGTAAAGTAAACATTTTTACTGCCTTTGCATGAGTTCCTTGCTTGTTTGTGCTTTTTCCGATTTTCCTCTGTAGGGTTGGCTTTGTAAGATCGGAAACTTACTTCTTTGAGCCTGATAGCTCAGAGTTAAACCAGGACTTTTCTTTAGGCTTGACGCTTTTTACTCTGTTATGAATAAAAGTACGCATCCCTAGAAGAATTACATTTGTGATCATTTCAGCCCTGCACCAATGTCACTATCGAGGAAGCATAGTGACCAGTGTTTCGGAAAAAAATATTCAGGCCGTCCCAGTTGGCTTTCTCGTATTGCGAAACGGTCCTGGTGGAAAGTTTTCTTTAACTGGTTGGGTGGAGGACGAGAAATTAGCTGACAATTGTACTGATCGAAATAATTTAAACGTTAATTTATTTCTTTAAAAAATGTAAAAATATGTGAATCTTATGCGGTTTTTAAATAAAATGGTTTTTTAACAACTTTTTTTTTTAATTCAAAAAAAATATTAAGCATGCAAACTTAAGCACAAAAATAACCTACATTTAAAAACAACATTTAAAAAAAATTCACCAACACGTTTTCAAAATATTGATTTTGAAAAAAAAATTTTAATTATTAAAAATAAAAATAAAAGTTTACGAAAATATTTTAAAGTGAATTTACTTAGGCTGCCTACATATTCTTAAATATCAATTTTTTTCAGCGTTATAATTTTTTTTTACCAAAATATGACCCACACAAAATTCTTGGAGCCGTTTCTGAGAAAAAATAGCTTTTACTTAACGGTTATATGGCAGGTACCGTTTATATTTGAGCTTAAAAAGAATTGAAAAAAGTCCTCTGTAAAATGTCAAAATAACCTTAAGTTCTAAAATTGAAAACGATTGGCCAAACTGTTTATGCTACAGTCCAATATACACCCGTATCTCCAGACAGACAGACGGACAGAATTTTGCCAGTAACTCAAATATGTTTCTCTATCATCGTAATGTCAAGTTTGATTGTTATCTCATTTTTTTTTAAATTTGCACGAATGCATAACTTGCATTATTATGATTCTATGTAGGTATTAAATCGCAAGTAAAAAAATTTGCCCCCGTTAAGCCTTAAGACAGCCTAATTGCTCCAACATCTTGACGAACTCTCCAGCTTCTTCAAACCTTCTTCGACTTTCCTAAATATCTAAGCGTCCCCTTTCTCGTACCTGGCTTTGATCTTACTCATGGTCGCTTGAAACACGGCAGTTGGATTTACGCGAGTTCGTATGGCATCACGTTGAACTTTTGTACAAACCATCATCTGTTAGGAACGGTGTGAACTTGTTGCTCTCTTCTTCCATCGAAATTTTGGATGCTTTTTGCAGTTCCGTTCATTATATTCTTAAAGATACCTTATCGATTAATATCATCATAGAAATTAAAAAATTTATTCAATTTCTGTCCATAGAACCTGGTCCTGGAGACAACAGATTATTTTTTAAGTTTCAGAAGAAAGTCCTTATCCATTTGCTTTATGCTTGGTTATTTCAACTTCCAAGTTACAAGTGACGCAAAAGTTACTACCTATTATGTTACTTAATATAACTGAAATTCAATTCCAAGCACTTAGCTATTAAACGTGCCCAGTTCGACAGTCTAATTGGGCAGCTCACGCATAAGCCGACACGGAATCTTCTGTTCTTCCTTAATTAGAAAACTCTGCGAAGTCAAACTCATCATCATCGCCAAATGACAGGCACAGGACTATGTTAACATTTCCATTGGTGTGTTGCCTTTTAATTACGAAATGGCATTCGTTTCCCGTTATAAAGTATTTTCAACGCGAAAACACACAGTAAATAACCATAGCGACATCTGGTGGCACAAAAGGATCTACATCTACAGCTTAAATAATGTTTCGACTTTCGACACATTTGTTTCAAGGGCGTTGGAAGGAAGGTACTTCAGAATGACACCTGTCGACAAGGTGGAAATGTGATGGTCGATGCACATCATAAAGTCAGGAGACATTAATATATTTTGGGAGATAGTGCGGGTGCGATGGGGCATCAAGACCCAATGACGAAATCCCACGTGCGATTTGGCTAGCTTTTTCGTCCTGTTTTATTTGCAAGCAGAAAATTATTTATTGCACTTGTTGCTGTTGCTGTTGCTGTTGCTGAATTCTTCGATCCAGTTGAATGTGTTGGCCCCACCATTGAGACCAACTGCTGCATAGACTAAGCTTTTTTTTCAATAACAGTTGAACCTGACACGCGTGCAATATTTCCCCGAGATCTTTCATAAATTACACTGTCAGATGTCCTGATGTTCATGTTGGTTGGCTGCGGTGAGTCGTGTTTCATTTAAAGGTATATGCAACATAAAGCTATGTACATAGTCTATATATTGCGATAGAAGTGTTCAAAAATACAACTTTGTAAGAATGATGTTGAAAGCCGTTTTCTCTGGGGAAAGGATTCACATTGTGTGTGCGAATCTATTTCCAGTTATTTGATACGACTTTTGGCATCGTTTGATTGTCCTATGATATGACTTGGGTAGTTAATTAAAAAATGGCTTCCAGCGTGTGTGTGTTTTTTCAAGGTATCGGAGTCTGAGGTGGCAATGAACTGCTGCCTTATATAAGTAGTTGGCTGTGGAAAAAGTATATGCATATGCCTTTGCCTATCAACAAAAATAGTTAGTGTTTTTATTAATACGTTAAATGCTAACGTTAACATTAAAATATTTATAATTTAAATACCTACTTTAATATACTTAAATATCTAAATTCTAAGTTAATTGAATACAAAGTTTCAATGCCTTTGAAAAAGAAATTATATTTAAAGTTGTCATTTGAACAAAAAAAAGGTAAGAGAATTTATTAAAAGTTTTGATTAATTGATTAAGAGGACTGTTTTCGCCATAATTTGATCTGCTGAATATTGTGTAAAAAGAGTTGGGGTGATGAAATAGATCCATTCATTATTTTAGTTCTAAAGCAGAACTGCAAATATTCTCTATGAACAGCAAGAGAGAGGTAATATAATTCTTTCAGACCAAGGAAGAAAACGAAGAGAAAATCTTAAAAAATCTTCGTTGGATGCTTTCTATTCTATTAATGTGAATAGAGTAGTAGGAGCCCATACAACGCAACCATATTCAAGGATTGGCCTTACAAATGAAACATAGAGAGTTTTGACAACATATGGATCACGAAACTCAGGAAAAAATCTTTTGATGAAGCCAAGTGTTTTGTTTGCTTTTTTTATGATGTGGCTATAGTGATCGATAAAAAATAGTTTTGGGTCTAATAGGATTCCAAGATCGGAAAAACTAGATAATTTACATAAATTAGACGAATTCAACACAAAGTTATAATTAACACATTGTCTTACACTTGTCAATATTTAAAAACAAAACAAAAAGAGCGGTTATTCTTAAATACAACGCTGTAGTACCTATCTTTGAGGTATGAAGCAATCCATAAGACAAAGCCATCGTTAAGTCCAATTTTTTTTTAATTTGTGTAATAGTATTTCATAACTCAAAGATGCAATCTACTTGCAAGTGTTTTTCAAAAGCATCTATACAAAATGTGGAAAATTGCAATAAATTAGTGACTGTTGATTTCTTTTTTACAGAACCACGTTGGTTTTCACATATAACAGAAGAACAATTAAAAGATAGAATGTCACAGACCAACGATTCAAACAATTTAGGAATAGCGGATAATTTCGCTATAGGACGATAGTTTATAATTATTTTTGTAGGACCTTTTTTATGGATTGGCGTTAAAAAAGAGTATTTCCAGAGAAAAAGAAATTTAGAACTTTGAAGTCATTCATTGAAAAGAATAAATAGGGGATAAGATAGTCAAGACACACATTTCTTTAACATACGTATATGACGGTACACCATCTGGACCGGGACTGAAACATTCATCAAGTTTTAAAATATTATCATGTATGGAAACTTTGGAGATTGAAAAGTTTATGTAATAAAGATGTGTGTATTGTTGAGTCTTAAAAGAAATAAGAGAGGAAGTGCTTAGCGAACGAAAGTCTTTGAAGGCACTTTTAAAATAATCCGCAAACATGTTAGATATTTTCTCTGGATAATGGCTTTCACAATCTTGATAAATAATTTTTGCTGGATAGCCATCGTATTTCCAAAATTTCTTCGGGTTCGTTTTAAGCTCTCTTTCAGTTTTTGAAATAAACTCGGAATATAAGTAATTTGAATAGTTGATAAAGTCAATTTGCAGTTCTTGATAAACTTTATTTCTGTCTTCATTCTTAGATAAATTAAACCTCAACCAGGCCTTGTTTTTTATTTTTTAAAGTCTTTATATGAAAATCAAACCATGGCGGATCATTGTTAAATCTTCTAAGTTTTCGTAATGGGATAGTTTCTAAGAAGCAATCAAACAAAATTTCATAAAAACGCGAAATCTTTCCATCTAAACTTAAATTTGAAAATAAGATATCCCAATTTATATCGATAAGTAAATTAAACAACTGATTGAAATAACATTTTTTTAAATCAAATACAAGTTGATATTTGGGTTCATTTAGAGCATTGGAAACACATAAATTCAATGAAATAGTTAAGGCAGGATGGTGGCGATCTTCATCAACAAGTTTTGAATCGCATGAGATAACAGCAGCATCAGTATTCATTACATCAGAGAAGTATACCAGATCTAATATTCTTTCATTTCGCTTTTTTACCCCATTTAGCTGATTTAATCCAAAGCCATACAAAATTCGTTTAAGTTTCGATGCGTTGACAGGCAAAAAGATATCATTACTACTAGACTTGGTCCATTCCAAATTGGCAAAATTGAAGTCACACTGAAGTCAATTACAATTATTTCGTCTTTCGGATCAATTTTGTCAAATATCGTTTCCAAAGTATTGCAAAAATGTTCGTAAATTTCGATGTTAGAGCTGGGTGGAATATATGTGGCAACCACATAAACATAATTAGATGAAATTTTTTTTTACATAACATATAAGAGAGGTTCTTACTGCTATTAATAAACCTCCTCCTACGGTAGCTGCATCATTTCGGAAATGTCACGTCGAAAAATTTGGTAGGTATTGTGAAACAACTCAGTATCAGAAATTGTATTGTTTATATTTTTATAAACCTTGTTGGCTTTAGTCCTTAATCCGTTGACATTTTGATAATATATTAGTAGTTGTTGTAGATGCTTTGGCGGAGATTTCGCATTGTCGGAAGTTGTGGAAAATTCTTGTGTTGTTTTATTGTGCTCCTGTTTTCAAATTCGTCCAGTAGGCCAAAACGACGTTGAAAGTAAAAGATGAAATATAGAGTCTGGTGCTTATATTTTAAACGAAGCGTATTTAGAGTAACTACGTTGAATCATTTTTTTCACAAATAAAGGGTTTTTCAATAAGAGCGCTATAAAAGTTTTTTTAAATAAAACAAAAACGGAATGGAACTCGATTTCTTTTGCATGGCCACCACGGGCACGCTTGCAGAAGTCCAGACGCTGAACCCAATTTTCGACGGTTTTCAAGCATAGATCGGCCGATACTGCTACAATTTCACGTTCGATATTCGTACGAAGTTCATCAATCGTCGCTGGCTTGTTGGCATAGACCATAGACTTGATGTAGCCTCACAGGAAATAGTCTAACGACGTCAAATCGCACCACCGAGGCGGGCAAGCGACTGGACCATTTC
The DNA here is from genome assembly GCA_963971375.1 of Platycheirus rosarum. Classification (NCBI taxonomy): domain Eukaryota; kingdom Metazoa; phylum Arthropoda; class Insecta; order Diptera; family Syrphidae; genus Platycheirus; species Platycheirus rosarum. The sequence goes on from OZ020509.1 coordinate 92,987,849, forward strand.
GTGAGAAAACACGTTCTCCAAACTTGGTTTCCAATAAATTGATTGTGACATTCACTGTGTGGCTTGTAGCGCCGTCCTGTTGGAACCATATGCCCTCCAAGTCGATATCATCGAATTGGGACCAAAAATATTCGGTTATAATTGAACGGTAGCGATCACCATTCTCAGTAACGTGCCGGTCTTGATCATCACGGAAGAAATACGGCCCAATGACGCCGCCAGCCCATAAACCACACCAAACCGTAATTTTTTCGGGATGCAATGGTGACTCATGGAGTACGTGTGGATTACTGCCTGACCAATACCGCATATTTTGTTTATTGCCGAAGCCATTCAGCCATAAATGAGCTTCATCGCTGAAGATGATTTATCGATGAGAATCCGAATCATTTTCAAGTTGTTGCTCAGCCCAATTCACGAACATACGACTTCTGGTGATCAACCGGCTTCAGTTCTTGCGCCAATTAAATCTTGTAAGGATGTAGGCCAAGATCTTTTCGCAAAATTCGCCACAACGACGTCACAGAGATGCCCAACGCTTGAGAACGACGTGTGAGAGACACATTTGGGCTTTCTGCAACTGAAGCCTCAGCGGCAGCAATATTCTCGACACTACGGGCACTTCTTTGTTTCACTGGCTCGGGAACATTTTGTACTGTACCTGTGGATTCAAATTTTCCACTAGGCGCTCAATTGTTGATCTACTAGGACGATTATGACGGCCATAAATTGGACTTAGCGCTCTTAACGTTGAGGCCACTGACTCCGAATTTCGGTAGTAAATTTTAATAATTTCGACGCGTTGTTGGCTCGTATATCTTTCTATCATGAAATGGCAAACCTTACTGAAGAGAAATGTTAAAAGAGCAGTAAGAAATATGGCGGTTTGCTGTAGCGTTCCTGTTGAAAACCCCGATATATATCGAGTTGTGCCTAGTTTATTCTGTATATAGTTTCTTATGTCCAGGGCATTCGTTTGTTCCTTTGTTGCTTTCTGTGAGATACCACAATGAAAAGCTGTAGCCTGATCAGCTACTTGTAAATAAGTAAATTGGCCTCTAGGCTGTGGGCATTTCTGTTGATGGAAGATGAAATTGGCCTTTTTGAGGACAGCAGTTGCATGCGATTTAAGCCTTAATAGATCAATAAAATGTATACCAAAGTCATTCACACTTCGCATGGCTGCTATCCCTATCCCTATCCTTATTGACATACGTCAAAGAGTCGTTCAGATAGAGGTTTTTTGCATTAGACTCGGAATTTTTTATTTGAACAAAGAATTTTTTTGAAGAAAGAGAAGAAAAATAATTTTTTTCCGTAAATACCGTAAACCACCTCTTCTAAGCTATTAACCAAACTATAAATTTACTATTCCCGATATTGAGGCGGGAGCTATATATCATCCTTTTGGTCCCTTTGGAGGTGATCAATATTAAATTTGTTTAGGTTGATGAATCTTCCCACTCTCAGGTTCTAAGTCAATAAATTTTCTCAGATGAATGGTCAATTAGAATTCCTCGTGGTATGTCATTACGATTATAGAGAAGTCGAAAAAAGTTAGTCCGGAAATTACGTCCGTCTGTCTGTCTGTTCGCATCGCACCTCTACAGCCTAAACGGATGGGCCGATTTGCTTCAAACTTGGTATTTAGTATTTATTTAATAGCATCTCGGAGGATGTTTTTCATTTTTGTTTAGGTCGAAAAATAACGGTACCTGCCATACAATCTCTAACAAAAAGTTTGATTTCCTAGAAAACGGCTCTAACGATTTTGGTAAAATTTTCAGGGTGCTATTTTTTTACATCAATACATCTTTCGGTTGGAACGAATTTTTCGAATTGTTTTTCTATAACGGTACTCTCATAGAACCGGTTTTATCGTAAACCATTATCCAGATTTCAATAAAATTCTGCACACAGGAAGTCATTCATAGTTCAATTAATATCGCAACTCAAAATTTTCGAAAACTTTTTTTTTCGATTTCTTAAAATTTTCTAAAAAAAATTGTTTTCGAAATATTTTGAAAACGGGTTGATTGAATTTTTTTTTTAAATAATTTTCCCAGATGAAAACTACAGGTTTTCTTATAGTTACATATTAAAAAAAATATAATATTTTTTTCGAAAAGTTTAAAAAAACGACTTTTTAAAAAAAACTGGTTGGAAGATTTTCAATATTTGTTTTCATCGATAGACATTTAGTTTTCAAATTTTATTGCATACTTAGTTTTTCCGAAAAAAAACTCTATCTAATTAAAAAAAATTAAAGAATTTTCGAAAAGAAATGTATTTCTTTATTTTAATATATACTATATGCAGTCACTAAGCAACTAATAAAGAACAAGTTCGTTCGACCCAGTCGTGCATTTTTTTAAATTTTATTCGACGATGTGACCGCACATATGAGCAAGTACGTGCGATCCAGTCGTGCAATTTATTTTATCATCATATAAAAACAAAAAAAAACTAAATTCTGATTCATATAATGTAATGTGATACATAAATATAGACAAATGTAACATTGAACCCTTGAATTTCCTCTAACTTAAACATCTTGGCCAAAATGATCATTGTTAAAAATATGCCTCACGCAGTAAATCAATTTTTCTGTTTTAAGTTAAGGAATCCGTTATATTAAACGGCAGATGCTCTGAAAAACTTCTGTAAGTCTTTTTATTTCAATAGACATAAAAATCCTTTCTAAACTTGGACATCCTCGCATCTTACAACAATCATAGCAGTGAGATAATTATTTATCGCCTGAAGTAAATGGTTCTCTGAAATAGCAAAACAATTTAAAAAGATAAAGGAAATTTCAATTTTCACCAAACAAATGAGAAATAATAGCGCGACAACAACTTCCTCCCCCCTCTTAAAGAAGCAAGGAAAACTTTTTCTAATTTCCTCGTTTGTTTTCTCAAGGTAAAAACTGTAGCGCTACAAAAACATTCGTATCCTCTTCCTTGGTGCTATATATTTTGCTCCTTACTTTTGAAACTAATGACGATAACAGGACAAAATTTTCCTTTCTAAATGTGTGTGTGTTGGGAAAGAATTGTTCATAACCATTTCACACCCTTCTGCTCTGATTGTAACAAAGCAAAGAATATATTCTTTTACATTTCTCATAATTGTAACAATGAAAAAATATTTCAAGAAACACTAAGGAGAACACAACCCACGCCACGCAACGCAGTTGTTCAAAAAATACAAAATAGAGAATCCCTTGTCTTTTATCTTACGGGGGCAAGTCCTGAGTAATATTGCACCTGATTTGTACGGTAGAGGAATGAGCTTTTACGATTTGAACCCTTTAAATCAAATAACGTGCAACTATTAAATTGCAGAAGATATAACTCCTTTGTTAGCAAATAAACTTAAATTGCTGCACAAAGTCAAGACTCATTTGTTGCAATAAGATTTGGTGTCTGTATACGCTATAATTCGCCGCAAATAACATTAATTTTTGTTATCCTTTTTCAAGGATCTTGTGGAATCTGCGAAAATTTTATTTGCTTCTTAAGTTTTAATCCTGTTTACAGTTGGCACTGGCACACATGCAACAAGTGCTACTGGTACTTGGATGTTGGGAGTATTGGAGTTTTTGGGTTGGGGATTGAAGTGCTGGAGAGTTAATTATGATGACCTTGCTGGTGTTAAGATAATTAAAATCTTCGCAAACTTGAAGTTTTATTTAATGTGTTTACAATTAAAAAAAAAGAAGAGAAATGGAAAAAATTAAAAAAATTAAATTTCGAGAATGGAAGTGGATATTCTTTAATTGTGGTATCTGAAGAACTCCTTCGACCATGATTTGAGAATTTTTCTGATTTAGAAAAATCAAAAAGTAAAACTCTATTCACATCCTTTTATACTCTACTGCTTGGACACATTTTATAAGTTCATTATTATTATTTTAAAGAAGGCTTTTCACTGCATCTCTTCGATAGAAAGCGTAGAAAACGCAATTTCATTTCACGTGACATTTAAAAGTGATTTTAATACGGTTTCGATCGAAATGCAGAACATATGGACGAAAATCACGTTTCACAACATACCGATTAGCATTATCCCGAAATAAAGAATCGGGATTTCTCAAAATCACGCGACTATCCTCCTATTTTTCTTTTTTTTATTTTATATTGAAGGAGGAAGAAAAAGGGATTCGAGTAAAGCGTTACACATTGGTGTAGTGTGAGTAAGGAATGAGCCTATACAATTGACAGTACTTCCGAAATTTTAATCAATGATTAATTAACGTACAATCATAGCGATGCAAATACATACATACATAATACGTATACGTCATCTTAGTAAATACATGACATGTGTACAGTGATCCAGTTCTAAATAATTTTGATCCTACTGACTTCGTGAAACTCTATATACAAATTACACAACTAGCAGCCTCAGGTTAAATGCAGTCACTCAGGCAGATAATTATGCACCACCTCTAATACAAACTCTCTTTCCACTACTACATGGTAAGTCTGTTTTCACCACCTTGAACGGGCTTACTACCAGACCCCGATGCACGAAGACGACATCCAAAAGACAATCAATACACCTTGGGGTCTTTATGAATATCTAGTCATGTGTTTGTTCTCAAAAAAGTAACACAAACTTTCTAAAGATTTATAGATAGTGTTTTCCGAGACTTATACTTCGTATTTATCATATCATGTCAGAGAACGAACTTTAACACAAAAATCATTTACATACGTCAAGTTTTCAAAAAGCTACAAGAACATAGAGAATTTGCACGCGGTCTACGACCTACTTCACGGCCCACCACGCTAAGTCAAGAGTCTTCATTCTAAAAGATTTTTATATCGTTCACACGTTTTTGTTCGATGTGACCGAGTCAGAGTACCACTTGAACTACCCTATGAAGGATCATTCAAGGTCATCGAACGCCTAACAGACTGACTATTTACACACATTTTTGTTCGATGTGACCGAGTCAGAGCACCACTTGAACTACCCTATGAAGGACCATTCAAGGTCATCGAATGCCTAACAGACCGACTATTTACAATTGACGTCATTGGCCAAAGGCAGAACTTTTTCGTGGACAGACTTAAGCCGTGCTACACCAACAAACAAGATCAGCTCAGCAACACAGTTCACTTACAACCTCAAACACTACAGCCTGAACTTTCCCTCAAACATCACAGCCTGAACCTTCTACCTTTCAACCTACTCCTCAACCTGAAAATTTTCATACACCACCTGAAATTCCTCAACCCGGCTCACCACCCGTAACAAACGATTCATCTGTTAACAGGTTTAGCCCACAGACAGTCCGTTTCCTCCAAGGTCACCTGTTCAACTTCAATCACATCAGTGGACATCATCCACCGTTACGCACCTACAGCCGTCGTGTCGGCGAGTTACTTTTAAACGTGCCGGGGAAAGTTTCTCAGAGGGGAGTTGCTGTGGCGACCCCTAGGTGGCGTCTGATCGCTTTCTATTTATTAATATCATTTCTAACATTCAAATAAAAATAAAAAGAAAACTTTTGCCAAAATGTTGAACCGATAGGTGGCCCTGAGGTGGAAATATAAATGAAAAGGTGATTTTCCCTTTACCTACTTGTTTTCATATGAAAAATTATTATTTTATGCCCGATATGTGACGCTGTTGTCTGGATCCAGAAAATTTAGGCATGGTGTACCCTAGCAACGCCTTGTGGCTCCGCTAGTATAGTATAATTATGTAACTTTGAATTTAGCTTTGATATGAAATCCGATCTCTACGTGAGTTTTGGATTTTATATTATCCTTGGCTCCGGACTTACACCACTGAGATCAATGTAAAACTTATGTTGAGGCCAACTATTTCCGAAATTGGGTCTGGAGGTTTCGAAATATGTGGGCTTTTTTAGGTTGACAGTTGAGCTTTCGCAAGGCACCTGAGAGGGGTGATGGTAACGGGTGGATTACCCCCGCATCCGTAGTTTTTCGAGGGCCTGAAGTTTTTCGAAAAGACACGAAAATTAATATAAATACTTTTTTCTTAAGAAAGGTGGGCCCGAACTTGGTTTCACGGGCCTGAATATTCTCTCGACGCAGCGGCCCTGAGCTTTCGAGTTATATTTTTGAAATGGATGCTTCAATATGTCTATTGTGATGATAAATTAGTAGTGAAGTTTTCATCTTTGAAATAATTTCACCATGTTTTGCAAAAATGTAGCTAATTTCGTGTATGGAGAAACTTGGTATTAAGACTAAGAAACTGCCATCCAGGAAGTGCGATGGAATGGGCCGGGCAATAGGAGGATGAAAAACTGTGACGTGTACTACGGTGATTGAGCAAGAAGACCACAGCGTTTATTTGGGTGCGGATTCGTCATAAGCGGTAGACTTAGGCAAGAAGTCTTGGGCTTTCGACACGTAAGTGAGCGACTTGTGACAATCCGTATCAAGGCTAAATTCGCCAACATTAGCCTAATATGCGCTCATGCCCCACAGAGGACAAAGATGACGCCACCAAGGATGACTTCTATGAGCTCCTCGACAAAACCTATGAGCAATGCCCTAAATACGACGTTAAGATCGTACTAGGCGATTTTAATGCCAAAATAGGTAAAGAGGAAATCTTTGGTAGGACTGTCGGAAAACATAGCCTACACGACACAACGTCTGAAAACGGACTTAGGCTAATTGACTTGGCAGCGGCACATAACGTCACCATTGCAAGCACACGGTTTCCTCATCTCGATATACACAAAGGGACTTGGCGACACCCAGATCAAAGAACCGTCAATCAGATTGATCACGTTGCGATCGATGCAAGACACGCCTCCAGTATCTTGGATGTTCGCACCTTCCGAGCAGCTAACATCGACTCGGATCACTACCTTGTTGCAGCAAAGGTAAGAATGCGAATAACCCGAACTCCACAACAACGGAGTAATACTGTGAGGAAGTATGACGTCGGAAAGCTGCAATCGCAAGAAACCGCCAGAACCTATGCCGATCGAATATCCCGTAACCTCTCAAGAAATCCAGTACCGCCAGCATCAAGTGCCGAAGATCAGTGGCAACACTGCCAACAAGCCATCAGAGATGCCGCAACTGATGTGCTAGGTTTCACCAGACCACCACCACGAAACCTCTGGTTTGATGACGAATGCAGGCAGGCCCATGCAGCCAAACAAGAGGCATATAAAGCGGCGCTGCAAAGAAAGACGAGAGCTGCTCGCGAGCTTTACGAGCAGAAAAGACGGGAAGAACACCGGCTTCTCCAAAAGAAAAAAAGAGAGCATGAGAAGCGCGCGATCGAAGATATTGAGAGATGCTACTCCAGGAACAACGTGCGGAAGTTTTACCAACAGGTAAAAAGAACATGCCAAGGAAAAAAATCCCGCACAGAAGCCTGTAGAGATAGGAATGGAAACCTCGTAGTAGAGTCACAGTCGGTTCTGAGTACATGGAAGGACCATTTCTGCAGACTGTTAAACGGCGATGAAGGCCAAAATCCCGCTGTCAGGCAGAATGAACCATTAACATGGATGATGACAGACAAAACTTCCGTCCACCTGACCAAAATGAAGTTATCCTTACTTCTAACTTCTATATCTAAACTCAAAAACAACAAAGCTGCTGGACCCGACGGATTACCCACCGAACTTTTTAAAGCGGCCGGAGATGACCTGGTGGAGTGCATACACCAACTCATCTCTAAAGTTTGGTCAGAAGAAAGTATGCCTGATGAATGGAACCTCAGCATTGTTTGCCCGATCCACAAGAAAGGAGACCCTCTAAACTGCGCCAACTATAGAGGAATAAGTCTCCTGAATATCGCCTACAAGATCCTCTCTGCCGTACTATGTGAACGCCTGAAACCTTTCGTCAGCAACCTGATTGGCCCCTATCAGTGTGGTTTCAGACCAGGAAAGTCCACAATCGATCAAATGTTCACGCTACGGCAGATCCTGGAAACCACCCAAGAATTCCAAATCGATACCCACCACCTCTTTATCGATTTTAAGGCCGCGTACGATAGCATTTATAGAGACGAGCTATACAGAGCCATGTCAGGTTTTGGCATCCCCACAAAACTCGTCCGACTGTGCAGGATGACGATCGCTATCGTGCGATTTCTTCAACTTAATACTTGAAAAAATTATAAGAAACTCGCAAGTCAATTGTAGTGGGACAATTTTTTTCAAGTCTGTGCAATTGCTAGCATACGCTGACGACATAGACATCATTGGCAGAACTCGGCGAGCTGTCACTGGAACGTTTGCTAGCATTGAAGCTGAAGCGGCTAAGATGGGACTAGCAGTCAATGAGGCCAAAACGAAGTACCTGCTGTCCACAAAAAGGGACACACAACACCGGCGGATTGGACAAAACATCACAATAGACAGGTACAACTTTGAAGTAGTTAGGGACTTTGTGTACCTCGGATCCGCTATAACATCTGACAACAACATCTCGTCAGAAATAAAGCGAAGAATTACTCTTGCCAATCGCTGTTTCTATGGGCTAGGAAGGCAATTGAGTAGCAAAGCCCTCTCTCGAAAGACAAAGGAGACTCTGTATAAGACCCTAATCATCCCAGTCCTGCTCTATGGCGCCGAGGCATGGACTTTATCTAAAGCGGATGAAGATATCCTTAGTCGTTTCGAGCGTAAGATTCTTCGGAAGATTTTTGGCCCTATCTGCGTTAACGGGCTTTGGAGGAGAAGGTTCAACCAAGAACTATACGAGCTGTACAGCGACATTGACCTGGTCAAAAAAATACGCATATCACGTTTAAGATGGCTAGGTCATGTAGAGCGAATGGACAACAATGCTCCGGCTCGCAGGATCTTCGATTCCATCCCAGAGGGTAGACGCAGTCAAGAAAGACCTCGCCTTAGGTGGCGCGCTCAAGTGGAGGACAACCTCAACCAACTTGGAGTGCAAGACTTTAGGCAGCTAGCCAAAGACCGAGTTGGCCACCTAAGTAAGTAAGTAAGTAAGTAATCGGCTTAAGATATTTTCCTTCACTGTATTACTTTGCTGACATAAATGATATTTTCTATTTTCAACTGGTCCAACATTTTTCCTTTTATAGAATTCGTTTATTTTGTCTTCCTTTTTCGGGAACACCAACATCGATTTTCATCAATTTTAATACTAGAAAGAAGAGGTAGTGCTAGTAATTTTGCTTAAGAAAACTATCGAATAAAGGGTTTTTGTGTTCATAATTTCAGTATTTTCTTAAAAAATTATCACTTTAAATCATTCATTCAGTTTATTTGAGTTGTTTAAGATACTTGTGTTGACGTGCTAATTTTATCAGTTAAATTGCATTGAGTTAACTAATGGATATTTTTAGAAATCTTGAATTCGTTTTAACGTTATATTCAAAGAAAATTCAGACTCAACAGTTTTCAAAAACACACTTCCTTCTCCCTTTTACTTCTTTGCAAAATTCCTGGTCTCAATAAGAATTTCTAATACCTAACGCTTATATTATGCGACACCAAACCAAACCTACAAATACCATTCAAGATTCAACAGTCTTTAATGCATAACAAGACCATAAATCGATGTTTTTTTGTTCGGAAGTAGGGCGGTTAAAGCAGGTTGGCCAATTTCATGAGAAATTCTATTTTTTCCAGATACAAAGATGCTTCTAACCGAACTCCCAACCATGTGGTAGCTTTTTCAATTTTCCATATTTGTCTCATGATTTGTTTCTGTTTATCTAAAAGAATTGCTGTTTTTATTTGCCACTGGCATGCTAAATGCGCCGCAAAAACATTGTGTTTTTTTAATAACATTCTAAAGCTGTCTTTCGGAGACATTTGTATCAATTATTATTTATTAGGTTTCTCATAAGTATTCGTACATACATATATGTAAATACATATGTAAATAAATGTATAATTTCGTAGAGATGAGCTGTTAAGGATCTAAGGAATTTCACACGAATTCAATATCCTTGACAATCGAGTTTTTTTTTTATCTATTTTGGTGTTAATTCACATATTTTGTATCTAAAGAAAGTCATTCTGAATAAATTTTGAATTCAATGGTGAATTGAATGTTAGGTACTCTTCCCATGAAATTGTCATTCATGTTTCTATTAAACTTTAATCTTTTAAAAACTTTAACTATCTTTTTTTAGATAAGTTCCTTCAGACCAAGCAATATGAACAAACTGTACACATCAGTTATCCTCATCACAATGAGTCTCACTTATGGCTACTGTGAGCCATACTCTGAGGATTCAGACTCACCAAATCTATCGAATTCTCTCCTCGAAGCTGATTCCGATGTTTCCAACAATGATGCCAACTATGACAAACGAGTAGAACGATATGCTTTCGGCTTGGGCCGACGAGCTTACACCTACACAAATGGAGCTTCTGCAAAACGGCTGCCCGTGTACAATTTCGGTTTAGGTAAACGAGCACAACCTTATTCCTTTGGTCTGGGCAAACGAGTTGACTTTGAAGATGAGCAATACCAAGATGAAGTCGATGCAAACAACTACGACCCAGCTTACTATTATGGTAATAACTTTGTCGATATTGGGAAAAATATTTTTTTTTAATTATTTTTACTTCAAGGTGGTATCAAACGTACCAGACCGTACAGCTTTGGATTAGGCAAACGTGAACAAAGTCCTCTTAACAATCGATATGCCTTCGGTTTGGGCAAACGGGATACTCGACCAGAACGATATGCCTTCGGACTTGGAAAGCGAGAATCTGGAACACATAACGACCGATATAGCTTTGGCTTGGGTAAGCGTGATGTCACAGCACAAACCGCTCCTACCCGACGTTAAGGACATTTCGATCTCTGTTGCAATGACTCAGAAACCCTTGAATGAGGAACTTTGTACAGTTTTTTTGACTTGACTCCCCAATATCGATTTCAGTGCACATTGTCCTCTTAATCTCACACAAACATTTCACCATCATTCTCCAGCCGGAATTAATAGGACAATAGTGCACAAATATTTATATAAATATATACACCACAGGCAGCAACAACATATTCATCAAATATACAAAACAATATTTACATAATATATATTTATAAACAAAAAATTGTAAAAAAAATATTACTACCCCCTATAAGTATACTATAATTTAAAAAAAATAACAATCTGTGTGCTTTCATAAAAAAAACTCTTAATAGAATGATCAGCAACAAAATATTTAAGAAAAATATGTATGTAGGTACTTTATGTAAAACACAAGTTTGTATCAAAGATCATTAAAAAAACATTTATAATTTTGTTGGTTAATTTTGTGACTTCTAAAATGTATACCTACCAACTTACTTAATAACACAAGAAGTACATTTACTACTAAATAAATTAAAATTAAAGTGATTGAGTGACAAAAATATTTATTTGTTTAACATATTGCTCGTTAAAATTATTTAACTTAGCAAAGTAATTAAAAAAAAAAAACAAAATTAAAAAAAAATGTATAAACCAAAACAAAATATATTAAAAAATTGATTGCATTCGTTGTGAAGTAAAAACAATGTTTTCTGTATTTTGTATCTCTCTGTGTTATAGTGGTTTATTTTGTAAGTTATATTTATGAAATGATTTTATCATATTAATTTTATAAAGTTCAAATAAAATTTGAAAAATTTACTTATTTTTCGTTTCTATAAGAATGAAAACAACAATGCTTTATGTCTTTTAAACCAATTTACTAACAAAAGTTTGTATTTAAATACAAAGGCTTTCACTTCTGTCTTCCTTGAGGCCCTGCCAAGGGCACACTCTCAGATAAAAATAAATTAATTAATTTATTGGCGCGACAGCTTCTTAAGGAGCCAAGGCCTAGTGACTTAAAATCTTACATTTAAGGCATTTGCTGATTTTCGATCTCGGCGAAGATTCGAACAGCCCGATCTATTTCCACGAAAGCTTAACCAAAAATAATCGAGTCTACGACAAGCGATGCGTCTTAGGCGAAATCATCAATTATTTTCTGCATTTACTTCGAATGGACTTATTTACATTAAACTTACATTCAACGATGAGCCTAAAACGGTAAACACTTTGGATATGCTAAACTCAATTGTTACAATTCGCAGACAAAAAATAAATAATAATGATAAGAAAGAAGACCAAAAAAAAAAAAAAAAAAACAATTATAAAGTTACACAAAAAAGCAACGATGATGTACTCGGGCCGTCTCCGGAACAAATTTAGTACTTTGCGTATCTTTTCATTTTTTTATATATTTTTTTTTCAATTATTTCGCTACCTTTTACTCTTTCAATTTGCTTATTTTTTATGATTTATTATTTTTTGAATTTTTTTTAGCACATATTTTTTGTTTTATTAGCCCATATAATATTAACATTAATTATGTTCAATGGTAAATTTTTTCAGCAAATTTATATGTAAAATTAGGTTTTCTTTTACAGAGTGGTTATTTGGTCTTCTTCAGGGGGCGATCTATCAATTGTGATGAGTGCAGTTGACAGTAAAGGGGTTTCACAGGTTGGCAGCTGTACAAATTTGAACAAAACAAGGACAATGTTGAAAGTTTTTCGAAACAGATACGATGGTTTATCTATTTGTCATATTAATGCTCAAAGTTTACAAAAACATCTGGACGAATTCAAAAGCACTTTTATTGACACAGATATGGACATTATCTGCGTGTCAGAAACATGGTTGAGTGAACAGGACGATAATGGTATTTTTAACATTGGACTACTATAGGATATTTCGTACTGATCGTGTAGTCTCCAGGGGAGGAGGTGTAGCTATTTTCATAAAAAAAATTTAAAAAGCAAAATTATTAGAAGTGCTGACATATAATGAAATGCAATACATATTTATAGAAGTCGCTTGTGCAACTGAAAACTTGATGGTTGGTGTAATATACAAACCCCCTAACATAACGGACTCAAGCACCATTTCAGATGTCCTAGAAGAAGTAACACCTAATTACAACCACATTTTTATTGCAGAAGACCTTAACATTGATCTTCTTGATAAACATAGCAGTAGGATTAAAACTTTTTAATGATAATTTGTTATCTCTCAATCTCTTTCCTATTAACAGTGATTACCCTACACATTTTACATCTACTAGATCTACTCTGCTTGATGTGTTTCTGGTCAACCAACCTGATCTTGTTAATAACTATGGGCAGCTTGATGTTCCTGGTTTCTCTAAGCACGACCTGATTATAGCTTTTTATGATTTACGTTATAATCCGATGTCATCAATGGAAAGAATTTCCTTTAGAAATTTCACTTCCATAGACATGCAGTCGCTTATAACCAGTATTTACAGCTCCAATCTAGAAAATGTCTACTAACTCTCCGACATTGATGAACAAGTTCAGTTTCTTACAAATACAATAAATAACCTTTTTGAATCTTATGTACCTATTAAAACCATACGAATTAAAAACCCTGACCTAGGATGGTATACCAGCAATATTGACAAGCTTATAGTGAAACGAAATACAGTTTTTAGACGATGGTAAAGCTTCAGACTACCACAATTGCTGCTCCAGTATAAAACTTTAAGAAACGCAGTAAATATTGAAATAAGAAATTCCAAACGCAGATTTTTCGCTTCTAAATTTAATAACGTGTCCTCCAGAAAACTATGGAGAAATATCAAATCTCTTGGTATTACAAAGCAAAATAGGAATGCTGAAGATGATTGTGATGCTAAACAAATGATTGTGAAGCTAAACAAACAGTTCGTGCATTCTGTCTCTGACATAAATGTTGGTGCTGAGTTTGACTTTGACAGATATTTTAACAGAAGTGATGAAATTCTCTTCAGCTTCAGTTTTAAAAGAGTTTTTTAAGTAGATGTTTACAAAGCTGTAAAAGACATATAATCCGAAGCTATTGGATTAGACAATATGCATCCTAAGTTTGTAAAAATTATTCTGACTTTTATATCTCCTTTCTTGACGCATATATTTAATACCATTTTGACAAAGTCTTGCTATCCAAAATTATGGAAAGTTTTAAAAATAATCCCTATTTTAAAGAAGTCAAATAAGCAACAACAAGAATACAGACCGATTTCCTTTCAACCTTTCATTTCAAAAGCATTTGAAAAAATTATGAGTACGACAGAAAATTGATAAAAATTATGTAACAATTTTGGTTTTACTGGACTTCTCCAAAGCGTTCGATACCGTTTCGCATGAAATACTTCTGAAAAAGCTTAAGTACTTTTTCTTTTTTGAAAACTCAGCTTTATCACTAATAGAAAAGTACCTAAGCCATAGAACTCAAGCAGTTTATGCATACTCCAAGCTATCTGATTTTCTTTCTACTTTTACTGGTGTGCCCCAGGGATCGATTTTAGGCCCACTCTTGTTCACGCTGTGCAACAATGACCTTCATTCTATACTCAAGTATTGCAAAATCCATATGTATGCAGATGACGTACAAATTCACTTGAGCTGTCGAATTGGTATGGTTGAAGATGCAACAGACAGAATAAATGAAGATCTTAAAGGTATGAACAGTGGTCTAGTGAAAATCACTTCAAACTTAGTGCGAACAAATGCCAGGTAATCGTTATAAGCAACTCTGCTATTGATATGTCATACCTGCCAAGTATTGAGCTTCAGGGGAAAACTTTAAACTATGTTAAAACAATAAAAAATCTTGGGGTTATTTTTAACCAAACACTATCGTGGGACAATCACTTGGCATGCGCTGTTGGTCTAATTTATGCTGCTCTACGGGTTCTGTACATCTCTGGAAGTTGTCTTCCAATTTCAACAAAAATGACTTTAGCCAAAACTTTTCTACGGAAGCCCCATTTTTTGCTGTTTAGATAGTGCAAGCAAACGCCAATTGCAGGTAGCGCTTAATAACATTGTTCGTTTTATATATCGATTGCGTCGCTTCGATCATGTTTCGGTACAAGCAAATAGTGTGTTCAACATGCCTCTCGACAAATATATAGATTTTCTAAGTTTAACACTTCTTTTTAAAATTATTCATACTAAATCACCTGAATATCTTTTCGAAAAGCTTAGTTTTCCAGTATCTCAAAGAAGTAATATTCTAATTGTCCCTACCTTTAAATACGGAAACTCTAAGCAACAATTCTTTTTCTTTGTACACGCTGTTGGTCTTTGGAACTCCTTACCGGTAAACCTGAGAGGACAAAATAACTACACTTGTTTTGAAAAATTCTTAAGAAACCTATATACATGCTGAAACTATTTTTAAACATTTTACTCTTGAAGGTTTTGTCAGTTCCCCGCAGGCAGTACCCCGGAAAAGGATGTGGCTATGAGCTGGATTCGAACCCAGTCCGACACACTAACCACTAAGTCACGGGACAATACTTGTTATTAATTTTGTTCGTTAACTTTACCCAGGTTCGCCCCAGGTTTTCTTGACAACTCCAAGAAAAAAGGGCAAATCTAGATCAAATCTCAACACAAAGGATTTGATCTCTGATGGATTGGAAGATTTGATCTGAATGCACACATACATGTAAATAATCTTTTCTGCCAATGTTAATAGGGATGCTACAATGCAAGCGATACATGGAGTCGTAACATCTATGAAATGATACGCACTTAAACATCGAAATATCATTCTTGGTCAACGGTAATAATGTCATGTGTGTTGAAAGGTCCGATCTCTGAAAAGGAAAACGTAGGGATCTCAAATTTAGTTAGGAAAATTTCGTGCCAGTTTTGTTGTTATCAAGTAAAACTTCTGCTGGTTTTGTAAGCTTAAGGTAAAGGTATTGCTTATGCGTACCGATTACTAATAATCACATTGTTGATCCAGAACAGTCCAAAAGTGTTCGTAAGGCAATTAATGGCAGTTTTTGCCCTGAATCGATTCTTTTCTCGTAGTTAGAATCAAAACCAGGAACACGCACATAGACACAGTTTAAAAATAAAAATAGTGAAATGTCATTTATTTATTAGATTTTGTTCAATTGAAGGAGAAAATAACAAAATAAACACAAATTCTAAGAATAAAGAAAACAAAGTTAAAGAAAATATATTTGAAATGCAATTGATAGTGGAATACTACGCTACTACAACTAATTATTATTTAACTATCGTTGCAATTAATGTCTCCTTTTTCATTGTAAAGAGGATACTATCCTTAAAATTTGTTTGAGCCATCTTTAAAAATTAATGAAATTTAAAACAAATTTATTTGAATCGCATTTCATGTTTACAAATGCAATGAAACACGAACTTTAGAATTAAAAATAGCTGGTTAGTTGTCTGTCTAATTTATTGTTTTGAAGTTCAATTCTGAGGAATAAATGAAATGTATTTTTTTTATATATGTATACTTTATTCTAAAATAATTTATTATGCATTAAAAAACCAGTTCACAAACATTTTTCTTAAACATCCCGATATCATCATCATAACATCGATTTCGATGTTAAAGCATCGATGTTTTTATGAATGATATGTGTCATCCCTAAATACAAGTGACAGAGGAAGTGTATCAGTCATTCACCAATACTACAATTAAATCCTAAAACAAGTTTCATTAGGTTTGTTCGATGTTCCCTGCCCCAGTGCACACTGGGGAATGTCAGTGCATTTCATTTAGCTGTCAAAAAAATGGGTTTCTGCTCGGGGTTTGATTTAACATCGAACAGCTCAGTTTTAATTTTTTGACATTTCATTCATGTATTAATTTTCTTTACAAAGTCTACAGTTTTTCCATCAGATAGAGTATATCTCAGCATTTTATCTAAAATCACAAAAATAACTTAATAATTGCAAAATAATCTACAAAATATCTTAAATTTACCAGATATTGCACTTGTAAAATAAAATTTGTTTTAAACTTCTACCACCAAGCACCAACAGCTGATTTGAATGTTGACAGCACTGATTTCTTACACCGACGTGAGAGTGTGCACTCAGTGCGTGCTCGGGGTTGGCATCGAATCGAACACAGTGCGAAAAAAGTGTCACATAAAACACCTCAGTGCGAATCCAGTGTACACCAGTGCGCCCCAGGGCAGACATCGAAAAAAGCTATTAAAAAGATCTAATCTCTATTTTAAGAGCAGATCTTTGGAATTTGAATGAAACTCGCTATAAGTTACTGACATGTCACAATAAGCGGAATGACGCTACTGCTCAACCCTACTACTACTCAATCCTACTACTACTAAACCCTACTACTACTGAACCCTTATACTACTGTTCTAACTCGACTGTGGTCTGGCAGCCATGTTTGCGCGCAAGTGATTTGAACAGATTCTCCTGTCGCACAATCCACACCTTCAAAAGGCTCCATTTTCGTCACTTTTTAACTATAATAATTCAATTTTTATCAAATTAAATTTAAAACAATGAATTAAATTCACATTTGCGATAATTTTGTATTTGCAAATACGAGTTAACAACTTACCTGCAGCAAATCAACAGAAATCACAATTTGACAGCTAAGGCGCCAGTTATAGGGATAATTAAAAATCCTTCATTAAAAGTTGAAACAGCTGGAAACTGGAATTTTTTATGTATGGGTGGTTATAGCAATGACCTTGTTTACATGATTCCTGGCCCCTAATGTCACTGTACAACAGCTGATGGTTACCTCAACTTGCCCTAGCAAAATACCAAGATCGACTTCATGGCGACCCCGGGTTTCAAAAAAACTGAGAATTTTCTCTTTAGGGCGGGTTTAGGTATTTCAAAAAACGAGTTGTGGCGACCCCAGGGTGACTACAGGGCTCATCAAACAAAGATATTGTGTTATCGTCCATACTAACAGCTGAAATAAATCTTTATTAGATATATCATCAGCAGCATTACATCCCCAATGAATCTCATCCATCACTCACTGTCTAGCAACTAGATGTCTTAACTGTATATAAATTTTTCCGGTAGTCCGATTTGGCTTAAAAGTTGGACTCAGAAGTCGGTAGTCAATGGCGTATTTAAGTAGGGGAAGCGGCCGTAAGAACAACTATCTCATCGAGTCAATGGAATATTTAGCCATAAATAAATGGGAAATAACATAAAATGTTCAAAACCACTGGTCGGACAGACTTTTTCTTGTCCGTTTGGCAGTAAAATGGGAACTTCCGGTTGAGTTTTTGGTGCTTGCATATCTCATTGGGATCGCGTCAATGAATAAATGGAAGCTTAGACCGTCTACCTTAAGAATTTGCTGGTCGGACAAACTTAAGACGGAGCTGGGTACTAATTTTTTTTTTAATTTTCTGAAGTCAATATCAACATTTTGACGTGACAACGTCTTATAAATCGATGACAGGCTACACATACGAAATAACATGACTCATGCTGATAATGCTGATGAGAAAAGTGACGCGCGCTGCGATACTGTGGTTCTTTTTTTAAATCGATCGCAAGTCCCAGGGGAACATGAAAAAGGACAGGCTCAAATTCCCAAAATAATTCCACTCAAATTCAAAAAGACCAAGAAGAGAAAAAGAAATACAAAATAGGCGGAGTTTTGTTAAAGTAGATGTAAGTTAACGGGCTGGCATCAATTTTTCTTTACCAACAAAAACAGACAAGAAAAAGTCTGTCTGACCAGTGGTTTTGTACGTTTTATGTAATTTGCCATTACTTAATGGCTAAAATTTCCATTGACTCGATGATGATGGTAGCTTTCTTCTCCTGGACTATATTTGCAAAACTGCGATCAAACATGAAAGGCCAATACTTACTTTTGGTTTTTACTTCTTCTGGCGCTGCAGTGTGATGCTCCTGGGCCTGGGTTTAATATGCCTCTCCAGCTGGCTCGAACTCTAGCCCGCCTACTCCAATTTCTCCCTCTAACTGGTTGCTCAACCGGAGATGAGATCTACCTTGTCTTCTGACGCCCTCGATATGGATACGGTTTTTTGGCAGTACGTACAACTCGTGGTTTATTCTTCGCTAAGGACTAGCAGGACCCGTGCTTGCGTTGCTTCGCAAAAGACAATTTTGTATTTACTATATTATATATATGTATATATACGAAAACATTGCACAATGGGACTGTTAAGACCCATGCAACAAAGTAGGTGCCATCCACCCAGTATATCTTCTTACTATTTGGTTTTATTCTTTGTGTTTAATTTTCTAATGTAACCAAAACATAATTACTCATGCCCGTAGGGTGATACACGAGCCGCCGCACTCAATCAACCATCAGGTCACCTAATTAAAATGAATCTTTGGCTACTTGGTCATATTACTTTAAATTATCTTCGCTGGCTTCACTAGCAGAGATAAGCAAATTAAATAAAAGCTTCAAGCAAGCACCGAAAGTGCGCAGTCAACAATATGAAACCCATTAAAATTACGCTGGAATGTGCTGCGTCGGCGTCTTGCTGCACGTCGCCTGTAAGCTCTATACGGCATACAGAATTATGAACTCGTTATGTATATGGGACTGGCTAAGCTGAGGTTGATTGAGTGCGGCAGTAGTATTTTGACCAAGGGAGATAACGAATTTAATAAGACATTGTGCGGACACAAAATAATTTTGTAACTTTTGTAATACTTTTTGTAAAAAAATATCTTATTGAGTATACGTGGAATGTAATAAATAGAACTAAAACCAATTGTGTGTATGCTTTATTTTGAACGTGTGGAATAATAATTAATTACGAGTTAACAAAATTAAAGAATATATCTGAAAACCAAGTTACCTAAGAAAGCGGTAACAGGGACTCATCTTTCTTCTCTTTATGAAGGTTGCTTATTAAGACGCTGAGAACATATCGATTGTCAACCCAAGCGCCTTTCTTTTAGGCATTTTATTTAATATCTATACAATGAAAAGATTTATTTTATGCAATAACAAAAATCATGCAAAAAAAAGGGATATGAAAATAATGCACAAAAAGGATAAAAACCATTTCCCTGCGAAAAAATTCACAGCTTGAGTAATTAGAAAAAAATTTATATCGTCCTCTGTAAGAGAAACAGAACATTAAAAAAGTGTGAACATAAAGCATTCTCCACTCTCTATGGAGTGATGACCAGCTTTTCTGCAAAATAAATGATTTTTTATTACTCTGTTTAAGCCCAGTGCAAGAGTGCAAGTGCAACTCACTCAAGTGAGTAAATAAAAAATAAAACCACTGACGCAGCGATTATAAAATCAAAGAAAGAAGATAGAAGACATACATTTGGGTATATATAGGTCAGCAAACGGCTTAAGACATTCACATAAAACTTAATATGATAATCTCTCCAGAACATAGACTGCTTATCTACTACTGTGTTTCCATCCCCATCTTTGCTGGTCCCTTTCTTCTTTCTCCTGAGCAAGCGTTTCTCATCCTTTCTTCGCTCAACGTAGTTATTATAACCTGCTCAAGTTCTCTTCGGTGCCACGACCGTTTTGGTTATGTTTGCCTTAGCACATTCGGAGTCGAACGAGGGGTTTCTCGTAGGTGGTTGTGAGAAACCCAACACCTCTGAAGCTGTGTTGACATACATGCCATTGATCTTCGGGGTTCATATTGTCAGTCGAGGGATCTCTCTCTAGCTCAAGGGATACGAGATACGAGCTTTCAATTTGAGTCGTCCAAAATTGAATTTCCTCTGCGTGGTTGTTGATCGCGGAATAGCTTCCGTTGATTGTTTGACACCTAGCAGATGTGATCCCGAGTTCATATTAGAGGAACGTCTTCCTCAATCGCGATTGATTGATTTGGTTGCAGGTTTGAACATGTGCCTTGTGGATGAAGGCGATGATTCAGAGTCCGTTTTCGAAGGTGGTTTCGTGATGTCTGCGAAACTGGATGGTGTCGGTCATGTATGGAAGAACTTGTTAGATGCCCAAACGAAATAAATTTTGCTGGGCCGATGATGACGATGATGATTGACAACTCCGAAATTCCGCTTGATACTTTTCAAACCTAAATATTATGAGTACAATCCTCAGATTGCAGATAATTTTTTTTTAAACTCAAGTACAAGTTAGTAGCCATAAGAGAGGAGGACAAGAAAGACAGGTCACTTGAAAATAAAATTCTTTTTTTCCAAAGCTTTTGGTTTTCATAAACTGGCCCTACATCTATTTTTGTACTAATTCTTAAAACATAACCTTGCTTTTTCCTTCAAAACAATTTTTTTTTAATTTTAAAGTTCGGGAGCTTAAAATTAACATACAAAACATTTGTTTATTTTAATTGTATAATATTACACACACGTACCTTATAAGTTAACAATACTAATATTAACTAACACTAACTTGCCTTCAAGGAACCCACACTAAGGACAGAAATGAATTAACAACGTTCAGATAAGGAAAAAACATCAATGTTCAGCTTCCAAAGAATAGTATCGAATGCAAAAACTGATGATATGAATGTGTATGGCTTGTTGCGTATAACACCGTAGTCGGGCTCAAGATTTGGCAGAGTCCGTTCTGTGAATGGAATGCCTTGTTGACCACGTATGGTTGGCGCCATCACTGGCTTACGAATGTTCTTTTTCATCTTTTCTTTGCGGGCGACGAGTTTCTTCGTCTCGCGCACTACATATATGGCTTCCGGTGTGGTCATAAATTCGTGGATTTTCTGCAATGGGAAGGAATACATTTTTTCTCATGACTGTTAAAAAGACTCTGTTGCTTACCTGTCGTTTTTCGGGACAATGGGAAAACACCCAAATCAAAGTGCACAGGGTGTTAAAAATACCACAATCCTTGTCACACCATCGCAGCAGCATTTGAGCAATGGTGACTAAACCACCCTCTTGGAATGTGTTGGCCGTCGTGCTGTTGTAACGAGCCAAATTGAGAATCACTCGACTGCAGTATTCGATAAGTTGCTTATCGACTTCTGAGCGTATCGCCTGAGCCATGATGCCATAGCAAAAGGTCGAAATAAATTCAGAATATTCCATCAGCAGATGCGGAACAGTTCGAGACATTCTTTCTAAAATCAAGAAACAATTATAAAACAAATGTCTACGTAAACAATCCTGCATATCTTACCGAGTCTTGAGAGAACATTAAGCGCATCGGAAGCACTGAATCTTCCTCGCAAAATACGAACAGAATCCTGGACCTTCCACCGAATGGTGTTGACCACATCTCTCTTCCCTTTGAGTAACTTGATGTTATTACGTATTGTACGAATTCGAACATTCTGTAAACGTTTTCGAACACGATATCCCCGCCAGTGGCGCTGAATTATAATGACAGACTTCTTTTGCAACAACAGATGCCTGAATTCAGGCGTCATAAGTTCTAGGTACCGTCTTCTAGCCAGTAAGCCCCGTCCTAATGTCTGTAAACCTAAAGCCGTCTTTTTAATTTGGGCGAACCTGTTCTGTAATGCGGCAGTCTCAATACGACCTCGAAATCTCTGCTGAATAAGAATTGTGGATCTTTTCAGCAACAAGAACTCTTGGCGCTTAGCTTGCATTGCCCTGTTTGCCCGGAATTTTCTTTGAATACAAACAATTAAGGACTTAATTAGCAGATATTGACTTCGCATCTTGAGCATTGCCAAACGTGCACGATATCTGCGCTGCAAGACGATAACACTCTGCCTCTGTTTGTGATAGATGCTTTTCTCTTTTCGCATGAGTAATGTTGCACGACGTCTTCGTTGAATCACAACAGCTGAATGCTGCAAACGTAGATATTCCGCTCGTTGCTCCCTGGCATATAATGTGGCTCTCCAACGCCGCTGAATAGTAATAACACGACTTTTAGTGTATAAATAAGTATTCTTCTCGCAGCGCATCTGCAGGATAGATCGGTACCATCTCTGAATGTTGAGAGATGATTGCTTTTGTTTAAGATAACAGTTTCTCTCCTCTTTCATCTGAATGTACGATCTGAATCTTCTCTGAATTCGCATTATCAGCTGCACCTGCTGAATGTACATTTTACGAACTTGTTTCATAATTAGTTTCGAGCGGAATCTGCGCTGAATTGCAATTATAGCTGCTTTTTCTCTCTCATAATCTAACCTCACTCTTCGGCCTAGTAATTTGGCTCTGAAACGACGCTGAATAGCTATAATTAACTTTCGGCTTTTTTGATATTCCACCTTAGCTAGTTGCATTTCATGACGTGTTCGCCATCTTTTCTGAATGCAAATAACACTTTTGCGGAAGTGTGTATACCCCATATTGATAGCTCTCATTGTTAAAAAACCCCTGAACTTACGCTGAATCATAATAGCTGCCTTCTTTTTGACCAGGAACTCGTTGCGGAGATTTTTCGTAAGTAAATACTCTCGAAAGCGTTGCTGAATACATGTGACAGCAAGTTTTTTACCCCTAAATTTTGCTCTATCTAGTCTCATCGATAAGTACCCTCTGAATCTGAGCTGAATTACCATTGTAGACTTTTTCAGCAGAAGAAACTGCTGCCTTTCAACCTTCATTTGCTGGGTGGCTCGAATACGCCGCTGAATTTGTACGACACATGATCGTTTGTTTAGATATTGGAGTCTTTCAGCTCGCATTTGAACAATAGCGCGGTAGTGCCGTTGAACAACAATCACGGAATACATCAAACAAACGTATTCAGCGCACACTCTGCGTGATAATATTGTGGCTCGAAGTTTTTGCTGAATTTTAACAATGGCATTCCTTGTTTTTTCATATGACGCCTTTTCTTTTTTCATTTGAATACGCCCTCTGTAGAACCTTTGTAAACAAATTATTTTCGATCGAATTTGTATGTATTCAGCACGTTGTTTTCGCATGCTTACAAAAGCTCGGAAACGTTGCTGACACTTAATAATTGCTTGTCGTTGGTCATTGTACTCCTTGCGAACATTTCGCATCATTAAAGTTGCTCTAAGTCTCCGCTGAATAAGAATCACAATCATGGTTCTCTTAAATTCAGCTCGATCTTTTTTCATCTGAATGCGACCTTTGTAGTATCTCTGGATGCAGATTATTTTTGACCTGATTTCCATGTATTCAGCACGTTGTTTTCGCATACTCAAAATCGCTCTGAATCGCTGTTGACACTTAACTATAGCAATTAGCTCTTTGTGGAATTCTCTTCGAACCCTCCACATTAGTAAAGTCGCTCTGAAACGCTTCTGGATTTTGATGACGCTCATGGTTTTCCTCAATTCAGCTCGATCTTTCTTCATTTGCAGACGACCTCTATAGAAGCTTTGTATAATTATGACATTCGTTTTTGTTTTTAAGTATTCAGCACGATGTTTTCGCATACATAGAAGTGCCCGAAAACGCTGTTGGCATTTGATTATCGCCAATCGCTCTCTGTGATACTTTTTTTGCATTTGCCGCATTAGGAGAGTCGCTCTAAAACGGCGCTGAATTGAAATTACGCCTAATAATTTCTTGAACTCAGCGCGATCTTTCTTCATTTGCATCCAACCCCTGAAGTATCTTTGTATGTGGACAACTTGAGATTTGATTTGGTTGTATTGAGCGCGCTGTTTTCGCATACATAAGCTCGCCCGATAGCGCTGTTGACAGTTGATTATAAGAGATCGATACCTTAGGTAATCACAACGAACTTTTCGCATGAGTAATGTGGCCCGTAGTCGTTGCTGAATGACTTTTACTCTGTGCTGAATTTTCAAATAATCCTTCCTCTGAACTTGACACAACTTATTTGCTCTAACTCGACTCTGGAGCATCGAAACAAGCGATTTCAGTTGAAGATATTCCCTTCTTTGTTGTTGCATCAACTTAAAGCTACGATAATGACTTTGAATACGAATTGCATACTTTCGCTGAAGAACATAATGCTCTCGCACGATTTTCATCTGCTTGTAGCTCCTCCACATTTTCTGAATTTTACAAACCGCATCTCGTTTCACTTTGAATTCTCGACGAAGTTTCATCATTTTACAGAATGACTGAATCCTTGCGGCGCTCTTATATTCCAACTTGGATGTTCTCACTTTGCTTACAACTTGATGAACTATTCGGAGGAACTTTTGTCGCATTGTAAACGCCTTCAAGTACCGCTGAATTATTATAGCTTTGTGGTGGCGCAGCAAAGCTTCGGATTTTATAGATTTAATGATTGGTGCTGCATGCTCCAGCTTTCGGGCAAACTTAATCCTCCTAAACCATACCTGAATTAAAATTACTCGGTTTCGGAGATCAACAAATCGCTGTCTGATCAACCCACCGTACTTCACTGCTCGATACATGCGCTGAATACACAGAACACTGTTGACTGTGCGGCAGAAATGTTTCTGCGCCAAATGTCGGCGAATGTACTTTTGCAGGCAGATTGCGGCATTGGTTCGTTCCCAACGGAACACTTCGGTATACTTGCGAGACATGTAGCCTCTGAAGGCGCTTTGTATGGTCGTGGCAGCTAAATTACGCCTCCTCTCCAGTTTCACACGAATACGCCGACGAATACAAACCGACAACCATGAATTCCGCCACCAGAGCTGAATAGCCGATGCTGCTGCATGGAACTTTGGTGAACGGAATTTGTAAATTATTTGCCACAACAGAGACAGAGTCTTCTCTCTATGGCCATCTACTATGTCGGCGGCAGTTATATCGCCTTTTAGTTGGAAATTCGCCTCGGCCAGAGCTCTCAGACTCAAATTAACATTGTAGACCCGTTGAAGTCGGGATATCGCCGGTACACGCAGAAGTCTGCTCATGTCGTCGCGTAGAAGTATCACTTCCATAACTCGCGTCAGTCGGATGCCATCACGAAGATCTACTGCAAGATTACTGAAAGCATAGTTGAACTCATCGAGGAAGTTCTGTTTGTGGGTGAGTTCGTAGCCCAGACGCCTTAAATCTCGAGTTATGTCGCCGATGTTTGCCAACAATTCGCAGGAGAACTTCAAAAGAATCTCTCTCGCCTCTTTGTAGGGAGATTTCTTGAGGAACAAACAAGGATTGTGTTTAATAATGCGCTTGGTCTTTGCTTTATCCAAGAAAAGCAGAAGAAAGAGCACCTTTTGTAGAGTGAATTTCTTGATATGGTCTGCATACTCATCAGACAGAGTATATGCCTTTGAATATCTTTGTTCAAGGAATTTATCCTTAAAAAGACGATTTACAATGAATGTACTTAGTCCGACTACATCGGAGCAAGAGTTCATATGGATTTTTTCGGCAAAAACAACTTCCAATCCCAGGCGAAGCCAAAGGGGATTGAAATAGAGCAGGAGCTCTAGAATATACCGTTGCATGACGACGTCTAAGTGGAGGTTTCTGTCAGTTCTGATGCTAATAGCATTTTTGTGGACATAAACGGCTACCTTGGAACATGGAATTTGCATCTCCTCACTCATGAAGAATTTAATTGCTTCCTGCCTCAAGCTTTCCAGACGGAACTTGGTTAGGTAGTTCATGGATTGCTCTTCCTTTGTGGGAGCTAAGATGAGTTCTTTGTTGCGAACTTCATTGAACAACCTACCCACGTCGATTTTCTGGTTACAATCTGCATCCAAGTCAGCCGGAATAGAAACCAGAGCATTCAGCCACTTTTTAAAGGCAATCAGATGCTTCTCCACTGCTCGCTCGTCCAGATACATCGTGGATGCCAAGAATGGATCTCGGGTTGTGGTAGCTGCAAAGGGATCCGGGTTAATGTATGTCTGCATGTACAGATCTGAGTCATAGAGTTTTACAATGGTTTCCTCCTTTATTTTTCTCGGAGTTATTGGTTTCTTCACCAGAGCTAGGGTCCTTGATAACTTTGGCTTTTTGGGCTGAACCAATGGCCATTTGCTGCTGTTGGAAGTTCGTCCATACACATCACCCTCAAACTTGGGTCGTTTTGGTGGGGACACACTGATGGTGTTTGTTTTGGGAATGCTCAAGCTAGAGCTGTCGCTGGTTGGTGAATCCCATAGAGCCAAATCTCGATACCGTTTATTACCGTTGGTCTTTTGCGGACTCTCTAACAGCTTTCTCGATGACTTTGTTGGTGTTGCTTTGCGGTTGTTGGGATGTGGTACGGAGACCGGACTGTTTTTGCGGGACTTCTTACCGATTTCGTGTAAATTGAATCGACTAGATTGAGCTAGGATCTCATTTTGGTTGAATAGAAGATCAGCTGTCGAAGTGCAACTAACCATACTGTTATTTGAAGCATCAGAGTCATCCAAGCAAATTGCTTTTGGTTTAAGGACACACTTTGTCTCAGCCTTGGGAGCATGATAGTAACGATTCTGTTCGATAGATTGTATGTTTTCCATGTCGTTTAGATTTGGCATTGATCCCTGAATCGACATTTTCGAGAAGGGTGACTTCAGTGACAGATCCTTCATAGATTCTGAATACTTTCTAAGGGGTGTTCCGATCAGCTTGACATCTCGTTTGAGCTGTTCGTCGACTTTGATTTCGTAGGTCTTCTGCAGGATGTTAGGAACATTGTGTGTTTCTTCTTCCTCGATCATGCAAAGTGGACGAAATGGGGCCGGAGTTACGGTGGCAGTTTTGTTGAGAATAATTCGATCATTGAGTGCTTCGATGCTCTCTTCAGATTCACTAAGTGCATCCGATTTGTCCAGCAATTTCAGGTCAAATGTTTTGTTGTTGATCAATTGGGTTGGTACATTCATGGCTCCTCCATAGTTTTCACAATTCTCTTTGTCCTCCTTCTGCACCGTTATCCTCGGTATGATTTTCAAATTCATCGGACTTATTTCATCGTCTGATGATTCAGCAACAAGGCGTCTGGGACGAAGTTGTCGCGTGAGATTGGTTTCCTCAACATGCACTGTATTGCGATTGATTGGTGTTGGGAGAGATGACAGATATTCCAATTCATTCACATGCTCAGGTTTGACCTTTGTCTCAGTGGCAGGAGTGAATTTCATTTTGTCAATCAGATCGAGCACATTGCCAGGGGTGAGAGGACTGATATTTTCTTTGTGAGTGTGTGACAATGGACGAGCCACAGTCTGTGGCACATGAACTGTGTTCGTATTGCTAAATGTTATGTGTGGAATGTTCCTTTCGAGCAACGGTGAGATTTGTTTCTTTTGTGTCTTATGCTTCCTAGCTATTGGGGACATTCTATCAGTCTTTTGGGCTTTGTAATTTGGGGATTGTTTGATGTAACGTTGACGTTGTTGGGTGTTTGGCTTGGAGTGGGTTGGCGATTTCAGGCGAAGGGCTTTGGTAAAGCCTGAAGACGATGAGATCGTTGGGAAGCGTTTTACGTTCTGTGAAATGTATTGGAATAATCATCACGATCAATGAAGTGTTAGATAAGATTTACCTTAGTTGGTGGTTTATTGCTGATTGATTTGAGGATAACCATAATGTCTTTGCGAAAATTTCTGTTGTCAATGAGTTGGAGAGTTTCCTTGCAGGCTATTTCTATCGTGGGACTCCATATCATTTGCATTTCGATTTCCTCTTTGCCAGGTACAACGTTTGATGTCCAATCAATGGTAACATTGTGCTCAGCACGAATGGATTTTGTTACGTGCACCTAGTAGAATATTTTGACGCAAAATTAAAAGAATACAAATTCATTAATTTGGAATTGTTCTAGGATTTCGAAGATTTTATTAAAACTCTTAGCAAAAGTTTGGGTAACTTTTTCTGTCAAATATAAGAAAACTCAAGGTCAGAGACAACAAATATTGTAAACAACCTGATTATACGACAACGAAAGAAGCAGCAAGGACTATACAATTTAAGAATATTCTGATGAAAACTGTTGATCAATATGGCTCGAGCAGCTAGCCAATGTCCTGGCTAGGGCAACGCCAAATGCTGACATAACAAGATTCTTAAAAGAATTACATTCGTAACCATATTTGCGCTGGAAGAAGACGGTTCTTCTTCTAAGTGTTTTTCTTTAATTGGATTCAGCTGCACGAGAAATTTGCAGAGATGACAGAATGGTCAGATGTGCCCAGAGGCGATAAACTTGGGTTTCATCGAGTGCCAATACAGTTGATCTATTCGAAACAGATCACGTGCAGCCAAACAACTAGCGGAAGCCCTAGACAGCTACAGATCAGGAATTACTGCCATCCAGGAAGTGCGATGGGATGGGCCGGGCAAAAGGAGGATGAAAAACTGTGACGTGTACTACGGTGATTGTGGAAGAAGACCACAGCGTTTATTTGGGTACGAATTCGTCCTAAGCGGTAGACTAGCAAGAAGTCTTGGTTTTCGACACGTAAGTGAGCGACTTGTGACAATCCGTATCAAGGCTAAATTCGCCAAAATTAGCCTAATATGCGCTCATTGCCCCACAGAGGACAAAGATGACGCCACCAAAGATGACTTCTACGAGCTCCTCGACAAAACCTATGAGCAATGCCCTAAATACGACGTTAAGATCGTACTAGGCGATTTTAACGCCAAAATATGTAAAGAGGAAATCTTTGGTAGGGCTGTCGGAAAACATAGCCTACACGACACAACGTCTGAAAACGGACTTAGGCTAATTGACTTCGCAGCGGCACATAACGTCACTATTGCAAGCACACGGTTTCCTCATCTCGATATACACAAAGGGACTTGGCGACACCCAGATCAAAGAACCGTCAACCAGATTGATCACTTTGCGATCGTAGTAGAGTCACAGTCGGTGCTGAGTACATGGAAGGACCATTTCTGCAGACTGTTAAAAGGCGATGAAGACCAAAATCTTGCTGTCAGGCAGAATGAACCATTCAACATGGACGATGACAGACAAAACTTTCGTCCACCTGACCAAAATGAAATGGGATAGCAATATCTGAACTAAAAAACAACAAAGCTGCTGGACCCGACGGACTACCCGCCGAACTTTTTAAAGCAGCCGAAGATGACCTGGTGGAATGCATACACCAACTCATGTCTAAAGTTTGGTCAGAAGAAAGTATGCCTGATGAAGAAACCTCAGCATTGTCTCCCCGATCCATAAGAAAAGAGACTTTCTAAACTGCGACAACTATAGAGGAACAAGTCTCCTGAATATCGCCTACAATACCCTCTCTGCCGTGCTATGTGAACGCCTGAAACCTTTCGTCAGCGACCTGATTGGCCCCTATCAGTGTGGTTTCAGACCAGGAAAGTCCACAATCGACAAAATGTTCATGCTACGGCAGATCCTGAAAACTATCCAAGAATTCCAAATCGATACTCACCACCTCTTTATCTATTTTAAGGCCGCGTACGATAGCATTTATAGAGACGAGCTATACAGAGCCATGTCAGGTTTTGGCATCCCCACAAAACTCGTCCGACTGTGCAGGATGACGATCGCTATCGTGCGATTTCTTCAACTTAATACTTGAAAAAATTATAAGAAACTCGCAAGTCAATTGTAGTGGGACAATTTTTTTCAAGTCTGTGCAATTGCTAGCATACGCTGACGACATAGACATCATTGGCAGAACTCGGCGAGCTGTCACTGGAACGTTTGCTAGCATTGAAGCTGAAGTGGCTAAGATGGGACTAGCAGTCAATGAGGCCAAAACGAAGTACCTGCTGTCCACAAAAAGGAACACACAACACCGGCGGATTGGACAAAACATCACAATAGACAGGTACAACTTTGAGGTAGTTAGGGACGTTGTGTCTCTCGGATCCGCTATAACATCTGACAAAAATAAAAATAAATAAATAAAGCGAAGAATTACTCTTGCCAATCGCTGTTTCTATGGGCTAGGAAGGCAATTGAGTAGCAAAGCCCTCTCTCGAAAGACAAAGGAGACTCTGTATAAGACCCGAATCATCCCAGTCCTGCTCTATGGCGCCGAGGCATGGACTCTATCTAAAGCGGATGAAGATGTCCTTAGTCGCTTCGAGCGTAAGATTCTTCGGAAGATTTTTGTCCCTATGTGCGTTAACGGGCTTTGGAGGAGAAGTTGTTTCGACCGTAAGAATCTTCGGAGGATTTTTGGCCCTATCTGCGCTAACGGGCTTTGGAGGAGAAGGTTCAACCAGTTATACGTGCAGTACAGCGACATTGACCTGGTCAAAAAAAAAAAAAAAATACGCATATCACATTAAGGATGGCTAGGTCATGTAGAGCGAATAGACAACGCTGCTCCGGCTCGCAGGATCTTCGATTCCATCCCAGAAGGTAGACGCAGTCAAGGAAGACCTCGCCTTAGGTGGCGCGCTCAAGTGGAGAACGACCTCAACCAACTTGGAATCGCGAAACTGGAGGCAGCTAGCCAAAGACCGAGCTGGCTGGAGAGGCATGTTGGTAGAGGCCCAGGTTCGTCCCGAACTTTAGCGCCCCCTAAGTAAGTAAGTAGCTTTACTTCATGCAGATTGGGTGGACGGAATTGTTGTTCCACTTCGCCTATATAGAATGATTCATTCTACCTGGAGGTGGAATTTGGTTCATCATGCCGGTCTACATACTGTTTTTTTCCATTTTCTCAATATCTTCTACTATTTCTTCTAATAAAAGTCAAAAACCAGTAACCAATAAGAAAAAAAATTCTCATTTCACAAAAATGCGAAGATTTCTCCATTATTTTGCAAAAACATTATGAAAAGGGTCCTCGAAATGACTCCCTGCTTTTACTTTTTTTGTATTGACATTAAAAAAATGTCTGCTTGAACATTCATGTCTAAAAAGGCCTACCTATGTACATACATAAGTACACATTCATTCATTCGTATCCTTACAACATGCCTTAACCAGCGAAACAGGATCAAACAAACCCCTCTGCGTCGGCATCTCTATGCAGAGGCACATATGCCGCGGAAAATAGAACAAGAAAATGAGTTGTTATTATCCAAGACGTCGAGGAAGGGACAATACAATTAGATTCAGGTAGGGAGCGACAAGAAATTATTTTGTTTTTTTTTTTAGGGAAAAAGGACTACAAAATATTTTCTATTTTTCTTTAAGACAACTAAATTCCATCAGACAACATGAATCGAAAATTAACCCCTTATGGATTGTGTGACACAAATTCCCAATTTGAAATAAAATCAAGAACAGGTGTCCTCTTAATCGACCAAACATATCTCCAAGGTCACGCAGCTTTTCGAGGACGAAGACTCGTTGAATAGATTAAAATAGAATTTTTTCCAATTGAATTACTCGTTATCATGAAAACTACCTCAATTTGATCTTCGGAGGGATTGAAAATCTTCAAGATTCGCTTGGCAGTCTTCGATACGGGGACATCCTCGAAGGTAACAATTGCTTTAGATGAAAACGGAGCCATTACAACGCTCGTCGGCTCCCTGCCTTCGATGCGCTTGTTCTTTATCCGCGAAGGCGTTATGTTGACCTAGGAATGCAACTTGCAATTATCACTTAATTGAACATTTATTTTTTAATTAAACTTACCTCAAATGCACTCATTTTATGAATTAAAATCTATTTATTTTTGTATTAAAAAAGTTATAAACAATAAAAGTTTGCACAGACATACATTAAAATGAATAAAACAAATAGTTTTTCAAGTTTGCGAAGCGAAGAACATTTGGGGGGAAAGATTAAAGGTTTATTGAAATTATTTTTTAAACAATTATTCGACAAAATAAACACAAAAAGCAAATAAAACAAAGTAAAACACACAAATACTTTAAAATGTCCCTTCTTCAGGCGAGAACTGTAAATTAAATGCAGATGCAGAAAAAAAGCGTTTTTAACCGTTTGTTTTCAATTTTTCTTTGAAAATCCTTGCCAACGATGACAGATGTCATTTGGTTTTCGCTGAGTTTGTGCTCAGATAAGGGTTAGTGCTGGGAATATATAGCTCAATTTAAAATGCACACGATTAATTGGAAATTGCAGAAGACTGACAAATGCATGTATTTTAGAATTTAAAATTTAATATGAGATATGACACATGAAACAATGTATTTATTTTAGGGCCACAAAGATAAAATTTTATTAAATATTTTGACTTTAATAAGCAATTAACATAAAAGCCGTTTTTCAATTTGGGCAACCAGAGAAAATCCCCTAAAACATAAATATTCAAATGCTTTTATTATTATTTGAAGACTCCAATACCTATTTGTTTTTCTCAAAACATAATTCATTTATTTCTTTATAAAAAAATCAGTCATGCAGTTATTAAAAACGAGGTAATAACCCAGCATAATATTCAAAGATGTCTTAACAACGACTGTGCTCAGTGGTTTTCTATGCAATAGCTATGTGCTGTCAGCATTAAGGTTGTGGCATATGATGTAGAAACAGGTTTTTGGCCAAACTTAGTTCATGTAAGAATACTTTGATTCTATATCGAAATAATAGAGGGACACATAAAAACTTTTCAAATGTCAGATGTTAGTTGAATATTTTTTTTTGTTAAGTTAGAAGAATTAGAAAGACAGGGAAGCAATTTTTTTTGAAGAACGAACTTCGTCCAGATAAGCCAATAAGGCACTATTCCTTGCATCCAGTCCGCAGAGGAAAAAATTACTTGATAGAATCAACGGGGGCGTTTAGAGTTGAAGTCAGGCTGAACTACTTAGTGAATACGTTTTAAAGGCTACTTCGAAGTTTTCGGAGCTCATGCCTCGGAGCAGCTCCTCGTTCTTGAAGTTATATTATGTAAAGAACAGCTACATAGCTGTTAAGCTACCACCGCCCTCGGATATATAGACGGATTCACTGGTGGTCAACTGAAAAAAGAAATAAGGACAACGAACTTCGGATCTGTACGTCGAATTTAAGGTCCCTTAACAGAGCACGTGTATGCAGCCGAAGAACATGCAGAGTCCCAGGTCCATAATACACTATAGCGCCGGCTTTGGTAAACTAAGGTAATTGCAATTGGTTTTCCATACTTTGTCAATATTTTTTCTGTCAAATCACACATCGATTATGTTTTGTTCTGCGTTCATTCAGAATACTCTATTAAATCATTATGAACTCAGAGAGCGCGTTCTATTCATGCTCTTGGTTTGAACTAAAGATAAACATAATTATTGTACTCTGAATTAGGAAGATAGGGAGGGGAGAGATAGGAGGTGTCGATTAACATTGGTTTTGAATGTTTGCAGATCAAAATGGCAAGGGAAGATCTCGCCGGGTAAACTATTCCAAATTCGTGTTGTTCGGCTAAAAAAAGAATCCCTATATTTCACGGTACGTCTGGGCTCAAGGGTGAACTGATAAGCATTCCTTGCAAGACGAGTATTACGGGAGAAACTTAAGGGGAGGAATGCAACTGGTGAACGAGTGAACATTTTTCGTAAAAGAAACGATAAAATAAGGAAAGACATGAAACATTGCGTCGGTGTTCGAGAGGGGCAATTGTTTCAGCGGCAGTTCTATTTCCTATCAATTTTAACGCTCGATTTTGTATTCTATCAAGCAGGTGTAGCGATGTTTGCGAAGCACCTGCCCAGAGGTGGGAGTTATACTCGAGTTTAGGGCGTATAAACGCTTTATAGATTGTAGCCAGATCAGATGAGGAAAAATACTTCTTACACCGATACATAAAACCTAAGCACCTAGCAGCATTCTTAGCGATCTCAAATATATTTGGCGTTCCAACGGAGGTTGTCGTTGACACACATACCGAGTACTGAGAGCTTTTCGGTTTCTTCGATGTAAGTGCCATTCATGGATAATGGCATTGGTGGTATGTTTAGCTTTAACGACAGAAGACAGAATTGAGTTTTCGAAGCATTAAACTTGTTGTGGAAAGAGGTCTCGCAGTAATTCCATTGTAATCCTGGCTGTATGCGATGTGGCACCGTCTTGTTGATACCACATGTTAATGAAGCCCAAAGCATGCAGTTGTGGCGTTAAAAAGTTTTCAATCATATCACGATATCGCTCCACATTCACAGTTACATTTACGCTGTTTTCATTTTCATAGAAGTATGGTCCCTCCTGACCAAAGTGCACACCAGACTGTAACTTTTAATGGATGCAAAATTGACTGATGAATAATTTGAGGGTTTTCCATTGCCCAGAACTGACTATTCTGTCTATTCACATATCCATTCAATTGAAAATGTGCCTCGTCACTCATTATGATTTTTTCATGAAAATCGGGGTTGTCATGGGCTAGCTGTAACATCCTATTGCCATATGTACGGCGGCGTAAATGGTCTTGTGGAAGAAGCTCTTGTGTCAACTGAATCTTAATTGGAAACAAATGCAAATCCTTGTGCAAAATTGTGGCCAAAGTTGTTCTTTGAAGACCAAGCTCCTGAGCACGGCGTCGAATTGAGGTTGATGGATTGTTGAACACTTCCTTCAACAGCAGTAATGTTTTCTGCCGATCTTGCAGTACGTTGTTGTCCATGCTTAGGCCTATCACCTACAGACCCTCTTTCTTCGAAATCATTCACTACACGATAAATAGTACGTTTTGTTGGCACGTTTTTTCTCCCAAAAAAATCACGTAACTTTCTCATCGTTACAGTAATCGATGATTGATATTGATAAAATGTTTTAACGATTAAAACACGTTGGTTCATCGAATATTTTTCCATAATAAATTTGCCAGGTGTCCACTTCACGACAGCCAAATATAAGCTGTCAAGACTAATGTTTACCAAAATGGCGGCAAAACAAAATAGTATACCTTCCCGGTGGACACCCGTTGGTTAGACCTAAAGCAAATGGATAAAAAATCTGATAAAATAAACTGATTCGATATTTATTTGTACTATTGTTGAATTTTTAATATTTTTCTTAAATCTAGAAAAAATATACAAGTTACATTATGTATGTAATTATTTACATCGTTAAATTAAAAATGATTATGAACACCACAAAAGCACCTTCCATGGGCTCAAATAAACTTTCCTATGCCTAAGCTACGACTGCGGTCATCATAATCATCATACAAACTCCCACCATCTGCCGAATAGTACATGCTCTTCATATATCCTGGAAACGGTGTAACCGAATCCAATGCATCACCAGACTCCTCATCGGGTGGTTCCACAGAAACAAACGACACGGCGAAACCCTTCAAAGAGGTACTCTCATCCGACCGAAATCGAACCAAAAGGATATCCGAATACGAAGTAACTGGTAAGGGTTTCTGGAAAAAAACAACAACATATAATTAGTATCCTTGCTTCGGTTGAAGGGTCCTTTCAATCAAACTCACTCTGTTGCCACAGTATTTTCCGTGGTTTGTGTTCCTCATGTAGTTCACATCTTCGGTTATCTCAACTGAATCGTAGTCACATCTGTCCGAGTACTCCACTTCGAAGCTGAGAAATGTTATCTTAACACTACTATCTGGGTCAGCTTGGATTCGCCAGTTGCAGTACATGTTACGTTTGTAGGGACGACTTCCGAACCTTGGATGTGAGTAGAACACCTGAGTCTTGTTAGTTGCTCGCAAGTATCCTCCACATTCTGAAAAGACGAACGACGATTTAAAGGATTTTTCTTTCTTTTTTTTTTATAAAATGTTTACATATTTTTCAATTTTTTTTTATTTTGAAAGAAAATGTCTCCCATTTCATGGTTCAGGATTTATAAGAGTTCATAATGTCAACATGGTTGCCAGGCTTCTTTTTTTGGATTGTGAGTTTTTATCAATTGGAACTAAATTTGCTTAAAATGTCTTAAAAACTAGATGAAGGTTTATTTGGAAATATTTATCGATGAACTTCTATCCAGTGATTCAAGATTAGAATTGAAATAATTTCATTTAGGGCTCGCATTGGGCGCCAGATAAAAAGATGAACCTTTTTCTAAAATTTTCCCTGAATGGTTATAAATTGGTGGACTTGATTTTAACACACAAGGGGTAAGTATGGTTTTTCAAATTCTTGTCTTTTATTGCTTTCAATAAAAAATGTATCCTCAAGCACATTCAAGCAACGTGGCATCCATATAAATGAAAACAACCTCGACCCCAACCTTTTCGCTTTATTATTCTTACCTTTGATATGGCATTAAGGTGGGTATATGTGAAGAGGTCTAGTCCCGTCAAAGTGCACAAGGATAAGATTCAATTTTTATGGTTTTTCATTTCTATAGCTTAACGCAAGATCAACATGAAATAGAAGCACCATGCATCCTCAAAATGAATGGAATTCATATATGTACATACATATGAATATGCTCAAAAAACATATATGAGCCTTCGAAGGTAGATTATGGACAACTCCCACATGGATATCTGAAGATGTGAAGCATTACACTCTTGGGGTTGAATGTAACATTAAAGGTGAGCACACATTGTATGAGTGGAAGAAAAAAAAAAAAAGGATACGAAATCCTTTTTATGCGTTGACGCGTTATATAAAGATTTAATGTTGGATGGCATTCATAAATTTGACTTATTTTTAGTTTAAAAAAATAGAAAAATGCCAAAGTTGACAGATGAGCGAGAGAGTGAAAATCAAAAGATTTTTTAATTCATTGCGTGAAAAGCAGAGGGAGCCTTTAAAATACGCATTTTCTCAGAATCGAAGAAGTTGTTTTAGAATTTTGCTGAATTGAAGAACTTAATTATTTATCTAGTGAATGGGTTTTGCAGGGATCCGCACTTTGAATCCAGAAATTGCATTGTGGGTCACATGCGTGCATAAGTGAACTTGCTTAACGAAAGATGATGACCGTGTTAGCCACTATAGGCCATAGGTTTTACTATATACGTAGGGGCAAACAGCATTCAAGGTCAGGACTTTTTCTTCAGATGGGTTGTTGTTGCTGACTATTATGGACCATATTATCAACCAGTATAAAGAGTGAGAAAAAGTTTAAAAAAAATGGAAAGTTGTAACCAGATAGCAACACCTATACCGCCTACGAATATTTTTGCTACATCAACAAAAAGTAGCTAAGCTTAACCTCGTATGGTGGTCCCAACTCCCAAGTTTTGCCTGACCTAAGAAAAAAATCAAGACGGCTTTTCAAATAGATCCAAGTAAAATAATGGGACTTCTGATTGGGATCTCCATAAGATCAGCAAAAATCAATACAAAAACAGAAAATCATGTGCAAAGAGGGCGACCTGTCAAAAATGTCTTACGGACATAGAGTGGTAAAATAACTTGACTAACTCTTGCTCGGAAACCCTAGAGTCACTTATGAGCATACAATTCCCGGATGAGTTTTTGATATATCCCTTATAAATAGAGGTTTAAACATAAGTGTGATCACAAATATATGAAGGTAGCAAGATCATTGAATAGACTCCATCTCAGCATACAAATCTGCTGAGCCTTAAGGAATAATTTTTCTGATGCTCTAAAGATCTAATTTGTGCTAATTCTGGTGGAAATTTTCAAGGGATGATTGAATACCATTTAGATTCCAGCTTGATTTAGAGAAGTCAATGTCATTTTCCTTCCGAAAGCTGTCAAACCCACTAACAGGGAACCAAAGGATTTCAGACAAATAAACCCTATCTTCCTTTCTTCTAAAGACTTTTAAAAAAATAATTGAAACCCATATTTTCTTAAATTTCAGTGGCAATAGCCTCTTGCAGGTCCAACATGTGTATTATGTATTTACATTAGGAGCACTCCTTGACATTGAAGGGAATATTGTCACGAACAGTGCGATTGACCAAGTCCTGGGTTGGAATCGGCTAAGGTGATTATGATAAGTGATTGTCACAATCAAAAAATTCAGTCTGCGTTAGGTGATGCCAGAATTTGTAATTTTCTTGGTAATCGCTTTATCAGAAATGTGACTTTCACATATCAGCTTAGCCGATTCCACCCCTGGACTCTGACTTTTTGTTCCAAACAAGAATTATTGTAAATTCAAAACCGGATTTTCTAACAGTTAGAAAGTGTAGGAAACACCATATGGAAGTGTTTTGTTACTACTAATTGGTTCCTGGTCGTCAACAAGCTTTTCTTCAGGATAGATGTAATCGGTGATAAAGACCTGACTTAAGCTGACGACATCGTTAAAATGTCAAATTTTTCATTGCATTGTGTGAACTCCTTAAAACAGGCCTTGACAAGCTTAGAAACTGGACCATCTGCAGCGGACTAACTGCCGATCCGCTCAAGGCCGATTTGGCCCTAGCTACGAGGATGCGAAAAATACCAAATATTTTTTCCTAAGATTCAAGGACAAGAGTATATTTGATACGACGAGTGCCATTAGCACTACACCAAACGCAATACTAGAAACATTCCTTTCACTAGTCCCATTCTTCCTTCTCACTGAAAAGTAACAACTTAGGGGAGCAAATGGAAAAATGGCAATAACGATATCAAAACCATAGATAAGTTTATCCAGTTGCAAGAACAGACAATCTAACAAGGAAATCCCGGAAATCATAAACGAAAAACGTGCTCGGTCTACCTATATAGACGGTTACAAGACGGTTCTAGGGGAAGTGTCATGTATTTTCTTAGTAAACCCATCTAATCAATAATTTCTTAAGTCTTACAAGCTTCAGTAGTTTTTTCTTAGCAGAAATACTTGCAGTAAGCGAAGACCTTTTCTTATGATATCTGGTAAATAAATACATTGATATTTTTATAGATAGCCAGACGGCAATCAAAGCCATATTCTCAGTTGTCTCCAAGTCATAACTGGATGATCGTTGTCGCAACGATCTGCAACTGATTGGAGAAACAAACCTAGTAACCCTTCGATGGGTTTTTAGAGCTTCGGACATTGTGACATATAGAGAAATGGAATGACAGATAATCTGCTTAGAAATGGTTCATCCCTTGAACCGAGCGATTTCTTAGCTCATGCACTGAAAATAGACTGGGTCGCACGTACTTGCTGGTCACAGATTCGAATAAAATTTGAAAAAATATTAAGGAACTTCAAAGTTTTTATTCGATTTTTCTGACTTTAGATTGTTTGAAAAAGTACGTAAAATAGTTTTCAGCGGAAAAATTTAAACGCCATTTTATTTACTTAGAAAATGTGAAAAAGTGTTTAATTTAAATAAAACTGTTTTTATTCAAAAACTTTTTTAAAAAAATATTATTAAACATTATTATTAAACACAAAAATTACTTACATTTAAAAAAAAAAATAAAAAAAAAATCATCTACCATTCAAAAATATTTTTTAAATAAAATTACTTAGGCTACCAACATCTATCTGAATATCAATTTTGATTGAAATCGGATGACCAGTTTTCGAGAAAGTCGAAAAAAGGCTCTATGGGAGGTACCGTTTTTAGCCAACCATCTTGATTTTTTTTGCTCACTAAAACATAACCTACACCTACAATATAGTGCACCGATTTTTTTTCATAAAAATTCTTGGAGTCGTTTCCGAGAAAAATAAGCTTAATAATAATATTTGAGCTAAAAAAAAAATTTTAAAAAGTCCCCAGTAAAATGTCAAAATAACCATATGTTCCAAATTTGAACCAAACCAAACCGTTTAGGCTGTAGTTCAATATACATCCGTACAGACCGACAGACAGACAGCATTTTGCCAGTAACTCAAATATGTTTCTCTATAATCGTAATGTCATGTTTGATTGTTATCTCAACATTTTTAATCTGGACGAATGCATAACTTGCATCATAGTACCTATAATCGCAAGTAAAAAGAATATGACTACACTATCAGCATATGCTCGGGGTAGGCTTCCTAGTCAGCCCAAAATTGAAAGCTACCATTATCGGCTTTAATGCAATAAATAGTCTCACAGTTTGCATCAAGAATAAGTCCTGGGGACAGAATACTGGGCTTAGCTGAAGAAGGTTATCAATAGTACTGTTGAAACCATTCTAGGCAGTTTTAGCTGAAATCGGAGTGACTGGTTTTATGATGAATGCAAACCCAAACGTAAGAATGCTGCATATCGAGCAGTGCAACAGTGTTTTGGAATGCGAAGATGTTTATAAAGAGTTTTGATGAACAGAGAAAGGACTTTGCAGTCAAAGAAGGCAGTCTAGGAGAAAAACATTGTCCGTGAAATGTAAAGAAAAAGTGAGCGAGATCCGCACCCACCATGCTCTGAAGCTGCTTCGAAGCAATACTATGGTCTTACTTTGATCCCTTACCCTCGTTTGAGAGGAAAGTTTTATGGAGAATTATTGCTCCCGTGTGCGAAAGAGGACAATTCCGAAGAAGATACAATCATGAATTGTATGAAATCTACATCGAATCAGATCTTGTGGAAAAATAAAGCTCGGTAGACTCCGGGCAACTAGCTCCCATGAGCGAAGAGCAACCAACCAGGTCGGAAAGTCTTTTGCAGTTCTTTTTATTGTACAAGACTATGTGGCAGACCTTGCGTTACGAAGCATTGGGGTTCGAAACAGGATGGCGTTGGCCTGCAATCGACATGTATATGGAAGAACTTCTTGAATGAGGCGCTGAATGGATCCCGTTTGTTTGCACCGATGATAATTGATGATACACGTCGAACATAAAAAACATGACGTTTAAGGAGCAGGGGCTATTTTTTTAACATTAAATACTATTAAATATAATTTTTCTAAAATTCAAATAATATTAACAATCCTTAAGCCATCCAGATAAACTCTATTCAAACTCCATAAAAGACTTAAAGTTTCCTCAGACATTTTTAAATCTAGTAAAAATATTTTTCCTCTTTACTTCCTCAAAGCTATGCCATGTCCCAGTTAAAATATATATGACAAGAGCATCATTTCCGTCTTTGTTTTTTTAAACTCACAAAGTAAATTTCCCAGAATCTACAAGTCACCCCAGAAAAAATCCTATCCTGCCAAGCAGCAAAGAGACTTACCTGTTGAATAGGTTGCCATAAAACCCTTCTTCTGTAGACCAGCATCAGTCTTCAGCACCATAAACATTTCATTTGTGGATGCTAACACTGCGTACGGTTCCCTTCCACCACAGTAGACTCCCAGTGTCGAGCTGTTCTCCGATCTGCCATCATGGATGGCAACAGAATCATAAATGCATTCCTAGAATTTTCAAAAAAAAAAAGAGAATGAAAATGAGAAATCTCGAATGAAAAGCACGAACTTTATTGAATTTAATTAAAAAAAAAACAAAGAAAATAGAGGTGAAGGAGTAGAAAGAGGATAGTAGTATCTATGAGAATAAAAATATCTTTACCTGATGATTTTCCACCTCAAATTCATGGAAAGTTAACTGGACTCGATGTCCCAGTACTGTGGAAAAATGCCAAAAGCAATATGTGTTCCGGGGATATTCTTCCGGATAATTGGGGCTGTGGATGACCCCATACGGATTGGTTATTTCAAATTTGCATTTCGTTTCGGTACAGTTGTGGCCATCGGCGTCCAGAGTGTATCCATTGCGGCAACTGCACCTGTACGAGCCCAGAGTGTTCTGACAGTGGTGCTGGCAACCGGCATTGTTCTCACTACACTCGTCCTTATCTGCATAAAAAAACAAACCAGAAATTTAATCCTATATTCGTTTCACATCTCTTCAGATATCATTTACAGTGTGACCAAAGGCTTGGAAAATATTAAGCCAGCACTTTTCAAGTCTTGTTAGATAAAGAAATAAAAAAGAAAGATGCGTTATCCTACGTCGTTACTTTCCTAAAACTTCGCCCTTAAAGAAATTCTAAATGTGTGGGTTGCGCCTAAAAACACTCTATACTTAATGAAATGTATTAATGAACTCGGGACGCTTTCTAAATTCATATTACACCTATAAACCAATACGGATCTTCCGTCTAGTTTTAAATACACCTGCCTCTACAATTTTTCTTCGTATGGTCACCCTATTTTTATGTCTATTATGAACAAAATGCAACTCACCTATGTGAAACAATGCCGAAAATCCAGATCGCTGCACAGTTTTGTCTGAAAAAAACTCCAATCTCATGATGCTCTGGTCCGAATGTATAACTGGTGGAATTTCATGGCCGCAAAACACTCCGATATTCTTAAGGCGATTATCCTTGAGCTTCGAGTAGATAGTCAAATAGTCGTAATTGCATTCGCTGAATTGATACTTCGTCCCTTCCAAGTCGAAGTGAGTGAAACTGAGAAAAACGTTGTGATTCTTCGGAGCAACTATCTCCCACACGCACTCCTTTTCCAAAGGATACGCTTCCGGGTACTGGGGTGATGTTAAAGTGCCATACTCTGAGGTGGCATTGATTATCCCTCCACATGCATCTACAACATAAAAAAAGGATAAAAAGGAAGAAAATTTATTTTCCAAAGGACATTTTCCTATATAATCTTTATTAGCTTGGAATAATGTATGTACCTTCACATGATTTGCCATCGGTTTGCAGTTCATAACCAGCGAAACAGCCACACTCATAGCTCCCGAGGGTGTTGATGCATTCATGCTGGCATCCGTGGTCACTGAATTTGCATTCGTCCACCTCCTGCATGAGAAGCGCCGAAAATCCAGCCTTTTGCACTGTACTATCGGACACGAACTTTACATACATTTGATTTGAATTGGTCCTGTGGGAATAATTTAGCACGCAACCAGCGTGCCAGAGAGATATTGTATTATAATCACTGTTTAGGGATGCATTTTGAGCAATTTTATCGTCAAGTAGGAACTGAGTACTCACTTAATGTTCGGTGGAAGTTTGTAGCCGCAAAAGACTCCAATTAGCTCTGAATCGGATCGATTGCCATCGCGTATTTCGACGTAGTCATAGATGCAATTGTCGTGGTTTTCGATTTCGAAGGATTGGAATTTAAGGGCCACCTGGTGATTAGCGGGTACGGTTATTTTCCAAATGCACTCTTTGTCGGGTATGTACTCGACGGGGTAGTTTGGTGAGTCGAGGCGACGTTCTTCGGTCAGGTCGATTTCACCACCGCAA
Organism: Platycheirus rosarum; assembly: GCA_963971375.1. Taxonomy (NCBI): domain Eukaryota; kingdom Metazoa; phylum Arthropoda; class Insecta; order Diptera; family Syrphidae; genus Platycheirus; species Platycheirus rosarum. Next base: position 93,031,389 of record OZ020509.1, read on the forward strand.
ATTACTGAAAATTTAAGAAAATTTGTTAGTAAAAAATAGATATTTAATCGATATTTGTAAATTTAGTTTTTAAATAAAAAATTAATTAATTAATTATTTGAATTGAATTTTTCTAACAAGGAAGCTAAAGGAATGGGAAAAACTTGGCTGGTTCTGAAAAAATCCTAGGGATTTCTGAAATTCGTTTAAAGAAATAGAAAACTATGTTCATGTAATCATTCCAATCAGGTTTCTTGATATAAACACAACTCCCCAGGACATTTGTCTCAAAATTTAATATTTACGACGTAAAAATTCCTTCCTGTTATTCTTCTTTTATTATGACACTTATTCGCTTAGCGCGTAGTTGAAAATACACAAAATTAGAAAGAGATAACAAAGTTGGACCCAGAGTTTAACCTTGTGCGACTCTGAAAGGGAAAAGACACCAGAATCTGGGTTTCAATGAAAACAGCTGAATAGAGAAGCAGGATAAAATGAGTTCTTTAAAAAAATAAATTTATTGGCGCGACAGCTCGTTAAGGAGCCAAGGCTTAGTGACTTATACTCTCAACCATTCCTGTGTGTGTGTTGTTAATCTGCAAGAATGGAAGGGACCTACAATTTAACGCCGAGTCCGAACGGCTACATGAGATGCACTTTATCGAGACAAATTTTACTCTTGTAGGTTTTGTCAGTTCCTCGCAAGAGGCAGTACCCCGTAAAAGAAGGTGGCTATGAGCTGGATTCAAACCCAGGCTCATTCGCTTAGCATTCCGACACACTAACCACTAAGCCACGGGGCACTACATGAGTTCTTTAGCTTCAAGGAAAAAAATTAATATTTGCATGTAAAATGTGGCTGGAAACATAAGTTTTTGTACATTTATTTAAATTTTATTTAAATGGACTACATATTGGAAAGCAGGGTTAAACTTGAATGAAACTGGAACTAACACAATGTGTGGCAACATTTTCCTTAGCATATCATCATCATCATCGGTACAACAACCGAGATCCGGTTCGACCCTTTCAATTCTTCGGGAGTCCTGGTCTAGAACCACTCTTCCAACTTAAGTTAGGTCTGCCATGCTGCCTTTGTACCATAAAAAGAATTTGAAAAAGTCTTAGAACTGATGGTTTTTCTTTGCTTATAAGATCTTTACTTTTTTCCACGACATCTGCTTCGAGATAGATTTCATATCATTCATGATTACATATTCTCCGGAGTGGTCCACCTCGCACATGGAGGCAATAATTTTCCGTAAGATTTTTCTCTTAAATGCGCCTTTAAACATCAGAATACCTTTAAGTGAGCACCCAAGTCTCGAATCCGTAAGTGAGCAATAGTATGATCAGTTTGCGCGGAAGCAGCTTAGTTATTTATGAACAGATTTCTGGATTTGAAGAGCATTAAATGGATTAAAGCCACCACCCGTGTATTTCTTCCTGCATAGTATTCAATTCTTACTTTACTAACCTGACTGTTGGTGCAAAACTGTTCAAGCATAACCACCATGTACTTGGTTATCCCTTCGATCTAGATGAACAAATCTTTTTAACTTGAGGACCTCTACAGATAATATCGATGTAGTCTGCGAAAGCAAATACTGGGCTGGACTTGGTAGAGATAGTCCATTTCCATAGACCATTACCTTATCGGAGTCCATTGAAGATGTTGATTGGTCTGAACAACAATCCGGCTTCTAGAAATCGACTTGAAATTCTGTTCATGGTCAGCTTTCTCTTTCATAATCGTGTCAATTTATTTGTCATGCCGAATTCTCTCCAGGCCTTATAAAGTTCTAACCTGGCTATGCTATCGTAGGTGGCTTTGTGAAAAAAACGATCTGTTTAAATGTGAATTTCCAGGTTTTTTTCAACGCATGGGCATATAGATTTGATAAATTGCTGATTAGCCTGGTATGAATGCTCATTGATAGTTGCCAATTAAGGTATTATGGCGTATGGGGTTATCCATTCTTGTACGTTAGAGGAGAATATCTTATGGGCCCTTCACCCATATGAACTTAACAACGCTGTTCTTCTATAATTGCTGCACATTTTGATATCTCCTTTCTTATGTCTGGAAAAGTAATACCCTTACGGCAGTCTTCTGGCATTTCTTCATGGTCCCATACGTGTTATTTAAGATATTAGTCCCTTCGTGTATCAACTCAATGCTTGTTGGCTGCAGACTAAGGTCTTCCTCTTGATATGTTGGAGTTTTCATTTTTCCTTGAGATGCACTTTAAACAATTCATTAAAACACTTCCTAGCTCCAGAATGCTTTCAGGATCGGTAATCAGATTTCCCTTTCCGTCCTTACAATATTTTATATCGTGGTGTACATTGCGATATCTTTCGAATGGAATTTCGAGTCTGTTGCGGACGTTGGACTCTATTTCTTTGAAACCCTTCGCTCCGATATCTGCTATTGCTTCCTTCTAAGATGGTGTCAGGTGTCATCAGTACTAATTACTTTGTCCTCAAAGAATGACCATTTTTCAGGTACACCCGGCACCCTGTCCTCAGGACTTAATCTCCCTTCAACAAGTTCTTCCAAGGCGACTTGTATAGTGCAACTAAATGCGTTATATTTGCTTTCATTATGTATAGTAGCCGGGTTTATTCGAACCTGGGCCGCTCATGCAATACTTTTTCCCAAAGCAATCCGCCCTCGGAACACTAAACAAACAAGAAAAGGATTCAAGTCTATGTTGGCACCTGGTAACTATCATATAATAATCAAGCTCAAGTAGTTGAAGGATGATCTATCAACGCGCGGTTAGTTTGGTTGCAAATGACTTCAACAGGTGATATCTAGGGGGGCTTTGTAAATAGCCTTATTCTGGAATCTGGTACTCGCAATGATTAATTTTCAGGATGCTGCCATTTATATAATTCTGTGTCCATTGTCATAAGTATTGTCATCCAAATTATGAGAGCTTATATACTGTCTGAATACTGAATACCTAACATCATATCTTGGTCAGGTATTAGGTATTGAGGGTCCTCCCTGCAAGTTCGTCACTCCTCAATAGGTGCGTCAATGTTTATGAGGCTGATGATATTAAATTTATCTCGCACGCATAGGGTTCATGGCCTTTCATTTAATGCATTAAAGACGATGATGATAGGTTTTACTTTTGGGCTGAATAGGAAGCCTAGCCCGAGCACATGTTGTTTTTGGATCACCTCTATAGTATTCTTTTTCTTCTGCAAAACCCACTCTCTGGCCCTCTCATTTCTTGTAGTGAAGTGATGTTTTGTCTGCCTTATATTCAATTGTTAAAACTCTGGGGTACACCAGTATTTATTTTCAGACTTAAATCAATTCAAAACAACTTTTATTGAGTGGTTTGAAATTACTAATCTTAGAAAGAAAACCTTGATCGAGCCTTGATGCACAAATTTTGAATAAAAGATTGGTTTCACTTTTCAATTGGATTTCAGTTGGACTTATTGCTGCCAAAGCCTTAGGAATTTTCTTAGCTAAGAATCAATCAATGTTTCCATACTTTTAGATATAGAGGACGGAAGTGCAATTGGTCGATAGTTTGAGGGCGAAGAAGATTTACTTTTTTGGTGAACAGGCTGAATTATTTGCTCTTATGTGCGGTCACAGCTTCGAATAAAATATGAAAAATATTAAGGGAACTTCAAAGTTTTTATCGATTTTTCTGACTTTTGATTGTTCGAAAAAGTACGTAAAATAGTTTTCAGTGACAAAATTAAACGCAATTTTGATTCTTAAAAAAAAATGGTTTATATTTAACAAATTTTATTAAAAAAATAAAAAAAAATATAATTCAAGAATGCAAACTTAAACACAAAATTTACTTACATTTAAAAACAAAATTGAAAAAAATATTCTATCCGTTTTCAAAATATCAATTCTTCAAAAAAAAAAAAAAAAGTTAAAGATACAAAAAAAAGTTATACGAAAATATTTTTATGTCGAATTGCTTTGGCTATCTACATCTTCCTGAATATCAAATTTGATTGCAATCGGTTAAATAGTTCTCTAGCACGGCGAAGAAAAAAAACGGTCCTATAGGGGGTACCATTTTTAGCCCACCAACTTACATAAAAATGAATAGAACCGTTGTTGTCGAGAAAAATAAGCTTTACTTAACGGGTATACGACAGGTACTGTTTATAAAATTCCTCTGTAGAATGCCAAAATAACCTTAAGTTCTACATTTGAAGACGATTGGTTGAACCGTTTAGCCTGTAGTTCAATAGACATCCGTACAGACAGACAGACAGACAGAATTTTACCAGTAACTCAAATATGTTTCTCTAACATTGTAGTCATGTTTGATTGTTACCTCAAATTTTTTTATCTGCACGAATGCATAACTTGCATTATGGTACATATGTATAATCGCAAGTAAAAATCATGAATTCGCCTTTTTTATGTTAATAAACAAAAACCGCTGTATCGGATCATCGAAAAACATGAATCTATTTACCACTATCCATCTTTAAAAAGTAAAAAGGAGGTCCATTGAACATATAACATAACATCAGAACATGTGGCCCAGCAAAAAAGTGCATGATGATTTCTATTGACTTTGAATTTAAACAAAGCTTGAAGAGTGGATTGTATGTTGACTGCTCAGTGTTTATTAAAATTTATACAAACTCAGAAATGTGTTAATATCGTAACTTTTGAGAAAAAGTGAATAATTTGAAAATATGGATGAATATTTTTTTAAAAACAATTAAACACTTCACTTTGAACTACCGGAACCGTTCCTTATGTTCTAAATTGTGGTTTTGCCCCACCACTTGATATATTTATTAAAAAAAAATAAATACTACGTATACGCCACAGTAGCTACATCACCATTTTGCGTTGTAATATATTTCTAACAGGTGAATCAGAGGTTGAAAGCTTTTGATGCATGATATAACGAAAAGAAAAACAATACAAAGCCCTACAAACAATTAAGCAAACAAATTTTACAAAATAAAAAATCCCAAACTATTTTATAATATCCCTTAAAATCCACACGATCTGAAAATCAACATTTTTTTCACAAAAAATCAGTGTTTCAAAAAAGTAGAAAAAAATCACTCGAACACCTCGCAAAACATTCCTTTGCCAAAAAATAACAAAAACCTCATTTTGTTTTTTGTTTTTGAAAAACACCCACAACATTGATGTGTGTGGATGTGGAAGTCTTTCTACACACTTTAATATAAAAGGCGAAAAAACTATTCAATGGACACTCTCACCCTCTCATATGTGGTAAATCCCATCATCTACCGGAAATTTATCACTCTGGCTAAAATAAAAGTCAAGCCTATAAATGCAGATACAAAACACTAAAATAAAAAAAGAAAAACAAGGAAAACACTGAATAGGCAGAACGGTAACCGAAGGTAACCCTTGCTGAATGTGCGACTTCAGAATAAAAGCCAAAAAAAAAGCTGGAATAAAACATCCTTTGCAAAATTGAATAGGGCCTATTATCGCACACAAAAGGACGAGCAAGGGAAAGAAAGAGAAAATCAAATCCTTTGAACAGAAAATGTGTTCAAAAAAATATGACCAAATGTGTGCAAAATTACTTCCCTTTCCCTAGCAACATTGTAACACACACACACCCAGAGCTAGGTCCTGCAACCAAAAATGCCAATTTATGATTATGGTAACATTGGTTATTGATGGTGCCACAGTGCAACTAATATTACATCTCTGTGGGCTCAGAGCGTGAGTTTCAATTCGTTTACATTGCCAGGTTGAGTGGAAACATTGCTGGGTGTACATTTTTGTTGGCCAACGTAGATATTACGAATTAGGTGATATGGACAAAATTTTAATTAAATCGTGTTTTACCCAAAAGTTATGGGAATTTCAATTACAATATGGTGGTGGCGCAAGTGTCGGTTGTGTAATGGGAATGGAAGTGATTTTGGGGTTGATAGATACATGGATGGATTGGATTTGCGGTGAAACTAATGTGATTGATGATGGAACAGGACATGATGTTTAAATTCTAATTTAAATAATAAATTTAAAGGATAGTCTTTAATATGGTTTGCATTATTTTAAATTAATCGCAGTCTGCTTGAATATGAATTTAAAAGTCTTTTTTAAATGATCGAAGAGAAAAGAGTGGCAATATTGTAGACGCAGTCAAGGAAGACCTCGGCTTAGGTGGCGCGCTCAAGTGGAGGATGACCTCGACCAACTTGGAGTGCGAAACTGGAGGCAGCTAGCCAAAGACCGAGCTGGCTGGAGAGGCATATTGGTTGAGGCCCAGGTTCGTCCCGAACTGTAGCGCCACTTAAGTAAGTAAGTATGAGTATTTACACAAGCCATCTCATTGCGAGCCTATATCATGCAATTGTGTATGCCGACGATTTAATCGCGTACAAAAATCGCCCACAAGTTGAGGTTATCAGAAATCATTGCTAAGCAAAAGAGTTGTAAGGTATCTTGTTATCTGGCTATATCAGTATCTTTATTTCAATCGACATGTAGATGTATCTCTAGCCAGGGCTAGCCAGGGCTAGTGGAACTTTTGTCCTGAAAACACGGTCGTTTAATAACGCTTTGTATACGTAATATACTGTACTGTATTTTGTACACTTAAAACCATTATATTATATCCTAAAAACTATTGCTGTTATATATTTACTTTTATTCTACTATTCAACCTAAAATACTTGTACGTACATCGAACAGTCCTAAAACTGATAAACGATCGTTATTTATTACTCCTTTCTCTTTCGTTTTAAGTAGCATATATATGTTAAGCAAATATACATTGAAATAAGCAGAAGCAGAAAGCAGTTGAATATCAGACGTCGGACGAAGTGGTTTGTGTTCTTATTTTTTGCCCTTGACTTCAAGTATTTTTAAGTAATAACATTTATTCTATTTTCAGTCTATTTAAAGATTATTTAAAGTAGTTTAAGCAATGTTTAAGCCTATATATTAAGTTTTCTTAGTTAAGTTATAGAATAATTTAGACCACCTAGTCCATTAAGTTAATATTTAAGTTATTTTTTTAGAATTTTTTTGTAGTATTTAAATAAAATAAATGAAACATAAAAAAGGCTTTAAATAAATACTTTCTTCTCCCTAAGCCTTGAATTTATTTGTTCAGATTATTATATTTTAAACTGATTTAAATTAAATTTTGTTCTCATTCAAAATTCCAATCATTTCCCTATATAATTTATGCAAATGTCCCTTTATTTAAAACTTGTCAGATAAAATATCACATGGAAATCATGTTAATTTAAGTTTAAATGCATAACATCCCCAACCTTAAATTTAAAAAGATCCTTCCATTTGAATTGTTTTAAGGCATCCTTTTAAATTAACACCAAAATTCAAATACAAACTGTTTTTTTTTCATCGCCTTACCCCAATAAAGAAAATCAAATCCCTTTTCTCTTTCTTAAGTAACTACAAGCACGCAACCCTTGCATTTGAAAAAGGTATTCCAATTCCTAACCTCTTAACCCATTTTAAAGCTGAATTAGAAAAACAAGACAACACGCACCCCAAATAGATAAAACATTAATTCAAACAACCAACCCAACCATCAGCATTGAGACGTATAATTTACCCAACCCTGCAGATCTTTAAAAAACAATCAAATCCTCCTTATCCCTTTTATCGAAAAGTTACCTTTTCCTTCCACCCTCGTTCATATATCAAAACCAAAACCCAAACAAGCTGTATAATATATAAATCTACCTGTGAAATATAACAGGAATAAGGAAACTTTTGAGCTTACCTTCGAAATCCCCGATGAATCCCTTAAATCCTCTAACCACATTATGGTTCACGTAGCTAATAAGCATTCGGCTTGAATCGGTTTTAATCACTTCCGTTGTTGCATTCCCGCAAATCCTCTTTATTACGGGTGATTTGTGCCAATAACCGTCGCGTATCTCTAAATAATCCTTTTCACAGTTCGTCGACTCCAATAGATTCTACATACACACACGCGAGGGGGAACAAAAACAAAGTTATTCCTTTAAAATCTTCCAAATTGTTCCGAATCAAACAGAAATAGAAAACCAAAACTTACCAACTGATGAATCCTGAAAATAATCCTTTCACCATTGGTTGCGGTTATTCGCCATTCACAGCGTTCCGAAAGCACAATGTCAGTCTCATCTTTGCCACCCGTTCCATTTTCAACACCACCTCCACCTCCATAGTAGAATTGTGGTGACACTATGTCGCCGGAGTTTTGTTGAAAGGTTCTTCCGCAAGCCGAACACTTGTACAACAAATTAGCCTGGGCAATATCACCCCTGCTCAGCTTCAGCCTCTGACCAATTTCGATACGGTCTTCTGTGGGTTGTCCAATTGGCAGAATCGTGTCTAGATAGAGGCTCTTCGAGAACGTGTTCTTGGCATAGTGCATAATTGAGTTATAGTCATATGGCTGACCTAATGAGTCCACATCCTCAGGTGTGAGTACATTGAAATTGTACTCCTGACCCTTCATGATGTTGGCCCGATTTATGATTATGTGCTTGTCGCGGTCGGTGCGGGTGTGCTCGTGCCAGAACCCTATCACATGACCCAGTTCGTGTACAACGATGCCAAACTTATCACAGTTTCGGCCAATCGAGATGGACTGTCGTCCGTTGCCACGCTTGCCAACAAATGAACAGCACCTATGGGAACAAAGATTGGTGAACAAGAGTTGGAGTTGTTCCATTATGAGTTTGTGGAAAGGGTTTTGTTATTTTGTTAACTTACCCGCAATTTTTTATTGTGAAGTAGATGTAGTTGGGATGGAGTTTTGGATCACGTTCAACAAACTTAATGCAAGTGAAGTTCTCCCAATGTCGCATGGCCTGCTTGAAGAGTGCTTTGTGAGAGCCGCTGAAGACACGGTCGATCTCATATGGAATAACACCAAAGTCCCATATGCGGTCCTTTTTGGCGGTGACTGCCCGGCGACTTCGGGCGATGCTTCTGGGTGCAATTGTTGTTGGGGCACGAGGTGGCCTGTAAAATGGAGCAAACTATGAGTGTACTGGAGAGCAATGTAAATGTTGACTCGGTTAGATGTTATTGGAAGGCAACGCAGCATACTTTGATAGTTGTAATAGAAAGTGTTAGTTTTCAAGGGAATAGTTAATATTTAATTTTATTCAACATTTTCAAGCAAACATAATACATACATAATAACGTTTATACACAAATACAATGAAAAGTTTAAGGTTTTACTTACGCTAATAGCTTATTGGGTTTCTTTAGGTATTTACTTTTCTTCTTGAGGTGTCTTTTGGATAATCGTTTTCTGTTTCTTCTGTTTTTGGACTTCAAAATTCGCCTGAAATAAAAAGTTTTTTTTTTTTATTACATACATACATACATACATACATACATGTATTGTATGTATGTCGTCTGTTCGATACTCAGGTTTTCAAGCTTCTAGTGCAAGTGAGAAAATACTCACCTAATTCTCGATCTCAGCGCAGCAAAAATATCTTTCCTATCTTTCTAATTCTTCTAACTAGTTTCGTGCAACGTCATGTTGCATTATAAAAGGCAATGTGTCTTACAGACAGTTAAAATATTACTAAAAAGAATCTGGATGGAATTTTGTAAGATAGTCCAACTTTCTACAACATCTTAATTGGACAAAATATTACCATATACAGCTATAACTATGAGGCAGTTAGGGCTTTGGCTACCTCTGCTAAGGTATGAGCTCAGAGAGCAACACCATCGCTGAGATAAAACGATGAATTACATTTGCCAATCGCTGCTACTTAGGGCTAAGAAGGCAATTGCATTCTATCGGGCAAATAAATTGTCTCTTTATAGTCCTGATGTATACGGTAGAAATTGCTTTTCAGCAACAGTATAATGAGTGCATTCGTCTTGGTCATGACCTGGGGAACAGAGCTTTGCAGAACCATTTTTGTCCTTGAAAAAGCATCATGCAATAGCAATTTGGGAATTTTTGTTTTGTCAAGTGCAATGAAGAAAACTTCGCCAATGCCACACTATTGCCGAGACAAAAAATGATGGTATGACATCTTCCTGAATATGCAATAGACACACATTTCTAGTTTCAAGTTAGTTTTAAGCCAGAACAAAAAATAAAAATGAATTTAAAATTAAAAAAATTATATAGCTTTGCATATACATAAAATATGCTTATTATCCAGTGAGTTGAAAGACATACAGTTCAACTTTATAGCCCAGTAAACATAAACAAATAAAATGCACGACTGGGTCGCACAAACTTGTTCTTATGATATAGATAATTGCTTACTGGCCAAAATAAAATATTAATTTTTTTAGAAAATTCTTTAATTTTTTTAATTAGTTTAAGAGTTTTCTCGAAAAAATTAAGTATGCAATAAAATTTGAAAACTAAATGCCTATCGAGAAAAAAAAATAGAAAATCGTTCGACAATATCGTTTTCTTTGAAAAACTTTTTTAGTATGTCATTATACAAAAATCTGTAGTTTTCATCTGGGAAAATTATTTAAAAAAATCAATCAACCCGTTTTCAAAATATTTCAAAAACCATTTTTTTTAGAAAATTTAAAAAAATCGAAAAAAAGTTTTTGAAAATTTTGAAATGCAATATTAATTGAATTATAAATGACAAAAATTTACTGAAATCGGGATAATGGTTTACGATAAAACCGCATTAAAAAAAACTGGTTCTATGAGAGGTACCGTTAGAGAACAAATTTTGAAAAATAAATATTCTAACTGAAAGATGTATTGTTGTGAAAAAAATAGCACCCTGAAAGTTTTATCAAAATTGTTACAGCCGTTTTCGAGAAAATCAATCGTTTTGTTAAAGATTGTATGACAGGTAGTACCGTCATTTTTCGACCTAGAGTAAAATTGAAAACACCCCCCGAGATACTACCAAATAAATATTAAATACTAAGTTTGAAGCAAATTGGCCCATCCCTTTAGGCTGTAGAGGTGAGAACAGACAGGAATTTCCGTACTCACTTTTTTCTACTTCTCTATCATTGTAAATGTTTATGTTTCATTGTAAGATTTTTTTTTTTGCACAAATCCATAACTTGCCTTATAGTACCTATAAAAGCAAGTTAAAATGCACGACTGGGTCGCACGAACTTGTTTTTATGCTAAATAATTGCATAGTGGCTGCATATGTATGTATATATTAAAATAAGGAAAATAATTTTTTTTCCAAAATTCTTTCATTTTTACTTGGGACTTTAGGGACTATAAGGCAAGTTTAAGATTCGTGAATATTAAAAAAATTGAGATAACAATCAAACATGACATTACGGTCATAGAGAAGTCTAAAAAAGTGATCGAGAAAAAATGTCTGTCTGTCTGTCTGTATGTATAACGAGCTGCAGCCTAAGCGGCTAAACCGATTATCTTCAAATTTGGTGTGTATGATTAGTTTGGCATTCCCCAGAGGGGAAATTGAAATTTTATTTTTAGGCCTAAAAATAACGGTACTTGCCATATGACCGTTTTATTTTTCTCGAAAACGGCTACAACGATCTTGATGAAAATTTTTGAGAACTTTGTTTGTTAGTATTGGCTATCATTTGATTGGAACCAAATGTTCGTGAAAAGTCTACTAACGGTACCTTTCATGTAACGGTTTTTTTAATTTTGGGCTTTCTCGGTAACGGCACTTTAGATTTCTGTCAAATTTTATATTTGAGAAGATCTAAGTTGTTTAATTAATTCTGCGTATCAACATTTTTAATAACTTTTTTTTCTAATTAAAATTAATTTTTGATTTTTTTTTTTTTTGAAAAATCAATATTTCTAAAACTAATCAAAACAAATATTTTAAATTTTATATTCACATGTATATTAATAAACTTTAAAAAACTGCATACATAAATTTCAAAAAAAAAAATAAAAATAAAAAACAGGATTTTATCAAAACCGGTCCTACAATTTTCGAAATACTTTTTTTCAAAAATTCGTTGTTATTGAAGACGTGTGATGGCGTACTTCATTTTTACTAAAAACCGTTAAGTATTGTGGTTTTAATACTTTTTATAATTTCAAACTGTGTTATTTTCAACGAAAATGTTACTTGTTTCTGTTAAAGATGTTGCTTTTCAATGTAATTAGACACAAAAGAGCAAGTACGTGCGACGCAGTCGTGCCCATTTTTAATTTAATTTAAGAGTTTTCTCGGGAAAAATAAGTATGCAATAAAATTTGAAAACTAAATGTCTATCAAGGAAAAAAAAATATTGAAAATCGTTCAACAAGTTTTTTTAAAAAATCGTTTTTTTTTAAAACTTCGAAGAAATATTTTTAATTTTTTGCTAGTATGTCATAAGGAAATCTGTAGTTTTAATTTAGGAAAATTATTTAAAAAAACTTAATCAACTAGTTTTAAAATATTTCGAAAACCAATTTTTTTTAGAATTAAAAAAATCGAAACAAAGTTTTTAAAAATTAATTGAATTTTTATAATTGACTTCCTGTGTGCAAAATTTTATTGAAATCGGCATATTGGTTAACGATAAAACCAAATTTGAAAAAACCGGTTCTATGAGAGGTAGCGTTATAGAACATATTTCGTAAAAAATCATTCTAATTGAAAGATGTTTTGTTGTAAGAAAATAGCACCCTGAAAGTTTTATCAAAATCATTAGACCCGTTTTCGAGAAAATCAAACTTTTTGTTAAATATTGCATGGCAGGTTTTTTGGTATACAGGTTGGTATTGATGTGGCTTACAATCTGAGAAGAGTCTTCAACTGTCTTGTGAACGCTAAGTCCGTTATGGTGGGTCAAAGGTCAACAAAATGGGGTTTTTGTTTTTATTTCAAAAACAGTAGGCTTTAGACAAAAAAAATCTACAAACTTATATACATTTAAGGGCTAGTGGAACTTTTGTCCTGAAAAGACGGTTGTTTTATAGCAGCCGCATGGTAAGGTGATTCCTATGCATAGCCCTCATTATGTCGATGATTTTCTATCTCTAATGTAATGGAACAGAGTCGGGTGTTAGAGAAACAGTGCTTTCGTACTGGTCTTGTATTGCACAGTTCACCAGAGTCGGAGTTCAAGCTATACTACTCAAACGAGGTTCTATACAACGAAGTTTGTTCCAATTGCTGTAGTAGTTTTTCACAGAAGAGAGAGAGAGAGCTCTCGAGAGAGTACAAAATTTCCCCACCCTGTAAATTTCTGCTACAAAAAATGGTTGTGCATAGAAAATTGAAAACTGGCAAACTACACAAAAAATAAACATAGCTATGATATTTCACTATGTCAGGTTTGCCTGTGTTTCTGTAATTTTCTGTGATTTTAGACAGTTGAGGGTTGATACAGGACAGATCAGTGATCCCGTTGATCTACTACGTTGTTAGCCCTAAAACTATGGATAGGTCGCTCCTTTATGATCGAGATATTGTGCGGTTATTTAGGGTAGTGTGAACAGAGATTATAGATTATAGAGAAATTTTTGAACTTATGGCTTATACTGGTGTGAGGTTTCTTTAAGCTAGAAAAGAGAAGTTACGGCTCAGAAAAAAAAATAATTACTTGCTCTGTGACTGTGCTAGATTTAATTATTTTAATTTTATTTCTACTATTTTAAAGAGTTTACTTTTAATTTTAATTTTTTCTGGGTAAAAACCTAGAAACCTTTTTGAATTTTTTGGAATTAATTAAGATAGAGAATAATTTAGAGCTACCGCATAGAATCAGTAATTAGTTAATTTATAATGATAATGATATAGCCCCGTGGCTTAGTGGTAACATAGTGTGTTGGACTACTAAGCGAAGGATCGCTGCTCGATTTCCCGTCAGAGCCACCTGTTTTTACGGGTTACTGCCTCTTGCGAGGAACTGACAAAACCCCCAAAAGTAAAATTTGTCTCGAAAAAGTGCCGTCTCATGTAGCCGTTGGGACTCGGCGGTAAATTGTAGGTCCCTTCCATTCTTGCAGATTCATAAAACATACAGGAATGGTTGAGAGTATACGTCACTAGGCCTTAGCTCTTTATGGAACTGTCGCGACACAATTTTTGTTTTTTTTTATAATGATAACGAAGTTAATTAAAAAGTTATTTTTGATTGGCATTACGATAGTTATAAGAAATGAAGATTAAAATAAGAACAATAATGCTTAGATCAACGAAATCCATTACCCTTAGACAGGTTATGGATAAAAATATGAAATGGAACATTTCAATATATCTTTATAAACTTTAAAACTGTCTATATGTCTGAGATACTGTGAAGTGGAAACAAAATGTTAAGATATTCGGAGGATACATTTTTTTCCAATTTAACGACATCTCTAGAATACATTGTGTTCAACAACCATTTTTAAGACAACACCAACATGCATTATTATTATGCTTTATATGCTACATATTTGCAATATGTCTCGACTGATTTCGAATTCGAACACGAAAAGCACAAACAACCGAAAACTTAGATTGTGCCAGAACCAGACGGAAGATTTGTATAAACACACGAGTAGATAGCATTAAGAGTTAGTTGATTTTCAAAAGTTGAATTGTTAACAACCGGAAGCGATAGTAAAAAGTGATTGAATTGAAATTAAATAAAAAGTGTTGAAGTATAAAAAACTAATTTGAATTGTAAATAAGTGGAATAAGTAAGAATAAGTGACCACTTCACGTATGGATGGACGAAGGTAAATTAACAACAGCTGAGGTGAAGATTCTTCTGACAGCAGGAGTAACAAAGTTTAACCGAATAGAGTACGAAAATCCGAGGAAGCCTTCACGTCAAAAATACGGTGCCAGGAAATAAAGCCTTGTGCAAAAAATTTCGAAAAGGTAAAAAATACAGCTTAGCTGGTATTTTCATATTTTAAGAAAAGATTCAAAAACCCCTTAGAAAAGGCGTGCAACATTCCAAAGCAATTGCGAAAGAGAGGCAGTCCAGAAGGCGAAGTTTTCTGAGGTCAAATCGGCGAACTCCACAGGTGGAAGACTAGGTTGAAGCAGTGAAGTGGGAAAATTGTGATCCCATTCGAAATCAGAAAGTCGTCGCAAATAAAAAAAAAGAAGATTTCAACAAAGGTTTGGTCTGGCTTGCTTTTTTTAATCTGGCGTTTGGAGAAAGTAAACTCTGACTCTGGTACATCAACAAGGGGGACATTCGTCACCAATTCCAATGAGATATTGGTGTAAGCAGTCGAAATCGAAATTATCGGAAAAAGTCAACAAGCTATACTACAAGATACCTTCATCTAAGCAGACGGTAAAAATCCTGGCACCGCACATTAAAGAAAGGAAAACTATGTACAAAGTGGCTGCTTTTGTGCATTAGCATGAGGACTCTGATATCTTAACTACGTTCTAGAGGAAGGTCTTACTGAGAATTGTAAGACTCATATGTAAGCGAGGACCATTTCTGAGAAAATATAATCATATAAATTGTATAAAATATATCTCGAAGCTGATGTTGTGGAAAAAGATTTGGATGGGCTGGGCAGCTAGCTCATATTATCGGAGAGGAACCAAGTCGGGAAGTCTTTTGCGATTCATATATTCATGGTAGAAGGTTGCGCGGCAGACCTTGCTTCCGTTGGAAGAATTGCCTTGAACAGGAAACACGAAGGTTTTGGGTGTAAAACTGAATAGCTTTGGCTAATGATCACAATGTATAAAATAGAACTTGCTGGATGAGGCCCAGTACAGATCCCGTTTGCTGACGCAATGATGATGTTGATGATTTCACATATTTTTTTTCAATACAATTTTATTGCAAAGAATTTTCGATTTCTTAAAACACCATTTCAGTTACACGTGCCAAAAATGTACCTCCTCCTAAGTAAGTACGCACAAAAACATTTTTTTATGGTACCTCACCATCAACCTCTATAAAAACCAAAACCATATCCTTTCCACCTGAGTTTAGAATCATTAAGTACTTCTGGGTATTTCCCTAGAAGAAACTACGAAAACATCTCCTAATTCAAAAATACCTCGGAAGTCCCAACATACAAAATGTTTTTACTATCAAAACTATACACTGGCAGTAAAAATACATCGAAACCTATTTAGGTACTTAGGGATTATTCTGGGGTTTACTGGGAAAACCCTAATAAATCCTGAATAGAAATTAAAAATGGCTTTTGAAATAATAGGCATTAAGTACAATATACTCACACTAGCTCAGGTAGAAAATCCAAACAAATGCATTTAATCTCGCAAGAGAAACGATTTGCATCTCAATAAGATCAAATGAAGATTGAATTGTCCAGGGGTGGTTCGAGGTGATTTTAATAAATATAGATTAAATGGGGCGCTGAGTTAAGAAAATCGTATTTTTAGATGAATTAAATTAAATGCTTTATATACGGTTAAAATTAAAAACACAATATAGGTTAAAAATACCAAAATTTATAAAAAAAAGGGTTTCAATGTTGGTAACCCGACTTCGAAACAAGATTTAAAAATAATCTCTCAAGATATTCAGGAAATGTTCGAATAAATAATGATTTTTCTATAAAAATAAAAATTAAATTAAAAATGGTTTTCGAAAATAAAAGGAAGATGCTTAGCAGGAGTGACAAGTCGTGATCGAATAAGGAGCAACAAAAATCGATAAAGCATGACCACGGGGTTCGGCTGGAAACTCACTTTTTGACTCTATCTAATAATATATGATGAAATGTCAGTTTTGAATGGCTAGATACGGGTTGTTAATTTATTTACCAAATAAGTTTCTGTCATTCCTGTCTCTTGTTGTAATAATCAAAACTCATCACTTTTGTTTTGAAATTGTATCAAGGCGCCAATTTCCCTAATTCTGCTCCAGGCATACTCTCGTCAAGGTAACACAAACAATATTCAAAATACACGAAAACAAAACTCAAAAGCACGAAAACACCAAAAAAAAAAAAAAACAACAATTCAACTTACCTGTGTAAAGTCAGTCGTCTGCGTTGCAACTTCTCCTTATGCACACCCTTGGAATTGTCTCCCTTGATCTTATCGCCACCGACAAGCGCCTCCATTTCGGCACGTATCTTATCCACGGGCAGAGCTGGCTCCACAATAATGTTGCGCTCGTAAACAAAATTATTCCCCGAATCATTTACGATATTCTTGGCATTCGATTGGATCTTATTCAAATCGGAATTAAAGAGGAACGCCGGCAGCCGACTATGTGGTTTCTTCTGCCCCTTGTCCAAATGATCACCGACGCCGCCGACGTCGATGGCAGTCGTAGCCAATAATTTAACATTATTTCCTCGTGGATTGTTACCTTGACCTTTGAGGTTTGGGTTCTGAATAAAAAATACGAATAAGTTTCAACAAAATGCACAATCATGAGATAGAGGTGGATCACTTACAAAAACTCGCGGTAAATCGCTGATCGGGAAGATTCCCTCTTCCTCGACTTGAAGCTCTTTATCGATAACAGTGGCTTGTTTTAAACTATCACATTTCACAAATACCGTTATAAACGTCACTATTGTTGTCATTATGATCACATTGTTGAAAGACATTTTTCAAATGCTCAATTTTTTTATTAACAAATTGATGAACGAATAAATTTTGGGAAATTCCGAGCGCCGTCGATGTGTTCTCTCCTACACTCACCTTCCCGCACAAAAACAAGACACTTACTGAGGACTTTGATAGACCTCAGGTAAACATATAGGTATATAAAGCTGTCAGTAGCATGATCATCGACAAACCTAAAACCGACCGAAACGACGACGACGGACGCCGGGATAGATGGATGTGGATGGATGAGATGGATCAACATTCAACGATCTACCGGCAGCAACCCGAACACCATTTAGAGGGGTAATCAACTTTGAAGATACAACAAAGATCATCCCAGGCCTGGGAATGCGCTGCTGCCTGCTTGCTCTATTGTATAGCAATCCATCGGATATCTTTTCCGTTTGTCTTGCTCATGTGTTCTTCTTCGTTTACCTGGATTGGTAAATCTCGGTTAGAGTCCTACTACATCATCCTATACCTCTCTATATCGAGCATCATTTTTACAAAAAGGTATGAAGCATTGTGTGCAACACCACCTTCAAAAATGCCAAGATAAAGATCTACATATATCTACATCAATTCCGTGTCCAAATATGTTTCTATAACATTCTGTCTGTCTGTTCTAAGCTAGTGCTATCTGGATCTGGACTCTGGAGAAGCACTAAATGAAGAGGAACACTCTCTTCTTTTTTGTTTGTTGTATGCCTCTCACCTTTGCCTAAACACCTGCTTGAGGACCACATCATAATTTGTTGGTCTTATTGAATAAACTATACCTAACCTATATTCTATTCATGGCCATCATCAACTTTTTCGGCATTATCGTTTTAGAGAGCTGAGTGCCTTCAATTTAAGTGGTTTGGTATCCTGTATCGTGTGGTTGAAAACCGCAACTTTTTTTTCCAAAGGATGTTGCTGAAAAGAGGATTTAATGGTTGTCTTCGCCTTTGAAGGATTTTCGTTATCATTACAGATTAAATAATTTTTTTTTTGCTGACGTTAATGATGAAAAATGAGCTTCGATACACACGACTTTGGGGGTAAATTGATAATTAAGAAATTTTAATCCAAAAAGTTGAAACTAATTTAGGAGCACAAAAAATGAGACGTAGTTTGAGGAGTCAACGCAAAGAGGTTGACGAGTTAAATGTGATAATAAAAATGTTTGGAGAGTACGTAGTGGTTGAAGAAAGATGTAGAAAGAAATTAAAAAAAAAGGATCAAGTGAAAAAGTAAAAAAGAAAATTCGTCGTTTAAATAATTCATTAGAAAATAAAACAGATAAACTTAGAAACAGAAACCGGATGCGGTGGTTGTTTAGCGCCAAACAATAAAGAAGAGTATCTCTAGTGGAAAATAGGTCTTTCCTCTTGTGGTATTCACATTTTTAACTTGGGTTTTCTCAGACATCCCAAAGGTCTTTCTTAACCGCTTATGACCACTATTGAAGCTAAGGATAAACTAAACACACATGATGTGATGGTTTCATGGTGCAAGACCTAGCACTATAATACCTCTTTTATCCTATTTTTTTGTTTTTTTTTTGAAAAAGTGGTTTAGTTCAAAATTAATTAAAAAAAATAATTAAATTATAAACATTTACTAAAAGTGACAAATCGCAAAAACTAATTGATATACTTTTGATTGGTCATTTAAAAATCTTTAATCAAAACTTTAATTAATTTTATTCATGAAAAAGAACACACAAATCTCTTTCACTTTCACAGCATTGTGTGCATTTATTTCTAAAATAAAAAAACCGTTGAAAATGATAAAAAAAATTGAATTACGAAAAATACGTTGTTGGTTTTGTTGTGATTCCACATTCAAAATTATTTTGAAACGAATTAATAAAAAACTTCCGAAAATCTTTAACTCGAAGATTTTATTATCAATGTCAGTGCGTTACTACATTTCAGTGATAAATGCAAAGATTTTCTACGAGGGATGTCAAGAAATAAATTGAATCACTGGATATAACCGATTCAGGGTCGGACTTATTTTCGAACAAATTGACTAGTTGTGTGAGGCAACCCATTTTCAGAGGGCACCACTATATAAAGATCTTAGGTTAGTGTTTTGGCGGAGGTCTTTTTGACATATTGCATTTGACATTTGCACTGAAACAGCTCGGTGGGCGCCAAAGTAACTTGGTTGTTATATCAGAGCTTATATTGCGTTTGTTCCAACTTCGATTTTTCGAACTCCTTGGTAGGGCGAGGAAACGCAACAAAATTAAAAAGACTTGAACGATAATAAGCAAAAAAGGAATAAATTGCTTGAATAAAAATAATTCAAGAATGCAAACTTAAGCACAAAAATAACGTACATTTAAAAACAAAATAAAAAAAAATCACTTACCCGTTTTCAAAATATTGGTTTAAAAAAAAAAATATTAAAAACACAAAAAAAAAGTTTTCAAAAAAAAGTTAATGTGAAATTACTTAAGCTACCTACATCTTTTTAAATATCAATTTTGATAGTAATCGGATCACCAGTTTTCGAGAAAGTCGAAGAAAAAACCGGTCTTATGGGAGGTATGGTTTTTAGCCCACCATATTATTTTTTTTTCACCAAAATATAATGCTTACCTACAGTAATACAATGATTTGTTTCATAAAAATTCTTGGACCCGTTTTCGAGAAAAATAAGCTTTTACATAACGGTTATATGACAGGTACCGTTAATTTTTGAGCTAAAAAAAATTGAAAAAAACTCCTCTGTAGAATGTCAAAATAACCTTAAGTTCTAAATTTGAAGACGATTGGCCCAACTTTGTTTCTCTGCATACTCTTGGGTAAGTTAATTGATTTATCTAATATATAAAAATGTCGTGTTACGGTGTTTGTGGTTGTACTCCTACGAAACGGCTTGACCGATTTTTATGAAATTTTGTGTGTATGTTTGATAGGTATGAGAATAGGTCGTAAAGTATATTTCATACTATATACTAATGGTTTTATGGTGTCAATATGCAACATTTTTTTTCTTTTTTTTCGACGAATTTTTTGTTTTGTGTATTACTTTTAGATTTGGCATTAAAATTTTACCTAGGTATAATCCCAGATTTTGACTTTTCTACACCAATACCCACTTTTTAATCGTGTTTTTTAGTACTTTTGTAAAGTTTGTTTTTAAACAGAAAGAAGAGTTTTTTTTAATGAAAAATGTTGTTTCACCGATTTGAAATTTCATTCTGAATTTATTTTGTGAGAGGTTGGTAAAATACTTATATGTACTATTTGGTCTATTCGTGTGTGCACTACATTGAATAATTAATTCCAGTAAGACGAATGGACCCATTTTGGCCGTTGAACTAACAAAAAATATCATACATACACTCAATGTGCTCTTCGAAATAAATATTGATTTTCAGTTTATACCTTACGAACTAATAAGAGATCAAACAAAGAATATGTCAGTTACATTAATGAAATACGTATGTATGTACGTTGAATTAAGAAAATGAGTAGTTTGGGTGTTTTTTTTAATTTTTATCGGCGGTAATCGTCTTGAGCCCTCCGTTCCTCTGTTCGATTCATTTAAGGATGGATCGTCATGATACTCGAGCTCGGGAAGACCTTTTTTTCATGGCGCGCAAAACAACGTCAAAACTTTACGTATTTGCTCGATATTCACGTGCAATCTATCCTCAACGGCAAATAAGTTGTGTCCACTGTCGTCGTACCTGAAAATACTGCCTGGTGACAGGATCGAGCATCCGAAATGATTACGACATTTTTTTTGAACAGAAGTGCGACTCACAACAATAGCACACTTTTAGATTGAAATTTAAATTTTAACTATCAATTTATAGTTTAGTTAGATTTATTTGAGATCTCCGCCTGGGTGTCCAAGCAACCCGACGAAATTGTTTATCGAATGACAATGCGCACCATCATTGTTGGCAGCATAAACGTCAAACGAATTTTCATACAAATCGTTTCATTCATTCTATTTCATCGATAAATAATGGTTATATTTTACCTATTACATTAAATACATTTTATCGACTGTCAAAACATTCAAACATAATATAAATAATAAAATAATTTATATGGCAGAACAACGTTTTGCCGGGTCAGCTAGTAATGATATAAAATAATAATGTGGAATGGGATCAAGAGATTCCCACTTTACTACCTTGCCTTATAAGTCCGCAGCTGTGGGGTTACCAGATTGAACTCAGAAAACGTTAGTATGCCTCCCGGTTTTTGTTTTCATGTTGTAAGTCAACTACATGCATGTGTCATTGCATATTTTTGATCCAGGAGTTCTCGTGCCAGCTTATCTGCATCCATCGTGTTGGAACATAGCATGCCTATCTTGTAAACTGAATTTCGAAACGAACTGCTGCTTTTCAAGGTACTGAAAATATTCAAAGAAAAACTTCGAGACAAACAAGATTCCGAAAATAATCAAAGAAAATCGCGGCGATTTTTTTGTGTTATTTTCGAAATTTTGTGAACTGAAGAGAGATTGCAGAGGGTAGCATGGTCCCCCATACCTATTCCCCATATCTATGTATGTCACTCTATATACCGTATAAACCTTAATACACCATATGGCGTTACTTCAAATTTAAGTGATTAGATTTTGGGACTTATGTCCCACCAAGATATAAGCTTTCCTAAAGAAAATTATTTTTTTTTTTCATTAATAAAATTGCAATATAATTGACTTGTTGTCTTACTTCTTCTTGTCCCTTTCAAAGTAATACATTTTCAGTATGTGTTGCATCTATTTCTTTGCAGACCTCAAATGGTTCAAATGTAAGCTTAATTGTTGGTAGTGTATATATACCTGGTAATGCTGGTAGGACGTTACCTGGTGAACTTGATAGGTTATACTCTCTTATCACTGATTTCGATGCGGCTTTAATTGGGGGAGATTTTAATGCTCGCCATACCACATGGGGAGATAGCATTTGTAATAATAACGGAAATACTTTCCACAACTGGTTTTATAATGCTCCCTATTTAAATCTCGATATAGTCCCATCAGATGGCCCAACATACCCAAGATCGTCCTCGTATCTGGATTTTTTTCTCATTTCCCCTTCACTAAGCCTTGGGAACGACTTCACAAACCCTTCAAGATGTAAAACTTTTTCAGTCAGCTCAGATCACTTTGGAATCATGCTAGAAATTAAACTTAAGGACTTTCTTCCAATATTTCTGCCTCCAGTGGCATACAGGAGCTTTAAAAATACTGATTGGGATGCCTCTAGACTGAGACTCCTAGTTATATATCAGCTTTTAACATAGGAATTTATCAAATAATAAAGTAGACTCTTTTATAGACATGTTAAATGAGTTTATTGTGTCACATGTTGAATCTTACTCAGTAGTTTATAATCCTAAAGACAGAAAATTTCCTTCAAATTCTGATAAAACCAAGAAACTTATATATCTGAGAGGTATATGGCTAAAAGAACTTAAAAAAAATTATCATCGGTACCTAAATAGAATAAATTCTGAATATATTCAACTTCAGTCTAGGATTCAATGCTTAAGTAAAATAATAAGGGAACATATCAATTTGGACTTAAACCATGCATTTCAATCCAGGCTTGAAAAAATTAGAATATCGCCTGTTGCATTTAAGGAAATAGATAAGATAACGGGAAGAAAATATTTCGGTACTGATATTTCAAAAGATATTTTAACATACCATGGACAAAATTTAAATGACATTGAAGCCAAGTTGGATGCATTCAAAAGTGTTTATTCTTCAATTTATTCCGGCCTTCAGAACCTCCCAAATCAAAATTTTGAAATTGAGGTTTCTTCTGTTTTAAATGAATTCAATTTAGCACACTGCTTTCCAATATTCGAAACACTTTTTGAAAGAGTTTTGGCAGATCATTTGAACAATTTTACGGAAGAAGGAAACATTGTTTCAAACAACCAATTCGGTTTCAAAAAAGAAAGTTCAATTGAGCATGCATTACTCATTATACAAAATAAAGTAATAGAAAACTTACGAAACAAAAAGTGTACGGTTAGCCTAGATATTGACCTTGAGAAAGCTTTTGATTCGATATGGCACGAGGGACTTATATTTAAGCTTATAAAGTTAAGATATCGTGAGTGGTTTTTTAGAATGATACATAGCTACCTCACTAGTCTCACCACCACAATTTCAATCGGATCTGGAAAATCGGAACCTTTTTCTGTTTTGTCTGATGTTCTACAAGGATCAATCCTTGGCCTATCCTTATTTAATATTTATATGCATGACTTCCCTTTGTCAGATCCTATGACAGAAGAACCTGGATCAATTCACTATACTGATGATACTACCATATTAGTTAGCGACGTTTATCCAAGTGTTGCCTTAAGCAAGATAAGAGAAAAACTTCCACACGTTGAAAACTATTTTAAAAAGTGGAGACTCAAAATCAATACTGAAAAATGTGGTATAACGTGCTTTAATAACTCCAGTGGTAAAGGACATTATCTCGCGGTCAAAGAGAGTAAAGCACTCTTTAAAAATAAATGAAATCCAAATAGCATTACGAAGTGAAACCATATATTTAGGGGTACATTTTCACAATAGATTTTTGTTTAATAAGCATGCAAGATTAGTTTTGAACAAAGCTAAAATGGCCTCAATTATGTTATAACCACTACTTAACTCCAGGCATATATTTTTCTAATAAAGTAATTTCTGAAGCAACAAAAATTGTATGAAAAGGCATCTGCACTTAATTTTAGGGAATGATACAGATTAATAAAAAAAGCATAATACTCGCACCTTTGTTTTAAATGCATATGTTTTGAATATTCTTTGGAAAGTATAAGGATTTATACTCGTCTTTAAGAATACTTAAAACTCGTGCAATGTATGTATGTATGAACAAATTAATTATGTTTATACTTTGAAAATTGATAGGAATATCCTCTTAGTTTTAATTTTAGTTTAGTTTTAAGTTAGATGCTTTAAAAGCAAAAGTTGAGGTTGTACACCGGAAGCAAGCGTACCCAATAAAAAGAAAATAATAAATAAATCTTATTAATGAATTCAATGATTCAAATGTCACAAACATTTATTTATAAGACTAGTTGATTAAGTCAGGCATGTCTTTAAGTCGACAATTTAAATTTAAGTTTTCAAGTAGAACAAAAATGTATTGATTTATAAATGCCTCAATAAAGTTCAATTTTACTTCTTCTTGGTGAAAAAGGGAATTTATTTTACATTTGTAGCGAATTAAAACCACACGACTTTTTTTGAGCGTAAATTCCCACCCTACATGGGAAGTAAGTCCATTTCTCAAAAGTGGACTTAGTTCTCATTATGTGGGAACTAAGTAACACGGTGGAGTTAGTTCCCGGGGACTTAGCTTACCTCATCGGGTCAACGAATAAATGGGATAGGTATCAAATGAAAGCTTAGACCATCTACATTAAGAATCTGCTAGTCTGAGAAACTTAACATGGGCCAAACATGCATCCCAACGATTTTTCTAATATTAATTTGTCTAAAAAAACTTCGATATTGCTTTAAGAAAATTTGAAGAAATGTACAGTATTTTTTTTGAAAAAAGTGGTCGGGTGCATGTTAGGCCTATTTTAAGTTTGTCCGACCTGTAGATTCTTAATGTACATAGATGGTCTAAGATGCTTTGCCGACTGTACTGTAAGATTATTGCCCTTGATATTTCCAGGACATTTAATAGAGTTTGACATAAAGCTCTCTGATTGAAAATGCGTGCTTTTGGGATCAATGATATTCGGGTTCGTTGGGTAAGAAGCCTTATTAGACCGTTCAACAACACTTGAACTAGACTATTTCAATTCTGATTTTCACCAAATAAATGCTGAAGTTCTCCAGGGCTCCATTCTGTCTCAGACTCTCTTCCTCATTTTTATAAATGATCTTCCGTCTGTGTCTTCTAATCCAGTACACTGTTTTTCTGAGTATTCTACCTTAAACTTTTATATTCATTTTGTGAAAATCGAACATTTTTCGATATACATAGATATTTGTCAGCGACGATCTCCGTTGAAACGACCAATACGTACGCCAAAAATGTATGTATGATTGCAAGAAGGTCGCCCAAAATGTATGTATGATTGCAAGAAGATTTTTTCTCATTCTGATCTGGCTACAATTTATAAAGGATTTATACGCCCAAAATTTGAGTATGACGCCCGCCTCTAGATAGGTGCTTTTCTAGCATTGCTGCACAGAGCGTTAAAATTGATTGGAAATAGAACTCTCTCTGAAACATTTGCTCCTCTTTCTTTGTTTTATCGTTTCTTTTATAAAAAAAGCTCACTCGAGGAAGCTAGCTGCACTCCTCCCCTTAAAAAATTTACCGTACCGTGAAATACAGAGAGTTTTTTTTAGCCGAACAACACGAATTTGGAAAACTCTACCCGGCGAGGTTTTCACTTGCCTTTTCAATTTAAATGCATTCAAAGCCAAAATACTATTCTCCTTAACTTCCTCATATACTGAAGTGTGTGTTAAAATTACTAAAATTAATTATAATAACTATACAAAAATAATGTAAATGAATATTGCGGTTATACAAGTTATAATCAAATTTTAAATTTTTTTTAATGATTTCTTTTGGTCATCAACATTTATTGAGTGTCTTTCTGTAATATTATTAGATAGCCATTGAAAAAACCACCAAAATAAGAAAACTTCAACAGACCAAATCCCCCACTGAACTATAAAAAAAACATCAACAACGAGGATTATTTACATAAACTCAAATTCTCTCTTCATGTCATTCAAGACTTGTTGTTGGTTAATTGAAATAATTAAATGTCTACTAGAGCTTTCCAACAAGTGCCTATTCCTCTAAATGAATTGAGCGATGAGCGTGTGACAAAGTAATATCAACAACGCAGCAACCATCAATATAACCGGCATTTAACGCTCGACTTCCATTCATAAATAATATCTGAGAAGCTTTTAATAGAGAATGATGCGAAGGCGAAGAATTTTATGAAAGAATCGTTCTTAGCTGGAAGTCTTATGTTCCTAGGTCTTCATACCGTCGTTGTACACCATGTAGGTTTATGCTTTCATATTCATAGACTTAAAAGCTTTCATAAATGAGAAGAAATTAATCAAGTGGACGGGAAAATATCTTTCTATCTATATACAAATCTTAATTCATGAGATACGTCCTCCCTAGTGTTGCTTCTTTTATGGAAATAATGAATTGCAAGCTTAGTGGTATTAAATGAAGGAACATACATATATAGGAATTTTATAATACCTGTCAGACATGTGTTTTCGGAGAAACCTTCGTTTTGAAAAATGTTTTTGCAAACCTTTGGGTCACCATGATTTTTCCCTATATATTTAAAGGAACGTTTTAAATATTTATTTGCATATCTAAATCAATTTTAATACCTGAGTAGGTTGCTTATACATACTATTGCATTTAAATAATTAAGTTAGGCAAAACAGTATTTTCCTCATCAAGAAACTTTTACAGTAAAAATAAATGGAAAATTTAAATATTCCATTAAATAACAACTAAGAGGAGGCTTTTAACGTTTTGCTGTTCAAAATATGGTTTGAAATCATTTCTATTGAGCTGAAACTTGTCAAAGCCATGTTGCTTTGAGTGTCCTCAACTCTTGCACCTGTTTCGTACGCGATTAATTCGTCGTTGGCATAGGCAAGAGGCAAGCTGCTAATTAAATTGCTGGTGTAAATACTTAAGAGAACCGGGAGTTCGCCGCTCCTTGTTTTAAACCAATTTTAATATCAAATATTGAATAAAATTATACTTTCACTTTTCTGAAAGAAGATGTTCAACAGCTGTCTTCCAAGCCTTTTGAACGATGTGCATTATTCTGAACGAATTTGTTGATTGCATCCTCAGTAAAATGTGTTACAGGTACAGTTCAATATTGGGTCGATAAGTCTTCTTCCGAGTCTCAGCAAATTATTCGAAAAAGTTCTCAATAGAGCTCTGTCCAAGTGGGCCGAGAACAAAAATATAATTCTAGACACCCAGTTCGGCTTTAAGGCGAGACATGACACAATTCATGCCGCGTCTAAGCTAGTATCTGCTAAGAAACAATGCACGTGTGCTTGTCTGGTTGATTTGGAGAAGGCTTTCGACACCGTATGGTTAGAGGGACTTTTTCTGAAGCTAACCAGATGGGGCATAAGTAAACCACTGCTATACATGCTTTACGACATGCTTAATGGTATAAAGTTTGTTGTCAAGAGTATGGCAATGTAACATCTACCACAACGTTTGATATTAAAAACCTTCTGCAACAGGGAGCGGTGAACTCGCCGATTCGCTTTGGTATTTACATAAGCGATGTCATTGGGAGTCTACTTCATGCAATTGCGTTAGCCGACGATTTAGTTGCGTACAGAACAGGTCCAAAAGTTGAAGTCATCAGAATTCTCTTGCAACGTGATTTCGATAAAATTCAACAATATTGTAGTGAACAGCTGAAAAGCTGTTTAGAACTCCTGTGTCTAGGGCTTCTAGGGATACGAGAAAGAACTGGGGCAAGCTTGTGATCGCTGGGCCACATGAACATCCTCTGGTGAGTAAAAGTATGGTAAAGTACCTTGGTATCTGGCAGGATCAGTTTCTATATTTCAATCGACATGTAGAGGCTGCACTTGCCAGGGCTAGGGGAGCTTTTGCCCTGACAAGATGGTTGTTTTATAGCAGCCGCCTTGATAGCAGGGTGAAAGTGATTTGGTACATGGCCCTCATCAGGCCGATGATTACCTACGGATGGCTTATGTGGTTCAACGTTGCACCATCTCAAATGGAAAAGATTCGGGTGTTTAAGAGACAGTGTCTTCGCACTTGTCTCAGAACACCAGAGTTGGAGTACAAGCACTATTATTCCAACGAGGTTGTATACAACGGGGCCAATACAAACAGGCTATATAACTTTTTAATTAAGTTCATTCGCGGACACATTGCAAGAGCGATGACCTCAACTAATGGACAAATCTTCGGGGCTTACTACCCCCAAGATGAAAATTTTGAAAGTACATGTTTTATCCCGCCCGAGGCTTTCCTATATCTTGATAGTCGAGAGCTAATTCAGGATAGATCGGCGATTCCATTGATCTACCACGTCGGCCGCAGAACAGTCGATAGAGAATAATTTAGAGCGCCCACATAGGGCCAGTAAGTTATTTAAGTTGATAGTTTTAACTAGTTTTAAGATCGTTTTTTCGAAAATGTATGGAATACCCGAGCAATGCCGGCTGGGTAAGCTAGTTCATTATCTATTCTGCTTTTTGCAGACTCAAAAACCTCTACACACTCCAAAAAATCTTTGAACACAAAGAAAATATGTTCATAAAACCCAGCACTTTACATTATATATGCGATAGATACCGATCAATCAAGGTAATATCACACAACTTAAAGATCGTTGAGTCGGTATTGGATGACTTGCAAAAAATAATAAGTTTTTCTGACAAGGAACGAGTGCGGGTTTGTTTCTGGTAAAACAACCACAAATGCAATTCAGGGAAAAGAAATCAAAATAGACCAAATTTAAGATTCCTTAAGAGATTTGCAATTTGTATTGGTTATTTTGAAAAAAAGCATTTCATACAGACAACCACGAGAGAGATCTGATAAGGGTGACCAAAAAGTTGGTATGCACCAGGAAAGCGTCTTGAGTCCTTTCCTCATTACTGCATTCCTTCCCTTTCTGCTAGAGTATCTAGAGGGTAAGGTAATGGACACGAAAGTCAATCAATTACTCTTTGATGATGATGATAGGAGTCATCAAAAGTGAAGATTCTACACTCTACATCTTTGTATTGAGCACTTGATATAGATGATCTGGAAGGAAATGGATACCGCCTTAGTGTCATACAGATTAAAAACCTGTTACTGCTCATTTTCTGATCCCCACAGACCTATTCCGTATATTGCATCTATACACACAAATAAATAAAAAATGAAGTGTCTGATTTTAATATCAAAATAACAGTTTTCTACAAGATACATATGAAAGTACATATATACAGTACTCATAGAAAAAACACAATTTTTAAAATTTTTGTCTGTCTGTCTGTCTGTCTGTCTTTTTGTCTTTTTGTTCCATGTAAGCCCAGGAACGGCTGCAGCGATTTTGACGGGACTTTCACTGGATGATTGCTGATGTTCTAGAGAGTAACTTAGGCTATTTATATTAACCACAAGTTGGCGCTGGGGTCGTTTTTTTAAAGTTTTTATTTATGGACCGATTTTGAAGGTATTTTCACAGGCAGAAAGATGATATTGTAAGGAGTAACTAATGCTATTTTAATCACCCGGCGCCGCTGGAGGCGCCACGGCAGGGTCGTTTTTTTCGAAAATGATAAACCAAACCAACGCCGGGTGGGTAAGCTAGTATATAATAAATAGTGAAAAATCTTGTGAATAGAGCATCGCTTGAGTGAAGGGTTCATGACAATTTCGGAAGTTTTTACTCATAAACGGTCACATCGTCAAAAAAAATTTGAAAAACATTAGAAACATTTCAAAGTTTATAAAAAAGCAAATTCACATAAAAAAGTAAATTTATGTACATTTATATGTATTATTACAAAAATAGTATAACATACATATTATTATTTATTCGATTTTGGTCAGTTTTGATTGATCGAGTAAAATACGTCAAAAAGTTAAAATAGTTTTCAACGGAAAACTTCGAGCCCAATTTTATTTTTTTTTTGAATTTTTTTGATTTTCAAAAATGTTGTTTAGTCAAACTCCATCTATGGACTCGTCCACAAGTAACGTACTAAAATCTCTTGAACATTTTTCAACGGTCAGTGCTCTATTGAAATAGGCAGCTGCATTTCTCCCCTAAAATAAATCAATTCTCATCAGTTTACCAGAGCCCAATTTCGGCCGAACTGTCACAGATTCGTCGTTAGCCGTACTAGACGAATGTGGAATGATCTACCCAGCTCTGTTTTTCCCTCTTATATTGTGATATTCAAAAATTGAACACTGAAACTTCTTTTAAAATCCCCTTAAGTGCGCGGTGAATAATAGGATAATAAGGCGTGATCGAATAAGATTGCTAGAAGCCGGGACCGGGAGGCCTGTCGATTTTTTCAGTGGTCCACCCGGTGAGTCACACAGGGTTTTAATGGTCCAAGTGAAAATTGTAAATATTTTGGGTTAAAGAAGAAGAAAAAGAAGTAAAAAAGAAGAAGAAGAAGAAGAAGTAAATAAAAAGAAGACGAAGACGAAGAAGAAGAAAAAGAGAAGACGAAGAAGAAGAAAAAGAAGAAGACGAAGAAGAAGAAAGAAGAATAAGGCGATAAGACAAAGAAAAAGTAGAATCGTGTAGATATTTTTAATCGACAAATCCAGCGTCATAATCTTTAGATAGTTTCTTTTGTAAGCTGCCTATATTAGAGTTCTTATTAGGAGTCCATTATTATCGTAGTGCTTCTTTTGTAGCGTTCATGTAAATGACAGTTTACGTTTGGTTCTGTATATTAAGGGATTTACCTATTCATCGATTTTTGTATGATTCCATCTCCATCCATCTCTACGTTCGATAGATACGTATTATTTTAAAGCGAAAAGTGATTCTGATGAAGTTTTCTTTTCAAGGTTGTTGGATAAACTTAGCCAGTGTGTCTCACTAAAATTCTACGAAGATGCAAGCCAAATTTCATTAAAAACTCCTTCTGAAGTTTTATAATGGCAGCAAACCCGCAGCGGCCCCGATCATGAACAGTTTCTTGTCTGTTGAAACACAGAGTCAGTTAATCTGTCTTGATTTTGATCACTCCTTGGGAAAGATCACCTCTGATTTTGTATTTGGTTTCCCCAATCTTCACATTTCGCCTTCAAGTCCGCAGCCATCTAACCATATTGGGTCTTGTGAATAAAAAAGCTAAAGCTTAAAACTTGGATTTTTAAGCAAAAGCTAGGTTTTGTGTGAATAAAACTCAGCTTAAGCCCGCTAGAAAAAGAAGTTTTCTAGCAATTTCTATTTTGAAATAGCAAACTCATAGATCATGTAGCTTAAGCTTGTTTTTCCAGCTTAAATTTCAATTTGTGTGAATAAAAATAGCTTAAGCTAAAATATTTATACAAAAGCTACAAAAATATCAAAATTCCAACACCCCTGTCTAGTTAAGCTACGTAATCCAAGACATGTGAATAAGTAAACAAAAGCTGAAGTTAAGCTTTTTAGCAAAATCTTTTTCTTATTCACATAAAACAAAGCTAAAGCTAAGGCAGTTTAGCTTAAGCTACTAGGAAAAGCTAGCTAAAAACTAGCTAGCTTTCTGACTTTCTGTCGAAATGTCGCGGTTTATCTCGGAAATGACTGCACCGATTTTGACGGGACTTTCACAGGCAGATAACTGATTTTGTAAGGAGTAACCGAACTGACTCAAAATCTCACCATATTATACATAAATGTAGGTAATTATAATATTCAAATAAAAATAATAAAAAGAAAGCCTTTGGCAAAATTTTTACCCGATAGGGTGTGCTGAGGCGGAACTATTAACGATAATGTAGTTTTACTTACATGTATTTGAAACATTTTTAAATTTTGCTTTTGTAAGAACACTATTACGTTGGTGGTATTTAGTTTATATTGGACCCCATATATGGCCCTGTTGTTAGGATCCAGAAAATGTATGATATACTCGAGCAACATCGGAGGAGTCAGCTAGTTATATAATAAATTCATTCAAGTGTAGTCTAAGTTAGGCACTTAAAAACTAAAAAGAAAGAATAAATGTGATATTTGTACTTACCCTTATCAAAAAACTTACCAAGTGTAAATTTTATTACAAGAAAAAACATCAAATTCCAAAATCAATAAAAAAAAGTTACATTCTTCTTATAGTAACATGTTTATGTTTTATTTATTTGTCGTTCCATAAATATAGCCATATATACGTATATAATAATAAAATTACACTTTCATTCTCTACTTAATCACTTAAATGGGAAGGGGGAGGGGGTTGAGTGTTACACTTGTCTTAAACATTAAAATAATCAATTTATTGTTAATTATAATTTTTTTCTTTAAATAATAATTATTATCGATGAAAAGGATATGATGTTAGTTTAAATATGATTTTATTCAATTTGTATTTGCTTTGCTTTTTCGCACACAAGTCTTAAGATTAAAATATTTTTTTTTATTTTTTAAATTAAATGGTTTTTTTTAAATGATTTTGTATAAAATTCATCATCGTTTTATTGCTTTATATAATTATTATATTTAGTTAATGATTTTTTTTTTACTTTAAGAAAAAAGTATCTACGTATTTTGTTTTTGCATTCGTATATTTGTCAATTTTAAATTCACCTATAAATAATTTTTACCTAAACATTAGTTATTGTATTGAGAGTCCCATATATTTATGTTTTGATGTTTTTTACATAATTTTTTGGATTTTTTTTATCGATTTTCCTTCGTTAAATTTGAATTTTGAAAACAAAAACGAAAAAAAATGCTGAAGGATTTTCGTTTTTTATTTTTAAGTAATTTTTTTTATTTATATTAAACACAAATTCCTTGGTGTTTTCCATTTGGCTGATATGAAGCTCCATTCCCTCGGGGGCGACAGGAACAAATCAAGAAATCCCATTTAGAAATGATTCTTGTATCGATTTCTATTCCTCAGGCGACTGTGCAGTATTAGATGATTTTCACTGTAATCATTGTACTCGTCGTATTCTTCGGTATCTGGCTTGTAGATACTTTTGAGATATCCTTCGAATGGTGTCACCATCTCGGAACTATCTGAGTTTGTGTCTTCGTCGCTGGTTTCGAATGGGTCGACAGCAACGTAGGATGCAGAGAATCCTTTCATGGTAACACTCTCGTCAGTCTTAAGGCGAACCAAGAGTGAATCTGTCAGCGAAATTATCTCCTGGGGTACCTGGATGGTGTATTAAAAATGAAATAGAATGTGTGTTTGTTTATTGAAAAGTACTTGTGTCACTTACCGTGTTTCCACAGAATCTGCCGTAGAGTGGGCCACTGGTATCCTCCATGCCGGAGTACACTTCCACATAGTCGTAAGTGCAGTTTTCATTATTCTCGATGTCGAATTCTAGGAAGAATAACTGAACATTGCTGCTGGGAGGAGCTTGGATGGTCCACTCGCAATCCATGTTTTCGTCGTAATTGCGCTCGGCGAAGCGGGCGTGGGAATAGAACTGTTGGATTTGGTTTGTGGCAAGGAGGTAACCACCACAAGCTGTTAATCGGATATAAATATTAAAATATATTCAGGATGTTGCAAGAGAATGGGAATAGTTAAAAATTTCAAAGAATTTCTAGAATAAAACTTACCTGTAGAGTGTTTGGCGGTAAATCCTTTGTACTGCTTGTTGTTGTCAACCTTCATGACCATATACATCTGATTGGATGACGCTGATATCGGATACGGTATCTTGTTGCCACAGAATTTTCCCAAGTGTCCACTGTTCTCTGAACCTCCATCGTACAAAGTCACATTATCATAACCACACTCCTGAAAACAAGCGAAGATATTCAAATTCAAATAAAACCTCCTTTCCAAACCATCAAGGACCTACCTGATGAGGTTCAAATTCAAATTCATTAAATATAAGCTTGATCCGGTGGCCCGGTGTCGTCGTGAAATGCCACACACAAATGACACTTGCCGGATAAGTATCCGGATAGTTGGGACTGTAAATATTGCCAATTGGTGCCGAGATCTCATACTTGCACTCGCCCTCCTTGCAGTCGTGTCCGTTCTCATGCAACGTATAACCATTTCGACAAAAGCAAACATACGAACCAATTGTGTTCTGGCACTCGTGGTGGCATCCGCCATTGTTAACCGAACACTCATCGATGTCAGTAAAGAATACGGCCGCAAATCCTGTCTTTTGAATGGATTTATCCGAATGGAATTCAATTCGCAGTGAATTGCCCTCCGATGTGGCCACTGGCGGTATCATGTTGCCACAATAGGTGCCGATGCGTTTCAATCGATTCTCACCCAATTTCGAGTATATTGTCACCGAATCGTATCCGCAGTCGGATTGCTGGTGGGCCGTTCCCTCCAAGTCGAAGTGGGTGAAGTTCAATGAGATCTTGTGGCGTGGTGGGGCGACAATTTCCCAAATGCACTCCTTAAGTATGGGATAGATTTCGGGAAAGGATGGCGATGTAATTGTGCCGTTCATTGCTTCGATTTCACCGCCACAAGCATCTGGATTAGATAAACATGTTGAGGCGGGGAGGAAAATGAGATTTTATTATTGGTTTGGAAACATATCATTGTACTAGATTTTAGATGTATATATGCACTAGATGTACTAGCAAAGGGATGCAATTTTGTCGTGTAGAGTAAATATAATATCTAGGTATATACTCTATACATATACTCTGAGTCCTTTGGCTATTTGAGAAGGTTTTGAGTTTTCGTCAATGGAAAATCTTTTGAAGCAATCAAACAATTCAATCTGTTTAGTAAGATTGATTTTGTTGAGAGGAAGGCAGTGTTCGAGATGTATTCTTCATCAAGATGACGTAAAATGGGATTTAAACTTTAAACTAATACAAACAAAATAACACTTGCGAACCTCCTGACGGATTTCTGTGATTTTCCATGTTTGTGTTTTAAGTACAGTTCTTATTATTAACAGCAGGTGGTGTTGTCGAACTACAGTCTACATAAGATTTGTTAAGTTACTTCGTTCTGAGGCAAGGAGTGCGGATATCCAAAGCATTGAAGAAGGGCAAGAAAAAATAATAATGTGAGGGAAAAGTCCTAATTATGAGTAGCAAGTAATGAAATGAATGTAGTATTAATTTAATAGCACGAAGAAACTTACAAGGATATAAAGGGCTCGAATTAGAGCTTGCAAGTACGATTAAGGGAATATCGTAGTAGAATCGCAGCCGATGATGTGTAATTTAATAACGGGTGATTTTTTAAGAGCTTGAGAACTTTTTAAAAAAAAAAACGCATAAAATTTGCAAAATCTCATCGGTTCTTTATTTGAAACGTTAGATTGTTCCATGACATTTACTTTTTGAAAATAATTTCATTTAAATGTTGACCGCGGCTGCGTCTTAGGTGGTCCATTCGGAAAGTCCAATTTTGGGCAACTTTTTCGAGCATTTCGGCCGGAATAGCCCGAATTTCTTCGGAAATGTTGTCTTCCAAAGCTGGAATAGTTGCTGGCTTATTTCTGTAGACTTTAGATTTGACGTAGCCCCACAAAAAATAATCTAAAGGCGTCAAATCGCATGATCTTGGTGGCCAACTTACCGGTCCATTTCTTGAGATGAATTGTTCTCTGAAGTTTTCCCTCAAAATGGCCATAGAATCGCGAGCTGTGTGGCATGTAGCGCCATCTTGTTGAAACCACATGTCAACCAAGTTCAGTTCTTCCATTTTTGGCAACAAAAAGTTTGTTAGCATCGAACGATAGCGATCGCCATTCACCGTAACGTTGCGTCCAACAGCATCTTTGAAAAAATACGGTCCAATGATTCCACCAGCGTACAAACCACACCAAACAGTGCATTTTTCGGGATGCATGGGCAGTTCTTGAACGGCTTCTGGTTGCTCTTCACTCCAAATGCGGCAATTTTGCTTATTTACGTAGCCATTCAACCAGAAATGAGCCTCATCGCTGAACAAAATTTGTCATTTTCGTCAATTTGTCACATTTCGAACCGAACACTGATTTTGGTAATAAAATTCAATGATTTGCAAGCGTTGCTCGTTAGTAAGTCTATTCATGATGAAATGTCAAAGCATACTGAGCATCTTTCTTTTTGACACCATGTCTGAAATCCCGCGTGATCTGTCAAATACTAATGCATGAAAATCCTAACCTCAAAAAAATCACCCGTTAAAAGTAATTGTATTACTTTTTCGGCGAGTGCGACCCACTTTAAACTCGTCTCAATAATTTCAATAAAAGAGAGCGCCACCCTATGAATTTCGCAAACATACAATTCGACAGGTGACAGGTGCCAAATTCTTAAGTAAGCTGGATGAAATTAGTGGCTTCTGGCAGATTAAACTCACGGATGGGTCAACATTTCTAATTATCACACCTTTCGAGAAGTTCTGGTCAATCGTCAACCGTTCAATATAATTCTTCAGCTTTAGGAACACTATCCAAAGAGATTGCCTAGCATAGTCCGCGGATTGCAGGCAATCATTTCCTCAAATGGACGATATTCTTATGTGGGGTAATTCAGCTGAAGAGCACGACCAAAAACGTCTTGTATTACAACGTCTTCAAATTTCAGGCTTCACATTCAACGAAACCAAGTGTCAGTTCGGTGTTCAATGCATCAAGTTCTTCGGTCACATTCTTGATGCGAACGGGGGCATGCAGGTGGCGTATATTGTGATGGTGATCGGATTAATCAATTATCCTAGTAAATTTACGACAAGGCTCTCAGACACACTGCAACCGATCAACGATTTGTTTAATTAATTATTTTATTTATTATTAATTTAAGATTTGTAAATAATTGTACAACACTAATTACATACATACGTTATATATATTTGTTATATTACGATGCGACGCGCGCTTCGGACATTGTTCCATTATTGGGCTAACTTAAATAAATAAAATAAATAAAATATTTAAGTTAGCCTGATGATAGACATAATGCGTGTCGCAATAAAAATATATACATATGTAATTAATATAAAATTATTTAAAAATCTTAAGTTTTAAAACTATTCAATTTTAAAAAATTAAATAGATATTTGTTTTAATTTCATTTCATATACATATGTATGTATATGTAATGTGCTTAAAGGGTTGCCAGTAAGTAACAAATTGACCAACATTTTGAGACCCGACTATGCAATCCGAGATGACATCGCCAACGAGAATGGTCTGCTGATTCTTAGCTGCTATCTCATTATACCAAATATTCTTGGCAGACTTTACGCCAGCAAACAAGGAATCACAAAGCGCCGAGCCAGAGAAACCATGGATCGGTTTCACACCACGTTAACTCTAGTGGATAATGCACATCTTCAGAGACACCGACAGCACCCAATACGCTATTGCTGCTGTGGAGCAAAGTATCGAAGAAGACCCGAATGAGTCCATCCGCCAACGCGCGCAACAATTGGAGCTGTGCCCATCCACTTTATGGAAGATTTTGCAGAAGAATCTTGGCTTGCGGGCTTACTAAATCCAACTCGTGCATGAATTGAATCCGAAGCGCGTCGCACGTTCGTTGAATGGGCCCAAAACGAGATGGCCACCGATTTTCACAAGAAAATTTTGTTCAGCGATGAAGCTCACTTTTAGTTGAATGGGTACGTTAATAAGCAAAATTGTCGTATTTGGAGTGATCATAATCCACAAGCCATTGTTGAGACACCGTTACATCCTCAAAAAGTCACTGTTTGGTGTGCTCTATGGGCAGAAGGAATCATTGATCCATATTTCTTCAAAAGTTAAGCCGGCCATAATGTAACAGTCAATGGGGAACGCTATAGAGCCATGATTTATGACTTTTTCGTGCCTGAATTGGAGGATGTTGATGTGAACGACCTTTGGTTCTAACAAACGGCGCTACATGCCAAAGAGCCAATGAAATAATCAATTTATATTGAAGAAAACTTTTGGTGAGAGCATTATCTCGCGTCGTGGGCATGTGGCGTGGATTACAAGATCGTGCGATTTAACACCGCTGTGGGGTTATATGAAGTCGCTGGTCTACGCGGATAAGCCCAAAACGATTGACGCGTTATTTGGCGACATACGCCTAAAATTGCTGCAAAAAGTGGTCGAAAATTGGGCCTCTCGGCTGGAATTTATTCGAGTTAACCACGCTGGCCATTTGCCCAAAATCATTTTTAAAAGATAATGAAAAACCTTTATCTTTATAATAAAGCCAAACTCTTGGCCATAACATTAAACTAAATGCGTTTTATTTCTTCTTGAAAACCACACGTCTAAAAAAAACACCCTTTATGGTAAGAATAAAGATTTGACTGAAGCCTACTCAACATAAGAATGTTACTTACGCCGAAAGAAGTTTTTCATGGCTTAAAGTTATTAAAACTTACTTGAGGAATTTGATCGACTTTCAGTACTTACCACAATTGAAAATGACGGTTGCTCATTCGTTGGATTACAGCGGTGCCTTAACCAAAAATTTTAGTCATATTTTTTTGTAATATTGTCAACTTTATGCGCAACTAATTATCAAAGTATTAACATACACATATTATATTCATTAATAATTTGTGATTTATGATACAATTTTTCTTAAAGAAATCTTAACATTATATACAATTTTTAATAATCAAAATTAGATATTTTATTTTATTTATTAAAGAAGAAATGTCGCTTGGTTAAAAATACTTTACTTTACAGTACTTTGTAAATATTTAATTTTTAAATTTAAAACTTGAAACAAATCAAACTTATTAAAAAATATTGCAATTCAATGCAATAATATTAAAATAATTAACTACTTGCGCATTTCTTTTTCACAAATTAGAAAGATTATTATAAGCGTTGCCTTGCAAAGATCTGATGCCCGTAATTCTCGTATCTGCTAAGGCAGCCACTGCTGACGGAAACATGTTTGAATTTTATTTTTTGACAATACCCACCAAATTTTTCGACGAAATCGACATTTCTTAATTGACGCAGCTACTGTAGGGGAAGGTTTATTAATTGGAGTAAGAACCTCTCTTATTTGTTCATTTATGATGATATCTTGCAAACTGCAAATGAAGTGTTATGCGTAAAAATAGAAATGTCATCTTATATGTTTATGCTACTTATATTCCACCCATCTCTGACATCGAAATTTACGACAATTTGTCCAATAATTTGGAAACGATTTTTGAGAAGATTGATCCTCAATACGAAGTTATTATTATTGGCGACTTCAATCTTGTCAGTTTGTATTGGAACAGATCCATTAATAATGACATCTTTTTGCCTGTAAAAGCATCGAATTTTTGGCTTCTTTTGGCTTAAATCAGCTAAATGGGGTCAAAAACCAAAACGGAAGAGAATTAGATTTTGTTATCATCTCTTTTATAATGAAAACTGATGATGCTTTCCCAAGAGGATAGCCCTCATTCTTGCCTTAACTATTTCATTGAATTTATGAATGTCTTTGAAATGTTTTAAATGCATCTAAGGACCAACTTGAATTTGAATTAAAGAAAATTGGATTTGACGACAGTTTTGTCTTGTGGATTGCTTCATACTCATTCCTCATGGATATGTACTACAGCGTTGTATTTTAGAAATAAGCTTTCAATTCAATTTAAAATTAATTCTGGTGTTCCTCAGGCGAGTCATCTTGGTCCTCTGTTATTTGTTTTACTTATAAACGAAAAAAAAAATCAAAACACTTGGTTTCGTCAAAAGATTTTCTAGTGAGTTTGGTGATAGATGCGTTGTAAAATTCCAGTATTGACGACATGAAGAACAGGTGAGCATGAACCATGAATAGAAAAGGAGAACATCTGTACAGCAAAAACTAGAGTTTTGTTAAAATAATTTTGGCTAGCGGTTCTCCAAACGCATTTTAATACGTGTTCCCAAAATGTCAACGAAACCTCTCTTTAGAAAATCATTAATTTTGTCAGGGCGAGTTTATTTCATCATTGCTCAAGATTTCTAACTTACAATACCAAACACGTAACAGATGTCTCTTCCAGAAGCAACTTGTTGGCAGTACAAATCATGCAACCTAAAGTACTCTCAGAAAACTCCAAAATCCCATAAATCACATTGGATCTCAAAAACCAAAACCTTCCCTTTCAAAAACATCAATATCCTATCCACACGACATACATGCAAATCCAAAGTTACCTCCAATCCAGAAA
The DNA here is from genome assembly GCA_963971375.1 of Platycheirus rosarum. Lineage (NCBI taxonomy): Eukaryota > Metazoa > Arthropoda > Insecta > Diptera > Syrphidae > Platycheirus > Platycheirus rosarum. The sequence continues at coordinate 93,071,679 of OZ020509.1, forward strand.
CAAAAACGCACTTACCTTCACAATGCTTCTTGTCACTATGCAACTCATAGCCAATATGACAACTGCACTCGTATCCACCCAACGTATTGATGCAGTCATGTTCACATCCATGATTCTGTGTCTCACACTCGTCGACTTCCTTCATGAAAATGGCTGAGAATCCGGCCTTCTGAACCGAGCTGTCCGAAACGAACTTCACAAACATGGTATTGGAACTTGACCTAAATCCAATAACAAAACCCAAATCCAATCATTCTGTCATTTTTTTTTTTTTTTTTTTTTTTGTTTTACGAGCAGGAAAAGCCTCCTGCTTTCCATATAACTGCTCCCTCCGATTATATAGGTACATACATATATATGGAACGATATACTCACTTCATGTTCGGTGGGGGCTTGTATCCACAAAATACCCCAATCAAGTCAGATTCAGCACTGTCTCCGTCATGGACCTCGACATAATCGTACACACAACTATCGTGGTTCTCCACTTCGAACGATTGGAATTTGAGTGCCACTTGATATCCTTTTGGCACAGTTATCCTCCAAATGCATTCCTTGTTCGGTAAATATTCCAGCGGATAGTTGGGGGACTCCAATCGACCGTCTGATTCATCCACGGATAGTTCGCCACCGCAAATTGCTACCAAAAAAAAAGAAACAAAAAAGATACAAAAAAACCCAAAAAATGGATAAAAAAATCGAGAGATATGTGAAAGAAATTCACAAAGGCAGTCAGAGCACTAGTTCTACTGATACGCTTTTGTACTGCGATTTGAGTGTTCCTATGCACCGAGCAATGCAATGCTCCTGGAACACTGAACTTGGTATGTTGTAACAATGGGGAACTGGCAGGGCAGGAATGTCCTAATTCATTTTTTTTTTTACATTTTATGGTTATGGTGGCTTGGATTCGAATGTTGGTATGGTGGTGTTGCGCGCTAGCTGGGAGAGGGAAGAATGTTCAAAGCAGTTGAATGGAGTTAAGCATTTTTTTCAGAGTGGCTTTTCCCCGAAGTGCAGCACAACAATGTGTTTAAGGAAATACGAAAGTAAACATTAGTTACAGTGAATTAGATACAAAATCCAGGGTTTAAAGTTTTGTTGCAAAGTTGAACCCGATAATCTAGTTGGGGCATCGAAATGTGTTTTATATAGGTGTATTGTTCCGGGTGAATTAGGCTTAAGCTATCTTCGACAATCCGTGAAAGGGTTTGGGAAAATGGAGTCACCACTTTAAAATCGATCGACATTCTAAGCATTTCTGGATTTTATTTGCGATTAAGGGTCTTATGTATGTAGGTAAGACATTCTTGCAAAAGATTTAAAAAAAATTGAAAATATCAATCAAACATGACATAACGTTGATAGAGAAACATTTTTGAGTTAATGGTAGGTCAGTCTGCTTGTAAATCTAAACAGATGAATTTGGAATTATAGACAGAACGGTTGGGCTTTATTTAAACTTAGCACTAGAGAATATTTCGACTTATTTCAATATATGTTAACTCAAATATCATAAGTGGCTGTCAAAAACTCAAATAAAGCTTTTTCTCAGAAACAGCTTCAAAAGCTTTCATGAAAAAAGACTGGATATTAATAAGCGTTGGACAGGTGTTGGTAGATCATGGTAAACTAAAATGGTATCTCAGAAGATCGTGATAATGGCAAAAGTTGATATTCAAACATTTTTTGTTAACCTGAGTAATTTTCAATGAATTATTTTCGAAAAAACGGTTTATTATATTTTAAATTACGTATTCTACTATACTCTGTCCACTATAAATTGTCAGTACAGGCCTTTTGAGAGAGCTTTATTTTTGCAAATGATGCCAGCTATTGATTTTACTCCTTGCCTCAGTAGTAAGTGTGTCTATTTCGTAGATTTATCTACGTGATGTAATTTAAAACCCAACCAAGGACTAACCCATGTCAAAACCAATTATTGACGCTTACAACCCTCTTCCTCTTCGTATGTATTGAAAAAAAGCACATGCTACTACTACAACCTACTACTTCTACGCTAATGCAAATCAAATGTGGATTTTTCTTTGAATTTTGTGAAAGAGCTTTCACAATTGGTGCTTTTTTAAAGCTTTTTAAGACCAATGATTTATAATGTACGGAAACCATTCTAGTTCTCGCGCTCTCTCACAATTTAAGGAGATTTAACTGCAGTCAGAGTGAGAAGTTAACGTTCTATCTTCACTGTACTGACCATTTTTAGGGGACAGAGTATAATATTATAAATGTAAATGTTTGTATGTTTGGATGTTTGTTTCGCATTCAATCCTCAACTGCTTAACTGATTTGTATGATATTTGGTGGGTAGATCGATGAGGTGTTTGATTGAAAAATAGGCTACGATTTTTGTAGGAGAGGCTTATATGTGAAATAATGTATGGCTGTAGGTTTGTTTGTTACTTTAGCATGGCTCAACGAATGCACGAATTCGTGAAGTTTGGTAGATGGAGAGTTACAGGACTCAATATATTACTTCACTGGCTATTTTTCTTCAGAAAAATTGCACGGTTTGTGCGGAAGAAATTTTAATGATTTTTTTTTCACAAGGTTTGATTTAATTAATATTATTGATTAATATATTGATTTACAAAGTTTTTATTAAATTTTTATGATTTTTGATTTTTTTTCAATATATTTAAACCACACTAAAGGGGTTTTGACTACCCTTATAATATTTACTAGACAGTGATAGTAAATAGTTTTCAGCGGAATAATTCAAAGGCGATTTTATGTCAAGAAAATGTAAAAAGTAAGATTTTTTTTATATCGTAAGCTCGGTTTGTCTGAACACCTTTTTTTTAAACTAAATAAAAGAATTAAAGAATGCAAACATAAGAACATAAACGGCATACACTTCAAATAAAATAAAAAAAAGTTCTCATACATATGTACCTATTTTCAAAAAAAAATGCTTAGTGAAATTTGATTGTAATCGGTTAACTAATTCTCGAGAATAAATTAAATAAATTTATTGGCGAGACAGCTCCTTAAGGAGCCAAGGCCTAGTGACTTATACTCTCAACCATTCCTGTGTGTGTGTTGTTACTCTGCAAGAATGGAAGGGACCTACAGTTTACCGCCGAGTCCGAACGGCTACATGAGATGCACTTTTTCGAGACAAATTTTACTCTTGGAGGTTTTGTCAGTTCCTCGCAAGAGGCAGTACCCCAGAAAAAAAGGTGGCTATGAGCTGGATTTGAACCCAGGTTCTTTCGCTTAGCAGTCCGACACACTAACCACTAAGCCACGGGGCACGACTAATTCTCGAGAAAGTCAAAGAAACATTGAAACATCTTTAGTTGTTGATGAACTTAAGGATGTTTTTAAGTGAATGTGTAAAAGCAATTTGAGTATGTTTGGCATATGAAGTCTTTCCAACAATAACATTTTGTGGAAACCGAACAAGTCGTTACAATAAGAAAGATGAAAATTTGAAAAATGGGCACGACTGGGTCACAACTTAAGAGTTCCCACTAAATTTGGAGTAGGTCATTACATGTCTTAGGTAATAGTGAGCTTATAAAAAAAAGTATTTCGAAAACTGTAGGAAGGATTTTGATAAAACTCTGGTTTTTTTATTTTTAATTAAAAAAAAAGTTGAGATTTTTGTATGTAGTTTTTAAGAATTGATTTATATATATACATACAGCTGATTATAAAATTTAACAAATGTATCTATTATTAATGTATATTATACATGAGTATTGCTCAAGTCCAAAGTTTAAAATAACAATCGTTCCAGCAGTTCAGGCTCTAGCTCGAGGTATAGATTGAGAGACCGCCAGACGAACGCTAAACTTGTTAGGCTTATCTGTAATCGTAATGTCATTTTTTATTATTATTCCAAATGTTTTAATAAGCACGAATTCAAAATTTTGCCTATTCACGAATTTATTACTTCTATTAAACAAAAATACAACTTACAATTATGTATGTACATAAATAAAAAAAGAAAAATATTGAATATCTTTTATTCTTGGGCAAATTACCAATATAGATAATATTGTTTTATCAAAGCTTGCTTTTACCAGCCACTTCTGTTTTCTGTGGCAGAATTCTTGAAATTTCCCAGTTGTTTTAAAATTCGGTTCAATGATGAAGCACACTTTTGATTAAATGACTTCTTGGACAAACAGATTCGCTGCATTTGGAGCGATGATAATAATGAACAAGCAGTTTTCGAAATACCATTTAATTTAACCATTTGGTTCACTATTGGCCGGTGGAATGATTGGTCCACATGTGTTTTCAAAAATGAAGACGTCAGAACGTAACAGTCAACGGTGGCCTTAACGACTAAAGCGATTAGCTTAAAGTTTGCTATATTTGGTTATTTCAGCATCCTTTAGAGGAGTTTTTGAAATCCTAATTTGACACTTGTGATAAGCCCATTTTCTAGTCCTTCATGGAATAGAAACCTTAGGCGTTTAAAATTTAAGAATGATCAATTAAGCCGAAGGTTTTAATTTTGGTTGGGACAAAACCCTCATTTATAAGCCCTAATACAAGCTACTTCTCAGTCTAACTTAACTGGACCATCGTTTTACGAAGCCAAGTGCTGAATTTGCTTTCAGAATAATATCATCGATATCTTTGGGAAAATTCAGCTGTTGGTCGTAAATATTGCCAAAGTCACGGATCACATGAACAGGGAAATGGTTTGACTGTGGAAAAGATAGAAACGAGCAGGAGATTTCATGATAAGACGGATCTGAACCGAACACTATAGAAACGGTTTTCTAAAAAAGAAGAAATCCAATTCAACAGAAGGAGTCCAAAGCCATCGAAAGCTTTACTAAAATCAGTTGAAATAACATCGACCTCCTTTCCATTCTCCTATGCTGATAGGGAAAATCACACAAAATAAACGAGGTTTGTTGTTGTAGACCTGCCTTTGAAAAAGCCATGCTGTCTAGGAGAAATAACGGATTTGCAATGAAAACTCAAATGTTCATACAACATATTTTATTTTAAGAAACAGAATTGGAAGACCAAAAAATCCTAAAAAAAAAATTTTATAATTTCCGATAAAAAACTTTACAAATTCAATTACAAACATTTGGTTTAATATTTTATTTTTATTCAAAAAAAAAAAACAACGAACTTTTCTAACAGTGAAAAATTAACCCCAGTTTTTGATGAATGGAAGACATTACTTGATGTCACTTTCCGTGAAACAAAACAACTAACTGCAGTTCCTTGAAACTATATTTATTCCATCGATTTTTCGATGACAAAATAGTCTTCCATTCGTTGTTTACATTTGGATTCTCAGTTCATGTGTTGTAAAAAAAAAAATAATGAGGCTTTAAAAAACTTAATATCCAAGTGTTCAATTTGAGAAAAAAAGAAAAAAATTCTATTCTGTTTCTGTTTCCTTCTTATTCTAAATAAAATAAAAATAATAATAAATAATGCATGCGACCCAAGAACAATACAAAACCTTGAAATTACCTTCGAAATCAGCTTTGAAGCCCCGAAAGCCAGCATTCCTATGCGCATTCACATACGTTAACAACATCCTGCTACTGACAGTAGTTACGACCTCCTTGGCTGCTTTCCCACAAAATCGTCCAATTAGCGGTGACTTATAATAGTAACCATCCCGTATCTCCAGATAGTCCATTTGACATTTTTCCGATTTGAATATATTCTGCAAAGACAGACCATAGAAGTAAAAAAAAAAAAAAAAAAACAAAAACTCAAGCCTTTGGTTGCTCCAGTCTGCCGACATGCAACACACCATTCACCTACCAAATTCTCCAGCCGTAACACAATCCTTTCCCCATGTGTAGCAGTTATCCTCCATTCGCAGCGTTCTGTCTCATTGACAGCAATTGCTGTAAAATACGACGGACTGGCAAAACTACCAGTGTTCTCTTGAAAAGTTCGCCCACATTTGGGGCATTTGTAGAGGAGTTTTGCTTGCGAAATGTCACCGGCACTCAGCCGCAAGCGTTGTCCGATCTCGGGCCGCTTCTTCCCCTTCACCTCGATTGGCAGTATTGTGTCCAGATAGGTGCCTTTGGAAAACGTATTCCTTGCATAGTGCATAATGGAGTCATAGTCGTAGGCCATGCCCAGGGAGTCGACATCATCCGGCGTCAACTTGTTAAAGTTATAATCTTGTCCCTTCATTATGTTATTGTGTTCGATGACAACGTGCTCCTGCCGATCGGGACGGGTGTGCTCGTGCCAGAAGCCGACGACATGTCCCAGCTCATGCACCACAATGCCGAACTTATCGCAGTTCCTGCCGATTGAGATGGCCTGTGGACCGTTGCCTCTTTTTCCAACAAAGGAACAGCATCTATGTGTGCATGAATTTTGGATGAAAGATACAAATGTCAAGTGAAATACGGTTTGATACTCAGCGAGTGTGGGTTTTTAAATAAAGGACAGCAGAAAATGGATGCAAAAATTGCTTGTTATAGTAAAGGGGAATTTCACCAGAATGTATCAAAAAACATTTTTTAAACAGTGGTACAGAGGGCAAGATATCTCAGGTTCACTCATCTGATCTTTCTAATTCCTTTAAACATGGATACTATCAGAAGGTACTAGATTTACTCATTTAATTAATTTTTTAAACTTGTATCTTTAAAACAAAATAGACGGATACCCAATCAAGTGAAATTCTCCTTGATTCCATGCATTCAGAATTTATGGTTTCCCCAAATTCTCTGACACGCATGCATAATCCGTTTACTTTCTAGCTAGCTAGCCTTTTCGCGTCCTCTCATGTGTACATTTTTACAGAAAATAAATATAGAGGAAGACTCACCCACAGCTCCGGACGGTAAAGACAATGTAATTGGGATGGTTCTCTGGGTCACGCTCCACGAATTTGATGCATGTGAAGTTTTCCCAATGGCGCATTGCCTGCTTGAAGAGCGCTTTATGTAATCCACTGAAGTTGCCATCTATTTCGTATGGAATGACGCCGTAATCCCAGACACGTTCCTTTTTGGCAGTAACTGCTCGCGCCGTACGATGATGGTGTTCTAAATGTTTCAAATGCCTGTGGATGGAACAGAAAAGATAATTTTTTGTTGTATTATGGTTGTTTTTGTAGGGAACTTCTGTTTTGTTGTTTCAGAGTGATGGATTAGTCCTTAATTATTTTTCGGGAATTATTTATCTAGAAGGAGTTTATTTTTGGGACAAGCCATTTGACATTTTTGAAAATGTTTTCCATGGACAGGTTTGGTGGGGCATTGGTTTGTTAATTAAAGAAATTTAAGATTCATTTAAGAGATTAGGTGGATTTTTAAGGACAGAAAAGATAGCCTATATTTTAAGTATCTTATTTCGTACCGTTTAATTTAAGCATATTGTAAAAAGGAGGCAACGATTATTTTCAGAAATTTAAGTAATACAATCGTGATGTTTACATACATTTTTTAATGAATAACGTACTGTCAACTAATGAGTCGAAGTTAGCTACAGGGATTCAAATCACAAAAACCCAATTCTTGATTGAATAAAGGTGTCGTCACTCTATGAAAGGACGACCTAAAAAGTACTTTCTTGAAAACCGTTACTGAAAGTGATTTGCTTTCTAGAAAACGCTTTCACAAAAAATGCTTTCAGTGTATGACTGGTTCATGAAAGCGTTTTCAAAAAAGCAAATCATTTTCTTAAAACGTTTTTCCCTTTCAGAAACTGTTTGTGAAAGTTTTTATGGTTTCTTGAAATCGAACGTATGTTTTTCACCCTAATTGAGTCCTCTGCCCGCCAAAAGCGAAGTGGCAATGACCTGGCATCTGTGGTGAGTCCTCTTTTTGAATAGCTATCGAAAAATAAACATCACAAAAGGTCCAAATGAGAAACTCGGGAAAGAGATTGATGGTGTGCTCAACAAAATTCGCCCTGAAAATACTGTCAAACGCTTTCAAATGGACACATCCAAGAGCAACTAAAGAAAGAATCTCTGAACTCAACAGTAAAAGAAATTGGGCTCAATGGAAAACAGATGAGGGGAATTCTTTCAGGGGTAGAATGCAACTGGTTATTTGACCTGAGCATTGTTTGTAAAAATAGCAATAAAACAATGAAAGACACTTTACATTACGGCGTTGCTCGAGAGATGAGAATCCGTAATTTTTCTATCAACTATTAATTTTTTGGCTTCATAATGCGGTTTAATGCAGTAAACGTCTCGTCCACAACAATGCAAAATAGCACGGGTAATTTGCGGACGAGCAATGGTCTATCTGGCAGCAAATTTCATGTGTTTGTTTCCCGTTTACACACAAAATACTTTCAGAAAACATTTTCGCCTTCAGATTCATCGACCCTTACTAGTCTTAAACTGGTCGGTAAGCTACCGGATACTCGAATTTCAAGATTAATTTGAAAAGCAAAAGGTACGCTAGCAAGTATTTGATCATAACGAGCTCAAAGCAAACATTCGTGCTGAAATCGTTTCTATTTCGACCGAAACATATATATGTAAGCTTCCAAGATTGATATTTGGTGATTTGATGGGAAAAGAAGTTTCTATGACAATTTTTTTGTGACGTTTATGACTTCAAAAACGTTGTCATTTTGTTGTAATGCAACATCATATCTAGCATTTTTTATGATAGTGGGGAATATTTTCTATATTGAATTTGGCAGTAAAAGTAGTCAAACACGTGTAAAATATTGGACCAGTCCATTTCATAAACCCCTATTTAAAAAAAAATTGTTATTTTCCATTAATTCCTTTTAAAAATAGTAAGTTTTAAAACACAACTGCTAACGAAAACATTGTTATTTCTTTTAAGGTTTTGAGAGGCCATATATAGTAAGTTTAAAAAGTATTGAAATAAAAAATATATTAGCATTTTAATTTCTTCATCATCTCTGTATTTTCTTACATACATTAAGGATTTTTTTTCTGAAACAAATAATCTATTAAATTGTTAGAGGCCACGTTATGCACTCAGTTTTCTATATTCATGCTTGCAATTAAGTGATTAAGTCCTTGTTTACATCATTAAATCTTAAAAACTTTTTCCAATGAGAGGAAAAGCACACGACCCGTGGCAGTTGCTCGTTTTTCAGGTGCGTAATGTAACTAAGCTATAATATATAATGTATAATTATAGTATAATTGGATATTTAAAGGTAAGGACATTATTTAGTCATGACTTTTGAAATAATTATTTTTTCGTTCTGAGTCTATTAAAAGTACATATCTTTTTTACGTGTTAGCCCAGTAAGAATAGTTTTTTGAAACTAAAAAAAGGTATAGGGGTCAAAGGTCAAACGAATGTTTGTTTTTGCTTTTATTTAAAAATAGTAAAAAAAAGCATCGCTTCTCGTGAGATCAGCGAAATCAAGTATCGTGGCGCGTGGTTACTAGAAAGATGGAGGACCGTCCGAAAACCAACTGCGTGCTGTTGACATGTGTTATGTGTTTTTCGTTCTCCTTCTGTCTTCTCTTCTGTCCTGTATCAATGTCACCTTGTGTGTTGTCTTGTAATTGTCTGAGCCGATGGCCTCAGTAGCCAGTGCTCGTAAGAGTGTCTACTTCGTAGATTTATCTACGGAGTAGATTAAAATGTAATGTAATCATTGTATATAGAATCTATAGTACTATCAAGATGGGTGTTTCACCTAGCGCCATCTAGTTTCGCTATCTCGCTATATCTGAGTGTAGAATTTTAGTCGTGGAGATGAATTCAACACATATGGAACGCTAGAAATTGACAGAACGGGAAAGATGTATATAAAGTTTTAGCAGTCAGAGGGAAGCAAATTATCAAGTCTTTTTCGTGTTATTTCTTTGTTAATTTCTGATAATGGGAGAATGGAAGATAGAAATTTAGACAGGTATGTGAGGAGTTTTCATTTCTGCCTTGGAAATACACTGTTTTTGGGTGGGTTTTTTTATAGATAGGCAACAGGATTAAATTTACCTTTTTAACGATTTTTGCTGAAATGTAATTATTGGTGGTTTTTTTGTACAATTTCGAATGGTTACCATGTTTGATTATTATAAAAGTTTCTTTTAGTGTGCAAAATTTTAATTTGAGTGGAAGTACCTACCTAGTTATTTATTTAACAAATAAAACACATTATTTGCAGATGTTTGTACCTATGTTATTGCTTAAGAGTATATTCACTTATACCGTCAAAAAAAGTTAGTACTAAATATACTACCAACTACAAAATATAGTACTAAATCTACTACTAACTACAACCTATAGTACTAAGTCTGATACTAAGTACTAAATCTAGTACTAAATATAGTACCAAAACTACGATATTACTAAATTCTAGTACTGAGTATTAAAAATCTAGTACGAAATATACTATTGTACCGACAACATAGTACGAGTTAAAACCAATTACCAATTACTAATTAAACATTAAAACTTTAAACAGTCAAATCCGAATATGGCAACATTGGTAATTGATTTCGGTATAGGAAACACAGAAATAACAAAATTTCTTGAAAAATGCAAAATCCAAAAAATAATTGAAGACGCACAATCTTGGTTTGTTAACGAAAAATCAAAGGGAAATCCATTAATTTTTGTTTCCCTTACTCTGTCATACCATATGGTCTAGTGTCACTTTTTGAACCTTTCACTCGTACTTATTATTCATTATTCCTGCAAATGCTTGTATTCATTCTAACTCATACGTTTCTGAAAAAATAACATATAAACATAATATATATAAACCTACTCTTTCATCACTATATTTCTTTCTACTCTCCAAAACCCATACAAACGCATATTAAGAACAAGAAAAAAAAGAATAAGAAAAAAAAATCATATTCAGCGAAAACGATGGGGCTCATTTCTGGATGAATGAATACGTAAACAAACAAAATTGTCGAGTTTGGGACAAAACTAATCAACATGATATCCAAGAGCGTCCTTTGCATCCCGATAGTGTCACTGTTTGATGTGGATTTTGGGCTGGTGACGTTATTTGAGAACGATGTTGGCCAGATCATCACGGTGATGATGAACGGCGAGTAAATATCTCAGATATTTATAAATAGTAGGAGAGGCGGTCGTAGGAACACCTAACATATTGAGTGAATGCCTTTTATATGAAACCTATAGTACTACCATCAGTGTTCGAAAACTAGTGCCATCTAGTGCGTCTACATCTGCCTAAAGTTTTTCTCTGAGTGGAGACTGCGACGTAGACTTTTAGTCGGGGAAATGTATTCAACACATATGCAATGTTAGAAAAAGACAGAACGACAAAAATATATATAAAGTAATAGCAGTCAGAAGGAAACAAACCATGAACACTTTTTCATGTTATTTCATTACCATTTTCTTTAGAATAAGCGATAATGAAAGAATGAAAGATATAAATTTAGACAGGTATGTGAGGAGTTTTCATTTCTGCCTTGGAAATACACTGTTTTTGGGTGGGTTTTTTATAGATAGGCAACAGGATTAAATTTACCTTTTTAACGATTTTTGTTGAAATTTGATATTTGATTTGGTTTTTTTGTGTACAATTTTGAATGGTTACCATGTTTGATTATTATATAAATTTTTTTAAGTCTGCAAAAAATTTAATTAGTTGAAATGCCTACCTAGTTACTTATTTTACAAATAAAACACATTGCTTGGAGATTTTTACCTATGTTATTGCTTTAGAGTATCTTCACTTATCACGTCAAATATCTAGTACTAAATCTACTACTAACTACTAAGTATAGTACTTAATACCATACTAACTACTAAATCTAGTACCAAATCTACTACTAAGTACTAAATCTAGTACCAAAACTACAATAGTTCTAAATTCTAGTACTAAGCACTAAAAATCTAGTACCAGAATACTATTGTACCATATATATATATATTTAACGAACGTTCGAGATTGAACAATATTTATATTAAAACTTTAAACAGTCGAATACGAATATGGCAACATTGGTAGTTGATTTTGGTATAAGAAATACAGAAAATACAGAAATAATAAAATTTCTTGAAAAATGCAAAATCCAAAAAATAATTGAAGACGCACAATCTTGGTTTGTTTACGAAAAATCAAAGGGAAATCTATTAATTTTTGTTTCCATTACTCTGCCATACCATATGGTCTAGTGTCACTTTTTGAACCTTTCACTCGTACTTATTATTCATTATTTCTGCCTATTCTTGTACTCGTTCTAACTAAAGACTTTTTTCAAACAAACCATACAACCTTCTCTGTCATCATTATATTTCTTTCTACTCTTCAAAACCCATACAAATGTATATCGTGTTGACAGAAAAAGAGAAGAATAATTTATATTTAATTAGACCTTGCGACTAGAGCACTGCGATTTTCGTTGATTCTCTTTTGTTGCCTGTCCTTGTCGCAGAGATACATTTAAACGTAGCGATTGTGTTTGCATCTCTTCACTATGTCATTTCTTGAATTCCTTTTCATTTCAAGTTTCCAGAGTGAACATTTTCAGCTGCTGTACTGTTCCTACGTGCTACCTGCTACAAAAAACATAACATTACTCGTTCATGGCGAATAAGCAATGAAAGGGATTGACAAATAAATAAATGATTTTCCGAATAAGCACAAAGAAGAAAGACCGATAATCGCGGAACTCGGGCTACTCGTGCGATTCGGTCTACCCCGGCCACCACATACGTCTCCTAAAAGCTGAAGCAAAGTAACGAATCGCAAGCAAAAGTCGCCAGGTTTAAAAACAGTCTTAGCATTATCACTAAAAATGAGATGTGGACTCTTGAAGTAAAAAAAGGAAAACTTGCTCGCCGCCCAGTTCGCTGCCAGCTCCACACTGCCTCACAACAACGTTGCCCCTCCTGTACTTGAGAATGTAAATTTTTTCCATAAGACAGATTTTTTTCCGCTCTCGTACAGTAGTAAGAGTTCTCAAAGATCTCGTTATACACAAATCCGCTGGTCCGAATGGTATACCCCCGATTCTTCTGAAGAGGTCTTTTTCAACACTGGCAAAGCCACTGCGTAAACTTTTTCATCGCTTCTATTCTTCTGGAATCTTTCCTAGAAGATGGAAAACAGCATTTGTCCAGCCTGTCCCTTAGAAAGGTGACCCATCCTCTAATCGAAAATGCGTGCTTTTTGGATCGATGATACTGTTGTTCGTTGGATCAGAAGCTATCTTCTGGACCGTTTAATACAAGTTGTATTGGACGGATTCAAGTCTGATTCCCACAAAACAAATGCTGGTGTGCCCCAGGGCTCTGTTCTGTCTCCGAGTCTTTTCCTCATTTTTATAAATGATCTTCTGTCTGTTACTTCTAATCTACTTAACTGTTTTTCTGACGCGACTCTACGCTCAGCTTTTCATATTTGTTCGATAATTCACGTCCTTTGCCTTCGGACGTACAATTGCAACGGTTCCGTATATCAAGCTCATTAAACTTCGATTTATACAGCATTGTCAAATGGGGTAATAGGAATCTGGTGAAGTTTAATGCTTCGAAAACTAAATGCTATCTTCTGCCGTTAAAGTTAAACATATCCCAATGCCATTGTCCATGAATGGCACTTGTGTCGAAGAAACCGAAAAGCTCTCAGTATTCGTATGAATACTTGGAAGGACCATATATTTGAGATCGCTAAAAATGCTGCCAAGTGCTTAGGTTTTCTGTATCTGTGTAAGAAGTATTTTTCTCCTTCTGATCTGGCTACAATTTATAAAGCGTTTATACGCCCTAAACTCGAGTATAACTCCCACCTCTGGGCAGGTGCTTCGTAAACATCGCATCACCTGCTTGATAGAATACAAAATCGAGCGTTAGGATTGATAGGAAATAGATTTGCCCCTCTCGAACACCGACGCAATGTTTCATCTCTTTCCTTATTTTATCGGTTCTTTTATAAAAAGTGTTCACTCGAAGAAGCCAGCTGCGTTCCTCATCTTAAAAATTTCTCCCGTAATACTCGTCTTGCAAGGAATGGTCATCAGGTCACCCTGATCGGACGTCTCGTGAAATATAGGAATTCTTTTTTTAGCCGAACAACACGAATTCGGAATAGTTTACCCGGCGAGATTTTCCCTTGCCATTTTGATCTGCAAACATTCAAACCTCCTGTCCTTCTCCGCTCTGTCTTCCTAATGCCCGCTAAGTGTGCTCGACATTGAAAGAGAAACAAATAGTCCCTTGTGCGTGTGTTAATTATAAAAAAAAAAAAATGTTGGACATGAACTTGAACATATGTCACCAAATTTATTTAAATGTTTTGAAACAAGTTTATCTAGCAACAAAATAAGAATAAACAACCAGGGACTTATTAAACGTGTAGTTGGACAAATGGCTTAAACCTTAACTTTATTGTATTTCAAGCATTATTGTCATAAGTCGCTCTTTAATGGTCCCTTAGATTCATAATTATCACTCATAAAATGTCTGTTTAGTTCAACAAAAACTTCCCCACCATCAGTGGTTTCCACACTCAATTCATAAACTTAAATCACAGTATTTTCAATTTTGCTGGCAAAAAGTGATTTATTTTCAACAAAATACTCATAGTTCTATTCAGCCAGACAGAAATTTATTTCCAAAACTCATCTGGTCTAGAATATAATACAAACCAAAATGCAATATCCTCCGTCGCCGCCCTGGGAAAGCTATACATATAGACTACACAATACCATCAATGCTTACCAAATGTGGCGAGTTTGGACGTCCTTTATTATGTCATTCATCGCAATTACAGTGCTATTACTATTGCGACTAAAAGGCTTTCCAAATGGTGCCGTTGCATCGCTCAACTCCCACCTCATCCTTGATTTATTCGAAAAAAAACCTCGCATGCAAATAATTTCCCAGTCGGTCTAGGACTACTGCCAATTTTCACAGCAAATAAAACACCAAGTCCCGGACAAAAGTCGGACTAACAGATTTGATATAGTTTTTTTTTTTTTTTTTTTTTTGGTATTAAATTCAAAAACTTTGTTCAAAAAATGAATAAAATTCGTATTTTTTTCACACACACACACACACACACACATCCACAAAATAAACTCAAAAATAATAAATGATAAAGTATTGAAAAACACAGTAGATGTTTGGAAAAGTGCAGAAAAGAAAAGAAAAACCCAAAATTGAAAACTTACTCCTCATTTCGTAATTGCATTTCGAGAGATGTGTTCACTTCGGCATTGATTGCGTCCATCGTGGATTTTCTTTTGGAAAGGATTTCCAGTTCATCCATGTTTTCAGACGAATAATTAAAACTTTTAGCAGTTATGAATTTCTGATGAGACTTTGTCGGCACTGCCGCTGATGCTGCTGCCGCTTTAGTTGCTTCTTTAGCTGCAGATTGGGTTGAGGTTGACACCGGATGGGGTGGCAGAGGTTCCACGAGGGATATATCACTTGTGGGCTTGGCCATTGAGATGAGGGACTCGGTGGTAGTGGCTGATTGCCATTCAGTTGGAACTGATTCAGTGTGTTTGTTGTGAATTCGCTTGTGAAGTTTGGCATTATCGTCGGCTGTCAAAACCGGGCGATTCAGCTCTGCTTTAAGTTTTTCCAGTCGAGCATTATATTCACGTGTTGTTTCTGAGCTACGGCTGTGGGGAGAGATGATAAAAAAAGGAATTTAATAACTTGTGTATATAGGTTTGAGAAGTGATATATTTATTTTGAATAAATTTAAAAAGCAAAAAAGAGTATTTAAAATGTTTGAAAGCAGTTCAATTTGGAGTTTATTTGTTGTTTTTTTCGAAATTGACTAAATAACCGTCTTTTTGAAGGAGATATTAAAAGGTATTTTATTACTTTTAAATATGGTTTTTGGACTCAGGAGTGGAGGACAGATGACCATGATCGTTTGTTTTAATGTTTTGAATATTGAGATGTAAAGCAAAAGGAAAGCCGGTGAAGGCATAACACATTCACATGGTGTTTCAGAAGATAGAAACTTTGTTAGTCCAAATGTTAAGGGTTTGAAGGATAGATAAATTAAACATGTTTAAAAGATACCTTTGCATTTTGCAAAAATTTTAATCACGTCAAGAGATCAGATCGGTAGATACTACTTTTGAAATTCTGCATATCAGAATGGGAGGGAAAAACCGAGCCAGGCAAAGCGTTCCACATTCGTGAGGTGCGACTAAAGAAAGAATCTCTGTACTTAACAGAATGTCCGAAGTTGGGCACAAGGGTAAACTGATGGGAATTCCTAGCAGTGCGAGTATTACGGTTGAATTTTTTTAGGGGAGGAATGCACCTGACTATTTCGCTAGAGCATTGTTTATAGAAATAAATTGCACGACTGGATCAAACGTACTTGCTCTGATGTGTGGTCACAGCTTCGAATAAAATTTGAAAAATATTAAAGGAACTTCAAAGTTTTTATTCGATTTTTCTGATTTTTGATTGTTTGAAAAAAGGACGTAAAATTGTTTTCAGCGGAATGATTTAAACGCCATTTTATTTCCTAGAAAAAAGTGTGATTTTTTTTTTAAATCGTAGGAACAGTTTTTAAATAAAACGGGTTTTATTTAACAACTTTTTTTTTAAACTAAAAAAAAATTATTCAAGGATGCAAACTTAAACACAAAAATTACTTACATTTTAAAACAAAATAAAAATAAAAAAATCCATCTACCTATTTTCAAAATATTGATTTTTGAAAAAAAAATTAGAAAATTATTAAAAATACAACAAAAAGTTTTCGAAAATATTTAATAAAAAATTACTTAGGCTGCCAACATCCTCCTGAATATCAACTTTAATTGAAATCGGATGCCCAGTTTTCGAGAAAGTCGAAGAAAAATAAAATGCACGACTGGGTCGCACAAACTTGCTCTAATGTGCGACAGTTGTCTTTGGCTTGGGATTTTTGAAAAAAAGCAGCTAAAAAATCATTTGAAACTTTGTTAATCACTTAAAAATCATTAGTTAAAACGTTTTTTCGAAAAAAATTAAGTAAACCATTTAATTTTTTTACCGTTTTAAATTTTAAAGAAACATTTTTTCAAAATCGTTGACCAGTTTTTGCAAAAAACGGTTTTATTTTAATTTTAGAAAACATATTCCAATTTTTTTTTGAGTACACCAACATCTAGCAGATGGTAGTTTATTATCAGAAGACAATTTTTTTTAAAATTTTTAACAAAACGTTTTTGAAAAAAAAACAAAAGTTAAAGAAAACTAAACAAAATTCTTTAATTTTTTTTAATTAGTTAAAGAGTTTTCTCGGAAAAAACTAAGTATGCAATAAAATTTGAAAATTAAATGTCTATCGAGGAAAAAAAATATTGGAAATCGTTTGACCAGTTTTTTTTAAAAAGTCGTAATATAAACATGCTGTAATGGAGCGAACCTTCAGTTTACGAATCTAAACGCCCCATGAATAGCATTTTTCATGACTAACAGTAAAGAATCATGTAATAATGATGTAGATCAAGTGACGGGAAACCTGTATTCAATCCAGCGCAAACATAACGTTTACAATGTTGGCCAATGAACGAGAGAAGTATGAAAAGACTAAATTGACCTTATAGGACTATTATCTTGGGTTAAGTGACCAACTAATAAAAAACAAGATAACGATGAAAAAGAAGATGGACAAAAAAGAAAAAAAGCTAATAAAATCTTTTAATTTATTTGTGTTTTGAACCAAAAAATGCTTATATCTTTCTATAAAGGTTTATCCTTGGTAAGTCTTGGTATTCCTAAGAGAAGTTCTTAAAATTTTATTCTTAGCGCTAAAAATAATTGTAACCTGCCATATAACCACAAAGGAAAGCTTAGTTTTTCTCGAAAACGCCTTCAACAATTTTGTTGAAAAGTTTTGAGAGTATTAGTTAGGTATTTTATCAAAACCAAATTTATCGTAAAAGTCTATTAACGGTACCTTTCGTGTAACGGTTTTCTTAATTTTTGATTTTCTCGGAAACGGCATATTGGATTTCAGTAAAATTTTAAATTTCAAAAGACCTTGGAAGTCAAATTAATTCTGCATACCAAAATTTTGAATAATTATTTTTTTCTTTATTTATAATATTCAAATATTCAAATTCAATATTTTCAAAATTAATCTAAAAATATTTTAACTTGTATGACCAGATGTACATTAATAAAATATAAGCAAACTGCATACCAAAATCTGAAAAAAAAAATTATTTCTACAATAGTCCTACAATTTTCGAAATACTTTTATTTTCATAAATTTACTATTATTTAAGGCGTCTAATGGTGTACTCTATTTTTCTAAAAAACCGTTAGGTGAGATTTTTCTATGTAAATGTTAGTTGTTTCTGTCAAAGTTCTGGTCTTGCAATGTGACTAGGCACATAAGGGCAAATGCGTGCGACCTAGTCGTGCCCATTTTGCTTCATGGAATTAAAATTGATAGTAAATAAATTTAGCAAAGTTTCAGGTAAATTTAAGAATTTCTCGTAAATTTAAATTTTGGTTGGTTAAACAAGTATGCTAAGTTTGGGAGGGCATGCTGCCCCTTGCAACTCCTCTACTTGGGGACACTATAGGATTTGGAGTAGGTGCGAGTATTGTGAAACTTGTCTAAGTTAAGTGTTTTAAGCAAATAAATTTTACCGGTAACATATACATATTATTTTTATTATTTTCTTCAAAACAGGGAAAATTAATTTTGTTCCACATACGCCGCAGTGACTCAACTTTTAAAGGACTTTTCAAATAATAATAAATTGTGAATTTGTAGAAATGAATTTTATATCTGACAGAAGCAAGCTACATAAAGCTATGTAAAATGTATATTTATATTCTACAATAAGGCAAAACGTCAAGATAGACAGATATACAGCTGCGGTCAAAAAAAAATGGTACATAGTCAAATTAGAAGTAATGAAAACATGAAAAAAACTAAAAGTATTTTATTAACAAAACCCTGAGAATTTAATAGATTACAAAAAGACGAAGCTTAAAGAGTTAAAATTGTCTTGAAAATGTGCGGTCAAAATATAAGGAGTGTTGCTTTGCTATCATAGCTTAAAAGTTGCAAGCAAAATAAACTACATTCTTCCACTTATTTAATATTACTGATAACTTACTTAAACATTAATACTTGGTTGTCTGTTGCGTGAATTTAGTTTGTTATCAGCGGTGCCAGTTTTTGTCATATTTCTATTATATGGATATCGATGCGCAAGCATCCTAAACTATTTCCCAAAAGCACAAGTTATGTTTGATTTGGTTTGGTCAACCGAGCTTTAAACGTAAACAAAACAAATTCTCAATAAGATTAAGATCGAGTGACTACAGAGGTCATTCTAACATATAGACACTATTATTCTCAAACCACTCTTTCGCAACCTTGCTTGGCTTGTGTATTTGAGTTCGTTATTTTTGAATGAAAAACAACCTCAGATCATATCACTGGAGCCTCCTTTCTTTATCTTGTATATAGTGTGTTTTTAGATTCGAAAATTGTGGTCGTCGGACATATTATCCAGAAACTTTACCACCTTCTAACACAATTTAAGATTGGTCTGACCATAAAATATTTCTCTATTTCTCAATAGGCCATTACAAATGCTCTTTCGCAAACTAAAGTTTTTGGCTACATTTTGTTTTTGAAGAAATTGGATTGGATGATAAAGGGAGTTTGCATTGTAATTGAAGGGAAAAATCGAGCCGGGTAAAGCATTCCATATTTGTGTAGTACGGTTAAAAAATGAGTCTCTATATTTAAGAGTGCGTCCGAAATTAGGGTCAAGGGTAAATCTATGAGCATTCCTAGCGGTACGAGTATTACGTGGAAGGGGAGGAATGCAACTGGCTTTTTCGTTGGAACATTATTTATAAAAAAGCGATAGAATAAGGAAAGACAGGAAACATTTCGAAGATGTTCTAGTGAATTAAATTTTTCTGTTATATCCTTATCTCCTATGCATTTTTCTGGATTCTATTCTAGAAACGCAAGTGAGTAACAGGGGCACCTGCCCAAATATGAGAATTGTACTCAAGCTTCGGGCGAACTTACGACTTATAAATTAGTAGCCAGATCTAACGGGAAGAAGTATTTTTTGCATCGTCTTAGAAAACCTAAATATTTCGCAGCATTTTTGGCGATGTCATATATGTGTTTATTCCACAGAAGGTGGTTTGTGATACACATACCTAGAACGCAAAGCTGTTTTATTTCCTCGATGCAAATATGAGAATGAGAAGCTGAGGGTACTGTCATCAGAAAAACAATTTAATGGTCTTAGGCAAGATATTGAATTGAAAGAATTGATAAAAATAAAGAAGAGTGTCGAAGACAGAACGGCGCCTTGGGTACACCAGCATTTATTTTGTGACTGTCAGACAGGAAGCTATCCACGTTCCGAAAAGTAATTTCTAATCCATCGAATAAGACGTTCGCCGGTTCTAAATGAACGCATTTTTGATAAAAGAGCTTCATGCCAAACTCTATCAAATTCTTTTGAAATATGAAGTGCTTTCTCCAAAACTATGTAAAGATTGATTCCACTGTTCGGTGAGATATACCATCATATCACCAGCGGACCTATTGCGGCGAAAACCGTATTGCCGGTCATTAAGAAGTTTCCGTGTCTCAAGATATTTCTTAATCTGATAGTTTATCAGCATTTCCATGACCTTGGAAAGAAGCGATGTAAGTGCAAGTGCCTTTCATAGGTATGGGCTGGACAAATGCAGTTTTCCATCCTCTTGGATAGAGGCCTGTAGAATACGACAGATGGAAAAGCTTACACAGTGGTTTTGTTAGCGTGGATCACACCTCTTCAGAACTATAGTGGAAATACTATCCGGGCCAGCGGATTTGTGAATATCGAGATCATTAAGAACTCATGCAACTGCACGAGCGCGAAAAAGGATTTGTCCCATAAAACCATTTACGTTATCCAGTACAGCAGGAGCCACATCACACTTAGGCAACTTTGAATTAGCTGCAAACAATATTGCAAATAAATCAGCTTTCGCTTAGGGGTTGGCCACAGAATTGTCATCATGGACAAGCGGCGGAACCGAAGACGAAGTGGAGTTATGTATGTTTTTTTAAGAAGAACAAAATAAAAATCCTTAAAAAAGCGGGATTTCTGCAAAGACTACTATTATGTTGACTGGTCCAAAACAGTATTTAAATAAATACTTAATACAGAAAACGAAAGTCAAGAAAATTGCTAGAAAAACATAATGGTACAATTTTAAATGCTCTTTCACAAAACATTTAACTGGTACAGAAAGGAAACAAAAGAGGTGATAAATCACGACAATAAGATACCTTAAACATATTTAGTAGGAGTACTACTATTATTTTGACCGCAACTGTACCTGCAGCTTCGATTAAACCAAAGCTTGTCTTTAAGACTTTAAATCACTGCCTATTACACATAATCTCAAGATCACAAATTGGGTCAACAGTCACAAATGACTATTGCATTCCTTAACTCATTTCCAACGCCTATTAGTATATATCGTATAACAATAATTGAATAATTGATTATTCCCTATCGCTCCTGCCAGGAAAGCCACGCATCAAATTTAGTAATAAAATAAATTCATAAAAATCATTGAATTCATTCTGCCGTTTCCTTCGGTTCAATTTTACAATTGAAAAGGTAATTTTTAACAATTGAATTTGTTTGTAATTAAAAAAAATTGTCTTAAATCTAGAAACAACCCAAATTGCTTTATGAAACATCCTAAATAAATAAATAAATTTATTGGCGCGACAGCTCCTTAAGGAGCCAAGGCCTAGTGACTTATATTCTCAACCATTCCTGTGTGTGTGTTGTTAATCTGCAAGAATGGAAGGGACCTACAGTTTACCGCCGAGTCCGACGGCTACATGAGATGCACTTTTTCGAGACAAATTTTGCTCTTGGAGGTTTTGTCAGTTCCTCGCAAGAGGCAGTACCCCAGAAAAAAAAGGTGGCTATGAGCTGGATTTGAACCTAGGTTCTTTCGCTTAGCAGTCCGACACACTAACCACTAAGCCACGGGGCACTACAAACATCCTATCAGTCAATTTAATTGAATTTCCATTGTAAAAAAAGCTGAACAGAATTGCTGCATTAATGTTTTCATTGTTAAACTCACTTTCCGGGTCACGCTTAATTGATTGCTCTTTTTAAGTGAGTTACCGTTCAATAAAATACTTTATTAACTCAAATTGAACACCTGAGTTCTTATCCCAGAAAGACCACTATGTATACCTGTCGTTTAGCCAGGTAACCTCACTCTACCATATATCCCCCCCTCGAACTTAAACTTACCGATTTTTTCTGCCCCTCCGATGACGACGCCTTACAATACCCTCAGCATGCAGGAACTCCACATCGTCCAATTTCACCCCATTGCCTCCGGCATTGCTGTAAACATTTGGCAGAGTCGATCTGGATGTTGGAATCGATGTTGGTAATATAATAACCTTTCGTTCCGAAACAAAATTGTTTCCGGAATCGTCTTCAATGTCTTTTGTATTCGATTGGATCTTTCGTCGGTCGACATTGCGAATACTATGATTCACCGACAACGATTTATTCAATTTTTCTGCCTCAGCTGTGAGCTGCTGCTGTCGTAGCTGTTCTATGGTAACACTACTAATCAGGTCACCAGGTGGACCATTGCTGTTGCTGGTTATCGTGCTGCCAGGATATTCGTCCATAGTAATCGGTTTTTCTCGAATTGAAATTTTCGGTTCGAAATTCTCAGCTTCCGCCGGATATGAACTCTCCTTCGGTTGTCTGGTAATGATTTGGTTTTTTAAATTCTTTGTCGAATAGTCATACGAGGTGGAGGGATGGACTTTAACTGGCTCATTGGCTGACTGTGAACGAAAGAAAATAGGTAAAAAACACATATTAAATTAAATTCCAATACTTTAATGGATGTCGGTACAAAGGTATAAAATGGAATTAAAATATGTGATCCACATTGTATTGAGTTATAAAACAGAAAAAAAACTGAAATGTGCAAATTGATTTTGCGGATTTGCATGAGAATACCTACGATTCAATTCAGCAACAGGATGAAGATATGTATGCATAAATAAGGATCCCACAGATAGATTTATTTTTAAGGGAAAAATTGAATTGATTAACAGATTTATCAAAAATAAACTTTAATAATGCAAACATTGCAATATTCGTACTTAAATGACTGGGTTTTTGTATTATCGGATTAATTCGGCAGTTTGTACAGTATGTGAAGTAATTTATGACGTGAAGCTAAAAAAGAAACATATTTCCCCATCGATAAGTAAATCTATTGAATTTTAAAAATGTTTTACAAGTGAAACAAATCAATAATTTTAAACCCATGCTCCAAATCAAAACATCATCAAACCATCTGTACAACGCAAAACTTATTCAATTCAAATTAATTTTGAATTCAATTACGCAAAGGGACAACCCCACGAGCTACGAATTCCAATTCTCCAAAAAAAAAACTGAATTTGTCGATAAAGCCTAACGAGTGCGCGAACCTAACAATCTTTTAATTAAACAAGCCTAATGAAGGATAAAATCATGATTTTTATCAAACTCCGTTGCCAGCAGCCACCAGCTATGAGACGGAATGACAAAAAGGCTGGTTGCCCCTAACAAATAGCCAAAATATGGTGGGGAGCTGGGCAGCAGAAAAAAACTTTACCAATAGAAGCAGCAGTAATTGATAGGACGAAGGCTTAAAAGACCGACACACAAAAAGGACGACAAAAAAAAACGTTCCTGGAGTTTGCATCTACATAGCTTAAAGTTTGGCTCCATTGTGATTGTGTCCCCGCCCTTCCCATTTGTCTGCCAGCGACCTGGCTTCATTTTTGTTAACAAGAGTTTTCCAGGGACAATGAAATTGTTTTTCAGGTGCACAATCATCAATGTGGCAGCAGCAGCAGCAGCAGAAGGAGGATGAACCAGAAAAACCACTACAAATAGCTGGCTGGCAGGATAGCAAAATATTTCCTATCCAATGTTTTTATTACTACTATACTCCTGCTCTACTCACCAGAATTGGATCATTACGGCTTCGCTCATTTAAGTTCTCATTATTCGAGCTTGGCAGTTTGGTTTTCTTTCTAATTATATCGGTTAGTCCTTCTTCCTCGACCTGGAGTCCTTCGTTGTATACCTCTTGTTTTAGAAGTTCGAGTTCCTGCTGAAAGGTTTTGTTGAACTTTGAATCGGCCGCCTTCCAGCTAACAATGGATGGTGATGTAGCAGCGCTAGATGTTGTTGAAGTGGAAGCCAATGTGACAGCAGGTGGTGTACGAGCAACAATTGGATCTAATGCGGTGCGGTAATTAAGGTCGGACAGTGCTATGTCGCCCATAAAGCCACCTGAAATGGAACGAATGTTGAAAAAAAAAAAAATTATTTTTTTTTATTGGTTTTACTTTTTATTATAAATATATAGGTAGTGAGTGTTGGTTTTGAGTAAAGGTGCAAATAGAGTATGAGGAAGTCCTCTGTGTTTAACAGATTGACTTTGGGATTGAAAAATTTGTTTAACAACAAAATATTAAAGAAATAATTCAATTTAATTTTATTTAGATTCTATGAACAAGTAAGCATTATATACATTAATATATTGACAAAATCGGAAGAACACTTCTTCGGACTAAGCGACTGCAGAAGGAGATACAACGAAACAACAAACAAATTACAGTCTTTTACGGATAAAAAAAAGAAAGAAAAACAATGGGAAGCACCGTGTCTTTTCCTTAAAATTTCCTTCGAATTTAAGCGTATATAAGAAACTCGCATATAAGAAAAACACAATTATAGGAAAGTCTTTCTTACACACAAAAATCATTTTTTAGAACAGTAAATTGCACGACTGGATTGCACGTATTTGCTCTTATGTGCGGTCACAGCTTCGAATAAAATTTGAGAAATATTAAGAAAACTTAAAAGTTTTTATTCGATTTTTCTTTTACACGACTGGATCGCACGTACTTGCTCATATGTGCGGTCACACCACCGAATAAAATTTAATAAAATAAAATACAAATGTTGTAAAAAAAAAAATAGCACCCTGAAAGTTTTATCGAAATCGTTAGAGCGGTTTTTGAGAAAATCAAGCTTTTTGTTAAAGATTGTATTGCAGGTACCGTTGTTTTTCGACCTAGAGCAAAAATGAAAAACACCTCCTGAAATACCAATAAATAAATACTAAATACCAAGTTTGAAGCAAATCGGACCATCCGTTTAGGCTGTAGAGGCGCGAACAGACAGACAGACAGAGAGACGGACGGAATTTCCGGACCCACTTTTTTCAATTTCTCTTAGATCGTAATTTCATGTTTGATTGTTAGATTAATTTTTGTGCACGAAGCCATAACGTGCATTATAGTACCTATAATCGCAAGTAAAAAGTAGGTTTGGTAAATTTCACTTTTATGGACAACTAAAGCACATAAATCATCTAGTTTTCAATGTTCGATTAAGAAATAATAGAAGTAATAAATTCTTGAAGCCAATTAAGTAAAATTATCTTAATTTAAAATATAAAATCGATATAAACTGTTTTCTTATCATTTTTTTCCCAAAATGTCGAGTTTTGTAAAACAAGATGATGGAGTGACTTGAATAAATAAATATATTTATTGGCACAACAGCTCCTTCCTAGTGACTTATATCCTCAACCATTCCTGTGTGTGTGTTGTTAATCTTCAAAAATGGAAGGGACCTAAAGTTTACCGCCGAGTCCGAACGGCTAAATGAGATGCACTTTTTCGAGAAAAATTTTTGCTCTTGGAGATTTTGGCAGTTCCTCGCAAGAGGCAGTACCGCGGAAAAGAAAATGGCTATGAGCGGGACTCGAACCGAGCTTCTTCGCTTAGTAGTCCGACATACTAACCACTAAGCCACGAGGCACTACGAGACTTATAGCTTTAAAAAACGTGCAACACTTAGTTGTAAGCATAACCGTTATTTTGAAATATTTATTTCTTTCATTTTAAAAGTATTTTTTTTTTTAAAGAAAATTGTCCCTACTGCCCAAATGGGTAGAGATAGACCCCCCCTGTTCCATAGTTGTCCTTATGCTGATAAAAAGATTACGATTTACTATAAGTAAAATTTGGCACATTCAATAAGGGCAGAAAGTACAATGTTTTGACTAGCCTGATGAGTCTGGTGTAAGCTGTCGATGCCTACTGTAAATTCCTTCCGATTGAGTATTTTCGGCCAGCTGTTTTGGCATTAAGTGAAACTCAGGTTGGAGTAAATACTGATTTATCAGAACTTGCTCTACATGGGTATAGCTTGGTGCCATTACTCCTTTCCCATCATGGTCTCGTGGTCTATGTTAGGAATGATATTGCTTGCCAGAGCCTTCCCCAATATGGGCAATGTTCCAACACGGACTTTAACTTCTTATGGCTCAAATTCACTGTCCGCAAGCATGTCATTCATTATTGTTTTATGTACAGGAGTCCAAATCTTGACAGTAATTCGACTTGTAACGAGTTTGATGCACTGTCTGATTCCATCTCGAAAATTGTTTCCCTTTGTCCTCGCACTGAAATCGTATACACAATTCCAACTGGCTCCGCTATTCTGGTCAGACAACACCCGAAGGAAGGTATGTCGAGCTCTTTGCCGGGTTACATCACCTTAGCCAACTGATCGATGTGCCAACGCGTATACCGGATGTTGCTGGGCAAGCCGCCCATACTCTTGACTTGTTTCTTACTTCTCACCCTGATAAATATACCATTAGTGTAACTTCTCCATTTGGCACTTCAGACCATTGTATCATTGTATAACAAACCAATTGTTTACTCTTCAGAGAAGGCAATTTTGCTCGCCGCCCATTTCGCTGCCAGCTCCACGCTGCCTCAAAGCAACGTTGCCCCTCCTGTACTTGAGAATGTAAATTTTTCCATGGGACAGATTTTTTTCCGCACTCGTACAGTAGCAAGAGTTCTCAAAGATCTCGATATACACAAATCCGCTGGCCCGGATGGTATACCCCCGATTCTTCTGAAGAGGTGTTCTTCCATACTGGCAAAGCCACTGCGTAAGCTTTTCCATCGCTCCTACTCTTCTGGAATCTTTCCTAGAAGATGGAAAACAGCATTTGTCCAGCCTGTCCCTAAGAAAGGTGACCCATCCTCCCCCTCCTCCTACCGACCCATAGCACTGACATCCCTTCTTTCTAAGGTCATGGAAACACTGATTAACCGTCAGCTTAAGGAATATCTCGAAAATCGAAAGCTTCTCCATGACCGTCAGTACGGCTTCCGCAGCAGTGGAACTCCACAGGTGATCTGATGGCATATCTCACCGAACAGTGGAACAAATCTTTACATCGCTTTGGTGAAAGTAAGATTATTGCTCTTGATATCTCCAAGGCATTTGACAGAGTTTGGCATGAAGCTCTTTTATCGAAAATGCGTGCTTTTGGGATCGATGATACACTTGTTCGTTGGATTAGAAGCTATCTTTTGGACCGTTCAATACAAGTTGTATAGGACGGAAATAAATGCTGGTGTGCCCCAGGGCTCTGTTCTGTCTCCGACTCTTTTCTTGATTTTTATAAACGATCTTCTGTCTGTTACTTCTAATACACTTAACTGTTTTGCTGACGACTCTACCCTCAGCTTTTCACATTCGTTCGATAATTCACGTCCTTCGCCTTCGGACGTACAATTGCAACGGTACCATATGTCAAGCTCATTAAACTCCGATTTATACAGCATTGTCAAATGGGGTAATAGAAATCGTGTGGAGTTTAATGCTTCGAAAACTCAATGCTGTCTTCTGTCGTTAAAGCTAAACATTCCCCAATGCCATTGTCCATGAATGGCACTTACATCGAAGAAACGAAAAGCTCTCAGTACTCGGTATGTGTGTCAACGACGACCTTTGTTGGAACGACCATATATTTGAGATCGCTAAGAATGCTGCAAAGTGCTTAGGTTTTCTGTATCGGTGTAAGAAGTATTTTTCCCCATCTGATCTGGCTACAATTTATAAAGCGTTTATACGCCCTAAACTCGCGTATAACTCCCACCTCTGGGCAGGTGCTTCACAAACATCGCTCACCTGCTTGATAGAATACAAATCGAGCGTTAAGATTGATAGGAAATAGAACTGCCAATGAATCAATCGCCCCACTCGAACGCCGACGCAATGTTTCATGTCTTTCCTTATTTTACCGTTTCTTTTACAAAAAAACGTTCACTCGAAGTAGCCAGTTGCATTCCTCCCCTTAAAAGTTTCTCCCGTAATACTCGTCTCGCAAGGAAAGCTCATCAGTTCACCCTTGAGCCCAATTTCGGACGTACCGTGAAATATAGGGATTCTTTTTTTAGCCGAACAACACGAATTTGAATTGTTTACCCGGCGGGATTTTTCCTTGCCATTTTGATCTGCTAACATTCAAAACCAATGTTAATCGGCACCTCCTATCTCTCCCCTCCCTATCTTCGTAATGCCCGCGCAGTGTGTTCTACATTAAAAGGGAAACACATAATCCTTTGTGCGCGCGTTAATTATAAAAAAAAAAAAAAAAAAAAAAAAATTCGTATGGTTTTTTGGCTGAAAAAAGCTGACAATTAGGACAATTAAGATCAAAACTTGTCTACTATTAACAAACTTGAGTTGAACAGAGAATAAAAAGGCTGGAGTTATATTGGTGGTATTAATTTGCTCCTTTGAAATGACAATCAATTAAGATTTTACTGGATTGATTGCGGGGTTATTATTCAGAACCCATTTGACGATTGAGGAAAGGTCTTCATTTATTCTGTAATATCATATCTTCTTACATTTGCACATAATCAGCATAAATGTACTTGTGAAAGTGAATAGAAACATTTAAGCAAACAATTGAAAGATCATTTATAAATAAATTAAATAAAACAGTCTGTAATACAGACCTTTGTGGCACACCAGTTTGAACGCTTATGGGTTCGAAAAATAGTTAACCAATATTAGTTCTGTGGCCAGGATGATACTAATAGTGTTTATTAGTCTTATTGCTCTATTATGGAAACCAAAGTAGAACTTCAGTTTCTTATATAGTATACATACATAGAAAAAGTTTTCAAGAAATCTAGCAAACTATATAATTATCTAAACCATACTTAACCAGAATGTCATCAAGTAATTTGATAATTGCTGTGGGAAATATGGGGCTTAATTATTTCAATCTGAGCCGATGGCCTCGGTAGCCAGTGCTCGTAAGTGTATACTTCGTAGATTTATCTATGCAGTAAATTAAAATTTTATGTAATGTAATGCATTTTAATCAAACTTAGAGGAACGCCTTCTTCTCCCATTGCATCAGGTTACATCAATCGCATGCTTTCAGATACAACTTTGAACTCGGTTTGAAAGATGGATTGATTGTTTGGCAAAAAGTACTCTGGAGGAATATGACAGAAAAAAACCCTAGAAAACATTTCCAAGAAAAGAACGCCACTATTTTGGTAGTTTTTCTTCTTCTGTAATCCAAATTGTATGATCTCAACTGAAACCACAAGTCCTTTACTGCATCACTTTGCCTTATAATTCCTTCTTTGGGGGTTGATGAATCAACTTCAGAAAATGTCTATGGGCCTCCCAGTTTTGTATTGTTCTATGTCTGAGGCCACGAAAACAAAGGCGCCAGCCTTTTTTCTGCGACACTGTTAGAACGGGGCATGCTATTGTCTTTTGAAAAGAGTTCTCAGGGAATCTTTTTCTCAATAACAAAACCAGTTAAAGTTGGTCATTCTGTTTTTTTCTTTTTTTGTCCAAAAAGGGGGCACCTCGGACTTTTATGCTCCTTATTCGATCACGCTGACATTGGAAACATCTTTTTTCAAGTTGCGTTCAATGTTTCAACATTGGACAAGACTTCACATGGATAAACTGCTAGAAATTTGAAACAATATCACTATTAGCTAACCACCAGGTAAAGATCCGTATTGGTCATCGAAAATCTTCGGATAGCGTTTGAATCCCTCGTTTTTGATCCATTTTCTTAACTCAATTTAAACGTTTATATTGTCGTCTTAATTTTTTATTTATTTTACCTCAATTTGTATAGACAATTCTCCTTCCATCCTACAGGTTCTTCCTTTATTGATTATGCATTTCATTTAGGCTCATGTGATATATTTCATTTCGAGGGATGATTATCTCTGGCCCAATAAATATCAACTTAATTTATTCCTCACAAACAAATTGATTATCAAAATTCCCTTGCGAATTATACATGTCCATGTATGTGTGTAAGAAGGACTCCATATATAAGTGTCATTATAATTGTTCCAAAACACTAACAGAGCACTTTTTGTCGCTTCTAATTAATCTCCACCAGATCTTAATTAATGAGCCTAATAAGATATGAATAACTACTATCATTACATCTAATTATAATGCGATACTAATTACCAACATGCCTTTGGGGCCCCATCCTCATACATTCAAACGCTGTCATTGCCCAATCGCGGGAACTTATAAATATCTTTTGGGGACAGATCTGAATCGTTTATACAAAATCAAGCCTAACTGGTAATGGTAACTGGCAACTGGTAACCATACAGCCATTATAATTTAGTGATCCATTAATGTGTAAACTTACACCAGGGACTTGTTGGTAATTTGCCCTTTGGGGATGAGTGTTTATTTATTCGCGCAATCAACTACATACTCTCCGTTATGGCTGAGATAAGGCCAAAATGTTTTTCTGTGGTTAAGAGAGAGTTGCGAGTTATCTTTGGTTTTGATTGTTAGATGTTTTTCTTATTTTAAAATATTATTTTACAGATAAGCAAGTGTTTTGAGTGTGTTAAAGACTTAATAACCGATTTATGGAGTAATAACGAAGTGACACGTGCTTCTTACATAAGCAAGAACATTATTTTCCAAAAAAGAAAATCCTGCGATATGAGACGGTGTTCTTTACATAAGAATTGACTTCTTAATGGGTTAGTCCATATATTTGGAATACGCTTCGTAATACGGACAAAATATCCTAGAACTCCTTTTCGAAAGCCGACATAAATTGATACATAAAGCGGCTATAAGCAGCCTGACTCGGTGACACAATTAGCTCTACTTGCTTTAGCAGTTAATAAATAGGATGTAATGAAGGATCCATGAGCTGCACTCTTCATGAACTACACTAGTCAGTGATTAGTCCGGGCAAAAATTAGCAGACGACATTTGACTTCAATATTGAAAAGGGTACTAGTAATCAACCCAAGTAGACGTGGAAATAAAAACACGACAATAACACATCTTGCTACACTATTTAATCTTACAAAAAAATAGCAATTTAGAAAACACGGCCGAGTTTTTGAACGCTTCCCAAACCAAGAACCATATTTTGAACAATTTCATTTGGTTGTCATTATGTCGCCATATTGTTTTTAATGTTGTTTTTTTATTTTCACACATACATTACTCTCGTATTATGTATCTTAGAAAAAAAGGTACATGGCAAACTTGTAACATATTAAATTTTCCACAAAAGATTTTAAATAACTTCTTGCGTTAACTGCTTTTTGTTCAAAAGTTATACATATGTAGCACATTTTGTTAAGAAAAGTAAGCAATGATTTTGTTGTTTCATCATTTTTTATTTGCATTCGTAAGAAAAAAAAATTCTAACAATCAGATATGGCATAACGATGATAGAGAAACATATTTCAGTTACTGGCAAAATTCTGTCTGTCCGTCTGTACGAATGCATATTGAACTACAGCCCAAACTGTTTGGATAATCGTCTTCAAATTTGGAACATAAGGTTATTTTGACATTTTACAGAGGAACTTTTTTAACATTTTTTTTAGCTCAAATTTTAACGGTACCTGTCATATAACCGTTTTTCGGAAACGGCTTCAAGAATTTTTATGAAAAAAATCAGTGTACTATTGTAAGTGTAGGTTATGTTTTTGGTGAAAAAAAAATAGTGTGCTGAGAACGGTACCTCCCATATGATCGTTTTTTTCTTCGACTTTCTTGAAAACTGGTCATCCGATTTTAATCAAAATTGATATTCAGGACGATGTTGGTAGCCTAAATAATTTTATTTATTTTTTTGAATGTAGATAATTTTTCAGCTTAAGTTTGCATTCTTAATTATTTTATTTTAATTTTTGAAAAAAAAGTTATTAAAATATAATCGTTTTATTAAAAAACAGGTCCCTTAATATTTTTTAATTTATTTTTTTTTTGTATCACTTAAATCGAAAAATGTTTGTAAGAAAAGTAAAGACCTTCCAATTATCTATGTATACTTTTGATTGGACGGTTTTCTGATGAAAACAACGTTTCTCGCTCCGCAGCATATAAAAGGTCGAGAAAACCGGCCTGGAGTTGAACGGTGCATTTTGCTTTCATTATACATACATATGGTGCTCTGGGAAAAAAGTCAGAGAGGAAGTTTGAATTCATTTTTCGAGTGTCGGATAACGAGCCAAACCCCATATATTTTACAGTTGCACATGTTGTCATTGTGCCGCCATTTTGTTTTTAAAATGAAGAACTTAATTTGCGTAGACAAAATAATGACGAATAAAAAAATCACCTAGGTTTTTAAACAACATTACAACAACATATTCTGTGAGAAATTTAATTCACTACAATCTTGCTATATAATTTGTTATCTAAAATAAGAACTAAGAGAGTTACATGCGAAAAATAGAAATAACATAATGACAACAGGTGCAATTGTAAAAAATATGATTTTGGCTCGTGTACTATGTAGTACCCTTTCGAATATTGAAGTCAAATGTCGTCTACTAATTTTTTTCCCAAAACACTATATTTTAAGTAATAATGGGCATGGGCACAACTGGGTCACACGTACATGCTCTTATGTGCCTAATCACATTGTTCCGCTAGATCTTTGAAGACAACAAGTGACATTTACGTACAAAATAACACGGTCTGAACATATAAAAAGTGTTAAAATTCAAAACCATTACATTTTATTTTAGTTTAGTTTTTAGTAAAAATGAAGTAAGCCATATATAAGGAATTTATTGAACAATTATTTTGAGAGTTGTAGAACGGATTTTGATA
This sequence comes from Platycheirus rosarum, assembly GCA_963971375.1. Taxonomy (NCBI): domain Eukaryota; kingdom Metazoa; phylum Arthropoda; class Insecta; order Diptera; family Syrphidae; genus Platycheirus; species Platycheirus rosarum. The sequence goes on from OZ020509.1 coordinate 93,104,644, forward strand.
AAATCTTGTTTTTTTATTTTTATTTTTTTTATTTTTTTTTATTTTATTAGATTTTGGTATACAGTTTTGTAAGTGCCCGGTCGGCTATGTGAAGCGCCTGAATTCGAGTCCCGCTCATAGCCAACTTCTTTTCCGTGGTACTGCCTCTTGCGAGGAACTGACAAAATCTCCAAGAGTACAAATTTGTCTGGAAAAAGTGCATCTCATGTAACCGTTCGGAATCGGAGGTAAATTGTAGGTTCCATCCATTCCTGCAGATTAATACCACACACACAGGAATGCATGAGAGTATAATTCACTAGGCCTTGGCTTCGTAAGGAGCTGTCACGCCAGTAAATTTATTTTTTAATCTATTGATCATATTAAAAAAAAATCAAAAATTAATTATAAATAGACAACAAAAATATTCAAAATGTTGGTATGCAGAATTAATTTGGCTGCCTAAATCTATTAAATTATTAAATTTATGTATATCTAATGAGTTCAAAAAACCGTTACATTAAAGGTACCGTTAGTATACTTTTCCGGTAAATTTGGTTTTAGTAATATGATAGCCCATACCTAAGAAATAAATTGCACGACTGGATCGCACGTACTTGCTCTTATGTGCGGTCACAGCTTGGAATAAAATTTGAAAAATATTAAGGGAACTTCAAAGATTATATTGGATTTTTCTGACTTTTGATTGTTTGAAAAAAGTACGTAAAATAATTTTCAGCGGAAAAATTTAAACGCCATTTTATTTCTTTAAAAAATGTGAAAAAGTGAGATTTTTTTTTCAAAATCGTTAGAGCCGTTTTAAATAAAATGGTTATTTTTTAACAACTTTTTTTAAAAAATAAAAAAAAATAATTCAAGAATACAAACTTAAGCACAAAAATAACGTAAAACAAAATTAAAAAAAAAAAATTGACTTACCCGTTTTCAAAATATTGATTTTTCAAAAAAAAAAAAAATTAAAAAAAATTATTAAAAATTATTAAAAATACAAAAACAAAGTTTTGGAAAAAAAATTAATGCAAAATTACTCAGGCTACCTACATCTTCTTAAATATCAATTTTGATTGTAATCGGATCACCAGTTCTCGAAAAATTGGAAGAAAAAAAAACCGGTCCTATGGGAGGTACCGTTTTTAGCCCACCGTCTTAAATTTTTTTTCACCAAAATATAATGCATATCTACATTAGCACACTGATTTTTTTTTTATAAAAATTCTTGGAGCCGTTTTCGAGAAAAAAAGCTTTTACATAACGGTTATATCACAGGTACCGTTAACTTTTGAGCTAAAAAAAATTGAAAAAAGTCCTCTGTAGAATGTCAAAATAACCTTAAGTTTAAGTTTATATTTGAAGACGATTGGGGCAACCGTTTAGGCTGCAGTCCAAAATACATCCGAACAGACAGACAGACAGACAGACGGACAGAATTTTGCCAGTAACTCAAATATGTTTCTCTATCATCGTAATGTCATGTTTGATTGTTATCTCAAAATTTTTAATCTGCACGAATGCATAACTTGTATTATAGTACCTATAATCGCAAGTAAAAATAAATTGCACGACTGGATCGCACGTACCTACTTGCTCATAATAAAATTTAAGAAAATTAAAGTGAACATCAAAGCATTTATTCGATTTTTGTGACTTTTGATTGTTCGAATAAAGTACGTTAAATTGTATTGAATGAAATAATTTAAACGCCATTTTATTTCTTTGAGGAATGTAAAAAACTTTGAATTTTTTTTCAAAATTTATTTTATAAAAATTCTTTGAGCCGTTTTCAAGAAAAATAAGCTATTCCATAACGGTTATACAACAGGTACCTTTATTTTAAGCCCAAACAAATTTAATTTTCATTTTCCCTCTGATGAATGCCAAAAGAATCAAACAAACCAAATTTGAAGGTAATCGTTTAAGCCGTTTAAGCTGCAGCTATACATACAAACGAACAGACAGACAAACATTTTTTCTCACCAACTTTTTTAGGCTTCTCTATGATCGTTATGTCATGTTTGTTTGTTATCTCGATTTCTTTCATATTCACGAATCCTTAAGTTGTAGTGAAGAGAGGTCTTAGAGAAACGTTGGCTTTTCTTTTCTTTTTACTTGCAATTATTATAAAGACTATAAGATAACAATTAAGCATGACATTACGACCAGAGAGAAGTCTAAAAAAGTTAGTGGCAAAAAATATCTGTGACGATGGAAAACGCGCGCTGTTCCGTCAAGTTCGGTAAAGACCTCACCGACACCTTTGAAGTCAAAAAAGGATTTAGACAAGGCGATGCGCTGTCATGCGACTTTTTCAACATCATACTTGAAAGAATAGTGCAGAACTCCCAAACCAACACCAGAGGCACGATCTTTCAAAAGTTCGTCCAATTACTCGCATACGCCGACGATATTGACATATTCGGAAGAACGCAGCGTGATGTCAGTAGCGCTTTTGTGAGTATTGAGACAGAAGCGGCGAAGATGGGTTTAGCAGTCAATGAGGGCAAAACCAAGTATATGCTGTCATCAAGAAGAGACAACCAACATCAACGTCTTGGACAAAACATCACCATAGGCACCTATAACTTGGAGGTGGTTAGGGCCTTTGTCTACCTTAGCTCTGCTATTAACTCAGACAACAACAGCAACGCTGAAATCAAACGAAGAATAACTCTTGCCAATCGCTGCTTCTTCAGGCTTAGAAGGCAATTGAGGAGCAAAGCCATCTCTCGGCCAACTAAACTGTCCCTTTATAAGACCCTCACCATCCCAGTCCTGCTCTATGGTGCAGACGCATGGACGCTGTCAAAAGCGGATGAGGACACTTTAGGCTGTTTCGAGAGAAAGATTCTCCGGGTGATTTTTGGTCACGTATGCATAAACGGAGAGTGGAGAAGAAGATACGATACAATGAAGAACTTTACCGGAGCTGTACAGCGACACAGACCTATCAAAAAGAATAAACATTCAACGTCTCAGATGGCTGGGTCATATAGAGCGGATGAACATCTATGCTCCGGCCCGGAAAATCTTCGAATCCTTCCCAGAGGGACGGCGCAGTAGAGGAAGACCGAAACTCGGGTGGCGCACACAAGTGGAAGAGGACCTCAACCGACTCCACGTGCGAAACTGGAGACAGCTAGCTAGGGACCGAGCTGGCTGAAGAAGCTTGTTGGTTGAGGCCCAGGTCCACCCCGGACTGTAGCGCCACCAAAGAGAAGAGAGAGAATCAAAAATACTTATTTTAAATTTGGCATTTGCTTTTTGGAATGGTACTAGATGTTGCACGACACTTGTTAGAAGAATTAAAAAGATAGGGTAGACATTTTTTGTAGTAGATTGAAAACTAAATGACGGTTTACTCATTTTAGATCTTTGTATGAGTTATAGCTACTCAACCTAAGAATCAAACCTACTATTGTTGGCTTATCAAGCAAACACCAAATTTACTTTATAACTGTCGGCCCAGTGAGAAAATAAATCAAGTTTTTGATTTTCAGTTCAGACAATTCGATAAAAGTCTTCAAAGAAAATCTTTCCGAATAGTGTGCATTTTGGCCTAAAAAGGACATAAACAATTTAAAACGAAGAACAGTTTCCTTTCCCTAGAACTACAACAGTGAGTATTTTTAAAAATTCCCAGTTTCGCTACATGTTTTGAGGTAGTCACGAACAAATTTTCAAATAAAAGTTGTGCACCAGAGAAGCGCCTTGAGCCCTTTGATAACCATTTATTTTTTTATGTGAACCTAAAGATAAATTAAACTCAAACCAAAATATTCTTCTACGTTTGAATCGTCGTTCTTTTCCTAAAGACAATCAATCGGATTTTATTTAATGAATATTCAAATTCCAATTTTACGTCTAATAAATAAGTAAGCATTTCTACTTAGCGACGAGCAAGTACTTACATTTATTAATTGATATTTCAACTAACAATATGAAACGCTGGTTCAAATTAGGTGGATATGTTTTATAAATGACGCGTGTGCGCTCTTTTTGTCCCTATCCTTGGAAGAAATATCCACATATGTATATCTGGCTCAAACCATGCGGATACAAAATCCTCATTAATCTTCGTATCGCATTCCAAATGCCAAACACATTTATGAACCGTAGAACTTATATATGTATACACTAGGGGGGAAGGAACCCCTTTTTCCCACTCCCTCCTTGACGAACAACAAACACAATATCTTTCTTTAATTAATCGCATCTAATTATTGCATAATCCGTTCGGCAATGGCAGTGATAGCGATTCACAAAGTGTTCCTTCCTTCCTGGTTTTAGTCTGATTATTATTATAAGAAGCTATATGCTCGCAGTCTAGAAGCCAGCTTAGCTAAACATATCCCTAGATAGCTGCTCATAGATAAAGAAATAACAAACTACGACGACCACTTGCATTTTGGCTTTTGTTCACATGAGCATGAGCGCATAAATTAGAAGAGGATTAGGATTTAGTCTTCCGGATATGTCTGTATGGCAAGGGAAGAAGTAAGGACACTTATTAGCTTTTGCTAATCCTGTGGCATTACAGGCATCAGTTTACCTTCATTTATAAAGAGTTTAATCTTTTTTTTTTATTTTCCTGACATAAACATTACTCAAATTCCTTTTCATTGAAAATGTCGTTCCACACTTGCCACATGCCTCCACCTGTCTATGGAATGAATGAAATATTTGAAAACCGCATTTTGACCGAACAAATAACTACTAACTCTTGGAATTATTTAAACAATAGCTTCGCAGCTTTTGTTTTAATATTTAATTGCCATCATGGTTGGCAAACGCCATGGCAGCCAGCACAGAGTATTTATTTTTAACCGAGAAAAGGACCTCTGGGAAGAGGATATGCATATGTGGAGTGCACACAAAATGCGGTCAACCGAGCTGTCTGGTGTGGCATGCTGCCGAATGATAACATTTCAATTAAAATGCAAATTTTAATGTCATTTAATAAATTCCTGAGATTTAAATGAGCGCCCTGGCAGGCATGGAAATGATATTTATATGTAATTATTGTCAGCAAATAATAAACAGTTAATAAAGGAGTAAAACAATTGAATTTACATTTAGTTATATTGAATTGTTTACATTGGTGGTGGTACATTCATGCAGTGACACGAAAATAATGTCCTTTATATTGAATTTTAATGCCGGTCTCCATTAAAATCATATTAACAGTGTTTTTTCTTTTACCAGAAACAATAATTCAGGAAGTGGATGACAAAGCAAAATTATATTCGCTATAACTCAAGTCAAAATTTGCAATTTAGTCGTTGATTCAATTGTTGATTTTTCAAAATCCGTTCATAACTTCCAAAACAAGTAACAGATTTTATATCCGGAGAACGGAGGGTTTCGAAGTACATTTCTGGCCAAGTTTTATTTCAGTAAGAGCCAATTTTTTTAAACTTGGTTTGGGATAAATGTATGACATTTTACAAAATCGACGGGTAAATAATCAATTTATCCGGAAAACAATTTCTTTTAATATATTAAATTTTACAGAAATCCATTCATTTTTAATAGATTGGTTGGTAAAATAAATTTTGATTCAATGGACATACTATGCTTACAGAATTGCTTTTAAGAAATTATATACGACAAACCCCAGCTCGAACGACTTCAAATTGTGATCCAAAGAACAGGGGGGAGCACGAACAGACCCACGCATATAATCATTACTGAACATTTTATAAAATCTTGTTGAATCTAATGATTAAGTTCTTTTTTATATTTTTTTCAATTTCAAATTAATTTTAATTCAATTTCAATTTAATTTCTATTCAATTTCAATCAAATTTTAATTAAATTTCAATTTAATTTCAAATCAATTTCAATTCAATTTCAATTCAGTTTCATTTAAATTTAAATTCAATTTCAATTTAATTTCAAATCAATTTCAACTCAATTTCAATTCAGTTTCAATTAAATTTCAATTCAATTTCAATTAAATTTTATTGGCTAATACAGTAAGATTTAGTCATCATTAGAACACCCATTTTTAAAAACTCAACTGAGACCAATCGTCTTCGATCACCACACGCTGAGCTGAGTCTATAAGGGAGTTCTATAAGGGATACCGCAAAAAAAAACCTAAAATTGTATACCTAAATATTTAAACATACATTCATTCTGATTGACTTTATCGAAGGATCAGAGAAGTCTAGCAATAATAAAATTGTCAAATTTTATTTTGAACATATTGGATCTGATTTTTTTTTCTTTTTTTTTTATAATTAACACGCGCACAAGGGACTCTTTGTTTCCCTTTTAATGTAGAACACACTGCGCGGGCATTAGGAAGATAGTGAGGGGAGAGATAGGAGGTGTCGATTAACATTGATTTTGAATGTTTGCAGGTCAAAATGGCAAGGGAAAATCTCGCCGGGTAAGCTATTTCGTGTTGTTCGGTTAAAAAAAGAATCCCTTTATTTCAAGGTACGTCCTAAATTGGGCTCAAGGGTGAACTGATGAGCATTCCTTGCGAGACGAGTATTACGGGAGGAACTTTTAAGAGGAGGAATGAAGCTGGCTACTTAGAGTGAACATTTTTTTATAAAAGAAACGATAAAATAAGGAAAAGCATGAAACATTGCATCGGTGTTCGAGAGGGGCAATTGCTTCAGCGGTAAGCAGGTGAAGTGACGTTTGCGAGTTATACTCGAGTTTAGGGCGTATAAACGCTCTATAAATTGTAGCCAGATCAGATGGGGAAAAATACTTCTTACACCGATACAGAAAACCTAAGCACCTAGCAGCATTCTTAGCAATCTTAAATATATGGTCATTTCATTCTCTTCGATGTAAGTGCCATTCAAGGACAATGGCATTGTCGGAAGCCATACCGACACTCATGGAGAAACTTTCGAGCTTTGAGATATTCCTTAAGCTGACGGTTAATCCGCGTTTCCATGACATTAGAAAGAAGGGATGTTAGTGCTTAGGGTCGGTAGGACGAGTGTAAGGATGAGTCACCTTTCTTAGGGACAAGCTGGACAAATTTTGTTTTCCATCTTCTAGGAAAGATTCCAGAAGAGTAGGAGTGATGGAAAAGCTTACGCAGTGGCGTTATCAACGATGAGCGTTGGAACCGACGATGTTGGGAAGTTTTTAATATTTTTTACAAATGACCAAAATTTTACTGCCTTTGGGACACTGCAAAATTTTTTGCCGTAATTTTTGGTCATGCAAAAATTTGGTTCTTTCAATAACGGAATTACATGAATTCCCTGGTTGTTTGTGCTTTTTCCGATTTTCCTCTGTAGGGTTGACTTTGTAAGATCGGAAACTTACTTCTTTGAGCCTGATAGCTTCTTTACACTCATAATTAAACCAGGACTTTTCTTTAGGCTTCATGCTGTTTACTCTGTTAGGAATAAAAGCACGCATCACTAGAAGAATCACATTTGTGATCATTGCAGCACTGGCATCAATGTCACTATCGAGGAAACATAGTGATCAGTTAAAGTTCCGTAAAAAAATATTCAGGCCGTCCCAGTTGGCTTTCTCGTATTGCCAAACTGTCCTGGTGGGAAGTTTTTCCTTAACTGGATGGGTGGAGGATGAGAAATTAGCTGAAATGACACAATGGTCTGAAGTGCCAAATGGAGAAGTTCCACTAATGGTATATTTATCAGGGTGAGAAGTAAGAAACAAGTCAAGAGTATGGGCGGCTTGCCCAGCAACATCCGGTATTCGGGTTGGCACATCGATCAGTTGGGTAAGATAGTGTAACCCGGCAAAGATCTCGACATACCTTCCTTCGGGTGTTGTCTGACCAGAATAGCGGAGCCAATTGGAATTGTGTATATTAAAATGGCCCGTAATAACGATTTCAGTGCGAGGACAAAGAGAAACAATTTTCAAGATGGAATCAGACAGCGCATCAAACTCGTTACAAGTCAAATTACTGCCGAGATTTGGACTCCTGTAAATAAAACAATAATGACATGCTTGCGGACTTGAGCCATAAGAAGTTAAGGTCCATGTTGGAACATTGCCCATATTGGGGAAGGCTCTGGCAAGTAATATCATTCCTAACATAGACCACGAGACCATGATGGGAAAAGAGTAATGGCACCAAGCTATACCCATGTAGAGCAAATTCTGATAAATCAGTACTTACTCCAACCTGGGTTTCACTTAATGCCAAAACAGCTGGCCTGTATTGAACAGTGTAGACGTACATGTGAAAGAAATTATTTCTAAGGCCGCAAACATTAGAATATACGACACGAAAATCACTTACCATTTAAAAATACTTACATACAAAGCACAATTCTGACTAAGTCGAACCATGCAGTGAAAATCCAAATTAATTTCTGTAATAAACAAACTGTCTTAGGTGTTATGCCCTTACAAAAAATCAATCTAAATATTCAGCAAAATGGGACAAACTCAGATGCCCTTATCCATTTACCGCAAGCATTAGATTGTCATACGATGCCTACAGTAGATAAGTAAGAGGCAGTTAAGCACAAAGGTCTTGGGACAGATAAGAGAATAATTTGTTATGCTAGTGTGTATTGTTTTTTTTTTCTTCCACAGCGCGAATGGGAATCTAATTTTTCTTCCAACGACGCGAATGGATATTATTATATTCTTTACAGCACACGCGAGGGTTTTTTGCCAATTTCTCAAACGAGTGTGTATTATTTTTTTAAAACACTCGCGATAACAATGCGCAATAATTTTTTTTTTTACTTTTGTTTTAATTTTTTGAGCACGCACTCCGGCCTATTCGAGCTTAAGATCGACACTGAGGCGATGGTGTGGACGTGGACACACCTTCTCATTTTCTTTCAAAAATTATTATTTTGTATCAATAAATATTTTCATATATTTTTGTTCATACAAAACAAATTGTTACCTAGACGACAGACGGCAAATACAAGTTCTTTGCAGTATATATAGGAACAATACTGATACTCTATACCGACACTCAGTATACTGCTTTCTAACCGTACCGGTTTCGCACATACCGCACATATCAGTAAGTGTTCACATCGTCTCCATTGAAAAAGTAAGAATTTTTGTTCTCGTTGATTCTCATTAATTGAAGTAACTAAATTCATGTAAAAATAAAATCATACAGCTTTATTTCATTTTATTGAATAAAATGTGGATTTATTTAAATATTGTGAAACGCTATTTCGTGAAACGGTAAAGCATACCATTTTTCTACCATAAAAAGAACTGAAAAAGACTTTCCGAGCTGGTTCCCATGCGAACTAGGTACCCAGCTCACCGAAGTCCACCAAGCTTTATTTAAAAAAAAACCATCTGCTTCTAGGTAGATTTCATACAATTCATGATTGTATTTTTTCCGAAATCATCCTCCCCGCACACGGGCCAACAATTATCTGTAAGACTTTCCTCTCGAAGGCACTTTGATCTCTTATAAACATAAGAGATCAAAGTGCCTTTTTGAAAGCAACCAAGTCTCGGGTCCGATTGTGAGTAGTGGTAAGACAATAGTCTTGTTCAGCAACAGCTTGGTTTTTATGGTAAGGTTTCTGGATTTAAGAAACATTGACAGACTATATATTATTATCAGCTGCTACTTTTGACCCAAGATAGTTAAAGGACAGCACTACTTCAAATTCATGCTACGCTACTATCAAAGTAGTTTAATTGGGTCCTTGGTTTTGATATCCCCCTTTTTATAATCCTATTTCTTAAAATCCCGCTTGTTATAATACCGTTTTTTAAAATCCCGTTTCTTTCTATCCAGCTTTTGCAATCAAAACTAGTTGTTTTATTTTAAAAAATCGCTCGAAAAAAAATCTAACAATCAAACATGCCATTACGATAATAGAACAGTTGAAAAAAGTGGATCCGGAAATTCTCTACAGTCCAAATGGATTGGCCGATTTCCTTCAAAATTGGTATTTAGTATTAATTAGATATTTCATTTTTGCTCTATATCGAAAAATAACGTTGCCTGCCATACAATCTTTAACAAAAAAGTAAGATTTACCCGAAAATGGGACTGACGATTTTGATAAACCTTTCAGAGTTCTAATTTTTTATAATACATCTTTCAGTTAGAATATTTTTTTTTTCGAAATTTGTTCTATAACGGTACCTCCCATAGAACCGGTTTTTTGAAATTCGGTTTTTTTGTTTTTTTTTTCAAAAACGGTTTGTTAAAAAAATATTTTTTTTTGTTTTCTGATAATAACTACCAGCTGAAAGATGATAGTGAGCCCAAGCAGGGGGGTTGCATACGTCATACTGATTGGGAGATAAAATCTCAAGAAATTTCTTTGCACACTGATTCAGTAATAACGCCGAAATTCTGATCCATATTATTACCAATCCAACATACACACTATGATTTCTTTTAATTTGTCAGCTAAGCTTAGTATGGACATAATGTCCATAAATAAAATTAGACTTGAAGTCCAAAATTTCAATTCAGACATTATGTCCACTTTAAGGTCCATGGACCTTATGACTATTTCCTATTTGCAACAGACATAATGTCTATGGACAGGATTCCGATAAGCTCCCGGGTAATTGGATCAACACTTCTCACGTAGCCACCATGTATTTAGTATTCCCTTCATTAATGTTCAGCCACAGATTTTGTGCCGCCTGCTTGATCTGGGCAAAGGAGTCTTGTACAGCTTGTTGGCTTCTGCCGATGATGTCGATGTCGTCTGCGTAAGCCAATATCTGGCTGGACCTTGTTGAAGTGACAGAGTCACAGATTATTTTCTCCAACGCCAGGTTGAAGAGGATGCAATCCAGACCACCCCCTCGTCGGAATCTTTTAAAGATGTTGATTGTTAAAAATGTTGATTAGTCAGGGTAGCAAACCTGCTGCTTTTACTTGGCTTGTAATGTTTGTCATGGTCAGCCTAATTAGCCGTGTCAATTTATTTGGGATGCCGAATTCTCTCATGACCTTATAAAATTCTACCTTGGCTATGCTATCGTAGGCGGTTTAAAAGTCTAAAACAAGATGGTATGGTGAAATACTAAATTCCAGACTCTTTTCCATCTCCGATCCGATCAATTTTTGATTTCCTGGTATGAATTTTGTGTTATTATTTTTCTCTTCATAATTTGTCTGCTTTTAAGGAGTTTAGAGTTTACTTTGATGTTTATATTCTTCTGTTTACTTTATGAATACAAAGAACCAACAATATTAAAAATAAGACTTGCTGCAACCAGAAAGATAGATGATTTCCGATCCACCTTGTAAGAATCTTTTCCTTTACCTTTATTTCTTCCTCATTAATAAAATCATCCCATAACACAAAATTGCATCAATGAATAGTTTTTCTGGTTTCTAAAACCAGCTCTTCTTATTTATTCCTTTCAAGTTGAGATTGTTTTTCTTCTTTTTTTTTCAAGAAAAAACTTCTCCAATGGACTTTTAAAATCATCTTGTCAGAAGAATTCATTGATAATTGCATCCTCGAATGCTTAAAAGCAATTTTTTTTTGTCTACCAAGATTCTTGTCAAAGCCGCGATGATGATGGCGCACTAGATTTATTGTTGCATAGAGGACTCTTTGATTGTATACGGTTGTCTTGCACAAATTAGCGCTCCGATTGTGTCCTCAAGAATCTCGACTCTTTTAAAGTGAATTTCATTGAGGTGGCCAGAATAGAATTGTATTTATGGCAAATAAGTATTTACCCGCAAAACTCGCCGTTACCATACCAGTGCCGGTGATGAGGTATTTGAGAAGTCTTCCCAGCATAAGAACAAACTCAGACCAACATACCCGACAGACAGATGCATTGGATGATTGCTGCTTACGTATCTGAAAGAAAAAGTGATGAACCTCACTCGAGATGCGAATAATCTTTAGTCCAATGGGTGATACCTGGCGGGCATTGGAGTGCAACTGGCTATGAGGTGACACAACACAGAGAAGTCCCGGCGTCTACCGTCTGCCTTTACAGAAGCCACGAGGATGACGATGACGAGTGCCACTTAGTGCACCTGTCTAATTTTATATTTCTTGTTTGCTAAAAGGCGGTTTATGTAGTTCTAGCTGCGACGAGAAATGCCTGTGGGGCTAAAACGACTTTGTATAGCGTCATGCCTCATGCTGCTTCTTGTGAAGATGTTGGGTGTCTCATGATTGAAATAAGGTGTTCCAATTTTCAATCTTATTCCATCCGCTAAATGTAAATATAGAATAACAATGCCACAAGGATTCATCATTGAAGAAAAACCCTTTAGACGAAAATAGATTTACACCATCAAGGATGTTCTTATCAGTCTGACATCACTCAAGGATTTTTCTCAGACTGAGAAAGGACGGAATATTTACGAGAGTGAGCATATTTTGTTGATCCATTTGGTCTGTGTTATGGTATTAGCTAGCCGCATGGTGATATTATTGTGGTTTGTGGATTTTGTGTTGTTCTTACCAGTAATGGGATGAATTCGCAACTGACGTCACGAATAATCGGATATTTAATCCAGGTTAATGCATTTTGGAACCCAAATACAACCATGGCTAAAATAACCTTACAATATAACTAGGCGAGCCGTCAGAAATAAATCAATAATATTGTGATATGTTAACTAAGAGCTTAAGAGTAATAGGACAAACTAGATGAAGTCCATCAAAAGTAACTTTAAGAGACAAGGCCATGGTGCCTGGTTTGGACAAGGTCTTATTCCGTACTTACCCAAATCTACAGAAATGAACCTACAATTAAAGAAAATTAGAATATGTTCATGTGTAAACCTAATTATTATAATTATGAAGTGCCCCTTAACAAATAGTAAGAAAAGTTGATACTCGCAAATTAAGGGGCTAGAGCCGCCAACTTCTAAAGAAAATACATTGCATGGCTGCATCGCTCGTATTTGCTCTTATGTGGTGTCACAAGCTTCGAATACAATTTTAAATATATTAAGGGAACTCCAAGGATTTTATTCGATTTTTGACTTTTGATTGTTCGATGTAAGATAGTTTTCACCGGAATAATTTAAACGCCATTTTATTTTTATTTATTTTAGAAAGGAGAAAAATTGTGAATCGTTTGAACGGTTTTGTAAATAAAACGGTGTGTTTTTTATAACTTATTTTTAAAAATCAAAAAAAATAATTTTTTATTTTTAAGTAAAAAATTTAAAAAAAATCCACCTATCCATTTTCAAAATATTGATTTTCAAAAAAAAAAAATTTAACAAATATTAAAAATCCAAAAAAAAAAAGTTTTCGAAAATACTTTTAAGTGAAATTACTGAAGATACATATATTTTCCTGAATATCAATTGTTATTGTAATCGGTTAACCAGTTCTCGAGAAAGTCGAGAGCACTAACTGGCTCTTACGTGCCTAATCACTTTGTATCGCTAGATCTTTGAAAGCAACACGTAACATTTACGTAGAAAAATAACACGGTCTAAGCTTATAAAGTGTCAAAACCACAACATCTAACGGTTTTTAGTATATATGAAATATTTGTTTTTGATTAGTTTTGAAATTAATGTGTTAAAAAAAAATCAAAAATTAATTATAAATAGAAAACAAATATATTCAACATTTTGGTATGCAGATATTATTTGAATACCTAGATCTATTCAAATACAAAATTTTATAGAAATCTAATGAGCCGTCACCGAGAAAGTCGAGAATAAAAAAAAAAACATCACATGAAAGGTTCCGTTATTAAACTTTTCCGGTAAATTTGTACCTACCAAAACATTCTTTACAAATTTTCATCAAAATCGTTGGAGCCGTTTTCGAGAAAAAATAAGCTTTTCCTAAACGTTAGCCCTAAAAATAAAATTTCAATTTTTCCCTCTGAGGAATGTTAAAAGAATCACACATAACAAATTTGAAGGTTATCGCTCAAGTCGTTTAGACTACAGCTCATTATACATATAGATGCACAGACTGAGAGATAGACAGACAGACAGACATTTTTCTCACTCTTTTTTAGGCTTCTCTATCATCGTAATGTTATGTTTGATTGTTATTTCGATTTTTTTTAAATTCACGAATCCTAAACTTGCCTTATAGAACCTATAATCACAAGTAAAAAACCGGTTGTAATGGAGGTACCATTTTTAACCGAAGATCTTAAATTTTTTGGACGTGATAACGTCTTATAAATCGATGACAGGCTACACGTACGAAATAACATGACTCATGCTGATAAAAAAAAGTGACGCACGCTGCGATGCTGTGGTTCCTTCAACCAAAATCGATCGCAAGCACCAGGCGAACATGAAAAAAAACAGGCGCAAATTCCCAAAATAATTCCACTCAAATTTAAAAGCAACAAGAAGAGAAAAAGAAATACAAAATAGGCGGAGTTTTGTTAAAATTGGAAGTAGATGTAGATATTGGGGTGTGTGTGTGTGAATTAACTGATAGGGTTTCTGGGTGTGAGTTAACGGGTTGTATGTTTGTGTTGCTGCCATCAATGTTTTCTTATGACGTTATCATGTAATATTATCGTCCGTAAACCGAGTTTACAGACAAGCAACTCTTTTTCATAAAAACATAACCCACAGCTAGAATAGCAACACTGATTTTTTTAAGTCTTCATTTAACGGTTATATGACAGGTACCGTTAATATTTGAGCTAAAAAAATATTGTAGGACTTGGATAGTGCAGCGGTACCATGCATTTCCGTCCAAAGAAAATTTAGGAGGGATGGACCATTATGTGTCTGGTGAACATGTTTGCCGAGTAAGCATCGCACGGGTTCAGGATACAATCGCGGCTGCAGCGTCAACAATACAAGAAATCCAAGCGTGTAACAGTAACTGTCAATGGGAATCGTTATTTAAAGATGTTGAATGCGTTTTTTACCCCTGCGCCGAAGACGTATCCCATTGAACAGCATTTCGTTCCAGCAAGATGAAGCAACTGCACATATACCCAGACCAGTGATGGGGGAGCTCCAATAAAAATTCCCAAAAGAAATTATATTCCAGGAACTCCACTTTTCGCTGGCCCCCAAGGTCACCTGACCTGGCCGCAATGAAGAATTTTCTGATCAGGTGCCACGTGCCACATTGGCGTGGTTGAGCGTGTAGGTCTATCATCTTTAAAAACAATTAGTTATTAAAAATAAAATTTAATTTTTTTTTTAAATAACCAGTTATCAATGGAACAAAAGAAAAATACAATTATGGGAACTGCTTAAACAAACTTAAATAACAAACTTGAATGTAATCAATCTTTTAGTGAAACAATAAGTATGGAATTGATTAAAATTCTACTCTTTAAAAACCACAACTGCTAGAACACTTTGCTAAAAAATTCATATCCCTTTATAAATGCAAAAGGGTTGATATCTTTAAAACAATTATTAGCTTCCCCTTTCTACTTAAAATAATTAATATAGTCCCTATTGACGTCAGGTCATAAAAGGATCTTTTTAAGACCCAACCATCAAAATTCATAGATCATTTCCTTTATACATATATGTATGTCAACTTCTAACCTCAAAACACAAAATAAACCAACAACCCTCATCAATTTTAACAGAAAGTCAAAAATGTCAGTTTAGGTACGTTCTATTGTAAATTATTTTTTTAATCGTAGATGTTAATCCAAGGATAAATGCAAACATCACGTAGGTGTACTCCAGATTCAGAGTCGAGCCACCAAATATTCTACAAAATCTTTAAATAAATTTAGGTCCTTGCAAAAATTTGACAAAAAAAATGCAAAATGTTCCCACCAGAAGTTTCAATATATACAATAGACTTCATCGATATTTGTATACGTCTGTTATTTTTGTGGAATAGATTTTTAATATAAGGGTACGTTATGGACTCCCAAAAAAATCCCTAAATCAAGAAACGACCCACTAAAGTAGGTAAATTGTTTTGAGTTTTAATTGTAACCGTAGCCACATTCTGTACAAAAGATTCGTGAAATCCATACTCTCTCGAAAACGACTTGAATTATTTTAATCAAATCAAATTTTTCTTTGGTAAACACTTTACAAACAAGTTCTTGCGACTCCGTCTTGCCCTTAAGTTTATTTATATATATTTTTTTGAAGGGGAGGAAACATAAGTAAAGATTAGCTTCCGCCGTCATCCTTGGTGTGAATTTATTGAGGCCAATATCATATTATTATAATTTTTTTATTCACCCACTTACCCACCAAAGACTGCCGCTTTTTAGCAAAACATTCTGGGAAAAAAAACATGGAAGCACATTGATAAGAGCCTCGAATGACTGAAGACGAGGATACGACATGATAGGAGGGTATGCAAATGGGCTCTTCGGGCACTAAATGTGGGTTAATTATTTACATATACATTTCCACCACAACGTTGTTGACCAAACTACTCCTTATTTGCTTCCAAAGAGAAAAGTTTAGGTGTGAAGTCATCATTAATTCAAGCCATATCTCTGACATTTCGTTTGACCGAGTCCTTTTCAGGGAATGACTTTCGTCCTGTGAGTGCGGTCGGGGGTCTTTTGTCGGCAACTCAAGGTTTCTGATGCTATAAATGAATGTCTGAAGGGATTCACTCATTTAAATCTCTTTTCTAAAAGATACTAAATGTCAGTTGGTATTTTGTGTTTCTTCCTTGGAACGGAATAATTTTCAAGGGAAAGGAAGCGAAGGAAAAAAAGCGTATCCTTATTCAAAATGTGTTGAGTGGTTTTGAGGAAAATACTATATGTGTGTTGGAAAAGATATGGAAGGGCTTTGAATAAAAAGCAACTTGTAAAAATGTAGAAAAAAATATATATGCTTTATTATTTTCTTAAAGGGTGCACAGCTCAACCTATTTCGGGAACCCTTTCGGTGAAGTGGATTTATTGTGCAAGTATTTTGCCCAAAAAAAGGCCAGATATTTAGCCTTGCGTACAAGTTTTATTTAATTTGAATTCCATGGGTTTATTTAGGTAGTTGGAGTGACCACTTTTTTTTAGTGAAAGGGTTGTTGCAGAGGGATAACGTAGGGTTTCAAAGAAATATTCAGTCTTCCATGAGTGTGTCTTGTGTAATCTTCTGAATTAGTGGTATTTATTTTTTAAAGGTTTGTTCTCAGAAAGAGGTAAATAAGAGCAAACAGATACCCGGAATAGATAGGCAGAAGAAGCAAACCAATTGCCTGGGATGTTTTCACATGAGTGATCCTTTAATAACTTTATCAAATCGAGAATGATGAATTGAAGATATGAAGAAAAGAAAATATGGTCGAAGTATAACTAATCAGGATGAGCATAACTTTTGTCAAACGTAAGATAAATATTTGTCGATTTTCTGAAAAATGTTTTTCAAACGCAAAAGATCACCCATTCAAGTTTTGGAGTTATATTTAATAGTTTGAATATTTAAATTCAAATTATTTTTATATTATTTATCTGTCTATTTATATAAATTTTCTCATATCTACCTATACATAAAAATAAGTTTAAATTTTGTGTGTGACCTAATATCTAGAGCCCAGCTGGCTGGATTTTTATATATATATTTTTTTTAATAAAAGGAGACCATATTTGTAGATGGTTTAGAAACAAAAAAATATTGATAATCCGTCCTGTGGAAGTATTTTTTAGTCAATTTTACAACCTAATAGCAACAAGTGTTTTTCGTTAAGGTTTTCGTTTCTATTGGAATTTATTTCAAAGATTTATTTATTCACTAAAAATTAAAAAAAAAAAATTGTATCCATATAAAGGAGATGTTTCTCCGGAACGGCTGCTCCAATTTTGACGGGACCTTCACAGTTGGTATTTTAAGAAATAACTTAGATAATTTTAAATATCCACCAGGTAGCGCTGAAGTCGTTTTTTTTTTTAGATTCTTAGTTTTAGATAGGTTGGGGTCACCTTTTTTAATTCAATTAAAAAAATAAAAAAAGCCTTAGCAACATTTAGAACCGATAGGCGATAGTTGACCCAGGGAAGGAGATATTGGAGAACGAGGTTTTACCTGTACCTTTACAATTCGTATATATCAACATTATTATTTATTATTTTTAAATTTAAATGACTTGACCGATTTAAAAAAAAATTGTGTGTGTATTAAATGGTTAGCTGCTAGTCTGCTAAATTCTAATTGGATGCGATTAATAACGCTGTTGTTGGGATCCAGAAAATTTATTTTAAACCTGAGCAACGCCGGGTGGGTTTGCTATATCTTTATATACAAAATCTCATGTCACGATTTTTATCGCCAATAGACTGCAAAACTAATGAACCGATTTTCATGTAATCTATTCTATTCTATTATGTGTATAATGTGGTCCAACTTAAGGTAACGAATTTTTTTTATTTCGATTAATGGACTCAATATTGTTTTATTAAAAATTAAATGAGCCACAGCAACGTGGCCGGGACTGCTAGTATTATATATGTATATAAAAATAGGTGTACATATGTATGTATGTATGTCCGGTTTCGACTCCTAAACCACCCATCGGATTTTTATGAAATTTTCAGGGTATAAATAATTCAGTCCAGGGATGGTTCCAGTGAAGATTTGGTGTTGTTTGGGTGGAATAAAAAATAAATTGCATGACTGGATCGCACGTACTTGCTCATATGTGTGGTCACATTGTAGAATAAAATTTAAGAAAATTAAAGTGAACATCAAAGCATTAATTCGATATTTGTGACTTTTGATTGTTTGAATAAAGTACGTTAAATTGTATTGGGTGAAATAATTTAAACGCCATTTTATTTCTGTAAGAAATGTAAAAATTTTTTTTTTTTAAAACGTAGGAACGGTTTTTAAATAAAACGGTTTTTAAAAAAAAAATTCATGAATACAAACTTCCGCACAAAAATGACATATATTTAAAAACTAAATTAAAAAAATCACCTATCCATTCTCAAAATATTGATTTTTCAAAAAAAAAAATAAAATATAAAAAATATTATTAAAAATACAAAAAAAAAGATTTCGAAAAAAATTAACGCGAAATCACCATATCTTCTTGAATATATTTTGATAAAAATCGGATCACCATTTTTCGAAAAATTCGAGGAAAAAATCGGTTCTATGGGAGGTACCGTTTTTAGCCCACCATATTGTTGTTTTTTCACCAAAATATAGTAGTAGGTACACTGATTTTTTCTTAAAAATTCTTGGAGCCGTTTCCGAGAGTAAAAAGCTTTCACATAACGGTTATATGACAGGTACCGTTAATTTTTGAGCTAAAAAACATTGAAAAAACTCGTCTGTAGAATGCCAAAATAACCTTCAGTTCTAAATTTGAAGACGATTGGCCCAACCGTTTAAGATACAGTCCAAACTACATCCGTACAGTCCGACAGACAGACAGACAGACGGACAAATTTTTTTCAGGTAACTCGAATATGTTTCTCTATCATCGTAATGTCATGTTTGATTGTTATCTCAATTTTTCTTTTGGTACGAATGCATAACTTGCATTAAAGTATTTTATTTATTTATTTATTTTTTTAATCATTTTTGTTGGAAAATAAATAAATAAATATTTTTTTGCCAATATTAATGACAAAATTTTTCGAAAACAATTGAAATTTGTAAAATTCTCAACAGGTAAGGTTGCAGGTGCACATTTCGCCAGTCACTTCAATATTCAAAATTCGTATTTATTTATTATTATTATTATTATTTTATTTATTTATTTTTATTTGACAGGACTTTCACAGGCAGATATCTAATGATGAAATGAATAACTTAGGCTATTTTATTGGGGTTGCATTATTTAAAAAAAAAATTATTTATTGAACGTGTGTCTCAAAATCACACCTTTTATATTTATAATCTAAAACATATAAATATAATTGAAATGTTTTTTAATATTAAAATCCTATATCTTTTTACAACATGCTTACGAAGATGAACATATATACGATATAAATGACAAAAAAATTTAAATTGTTGATTGTCTGTCTGTTTTGTTCGGACTATTCTCGGAAAAGGCTGCAGCGGTTTTGACAAGACTTTCACTTTCAAGAGTAACTAGAGGTATTTTTATTTCACTCTGGGTGACGCTGGTGTAGCTAAGGTAGAAATTCGTATTCATAGACAGATTTTGATAGGACTTTCACAGACAGATAGTTATTTGTATAGGGAGTAGCTTAGGCTATTTTAATTAACCCTTGCGCCTGATCGTTTTTTTTCCATTCAATATCGCAAAAAATAATAATATTTAAAACATTCAAATAAAAACAATAAAAAGAAACTTTTCGCAAAATGTTGACCCAATAAGTGGAGCTGAGGTGGAAATATAAACGAAAATGCTATGCTTATTTTCATATAAACCTTATTGTTACCTATATTATGGATTAACACGGTTACGTTAGTGATGTTTTTTACTGTTTCACCCGATATTTGGAGCTGTTGTCTGGATCCAGAAAATGTATGGTGTATCTGAGCAACGCCGCGCCGGGTGGGTCAGCTAGTATGTTATATGTTAATATTGACAGTCTAAGATACAGTTTAGAGGTAATAATAAAATAAAAAATATAAGTACGTGCGATCCAGTCATGCAATTTATTTTATAATATTTATATTTATATATTATTTATAATATTTAGGAGTCGTGCATTTAAATTTAAACTTATCTGTAAAGTACAAGTGATATGTCGTCTAAAAAATGAGGCACTAAATTCTAAAAAACTTTGGTACCAAGACCAGGAACATTTGGCACGTAACACCGTCTTGCTGGAATCACATATCTTTCACGTTCATATGGTTCCATTTGCGCCATAAGAAATTGGTTATCACCTTTTTGTAGCACATGCCATTTACGGTGACCTGCTCATTATCGTCGTTTTCGAAAAAGTACTAAACAATAAACAGCAGATTTGACAGATGTCACAAAAAAAACATGGTTACCAAAAATCGCAAATAACTCTTAAATATAAAATTTGTTTGCATTTGATTTAACTTTGAAGAAAGCCAAATAAAACACACGGTTCTATGGAAAGTCCATCATCTTTTTTCACCAAAACCACAACCAACGCCGACAATAGGATATGATACTGCAGGTTCGACGTTCGAGACCAACGTTTTCTGTCGAGCCTCGAAATATTCATATAATTTACAGGCAGATTTTTCCCAAAAAAAACTTTTCCGCAACTGCACGACATCATGTGTACGTATCAACCTAAGAACTTAATATGAATTTTGCTAAGTTATTTATGTATGTTACATAAATAACAAAAACTAGACTTATTTCATTAAAATCTGCGAATTAGGTTTAATAGACAATTAAGACAACCTCATCATTATAGAAGAAAAACTAAAATTGGTAAAGGATTTTTAATCGAATTGAAAGGAGCTTTTTGTTCGATTTTAATTATTGACATGTTGCTGTTTCTTTTTCTCTCTCTTTTTATGTTGATAGAAAGAAATTATGTTGAGTTCAGTTGTTCAGTACAGTTTGTGATTCGCAGAAAGAAAGACATTTGTAAACATATGCACGGAAAGTATTACAAAATAAATATTTTTCATAGTGATTTTTGCGATTGATTTTCCACTTTGGAGAAAATAAACTTATTCAACTCTATAGAAACAAATTATCCATATTCATTTTAATTTCTTTGTCTAATCCAATATCTTTGAAATTACCCACACATTTTGTTTATCCTGTGTAGGATCAAGTTGTAGACATTGAAGCATATTTTATCTTCGGGTATTTCACGAGTTACACTATTTCTCAGCACATGAAAACCAAATTACAATACGTCTAAATGATTTTTTTTCCACAGATTATTTGACTTATGACGTTGGTGTATTAGATGTGGTAAGACAATGATATAAGCACTCTGCTATTTCTGACAAATTAATAATTAATGTAACTTTGTAATATTGTCTTGAAAGAAGCTAATTTGTTCAACAACAACAGATGATGAAAATACTTTTTTATGGCTGCTCAATCCTTCTATTATAATGTAAAACTCTCACACGTGCAGAAAAGTACGAAACTTATGATTTAAGATGGAGCTTTGCCAATATTTAGCCAGTCCAAATTTATCAAGTTTCAATTTAATTTAATAAGGGAAGCGGGCAAAAAATATAACCCCAAAAAAATATCTTGTTGCTATTTTTTCGTGACTCAATTAAGGCTCATAGGATTTTTTTATAACTTTTGTATACACTTTTTACCAATTTCCAACTGTTTTCAAATAAAGATTAATTTCGCATTGAATTGATGAGGACGTGTAAAAGATTACAGTACCTCCTTATCCTTGAATACTTTGGATTTTACGTATAGCTTTGCGAAGCTCACCTTTGAAAAGTTCTTTATGTTTTTTTCGAATCCGGTAAATTTAAGAACAAGATATGTTCAAATCTAGTTGATGCATCTTTTTAGGTGGTAAGTGCAATTATTTTTGTTTTCTCTCGGCTGCCTTATACCAACAGAAGGTCAGGATAAACCGATTGTTCTAGAACAGTCTTCTTAACAATAGTGATGATATGTAATATCAAACAGATAAAATCAAATATCCACCGTAAATGGTAGTCACGTTAGCATCTTTCTGGCAAATCATCAAGTGCAATAGTAGTCATTCCTCCAAAATTATTTCCATTTGTAACAGTTGAACAGGATTGACGGTAGGTTTGACCATCATGTAAAGGCAGATTTGCTCGTCTTCCTCATCTCAATTTCTTGGTGAATAAAGCTAACTTGTGCTCCAACTGTTTCAAAAAAGGAACGGTTCTGCCCTCCATTAAAAAAAATATGGTTTTCCACCTTTTATTCAGAAATCTTAAGCAAATTCCATGAGTAATTACTTCCGGTTTAACTTGGATGAGCATGAGCATATTCCAGCCAAAAGCATTGTGTTTTAATATACATATGTAATTGAGATAGTAACAATCTATGGACAACAAGAAATCCTTAATTTCTATTAAAATTCATTATAAGCGTTTTCTCTGCAACTATAATAACAAAACCTTTTTTTATGTCCTGACAACATTAGACATTTCAGAAACAACAAGCTTCTGAACAAAAACATTATCCGATTTACGCATCTTAACATCCGCATGGGCAATTCATCTCAAATCATCTTAATTGGAACAATATTTTAATATGCAAATAGTAGACAGTAGACACAATTTAGTACCAACTGCATTGGCCAGGCAAGTATCTATGTATACGCTTCCGAAGGCACAATTACACACTATCACTTGCAGTTTAAAACCCACTTAGAGTGTGTGACAATTACGTAAGGATATAAGAGGACACAACGGTCCATATAGCAACATTCACCTCCCGCACAATAGAATGCCACAGAGCGGTAGTAAGTAACTAAGTAAATATTCAAGTGTATTTGTATTTACTGCTTAAATATGAAATTGATGGTATTGTTGTGTATGCTTGTATCCTGAACCTGGTTCCTGGTCTGTTCAAAAGTTAAACATAATAAAAAACAGAGAAGCATACTGTCGCACTTAAAATAGGACCAAAGTTGTGAAGCAAACATGTCATTCCTTGGTTCAATATTTTATGTCATTGCAAATGGGGCAAACAGAAATCCTGGAACACACAAACATACCAGCCTGCACACATTAAACCGCACTGATTCCTTTGGTTCTCTGGCCGGATCTCATGAGCTGCCATTCCTGCACCTATTCCTGTAGTAAAGGAAGAACGTGTAGGTACATCTACATCTAGATATCCAAGCATGCAATTTAACCGAAAAGTGGTTCCATCATCACAGACCACACAGCTTTCGCTTGAGGCATAACTTTTGTCATATGCCTTTGTGTTTGTCTGATGGGTAAAGAAAATCGGTGGGGGATTCTACTATATGAGTGATTTTATTCGGCTGCAGTTGCATGACTCTCTATGAATCTGAAGACCGAAGCCGGAAAACCTCAAATTATTAAACACTACTCTCCTTGAACATTGATGTTTGTTAGCCTGTGCTCGGGAAAAGGGGAGGAAATCCTTAATTATGACGAGTCGTATTGCACAGGAACTGTACAGGGCCGTCCTCATATCTCAAGGGTTGATTAAGAGGCGATGTAGAAGACTTGCTATTCTCAGACATCAAGTTGCTCTTAAAGATCCTGCATTTCCTCTTAACTCTGTCTGCTCATCAATAAAAATTCGTCAATTTGGTCTAACGATACTGGTCTATTCTAATACGTTGATTCTAAAATATTGTCGGCCGCTGATGCTTATGCTTCTGCTGTTGCTTTTTCAATCTGTTCCGCCCATAAATCTACCGACAGAACTGGTTGGTAACTAATACAAACACCAACGAACAACGGATATCGTGGAAAGGGAAAAAGCGTCCCTAACTCCCTGCCCTACATCAACCAGTTTCGCACTAAAGAGAATCATACTTTTCATTTAAGAGTTCAGTCTACAAACTCATCTAGTAAAGACCGGTTGCTCCCTAGAGATTAAAAATAAAGTGTGTTATATTTTTTATCAAAATAAAACCTCTACACTCTCATTTTAAAATTAATTGGAAATCCTACAAACATACAGTTTAAATTCTTCCAGATTGATATTTATGTATAAAGATCATTTAAGCACATTCGAAACTGTAATATTCACTAAAAAAATTCAAAACTATGCAATGGGACACAAAGTTAAAACCCTTCGAAGTATCAAGAATTATTAAATTAGACTAGTAACATTTTTGATTTCAAGTTTTTTGATCAATATCATCTCTAACAACTGAAAGTTAAAGCCAAAAAAGTAAATCAACTGTAGAATTATCTCCACTTTCATTCGCGATGGTTAATGTGAATGTTTTTACTTGTTGCTACTTGAATGAATTTCACAAAAATAAAACACAAGAAATAGCTATTTCCGATTAGTGCGCCCTATATGAAAGAAG
Source organism: Platycheirus rosarum (assembly GCA_963971375.1). Classification (NCBI taxonomy): domain Eukaryota; kingdom Metazoa; phylum Arthropoda; class Insecta; order Diptera; family Syrphidae; genus Platycheirus; species Platycheirus rosarum. The sequence goes on from OZ020509.1 coordinate 93,129,409, forward strand.
AACCTTCAACACGGCCCTGACATCTAAAGCCTTTGGGAAAACAAACGTTGTTGTGGATTTGTGTATAAATTTTATATTTGTAACAGAAAGTACCAAATGGAACCACGAACATTGTTGACAAATGTATTCCAAAGAAGAGAATTGTTCTATACCCATCACCAAGAACAATTCAAACAATTCGCGTACTCTGCACATTTGTCATTCCGCGAGATGGCAGCTTGTCTCCCAATGAAGTTTATCACAGCTGATAAAAACGGTTGATGCTGAATGAAAGACATTAAATGCAGTTGAACAGTGGTTTCAGCATCAGCCAGATAAATGTACAAATAAATTTTAATGATATTGGCTTTGATTTGTTTTTTTTTTATTATTTCTTCATCCACCATCAGGATGACAGGATCATCCGTATTTAAATCAGAGTGATGACTGCAAAAGTCTACAGTTTGATTTTTAGTTTTTTATATCTCTGATTTTGCTGAATCGGGAGCAACGAGTTTTTAAAGCGGATGTGACACTTTGTAGTGTGTTAGTTCCCGTAGGTCCTTGGCAGTACTCTATTCCCATGTAATGTCCAAACTCGAGACCGGTGAGCAATAAACAGTAAATTTGTATAAATTTTTTTCACTTTTAAGTGCTTCTAAGTGAGTATGAAGATAAGCAAGTGCTTTAATTTAAGCATCCGGATCAATTTAAATTAAGATAACTGGCATTTCCTATATTTTTAATGAGATTATGATTCCGTAGCAAGGCAATATATCTGGTAATTCTATGTTTGGAAAAATTATTTGTTAAAAAAACATTTAATTCTTAGAACACGATCACAAATATTACTGAGCTATAAGCCGTTGGAACTCAGCTTATAAAATCTACGTGTTTAAAAACTTTCCAAAGGTACGCTTCTTTTAACTTTCGTTTAAGAAGACCTGTCAACAAAAACTTTTTTAAATTACAAATTATTTTTTGACGCCGCGTTGGAAAAGATAATTTAAGATTGGAGTCACATAATCATTATATTATAGATTTTCTTAGATTTGTATCAGGGATATGTTTCTCCAGGTTGGGGGTCGTGCTGTTGGAGCAACTTCCCCACTATATAAGGAAAAGCCTATTTTTAAAGCAACTACAAGCCTTACGGACAGATTTACTGATGACGGTGAGAAATAAGGGCAATGAACTTTGGATCTGAACGTGAAATGTACATACATATGTTACCTTCAAAAACAATAAGAAGCCGAAAAATTTGCGGAGGTCCTAGTCTCTTTAAAAATAATACATATTATCGCTAATTGCAATGTGATGGGCCGGGTAAAAGGAAGATGAAAAACTGCAATGACTAATACAGACAAAAAGCTGTGTCTATATGTAGATTCGTCGTAAAAGGCAGATTCAGGCAAGAGGTCTTGAATTTCAAATGTGTGCTTCTAAGCTAAATTCACCAACACCTTATATGCGAATATGACCCAGGGAGCAGATAAAAAAGATACTAACACCAGAGACACGTTTTTTGAGCTCTTCGACAAAAGATATGAGCAGGCGACTTTAATGTGAATATTTGGCCCATTTTAGACTCTTCTGGTTTAAAACTACCATGATTTGGACCTCTCGATTTATTAACGAAAAGTTTTAGGTGCTGACACAATACCTACAGCAGAAAAGACCTTGAGAGAAGATTTTGAGAAGACTGATGCTTCTGTAATTGGTGCATTTCAGATTGTCCCCTTTCCTAAGGACCGACCAAACAATGTTGATATTCCATTAATGGGGCATGCTTTCTTCCAACCACATCCTTCTTCTGAGTTGGTGCATACTAATTAAGTCATCGCCTGCAACTTAAAGCTTAGATATAGCTAGCCTTACTTCACCTAGATGAGGTGGGCTGAATAAAAGTTCCAATTCGCCCAGATAGAACGCATTATTTTGCCTGACAGCGGAATTCGTTTGGTCATCGCCGTTATTGAGTCAACAGAAGTGGTTTTCCATATTCTTCTCAGGACCGTCTTCAATTCTACTACGACGCTTTCTTGTTCGTCTTTGCAAGCTTCAGTTCAAGCTCTGTAGCTTTGACTGTTTCTTTATGTGTTCCTCTTTCCTCTTCTGCTCGTAGTGCACGCGAGCAGTTCTGGCTCTTCTGTGAAGTGCCACCTTGTATGCTTCCTATTTAGCTGCAGGGGTTTTGTTGAGGTGGCCGGGTAAAATCAAGCAATTCAGAGGCGGCCTCTCTGACGACATTTTGCCAATGTTGCCATCGGTTCTCAATACTTAATGCTGGTGCTAAAGGACACCTTTGGAGATTATTAGAGACTAGTCAGAATCGTCAGACCTCAAACTTTCTCAAAGTATTACCCTAGGAATATCATCGATATCTTTAATATGACAACAATAGCACTTATAAAGAGAAGTTAGGTAGGAGCAATGTACAGTTTTGGCATCCCTGACAAACTCATCCGTCCGTGCAATGAATGACAATGGATAACACAAGCTGTTCCGTTAAAGTCGCTAAAGATCTCACCGACACCTTCAAAGTTAAGAATTTATTTAGATAAGGCGATTAGTTTGTCAGGCGTCTTCTTCAATATCAAACGTGAAAATTGAATAGTGTGACACAATTTTTCAAAAGTCCATCCAGTTATATGCATACGCCGAAGATATTGACTTAATCAAGAGAACTTAGCATGATATCAGAAGCGCTTTTGTAAAAATTGAGATCGAAGCAGCGAAGATGGTATGAGCAGTCAATGATGGTCAACGTCATTGCAGAATAATTTCAAGGTCTTCATTAAAATGGCTAATAGCATTACTTATGCCATCTAGGGGACTGCATAAATATAATTGTACGTCATCCACGAACATTTGAACGTCGCAAAACCCAGCTAGACGAGAAATTTCATTGACGTACAGCGAAAACAGTAGCGGTCCAAGGATGGAACTCTGCGGCACCCCTGCAAGAACTGCAAGATATGATGATTAATAAAGTATGAGTGCAAAAGTTTTACTGCGTACGAGAAGAGAAGCCGAAATGATCAACCGTGCCAAACGCTTTCGAAAAATCTAGCAACGTTAAAAATGTTGCACAATTTGTGGCCATCGCCTTTCGTATGTCATCAACAACAAGTAAAAGAGCTGTTTTGTAACTTCTGCTTGCACGAAACCCTGACTAGTTAGAGCTTAAAAGTAGATTAGTAGTTAGATAAGCTTGGATTTGTTTTAAAATCGACTTTTCGAAGACCTTTGACCAGAACGACAAAATAGCAATAGGTCTGAATTTAGGGTTAGCAGAGTTTCGTGTCTTAGTTATTGAAAGTATCTTGGTCCTCTTCCACCGTGTCCGACTTGATAGACAACACGGCCTCGACTACATCTTCGTCTGTTAACTGAATAAAATTAAAACATTGTTCGGATTCATTGATATTTTCATTCGAATTAATATGCTGTGAGTTGTGAAATCTAAATAAATTATGTGTTGAAGGAACGGATACAGACACAAACTGAGCATTTAGGAGGTTGCAATCTACGCTATTCGGGGCCAGAGACTTTTTGCCGATTGGTTATCAGGATTCAACACATTTCCGTAGTAGCATTGTTTAGCTGTTTTAATATGAAATGTAATTAAATTTCGGAGAATACGATATCCTTCATGAAATGAAAGGTTAAAAATATCATATCATATTTTAAGAAACCTGACGCGGTAAGTTGGTTATAAAATAGAGTTTTTTCGACATCACCAACAAAGAACACGTCAAGAAGAGTAGGTGCTTAATTTTTAGCAAAGTGAGTTGCTATCGACACATTGACAGGTAGAAGGTTCATACTCTTAAAATAATCGATTAGTGAAGCAGAAGAACGAGTATTTAGCAAATTGCAATAAATATAAAAATGAGATAGTGACGTTGATACTTCAAACTCTTGAAAATTTTGCTTACATTTTCCAACCAACAACATACAATTTTAAGGAAACTATACATACTACATTATGTATGTATATCTGCTGTATTGGCAAATATTTGCGTTTTCATCTGTAATACTTGTTTGGTTATATTAACATTTCCATTTGCATAGAATCTAGCCACAGATCTAAGAATAATAAATTAAATGAATTCTAATCCTTGCAACAGGCAAACAGGATATCTTTTTGAAATGTGTACTTACATTTCAGTATCATCGATTTGATTGACATTATGTATGAGATAATATACTAGGCAATGTTGTCACAGTATTTACACAAAATACTATTTTTAAATTAAACGATGAAGTTTTCTGAATGATTTCTTTGTTTTTGTTTGTTTATCTTAAATTTGATGTGTAAACAGACAGATGTGTACTAAAGATGCAGACTTTTCTCAATTTTATGGTTTATGCATACATGCATAAGTTTCATCCGTCAAATATGGACAACTCTGCCATAAATACTCTTTGTATCTCAGTTGGAACACATGTTTCCATATGAACTCCTCTGGTACTCGAGAGCGTAAATGATTTTATGGGACCAATATTCTTTCGCACTCGTTCAGTCGCAAGATTATTGAAAGATCTCAATATAAATAAATCCGCTGGCCCAGATTGTATCCCCGCTATTGTTCTGAAGAGGTTTTCTTCAACTCTGGCAAAGCCTTTGCGTAAGCTTTTACATCGGTCCTATTCCTCTGGACTCTTTCCGACTGCATGGAAAACAGCATTTGTCCAGCCTATTCCTAAAAAAGGCGAATCTTCTGCACCCTCAAACTACCGACCAATTGCACTAACGTCCCTTCTTTCTAGGGTCATGGAAACGCTGATTAATTTTCAGCTTAAGAAATATCTCGAAGAACGAAAGCTTCTTAATGACCGGCAGTACGGCTTTCGTAGCAACAGGTCCACTGGTGATCTGATGGTTTATCTCACCGAAAAGTGGAACCAATCTCTCCATCGTTTTGGTGAAAGCAAAATTATTGCACTTGATATTTTTAAGACATTTGATAGAGTTTGGCACCAAGCCCTTTTATCTAAAATGCGTGCATTTGGACTCGATGAATCTCTTCTTCGTTGGATAAGTAATAACCTTTCGAACCGCTCAATTTAAGTTGTCTTCACAAAATAAATGCTGGTGTGACTTATTATCTGAAACAACTAATAAAATCAATTGTTTTGCTGACGACAGTACTCTTAGCTTTTCATATTCATTTCCAGATTCACATCCATGTTCTTCGGATGTTGAACTGCAACGGCAGCGTATGATAAGTTCTTTGAATTCTGATCTTGACAGCATTGGACAATGGGGAATAAGAAATCGCGCAGAATTTAATGCTTCTAAAACTCAATGTTGTCTTTTGTCGTTAAAGCAAACTATACCTCCAATGCCACTATCCATGAGCGGCAATTGCATTGAAGAAACAGAACACCTCTCAGTTCTCGGTATGTGCATAACAGACCACCTTCTGTGGAATGACCACATATTTGACATCGCAAAGAATGCTGCGAGGTGTTTAGGTTTCCTTCGAAAATGCAAGAAATTCTTCACCCCGTCTGATCTGGCTACAGTATATAAAGCATATATTCGACCGAAACTCGAGTATAATTCCCATATTTAGGCAGGTACTCCTATAACCCGCTTGAGTTTTCTAGATAGTATTCAAAAAAGAGCTTTGAAAATGATAGGCGACCGAACAATAACAGAAACATTTACATCTCTTGAGCACCACCGTAATTTTTCGTGCCTTTCGTTATTTTATTGTTATTTTTACAAAAGAAATAGCCAGCAGCATTCCTCCCCTGAAACGATTCAACCGTAATACTCGAACTGCTAGGAATGCCCATCAGTTGAGTCGCACCACACGAATGTGGAATGCTTTGCCAGGCTCTGTTTTTTCCTCCCATTTTGATATGCAGAACTTTAAAACTAATGTTCATCGGTATCTCCTCTTTTATCCCTCCTCATTTCCCTAATGCTCGTGCGGTGTTTAAACATTTTAAGGGTACAAACAAACCTTTTTCGCGCGTGTAAATTATAAAAAAAACGGCGGATAAACTCTTACTGAAAATGTGAATTTTGAGGATCGAAAGCTTCCTAATCGCCGACAATATGGCTTCCGTAGTAAATGATCTTTCCAATTGGCGATGTAGCACGATCGTCGCTCTTAAGCATTGATACGTTCAATTTCACATGGTTACAAACAAATATAAAAGAATTTTTTTATAAGTTCTTCGATAACAACCAAATACAATATTAAAGAGGATATTTCTGCTAAAACATAAAAAGATTCCAATTTTTTAGCTTCTGAGTTCATTGTACTAATTTACAATTTTACACGCTTTTAAATTCTGAAAAGATTATACATAATTATTATTTGGATTTATAATTTAACTTATAAAAAAATAATAACGTTTTAGTTTTTTCCTCGCACGCTCAACTTGACAACTTATACAAAATTAAAATGGCCTCCTTTTTTTTGCTTTTATACAACTTCTTGCTTTATATATGTTAATATGTTGTCTCTTTCTAAAATACAGGTTTTAACTATTAAGTAACAGCATTGCCAAGCATGCAAACAAATATATTATATGGTTATGTTGTAAGAAAAAAGTATTGGGATTAAAAGATCATAAAATTAGTCCCCTTTTGTGTGTCACTTGATTACGAAAAGAAATTCATTAACCAAGGAGGAAATAGTACAAATTCGAGCTTAAAGGGTTGATAGCTATCGGTTCCAGAACTAGGGAAAAAACTGAAAAGGAAAAGTAAACAAAACGACAACAAAATGAAGATCGACCGGCTATGCTGAGAGCTGCTTCAAATTAAAGACTTTACGTAAGTAAAATCAGGACAGCAACTACAATTGATCAAGTTTTTATTGCGTGCTACAGCTGGGCAACTATATTCAATACAAAAAATTAAAAAAAAAAATTGCACGACTGGAGCGCAAGTACTTGCTCTCATGTGGGGTCACATTGTGGAATAAAATTTAAAAAGAAATAAAAAAATAAATAAATATTAAAAGAACTTCAAAGTTTTTATTCGATTTTTGTGACTTTTGATTGATTGAAAATTTAAACGCCATTTTATTTCTTTAAAAAATGTGAAAAACTCTGATTTTTTTCAAAATCGTAGGAACAGTTTTTAAATAAATCTTTCATTAATAAACTTTTTTCAAGAATTTCAAGAATGCAAACTTAAGCACAAAAAACAAACACAATTAAAAATGCCAATTTAAAAAAAAAAAAAAAAATAATAATAATAATAAAATATAATTTAAAGAAATTATTAATAAGAGAAAAAAAATGTTTTCAAAAATATTGTTAAGTAAAATTACTTAAGCTACCTACATCTTCATGAATACCAATTTTGGTTGTAATCAATTAACCAGTTCTCGAGAAAGTCGAATAAAGATAAAACGGTCCTATGGGGGGTACCGTTTTTAGCCAACCATCTTAAATTATTTTTTCACCAAAACATAATGCTTGCCTCCAGTATGACACTCATTTTTTTTTTGAGGATTTTTCCAGAAAAATAAGCTTTTACATAACGGTTATATGACAAATGACGTTAATTTTTAAACTAAAAAAATTGAAAAAGTCCTCTGTAGAATGACATCATCGTAATGTCATGTTTGATTGTTGTAAAAAAAAAAAAAACAACAACATTGTTAATTCTTTAAAGCCAATATTCGAGCTCCATATAATTGAAGCAAATTTAGTCAATATCAAATACAGACAATCTACTTAAAGAAACGCGTCAAAATATTATCGAAAACCGCCTTCTTCATTATTTTAAATGTATTTTAAGAAACACCCTATTAAAAGGGCATTTGGAAGATGAGTTTGACTATTGAAAAATCGTCATACTGCGTCAATCAAAAGTCACAACTTTGTTCCCATTTACGTGCCTAGACATAATGATGTTCAAAAATACAGCATCATGGGGGACGCTCAAAAGCACCTCCATTGAGACTCAATACTCACACACGATGCATTGTTTCAAAATCTATTTCAAAATAAAATTCAAAACTCAGATAAGTAGACAAAATGTCTTTTCAAAAGTTTCAACACCCCTGCCCCAATATTAATTCTCCCCCCTCCATATGCACCATACCTATTCCCATTCTCAATTCAAGAACTGACTACGCTGAGAAGCCCAAGGCACTGCCGGGCTTGAAAAATATTTGTTAAATTTATGTCGCACACACACTTATCTTCATCTATCGGCGTTCATTATGAATTCAACTTTGCTCATAATGCTTGTCGAAGTCGATGAGTGACTGAACTTTGCAATGACGCGCGTCATAAAAATGGAAGCTTCGCAGCCATGTAGAGGAAGAGACGACTTTTGTTCCACATTACAGAACAATAATAATTAGAAGCGTTCGTCGGTTGCATGGAAAAGAGGGTGCAGGATAAGGCGACTGCTCTGGCTGGAAGCAAAAATATAATTTTAATTGTTATGTGAGGGATGGTGCGATACTCATTGTGGAATGGGGAGCTCTGGATGCTGGGGAGGTGGTAAACTTTTGAAAGAGAGACTTTTATGAGTGTGCCACCAGACGAAACACAATATCTGAATCTAACCATTCAGCGAAAAATATATTTTTTTCTCTCTCTGTGCTCCTTGATGTCAGTTCGAGAGGGAAATAGGTATTCTGCTAAATATGAATATTCTATGACTAGGCATAGGCATTTTTAAACCCTCGAGATTGAAATGAATTTATTAAACGTACGCTGGCGGTTGGGGCTCACACATACCCCACAACGAGATACAATTGAAGTTCGTCTATGAGTTGAGTATGGAATGGATTGCAGAACCTACTTATTCATTATAGTGAAACCACTATGCGGCATACAGTATTCCCCCTACACTTACGCGCGCTAATAAACCGCAAGGACTCTTGGCAAAGTTTATATCTAAGGTTACCCTCGGATTATAAACAAACACTTTGTGCGGATATACTTGCGAGGTGGAATATGTTTGCTTAAAAGATGAGCACAGAGCTGGCTTAATGCAAATGTTGGTCTCACGTCGCGTCGGTGGTCTTTGTGGCAACGACGACGAAGGAAGGGTTGTTTAAAAAACATGAGCACGTTGAACCTCACGTCGCTTTAAATTCAAAATGTATTACGGATGTATCCCTAACGTTCTTATAGTTTCATGTTTAGCGGTTTAATCAAAAAATCGGGGATGTTATTGAATTGACGTTATAATTCAAGGAGATTGAAGAGATTGAGAAGTTTGCGGTGAGTGATAAGTTTATTTTATAATATGTAAACGAGTACCTAATAAATAAATAAAAATTACTTACGCAGTTTACATGCTGCAAGTTGCTATGACTGCAGTTGCGATGGCAATGGTGCTGTTTTTTTTTTTTAAAGTACGCGTATTTGTATATTGAATTCACAGTTTTGTCTGAGTTTCAAAGTTATACGAACAAATAAGTTTTTTTTTTAACATCAGGGCTTCACCAATTGCCACCCAAATAATATTGACTTTGAAAGCTTTGAATTCCGTCAAGTCAAGTATCATATGAGCGCTTAGGAGAGTTTCTACTTCTGCAACTGTTTGCTGGTCTCGTGTCATTATTCTATTAAGCCTTGTCACTCCGGCTGTCAAACTTTAATTTGTAATGGTAATTGTATCTTTTAAATAAATTGCACGACTGGGTCGCACGAGCTTGTTCTTATGCTACATAATTGCTTATTGGCTGCATTGTAAAGGGTGTTTTTTTAGAGGTATATGGCTTTGAAATGGAATAAAACAAAGATGATTTTTGGTCAATCGTTTTGGGCTTATCGGCCTAGGCTGCGACTTCACCTATCCCCAAAGAAAATATCTTGGAGGCCAATGCACGGGTCCGTAATGTGAAACTATGCGGTTACCAAACCTTTCCTCCAATAAATCAATTGTGGCACGAGCTGCGCGACATGTTGCGCCGTCTTGTTGAAACCACAGCTCTTGCACATCATGGTTGTTTAGTTGATGGCTCTATAGCGATCACCATTGACTGTAACATTCTGGCCAGCATTGTAATATAAAACTATCTATCTATCTTATTATTACTCCATATACGGCAGTTTTGTTTATTGACGTATCCATTCAACCAAGTGAGCTTCATCGCTAAACAAATTTCGGTTATGAATATTGGGATCAACGGCAATCTTGTTTTGGGCCCATTCACCGAATCTACGCCTTGCTAGGTGATCCTGTGGCTTCAATTCTTGCACGAGTTGGATTTTGTAAACACGACAACCAAGATCTTTCCCGCAAAATCTTCCATAAAGTGAATGGACACATATCCAATTCCTGTGCAAGATGGCGGATAGACTGATTCGGGTCTTCCTCTATGCTACGCTCTACAGCAGCAATGAGTTCTTCTGTACTCATTGTACGACGTCTCTGTGGATGCGTATTATCATTTCGAGTAAACGTGGTGCGAAAACGTTATATAGTTAATCGAATTAATTGCTCAGACGATTATGTTAACCGTAAAATGGATGTAGTGCGCGAAACGTATTTAGAACAGATCCATGATTTTCAAAATAAATTTGCACAATTAGGAAGCGTTGTTCAGGCGTCAGTCTATTCACGTTGAAATTCCAAACCAAACTAAAAATAAATCACTTGACAGCTGACAAAATGGACGCCAGTTAAAATAGTGTTGCCAACTTAAAGTTCTATACCTCTAAAAAAACACCCTTCAAATATATAAAATATATTAAAATATTTTTAGTATGTCATTATAAGGAAATCTGTAGTTTTCATCTGGGATAATTATTTTAAAAAAATCAATCAACCCGTTTTTAAAATATTTCGAAAATCATTTTTTTTAGAAAACTTTAAGAAATCGAACAAAAATGTTTTTGCAAAATTTTATTGAAATCGGGGTAATGGTTTACGATAAAACCACATTTGAAAAAACCGTCCTATGAGAGGTGCCGTGATGTATTGTTGTCAATAAATTGCACGACTGGATCGCACGTACTTGTTCATATGTGCAGTTACATTGTAGAATAAAATTCAAGAAAATTAAGGTGAACATCAAAGCATTTATTCGATTTTTGTTACTTTTGATTGTTCGAATAAAGCCCGTTATATTGTATTGAGTGAAATAATTTAAACGCCATTTTATTTATTTAGGGAGTTTTAAAAAAGTGTGATTTTTTTCAAAATCGTAGAAGCGGTTTTTAAAACGGCTTTTTACCAACTTTTTTTTTTAAATAAAAAAAAATAATTTAAGAATACAAACTTAATAACAATAATAACACACATTTAAAAACAACATTTCAAAAAAAATCATTTACCCGTTTTCAAAATATTGATTTTTCAAAAAAAAAATGTTTGTAATTATAAAAATACAAAAAAAAAAGTTTTCGTAAAAATATTAATGCGAAATTACTTAGGCTACCTACATCTTCTTGAATATCAATTTTGATAGCAATCGGATGACCAGTTTTCAAAAAAGTCAAAGAAAAAATTCTTGGAGCCGTTTTCGAGAAAAATAAGCTTTTATATAACGGTTATATGACAGGCACCTTTAAAAATTGAAAAATCTTTCTGTAAAATGTCAAAATAATCTTAATTTCTAAATTGATTGGTCCAACCGTTAAGGCTACAGTCCAAAATACATCCGTACAGACAGACAGACAGAATTTTGCCAGTAACTCAAATATGTTTCTCTATCATCGTAATGTCATGTTTGATTGTTATCTCAATTTTTTTTGCACGAATGCATAACTTGCTATATAACGGGTCCGCTAAATAACTTTTTTTTTGAAAATGCTTCATCAACATCGAGTGTAGCTTCGGCTATGTGGCACGTAGCGCCGTCCTGTTAAAACCAAATGAATGCGTTCGGGTTTTCTATGCCCCAAATGCGACAATCATGCTTGTTTACATACCCGCCAAGATCAAAATGAGCTTCATCTGAAAAGATGATTTTTTTTGCATAATCGGCATCTTCTCTAAGTCGATCGCAGGCAGTAATGTTGCAATATTTCCCAGCGTATACACAACCATATTCGTTCAGCGGAAGGATAAAACTAATTATCTGTCAAATCAGACATGAGCTAAGTGTTACCATTCACGAAATAAGCACTAGTTGAAAAAAAAAAGTTAGATGGCGGACCCTTTAGTACCTATAATCGCAAGTAAAAAATAGCACCCTGAAAGTTTTATCAAAACCATTAGGACCGTTTTCGAAAAAATCATTCTTTTTGTTAAAGACTGTATGGCAGTGACAGCTACCGTTATTTTTCGACCTAGAGCAAAGATGAAAAATAACCCCTGAGATACTATCAAATTAATAATAAATACTAAGTTTGAAGCAAATCCGTTTGGGCTGTAGAGGTACGAACAGACAGACGGGCAGATTTTCCGGAGCCACTTTTTTTGACTTCTTTATCATCGTAATGTAATGTTTGATTCTAAGAATTTTTTTTGCACGAATCCTATAATGGCAAGTAAAAATGAGAGATTTTATGCCGATAAGGTAAAAAATTATTGAACGAAAAAAAAGCATCATAACGATGGATCTGCAATTTCTCTTCATTGCTCGCAGAGTTAGCATGACACGAGTAGGTGTGTTCCTTTACACTGTATGAAAAAGGGAACCATTTTATACTTAACTATGTTTTTAGCAGCTTTTTACTTCAGGCGGAAATTTTGAAACTGATTACTTTTCAGCTTAAAAACCTCTTGAAGAATGGAAACCGCAAAATGGCTTTCATGGAACATGGTTTTGAAATTTATATCGATGAATCTCTTTTTCTATTTGAAACGCTCAATAGAAATTTGGCTAAACATTTTTAAAACTAAAATTTACAAAACTATTTCTGTTATACCTCAGGGCTCAGTTTTGACCCTGATTTTTTCTCTGATATTTTTGGTCTGAAAATACCCAGCTCTTTAAGTTGTTATTTTAACAGCATTTGATAATGAGAAGTCCAGTTAGAATGATTTTATCTTTATTGAACAAATACACCACATTTACTTAGAACTATCTTACCCACCTGGCGTTGCTCGGGTATACCATTTCTCCATCACTAAGGTAAGTTATAAATAAAATAAATTAAATTCTTTGCGAGACAGCTACTTAAGGAGCTAAGGCCTAGTTACTTTTACTCCCAAGCATATTTGTATGTGTGTTTTATGAACCTGAAGGAGTAGAAGGGACTTACAATTTGCTGCCGAGTCCTGAACAGCTTCATGAGATGAATTTTTTTCGATACAAATTTTACTCTTTGAGTATATGTCAGTTTCTCGCAAGAGGCATTACGCCGGAAAAAAAAAGTTGCTTTGACGGGGGATCATTTGCTTAGCAGTCCGAAACACTAACCTTAAGCCACGGGGCACTAAATTAAGCAATTTATATATTTAACAAAAATCGAGATAACAAGCAAACATGACATTACGATGTAAGAGAAACATATTATGGCAAAATTCTGGCTGTCCATCTGTCAATCTCTATTGATGTTTTTTAAACCGCAGCCTGAACGGTTGGGTGATCGTGCTCAAATTTAGAACATAAGGTTATTTTGACATTTTACAAAGGATTATTTTTTAGCTTAAATATTAACGATACATATAACTGTATCATAAAACTGTTAATGAAATTTAATTTTTGTCGAGAACGCCTCCAAGAATTTTTATAAAAAAAATGTGTGTGTATACTTTCATAGGTGTGTAATATGTTATTATGTAAACAAAAATTACAGGGTGGTAGGCTAAAGATTATTTAAAAAAAATTGTAACTTAAAAAAAATATAAAACTTTTTTTTAGCGTGTCAACGATTTAGAAATGTAATTTTTTTATAATTTCACACACACATAACACTTTGGCTTACACAACTCTAGCAAATAATTTATCTGCAACGCTTCAAAAGTTAAGACTTTTTATACACATCAGCTTTTAAAAAGAGGAATTCATTCCCAACAAGAAATGGCAGTTTATTTATTTTTTCTTATTTTTATTTACTTTTATATTAATTTTTCATGTTTTGCAAGCAGATTTTTCTAAATAATCCATTGCTTGTCTTTGCAAACAAGCAGAAAGCAAAAATAAATAACATCCTTTATAAGGGTTTCTACCCCCTAACAAAAAAGGATTAAATAACTTTTCAATTTGTTTCCGAATAAAATTAAAAAAAAAACAACAGCAGAAATAATCCTCAAGTATTAATTGACTGACACACTTCTCCGATGGAAACAACATTTCATTCTATTCCTGCTGCTGATGAGAAAATAAAATCCAAAAGCATCATACCCTCCTCAACTGGCCAATTATCCCGGAAAAATAATTCTTCCCAAAAAACCAGAAGAGACCCGATGTTTTGTATAACATTCCTTTTTTGTTTTTTTATTTACTTTTGTATCTTTTTGACTCATATTTTACAAGTTGAACACATGCAAAACCTGACCCAAACAATCTGCTATTTGGGATTTTACATTTTAATTTGGAACTGTCGAGATGTGGTACTTTTGATTCGCATTTCTGAGTTTTACATATATGTATAAGAGTGCTGAAGCCACGCTACCAGAAGGATGCCACAATACAACAGGAGTTGGCTGGATGGTTACAACTTCAACAGAAGCTACAATTTAAATGAAGCTGAAGAATTAACAAATGTGATTAATTATCCACAGAGATAGGACAGCTGTTTGGAGCTTCAATTTGGAGAGTGGTGAGATCTATACGCACAAGGGATACACCTCTCATAAGCAGGATTGCCAGGAGTTAAGGATATTGTTTGGAGAATATGAGCTCGACAATGGTTTTATTGAAGTTTTAAAACGCTAACTTGAAATAAGGATCCATGACTACGTGTATTTTACTGCAAACATTTTGTCGGATCTATTTTATACTTCTTAACTTTTATTTTAAAATAAAAAAAAAGTTTTCAAAAATATTTTAAAATAATATTACTTAGTCTATTTTGATTGAAATCGGATGAGCAGTATTCGAGAAATTCGAAAAAAAAACGATTATATGGGTGCTACCGTTTTTAGCCCACCATTTTGAATTTTTTGTTCACCAAAACATAACCTACACCTACAATAGTACACTGATTTTTTTTCATAAAAAATCTTGGAGCCGTTTCCGAGAAAAATAAGCTTTTACTTCACGGTTATATGACAGGTTCCTTTAATATATGAGCTTAAAAAAAAATTAAAAATTCCTCTGTAGAATGTCAAAATAACCTTATGTTCCGTTTAGGCTGTAGTTCAATATACATCCGTACAGACGGGCAGACAGACATACAGAATTTTGCCAGTAACTCAAATATATTTCAAATTTATTTGATTTTTCAAAAGAAATACCAAAATAAATTTTAATTAGAAAAAAAAGTTATTCAAAATTTTGATATTCAGAATTAATTTGGCTACCTAGATCTTCTGAACTATAAAATTTGACTGAAATCCAAAGAGCCGTTACCGAGAAAGCCAAAAATTAAAAAAAAACAGTTATACTTTTTTCCGTATCAAATGATAGCCAATACCAACAAAAAATTCTCAAAAATGTTCATCAAAATCGTTGAAGTCGTTTTCGAGAAAAATAAGCTTTTCCTAAATGGTTATATGGCAGGTACCGTTATGTTTAGGGCTAAAAATAAAATTTCAATGTCGCCTCTGGGGAACATTTTTTTTTTTATTCACAAATCTTAAACTTGCCTTATAGTCTCTATAATCGCAAGTAAAAATGTTCACTCGAAATAGCCATCTGCGTTCCTCCCCTTAAAAGTTTCTCCCGTAATACTCGTCTCGTAAGGAATGCTCATCAGTTCACCCTCGAACCCAATTTCGGACGTACCGTGATACATAGGGATTCTTTTTTTTAGCCGAACAACACGAATTTGGAATAGTTTACCCGGCAATATTTTGCCTTGCCATTTTGATTTGCTAGCATTCAAAACCAATGTTAATCGACACCTTCTGTCCTTCCCTTCCCTTTTATCGTAATGCTCGACCAGTGCACTTAAATACATTAAAAAGGAAACAAATAGTTAAAAAAAAGAAAAAAAGAGAAGCGGTAAAAGAATCAACGTTGTTTGTTTGCTGAAAAACCAATAAAAAAAATAAATAAATTTATTGGCGCGACAGCTCCTTAAGGAGCCAAGGCCTAGAGTAATTTATACTCTCAGCCATTCCTGTGTGTGTGTTGTTCTGCAAGAATGGATGGGACTTACAGTTTACCGCCGAGTCCGAACGGCTATATGAGATGCACTTTTTCGAGACAAATTTTACTCTTGCAGGTTTTGTCAGTTCTTCGCAAGAGGCAGTACCCCGGAAAAGAACACGGCTATGAGCTGGATTTGAACCCAGGCTCATTCCCTTAGCAGTCCGACACACTAACCACTAAGCCACGGGGCACTACAACAACATTATTCACACCCAGCTAAAAATTGGTAGGATTGCTTACAACACCATCATAAATGAAATCTAAAAAGTCCTCATCTGTCAAAACTAATGTCAATTTCTTGTTTTTTTGTTTAACTGAGCTATTTCTCCCTTCCGCTGTCTGAATGACCTGAATGAAATATATGAAAAAATACAAGTATGGTTGAAAAGGGTTGATTCGTTCAATTATTCGAAACTGCGGCACCGTTTTGTGTGATGACCCACTAACCAACTGCCTGATTTTTAAGGTATTAGTCTGCGTCTGAGCTAAGAAAGTCTTTTGACAAAGCGATAGATGCGAAAATGTATGGAAAGCTTTTTTGAATGCAAAGTAACTGTCTTTGTTAAAAGAACTAGTAAGATAGGAATGATCAAGCATTTGGTGACTATTTTCTCATCAAAATACACAGGCGACTACTTGCTTGTTTTAGAAATAAAAAAACAATAAAGTCCTATCCAAGCTGATGATGGAACCCACAATGTCTGGATGAGCAAGAACTACACACCACTGCCAGCTGTTTCTGATATGAGGAAAACCGATTAAAATATATGAAATTCTTTAAATAAAATGAAAACATTCTCCTAAACATTCCTTACAAAAGGTATGTTCATCGAATCGTAACCAAGGTTATCAGAGTGATAATCGCATCACCTTGGTCATCAAAACATCGTTAACCACGTAAATCAATGCATCGCATATCACGTTCATGAAATATTAGTGTCATTATAGCACCTATGAAGACTATGCGTCTAAAACCGCGTTCATCTAATTGACGGCTGTTATTGGCAATAAATTGATCGAGCTTGGTTGTCATCACAACTTCAACCACATTTGTCAATTTGACAATTGCGGTTGTCAAAACCAATTGCAATCGCAAGCAATGTATTGCAAGTGAAATAAATATATTTTGTGTTATAAATGTTTATTAATTTGACATTTGACAATGATTGTTATGGATGTTTAATCCTCTTGTTCAAAGCAAAAGAGAGTTATTTTGCTTTGTGGATTATTAAAGTCGAACAAAGATTAAATTAAGTATCTTTTCTGCTCACCAGAAATCCCCAAAAAAAAATTTGAATGTTCATGAAAAGAACTTGCAAAAGAAGGTACAGAGCTTTAAGTTATCAGAGTAATCACACAGAATCCTCTGTCTGGCAATAACGACCACAGGAATATTTCAAAATTCAAAACCCTAGGGATGTGCAAGTATATTACCATTTCATTAAGAAGATAAAACCGTGCATTAATCAAGGGAATGAAACAGCCTGGTTGATGATGATGCCGGCTTCCAAATCTAGGGCATCGTCCTTCGAATCACTTTCGAAATCATTCTCTTCAGAGTATTTTACAAAAATAAAAAACAGTCTGGTGTTTCAAGGGCGTTCCTAGAAAAGATATATATTACCATCTCTTTCACAATTTGCTGCTTATGTAACCGCTGCGTTCTTGGACTGTATTGCGTTCAAAGCTATAAAAACTAAAATGGATAAATAGCGAAACGGCTGCGACTCACCGAGGAGACGACGCGACGACGACGACGAAGTGAAACGCAAACGATATCATGGTTTTTGTGTTCTATTTATCGAAGTGGAAATTATCGAATTAACATGAATGAAGCAGTAGGAATCCGAAGCAACAGCACCAGCAGCAGGAACTGCTACAGATTCTCCAGTTGGAGCTGAGTGAATGATGATGCTTTATTCAATCGGCTGTGATGACTGCGCTTTTATCAAGCATGAAAATTGAATTTCAATATACACAGGCTGGGTGGGCCAGTTATTGAAGGAGTGGAATAGGAAGTTTCTACGTTACGTACGCGGGTGGGCTCGAAATGAAAGCTCATTCAATCCAATTCGAACCCATTGAATGTGGTTTCGATTTGGAGCTGTTTGTGCGGGGTGCTGAGTGTCTGGAGCACACGCAAATCGTAGATCGAATGTTATGACTGATTTTATTTATAAGCGGTGTTTAGATTATACGGAATTGATTATTTATTGTTTTTTGTTTATTTATTCATTGATTTGCAATGATTTCGAGAGAGTTATTTTTATGGATTATGGATTTGTGGTCGTGTACGGGTGATGGGTCCTTGTCAAATGTCGGAATTATGAAATTCATAGTTTGAGTTTAGAAAGATTATATTGGAAACCAACGATATTTAATAACTTTTTAATGCACTGAAAATGGATTTTTTTTTATTCCCAAAAAAATATTTATAGTTAAATATTTATGTATTAAATTACGGGTGAAGTTTTTGGATTGAGTAAAACAAAGATTAATAAGAGTTGAACTAATCAAGGTTCATTTAAATAATCATTTGTTGACTAGTATCTAACTTAAAGTTGGGGAATTGCAACAAAAAAAAATTCAAATTGAAGTGTTGTTTAAAATGTTTTAACAATTGTTTTAAATTAAAATAATTTTGAATTCAAAACAGCCACTCGAAGAAGAAAAATGCTCGGTAGATTTGTTCTCCAAAATTCCTGTGGATGGCGACAAAATTCTTCACAAATGGAGATAGTTTAAAATGAACAGTTTTCTATATAATACTTTCGATCAGCTGCACATAACCACAAAGAAGTTCTCCGAGACGACATGACAGTTAAAGAAGTTAGTGTTGTGGGAAAAACGATTGGATCAGACAAGATAGCCTTAGAGTTCTGGAAAAATATGGCAGACACCGGATCTAAATAGATAGCTCATTATTCGCACCTCCTTAACCTAACAGCTATATAATAAAATTCCTTAGCAGTGGAGGGAAAGTTAGCTTCTACCGATCTACAAGGAAAGGAGATCGTTAGGCTAACGTTAGATGGCTACTTGCGAAAAATACTACGGCTTTTAGACTGCTGGTGCGGATTAATTTGCGAAAAATATAAATAAGTCAAGATAACAAGATAGCCGAAAAGAATATGCCCTGAGAACCCACTTCAAAAGACAATAGTATACCAAGTTCTAACACTATTGCGGAAGAGAGGCAGACACAAAAATGTCACTTGCATTTAGTTGGCCTCAGACATGGAACAATCCTTAAGCGATGCGCCGCCTGATATATGTTTAAGATCAACCAGATAAGCCCGACAAGAGGATTAAAGTGAAAGAGTTGTTGGGTCCACAACAATATTTGTTATAGAATAGAGAAAAGAAAGAGTATCGAGGTTAAAGAGATAAGTGTGTCTCAAGACTTACAAAAATTGTTGGTCATATGCAAAACATATGTGGAATTCGGCCAATCTCATAACAGCAACATGTACATAAAAGCGTACGTGACTAGACAAACAAAGGACACAACGGATACAACTTGGCACACAGAAATCGATCAGACTTCATACACACACAAACGAACAGAACAAGAAAACGGGAAAACCAGAATTGACCCTAATATGTATTTGCCTGAACATGTTAGTTGTAAAGTAGTCGTCAAACTACCAACTCAAATTGTAATTCAGTAGCAGAGGTTATTTTAAAGAAAAGATTTCATTTAAAGAGAAAAGTACTTATTAAAGAAAGCTTTAAAACGTTTTTGGAAAGTATTCGTAAATTGTTTAAATTCTTCGTGTCCTCAGTTGAAATGATTTACGGATAGTGAAACTGCATTTGTAAGCTCTCAAACGAAAGCTTACCATTTTGATGAGCACTTTGTAGAAGATCCTTTTGAATCAATTTATACACCAGAGTCCTAAAAGGTCTCCACATTCATTATTCTGCTGGTTAAGAAAGCATTCCTCTTATTGTTCGGAAGGAGGGTTTTCTACGCTGGCAAAGCTACTGCGTAAGCTTTTCCACCTATTTTTTTCCTCAGGGTTAATGTAGGAGGGCGAGCTTGTTTTTTGTTACTCAGCTACTGATGCCAAATCACCATGGCTGGTAACACGATTGAACCCCCATGAAACTTGTATCAGGACCTGCACCCGTACAAAATCCAACTGACCCAAAAGCTCAAAGTTCATGCCAATGAACAATAATATATTCGAAGCATTAAGAAGAGGACCCTTATTTTGTCGCAGTTATTTTTAGCTATGAGTTGCATTTTAGGATAAATGAATGTGTTTGGGTGAATTTTATGCCGGCGGCGTCATTGATCCGATTTTTGTCCAAATAGACAATAGTGAAGCGTCAATGACGAGCTTATTAAAACAATGATAATAAATTAATTTCTGATGGCTTAAAACTCAGGATTTGTATATCTTTGAGTAAATCTCAAATCATAGATATTTAATCTCCATTTTCCAATGTTTTATTATGAAAAATTTATTTTTATAATTATCTCACTGTTTTACACATTCTTATCCATTTTGTTCTCAATCCGAAAAAATCATCCCAAACAAGTCAACTTGCTAATGAAGCATGTTGATGGAGTTCCATGAATTTCTAGAAAACTCACTCAAAATAAATCATTAACCTTTGTTAGCTTATACACAAAGCTTGAAATATGATGATCCCCATTCGGGTTGACAATTCCGTATTCCACTTACCCCGAGAGCCACTCTCGCATCATTTTCACTTACAGAGTAGCGTTGCTCCTCACAAATAAAAGACGTACTTCCATTGAAGACAATATGTGGAGGTAAAGGGAATTTCCTATTGTCACTTACCTCTCGTATACGTGCTGCCATTGCCTAAGAACCCACATTGACATATGAGGAAATCAAATTCATCCGATGTTCCGGACTCTTCCCGTGGTATATAAGTATACTTAAATAAAATTTTCATTCATATAATATATATAGAAATGCATGAATTCGTATACGAAAAAGGGTTCCATTTCCCCATGGGGGTATATGTATGTATTAAGGTACAGATAATCGGATGTAATCCTTAGGGTTCAGGGGATTGTTATATTTTTTTCTTTTTTTTAAAGACATCATGATGAGGAAGATTTGGCAAAGTATTTTCTTCTTTTTTTATAAATGAGGGACTAAGTAGACGATAAACTACATCATTTGATTTTGTGGGGTAGCAGATTTGTATTAAAAGTAAATAAGTATTCCAGGAGCAGTTTCTTCTCTACCTAAGACGGGCCAAGTCCAAAGAGTTTAATATGAAAAAGTTTAAATGTACCATATATGGACTTTCTTAATATCAAACGTTTGTAACCTTTTTTTGAAAAAAGGACCTTTTTCTTTTTCCCAAAGAAAATCCTTGCTGATTTTTGTATCCCAAACTTTCAAGAAGTTTATTGTTTCCGTTTGAAAAGGAATGAAAGCATTACTTGATCCCTTTAGCCAGAGAAACTTTTGTCTAAAGTTTCAAAATTAAACTGTTGATATCTTCGTCTGCCGATGCCGGCGTGTCTTCAAGCCACTTGTTGGCTGTTCTCCGCACACAATTTATCATCAATCTATCGTCGAGTTAGTTTGCCAATACCACCCAACCAACGAATACCGATACAGAAACCCAAGACCGACCCAGAACTTAAATCGAATCCTCATTTAGTATAAAACCTTCATATTGGTGTATAAAGAGTGATTTTAAATGAAGGCAATTCCTATTAGAAATGCCTGTCTTCCTTATACAACAGCATCAACATCCATGGCACACATGAGAATTGATGAGAAAGGAGCAATCAATTTAGCATATCTGAACAACGTAATCCGACCCTAAAGCCCGTGCTGCGCTAGATTCTCATCGTCAATCAAATCAAAAGTTTTATGGGCCTCAGTCCTTTATCCGTCGCAATCAATTCATCATCAATGAGATGTATGTGAGTTCGGTGTAATGGAGTGTTGTATTTGTATCTATGGACGAAGTTTTCTTCTATGAGGATTAGAAGTTTGTTTTACTAGATGCACAGGCCAAAGTATCTTTTAAGGGTTTGTTGTCACTTAATGATAAAAAATTGTTTACACAAGTCATCGTTTTTGCCCCCACTCTTGTTATAATTGGTTTTAGATACATGTTGGAGTTCTTGGTTTATAAATTCTTTAGCTGAGAGGTGTGTTATAGAAATAAGCCTACTCATGCAATGTGAGTAAAATTCCATTCTACCCCAAAGTATCCTCTTCACAAGTAATTATTTAAGAAATGTTTCATATAAGTTGGAAAAAAGGGTGACAAGCAATTTTATTTTTCAGGGAAAACTGCAATTAAAAAATCACTGAATGTATTATCTTCTTACTCTGTTGTTTTGGTGAGCTTGAGACAACAGTTGTTATCTTTAAAAATGTTTGCCTTTGGGCACGAACAAGAAATTCCTTAAAATCTGGCTTAGTTGCTATTTATCGTTAGCTTTTAAATTTTGGGGATTTGCAGGTACTTCAACCCGGATTGAATTAACTGGTTATTTCTATAACTATTGTTTAAATGTTATCAAACAAAATCCTTTAGCATATTGATGGACATTTTCAGAACTATTTTTTTTCTTGTTATCGAAAGTTTTTTAACGTTCCAAGTAATTCTAGCTTCAAAAAAAAATTCCGCCATTTTGGATTTTCCCCTTAGGCTATGTTTTGGGAAGTGTTTGTTTCAGAATGTTAGTTTGTATGTCAAATTGACAATTTTCAAATGCCAAAATCGTCGAAAAAGATATAGAGCGAAAGAACTTTTCTGAACAACTGAAATTGGCTCTGGGGAGAAGTAAACTTTGAAAGCATCTGCAAGTGGGCATCTTTATATGACAACTAAAGGTGAAGAAGTAGTGATAGCGGTTTCAGAAAGAATTTCTTTCACGTGTACGTCTACACTGTTCAATACAGGCCAGCTTAAGGAATATCTCGAAGATCGAAAGATTCCCCATGACCATCAGTATGGCTTCCGCAGCAACCGTTCCACTGGTGATCTGATGGCATATCTCACCGAACAATGGAAAAAATCTTTACATCGCTTTGGTTAAAGTAAGATTATTGCTCCTGATAGCTCTAAGGCATTTTAAAGAGTTCGGTATGAAGCTCTCTTATCGAAAATGCGTGCTTTTGGGATCCATGATACTCTTGTTCGTTGGATTAGAAGCTATCTTATAGACCGTTCAATACAAGTTGTCAAGTTCAATTCAAGTCTGATTCCCATAAAAAAATTGCTGGTGTGCCCCAGGGTTCTGTTCTGTCTCCGACTCTTTTCCTCATTTTTATAAATGATCTTCTGTCTGTTACTTATTTCCACTTAACTGTTTTTCTGACGACTCTACCCTCAGATTTCAATATTCGTTCGATAATTCACGTCCTTCGCCTTCGGACGTACAATTGCAACGGTACGGTACCGTGTCTCAAGCTCATTAAACTCCGATTTATACAGCATTGTCAAATGGGGTATTAGGAATCGTGTGGAGTTTAATGCTTCGAAAAAACGTACCTCCAATGCCATTGTCCATGAATGACACTTGCATCGAAAAAACCGAAAAGCTCTCAATACTCGGTATCAAAGAGTGTGTCAAAGACGACCTCCGTTGGAACGACCATATATTTTAGATCGCTAAAAATGCTCCTAAGTACTTAGGTTTTCTGTATCGGTGTAAAAAGTTTTTTTCCCCTTCTGATCTGGCTACAATTTAAAAAGCGTTTATACGCCCTAAAATCGAGTATAACTCCCACCTCTGGACAGGTGCTTCGCAAACATCGCTTCACCTGCTTGATAGAATACAAAATCAAGCGTTAATATTGATAGGAAATAGAACTGCTGCTGAAACAATTGCCCCTCTCGAACATCGACCGACGCACTGTTTCATGTCTTTCTTTATTTTATAGTTTCTTTTATAAAAAATGTTTACTCGAAGTAGCCACCTGCATTCCTCCCCTTAAAATTTTCTCCCGTTATACTCGTCTCAGAAGGAATGCTCATCAATTCACCCTTGAGCCCAATTTTGGACGAACCGTGAAATATGGGAATTCTTTTTTTTAGCCGAACAACACAAATTTGGAATAGTTTACCCGGCGAGATTTTCCCTTGTCATTTTGATCTGCAAGCATTCAAAACCAATGTTAATCGACACCTCCTATCCTGCCCTCCCCTATCTTTCTAATGCCAGCGCAGTGTACTCTACATTAAAAGAGAAACAAATATCCCCTTGTGTTAGTTAGTTATATATAAAAAAAAGCTATGTTCGGCCAAAAAGCAATACTGTAGGTAGGGTACTGGAGAATTTGAATTTGAATTAAGTTCTGGAAACAACTATACAATATACAAATCTACGAGAGTTTAAGCTAAGCAAATCATAGACGACGGATGCTTTGACAAAATACCTTATTAATACTTTTGAAGAAAACTTGTACACGTGTGGTTGTGTCGTGCAGTGAGAGCAATAGCTACATAGGCAACAGTCTTCTCAACAAGACCTGTTCAGCTGTAGTTGTCTAATCCAAAGCATTCGTCAAAAACTCGAATGATCCCAGGCATATCCACCATCAATGGATTCCCAACATCAACATTTATAGACATGAGCTACATAACCAAGTATATACTATCATCACGAAAATGCACCCAAGATCAACGTCATGGACAAAACACCGAAATAGACAGCTATATATGTAACTTTGAGATAGTTATAAGGATTTTGTCTATCTGGGCTTCGATATCAACAAAATCTGCGCTGAGATCAAACGAAGGATTATTCTTGCCCTACGCTACGTCTTCAGGCTTAGGACGCATTTGAGTACCTTATTCCTCTCTCGGGCAACTGATTCATCTTTTTCTGAGACCGTCATCATAAGTATGGACATTGTCAAAAGTCGATGAGGGTGCTTTCGGTTGCTTATAAAAATGTTCTCTCCGGTTGATTTTTGGTCCCACATGCATAAATATCGAATGGAGAAGGATATACAACGAAGAAATGTATGGGTTATATAACGACACGGACCTAGCCAAAAGAGTAAAAGTTCAAAGTATAAGAAGGCTTAGATATAGAGAGCGGATGGGCTCCAATGGTTCATCTCGGAAAAACTTAAAATCCAAACCGGTGAAACGGCACAGTAGAGGAAGATCGAGACAATATGGTGTAAAACACATCAAAAGTTCACATTACGGTTGACCTTGCTGAAAGCCTAATGTGCCCAAATCCGTTTCCTAATCTATCGAAATCGGTTAAAAACTCATCAAGTCTTCAGTACCAAAAAAAGTTCTGTCAAATTATTCCTCTTAAACAATATAGCGTTACAATCATTCAGTAATGCAACTACTTCATCATTCCGGCAATATTGACATCTTTAAACATGATACATGACACATGAGAAGACCTTCTGGAGGAGGTCTACTGGTTAAGGCCACATTTACAGCGAACCGTAAAGCGGACAAATTAATATGTAAAGCGGACAAATTAATATATGTTATCAGAAGTACTATTTCAGATGGCATTGACACAGATATAAAGATACAAAGGAGAGTTAATAAAGCTTGCCTCTGCATTTCCATGCCCAGTTAAAATATGCCCATTCTAGTCTTCTTCTTCTTCTTTTTCTTCTTCATCTTCTGCTTCTTCTTCTTCTTCTTTTTTCTTCTTCTTCTTCTTCTCCTTCTCCTTCTCCTTCTTATTCTTTTCTTCTTCTTCTTCTTCTTCTTCTTCTTCTTCTTCTTCTTCTTCTTCTTCTTCTTCTTCTTCTTCTTCTTCTTCTTCTTCTTCTTCTTCTTCTTCTTCTTCTTCTTCTTCTTCTTCTTCTTCTTCTTCTTCTTCTTCTTCTTCTTCTTCTTCTTCTTCTTCTTCTTCTTCTTCTTCTTCTTCTTCTTCTTCTTCTTCTTCTTCTTCTTCTTCTTCTTCTTCTTCTTCTTCTTCTTCTTCTTCTTCTTCTTCTTCTTCTTCTTCTTCTTCTTCTTCTTCTTCTTCTTCTTCTTCTTCTTCTTCTTCTTCTTCTTCTTCTTCTTCTTCTTCTTCTTCTTCTTCTTCTTCTTCTTCTTCTTCTTCTTCTTCTTCTTCTTCTTCTTCTTCTTCTTCTTCTTCTTCTTCTTCTTCTTCTTCTTCTTCTTCTTCTTCTTCTTCTTTTCTTCTTTAACCGACTTTTGCATTCGACTGGGACCAGATTTCTTCTACTTCACTGCTTCGCTTTGATGCTCACATGTAACCCCACATTGTAACCCCCGATTTGTCGTCAAAATACATTAACGGGCCTCCCAGTTTTCCCCGAATTCGATTGATCCGGGATACCTCCTTTTTTCAGCAATAATATTGAAAGTTGAAACGTGGTCTTTTAGGTATTCCAGTACTCGATGTTAAGGGACTTCAAAATTTTGACAGTTGATAGCGTCCATCTTGTTTAAGCTACATTTGTCAAATTGGATGTCACTTATTCAGTCTGTTTTGCCAATCACCATGGACGGATACAGCGTTCAACAATACGTGCAAATGATAACGACGTGTGTTCGCTAAACGGGCTCTGGAGCAGTTGGCAACTGACCCTAATTTTCATCAAAAAATCATCTTCAGCGATTGTCAAAATTGTCGAATTTGGGACGATACCAATCCACATAATATCCAAGAATGTCCAATGCATCCCGATAAAGTTACTGTTTCGTGTGAATTTTGCGCTGGCGGCGGCGTCATCAGTGCATATTTTTTTTGAGAACGATGTTGGCCAGGTCATCACCGTCAACCGCGAGTGCAATAGGTCGATGATTACCAACTTTTGATGGCTTGAATTTAATGATATAGACATCAACGACATCTGGTTTCAACAGGACGGCTTATGCCACATTGGACATTCTGCATTAGCGATTTGTAGGCATTGTCATCTCACGTGGAGGTAATGTAAACTGGTCACCATTTGACCACATTAGAATTTGTCTTGTGTTGTTTTCTTAAGTCGCAGAGCTATGCGAATAAGCCACAAACAACAGCGGGCCTCAAAGCCATCATAACCAATGCCATAGGTCAAATTCATCCTAATTTATGCGCTTGTCATGGAAAATTGGACACTTCGGATGCGCGCCATCAAGAGAAGCCGCGATGGACATTTAAATGATGTTATATTCCACACATAATAACATCAATAGGCCTTTCAAACGAATACAAAATGTCGATGATATCTCACACACACTTTGTTTTATTTAAATATAAAGTTAGGAAGCGCTTAATGAAAGTCCCTTTCGTTTCGTTACTTAAGAACTTTATTCAGGGGCACCGGGAGAATTTTTGGGCAGTTTTCCCAGAAAAAAATAGAGTATTTATAGTAATTTACGTGCCCCTTCGAAGAACTGCCCTGACTTTATTCCTAAAACCTACCAAGATGTATTGGTTTTACAATAAGTTATCTAAATGACAAGTTATTCCCATTCAACTCCAAAATAAAAATATACCTTAAGCTACACTGTGAACGAAGGAGATTTCGATAAACCCAACACCACAGAGTTGAGGCACCTCATTAAGGAGATAATCATCCAAAATTGTGAAATTTAGTGTAATTTATAGCGACACTTACTATTTCTGTGAATGGAATTAAAACATTTTCTAGCTATATGCACGGTTCCAACAGAACCTAGTTATTAACCAAATTTTCCTGGCTCGTAAAGTCTAAACAAAAGGTAAGGGCAATAAAGCCTGTCTTAAGTGAAGCATACAAATGGACACAAAGCATTCCCGCATAGAGCCTTCGGATTGCAGCACAACTCTATCCAGCCTTGATTATTATTTTCCTCAAAGTAATCCTCTTTTATTTGTAATGCCTTTTTTTCGTCTTCGTTGTTTTATAGTTACAAAAACGAAACAAAAGAATGTGCATAGTTTGTCATTTCATATACTACTTGGAAGCTTTTGTTCTCTTCATCGGATGTATCTTTTCCGAAAAAATACCCAAAATAGGCGAAAAATCTCCAAAGCTAGAGATACTCCGGATACCCGATGTAACGTAACAACAAAGCGATACGAAACGAATACCTTGTTAGGCTTAAGTACTGTTTTTTTATCTTTCGGTTCTTTTAATATTTTCTCCCTTTTTTTCTTCATTTTCTTAGTTAAAGCATGTCCAATGGAGTTGGTCGTTACCGTTAAATCGTTCATCGTTGGGTTCGAAAAGAATAGCTAACCTACCGTACCGACGACGACAACGACGTATACACGTAACGGTAAGTGGAGGTGAAATTTCGTAGAATGACTTATCTCTCGTTAAGTATCTCGTTCCAATCGGTTGAAGTGGATACGCTTCAATGTTCGTGTAAAAGGAAACCCCAAACAAAAAGGGGGTCAGGCTAAGATTGTTTTCCAAAAAAACAAAAATTATCATCGTTGTTGTAGGTTCCGAGTTCGCATAGACTACAATGAAGCGTTTTCTTTTTTTTTGTAATTCTTGTAGCTGAGGAATGTTGCAAGCGCTTGATTAAATTTACAAAGGAAGATGTTTGTATTGGGAAATTATTTGAATATTTCAACTCTTTGCTCTTTGGTGTTCATTGGAGCGGTAAACATAACAAACGAGGGTTTTCTTGGGCTGGCTTTGGGCAAGAGTCAGGAATATTAAACGCAATGTTTTGATTAAAAATTTGAGGATGATTAACAGCTGTTCATTGGTAAACACAAGGAGTCACCATCCTGCACGCGAAACAGATTTTTTGCGATGCTATTTTGTCGGTTGATTTGCAAGCTTGGGGCATATTTACGGAAATCCAGACATACCGATAGAAGAAATCATAGCAGGGTGATTCCAAGAACAAAATTAAATGGGAGTCATCGTAGGTATTTTTTTGTGTTCAGATTCTTTCGAAAATGTGAGTTTCAGACGTCAAATATTTTTGCTTTTCAAAGACTGCGTTGAAAATGCATATATCATAAGACTCTTATCTTTCCTTTTTACTTGCGATTATAGGTACTATAATACAAGTTATGCATTCGTGCAGATTAAACATTTTGAGATAACAATCAAACATGACATTACGATGATAGAGAAACATATTTGAGTTACTGGCAAAATTCTGTCCGTCTGTCTGTTTGTCTGTCTGTACGGATGTATATTGGACTGCAGCCTAAACTGTTGGGCCAATTGTCTTCAAATTTTGAACTTAAGATTCTTTTGACATTCTACAGAGGACTTTTTTCAATTTTTTTTTTTTGGCTCAAAAATTAACGGTACCTGTCAAATAACCGTTATGTAAAAGCTTATTTTTCTCGAAAACGGCTCCAAGAATTTTTATAAAAAAAAATCAGTGTACTACTGTAGGTATGCGTTATATTTCGGTGAAAAAAAAAATTTAATATGGTGGGCTAAAAACGGTACCTCCCATAGGACCGGTTTTTTTTCTTCATTCTTCATTGCAATCAAAATTGATATTCAAGAAGATGTAGGAAGTCTGAGTAATTTTGCATAATTTTTTTTTGAAAACTTTTTTTTTGTATTTTTAATAATTTTTTTTATTTGAAATATCAATATTTTGAAAACGGGTAAGTGAATTTTTTTTAAATTTTGTTTTTAAATGTACGTTATTTTTCTGCTTAAGTTTGTATTCTTGAATTATTTTTTTCAATTTTTTAAAAAAGTTGTTAAAATAACCGTTTTATTTAAAAACGGCTCTAACGATTTTGAAAAAAAATTCACACTTTTCACATTTTTTAAAGAAATAAAATGGCGTTTAAATTTGTCCGCTGCAAATAATTTTACGTACTTTTTTCAAACAATCAAAAGTCAGAAAAATCGAATATAAGCTTTGAAGATCACTTAATATTTTTTCAAATTTTATTCCAAGCTGTGACCGCACATAAGAGCAAATACGTACGATCCAGTCGGGCAATTTATTTTTTTAATCTTAAAATCATCTTGACATAAAACTTACGAATGGCACTAAAAGGTGAGGGTGAATTCCTGAAATAGATGAGATAGTACAATCCGCTTTTCAGAAAAAAAGAAAGGATATAAGATGAGACACCAATTCGTATTGCTTTTAAGGAAGTGGAGCATTCCTCATTAATGTTGTGCGGCTTAAGATAGAATATCTGTATTTAACAGCACCCTTAAAGTAGGGCTCAAGAAAAAACTGACAAAAAAATAAAAAAATTATGATATCTACTACATTCACCCATTCACCCCAGATCTTAGATACATATTTCCATTTTAGGCTGCTGAAAAATATGTAACCAGGTTATTTCTATTTGAGCTTCTAGCGTATTCATTGTTGACAAATTTAAGACGGTCTTGATAGGGAGGTAGTATCGAAAAAAATTTCCAAGAAGAGCTCATAGGTAAAACGAAAGAAACGCCCTTGTATGGTTTCGAATCTAGAAATGTGGATTTTTTAGAAAAGGGACCACACTTAACCAGCGAATTTAAGAAGCAAGCACAGGGATCGGGTTACGTGGGGGTCAGAGAATTCCTTGGGTCATGAATCTAAGCAAAATCTTAACTCGAAAGGTGGCGCTATGATCTACGAAAATGTAATCTTCCCTGTATACCTTTTCCATTTCAATAATATTATATTTAAATGTCTTGGCCGATTTAAGAGACATGTTTAGCTTGATAGATAATAGATATACTTGGATGTGATAGGATGCACTATTATTGGGATCCAGAAAACTATAGTACACCTGAGCAACGCCGGGTGGGTCAACTAGTATTAAACAAGATGAAAATATATTACTTTTTTGTTCTAATTTTTATTTTCATTATCTGCTACATATTTTGCAAATCTACTTCGTTTTTTGGACGATCTGCTTCATTTTCTGGACTCAGCATTCCCATCCTTGCTAGCTACCCTCTATGTGTGAATTGAAAAAGGTATTACACCAACAGAGTTACCTTTGCCAATTGAAAACACTACTATATAGCTTTTTCATTGGTTTTTATCATATTGGGCTTTTTGGACTTTCGTATAATTTAGTAGTGTAAGAGGGTAGGTGATGTCGAATTTGTGTATTAATAGTACTGACCTTTTGAAAATCATTAAAATGCAGTTAAATTTTGTTGGCTTTTGGTATTTTAGTAGAAAGAAGTTTGCAAGTGCATTACGTGATCATATTAATTCGGAACAGTATTTTGACGTGATATTGTGTTTTAATAAGAGTGATGTTTTTGATCTGCTAACATTCAAAACCAATGTTAATCGGCACCTCCTATCTCTCCCCTCCCTATCTACCTAATTCTCGCGCAGTGTGTTTTACATTAAAAGGGAAACACATAATCCCTTGTGCGCGCATTAATTATTTAAAAAAATGTGGTATTGGTGAATAATAAAAACAAATATATATATGTAGTATTATTAAATACACTGAACCAAAATTGGTTCAAATTTTAGATAGATAGATAACTTTTTTATTTCGCTTTTAATTCATTTTACATTAAATCAGAGAAAAATTAAATGAATAACTTAAGGAAATTAATGACATAATTGTTTTTAAACTGCAAAGTGCTAATGCTTTTTAATAAAAAGTGAATGTATACCTTTTTTTAATTAATAGCAATGTATTGTATTGTAATCAGCAAGTGGTAACCCTACACACATTGCTCTCCCATTTGCGACGATTTATAATGATAAGTACGGAAGCCCTGTTAGAGATTTTACTTGACATAGAATTATGCACGCCAATGCAACCAGACTGAGAGGCAAACGTCCTACCTTCCATGTAGTGACAATTTTTGTTAAACAGACTATAGAATCTGGTAATGGTCAAGTTTCAAACAGTAACAGCACCAGAATCGAAAATTGTCGAACTCGAAATCTTGTTGGAAGTGGGAAAAATTATCAGTTAAAGAAATTATCTCGTAGAGCTTAGTCGTTAGTATACCAATTCAATTTCAATTTCGTTGATGATAAGAATAAAACGAAGAGGACCTTAGTGGCTGCCTTGTTTGACATCAAAAGGTAGCTAGGAAATGGGTGACATCGCACTTTGAACCGTTTTTGTGAATGGGGGTTATTAAATAGGTTTTCTATATCTGAGGAAATTCTCCTTGAGACAGAGATAAGATGAAGATTTTTAAGAGGGAGAGAGAAATAATAGAGTAGCATTTTTCTGAAATATATTTAAGCCCGGAGTGGACTAATCATTGAGTTGGTTTAGTTTTTGTTCAATAAGTCAGATATGGAGAAATGTAGTTGATAGTTAAAACAAGCAGTGGCAGGAACAAATTATTCGACATCGAAAGATTGACTTAAAAAAGTTACAAGCAAATTGGAGATAGTTAGAGGATCAATTGATGTCTTATAATTGAAAGAGAGGGGAGAATGGGTCTCCATCAGATTTTCTTTTGTATTTAATATATTGAAAAAAGGACTTAGGATCATTAATAAGGTTAGTTTGCAATTTGATTAGAATATGTCGACTATGTGATTAGCAGGCGGAGCCTTCCAAGAACGCTAGAGATCATTTGGTAAGGAACACACACAAACTCATAAATAAAATATGGTGGAGAAAAGTATGCCCACCTTACCTGCACTAGCTACGGGTGCATTAGTTTCTTGAACATCGCCTAACAAGATCTTGTCAAAAGAACTGAATAAATTAATAATACCTAAAACCAAAAGATTCGTTCATTCAGATCGATTAGGCGGCAAAAAACCACACAAATGAAGGAAAAATCAAGTCCATGGTTGTTGCGCCTGTGAGAAGTCTTGTATCAGCAATTAGGGTAGTAGAGCATTAACTGGAATATTATGGAGGAAGAAATACGCGGACGGCTGCTATAGTCCAACAGAACCTGCAGTATTCGAGAGGACAGTTTTACGAACTGCTGGTCCCGTTTTGAAAGAAGAAAGATTTCGGAACAGATACATTAATGAATTGTATGAAATATACCTCGAAGCAGATATGTGCAGTGGAAACAATAAAGGTCGGTGGACTTCTTTGGGATAAGAAACTAGCTCATACGAGTGAAGAGTAGCCAACAGCGTAGCTTAGGTGGGAAAATGGCTTAGACCAGGAATCATTAAGCAATGGGATTTGAAACTGATCGGGATTTATGGAAGAACTTGTTAGATGAGGCACGGACCAGATTCTGGTTGTTGGGCCTATGATTATGATGATGATGATAATATTTATTTGATTTTGGGTTTAAAAAGTCTTCCAACGACATAAAATTCACACTACGCCAAATCCTAAAGGAGACCCAATATTAATATCGAAAGACAATACATTTATATCGCTCTTAGCACAGATTCTGACAGCGTTGTCAGGAACCGGTTCTAGTGTAAAATGTCAAGTTTGGGTATCCCTGCCAAGCTTATACGCCTTTATAAGGATGGCGTTGGAAAAAGTTTGCTGCTTAGTCAAATTTAGAAGAGATTAAATCAAAACCAAAGAAATCACCATTGGACTACAATCGCATACGTCATTGTAAGTATTGAGATTAAAGCCACCAAGAAGAGCTTAACATTCAATAAGTTAATTTAGGTTGGGATCAACAAAAGACACCAGGCCAAGCACTCTACATTCGTGTAGTGAAATTAAAGAACGTATCTCCTTACTTAACAGTACGTCTGAAGTTAAGCTGAAGGGTAAGCTGATGAGCATTCCCTGATATGCAATAATAACCATAGATTTCTTTCGAGTAGAACATAAATGTCAGTCACTGTTTGTAAACAGCGATAAAACCAAGTTTTGAAGAAGAAGGATTAATCATACCAATTTTCCATGTTCATGGAAATCGACCTGTCAAAAATTGTTTACAGAAGTAGAGGCCCTTGGAATCACCTGAACACTTTTTTCTTGCACACATGTTGTTCCCAATTATCAGTATCATGACAAAAATCGTTCAGTAATTGATTCTAAAGAACAAGATTTTTTTTTTCCTCATTTACCCCGACTTTCCATTGCGACCTATTAAGCGGAAGCAGCTGGAATGATTCATAAGCTGCGAAAGCATTTACAAAATATTATATTCCACATCAAAGAGTATCTATGTACCTGCAACCTGAGATATACATTGAACATGTCTTTGCCACTTAAGATAAAAAGAAACACTTAAGACATTTTAGCAATTCTTAACACTCCAGCGCTTCTTAAGGTTGAGCAAGCATAAATATGCAAGGGAAATGGCCCCACTTAAGAAAATGTAAATGCTAAGCATTTCCATCGATATAATGTACCTCGAAATAGTTATCACCATCATCCTCTTAGACATCATTTCTGGGGCTTCCGAAACAACCAGGCTCTGTGTCCAAAATATTCACATCAATACTTTATACAAACACCTTCTTCAATGGGTTACTAACACCTCTTTCAAGGGATTCCAATGATGTTTATACAGACACTGGTGGCATTATTTTCCTCTTCTACCAAAAGAAGATGCAAAATGCATTCTTAAGAATTCATCCTAAGTCGACCCTTTAAAAAAAAACGGCTCTTGACGTTGTCGTCGATGTCAGTGCAATCGGCACCGATGTAGTTCCAGCCAAACCATGATGAGGGAGGTGTGTTGCTACTTATAAATCACCATAAATTGCAAAGCAATTTATGCGTGGATGTTTTTTTTTTTTTTTTTTTGATTCAGTGGTTTTGACAGAAAACACAGCTTAATGGTTGCGCATCTCTTCCCTGCAGCCCCGATGCATAAATTCAATCTTCAATGGGATTTAAGTTTGATGGCTTGATGGTGTTAATGATGATGTCGTTGGTGGAAAAAGCGTTTCAGGTTTCGGAATATTATTTTGGCAGGCAAGGCGTTTTGCATAAACCTTTCAAGAGCACAAGGCGCATATACTTGATGGTGTCGTGTTCTACAGATGCGGTTGTGGTTATAATTTGATGATGAGTTTTCGGGTAGATGCCGGTGCACTAGGAAATGATTGATGTTGTTTTTAAAGGGTCTTAATCCTTTTTGATGAATATGTAATAAATCCTTTTGAAAAATCTTATTTTATGTTAAAAGATATGAAAAGTATTGAGGAGGTTTTTGCGGATGCCCGCTGAATGAATACACACATTTAATGCTTCCCAGTGCGTTTCAAAGGCGCAATATTAAGTAATATAAATCTGCTGAAACTAAATGTCTACCAATTTGTGGTTCGGAAATAACGTTTTGAAAATCTAGTTAATTTTCAAAATGCATTAGAGATTTTAATTAGGGCGACATTCGTTCGATACAAGACTTTGACGATTATTGATTTCTTTGCAATTTCATCTTTGATGTTGAAAAAAAATTGGGGAGACGTTTCTTGTCAGTCCGACTTAATTCAAGTTCATTCTATCCCAATAATCTAAAAACCTGAATTGGTTAATTTAAATCGGCTACATGAGCAGTGCCCTGTGGCGTCGTGGTTAGTGTGTTGAACTGCTAAGCGAATGAGCCTGGCTTCGAATTCCGCTCATTGCCATCCTCTTTTCCGAGGTACTGCCTCTTCGAGGAACTGACAAAACCTCAGAGTAAAAATTTGTGTAGAAAAAAGTGCATCTCATCTAGCTATATTTTTGGCGTGTTAACGTCTTATAAATCGATGACAGGCTACACGTACGAAATAACATGACTCATGCTGAAAAGGCTCATGCTGATAAGACTCATGACTCATGCTACCCGCGATACTGTGTTTTTTTCAACCAAAATCAGTCGCAAGCACCAGGCGAACACGAAAAAGAACATAGCGCAAATTCCTAAAATAATTCCACTTAAATATAAAAGAACAAGAAGAGAAAAAGAAATACAAAATAGGCGTAGTTTTGTTAAAGTAGAAAGTAGACGTAGATATTGGGATGTGTGTGTGGGTTGATTTAACGAGAGGGTTTGTGGGTATGAGTTAACGTGCTGTATGTTGGTGTTGCTGCCATCAATGTTTTCTTATGACGTTATCACGTAAAATTATCGTCCGTAAACCGACTTTACAAACAACCAGCTCTTTTTTACTTGCGATTATAGGCAAGTTATGCATTCGTAAAAAAAAAAAAAAATTCTAACAATCAAACATGATATTACGATGATAGAGAAGTCAAAAAAAGTGGGTCCGGAAATTCCGTCCGTCTGTCTGTCTGTCTGTCTGTCTGTCTGTCTGTCTGTCTGTCCGTATCGATATCTACAGCCTAAACGGTTGAGCCGATTTGATTCAAACTTGGTATATAGTATTTTTAGAGTACTCTACCCGACAGTTTTTGGAATTGGCATTCTAGCTCCAAAACTAACGGTACCTGCCATATAACTTTTATTAAAAAACTTATTTTTCTCGAAAACGGCTCCTACGATTTTGATTAAACTTTCAGAATGATGTTTTCTGTGCAAAATCTATCTTTTAATTTTAATGGATTTTTCAGAAAAAGTTTTATAACGGTATCTCCCATATGACCGGTTTTTTTAAAATCAGACTTTCTCGTTAACTAATTGACGGATTTTGATGAAATTTTCAAAATATGTAGTGTTTTATGATTTAAATAATATTGCTTATCAAAATTTTCAAAAACATTTTTTTTTAAATTTTAATAATATTTTTAAAAAAATATTTTGTTTTTTGAATATTTTGAAAACGGATCTATAGATTTTTTTTTTAATTTTTCTCCTAGTATAAACTATAGATTTCTTAAAATTGACATACTAAAAAAAATTTTAAAATATGTTTTCGAAAAGTTTTTCAAAAAAAAATTTTTTTGAAAAAACTGGTCGAACGATTTTGAAATGAAAAATTCATAAAATAGAAAACAGCAAAAGAAAAATAATGGTTTACAACATTTTTTCCAAAAAATGTTATGAGTAGTGTTTTTTGAATTCATAATTTTTTTTCCCCAACATTTTATTTCATATTGCTCGGCTAAGCCCTAGCCAAGCCATTAGTCAAATAAAAGAAAGTGACAACCTACATTACATACATACTTACGTATTTTAAAGTATTTTTCATCATCATAAAAGCACAGAATAAATAAGGAAGCCTTTGATAAACACACAAAAACAACTAACAAATAAAAAAAACTATTCGATTACTACTGAATGCAAAAATTTCAATCGAGAAAACAAAAGTTTACACCTTCCTATAAATAAACAAAACCACTGTGTTAACTTTTAATATTGTCTCTATACCTACTAGCTAAACAGTAGTTGGAACACGTATCTTAATTTTAGTACCTACCTTCCTTCCAACCTTATTATAGGTACCTAAATCCTTTATAAATTCCATTGGTCCCATATTGGGACGTATAAAGGTCCCTTTACCTAGCATTATTGCCATACTGCTGATTCCGACGAATCTTTATGCCAGTTGTTCAAATTTTTCCATACCAAAATGAAAATTTAACTGAAAAAAGTCCTTTGTATCTTTCTATTAGCAAATATATTATAAACAGTAAGCAGCAAGTGGAAAGATAATACTACACTAAAAAACTGCAAAAGCTAACAATCCTATATATTTATGTGTTTATCCCTTTGTCGAGACGCATGTTAGTTCGAGCTTCACCCCAAAACGATTCTAAGGAAGTTGCACGTCATACAAAAAATATTAAAATAAAATCTTTGTCAAAAAGACGCCTGCACTTAAAAAGGATTAGCACATAAGAGCAAGTACGTGCGACCCAGTCGTGCCTTTTATTTAATTTTTACATGAGTTAAAAACAGGGAAAGGGAAGAAGTGTTACGAATAAGGCACTTCTCTTTACATCCAAATGGTAGCGGAAAAATTCTCTAGGTAGGAATCAACGGTGGCGTCTACTGTTCAAGTCAGGCTTAAGTTTTCGAAACTCAGAACCATAAGGAGCGGTTCAACCGGCTCCTCGGCCTTAGAGTTATATTAAGGACCTGGTATAATGGATAAGGGGTCGTATCGTCAAGGTAACTTCCGGACATTGTAAAGAAAAGTTAGTTTTGAAGTAACCACAGATAGTGGCGTAGTTATCATAGGGCAAAGCGGTGCAGTGAACCTATTTTTTCACTTCAATTCCTCAATTTAATCCTGCCTAAACTGACGGTTACATAGTCCATTCACTTAATTTGGAAAGAAATTATATCGAAATTCAGAATGCTTGACAGAAGTGTATACAGCAAAATTGTTATTTCACCTAATTGGAGTTACTTATGGGGCAGAAAGCAACGCTTGCGGCAAGATCGACAACGAAATTTATCATTAATTGCGATAATTTAAGTTTACTTCCCAATGCGCACAGAGTAACTGGAAAAAAAGTGATCAGTGGTGCGAATTGGCAACTAGTTTGCTCTAAGCCATACTCTGTGCAATCAAATTGGACGATCCACACGACGCGGCTGGGAGAAAATTCGTTTGCGATTCACTAAAACCAGTTTGTAACCAGTCGCCTGTTTATAAGCATGTCGGATTGCCTAATGATTTTAGTTTCTAGTTTGTCGAAGATGAGCGAACAACAGGCTAACCTGTTGCTGGTGGGGGAGATTGAAAAACATCCTGAAACACTGAAACAATGAACAAACTAGAGATTTTGGTTGGTAATGAGTTTTTTCGTTTGTGGGGTCAATTTACCGCTAAGTACGCAACTGGTCTGTAACCCGAGTTTCCAACTGGTTTATTTATTTTTAGTTGATCCATGTGCATTGGGCCTAAACTAGATGAGGAGGCGGCCCGATATTCTGTTGATGCACCAAGGCCCTTATCTACCTACCTACGCCACTGACCACAGATCTCGGAGACGGGTCCTGCAAACAAAAAAAGGCCAACGAACATCGGATATGTACGAGAAATGTAAGGCCCTCAATAAAGAATGAGCAGCCAAAAAATAAGCGGAGATCTTGAACTGCTGTAGGTCAGACGTACTCGCCAAGAACTTATAAACTCGATGGAATATGTCGGGCTAAAAAAAGATACAAAACTAGTATTTTATTTAATTAAGGAATGCTTTTTGTAGCGGATCGTGGTTTAGTAATAAGTGTGATGGACTGCTGAGATGGGCACGGGCTCGACTCCTCATTAGAGCTACCTTTTTTCCGAGGTACTGCGTCTTGCGAGGAAATGACAAATCCTCCAAAATTTATCTCAAAAAAGTGCACCTCATATAGCCGTTCGTACTCGGCGTGATTGACTGTGTAAGAGAACTTGGCTCCTTAATAAGCTTTCAAAGCACTGCTCCTGTATCATGAATTTCCGAACTTTCGGGGGGGAAAACATTAATTTGGATCTCTACCTCAGGTCAGCCAAGTTATGGCTGCGGATATCTTGAAAAACGCCAAGAAAAAATGACAAAATTTTACGTCGGACGATCGAAAAAAAAGATGAAGAGCTGTTCCTGCAGGAATGCATCTCGAAAGTTTTACCAAAAGTGAAATAGAAACAGAACTATAACTAAAAATGCAAGGGAATGTCGTCGGTGCTGAGAATATGTTAAAACCACTTCCATATAATGATGAAATTAATTCTTCTGTCAAGCAGAATAAGACATTCTACCCACCCTATCTGAATGAAGTAAGTCTGGGTTGATCTGGACTAGCTGTCAAGCCCTTCAAAGTTGCAGTCGAATACTTGGTTAGAATTATGCATCAACTCATAAGTAAAATATGGTAAGAAGAAAACATGCCCGATGAATGGAATCTCAGCATAACTTGTCCGATCCTTAAGAAAGGAGACCTTCTGAACTGTGCCAACTACAGAGGTATCACTCTTCTCAATAACCTGATTGTTTCATATCAGTGTGGTTTTAGGCCAGGAAAGTCCGTCATCGATCAAATATTCACAATACAACAGATCTTGGAAAAAACCCAAGAACTTCAAATCGATACCCAGCACGTTTTTATTGATTTCAAAAACGCGACGACAGCATTTATAGAGACGAGTTGTATAAAGCAATGTGCATTTTTGGCAATGATGATGGAAAACGAACGCTGTTCCGTCAAGGTCGATAAAGACCTTACCGACACCCTTGAAGTCAAAAAAGCATTAAGACAAGGCTGTCATCCACTTCTTCAACATCATACTTGAAAGAATAGTGCAGAATTTCAACCCCAACATCAGATGTACGATTTTTCAAAAGTCCTTCCATTTGCTCCAAGACGCCGACGATATTGATATAATTGGAAAAACAGTAGCCCTTTTGTGAGTATTTAGACGGAAGCAACAATGACAGCAAAACCAAGAATAATGTTTCATCAAGAAGACACCTAACATCGAAGTCTTTGAAAAGACATCACTATAGACAGCTCATAACTTGAGGTAGCTTAGATACTTTGTCTACCTGGGCTCCACTATTAACTCAGAGAACAACACCGGCGCTGAGATCAATTGAAGAAAACTCTTGCCGATCGCTCTTTCTTCGGGCTTAGAAGGCAATTGAGCAATAAAACCCTCTCTTGGGCAACTAAAGTATCCCTTTATACGATCCTCATCATCCCAGTCCTGCTGGATGGTGCAGACGCATGGACATTATCAAAAGGTTGCTTTGAGAGAAAAATTCTCCGGTGATTTTTGGTCCCGTATGCATTAACGGCGAGTGGAAAAGAAGATACAACGAAGAAATATAAGGGCTGTACAGCGAGACATACCTAGCCAAAAGAGTATAAGTGCAACGTCTCAGATTGCTGGATTATATGGAGCGGTATAGGACAAAAGGTGGAGTGCCTGTAGAAGATTTGCTTCTTTTTGAGCTGAAGTCTTTTCAAGGTTATGACGTATTCTATATGCCCACTAAACCAACTTTTGTGTTCAAATCCATAATGCACTTAGTGCACTTAGTCACGAAGAAAATAATAAGTATAAAAGCATTGCCTGGTTAAAGAATTCGACACCTAAAATGAATGAAGCGCAGCTTGGTGCTCGAGCTCAAAGCACCAAGTTCTGCGAAAGAAAATCTGT
Source organism: Platycheirus rosarum (assembly GCA_963971375.1). Taxonomy (NCBI): domain Eukaryota; kingdom Metazoa; phylum Arthropoda; class Insecta; order Diptera; family Syrphidae; genus Platycheirus; species Platycheirus rosarum. Next base: position 93,170,316 of record OZ020509.1, read on the forward strand.
TTTATCCCAATATTGTCTTATTTACACCCATAAGTCTTCAAAAGAATTCAATATGATTCGTCAAAAAATATCCTTAAATAAAAATAACACATAGGTACCTCTGTATGGAAAATAACGGGTGATTTTTTTCAGGTTAGGATTTTCATGCATTAGTATTTGACAGATCACGCGGGATTTCAGACATGGTGTCAAAGAGAAAGATGCTTAGTATGCTTTGACATTTCATGAATAGACTTACTAACGAGCAACGCTTTCAAATCATTGAATTTTATTACCAAAATCAGTGTTCGGTTCGAATTGTGTTTCGCGTTTTACGTCCGATTTATGGTCTACATAATCGACCAAGTGAGCAAACAATTAATGCGATTGTGACCAAGTTTCGCACTCAGTTTACTTTATTGGACATTAAACCAACCACACGAATGCGTACAGTGCGTACAGAAGAGAATATTGCGTCTGTTTCTGAGAGTGTTGCTGAAGATCGTGACATGTCGATTCGTCGCCGTTCGCAGCAATTGGGTTTGTGTTATTCGACCACATGGAAGATTTTACGCAAAGATCTTGGTGTAAAACCGTATAAAATACAGCTCGTGCAAGAACTGAAGCCGAACGATCTGCCACAACGTCGAATTTTCAGTGAATGGGCCCTAGAAAAGTTGGCAGAAAACCCGCTTTTTTATCGACAAATTTTGTTCAGCGATGAGGCTCATTTCTGGTTGAATGGATACGTAAATAAGCAAAATTGCCGCATTTGGAGTGAAGAGCAACCAGAAGCCGTTCAAGAACTGCCCATGCATCCCGAAAAATGCACTGTTTGGTGTGGTTTGTACGCTGGTGGAATCATTGGACCGTATTTTTTCAAAGATGCTGTTGGACGCAACGTTACGGTGAATGGCGATCGCTATCGTTCGATGCTAACAAACTTTTTGTTGCCAAAAATGAAAGAACTGAACTTGGTTGACATGTGGTTTCAACAAGATGGCGCTACATGCCACACAGCTCGCGATTCTATGGCCATTTTGAGGGAAAACTTCGGAGAACAATTCATCTCAAGAAATGGACCGGTAAGTTGGCCACCAAGATCATGCGATTTGACGCCTTTAGATTATTTTTTGTGGGGCTACGTCAAGTCTAAAGTCTACAGAAATAAGCCAGCAACTATTCCAGCTTTGGAAGACAACATTTCCGAAGAAATTCGGGCTATTCCGGCCGAAATGCTCGAAAAAGTTGCCCAAAATTGGACTTTCCGAATGGACCACCTTAGACGCAGCCGCGGTCAACATTTAAATAAAATAATCTTCAAAAAGTAAATGTCATGGACTAATCTAACGTTTCAAATAAAGAACCGATGAGATTTTGCAAATTTTCTGCGTTTTTTTTTAAAAAAAGTTCTCAAGCTCTTAAGAAACAACCCGTTATAACACTCATCTCTTTTGAGGACATCATCATTGGGATAACTACAAGCATACATTTTCTGTGTGGGTTAAGAGCACACGGTCTACTTTTGAAAACAAAGAGTTTGTCTATATCGTCAAATCCTTCTAAAACTTAAAATTGAAAGAAGGCCAAAACGTCCAAGAAAAAAAAACTAACGTACTTCCTTGGCAGCAAAAAAAATACTTCCCAGACAAATAGCAACCAGACACAAAGGCGCTAGCTTATGACCTTTCTCATATACTTACATCAAGGATTTTCTCTTCCTCTATGGATACCTGCAACACATAAATTAACAGTTTCCCAAACTACAGCAGCACTATCTCCTGATTTCCAGCCAAATCTAATATAAACACAAAGACAATAATTTCAAGGATTATGCATCCAAACTCGAATATTACCATCAGAATGCTTGCACTCACTCCATTCGAAGCATCAGCTCTTCAGCAGGCGATTTGGCCATGTAAACCACCCCATCTACACAACAGAGTAGGCACACCAAAGCCCTCTTGTTATAACGGTGTTATCATTGTGGGAGTCCTCACTTGCACAATTACCACTCGGCGCAAGGATATGGTTAATAATATTTGCGCCAATTCCAAAGGCTCTGGCTTGCTAAGCAGAAAACCACTAAATGTATATTTACCCGGCTGTCCTTCAAGCCCTTGTCTCTACTTCATTATGGGACGTGGAAGCCCTTTGTCTCATCCCTTTTGGAAACTCTCATGCTCAGTTTAACGTTGGCGCGTAATTTATAACGTTACTTGGAATTTTGAAAATTTTGAAAATTTTATTTAATTTAGCCAACGCCGCCGCGCCACGAGCCAGGCAGGCTTTCGCACCCAGAGGAGATGAGTTTTATAGGCAGATGTGGCAGAATGGGACATATTTTTGGCACGAGTCTGTTTCGGCTTCGGCCAGTGCTTCCGTTCTCTCCTTGGTTATTGGACATTATAAATGCATTTTGTTTGGCCGCAAATGTTGTGGATGTAGCGTGTTGAATAAAATGTTGTGTTCTAACTGTAATTTGCATATAAATTATGTGCTTTTTGTGGCGCAGGAGTTATTGCATTTGTGGTGGATGTAGCAATGGTTGGAAGTGTCAACGCATATTTTGTTGCCGACGACTTGATGGATTCACTTTTGTGGTTTGTTTTTGAAATATTATTGTAATTTACGCTTGAATTGTTAGATACTTCTGGCTCTTGGGATGAGGATGGTATGCGCTGTGAGGATATGATGTGTGTGTTGGTATTCCTCGCGTTTTGGCAAGCGATGTTGCATGCATCAGTTGGAGTCGCTTGGAGAATGCATAATTTTTATATGTCAACATAGAGGAATAGTTGACATGAGATGCTTCTGGCAGAACAATGGAAATTGGAGATGTTGATGGTTCCTTGCAAGATGAAGTGTAGCTGGGAGAGCTCCACTGAGAGTTGGGATGTGGAATTTTTCAGATCACAAATTTTTACTGTTTCGTTTTTTTTCGTGCTAACAGAAATAATCAAATTCCAAGCAATGTTTTGGGAAAATGTGGTTTAAAGATACTAGTGTGTGATACGGCACGTATAGTTATAGTTGGTTAAAGCACACTTGAGTTCGAGTCAATACAAAAAATATGACAGATGTTGCGTTTAAGGTGGATATGTTTTCCAAATGTTCTTACAAAGTTGCTGAGAACTGTTGCAAAAATTACGGGAGCAAACAAAGTGTTTGCATTTCACGACTGAAGGAAATGACTTAGCTCATGCTCCACGTACTTTTTCGGTAACGGATTCTTCAAGCGAAATCCAATCCCAAGTTGCATCAACAATAAGCTCGTCATTTTCATTGAACTCGAACAGTCGCGGTTCCTCATCAATGTCGTTGGCTTTACCTGCAGCAACTTTCAACAAAAACATAAAACGATCGAAACCTTCTTCAACTCCATCAAACTCTGTTTCCAAATTTATTGACCGATTGTCGGAAAGATAAGAAAACGAGTTGAACGAGTTGGATGCAAAATTTCATTACGAATTGTAGAGTCAATTAATTTTAAGAATTTTATGCATAAAACTCGACCTGCGTATGCAGATAAGATTCCTGGTCGTAAAAAACTTTCAACAACGCTTTTGGACAAAGCCTATGGCAATTGTATTTCTTCAATGAAGGCATTCATTAACTCAGAATCTGTTTTGCTGATTGACGGCTGGAAGAACTAGCAACAGGAAGACTGTGGTCTCAATGCTACATAATGTTAAAGGAGAACAAGCCTTTCTTCAGGCTTCAGATTTAACTGGAGAGTCCGAGACAGAAAAGCATACAAATATTCTTTAAGAATCGGTCGGCCTGTTGGCATAAACCAATGACTTAACGTAGCACCAACGAAAATAGTCCAGAGGCGTTAAATCGCACGAACGAAGCGGCCAATCAACTGCCCCATTTCTTGAAATAAAACGCTCATCAAACTTACGCTTCAATAAATCGATTGTAAGGTTTGCTGTGTGACTTGTGGCACCATTCTGTTGAAACCACTTGTCGTCTAAGTCCATATCTTCCAATTCGGGCAAAAAATAATCTGTAATCATGGCGCGATAATGCTGGCCATTCACAGTAACGTGACGACCGTTATCGTCGATGAAAAAATATGGTCTAATAACGCCGCCGGCATGCAAAACGCACCAAACAGTTATTTTTTTTTAGATGAAGTGGTGATTCATGAAGCAAATATGGATTTTCACCCGACCAATAACGCATATTTCGCTTATTGACGAACCCATTGAGCCAAAAATGAGCTTCGTCACTGAAGATGGTTTTGCGATATAATTCCACAATTTAACGCTCTTAAAGTTGCGGTCACGGACTTCGAATTTCAGTAGAAAATTTTTATAATTTGCAGACGTTGCTCGCTCGTGTATGTTGAGTTTACTGAATAAATTGACAATGACAGTTTGATGATTAGTGAAAGGGTGCGTTCACAAATTAAATTCAAAGTTGTCAAGTTCCTATTGGAATACCCGATATATACATACTACATAATATGTAGTATATTGAACACTATACACATAGCTGATTTGTTTGTTATAAATTAAATAAGTACTTTTTATGAAGACTGAAGAAAATAATAATTTTTTGTTTTTGTTTTCAAATAAATACAATTAAATTTCCAGTGAAAGATTTAATTAGTTCAAATTTGTTTTAATTATATGATTTGTTAGACGAAAAATAAGCCAAAAAATCGTCTACATTTTTGACATGGATATGTAGACAATGATGAATTGTCTACGTTGCATTTAAATGGAACAACACTTCGCACCGGAAACTATAAAAGTCGTGGAATTTACTGACTTTTTCGTTGTTTGTTAGTAGATGGTAAATAACCTTTTCCATAATATTAAGTTAAAGTATTAAAAAAACACGTATCTTGAAATTGAATGGAGACAAATATATGAAGCGAATAAATACCGTTCTTCTTCAACTTGATAGAATATGCACTTTGCTATCGAAAAACTGACAAAAAATGGGATACCTTTAGGGTAGGAAGAAAAATCTTGTATTTAGCCGCACGACACAAATGTTAATTGCTAAACTTACTGTTTAGAGACTTAAAAGTAGTGTGCATTGATATGTATTCCTTCTTGAAATCTTCCGAAATCTTACATCCAATGAGCCTTCTCCAAAGAGGAGATATGCAATTTAGGTGAATTGTGTTAAATATCGTTGGATTGAAAAAAAAACTTGGCTAAATAAAGGCTATTAAGACCTTTGCAAACCAAAAAAAAATGAAGAAAAGTGCAAATTAAGTAAAAATATACTGACAATTGATGACATCAGTTAGACCAATATATAAGATCTAAATCAGGTTCTCAATCAAATCCCCGAAGTAGCTCACCTTCAGACCATAATTTTACTGATGTCGAGCGCACACAAAAATTTCTCTAAAATGTTCCAAAAAATGTATGAAAAAAGTTTGGTATCAATAATACGTCATTTCGGATCAACCAGCACCAGCAGTCGCGAGTGCAGCCTTGATAACCGGAGCAAATGTCGAATTATTCACCGTGAAAATGGTTGAAAAAAAACTGAGCATAAATCAAGTAACAGCTGTCAAAAAGATCAACTTCAAAAAAGTATTGCCAAATTGAAAACCACACGTCTAAAAAAAACACCCTTTACATGTGTAGTTATGAATTGCCTCTTCGCTGTTTATTTGATTTTTCTTAATTCTTGGTGGGACATAAGTGCCAAAATCTAATTTGGGACTTATAACCCACCTTTGTGGGACATAAGACCCACCAAAAAACGTGTGGGACTTATATCTCACTAAACATTTTTGAAAGTGCAATGCGCCCTACAAAAGTATTAAAGATACAAACAGTCACGGCGGGATGACATAATGTCTGAATTGAATTTTTTTTCATTTTCAGTATGAGGTAGGTATGGGGAAGCATGCTGCCCTGCTTGGGCTCACTATAGGATTTGGAAAAGGTGCAATGTTGGGTATGTGCAACGCTTATTTTTGATTTGCATAAACCCAATCTCGCACCTACTGCAAATCCTATAGTGAGTCCAAGCAACTACCTCATTTACATAACTTTAGTTTCTTATTAAATATTATCTCTTACAAAATTTGGGACTCTTGTCCCATCTTCACCAAACAAAAGTTGGGACTTGTGTCCCACCCAGGTGGGTCATAAGTCCCAAAATGTATTTTGGCACTTATGTCCCACCAAGGTGGGACTTATGTCCCTGCGCCTATAGAATTATGGAAGATATACTATACTTCTAACCCGGAGGTCGTCAGTTCGATACTCAGGTTAAGAAGAAATTTTTCTAACTCCTAGTGCAAGCTAGAGCCGCCCGTGAGTTTTAAATGAGAAAATAGTCACCTAATTCTCTATCTACTGCGCCGAAAAAAAAAAATTCTTCCCTATCTTTCTAATTCTTCTAACTAGTGTCGTGCAACGTCATGTTGCATTCTAAAAGGCAATGTGCCTTACAGACACTTAGTTAAAAATATTATTATATTATTATTATTATATACTTGCTTATACAAGAGTCACTATACCCCTTCAGGTAGTCCTACCGCTACGCAGGGTACTAATCCTGGAACGATCTGAAATGATTTGTTCACAGCTATACGGATTCCGGGGGCTAGCAGAGATCGGATTGGTTTAAGTAAAAGAGTGACGAGTTGGATAAACATTTGAAGTATGAAAGGTCGAAGATGTGAACTTCAAGAAATGATAAAGTGAAGGCGAATATAAATCTTGTGCGTCCAAGAAACAAAATAGCGAAACAAAGTACGTGTCTTAGATTTTAATTTAAAAGCATACAAGATGTTCTACTACGCAGAAAAAGAAGGCACATGGGGAATCACTATCATCCTTGCGGAAGAATTGCTTTTTTCTGGTAAATAAATCAGATGCAATTCAAAGTATAAGAATCAGAATAGAAAACATTTGGATTCCTCAAGAGATTTACACATTCAATACTGAAAATCTATATGGCGATGATCATGGATATAACGGAAGAATTCCCAATAAAAATAGGTGTGCACCAGGAAAGCAACTTTAGTCTATTGTTCTATATTACAATAATAATTGACTTTCTTCTATAGAGGGTAAGGTATAAGAATAAATTGAAGGCAAACTATTCAGTTTTAGACTGAAACAGAGCAGTGGGAGAGTTGTGGTCTTATAGATCATAATAATTATTGCTTAAAAAGGAAGGAGAAACGCGAAACTACTATTAGAATCTTAACTTTATTCTTCACTTAAAGTTCAGAAGCTGGAAAACTAGGTTATTGAGTTTTCGCTTATTCTATTGAATTAACCTATATGGACAAGAACAAAATCCAAGTTACCTTCAGCAGATCTAAAATACCTTTTTGTTAATGTGTGAAACTATAAGTAAGGGATAATCCCCTTATAATCTCTCCAAAAGAAACATAGATAATTGACAAATGACAACTGCCATTATTATTTGAACCGAATTTCGATGGAGAAAATAAATGATCAAGAGTTTGAAGAAATTCTACAAAAAAATAAATTACACGAGTGGATCGCACGTACTTGCTTATATGTGCGGTCACATTTTAGAATAAAATTTAACAAAATTAAAGTGAACATCAAAGCATTTATTCTATTTTTGTGACTTTTAAGTGTTCGAATAAAGTACGTTAAATTGTATTGAGTGAAATTATTTAAGCGCCATTTAATTTCTTTAAGAAATGTAAAAAATTGTAAATTCTTTTTTTCAAAATCGTTTTTTTTACAACTTTTTTTAAATTAAAAAAAAATAATTCAAGAATACAAACTTAAAAACAAAATTTAAAAAAAAAATCAAAATATTAATTTTTCGAAAAAAAAATACAAAAAAAATATTAAAAATACAAAATAAAGTTTTCAAAAAACAAATTAATGCGAAATTACTAAGGCTACCTACATTTTCTTGAATATCAATTTTAATAGTAATCCGAACACCAGTTTTCGAGAAAGTCGAAGAAAGTTTTTAGTCCACAGTACATACCTAGTAGTACACTGATTTTTGTTCATAAAAATTCTTGGAGCCGTTATCGAGAAAAATAACATTTTACATAACGGTTATATGACAGGTACCGTTAGTTTTTCAGTTAAAAAAAATTGAAAAAACTCCTATGTAAAATGTCAAAAAAATTGAAAAAAAAACTCCTATGTATGTAGAATGTCAAAATAACCTTAAGTTCTAATTTTGAAGACGATTGGCGCAACCGTTAATTTTTTTTTAATTAAATTGTTTTATAAGAAAATCTGTAGTTTTCATCTGGGAATATTATTTAAAAAAAATTAATCAACCCGTTTTCAAAATATTTTGAAAACCATTTTTTTAGAAAATTTAAAAAAATCAAAAAAATTTTTTTTTTAAATTTTGAAATGCAATATTAATTTAAATCGGTATAATGGTTTACGATAAAACAACATTTGAAAAAACCGGTTCTATGAGAAGTATTGTTATAGAACAAATTTCGAAAAATTCATTTTGATTGAAAGATGTCTTTAGAGCCGTTTTCGAGAAAATCAAACTTTTTGTTAAAGCTTTGATGGCAGGTACAATTATTTTTCGACCTAGAGCAAAAATGAAAAACACCCCGAGATACTACCAAACAAATACTAAATACCATAAGTTTGAAGCAAATCGCCCTATTTTTTCGACTTCTTTATCATCGTAATGTCATGTTTGATTGTTATTATTTTTTTTTGCCCGAATCCATTACTCGCCGTATAGTACCTATAATCGCAAGTAACAAACTCTTCAAATGACAAGTCATTTACAAACTACCCTTGTCACATTCAAGCTGTTTAGATGGTGACCGAAGCTATAACAGGGACTACAATGATCCAGCTCGCAGAATCATTTGAAACCATTCCAGAATTTCTTTACTTAACCCGAAACTTTGGATTTGAACCTTATTAGGGTCATGCATGTTTTGTTTAGGAAAATCTACACATTAGCCTTCCAGCAGTCGTTACTCGCCATTCCCCATATCAACATGACAATAAATTAAAACCAATGCCCCCTAACCCTAATGCACCATAAAAATACTCGAGGCATTTCATTTTCCGCCACACGCTGCATCAAAGATGTTTCATTAAATGGCCTATGCAGTGCGGAATTGATTTACCACCAACAGTAACAGTAATTTAATGCATGCAATTCAATCGAGAGACTCACCCGCTTTACATGGATCCATGTCCACGTCGTTCGACGTCTTCGTCTCGTACTTTGTGTGCATCAGCTGCTCAATGGTGAATCTACTATGATAGGTACGTCCTCCAACCGACGACGACACAGACGGTGATGGCGATGACGATGAGGATGACGTCGATGGCTTTGGAACGAATTCATATTCCTCATGGTTGTGTCGATGGCCATGATGATGTTGCTGATGGCCATGATGATGTTGCTGATGGCTCTGATGGCTCTGATGGTTCAGCAGAGGTGGGCCGACCTCCACCTCTTGCTGAGTTGCAGGCTGTTCTGCATGGTGGCGCTGATGATTATTATGATTATGATGGTGATGATGGTTATGTTCTGTATGCTGTTGCTGCTGCTGCTGCTGCTGCTGCTGCTGTTGTTGGTGATGATGATGATGATGATGGTGATTTCTGTGCGGATGCGGTTGTTCTTCATGTTGATTATTCTGAGGTTCAACCTCAACCACCTGACGGTGAGGTTCTGTATCTGTAGTTTGATTAACATACGCACATTGCACCATACATTGCATCTGAACTAAAGCTATGAACACAAGAGCACACACATAACAGGCGAATAACGACCGATTCTTGAGAAATGTAACGAACGCCATTATTACACAAAAATCTCGAAACCAAATTTACGCAGATTTGCTTTTGATTTTCTAAAATCAAAATTCACAAATTTAAAATAAAAATGGAAAATTTTGTGCTTCCAACCGAATGGATGCCGGGACCGAGACTGATATTAAATTTTATTTTTATTTTTTGAAAATTCCTTTGTGACAGCAATATTTTTATTATTTTTTTTTTCTTACGTTTTGCGATTACTTTTGTTTTGTACTTCACTTCATTTTAATTCTGATAACGATAATAACAATACTAATTAAATGCGATTCATTTACGTTTGATAACCCGACGCGGATGCATTGTGATGCTGATGCTGGGGCAGTTTTTGTAGTGTGTGCTGGCAATCTCCGGAGCTCTCTCGGGAAAGTGATGAAGTAGTGACGGCTCTGAGATGTAATTTTACATTTCGAAATTTAACCAATAATTTGTTGTCATGTTGTTAAAATTTGTATACAAAAGCGATGTACATTGTTTTTGTTTTGTCGGAAAATCTGCAACGGAATGAATAATAAATAAGTTTGATTAAATAGTTAATTATATCAATGATTTTTTTTTTATTTTTAAAGTTAAAAAATATTAGGTACTGTATATAGAAATTTGTTTAACATTAACTCTTTTATGTTATTACTAGCGGTACCCGTCACACGTTCCTACACCCAAGCAAAAACATGTATTTAATGTGAATTTAAATTTCAAAATTGTCTTTGAAAAATTCATCATTAATGATTGCAAAAAATATTTATTTTCCAACCAAAACTGTTAAAAAAATAATAATACAAAATTATAAAAAAATTGCCAAAACCCTGAATTTTTTTCTTCCATCAAACCTTCACCGGAACCATCCCTGGACTAAACCTTATTTACCCTGAACATTTTATAAAAATCCGTTGGGTGGTTAAGGAGTCCATACCGGACATATACAAATAAAGAGTGTTTTTTTAGAGGTATAGAACTTTAAGTTGGCAATACTATTTTAACTGGCGGCCATTTTGTCAGCTGTCAAGTGATTAGTGATTTATTTTTAGGTCGGTTTAGCATTTCAACATGAATAGACTGACGCCTGGAAAATGCTTCCAAATTGTGCAAATTTATTTTGAAAATCATAGTTCTGTTCGAAATACGTTTCGCGCACTACGTCCATTTTACCGTCAACATAATCGTCCATCAGATCAGTTAATTCGATTAACTATGGAACGTTCTCGCAGCACGTTTACTCTAAATCATAATACGCATCCACAGAGACGTCGTACAGTGCGTACAGAAGAAGTCATTGCTGCTGTAGAGCGTAACGTATAGGAAGACCCGAATCAGTCTATCCGCCATCTTGCACAGGAATTGGATATGTGTCCAACCACTTTATGGAAGATTTTGCGAAAAGATCTTGGTTTGCGCGTGCTTACGAAATCCAACTCGTGCAAGAATTGAAGCCACAGGATCACAGGATCACCTAGCAGGGCATGGATTCGGTAAATGGACCCAAAACAAGATTGCCGTTGATCCCAATTTTCATAACCGAATTTTGTTTAGCAATGAAGCTCACTTCTGGTTGAATGGATACATACGTCAATAAACAAAACTGCCGTATTTGGAGTGTGTATGTTGAGACACCGTTACATCCATAAAAACTGACTGTTGTGTGCTTAATGGGTTTGTGGAATAATTGGTCCGTACTTCTTTAAAAACGATACTGGCCAGAACGTTACAATCAATGGTGACCGGTATAGAACGATGATTACTTACTTTTTCGGTCATCGATTCAACAACCATGATGTGCAGGAGCTGTGGTTTCAAAAAGACGTGCGATTTAACGCCGCTTGACTATTTTTTGTGGGAATATGTGAAGTCGCTAGTCTATGCCGATAATCCCGAAACGATTGACCACTTGGAGGACAACATTCACCGCGTTATTGCCGATATACGGCCAAAAATGTTGGAAAAATTAATCGAAAGCTTAACTGTTAAAGCTTAAATGTTAAAGCGAGAGGCAATTAAAATTAATAACAAAATGCATTATTCATTGAAATTGCTTCAAAAGATAATAAAAACTAAGAAATCTTTAAATTTCAGAAATAATTTCAAAGTACATGGATTCTTGGCCTATATATGCACCTACTGTATGTATATAAATAAATACAAAAAAAACACTTACATAAATATGGGTATGTATACAAGTTCTCTATGAACCCCAAAACGACTTGACCGATTTTGATTACAATTTCATGGTCTACTTCAGATTAGCCCATCATGTGAGATTTGATAGGATCAACAGTAAATTTCGACATCATCTTCAAAAAATATTGTCCATGACCATATGTAATAAAAAGAATATTATTTCCCATTTGCCTTGGATATACATATCAAGGCCTTGTTCTAAAAGATATCTTCTTGTCCCATTCAAATGACCGCCACTAGAACGCACCTAGCTATAATTTCGGTGGGGGCAATATCCCCATTTGTTCAAAATTAAATTATGCCATACCTCACAGCAATTTCAAATGTTACGTTTTGCATTAAACTTTATGGCACCGTTTTGTCTTTGTCCGAAATTGTGAACCATATTTAAACTCTGGACGAATGATTGCCATACAGGGCCTTTCTTTTATCTTTTTAGAAAGAAATTTCCGATCTTGAGTAATCTTGATATTTTCCTATTTAGATTCTTATACTCTGGATTTTTTCCGTGATTGAAACAATTCTCATTGGTCTTCAGAAAGGCGTATTAATTTTTGCAATACCCCCTTGACGATTTTTATGTAGCCTGACATCAGCTTCATTAAAAGGTTGCTATTGCAATTTTAAGTATCAGCCTTCCCTTGTACATTGGAAGAAGGTAACTTTCAAACTACCTAATAGGCATTTGGCACTGCTCGCTGGCGCTAACCAGTTTTGAAATGAGAAACAATTTAAAACTGTCCACTATGCTGTGAGAGCCAAAATATATTAAATTGTTTCCGTTTTAATTATAGATCATTGGTTAAAAAAAAGCTTTAAAAAAAGCACCAAATCTGAAAGCTTTTAACAAAATTTTTAACAAACAACCACCATGATTTGCATCATCCTAGAAGTGGTAACTCAAAAATGAGTTACTGATTGCCATTTTTCAACGTTCAACTATAGGCAATTCTTATTCTTACGGCACCAAAAGAGCTGTCAAAATCTGATTGAATTAAGGTGAAACCATTTACGGTTCCGGAAAACTTAGTAGGTTTCGTCGGGATGTAATGAGATGTTGTAATGCTTACTGATCAATTCAATGTTATTAATGGGATGTATGAAAATTAGAGAGCGTTAGTGAGTTCTTTGTGGTACTCCGGAAACGCACTCTGTTAGTCTGCAGCAACAAAACATTTTGTCATAACCTTACTCAAATTAGTTGAGATCACATCGAAATTATATCCCTGCTACCTGTGCTGTGACTGTGAGATCAAAAGAAACAAATTCAATGAGGTTATTGGTAGTGGGCTTACATTTGAAAAAGCCATGTTGTCTAGTAAATATAAGTGATTTACACCGAAAGCTTATATGCTCGTATGCTCTAATATTTTTAAAAATATGAACATTTTGCAATAGGACGATAATTAACGTCATTTTAGCAACTTTTTTTGTGGATTGGTGCAACGAATAAGTTTTCTGTACCTGCTGGAATACACCTCGAGATAATGATGAATTAAAGATTTGTTTGTGAAAGGGGGGGGGTGAGAGCATTTAGGATATATTTAAAGAAGAAACAATTGCAGGAATATTATACAGCCATGGAACCAAAATTTCGTTGATTTATTTTCAACTAGATTGATCAGTAAAAGATTGCTTAACAAATGAGGAAAAAAGATCTGAAATATGTTGAGGATGACTTGAGCTTTCACTCTTTTGGAAAGGAAAGGAAGGGTATGTATTAGTCTATCGCTTGTGTTTGACGTATTGGACAAATGTCTAGGGATTTTTAATAACGTTTGCTTGATATCAATGTTAACGGGTATTACAAAGTTCTGAAGAATAATTGGTGGTGGATCGATAACGGAGAAAACAATCAAATTATTCTTCTTATTTTAATACCAAGGTGTAACGAAATTCGAAATTAGCTTTATTAAAGTTAGAAGAATGAATTGGAGAATTCGAGTTCTGGTTCTTTCATTTGGCCTATACGTTCGCCATTTTTCCCGTAAGCATTGCTTGTTTCGTATATAATGCAGGGACAAGTGACACGATTTAAATCAACAAATCCTAATAAGGCTTTCATAGTCCAGCCTATCGCTGAAGTATTTTTATTTTTTTCTATTTTATCCCTTTTTATTTATTGATTTAAATAATATTTTGTCATATGTGGACCATATATCATAACTGTAACTTTATTAGTTTAAATTCTGCCCTTCACGGTATCAAGCGAGAAAACGATTGTATTCCAGGCGAGCAAGTTCATCTTAATCCTCACCTTAGTTCTCCTCTGATTTACAGCTGCCAATAACTTTGACTGCAGCTTAATTTTCAGTTAAGATGGCTGCATTATATTATAATAATTTTAGATAGAATTTGTTTCTTATTTTTTTATCATCGTAGTATCATTTTTTGACAGTCAATTAGCCAGTTGATATTCTTGAGATTTCGTAGTGCTCAAGAAGTTCTGTCATTTTTGATAAAGCTGAAAAATTTATGTGAACACAGTTTCTCAGCAAACGCCAAAAAACACTTTGTATCTCTTTCCTTCTAACAGAGTTCTCTTTGACAAACTAAGATTGAGCAAGCGAATCCAAAAAAATTGTGGATTAATTTTTTTGACAGAAAAGTTGAGATTTTTTTCTGAGGAATTGTGTTCACGTTTCTAAAAAAATGGAGTTCTCTGAGGGCTTAGAAACGTGAACTGCCTAAATAGGAGTAATATTCTATCAGCTCATACAAATATACATATCTACGAAATTTATCGTATTTAAAAAGTGATCCTATTTATTCGACTGACGGTGTATGCTCTTTTGCGTTGCCGTGTGAATGAAATTTTACATACTAATGCTTTTTTGTCACTTTTCAAGTTCATACTAAATTGCATAGATTAGACTACATTTTTCTTTGGCTGACAGATTTTTTGTAATATCTGCGCCCAACAGCCTTTTAAACTCATTGACCCAAAATTGTAGACAAATAAAGTCGACATTATAAAAAACTTAATGTGAAATTAGCTGATGTTTTTCATAAACATGTCAACCTTGTTTTACACTAAATAAATTTTAGTGTCGAGTTAAATGACTATAGCGCAAGATTATAGACAACCTATTTTTAATACAATAACTTCACAGTACTTAAAATGTTTAGTTCTGCACTAAGTTTTTCTCAACTATAAACAAAAAAAAAACTGCACTAGTTAAAATCAAATTTGAAAGTTTGGCAATCTTAGGAAATTTTGTTGTAGATTTAGACGGGGTTTGTGTGTATTTTTATTTTTTAAAAGGGCGTTTTGTGAGAGCGAGCAATCATTCTCTCTGAGAGTTTTTAGTTTCACACTAAAAAGATAATGCTTGTTATTAAAAATCTATTTTATATTAAGAGAAAATCAATTTTTGAATCGTCTAGAATTGAAGAACTACACTTTTAAAGTTGTTCAATGTGCCAAATTTTATTTGTTTTAGTTTGGTATTATATATTATATATATTATGGACGCTTTTATAATGTTGCGCCTATAATTTTAAGATCAGATCACTGGTCTCTAGAAATGTCTTCACATAAATATTTTGATATACGAACTGTGAAAACTCGTAAATGGGTTTGCCAATACCACACAGAATGATATTCCATTGACATACATACGTTATGTTTCCTGCTAAGTTGTCCATAGACCACGACTTTCCTGAAAAGGCGAACAACCTCGCATTTTCGAATAATATGAAATGAACTATTTTCTTTCCAAAATTGTTGATTCAAAAATTTATTGTCGTTGGCAAAATTTCTTGAAAAAGCAGCCTTTATTTGGTTGAGTTGAGTAAAAACAATATAAAAATATTATGAAGGTATTGTCAGGATTTGGGAAAGTAAAAACTATCCGCCGGATTTAAGTTCACGGAACACAACAACAAAAAAATAAGTTTCTACTTTATGAATGGATGATGATGCAATAATTTTTGAACAAACTTTCTATGAGCAACAAAGTTTATGAATGGTCTTTGTTCTAGCATTTTGTTAAACGTTGCGTTTTTCGTTGGTTGAATTTTGGAAATTTTATTTCGCTTGATGTCTTATTATAACGAAAGGACATGAAAATTCAAAGGTCAATATGGAGTTAAAAAATAAAAAAAACTTTTAAGCCCTGAAAAATTTTAAATTACGAAAACTTTCGAAATATTTTAGAAATGTATAGAAAGTGAAATAAATTTATATACACACCACTTGGGTAGAATAAGAGAAGCCGTCTTGGATTTTATATGGTTAAATAAGTTATTGAGATACTTCTTTTGATTTTTAATTTATCAGGCATTTGACGATTTGTGTAATCGTTAAGCTATCGCTTAATCGTAATATGCTATCGCTTGATGAACTGGGTTCTCAGACTATCTTTTTTCTTCTATAATCATCAAGAACTTTACTATGTTTTCAGGGATTTCTTCGTTATTAGGTGCAGCTAATTGAAAGTCAAGCTTAGGAAATTTGTCGTGTTAAAATCCCTCCTGTGTTGAAATTTGTCATCTTAAACAGGAAGTCGTGCTTAGGTATCTATACACATAACCAAAAATGAAGGGTCTGTTTTTAATATTAAAATAACAGCTTTTTATAAGATGCATAAGAAATTATATACAATACTTATAACAAAAATACAATTTTTAAAATGTTTGTCTGTCTTTCTGCCTGTTTGTTCCGGATAATCTCGGCAACATGGTTGCACAGATTTCGACCCCACTTTTACTGACAGTTCTAAGGAGTAACTTAGGCTATTTATATTACCTACTATATGGCGCTATTTTTTTCGAAAATTCTTATTTATAGACCGATTTTGATGGGACTTTCACAGGCAGATAGCCGATATTGTAAGGAGTAAGTAAGTATGTAATTGCCGCTGGAGTCGTCTCACAAGCAGATAGTTAATTTTGGACGAAGTAACTAAGGCTATTTTGATTATTAGGTGGCGCCACACGCCTTGGTCGTTTTGTCGAATATGTATGGTATGCCCGAGCAACAACGGGTGGGTAAGTTAATTGTTTATAGAATTTGATGACCTTATCGCCAAGAAATTCCAGGAAAAATAATCGCTGTAGCATTTCAGTGTCAAAATTCCAATAAATCTTTTCTTGCAAAGTGAGCTTAAATTTTATTTACTTCACATCAGATACATAGATACAGGTATGCTCAACCTTGATAACTCCAAACGAACCAAGTCTACGTCGACTAGATGTTCAAGGAATTCAATAATAAATACTTCAGAAACAAGACAAATTTTTGAGCAAACTTTTTTCGTTTTTAGGGAAAACTTATTTAATAGGAAAATTAATTTTCCAGACTTCTTTTTTTATTGCTTTCATTCACAAAATATGAAAAGTTGCTTTAATTTTCGAATTAATTCCTGAAAATGTTTAGCATAGGAATTTTCAATTTAACATTTTTTTTTTGTTAATTTTCAATTAAAGAGAATTTAAGGAAACTTCAAGGAGTACAACAGGGAATTATGTTTGTCTATTGATCCAGGAGGCATTGCTATAGCTTGTTCTAATTGCATCCAATCAAAATGACTACATATGAAAGGTATTTGATGATTGATTTGTTTAATCCAGTCGATTGCAAAATAAGGACATGGTATCATTGTTTCTACACAGCCAAAGGAGATTCTGCTTACAACATGGAAATACTCAAACAGCTTTTGTCTGGATGGACTGAGCTCAATTAATTGCCCTGTTTACTGGCCTGGAATTATGTGGATGATGAATGTAGCAGGTTGCATTTATTTTGAAACTCCTAATTCCATTTTGTCAACAAGATATTAAGCCGACAACAACTTAGATGGTTGAACAGTGCACATTGATTGGGGTGACATTGAAATTATTTGATTACAAAGACTGTGGAAGGGACGGAAGGATAGAAGCTTTTGTCCGAAGTCATTCACATGAATTCTGGGCTGGGTTATTCAATGGAAATACATTAGGTAAGACTGTTGTTGTTTTTACCAGGATATCCAGATGAAATAAAATGTTTGATTGGGGTGCCTTTATCAAACAACATTCGAACTCCATTTGTTTGTTTTAACTGAAGTAGTTTTAAAAGTATTGATTTTTTTAATGTTAAGAAGCAAATAAGAGTTGATTTTTTAAATGCTGTCCAGAGAAAACATCCCTATCGATAAAGGGATGGTGTGGCTTTCAATCTTCTTGACCTCGGAAAAAAAGTCGAAGCCATGTATGTCTTTGGTACGTTTTGTAAGATGAAATATCACCAACAAGTCCAGCCGTATTAAAACAACAAGTTGTACAAGATTTCTTCACCCATTTATGAAATAGTTTTAAGTCTCAACTCTGCAAAACTATCAAAATAATTGAAGGAAACGATTTTAAGTTTCTATGGCAGCTATTTTTATTGTAGATGGCAGCGTGACAAACCTTGCTTACGTTGGAAGTATGGACGCTTGAGCTCGAAAAAAGCCTAGCTTAAAACATATCAATATTCATCTTTTTTTGTAATAATTTTTTACAACTTTTAGGCATATTGAAACGTTTAAAACCAATCGCTTATACTTTTTTCGTGAAGGTTTATGTGTACTATTAAACTACTAGCTGACCCGGCAAACGTTGTTCTGCCATATAAATTATTTTCATTCAATATTTTTGTTGTAATGTGATTTGTAAAATAAAACGATTGTTATTCAATAAAATATAAAAAATAAAACGATTTCAACGAAAGTTTGTTTAACATTTATTATATGCGCAATAACGGCGCGCATTACTTACTTATTTAGGGGGCGCTACAGTTCGAGACGTACCTGGGCCTAAACCAACATGCCTCTCCAGGTCGGTTCTCTCTCTTGGTTGAGGTCGTCCTACACTTGAGCGCGCCACCTAAGGCGAGGTCTACCTTGACTGCGTCTACCCTCTGGAGTGGAATCGAAGTTCCCGAGAGCCGGAGCATTGTTGTCCATTCGCTCTACATGACCTAGCCATCTTAAACGTGATATGCGTATTTTTGACCAGGTCAATGTCGCTGTACAGCTGGGATGACTTAGGTCTTATACAGACCCTCCTTTGTCTTTCGAGAGGGGGCTTTGCTACTCAATTGACTTCCTAGCCCATAGAAACAGCGATTGGCAAGAGTAATTCTTTGCTTTATTTCTGACGAGACGTTGTTGTCAGATGTTAAAACGGATCCGAAGTAAACAAAATCCCTAACTACCTCAAAGTTGTACCTGTCTATTTTGATGTTTTGTCCAATTCGCTGGTGTGGACAGCAGGTACTTCGTTTTGGCCTCATTGACTGCTAGTCCCATCTTAGCCGCTTCAGCTTCAATGTTAGCAAGCGCTCCAGTGACAGGTCGCCAAGTTCTGCCAATGATGTCTATGTCGTCAGCGTATTCTAGCAGTTGCACAAACTTAAAAAAAAATTGTCCCACTAAAATGAACTTGCGTTTCCTATAATTTTTTCAAGTACTAAATTGAAGAAATCGCACGATACCGCATCACCTTGCTGGAATCCTTTTTTGCCATCAAAAACTTCTATGAGGACAGCACCAACCTCGACTGAGCAGCGAGTGTTCTACATCGTCATCCTTCACAGTGGGACGACTTTTGAGGGGATGCCAAAACCTGACATGGGTCTGTATAGCTCGTCTCTATAAATGCTATCGTACGCGGCCTTAAAATCGATAAAGAGGTGGTGGTGATATCGATTTGGAGATCTTGGGTAGTTTCCAGGATCTGCCGTAACGTGAACATTTGATCGATTTTGGACTTTCCTGGTCTGAAAGCAAACTGATAAGGGCCAATCAGGTTGCTGGCGAAAGTTTTCAGGCGTTCACATAGTACGGTAGAGAGGATCTTGTATGCGATATTCAGGAGACTTATTTCTCTATAGTTGGCGCAGTTTAGAGGTTCTCCTTTCTTGTGGATCGGGCAGACGATGCTGAGGTTCCATTCATCAGGCATACTCTCTTCTGACCAAACTTTAGAAATGAGTTGGTGTATGCACTCTACCAGGTCATCTCCGGCCGCTTTAAAAAGTCCGTCGGGGCCAGCAGCTTTGTTGTTTTTAGTTCAGATATTGCTATCCCACTTCATTTTGGTCAGATGGTCGAAAGTTTTGTCTGTCATCGTCCATGTTGAATGGTTCATTCTGCGCGACCCCCGGATTTTGGTCTTCATCGCCTTTTAACAGTCTGCAGAAATGGTCCTTCCATGTACTCAGCACCGACTGTGACTCTACTACGAGGTTTCCATTTCTATCTCTACACGCTTCTGTGCGGGTTTTTTTCTTGGCACGTTCTTTTTACCTGTTGGTAAAACTGCCGCACGTTGTTCCTGGAGTAGCATCTCTCAATATCTTAGATTGCGCGCTTCTCATGCTCTCTCTTTTTTTTTGGAGAAGCCGGTGTTCTTCCCGTCTTTTCTGCACGATCAGCTCTCGTCCTTCCTTGCAGCACCGCTTTATATGCCTCTTGTTTGGCTGCATGGGCCTGCCTGCACTCGTCATCGAACCAGAGCTTTCGTGGTGGTGGTCTGGTGAATCCTAGCACATTATTTGCGGTATCTTTGTTGGCAGTGTTGCCACTAGTGTTGATGCTGGCGGTACTGGATTTCTTGAGAGGTTACGGGATATTCGATCGGCATAGGTTCTGGCGGTTTCTTGCAATTGCAGCTTTCCGACGTCGTACTTCCTCACAGTATTATTTCGTTGTTGTGGCGTTCGGGTTATTAGCATTCTTACCTTGTCTGCAACAAGGTAGTGATCCGTTTCGATGTTAGCTACTCGGAAAGTGCGAACATCCAAAATACTTGAGGTGTGTCTTGCATCGATTGCAATGTGATCAATCTGGTTGACGGTTTTTTGATCTGGGTGCCACCAAGTCCCTTTGTGTATATCGAGATGAGGGAACCGTGTGCTTGCAACTTGAAACCTTCATAACTCTTGTTCTACAAAAAATGTTGCAGCTGAACGAAGCGGAATTAAATTCTGAATATACTTGTTGACGTTTGTTAGTCATTTGCCCCGTGTTTATCAATTACGAAATGGCGCATTTGTCTCCGTATTAATTGCCGTTTTTGCTTTCGTTCAGCTAGTGTAATTTGTATCCACCCAATTGGTACATTCTCACACGCACATTTTGGTTATATTGTTGTATTAGTTCGTCAGTTATTTCTGTTCTTCATTTTTTTTTTAATTTTTTTATGCCAAATCTAACTAAAATACCAAACAAAAATTTCGTCAAACAAATAAAAAGAAATGTTTTGCATATGGACACCAAGCCCTTTCAGAGGAATACGACCACAAACACCGTGACATAAGATTTTTATATATTAAATGAGAATTGTCTTATCATATTTCCTTTTTTTTAACCTCAAAATAAAAAAAACTTCTTATCAATTTCGGTTGTACAATTTTCGAAATTCGAATTTTGTTTGTATTTTTTTTTTTTTTTTTTTTTTGAAGAGATCTGATGGCAACATTTATTTTAATCATACTCAGGATATTTGTATACATATCAATGCGTCTGACTAAGAAAACCGTAAAAGACAAGTACCTGCAATAAAGTCGTTCTTATATTTTGCAAATCAATATTTCAAGATGTCATTTCACAGTAGTTAACAATTTTGTCAATCTTAGTTCCATGTCAACTGCATAAAAAGATTTAAGCGCAGAGATAAATCGAAAATCATTATAAAATCCTATTTATCAAGGAATCCATTTCTAGATAACTTGACTGTTGTGCGATTCTTAGGATAATTGCTCCCTAAATTCTATTTACTGAATAAGAAATAAAAGAACTCTCTTGTTGCTTGAACGCCTTCGTGTCATTTATAACATTTCCTTAATTTCTTCCGACAGTTGAGAACCCGCAATTTATATGAAAATACTATAAATTGAGCAATATTGTACTTAAGCCTATACCAAGATTTAGTACAGAGGCTATTTCTTTATTCGCACCACACGAATGTGCACCTCTTGCACTTAATACGAAATGATTTCTTAAAAAATAAAAAACTAGATGTGCTCTTAACAATTTTTTTTTTTTTTTATAATTAACGCGCGCATAAGGAACTTTTTGTTTCCCTTTTAATGTAACACACTGCGCGGGCATTAGGAAGATAGGGAGGGGAGAGATAGGAGGTGTCGATTAACATTGGTTTTGAATGTTTGCAGATCAAAATGGCAAGGGAAAATCTCGCCGGGTAAACTATTCCAAATTCGTGTCGTTCGGCTAAAAAAAGAATCCCTATATTTCACGGTACGTCCGAAATTGGGCTCAAGGGTGAACTGATGAGCATTCTTTGAGAGACGAGTATTACGGGAGAAACTTTTAAGGGGAGGAATGCAACTGGCTACTTCGAGTGAACATTTTTTGTAAAAGAAACGATAAAATAAGGAAAGACATGAAACATTGCGTCGGCGTTCGAGAGGGGCAATTGATTCAGTGGCAGTTCTATTTCCTATCAATCTTAACGCTGGATTTGTATTCCACCTGCCCAGAGGTGGGAGTTATACTCGAGTTTAGGGCGTATAAACGCTTTATAAATTGTAGCCAGATCAGATGGGGAAAAATACTTCTTACACCGATACAGAAAACCTAAGCACTTAGCAGCATTCTTAGCGATCTCAAATATATG
Source organism: Platycheirus rosarum (assembly GCA_963971375.1). Taxonomy (NCBI): domain Eukaryota; kingdom Metazoa; phylum Arthropoda; class Insecta; order Diptera; family Syrphidae; genus Platycheirus; species Platycheirus rosarum. Next base: position 93,192,869 of record OZ020509.1, read on the forward strand.
GTCGTTCCAACGGAGGTCGTCGTACAACAATAACAACACTATACAGCTTTAGAAAACTTTAAGAAAAACATTGAATTCAAATTACAATACTTCTAAATCAATACTATGAATATACCAAAAAAAAAAGACAAAAAATGCAATAACGCCACATCAATCCGATGTCAGACTCAGACTCAAAAAATACACCCCAAAGCTTGAACCTATCCGCCTGTCCCTCCTTACAGCACGAGTAGGTGTTATTGGAAATCCGACAATTTCTAAAATTAGTATGATAATGCCTTAAAGACGTTGCCTGTAAAAATAAGATAGGCCAATACAAACACTGCCACACAACAGAGAGATAGGTATTAGAGACATGATAACAAACGATGCTCCAGACTGATGGCAAGTGAAATTAAAACGAAAAAAAGATTTCCCCCATTCTGCCTCCCTTGCCAACGATGTGGATCCTCGCGAAGCAACCGTCCACGTCCAAATAAATCACATTGGCCTGGCCATATCTAATTAATTTGGGCATTTTAAGATGATGGTTCCATGTAGAAGCAGCTTAGGAAGATACCCAATTGCACGTTCCAATAGGTCGGTATTAAATACTCACTAAACAAAACTCTAATACGTCCGAAGTCCGACTAAGGAGTGGGGTGGTTTTTTCCCTCTTTGATTGAGTCTGTCTACTTGAACATTGTGTTTTCTCTGATAATACTATTCAACTTGTAATCTCCATCTCCACTCCCTAGAGAGATTAATCTTTCACAGAATAGCAAAGGTCTAGGTTACCGTTTTTATTTTTGTTTATTTTTACTTAAACATCAAAGTTTTGCTATAATAATTTTGTTTTCTGGAAATTGCTTCCTGTGGTTTAAATATTTTATTGTATTGTTATCAGTTATCACTCTTATCAGTATTTCAAGTAAAGGGGTTTTTACCTTTGAGTGTGTGTGTATTGTTTTGATTGCGTCCAAGGATTACAATTCAAAATGGCGTGCAATACCATTTTAAATGTGAAATGATTTTTCAATTTAGCCACTTAAAGTTACAAGCGTTTTAAGCGTTTTAAAAGCTGTTACATGTCCATCAGGGGAATCTTGACACAATGAAACATTTTACTCACATTGAAATATACATTCCTTGGAAGGCTGAAGACTGGAGTTGTTGGTTGATTGTGTGAGGGGGTGAATGATGATGGTTTTGAGGGTATTTTTGTTATCCGTTTAAATGTCAGCCGTCAGATGACAGGAAATAAACATAAGGGCGTACAATTTCCGCTTACACGGATGTGCCATTAACGGGGCCAAAATGACAGTTTGAATTTTCTTATTTTAACAGATACGACGGATAATCTCATTTTAATTAAATGATAAAACAAAGAAAGGCATTTTGTTTTTTTTTTTTTTAAGAATGTTGTGGATTGGATTGAGATACGATTTAATGGGATAGGATTGTGATTAACTCTTTTCGTCTTTTAATTACTTTTAATTATATTATATATATTTTTTTTTTTAAATTAAGAGGATATTTTTGGATTTAATATTTTATTGTGAATCACATTTCACATACCATCTAAAGTGAACAAAATGTTCGAGAAGGAATAAATGAAAAGTAATGTCAAAATTAATGAATATTGGTTCATTTGTCGTTCGTCGCGTCGGTCGTTCTCATGTGAATAGTCGTATTAACTTGCAGTTTTCCTGAGCAGTGATGACCTATGATATTCCTGCGGCGCGGCGTCTCTCAATGAACACTAAAGTTAGCCTAACGACCTATAACACTTTCAAACATACATACAAGTGTGTATATGCAAATCTCACCGGTGTCGTTAAGGAAAGTATAAAGCACAAAAAATAGATCATATAAGCGCTGGTAATAATTAAATAAAAAAGTAAAAAATATAGGCACGACTAGGTCGCACGTACTTGCTCCTGTGTGTCTAATCAAATTGTAAGGCTAGATCTTTAAAAGAAACAAGTTAAAACAAATACATTGTTTGAACTTATAAAAAGTGTTAAACCCGCAACACCTAAGGTTTTTAGTAAGACGGAAGTACGCCATCACACTTCTTAAATAATAATGAATTCATGAAAGACGTAGGTATTTCGAAAATTGTAATTTTGATAATATCCTATTTTTTTATTTTTAGTTTTTTTGGATTTTTTTTTTTTTTTTTTTTGAGATTTTGGTATGCAGTTTTTTTAGAGTTTATTTATACAGCTGATTCTGAAATTGAAAATATCTTTTTTATAAGTTTTAAAAATATTGAATTTACTCAAAATGTTGGTATGTACAAATAATTTGGCTACCTAGATCTTCTCAAATATAAAACTTTACAGAAATCCAATGAGCCTTTACCGAGAGATTCGAAAATAAAATAAAAACCTAATATGAAAGGTACCATTATTAGATTTTTCCGTCAAAGTTGGTTTTAACCAACAAAAATATTCTCAAAAATGTTTATTAAAATCGTTGGAGCTGTTTTCGAGAAAAATAAACTTTTCCTTAACGGTTATACGAAAGATACCGCTGTTTGCAATTTCAATTTCCCCTCTGACGAATAAGGTACACACATAATAAAATTCGAAGGTAATCGCTTAACCTGTTTAGGCTGCAGCTCATTATGCAAACAGACAGACAAACATTTTTTCTCAATAATCGTAATGTCCTGTTTGATTGCTATCCCAATTTTTAATTGCGATTATACGGACTATAAGGCAAGTTAATGATTCGTGAATATACAAAAATGGAGGTAACAATGAAACATGTCATTACGATCATATATAGAGAAGTCTGTCTGTCAGTATGTATAATGAGCTATAGCTTATTTTTCTCGAAAACAGCTCCAACGATTTTGATGAAAATTTTGAGAATTTTTGTGTTGGTATTGGCTAACATTTGATTAGAACCAAATTTACGGTTACGGTCACGACTCTTTGGATTTCTGTCAAATTTTATATTAAAGAATATTTTTATATTATATAAATATATATTATATATTTATATTTTGAATAACTTTTATTTTTCTAATAAAAAATAATAATTTTTTTGAAAAGTCAATATTTTTAAAACTAATCAAAAAAAAATTATTTAAAATTTTATAATCATATGTAAACTTTAAAAAATTGCATACCAAAATTTAATTTTTCTTAAAGTAAAAATAAAAAACAGGATTTTATGAAAACCGGTCCTGCAATTTTTGAAATATGTTTTTCATAAATTATTTAAGACATGTGATGGCGTAATTCATTTTTACTAAAAACTGTTAAGTATTGTGGTTTGGATACTTTTTATAAGTTCATACACTGTTATTTTCAGCGTAAATGTTATTTGTTTCTGTCAAAGATCTTGCTTTCCAATGTAATAAGGATAGGAGCAAGTACGTGCGACCCAGTCGTGCCCATTTTTTTTATATTCACGATACCTAAACTTGACTTATAGTCCCTATAACCGCAAGTAAAAATAAAACCACGTATCCCACAGATTGACCCACTTAGTAAAGCAGTGAAGTTGGAGCTGGGGTCCCAGTCGAGATCACAACATACTCATCGATTTAAAGAAAAAGAAGAACTAGCGACCTTTCGATAAGATTTTTGTATATTTCAAATCCACTTAACAAAAAATTCGCTGGCATTTGTAACAACTCGTCCGATTTCTTTGCAAAATTATGTTTTCGAAGATGTGAAATGTAAGCTGAAAGAGGTTTTTGAAACTTAAATTCTATAGGCTTCAAAATCTTCTCATATAGGTATGAATATTGTGTATTTGGTTATGTTAGTCAACGGCCTTGGCTCTGATAAAGCATCGCTTCCCGTGAGATCAGCGAAATCAAGCATCGTTACGCGTTGTTAGTAGAAAGATGGGGGACCGTCCGCAAACCAACTGCGTGCTGTTGACATGTGTTTATGTGTTTTCTGTTTTCCGTTCTCCTTCTTCTTCTCTTCTGTCCTGTATCAATGAGTAAGAGTAAGAGTGTCTACTTCGTAGATTTATCTACGGAGTACATTAAAATGTAATGTAATGTAATGTAATGTGGTTATGTTAATCTCTAATGGCTCTAAAACGGCGTAACCGATTTTATTGACATTTTAAGGCAATCTTACGTTAGCTTTGCGGGTAATCCTTTAAGGTTAAGACCCGATAGGTGGTGCTGGTTTCGAGATATTAACGGAAGTGTTGTTTTCCATTTATAATTTTTCATATGAACAAATATGACCGATTTTGAAGAATCGGGATCCAGAAATGTATGATGTACGCGGGTAAGAACGGGTCGGTCATAATCTAATATACAAATCGATGTGTCTGTATTTTTTCCTTGAAAACCGATTTTTATGGCATTTTCTGTCAATCTTTAAAAAGACAGGAACGAGTGATTCCGTGAAATTTGGTAGCGATCAAAAGAATTAAATCCAATTGTTGAATAACGATGACAGCCAATAACCTAACAATGATTCACCTGGACCGGTCAATCTAGATAACAACCTGGGGCCTATTTCTCATGAGCTACATCAACTACATTGTAGTTCACTGACAGTAATTTAACACCATTTCTGTTTCACAAAAGCAATGTAGAATATTTTTTACTTCACAAATGTTGTAGACTGGAAATACTGGAAGAATGTATCATTTAATTCCGTTTCACTCAATTTTTATATGTGTTTTTATTGACTGAACACAATTCACAAGAAACTCTTTATAAATCAAAAATATTCAAAGCAAAATGCAATTTTTCTATTCAGTTATAGTTATTAAAATGCTATTTCAAACAAAAAAAAATATTTCTATGTTGTTTAAATGAAAATCAACAACTATTGTCAGTTTAACAGAATATTCAAATCTACATCTTACATATTTATTATACAACACTTCCAGTGGAATTTGTGAAACAGAAAACTGTATCTGATGTATCACAAAAGCATTTATGTAGAATGTAGTTGATGTAGCTAATGTAGTAAATGAGAAACAGGCCCCAGGAAGGGTACATCCACTCGACCAAAATAAGTTGAAAGTAGCCATTACCAAACTAAAAACGAACAAATCAACTGCTTTGCCAATGGGCTAAAAGCGAAACTTTGTAGACACACTGAAGAGGACCTGGTAAGGCGCATACACCAACTCATCTATGTACACATACCGTACCGATCCACAAAAAAGAAGATCGACTACTCTGTACCACCTAAAGAGGAATTTATCTCTTAAACATCGCCTATAAGATCCTCTCCAAAGCTTTTAGTTAACGATTCAAGCCGTTTGCTGACGTAATAATAGATTTTTACCATTGCAGTTTTAAACCTGGAAAATCCACAATAAACCAAATCTTCGCATTTCATGGTGGTCGAGAGAAAAATACTAAGAACGTTTTATCGCCCTGTTTTCGACCCAGTAAATAAAGAATGGTGAAGATGAGTTGTACGTGATGTACAGCGACATAAGTCCAGCCAAAAAAAAATCCGTATCCAGCGACTAAGATGGGAGTCAGAAGCCAAGGTAGACTTCATCTTTGATGGAGCGACCACGTAGTGGGAGACCATCCACTGCTTGGAATGCGAATTTGGAGGCAACATAGGACCAGTAAGTTAATGAAGCTAATAGTTTAACTAGTTTTTAAGATTTTTGTCTAGATTTAAGTAGTTATAAGATTAATTGACTTAAAATCATTGAAAAACTGAAAAATTGAAAATCAAAGGGAGAAGTTCACAAATAACTGTTTAAAATTATATTTTCTATAAAACGTTATTAAAAAAATATTTTCTAAAAATAAATAAAAAAGAAATTCATATTATTTAGTAACTTCATTAATAAAATAGAATCATGAAAACAATTTTAAAATATTCTCACCTTAAGTTCACGATATGACTGTTAATTTGAGTCAACAGACAGATTCATGCAATTTATTTTAAATATTTTTTTTATAATGTATGTACAAATGTACAAATTGTTCTTTATGTTTTTCTAATTGATAACTATGTAAAAATTAAAACATTTTCCACACTGAGCAATTCTGTAACATTTGCATGGATTTTCATAAAATTTGAATAAAGCATAGACAGCCGCATTTCTTAAGTAAATTTAATTTTCATTTCAATGATTTCTTGGCTTTGGTATTTTAAATTTAAAAAAAAGAAAACAAAAACATTCATCTCAGTTATTTTCAAATCATATTACATCTACCTAATTCCAGAACTTTTCAACGAATAATTTCATATTAATACAAAATTCATTACATTTCAAAATTCCTTCCCCGCGACTTCCTCAAATATCACATTATGAGGAATTTCATTTTATTCAGGCAAATCAATTTCAAAATCACTTCCTTAAATTCAAATTCCAATCAAAAACACTTACAACCAAATTCTCCTATTCTTTGTATAATCCCCGGAAAATCCTGCGGCAAACTTTCCTCAATAAAACAAATCTCCACTCCGAGTCTTTACAGAAAAAAATTAATATTAAAACAAATTATCACAGAAAAACGGAAGTGAAAAATCACTGCACTGAAAATGATACAAAAATACAAAAAGGATCCTCTCTGCCACCGGCAGCACCACCGCACCACTTAACATTTCCACACAGAAAATATCATTTACTCTGTCCATGGATTTTCGTGAATAATTTAGCAATCAAAATCACTGAACAAACCCGCCAAACATTTAGCATTAAAAAAAATGTCTCCACCACCCGGCACGCGGCATAGTGGGCGGTTAGAAGAAGAAGGCGGGCGCACAAATTGGAAGACAAAAGGAATTTGTAAGGACCATATACAATTTGGTGGTGGAGATGATGCGGTGAAGGTGGCTTAGCATAGAGATACTTCTTTCCTGAAAACCAGCCAGCTAGGACTCAAAAACAAAACCACCCTCGATTTAGTGCCAAAATTCCTTGATTTTTTTTTTCTTGTGTTGTTGAATCCTTCGAAACAATTAAATAGTAAACAAATGGAGGAACTCAAAATCTGATTAAAGCATTAAACGAATTCATAGCAAATACAGTTTCCAGTAAATTTACCCATCTCATCATCATCATCCCGTCGCGTCCGTCGCTCGTGGACAGTTCTTTGAGGTCATTTTTTTCTGGAATCCCTATTTAGAAAGATTTTCAATTTGTTCTTCTTTCTATTCCTTTGGATCCTTATTATAAGATTCAACAAATCATTAATTTCATTTCTCCATAGCAGATTCCTTCTCCCGCACAAAAGTAATCCTATCAAGGCCACAAAAAATAGAAACGGAAAAAAGAAAAGACGAAATTGCTAAAAAAATGTAGGACAAAAAAAAGGATCTCACATTTCACTATCATCCTTTGATGGTCAGATAGATGTTGGTTCTGGATCTGGGTTCGTCTCAGTGGTGAATGGAAGACGACGAACAAATAGTAATTATTTGTAGTTAATTTTTCACCACATTGGGCGCCAGTTCTGGCCTAATCTCATTACACCAGAAAGGATTCAGTAGAAAGGACAACCGTCATCCTTCAAGGATGAATTGCAAGCTGAATTATGAAGAAACCCGTTTCCAGTCGTCAATTACAATGTTATTAATTTCCTCTCGGAATCAAAGCCTACAGCAGTTGTAGGCTCAGTTGTTCCAGTGAGTTAAAGGACCTATGCATTCATGAGCCTCTCTGAATTCATGAAGCACTTCATTTGCCTCTAAATTTATTAATGTGTGTTCCCACGTTTATATACTTACCTCAACAAAAGTTCCATACAGATTCCATTTCACTCTGGATACTTCGGTTGCGTCCAATCTGAGTGCTGGACTGGATTCTTAAAAGGATGAGACTAAGCACGTGTTTGGGAATGGAATTTTTGAAATTCTAAACGATTTAAAGGATTTCACTTTATTTTAATTTTTTTTTTTTTGATTTTTTTATTATTACTTGGAATTATTATTGCACTTCAACACCCACGCACCCAAGGATAATTGAAAGTTGCTAAATTAAACGTTATTAACCCACGAGTTGGGGTCCTTTGCCGTCGGTCGTTTAATAATAACGAGTAGAAAGAAAACACTTAAAAGAAGCCGAAACCATTGAGAACCGTTCTTTAGCACACTTTTCAAATAAAAAATATTGTACCAGATCGTTTCCGGCGCTGTATAGTCTACCACGGTTGGTAGCTTGAACTCGACTGAATGATGTATCTGAGAACAAACTTGTATCTGGCGCTTCTGGTCTGGCTGCTGTAGTGCTCTGCTGTATCTGTGATTCTGCTCCACCGTGGTGGTGGTGGCGATGTTGTGCTCTGCTTGTGGTGCTGGTAGAATAGACTTCTAGTAGTAGAAATGAAAACGAAATTGAACAGCAGTTTTGTTGAAAAGAGCGATGCTGCTTCATACAGCTTCTGCAACGATGATATTACAAAAAAAAGTGTATTTTAAGGAGGCCTGCCTACTGCAGCCTCCCGTTAGCAAGCATCCTCTTCGTCAACCTCATGGATATCAGATCAGCCGAAGAAGAGACAACCCCCTTGTGCACAGGACAAGTGAATACATTTTTGCAAGTGATATAGCAGGAGCAGAGCCAAGTGAACGGCAGTAGTTGCTGGTGCAGTTACAAGATACGAGAGAGATGCAATTGAAAAAGATATAGATACATTATTTATACACGATGATACCTACGTGTTAATAGTCTTGAGGTGAGTATTTTTAGAATTGGATTTTTTTTTAGATTTAAATGGGGGTTCCACGTTTTACAGGCACGACCATTGCAACGGCACACGTTAAAGTAACATGCGCTTTTACGCACTGTTGATAATGATAGATATCTTTAACAAGCTATTTGTGCAGGTAAACTGTAAAAATAGGTGGGTAAGTGAATTAAAATGTTTTTTTAAGCATGGATGTAAATTAATTTTAAATTTGTGTATTTTAAAAATATTTGAGTTTTGGGTTTTTTTTATGAGTGCGTCTTTTGACCAGAGCAACGCACGTGAATACCTTTCGTCATAATCATATCCTTCGTAAGGTTTTTCCAGGTAATTATAAATATTCGGTAATGGCTGGGAAGTCCTATGATGAATAATTTCAACAAATTCACTGGTTAACATTATAGTCCAGTTGACAGGTAGTTTTAGATAGAAAAAGATGGGAAGATAATGAAACTTTGGGATGTTAATCAAAGATAGTTATTTAACGCTTTCTCAAATTTGGATCTCAATAACAGAAAAAATAAATTACACGTACTTGCTTATATGTGCAGTCACATAGTCGAATAAAATTTAAAAAATGAGTAACATTAACTTAGAAAAATAACACTTAACGGTTTTTAGTAAAAATGGAGTACCCCGTAATACGTCTTGTATAATATCGAATTTACGAAAAAAGTAGTTCGAAAATTGTAGAACGGATTTTGATAAAATCTTGTTTTTTATTTTTAGTTTTTTTAATTTTTTTATTTAATTTTGGTATGCAGTTTTTTAGAGTTTATTAATGTACATGTGATTATAAAATTTAAAATAATTTTTTATTAGTTTTAAAAGTATATAATTTTCAAAAAAAAAAATTTTTAAATTAATTTTAATTAGAAAAAAAGTTATTCAAAATTTTGATATGCAGATTTAATTTAAGAGCCATTACTGAGAAAGCCAAAAAAATTAAAAAAAAACCTTCTATGAAAGGTACCGTTAATTGACTTTTCCGCAAATTTGGTTCTAATCAAATGATAGCCAATACCATCAAAAAAATTCTCAGAAATTTTCATCTAAATCGTTGTAGCCGTTTTCGAGAAAAATAAGCTTTTCATAAACGGTCATATGGCAGGTACCTTTATTTTTAGGCCTAAAAATAAAATTTCTATTTACAATCTGGGCAATGCCAAAATAATCACACACATCAAATTTGAAGATAACCGCTTAAACGTTTTGGCTACAGCTCGTTATACATACGACAGACAGACAGATAGACAGACATTATTTGTCCATCACTTTTTAAACTTCTCTATGATCGTAATGTTATCTCGATTTTTCTTTATATTCACGAATCCTAAACTTGACTTAGTCCCTATAATCGAAAGTAAAAATTTAAGATGGGCTAAAAATGGAACCTCCCATAGGACGGTTTTTTTTTTTGTTTCTTTGACTTTCTCAAAGTGGTCAGATACATGTTCGACCCATATTAAGTTTTTCCGACTAGCAGATTGTTAATGTAGATGGTCTAAGCTTTTATGTGATACCCCATTTGTTAATTGACTAGATCCCAGGGGAAGGACCTAAGGTGTCGATTAACATTGGTTTTGAATACTTGCAAATCAAAATGGCAAGGGAAAGTATCGGCGGGTAAACTATTCCAAATTCGTGTTGTTCGCCAAAAAAAAGAATCCCTATATTTAATTTCACCGTATGTCCGAAATTGGGCTCAAGAGTGAACTGATAAGCATTCCTTGCGAGACAAGTAGTACGGCTACTTCGAATGAACATTTTTTATAAAATAAACGATAAAATTAGAAAGACATGAAACATTGCGTCTGTGTTCGGGGGGGGGGGGGCAATTGTTTCAGCGACAGTTCTATTTCCTATCGATCTTAACGCTCGATTTTGTATTCTATCAAGCAGGTGAAGCGATGTTTGCGAAGCACCTCCCCAGAGGTGGGAGTTATACTCGAGTTAAGGGCGTATAAACGCTTTATAAATTGTAGGCAGATCAGAAGGAGAAAAATACTTCTTACACCAGTGCCATTCATGGACAATGGCATTAGGGGTATGTTTACCTTTAACGACATAAGCCAGCGTTGAGTTTTTGAAGCATTAAACTCCACCCGATTCCTACTACCCCATTTGACAATGCTGTATAAATCGGAGTTTAATGAGCTTGACATACGGTACCGTTGCAATTATATGTACGAAGGCGAAGGACGTGAATTATCGAGCGAATATGAAAAGCTGAGGGTAGAGTCGTCAGCAAAACAGTTAAGTGGATAAGAAGTAAGAGACAGAAGATCATTTATAAAAATGAGGAAAAGAGTTGGAGACAGAACAGAGCCCTTGGGAACACCAGCATTTATTTTGTGGGAATCAGACGTGAATCCGTCTAATACAACTTATATTGAACGGTCCAGAAAATAGCTTCTAATCTAACGAACAAGAGTATCATCGATCCTAAAAGCACGCATTTTCGATAACAGAGCTTTATGCTAAACTCTATCAAATACCTTGGAGATATCAAGAGCAATAATCTTACTGTCACCAAAACGATGTAAAAATTTGTTCCACTGTTCGGTGAGATATGCCATCAGATCACCAGTGGACCAGTGGAATCTTCGACATATTCCTTAAGCTGACGATTAATCAGCATTTCCATGACCTTGGAAAGAAGGGATGTTAGTGCTATCGGTCGGTAGGAGGAGGGGGAGGATGAGTCACCTATCTTAAGGACAGGCTTGACAAATGCTGTTTTCCATCTTCTAGGAAAGATTCCAGAAAAGCAGGAGGGGCAACATTGTGGTGAGGCAGCGTAGAGCTCGCAGAGAAATGGGTTGCGAGCAAGTTTGCCTTCTCTAAAGAGTAGACAATTGGTTCGTCATTAGCGATGAGGGTTGAAACCGAAGATGTTGAGGAGTTTTTAATATTTTTTTACAAATGACCAAACATTTTTACTGCCTTTGGGACATTGCAGAATATTTTGCCGTAATTTTTGGTCATGCATAGATTTGTTTCTTTCATGCAAGCAAATAGCAAAAAATATCATTAAAAGGCTTGAAAAAGGACTTTTTATAAAATCTAAGAAGGCTATTTTTGCAACAGTTGTAATTTATAGGCTTAAATTTCACATCGGCTGGGATTTACTCTTACGTCCCATTTCGATCCAGCTTGTTTGATACATATACCGCGACATGTTTTCGATTCAGAATTATTTCCTGAAGTTCGTATTCGCTTTGTTGTTGCTTTTTGATATATCGTTTGGTGTTGACACTTTTTCTTTTACTGGATGCGATAACTATGTAACATTATTATGTATCTGTGCTTCTACGACATCCAAAACAAGCTTTAACATTTAGCTGTCATAAAATGGCTCTCTGAGAGCAGCATATCACTGAAAGCTATTCGCTGCTATAACACCTGTTAATAAAAGTCTTATAGCATTTAAATAGCTTGCTTAATGTGTGTCAAAATTACTTGTATATATATATATATATATTAATAAGACCTTTTAATGAGTCTATAGCAGTCTGAAAATAGCTTAATTAGAATTGTATGAGTTAAATTGTTAGTTTGGCCATTTAATTTGACTTAACAACAATTACTAAAACAAAGGAACGAAGTGACGCCTCGTTGGTAGTAGATGATGCTGTGGGGTTTTTGAAAGTTCCTGATTTTAACCAGCAAATTTATTCCAGCAGAAAGGCGCTACGTGCCACACAACGGACTCCACGATTTACATTTTGAATGATCGAGATTTGAGGGTAAGGTTATCTCTCGCCTGAATTGTCTACGAAGGTTCATATCAACATCTACACGTCCTTATTATTATTTTTTAATTCAGAGACCTTTGAATTGTCACCTATCCATACAATCTTTCTTTTTTTCCTTCCTCCTTAGCAAAATATGTACAAAAAAAAGAACAGAGTAACTGGTTCAGAAGCCCGTTTCTAAAGACAACTTGGAAAAACATCAATTATATCACACAAGCTGCGATAAAATTTGTGTCTTGGAATAGGTTTCCGAATTATATAGTTAAATGGCGCCCTACGCAAGGGTCAGCAATGACGAAAACGTTGTTTTACTTGATAATATCATGATTCATGACCCCTTGCTTCAGTGCCACTGCATTGTGTGATAACGATACCACCCTTAGAATGAGATTCGCTTTCAACTAATTCAATTGCATTCATACCACACTCCAGACTCCACACATATCAATTTAGATTCAGGAAACTACCCTCACTTGGTCTGTTGAATATCCTTTTGACAATAAAAACATAAACAGAGAGCTTTTCTCTTACAAGAAGATACTCTGGTCTCTGCGCAGGATTTGAAATTCAATCCATGCTTTTGCAGATTTATATATGTAGTTTGTCGGTTAGATGTTTTTTTCCCAGCAGCGGCACTTCACAACAATAAGTACACATAGTAGTTGATAACAGTGTCATCAAAGTGATAAAACAAATTACGGGGCTAGACAAAGGGCATATATACTATACACACAACACACACATAATATCTCAAAGGTGGGCGGAAATAATGGGTGGTCTGAATGAAATCAGTGTTGCCAAGGCATTGATGCTCTAATATGAAAATTTTGTAGAGAAATTCGATATTTCATGCTGGTGGTTTGATGGATTGATAAACCATATTCCACTTGTTGATTTCATTGAGTGTGTTTGAAAGTGAAGTTGGGGTGGTTTTGGTTGTATTTGTTTATATAATAAATACGTCTTAGTTAGCAAAGCGCGAGCTCTGGAAAAGAGGAGATGCCAATGCACATTGGTCTTAAACTTCTGAACATCATAATGGGATGGGCAAATAGAGTTATAGAATATTTTCCACATTCGAAGGGTACGGCTGAAGAACGAATCTCTTTACTTAACAGTTTGATAGAAAATGGGCTGCAGTGAACATTCCTTTGAGCGCAAGTACTACTTTGGGGAAGAATATTACTGGCTGTTTCTCTAGAACAATGACCGTAAAAAAATAGAAATAGAAAAGGATACAGAGTAACATGAAACATTCCGTTGATATATTGTTGGAGTAAGCCCAAACATCTTGAGGCATTTTTGGAAAAATCGCATAAATGATAGTTCTACAATCGGCGATTAACATTAGTTTTGAATACAATAGTTAAAATGGCAAGGGAAAATTTTGCCGAGTAAACTATTCAAAATTCGTGTTGTTGCGCAGAAAAAAAGGATTTCCGAATTTCACGCGGTGCGTTTGAAATTGGGCTCAAGCGTGAAAATTCCGAGCGGGACTAATATTACGGGCGATTTTTTTAAGAAAAAGACTGCAGCTGACTTCTTTAAGTTAGCATTTTTACTCGCGATTATAGGGACTATAAGGCAAGTTTAGGATTCGTGAGTATTAAAAAAATTGAGATAACAATCAAACGATCATAGTGAAGTCTAAAAAAAGTGATCGAGAAAAAATGTCTGTCTGTCTGTCTGTCTGTCTGTCAGTATGTATAACGAGCTGCAGCCTAAAGGGCTTAAGCGATTATTTGCAAATTGGGTGTGTGTGATTCTTTTGGCATTCCCCAGAGGGGAAATTGAAATGTTATTTTTAGCCCTAAAAATAACGGTACCTGCAATATGACCGTTTAGGAAAATCTTATTTTTCTCGAAAACGGTTCCAACGATTTTAATGAAAATGTTTGAGAATTTTTTTGTTAGTATTAGCTATCATTTGATTAGAACCAAATTTACGGAAAAAGTCTATTAACGGCACCTTTCATATTTTTTTTTAAATTTTATATTAAGGAAGATCTAGGTAGCCAGATTAATTCTGATATCAAAATTTTGAATAACATTTTGTTTCTAATTAAAATAACTTCTTTTTTTTTTTTTGGAAAATCAATATTTTGAAAACCAATGAAAAAAAATTATTTTAAATTTTATAATCACGTGTATTTTAATAAATTCTAAAAAAACTGCATACCAAAATTTAAAAAATATTTTTCTTTTCAAAAATCTTAAAATAAAAATATCTGCTTCCATCCATACGGAAAGGCTAAGTACTTAGCAGCATTTTTAATGATCTCAAGTATATGGTCGTTCCAAAGAATATTGTCGTTGACATACATACAGAGTATTGAAAGCTTTTTGGTTTCTTCAAGATGCAAGTGCCATCAATGGACAACGGCAGAATGTATGTCTGGCTTCAACGATAGAAACACACGATGCCTATTACCCCATTTGACAATGCTGCGTAAATTGAAGTTTAATGAACTTAAGAAGATTTGGAGACAAAATGGAGCCCTGTGGCACACCAGCATTTATTTGGTGGGAATCAAACTTGAAACCGTGGAATTGAACGGTCCAGAAGATAGCTTCTAATCCACCATTTCAATGACCTTAGAAAGAAGGGTCATAAGTGATATAGATCTATACAAAGAGGGGGATCAGGGGTCACCTTTTTAGGGACAAGCTGAACAAATGGTGTTTTTAATCTTCTAGAAAAGATTCCAGACGAGTCAAAGCGATGAAAAAGCCAACGTCTTGGAGAAAACATGCAGCTATACTTTGATATAATTTAGGACATTGTATATCTGGGGCTTGGGCTCCGCTATAAGCTCATAGAAAGCATTACAAGCGCTGAGATCAAACGAAGAACAACTCTTGCAAATCGCAGCTTCTTTGGGATAAGAAGGCAATTGAGTAGCAAACCTAAAGTATCCCTTTGCAGTACATATATCGCCTTAGTCCTGCGGAGAGAGATGGACATTGTCAAAAGTGAATCCACTTTATGCTGCTTCGAGAGAAAAAATCTTCGGGTGATTTTTAGTCCCGCAAAAATTAAACGGCGAATGAAAAAGAGGATACAAAAAGAACTGTACAGGAACATAGAGCTAAAAGAGTAAAAGCCCAACGTGTCAGATGGCTGAATCACATAAAGCGGATGGAGACCAATGCTCCGGCCCAGAAAATTTTCGATTCCACCCCAGAAGGACGGAGCATTTGCGACTTTAGTGGTATACGCAATTGGTAGAGAATCTATGCCAACTACAGGTGCAATAATGGAGACATCTATTTAGGGACCGAACTAGCTGGAAAAGTTTGTTTGATGAGGTTAAGGCAAGGTAAATTAATACGTGGATAAAGGCTCAATTTGTTCTTATATAATAATCGCTTTCTAGATTTTTCTTCTATATTAAACTCCCACGTAAACTTTTTGTCTGAAGTAAGTCTCTTGAAAAGCCACTGTAGTACCATTCTTACATTCAAACAAAATTGGCTTAGTTGTCCGCGGTAAAGGTGCTTATAAATAATTGTAAATGTAAATGCTATTTTATGTTTCACATATTTACTTCCGAAGAAAAAATATCACGTTTAGTACTGGAAGAATGCATACAGAATAGACAAAACCAGATTGGCCAGCAGAATAAACAATTTAAAAAGTCAAAATTAAATATATCTCTTTACAATAAACGCAAACTTCTTCAAAAATACACATCAGCTCATATTGAATTGTTCCCAGCTTTATATAGTCTCTAATGCACAAGTTACTTGCCAAGTGGGATGCAAAATATCCTTTCCATTCTTATGCAACAAAGAGGTTAAAATTAAAATTCTCAATGAACAACTTAACACAATTTTCAAAACGATATTCTTTCTAAAAAGGCGCATAATTTCCCTTTGTTTCCATCACCGTGACCTGGAATTCTTAGCTCTTAACTTTCGCCATCATCATACTGGTTATTCCCTCGTCATTGCCTTCGCCCATCCTCATCTTCTCACCCACATTACATGGCATTCATTTCACAAGAAGTAAAGTAATTTTAATTATGTCAAATTTTCCCTTTTCATAGAGAGAGCGCATATCCTGAACCTGCGAGCGTTCGCCATTTTAGTCCACACCACGTACAGTAAAATAGTTCCTTGCGTTTAACATCAGGAACACAACATCCTGCCAAAAGAGGTTGTGTTGGGCTAGGAATACGGAAACAAGTATGTCTATACAATACACTCCTATAATAACAGGAAAAGAGTTTCTGCATAGAAAATTAAATTGAAAACTTCCATAATGCTCTGTATCCTTATGTACCTTCAATACAGTGTTATTGAAAGTGGGTCCTTGCATACGAGGTAAAGCGGGTAAAAAAACTACAACAACAAAAAAATCCTTCGAATTGTGTCCTCGATTAAAATTCGAAATATGTTAGAGGAGCAGCAAACTAAACGGCTCTCGCACACACATTCCAAGTTTAATTGGGTTTTGGAAGCATCAGGTTGTCTTCTTCGTCGAGAATCCTTTCTGTCGGCAATATTTACCCGGCCTTATCCTTCTTCGGCGAAAGTAGGTACACATGGTGCTCCTGCATGGATAATGTCTCTATCATAAAGTAGTTTAAGTTGTTGTTTGCCTTAATCACTTGCTTTGCTCCACGAAAGTGGTTAAACAGACGCCCAACTTGCAGAGGTTTTGAGGGATAGGACAGAGGGTTTTTTGAAAAATCAGTTTTTCAAAAAGGAAACTTGATTGGCGATTACCATTTGAGATGTGAAGCTTAAGTTACTTGCAACATTGTGTATAGTTCTTCAAAAAAAGCATCATTGGGGAGGACCGGTGGGGTGGTAGAAAATGAGGTACTCTCCTTAAAACAAATCTCAATTCAAGGCTGGGAAAAGTTCTTTATAGAACTTTCTATACACAGTTCAATAATTAAGGAACAACATTTGCTCATAATTATGAAGTTGTTATAAAATTTGGCGTTTCCTCTTTTGCACGTAGTCCTTGAGAAATTTAAAGATGCCAAGACAAGAAGGAGCAAAAGTTCCTCGAGTTGCGTGTGTTATAGTTTTTCTATAAGTATAGGTTGAGGTACTGCCGCGCCGTCCTTACGTGAAGAAGATTGAGATTTGAAAAGTTCTTCCAAAATATTCAAAATGTAACATAGGAAATTAATTAAAGTCATATTCATGCTCGACGAAGCGCATTGAATAGTAGCTGGGACGGGGAGGAGGTGAAGAAGTACAAAATAAAACTGTTGACATAATTAGGTAGATTTTTGTGAGTATAAAAGTGGCAGCCAATAAATTGAATTACAATAAGAACCAACGTTGCAACAATAGAATCTTAATGAGCTAACACATGATTTCAGCGCTTTTTCTTTGGAAGTCAGCAGGAATGGAGGAGAACAATTTATTTTGTGAATTCGCAGGTACAAATAACATACATACATCTAGTTATATTACCGATCTAAAGCTCGCCAAGGACGGTCACGTGAGTAGCGTGCATAAGCAACAAGACGAAGAAAAAAATACATGTCCGAGCTGGTTCCTCGTCGCTCGTGCGAGCTAGGTGCCCATGCCCATTTCAACGGAGTCTACCGAGCTTTATTTTTTCCACAACATCTGCTTCGATGTAGATTTCATACAATTCATGATTGTATCTTCTCCAGAATCGTCCTCAATTACACACGGGCCAACAATTCTCTGTAAGACTTTCGAAGATCAGAATGTCTTATTGTAAGCAGCCAAATCTCGGATCCGTATGTGAGTACTGGTAAGACCATAGTCTTGTAGAGCAGCAGCTTAGTATTTATCGTAAGGTTTCTGGACTTAAAGGGCCTGGACGGACTATAGTAGGTTCTGTTGGATTTAAATAGCCGCCCGCGTATTTCTTCCTCCATATTTTTATCGGCTGCTTGGGCTATTGGGATGCCGAATTTTTTCATGGCTTTGTAAAGTCTACTCTGGCTATGCTATCGTAGGCGGCTTTAAAGTCTATAAAAAGATGGAATGTTGGTATATTAATTTCCATACTTTTTTCCGTCACCTGCCTGGGTAAAGATTACGTTGTGCTTAAATTCGCTGCTACCCGCTAGCAGCGTCGTATGACTTGTCGTAAGATGTTTGCAATGCATAGATGAGTGGCATCTGATTTTTTGTCTTTTTTGTTGTGGAAAATATCAAAAATGTACTGAAATTCATGTGTTTTTTCACGCACGCACAACACACAGATAGGTTTTCCGGTTTTAACCAAACTTCACAAAAACCATATATAGACCACTGCCAAAGATGTGTGAGAGTTTGGTTGAAATCGGTAAACGCGTTAAGGCATGAATCGGCGACAAACACAATTTTAGGGCTCAATTTGTATAATCATATATATTATATAGATTAGTTTGTGTGTAGTCTATACTAAAACTAATCAAATTAGGTTTAAACAAAATTGACAGCTTGTTTATTACAGAAATTAGTTTAGGCCTGCACTGCGCAGTTCGACTTAGTCAAAATTGTGTTTTGAGTGTTTTTATTTTTCTTGCGATTAAAGGTACTATAATGCAAGTTATGCATTTGTACAGATTAAAAATTTTGAGATAACAATCAAACATGAGATTATGATGATAGAGAAACATATTTGAGTTACTGTCCGTCTGTACGTATTTTGGACTGAAGCCTAAACGGTTGGGCCATTCGTCTTCAAATTAAGAACTTAAGGTTTTCTACAGAGGACTTTTTTATTTATTTTTTTTAGCTTAAATATTAACGGTACCTGTCATATAACCGTTAAGTAAAAGCTTATTTTCTGGAAAATGGCTCCAAAAAACAAATAAGTGCACTTTTGTAGGTGTGGTATATGTACCTGTGAATAAATTTTGTTGGTGGGCTAGGAATGAATGGTACCAGCTTAGGACCGTTTTATTTTCTTCGACTTTCTTGAGAATTGCTTAACCGATTACAATCAAATTTGATATTCAGGAAGGTGTAGATAGCCGAAGAAATTCGACATAAAAATATTTTCGAATAACTTTTTTTTTGTATTTTTAATAATTAAAAAAAAACAATTTTATTTGAAAAATCGATATTTTGAAAACGAGTATATGATTTTTTTTCTTAATTTCGTTTTTAAATGTGAAAAATTTTTGTATTTAAGTTTGCATTCTTAATTTATTTTTTTTTAATTAAAAAAAAATGTTAAATAAAAACCGTTTTATTTAAAAACATTTCCTACGATTTTCGAAAAAAAATTCACACTTTTTAACATTTGTTTAAGAAATAAAATGTTGTTGAATTTTTTCCACTAAAAACTATTTTACTCTTTTTTTCAAACAATCAAATGTGAGAAAATCGAAAAAAAAACTTTGAAACTTCAACTATTTTTTTTTAAATTTTATTCGAAGCTGTAACCGCACATAAGAGCGATCCAGTCGTGCAATTTATTTCCATAACCCACTCGTCTATTATTTTATAAATAATGCCAGAGACTTCCCCAATATTGTGCCTCAAATAGTCCAGGAGCCCGCGACAGTAAAAAGTGGTCAATATGTTCGTTATTGAAATCATAATGAAGCGTTAAATTAAGGTTTGTGTGTCATAAAAATGGACCGCTTACAGGGCATCTTGAGACCTTCAAAATCAGGTAAAAATGACGACGATGAAGAGGGCGGAGGGGCGTGGTTGTGAAAATTTGTTTTTTGTATCTTCCGGACATCCCAAACATCATATTAACAATTCAGAACTACCCAACCATTTGGGGGGTAAAACCCCTTCATTTACTGGGCTAGATGGTAATATTGGTCTAATGTTTGCATCTTTGAGCGCTTGTAAGCGGTATTATGTCCCGCTATCTGGTTGTAAGCGGTATTTTTTTGACATTCTTTGATGTTAATTAAGTACCATACCTAAGATCAACGACGAACAAATAAGTTTTTTTTCGCTTTTTTGCATGTTTTAAACGCTCCCAGAAAGCGTTGTCCCGCTATCTGGTTGTAAGCGGTGCCTTTTCGTTATGTTCACATCTAAATTGAAGTCCCCACAGTGTTTTCATTGACGAACAAATAGGACATTAAAAACTGTCGCGGGCTCCCGGACTGATCACCGATCCTAAAGGCATTCTGGAGTGATGGGAAGTGTATTTTAATGAATTTTTGAACGTACAGCTCACGGAAGAAATGGAGACCCTAAAATTTCAAGAGGAAGACCTCATGCTGCAGCCACCGAGCATTGAGGAGATACAAAAGACGCTTAATCAGGAGCCGACGGCATCCCTGCCAAGCTGATCAAACATGGAGAGGTCAACACTTCATTAGGCAATTCATGAAATCATAGTATACGCATGGGAACACGAAGAAATGCCATAACACTGGCGAAAAGGCATCATATGTCCCATACATAAGAAGGGAGATAACACAAAGTCCAGCAATTATAGGGGTATAACATTGTTGAGTGCATCCTATAAGATATTCTCCTCTATCCTGCAAGAACGGATAGGCCCATAGGCTTAAACTACCAGGCAAATCAACAATTGATCAGATCCTTACCCTTAGGCAGGTGATGGAAAAAAGTCTGCAATTTAATATTCCAACATACCGCATTTTATAGACTTTAAATCCGCCTACGATCGATACCATAGCCAGGGTAGAACTTTGCAAGACCATGAGAGAATGCGGCATCCCAAATAAATTCACACGACTATGTACGCTGTCCAGACCAATCAATATCTTTAATGGACTCCAAAAAGAGGATAGTCTGGCTTCCATCCTCTTCAACCTGACGTTAGAGAAAGCAATCCGTGACTCTGGCACGTCAACAAGAGAGACTGTCGTCTCCAAGTACAGCCAGATATTTGCTTACGCAGCCAACATCGACATCATCCGCAGAAACCAGCAACCTGTACAAGACTCCTTTACGCAGATCGAGCAGGCTGCACAAAATCTGGGGCTGAACACTAATGAAGGGAAGACTAAGTTCATGGTGGCTACGTCTGCGCTCTGCGAGAATCTCTAACTATCAGGGTAGCGGAGCATGAATTTTAAGTAGTGCAGCCCTTTACCTACCTTGGGCCAAAAGTAGCAGCCAATAATAATATGGAGGACAAAATACGCGGGCGGCTGCTAAAATCTTCGGTTGACTCCGGTGGGCTATGCACTTGGTTCGCATGAGCGAAGAGAAACCAGCTCGAAAAGTCTTTGTTCTTTTTATGGGAGAAGACAACGTAGCAGACCTTGCTTGCGTTCGAATGGTAGCGTAGCCCAGGACCAGGACGCCCGAAGCCTTGGGGTGCGCAATTAGATCGAGATGTATGGAAGAACTTGTTGAAGGAGGTCTAGATTGCATCTCGGTTATTGCGCCGATGATGTTGATAATGATGACGTTTGCAGCGTCGATTAGTTGTACCCCATTTTTGATCACTGGGCCTCAAGTGGTGTTTCTTGAATCGCCAGATTTATAACTCATATTCGGTTTATTGAAGAAGCCTTTTAGTTAAAAATTTGCTTCATCATTGAAAATGATTTTGAGTCAACTCCGTCCTAGATTTCTAAGATCTGATCGTGAATATTGGTCACCTCATATAATCGAATGGCTTTAGTTATTGAGCTAACTTCATCTTTAAAAGGTGCAGGCCATGATCTTTTAACGAAATTCGCACAAAATGTTGTCTTAACGGTGTCCGATACTCGAGAACTCCTAGAAAACGATTGTGTTGTTTATTTTAGGACAGACAGTATCTGTGTTTTATTATGAACTCATCGGGGGGATTCTGCTTTCTATCTCGGTTAATTTTTGAAACCCAGAAACTAGTTCCAACTCGAGGTCTAGATGGCCAATTTGAAAGAATCGATAGAAGCTAATAGTATGTTTGTTGTATTTTTGTGTGCACGACGCCGACTTATAAAACTATGGAAAATAATTTATTTATTTCATTTAATAGATCTAAAAATGCATATTCACATCCACTAGTCTTGAAATCTTTTTTTTTTATGTCATAAAGAATCATCAAAATAAATCATGACTGCTAACCTTTCAAAGGAAATGTTTTGTATAACCCAGATCGTTTTATTATCACGGGATGGACCATAGGGTTATTGGCGATAGTAATAAAACACGGCTACTATGACTTAGCTGTTGTCTCACTAGCACGAAAATTACCAGGACTTCAATTTGTTTCCTAGACAATGAATTTCTTTTTATAGAACAAAGATTATTTAACATAAAATATTGGAAACAAAAACAAATAATTTATATGCAGAATTTGTTTAAATACAAATTCAACCAGTGAACTCTGAAAATAATCTCTTTAATGACGACAGCGACATCAATAAGTCAATAAAATATACAAGAACTTTAAATTAAAATTTTTTGATTGCATATTTTTAGGTGGCTTTCTCCCTGTTTTTTAACAAATGCCAGATTCTTTTTTTTTATAAAGTACCTATGACTTAAATACTCATCAATTAAATTAATTATTAAAAAAAATATGTAATGTTTAGTACAACTTTTTCATGCTTCAACATGCTTGGTTGTGTATGTGTGCTGTGTGGGCCTTCGTATTACCGAACGAAATAAACAACATTAACTTAATATTTTTTTGTTGATCTCTTAATTTCTTGAGCTTGTTTTGTCTTCAAACTAAAATAAATCTAACATTCAAGAAACAAAACAAACGCCTTATTTTAAAATAAAATTTCACATATTTATTTGTACTTTAAGATGCAACACCGTCTCTGATCCATCGAGGATTTACATCTCGATAGAACTCGTAATATTCTTCAAAAACATCAACATCGCTTCGACCATATACCAAATCAATGTCCGGCTCTGCTATGATGTGCTCTAAAGGTGGTATCGGATCGAGAAAATCATCCAACTCTGGGATAGGAACCTTGTGATTGCGTCGTGATGGTTTCCTCTTGGGAAGCAAAATGCTATCGTTAACATTGGAAATGAGATTGCGAAAGAAAGTTTAATTTTAGCGAAATCTATAAAGAAACTGATAACTATTGAGACAACAAAATCTAGAATATAGTCGGGTTGGGCCTTTGGAATGACAACAGCGTTTGATGTTGGTGAGAGCTTCTTTGGTGGCCAGAGTCCGCATTGGCAGCCTATCTAACTGCAACGTTTGCATTTGTCGATCCAATTTAAGAATTGAATTTAGAATGGGTTCGTCGTAATTACCCATGTCTTCCTTGTTTGCCTCTATGTAGATAGAATTTAACAAAATTCACCATAACCATGTAAACTTCACTGTGGCTGTCAAAAATATTTTTGACGTTTCCCTCTCATCTTTAATGCCGCTGCCGCTGCAATAGAAAACAACTGGACGATCGCCTCAAGAAAATTCTATTTATAATTATTTTTATAAATTTCATTAACTAAAAGTAAATCATACAATAATGTCTTTAATAGCTCACAAGTGCGAAACACCCAATTGTGGCAAAGAAGCAACACTTCAGTGTCCCACTTGTCTAAAAATAGGAATTCAAGGATCCTATTTCTGTTCTCAGCCCTGCTTTAAGGGTAACTGGAAGGAGCACAAAATAATTCATGCTATAGCACGTAAGTAGAAATATGTTCTTTTTATGACATTAAATTTCATTGGGTTGTGTAACTAGAAGGTTCAGCTCAATCGGCCATTGACGCCGAAACAAATGGCTACAATCCCTGGCCACACTATCGTTTTTCTGGGAAACTTCGCCCATTTCCACAAACTCCCAAGCGCACGGTGCCAGAGAGCATTCAACGTCCGGACTATGCTGATCATCCTAAGGGGCGGGCACTCTCCGAGGAAGCTATGCGGGGCAATAGCACTATTAAGGTTCTCGACGACGAGGAAATCGAAGCCATGCGAGTTGCTTGCAAACTGGGTCGTGAGTGCTTGGATGAAGCGGCGAAAGCTTGCGATGTTGGTGTTACCACAGACGAGCTGGACCGTCTGGTGCATGAGGCAGCAATCGAACGCGATTGCTATCCGTCGCCGCTTAACTACTACAACTTCCCAGCATCTTGCTGTACATCGGTAAATGAGGTCATTTGCCATGGAATTCCTGACACTAGGCCTCTGGAAGATGGTGACATTTGTAATGTGGATGTGACTGTCTACCACCATGGCTTCCATGGTGACTTGAACGAAACGTTTTTCGTTGGGAACGTCGCAGAAAAACATAAGAAACTTGTTAAGGTGACTTATGAGGCTCTTTGCAAGGCAATCGAGATTGTCCGGTAAGTGATTGTGATTTCTTCTATTGGCTGCGTATCATTTATGTATTTTTTCCAGTCCTGGAGTCAAGTACCGCGAGATTGGCAATGTCATTCAAAAGCATGTTCAACCACATGGTTTCAGTGTTGTCAAGAGCTATTGCGGCCATGGTATCCATAGATTGTTTCACACAGCACCAAATGTGCCTCATTATGCCAGTAAGCTTTTACTTACCGAATGATATTCCTGAACCATCTTTGTATTCCACAGAAAACTCTGCTGTCGGTGTTATGAAAGCTGGTAACAGCTTCACCATTGAACCGATGATTTCAGAGGGAGTAGCCAAGAGTGATCAATGGCCAGACGACTGGACAGCAGTCACTGCTGATGGATTGCGGTCGGCGCAGTTTGAGCAGACGCTTTTAGTGACAGAAAATGGATGTGAAATAATGACGCGTCGTCGTGAGAACAACGGACAGCCCCATTTTATGGACAAGATGTAGGAAAGGCGGTCAACAAATTAAAACATTTTTTTAATAATATTAAAATTTATTTAAAAAACTAATTCTATTTCATTTTTATTACTACTTGGTTGGTCAGCACGTTCCTTTTACTTCTCAAGAGGAGCATAATTAAGAAGTTTTTCGATCAAATCAACATGTCCTAGAAGCATTCTTCGGCAGCAGTATCTCTTCAAACCCAAAGCATCGAGTGCGTCACTAGGAAATTTTAAAGACATTTTACTCGGATCTGGTTTTTCTGAATTTTGTTCTTACCCTTCTGTGTATTCGGCTTGCAGGAGACCAAGATAGGATTCCCATTTATTTCCGATAACTTTACCACATGTAAAACAACGAATTGGAATAATCATTTTGTAGGAAAATTATCTTAATTGTGATGGAACAAAAATCATGTATTTTGTTTTTCAGCGTGATTTATTTTGACAGCTGAGTTGAACTCCGTGAACATGTTCAGCCGGATAAAATCAGAGAGACATAAACGAGGCGTAAGGCGATTTGATCTTTCTGTCAAAAGATTTGATATTTTCCTATTTTGAGTTTTATTGCTAGATTAAAGATTTCATCTCTGATGGAATCATAAAAAAAGAACTGCAACCCGTACCGACCATGCCCCGCAAATCGTTAAATTTTATTTTGTTTAGGTGAATACGTGTGAAATTCG
Organism: Platycheirus rosarum; assembly: GCA_963971375.1. NCBI lineage: Eukaryota > Metazoa > Arthropoda > Insecta > Diptera > Syrphidae > Platycheirus > Platycheirus rosarum. The sequence continues at coordinate 93,218,610 of OZ020509.1, forward strand.
TGTGAGAAACAGCAAAAACTGCAGACGTTTGGTAATCCCATAAGAAATTTACAAGGATCGATACACATATGTCGCTGTCGGAACTATTTCAGAGAATCCTCTCTATGGATGGAATGGAAGATTTGATGGTCCCCTTTTATACACATAATCATATGAAGCCGATTCTTCATCAATTACCTTTATGACACGCCTGTAGCCTTCACACGTTGAATCAGCGTCACGCGACAGTATGAGACAAACGTTACTATGTTTTTACGTTTGTTTATTTCAATGCTCTCGCTCTTACTTATAGTAAAACATATATCTGAGAGAATCGCATCAAATTCTTGGTCCCTGCGTGATTGTGATCCCCACTATACTTCTCAACTCCTTCGCCAAAATACTAAGTCACGCTGCGGCATATGATATGTGTATAAAAGAGGACATCTGAATCTGAATGCACACAATAGCTTTGTTCGTTCAACTTTACCCAGGATCGGCCCAGGTTTTCTTGACCTGGGTTTTTTGAATCTCAAAAAACACAAAAGGTTAAGTTACTGACATATAAATGACTATTCGCACACTACTGCTCAATCAGTTTCGCCTGTGCCAAATTAAGAATGTAATTTGAAATAATTATTAAAAACAAAAAACTCAGACTTGCATACTTTTGTACATAGTAAGAAACTAGGTGGAATGAATTGTTTCATTTTGAGTGAATTAACAATCAGCTGATATATATAAAATGAGTTTTCTTTAGTAAAATGTAATTAAAAATTGACAGCTAATGTCAGTATACAATAGCTGATCGTTACCTCAACTCGCCCTAGCAAAATACCAAGATCGACTTAAGGGTGACTTCCTGGCGACCCCAGGCTTCAAATGTTATCTCGAGGGTGAGTTCAGGTATTTCAAAAAACCAATTGTGGCGATCCCAGGGTGACTTGAGGGCTCATCAAACAAAGCTAATGTCTTTTCAGTCAAACGGCAAATGGAAAATATTTTGTTATTTTTGTTGTTTGTTGTGAACTTATGCCAGCCCGTGCTAAACAAAAATATTAATAAATATCCGTTTAAGAAACAAAATAATAATAAAAGATGTTTGTGAATTCAGAAAATACCAAATGACATTTTTATGCATCAACGGTGCATACCATATATTTCTGTGTGTCATGTCAAAATACTGTGTTGGCTCGTCAGTAAATAACCAATACTACAATTAAATCATGAAACAAGTTTCAATGAAAAGATCAAATTCCGATTTTGAGATCAAATATTTAAAATTTAAATGAAACTCGTTATAACGTTGTGCTTCATAGGGTACATTCAGATTTGTATCCGTTGGATTGGATAAATTACGTACATTTGTATCCTTTATAATTCATTAGGTACGTTGACGTACCTCTCCTTCGAATTGGATGCGTTGCTTTTGTTGTAATAAACACGGTTAAAACAGCTGATGAACAGCTAATTGAAGGACACATGGAAACAGAAAGAAAATCCAAAGTATCCTATAATTGGTTGGATACTTTTCCGTCTAAAGAAACTTGTATTGAACAGCTGGCTGTGTTTCCCTTTCGCTTCTAATTTTAGTTGGATTTGTTCGTTCACAAAAAAAAATCAAGGTTTGGGTACCCAATTCAATCCGAAAGGTGGAAATGTGAACGAACCCTTTTGCTTCGAATTTTCAAATGTAATTTTATGTGCTTAGTTTTGTTCGTTAACAAAAAAATCGGATTTTGAATATCCAAAATTGTAATGATATGAACGTATATAACAAGGAAATATGAGAGAATAATCTTTCGTCATTTTTATAATTTCAAATTGTTTTCGGAAATAGATGTGAATTAATTTTTTAATACAAATTAAATCTTGGATTCAACAAGATTCCTGGCGACTAAAATCAGTCAATGCGCCTCTTATTAGTCAATTGGCTCTCAAAGTTGGGGTGTTCAATGCATACACTGACTTTTACAGCCTGATTCTACCCCTTGTGACTATTCCTTGTGAGAATTGTTGTGACTCGATAACATTTATCGCATTCTTCGACAATCCTTACAAGGATACTCAAATAAAAATGACGATTGTATTGTGTGTGTCAACTGAACCAACGACGGTTGCAACATAATAGGATTGTCTGAAGCTCTTGAGAAGACAAGCATACAATCTGTATTGCTTTACTCACAAATTGGTTGGGCATGCTGTTGTAATGCGTGTATGTACCGCTTAAGAAGTCCTTTTCGAAAAGATTTTTACCTCCTTCTTTCTTCTATTTTACAGCAAAACTCAACTTACTGAACGTACCCTTTTGACATTTCACATGTTTGTTTTCCCATATCTCTAATCATCTGTTTTGTCTAGTCTCTCTCTAGTGACAAGATTGACAAATGCCTTTCAAGTGCAAAATGCGAAATAAAAACAGCCACGAATAGCCCTTTGCAAAAAAGGCAAAGTCAAAAAACGTTTTGATTGCTTGATATGTGACCGGATTATTTACATTATTTTTCTATACTACGTGTTTCTGTGACTTTAAAATAATTTACAATGGTATGTTTCTATATCTCTAACTACAACTAAAAATGTTTTTGTAATCTTTTGATTCAAGTAAACAAAAAATGTGTTTACTATTCATCTTGATAGAAATCAAAAAAAGACCCCACAAACCTTATCGGTATCTGCTTTTCAAGGCTACCATCTGAATTGGTTTTGACCAGTTTCATTGAAGACTGAAGACTCAGACTGGGCTTCGCTATGCACAAACCCGCTAAACAATGTGAAAGGCATGCAGCACCTAAAACGTGTACGCACTTACCGGTTTTGCTTTTAACGACTTCTAGATGAATTTAAATAACCGGTCGCCTTATGATCTTGTTGTGTTTTCAAAAATGCGATCGACTTCTCTTGTCTGCTGGCACCTTTATTCAAAGTTGTTTCCTACTTTGGTCTCGGTCAGGTAATGGTAGTTGATAAAAGTTTCTTGGGACGGTAACACATCAACTAAACGACCATGGTAGGATATAACAAGGTTTGTTGATGTGGCATTTCCTTCTCTTAAAGTTGAATAAGTCAATTGTGATATGAATCGTTAAAAAATGATAAGATAACACTCTTAACATCAGTTGATGTATTTTTGTTTATTTTTATTTTTAATTATTTTTTTAGGAGGAAGTTTACCTATATGATCCGAAAGTTCTTATGCAATTGAACTTTCACAATAGTCCAGCCAAATTCGATCCATTTATTTCCGCTGTTGCACCAGGGGAAACGTGGCTGAAAGTGCGTCCGCTTAAGGATGCTGATTACGACAGAGGATTCTTACAGTTACTGTCGCAACTAACCGCAGTAGGCGATGTATCTAGGACACAGTTTTTAAGTAAGTACTTTGTTTTTTTTCTGTTTTTGATCTAAAGTGGTTGAATCTGTTCACATTTCCTACAGCATAAGTTATGTCAGGTCGGGTACACTGTGATAGATATAAAATGCTTCCAACAGCTTCTTGATATGGGACATTTTCCATCTCCTTTTCTTCTTCTTTGGTCCTTGCTGACATGTCCTTTGTTAATTTGCCGTTTAGATCCACTGGCCAATCAATCCGGTGATAATGAGACATACCAAAGCGTTCAAGTATCTCCTCAATATACTTCTGTTGGGCCAATAAAATCGTTCCAGCTTTTCGATCCCTCGTGATTCGCATTCCCATACAGCTGCCTGCTTGACCCAAATCTTTTATGCAAAAATGTTTGGTTCAATCTGCTTTCAACTTATTTTTCCATACATTATTATTTGAAAAAAATAGCAAATCACATAAACTGCAACATAAACCATACTCTTCTTTTCTCGACGGAAGTAAATACATGCATCAGTTTTGCATCGTGCATATCCTAATTTAAGCATAACGTCGTTAAGTTTAAGGTTAAATTGACGACTGGCTTGTTTTAGACCATAAATCGCCTTCTTCAGCAAACAGACTCTTCCACTCCCTTCATCAAATTCATCTGGTTGTCGCATATACACCTCTTCTTTAACGTCGCCTTGTAAAAACGCTGTTACGGCATCGATTTGATCAACATCAAGATTAAATTTAGATGCAATTGCGAAGAGCAGCCTTATGTATGAATATCTAACCACCGGCAAAAACGTTTCTTCGTAGTCAATTCCAGGACGTTGACTGCATCCCTTGGCTACTAGTCTTGCCTTATAACGAAAAACTGCACGGATTCAAATCGTTTTTATTTTAAAAACCCACTTGATTGCTATTAAAGTCACTAGAAACTTGTTTTTCTAAAGTGTCTGTATCTGGATGAAATTGCTTCAACTGAATATCTTCAACATTGATATTTCCTTCTTCCTTATTATTTCTTTCATATAAGACACATTTTGTTATTATTTAGTTTAGATTTGGAGGAATTACACTTTTCCAAGAAGATGACATTTCGACTATTTACTGCACGGTTAGCAATTTGATCATACATACTTCCATACATACCCTTCGCTTCCGCCCAAAAGGTTTTTGGCAGATCTGCATCTTGAAGCATGCACCTAGCACGTTCGGTCAACGTTCGGATCGTACCCTCGGCAAGTCCATTTTGCTGTGGTTTGTACGGAGTTGACGTCTGCCTTTGAATACCGCATACCTTGAACAACTTGTCAAAATGTTGGTTCCGTTGGCGGATCTGAACTTTTTGATCTTTTTCCCAGTTTGATTCTCAACTAATGATTTAAATTCACAAAACTTGGAAAAAGTTTCATTCTTCGATTTCAGAATATAGATGAACGTTTTTCTGCTGAAATCATCAACCAGAACAAGTGCAAAGCGAGCTCCACCAATAGAAGTAGTCACCATTGGTCCTGCTAAGACAGCATGTACGATTTCCAGAATATCCTCTGCTCTCGAGGATCTTCAATTATTGGTAATAATTTAAATGACCCAAGCGGCGATGCCGTGTTTCGGAACTTTCTGTTGAAGCAACTGCTATGTAGCTGCATTCCTTCATAGCATTTAGCCTATATAGACCATCCACCAAAGAAGCTTTCGTCAATAAGACATTTGCTGGGTTGCGGACTTCGCATCGATCAGTAAAGAATTTAACTTTATGTCGACGTTTTGTCATTTGACTTACTGATAAAAGATTCGCAGCCAAATCCGGAATGAACAAAACGTTCTTTACTTCAATTGCATTTGGTCTTCGTTCGTCATCAGCTAGTAACTTAACAGAACCACAAGTTTCAACTTTCATTTTGGTATTATTTGCCGTAGTTGTATCAGCATTTGCAGGTTTCTTTTCATTAAAAATCAAATTTTGGTTCATTGTAAGATGCTGCGTTGCGCCAGAATCAATATACCAATCACCTCGGTTAAAATTTCCAGTCAAAAATACTGCGCTAAATGATGCACCAGATTTGCTATTGTCCTCTGTCCTATTCGTCTTCTTATTGGGACAATCAGGAGACTTGTGACCTTTTTTGTTACAGCTGTAATAATGTATACCCTTTTTATTTGGCGGGCCCTTTTTATGTCCACTCTTTCCGCTTAAAAAATGCACCTTCGCTACTAACTTCACTGATGGAACCTCTTGCAAAAATTTTGTTTTTATGGCATCACTCGTCAATTTTGTGTCAGTATTATCCAGAGCCATCACCATGGGGGTAAACTGTTTGGATAAACCGCACATCAAAAATATTGCCAACCACTAATCATCGACTTTGAATCCAATTGCATTCAAACGCTGAGCCGCAGAAATGATAGTCGAAACATATGAGTCCATTAAGTCACAATTTTCCAATTTAGTACCAGTTAATTGTCGCACTAAGGTTATTCTCCGAGCACGACCTTTATCTTCAAACGAATTTTGTAATTTGTCCCATACCTCCTTCGCTGTTAAGGCATCATGAACATGAACAATTACTTGGATCAATGCTCAGTTTCTTTTTTGGCATCAGTTTCTATTCCAAGAACCGCTTTCCAATTATCGCTGTACTCTAAATTTGTCTGCATTGCAATTCTACGTTCCATAGTTTTCACGAACCCAACTTCCATGCGTCTGCACCATAGAGCAGGGCTGGAATGATGAGGGACTTATAAAGGAAGAAGCAGCGATTGGAAAGAATTATTCTTCGTTTGATTTCAGCGCTGGTGTTGTTGTCCGGGTTAATAGCGGAGCCGTCTACCTAGGTGACAAAGTCCTTAACTACCTCAAAATTATAGCTGTCTATGGTGATGTTTTGTCCAAGACGTCGATGCTGGGTGTCTCTTCTTGATGACAGCATATACTTGGTTTTGCCCTCATTGACTGCTAAACCCATCTTCGCCGCTTCCGTCTCAATACTCACAAAAGCGCTACGGATATCACACTGTGTTCGTCCAATTATGTCAATATCGTCGGCGTATGCGAGTAATTGGACGGATTTTTGAAAGATAGTGCCTCTGGTGTTGGCGTGAGAGTTCTGCTCTATTCTTTCAAGTATTATGTTGAAAAAGTCGCATGACAGCGTTTCGCCTTCTCTAAATACTTTTTTGACTTCAAAGGTGTCGGTGAGGTCCTTACCGACCTTGACAATACAGCGTGCGTTTTCCATCATCATTTTACACAGGCGGAGGAGTTTGACAACTCGTCTCTATAAATGCTGTCGTACGCGGCTTTAAAATCGGTGAAAAGGTGCTGGGTATCGATTTGAAGTTCTTGGGTTTTTTATCCAAGATCTGCCGTAATGTGAATATTTGGTCGATAGTGGACTTTACTGGCGTAACGACGAATGGCTTTAGGCGTTCGCAAAATACGGCAGAAAAGATCTTGTAGGCAATGTTGAGAAGACTGATATCCCTGTAGTTGGTGCAGTTCCGAGGGTCTCGTTTTTTAAAGATCGGCAAATTATGCTTCATTAGGCATGCTTTCTTCTAACCATGATCTTGCTTATAAGTTGGTGCAAACTTACAGTCAAGTCATCGCCCGCAGCTTTGAAGAGCTCGGCAGCTAGGCCATCGGCTTCGGCGGCTTTCGTTGCTTTTCGCCCAGATAAAATGGACCATTCTGCCTAACATCGGAATTCGTTTCGTCATCGCGGTTATACAGTCTGCAGAAATGGGGTTTCCATATTCTCAGCATCGACTGAGATTCCACTACGATGTTCCCTTGATCGTCTTTGCATGCTTCAGGAGCTTTGACAGTTTCTTTTTACCTTTTGGTAAAACTTTCGAACCTCATTCCTGCAATAACAGCTCTCCATTTCTCTATCGCGCGTTTCTCATGATCCCTTTTTTCTTTCTGAGAAGCCGATGTTCTTCTTTCCTCTCTTGTTCGTAGAGCGCACGGGCAGTTCTGGTAATTCTCTGTGCCTGTAAAGCACATTGTCTTTTAGAATGCAACACGACGTTGCACGACACTAGTTAGAAAAATAGGATAATCATTTTTTTCTCGACGCAGTAGATCAAGAATTAGGTGACTATTTCATCACTCTAGCTGAGTATCGAACTGACGACCTCCGGATCAGAAGCAAACACCTTATCTACTGCAACAATGCGGCCCGCTTAAGGTTCCTTAAGTCAGCATTATACCAATTCATACCATTCAGTCTCTGTCCATGTTCTGTCTCCTTCTTGCTGTCTCATTAGCAGTTTCTTCCCCTCTTCGACTGTTTTGAAATAATTGGCCCTGCGTTTCACGAAAGCAAATACTTAAGGCCCCCTACGTCTAGGTTTATCCTTTCGGGGTAACAGAGTACTGTAATGAAACTGTACACTTGTTTAATTGTTGTTTCTTTTTTTCAGCGAGATTTTCTCAAATGAAAGCCAGTGGGGACTACTTCGTCACAGTGATTGAAGATTCCAGGAAAAATGAAATTATTGGAGCCGCTTCGTTAATAATTGAACGAAAATTTATTCATGGCTGTGCTATTGTAAAAACATCAAGTTTCTTTTTAAATTATTTAATGAAAACTGGTTTAATTTATTTTATAGCGAGGACGCCTAGAAGATGTGGTAGTCAACAATACCTACAGAGGGAAACAATTAGGAAAACTGTAAGTTATGTTCTCTTTAAATAAAATCAGTGTTTAATATCAGTTTATTTTGATTAGCATTGTTGTGACTGTATCTTTGCTGGCCGAACATCTAGGATGTTATAAAATGTCTTTGGACTGCAAAGACAAACTCATACCGTTCTACAAGTCTTTGGGATATGTTCTATTGCCAGGCAATTCAAATTCCATGACTATTCGATATGATGAATCTCCCAGCGCAAATGGTCATAATCTCACTAGCACTAATGTAAGCCTCGAAAGCCCCTCTTGACAATTAGCCCCCAGTACTGCTGTCAAGTCTAAGCTTTAACTGAATACATTAACAAATTAATTCATCACACGATTTCTTGTTTATTTTGTATTTTGTCAAAAGTTTTAACTTGAAAAGCGAGTCAAAACAGCTTAACTCGCTTTTTTAATTCGGCAGTGCTGGTGCAACAGTCAGAACAATAAATTTAAGCTTTAAATAGTTTTTTTGCCTTTAAGGTTACTTTTTATTAAGAATTCTTTGTTTTTCTTTGTTTTTTTCCTTTGGTGGTGGACTGTTTGCTATGAGCAAAAATTGTTATAATGTATTATTGAAAAATAAAAAACAATAAGCTGAAAGGTTTTTTTATTTATCTTTTATCTTCATTTTTATAATAAATAAGCTGGAATTCACCATGAGAGCGAGAGGACCTGAGATGCGCACATACCTTTCTTTCTACCCCCCCCCCCCCCCCCAAACTCTTAGAAAACGGTTTATGCCTGAGGTGGAACAGTGTGGGTAGTTTTTGGTTGGAAAAATTTGCAAAGGATTAATCTCTGAGTTGCCGTGCACCATTCCGAAGCGCGATTGTATAGGAGCGTCTCAGTGTCGCTCTCTTGGAATAATCCGGCGAGTGGTTTTTCTGTCGAACAAAGAAACTAACGACTAGCTATTACCGCTTGCAGAACAGTCATTTTGCAAGTGAAAAAGCAAGGGAAAAATCAAAACGAGAAAAAAAATTAAAAACAATTTTAAAGAACAACCAAAATAAAGTAAAATATAATTCAGTGTGAGCCAAATAATACATAAAAACGGCAAAAAAGGATGTAAAAGCAGACAAAGGAGCATAAGAGGGGGATTTCTGGGATTGAAGGTGTGAGGGTGCATTCCGGCGGTTAAAAACCCTCGCATCGTGGGAACTATGTCCGTTAGAGTCCCGGGCATCCAAGTAATTTGTTTCGAAATCGATAGTCCTAAGCCGAGAAAGAAATCCCCAAAGTGCCTAAAATTTAAAATTCAAATAAATATTTAAAAATAATAACAGCTAACTGATTGCCGTTTCCGGAGGAAACCACACGCTAGGAAAGCGGAACATTTATGTTATATGAAACAAATCGGCGTGATCTTTTCTTGTTGTTTACATTTTGATTCCTTTTTTTTGTGCGATTTTCAATTGTCATACATATATTTTATTATATTTGTTCTGGTTAAAAGTAATAGTGGGGGGAGTAACAAAAAAATAAAAAAAGAGGCTAGGACGATAGGCAACTCAAGGCTCGGACCCAGCAGCAAAATTTTGCCACTCTATTGCCTCCTATCAAGAGCCCTTGATAGGCAGGTAAACGGGATACCTTAACCCGCCAGGAAAGAAACGGCCAATTATCAGGCGGCGTTTTGGGGGTCCGTCCTCCGAAGACCATACATTTTTCAGGTGCGGTGATACCACCTAGTGTTACTGGTTCCTAGGGGTCTATTTATCGTTTTCTTTTATAGTATAATGGCATGTGTTTATGTCTTTTTTGAAAGAAGTGAGCCGTTAGTGGGGGCAAGATCCCCCCCTATTCCGGCGAGCTAAGCCGGAATAGTTCCGCCTACAGCGGAAATTCTATCCCTTCCCGTCCCCTCCTATCCCTTATTCAATCTTATCTTATATTCTATCCTTTATCCGATCCTGATTCTTATCCTAAAACCTTCTCCCATATTGTGTGTCCTAATCGATCCTATCCTGGTTCTTATCCGAACGCCTTCACTATCCTATCCTACTCTCCTACTCCCCGCTACTTTTGCTTCACATTTCAAGGGAAGGATTTAAAAGTAGATATCGATTCATATTAATTTGTCTGCATATCAAAATGGGAGCCAGGCAAAGCGTTCCACATTCGTGTGGTGCGACTAAGGAAAGAATGTGTCCGATGTTGGTCTCAAGGGTAAACTGATAATCATTCCTAGCTGCGAGTTTAATTGTTTCAGGTGAGGAAAGCAGCTGGCTATTTCGCTAAAGCATTATTTATATAAAAAGCGATAAAATAAGGAAAGCCCGTTCTGATGGTGCTCGAGACAAGTAAATGCATCCGTAATTTGTCTAGCCCTTATCAATTTTACAGCTCTTTTTTGAATACGCTCCACAAATTCAAGTGCTTCAACTTCTAACATCTTCGAAGGAAGCCTAACATATAGCATCATTTTTTGCGACATCGAATATATGTACGTATGGTCGTTCCAAAGAAGGTGAACTGTAACAAACATTCCATGAACTGAGAGTTGGTCCGATTCTTCAAGGCAAGCCCTGCTCATCAAAAGACAACATTGAGTTTTTAAAGCATTAATTTCTTTCAAGATCAGACTTTAATGAACTTATACGCTGTCGTTGTAATTCTAAATCAGAAGAACATGAATGAGAGTCTGGAGGCGAATATGGAAAAGCTGATAGTGCTGTCGTCAGCAAAACTTTTTATTGAATTATTTGTTTCTGATATTACATGTCATTAAAAAATATAAGGAAGAAAGTCGAAGACAAAACAGAACTCTGCGGTGCATCAGCATTTAGTTTTTGAATATCAGTCTTGTGTTGAGCTGTTCAAATGGTAATTACTAATCCAATGACGTAGAGTTTCATCAAATCCAAGTGCACTCATTTTTGATAAATGGACTGGATGCCACAACTCTATCAAATGCTTTTGAAATATCAATCGCAATAATCTTACTTTCACCAAAACGATGTAGGTTTAGATTGATTCCATTTTTCCGTGTGGATCTGTTGCTACGAAAGCCGTGTAAGAAGCTTTCGATCCTCGATATTTCTTAAGCTGAAAGTTAATCAACGTTTTCATGACCTTGGAGAGAAGCTACGTATGTGCAATTAGTCGATAGTTTGAGGGAGAGGAAGATTCATCTTTTTAGGTATGGGCTGGACTAATGTTTTCCATCCATTCGGAAAGAGACCGGAGGAGTAAGACAGATGGTAAAGCTTTGAAGTGGTTTTGCCAGCGTTGAAGAACAACTTTTCCAAACAATTGCGTATATTTAGATTTAGATTTTTAAGGACTTGCAAATGAAGAATGCGAAGAAAGATTGGTCCCATAAAATCATTTACGCTCTTTCCTTTCTTGAGAGTTCATAGCAAGAGTGCCGTTAAAGATGAGCGTATTAACCGATGACGAAGAATTCCGTACGGTTTTTACAAATGACCAACAATTTGTTCTGCTTTTGGGACAATGCAGTATTTTGCCGAATTTATTGTTGACGTAAAAATTTTGTTTCGCAAATATGGGCATTGCAAGTTTTTCCAGCTTACTGAAACATTTTCCTATTTTACTCTGTGGTGTGGCGATATCAGAAATTTGGTTTGACTCATCGACCTGCTGAGTGAGGTGCTTCTTCAGAAAGCGAAGGCAACTAGAATTGTTCAATGTACACAATTCTAGTTGCCTTCGCTTCGCGCGTAAAACATCTGCTTTGAAGGAGATTTGATACAATCCATGATTGTATCTTCTCCGGAATAGTGCTCCCTCGGTGCCAACAAATCTACGTAAAACTTTCCTCTCGAACGTGGATAAGGATCAGAGTGCCTTTTTGTAAGTACCCAAGTCTCGCATCCTTATGTGAGTACTGGTAAGACCAGTCTTGTACAGCAGCAGCTAAACTTTTATCGTAAGGTTTCTGAATTTAAAAGCGAGTCTGTCACTATAGTAGGTTTTGTTGGATTTTAACATCTGCCCGCGTATTTCTTCTTACATATTATTATCGGTTGCCACTTTTGACCCAAGGTAGTTAGAGGACTGCACTTCTTCAAATTCATTCGCCACTACCCTGATAATAGGACCAACACTACTCGCAGATGTAGCCACCATGTACTTAGTCTTCCCTTTATTAATATGCAGCCCCAGGTTTTTGCCACCTGCCTTCTGGGTAAAGGAGTAATGAAGCTGTACATTACTCCTTTACCTTCGCTTGTGCCGATATTGTCGATGTCGTCTAGGTAAGCCTAGTATCTGGCTGGACTTGGTGACGATAGTCAATCTTGTTGACGTACTAGAATCACGGTTTGCTTTCTCAACGCCAGGTTGAAGAGGATGCAAGCCAGACTATACCCTTGAGTCCATTAAAGATGTTAATTGGTCTGGACAGCAAATCGGATACTTTTACTTGGCTTGTAATGTTGGTCATAGTCATAGTTTGGGATGCCGCATTCTTTCATGGCCCTATAAAATATTCTACCCTGGCTATGCTATCGTAGGGGTATTTAAAGTCTATAAAAAGATGGTATGTTGGAATATTAAATTCCAGACTTTTTTCCATCACCTGCCTAAGGGTAAAGATCTGATCAATTGTTGATTTGCCTGGTATGGCATCACATTGATATTTGCTAATTTTGGTTTAAGCCTATGGGCCTATCCGTTCTTGCAGGATAGAGGAGAATATCGTATAGGACATACTCAACCATGCTGCACTTTGTGTAATCTCCCTTCTTATTATGAGACAAATGATGCCTTTTTGCCAGTCTTCCGGCATTTCTTCTTGAATTGCCTAATGTTGTGTTCGCCCTCCATGTTTGATCAGCTCGACAGGTATGCCGTCGGCTCCCGAGGCCTTGTTATTTTTGAGCCGATTAATCGCCTTTTGTATCTCCTCAATGCTTCGTGGCTGCAGCATGAAGGGTTCCTCTTAAAATGTTGGAGTCTCCATTTCCTCCGTGAGCTGACCCTTCAACGATTCATTAAAGTACACTTCTCATCGTTCCAGAATGCCCTCAGGATGGCTGATCAGATTTTCCTCTCCGTCCTTACAGTATTTGCATCGTGGAGTATATTGCGACATCTTTCTGACGGATTGGTAGAACCTCCAGCGCCTTTGGCTATTCTTTGCATTTCACAGTATTTTTCTCCCAGGCCTGCCTTTTTTGTCTGTGAAGCCTTTTCTCAGCTGAGGCTGCTACATTGCTCGGAATGCAGCATTTTTACGTTCAGACGCTAGTTTGAATTCATCAACAAACCTGTCGCTCCGATGGCTGCGACTACAATTTTAAATTTACCTACCATTTTAAACACCTATAATCAATGTTCCTTGCCTTACTTTTCCTTAGGTGGCGCTATAGTCCGGGGTGGATCTGGGCCTCAACCAACAAGCTTCTCCAGCCAGCTCGGTTCCTAGCTATCTGCCTCCAGTTTCGCACCTGGAGTCGGTTGAGGTCCCCTACCACTTGTGTGCGCCACCTGAGTCTCGGTCGTTCTTAATGTTCCACTTAGTGCCAATTTGAACTTCACAATACAAATTATGACCATTGTTATACCTTCAATAATGTCATTGTAATTCATCCGCCTCTGGAAAGAGAGTTAGCCCAGATGAACTCAGGAAAAATAAAAAAACTTCTTATGTTACAGAATTGTATTTCAATGCAGGAAGATAACAAAAATAACTTACAAACTACTTTAACTGACTGACAACTTACTGGGAATCCTAATTAGTCACATCGTTTAAGACGCCATCGCTCGTATCGAAAATTGCGTTTGAGCTTAAGTTATCTTCCCTTTCATTCAAGCTGAACGAAATATTCGAAGCATTGAGATCGTTTTCATTCGAAATCGTACAATTATTCTCTAAAACGAAACTTTTATTCATATCTTCATTGGCCACACTTACTTTCTCAGCCTTGAATGCCTAAAGAGAGATCATGATTAAAATATAATTTGAATAAACAATTTCTACTTACAAGATCAAATTTATTTGAAGATGTTTCCAAAATTGTGCGATCATTCAACTGGATTTTGGGAAAATCTTTGGGATCGAACATCACAAGAGCATCCAATCTCCCAGAAGGACTCGTACTTAAATTCTTGATGTTTAACGATGCATCTTGGACCTTCTTAACAGCCGACATCCTTCGAGGAAACAAAATATTGCCATCGGAAATAGCATTTGTTCGAGATAGGGAAGTATTCAATTGACAAAGAGCAACTGTGGTATTTTCGCCTGACCCAAACGTAGAATCAAATCCCATAGAGACCATAGTGGGACATTCATCAAGCTGTGATGTTTCGCCCTCCACCTGATCGAACAAACTCTCTTGTCTCTTCCATTTTGAAGCTAGCGATGAAAGATTCCGAGAAGCATTCTTAGATCTTGAGTTATCTTTATTCAAAGTCCGCAAAAGTCGCAGAGGATCAACAATTTTTGACTTAGCAAGAGTACTCTGATTGAGTCTCATAGAAGTGTCATGCTTTTTTGCAGATCTCGGTGCTGTCATGCCTGGGAACAGGTGGTTCTGTTGATTTATAAAACAGAACGACTCAATCGAACGCTCCACAGCAAAATCATCAAGGAATGGAATCCTGTGATTGTTGCTAAGCTTGTTGTCTATCATATCAAGCTTAATCGGTGGCGTATTGACAAACTTTGAAAAGAGCATGCTTGCTCCATAAGGATCATCAATTGCATTCTGGCGGATCGGAGTGATTTTTGTCCTGGGAAATTGCTGTTCTACATTAATGAATGACAAGAACCTGGTTAACTGAGTTTCTACTTGAAGAATATCTGTTTTTAGGGCGGCTAACTGTTTTCCCATGAAATCGTTTTTGTTGCTTTGCTGATTTACTGCGACGATGTTACATTCTATGTTCGGATAAATGCGATTAAAAGCGTTTAGTAGAGTGCCCATTTGCAATTCCGAACTGTGCATTACCGACGCAACATCCAAATCAGGATATATAAGTTTGATTTTTAGCAAAGATCTCTTAACCATATCGCGATCGTATTTGACTGCAGCTTCGTGATTTTGAAATCGATCTAACTGTTCCTTGAGATTTTCTAATGGCTTCTCAATGGAAACGATTTTCTCACATTTATGTTGAAGATTGCTTTTGAACAACCGGTGATTGCTTGCGGCAAACTCAGAAAGAACAGATTCATCTAGCAAGTCGGATACATCAAGATTCGGAATGGATATGGAATTGATGTGCTTCCGTAGGTTTTCTGTATTTTCTTTTAAGTTTGCTATTTGCATATCGATTGCTTTGACATAGCGTGAAGCGTATTCCTTGAGTATTTTATTCTGGGCTCTCATCCGATCTATAGTTATCTCGGAGAACTGCTCGCGTGTCAAATCGCCCAGTATGGACTTTTCACGCTGCTTGATTAGTTCTTTTACAATGAAACCTATAAAATCCAATAGGAATACAATGAATTTCATACCTCCGGGCATTACAACCAAATAACTTTTGATGTTGGACCAGTTTAGGCTGTGCTTCTCGTTCAGGTGCACTAAGTATTGTATTGTGGATGAACGAAAATTGGCTTCTGATCTCTTGTCCACAATAGGCCAATAGAAGCGTTTCTTGAATTCTGTTGGATCTAGCAAGGTGAATAGATAGTGCATTACATGGAAGAATGCTTTTTGGTTTGGTTTTAGGAACATGTCCTGAACAAAATACTTTTTAAATTCTTCTGTGGGCGGATGGATCATTGATGTTAGGGCAGTTAGTTTCTTGTGGAGTTTCTCGCCAAATTCTTTTTCTTCGGCTTTCCAAGTATCGATTATTGTGCGATCCATTTTAGTGATAGCAAGCAGTATAGAAATAATAAATAAAATTTAACACAAAGGATATAAAGCGTAATTTTGCAATTCAAATATTCAAAATATGACATTAATATCATAAATCTTTTGGCAGCACTTTTTGTGCTAAATGTTTGCATTCAGTGTGAATGGAGGTAGACGAAAGAATAAGCGAATTCAGTAGAAATCAATCAAAAAAGAAAATGCAGGTTGCGTTTTTATATTTCGTTTGCCAAACTTTTGTGAAAAGATAGCATTTCTTAAGAATCTGCAAGGAAAGTTCTGAAAATAAAACAAAACAAATATTATAAACTTACTTTGGATTTGGAAGCTCCAAAATATTAATTTAATTTCTTAGGTTTATCCTCAAAAGACGGACCCTTGAATTTGCAACAGAATTTTGATTTGCAGCACGTGAAAATAAATGTATTGGTACAAATACGTTAATTTTTGATTTAGTTTTAATGAAAATGATAGCTAAAATAGCTGTCACCTAAAATCATCACAAAAATATGACAATCACAAGTGACAATTATCTTTCTCAGACGTTTTTTTGTGATTTGTGACCGTCATTTATCACTTATCACACTAGCCGATTCCACCCCTGAGAATCGGGGTAATTTTGATGAACTGTTTAGACAGTTTTCTCAGAAGCTGAAATGATGAAGGAATTGGGACGGAACTGAAGATGATTTCAACTTTCTTAATTTTTTTAAATTTTGATTCAAATGTTTTCACTTTAATTATCAAAACTTTAAAAAAAAAAATAAAAAAAACTTCAACAAACAAATTGCCATGCGACCTCTAAACTTTTCTTGTTCTTTGTTTCTTAGTTACGTTATGAACAGTTAAATTTCGTTAAAAAAACACTTAATTTTTGTTGTATTTAGCGATAGAGAAAATCGATTGCTGATTATTATTTAAAAGATTTGTCCGATTTGACTTTGTTTTTGTCTCTTTGAGGGTTGATAGTGACGAATAAAAAAAATGCCATTTTAAAGAAGTATCAATGTCGACGAACGTTCGCCCATTAGTTGATTGTTTGCCGTTCTCATCTAAAGAGTGGTCAGACAGTAGTTTTTTATTAATTTTCAACAATGAAAAACTGCCTTATTCCTTGTAAAATGGTTTTCCTTACTATATCTTTATTACACAAGTGCACCTGAAATAAAACAAAATCCAATGTACTGAAAGTTGAAGATGTTTAGTTGATTAGTATTCTGTAAAATATCACTTTTTATTTTTGTTTTCTATAAATCACCCAATGTAAACAGACACTTATACTATATCCAGTCTCTCATATCGCTGAACGCGTTCTACTCGAAACTTCAAAAATGACGTCTGTCATTATCACTCATCAAGGAGAAAAAGTAGTTTACCACCATACCGTATTACCAGATAATACCAAATCCCGCCCTACAAACTGAAAGATTTGCTATTTTATTTATCCAAATAAACCTCAGAAAAACTTCTTTTGTTTAAGAATAAAAAAACACTTTAACATGGATCCTGTTCATATAGAGAAAAAATTAAAATTGGACATAGAAGAAGCTGAAAAACGTAAAGAAGAACCGACCGGCATTTGCTACTGGTAAGCGAACATCTCAAACATTGCTTGTCCTGAATAAATAATCAAAAATAGTTTGGTATTTTTATAGTGGCAAAGATCGCAACTTAAATGTTATTGAACTCCTCTGTGCTAATTGCAATCGATGGCATCATGAATCCTGTGTAAGCTACCAACTGGGTAAACTAGTTCCTTTCATAACAAATTATGTTTTTATATGCAAAAACTGCTCCCCAAGTGGTTTGGAGAGCTTCAGGAAAACTCAAGCCAGTAATAGAGGAATACACTGAGTGATTCTGTTCCAAGTTTATTCATAATTTAATACTTTACAGCGATTCCTCAGATGTGTGTCACTGCTATTGCTAATATGCAACAGAATTCGGCTAAAGACGGAAAGAATCAACTGCTCTTCAGTAAGGACAAAGAAATTATTCCCTACATTGACCATTATTGGGAAGCAATGACCACCATGCCAAGACGTCTTACAACTTCATGGTAAGTGGTAAAATTTCTGATTAGAAACGCGGAGATTTAACAACATGAATCTGTTTTTTTTTCAGGCACTCGACAGTCCAACGCGCACTTCTCAAAGATATTCAAATTGTTTTCACTTACGAAGAGTCAGTGGAAAATGGAGCAATGTTTGGATTATTCAATGGAGATTTGACGAAAATAAAGCCCAATTACGATGCCATGGTTAAATTGGGAGCACTACGTTTGACCGAAGATGGTTATGCACAAGGTAAGTGTTTGCATACAACTATTTCTTTAATATTCACATTCACACATTTCCCTAAAGGTTTATGTAAATACTCATAGAAAGAAAAAAGATTATATTGTAAGCTTTACCTATACATCGACAGAACTTGAAAGCTTGTGAAATATTCAGTTGTTTTTGTTGTAAATACATTTATTTCTGTTATTGGTTGCTCAGCATCATGTCCCGAAGCTATTTTTGTTTGGATAAGAAACAAAACCAGAGTTTGAAGGGTGTTTATTTATTAACAATATTTATTGTAATTTTTTTAGTAAATTTTGTATCGCAGCAAAAAAGAAACGAAAAAGAATACTTAAATTATTATTTTCGTAAAGAGGATTCAAATAAGATAATTATTTCACAAAATCCTACTAATATTATAAATTTGAATTTTTGATGTTTGTTGTGTAATCACGCCTTAACGGCTAAACGGATTTGGATGAAATTTGGTAGGTGTATGGATGGGGTGCGGGATTGAAACATAGGCTAATATCCCGAAAAAAGGCATGGTTTCTGTGGGAGAAATCAGAATAATTTTCTGAAACGGGTTTGATTCAAATAATAAAAAGAATCTGATTGGAAGTCCACGCAGACGAAGTTGCGGGAGAAGCTAGTTTATAATAATTTTGTGACTTGTTTTTCCCAGAGTTTTTGTGATTCTTATATAAATATCAATATTTGTACGTGTTTGGATATTTGTTCCGCAATGACGTCTCAATGACTTAACAGATTTCAATGAAATTTTTAAGGTAGTTGGACGAGGCATTGAGCACATCGCCAATTGTTGCGTCCGATGGCGGATGGACTCATTCGGGTCTTCTTCGATACTCTGGTCCACCGAACCGAACCATTATTTTGGTAATAAATTTGCACAATTTGCAAATTTTTTTAAGGAGTAGGCTTTGTATATAAAAGCTATAGTACTACTATGAGACAGTTTCTAGTTTAGCGAGATACTGCCGTAATAGCGCTGCAGTAGTTCTTGATATACATTTGTATGGAGTTTGGAGAGTAGAATGAAATATAATAGCTTTGTTCGATGTCTGCCCTGTGGCGCACTGGTGTACACTGGATTCGCACTGAGGTGTTTTATGTGACACTTTTTTCGCCTCAGTGTTTTTGCACTGTGTTCGATGTCAACCCGAGCACGCACTGAGTGCATACTCTCACGCCCCAGGTTTTTGGTCGATGTAAGAAATGCTGTCAGAATTCAAATCAGCTGTTGATGCTTGGTGGTAGGAGTTTAAAACAAATTTTATTTTACAAACTTGGAGTGCAATATCTGGTAAATATAAGATATTTTGTAGATTATTTTGCAATGAATAAGTTATTTTTGTGATTTTAGATAAAATGCCGAGATATACTCTATCTGATGGAAATGAAAAAACTGTAGACTTTGTAAGGAACATTAATACTGAATGATATGTCAAAAAATTACAACTGTTGCACTGAGCTGTTCGATGTTAAATCAAACCCCGAGCAGAAACACAGTTTTTTGACAGTTAAACGAAATGCACTGACATTCCCCAGTGCGCACTGGGGCGGGGAACATCGAACAAACCTAATGATGAAAAAGTAGGTTGTATGTTATATTTCCAGAAACGTATGAGTTAGACCTTGTGTACGTGATTCCTTTTTTCGGATGTTTCTTCATTCTTTCTTTTTGACAATTTGGTAGAAATGTAGGGGGGATGAAATAACGAATGGAAGAATGAAAATTTTAAGATTTTTTGTGGTTGAGCTTTGAAGTTTCTCGTTTGAGAAAGAAAATGCTATGCACGGACGGATCCAATCATGCTTTTTTAGTGGTAATGGATGGTTTTCAATAGTTTTTGGAAGTGAAGCTTCTTTACGTGCATGAGGGTAAATTTCTTACGGATGAAACGGAAGTAGTGACACGGAAATGTGCAACGTTTTTGTCTAAGAATAGGTAGAGAGCGATTGAGACCGATTGAGAGAGAGTGAGAACGGGCGAACGTAGCATGAAGCACATAGCCATGGATCAAGCGAGTGAGTAAACGCAGATCTGTTTTATTTATTTGCATTATTTTTATTTATGACAGAACACATTTGAAAAAAAAACAAATAATTAAATTTTACGAAACGCTCACTGAGTAAACCGGATATTGTGCAGGTGGTGTTGTGTACAGTAAGAGCTTTTTAATTTGACTGACATGTGACATCGATATGTTGGCTTGACAGGTAACTTTGCGTATTGTGGATTGTGTGTGGTCTTCTATATGTGAAATGAGTGATCATTAAAGATAAAAGTGGGTGAGATTTTATAGGGTAGAGCAGAAGTTAATTATTATGAATAGGAAATGGGATATTTTTTTGTGGATCGTGGAAAGTATTTGGTTATGATTGAGTGGGTGGGTATTTGTTTTTAACAATGGGAAGGATATTTTGTATTTATCATCATCAAAGGAAATATGTATTTGATGATTCCCAAATAAAAAGCAAATGGTTCATTTCAATAGTTTATTTAAGACTGACTTATAAAAAGGTATAAAGTTAAGTATCAAGACAATAATGATATATTAAAGAGAACGCATTGGTATAAATCATAATGTTATAAGTATGAGCGTTGAGAAAAGAAAGATGAAAATAGAAAAAGGTACATTCACAATAATCTTTAATTTTCATTTTATCGAAAATGGCTCCAACGATTTTGATAAAACTTTCAGGGTGCTATTTTTTTACAATATATCTTTCAGTTAGAATGAATTTTTCGAAATTTGTTCTTATAGAGCCATTATTTTTCTTCGACTTTCTCGAGAACTGCTTAACCTATTACAATCAAATTTGATATTCAGGAAGATGTAGATAGCCAAACCAATTCAGCTCATCGAAAAACTTTTGAAGTGAAACTTCCTTACGCGCATGAGGGTAAATTTCTTACGGATGAAACGGAACTAGTGACACGTAAATGTGCAACATTTTTGTCTAAGAATAGGTAGAGAGAGATTGAGACCGATTGAGGGAGAGTGAGAAAGGGCGAACGTAGCATGCAGCACATAGCCATGGATCAAGCGAGTGAGTAAACGCAGATCTGTTTTATTTATTTGCATTATCATTAGTATACATTGTGTAGTGAGTTAATTTTATAAATAAATAATTTGTGATTAATTTGTACATCGTCCTTTACTAAGCAGTTATTCAGAGTAAGTAATATAATTGTTATTTTTTTGTTCATATACAATTTCTTATGTTAATTCGTTTGAAAGTTAGGAAATTTTAGTATTTACAAAAAAACACGTGACATTTTAATTTACAATTCGTCATATGAACCGATTGAGAGAGAGTGAAAACGGGCGAACGTAGCATGAAGCACATAGCCATGAAGCGAGAGTAGGGAGCAAGCGAGTGAGTAAACGCAGATCTGTTTATAAATAATCACACAAATTAGAAAGCGAGGCGTGGAAGTTCCAATCCGTCAGAAACATGTCGCAATATATACCACGCTGCACATACTGTAAGAACGGAGAGGGAAACCTGATCATTGATCCTGAAGGCATTCTGAAGGGATGGGATGTGTACTTTATTGAATTGTTGAACGGTCAGCTCTTCAGACTCCACCATTTCAAGAGGAAGACTTCATACTGTATGTATGAGTAAGCTTTGAGGAGTTACAGAAATAACAAGGCCTCGGAAGCCAATGGCATACCTGCCGAGCTGATCAAACATGCAGGGCTAACTCTACATCAAGCAATTCATAAAATCATAGTACACCTATAGACCGTATAGAAGACAGGCGAAAAGGCATCATATTATGTCCCATACATAAGTGCAGCAATTATTGCGGTATATCATTATTGATTACATCCTTTAAAATATTCTCCTCTTTGGAGCAAGAGCCCCATACGCTAAAACCATAATCGGCAAATATCAATGTGGTTTCATACCAGGCAAATCAACAATTGAATGTAAGACTAATTACGTCTTGCTAGGATAGTGGAGCATGAATTTGAGGTAGTACAGTCCTTTAACTACCTTGGGTTACAAGTAGCAGCCGATAATAATAATAATATGGAGGAAGAAATACGCGGGGGGCAACCATAACCTACTATAGTCTGTCAAGGCTCTTTAAATTCAGAAACCTTACCATAAAAACAAGCTGTTGCTGTACAAGACTATGCAGTACATACGGATCCGAGAAGTTGGGTAGGTACTTACAAAAAGGCACTCTGATCTCTTATCCGCGTTCGAGAGGAGTCTTACGGAGAATTGTTGGCCCTGTATGCGTGAGAGGACGATGCCGGAGAAGATACAATCATGAATTCTATGAAATCTACCTCGAAGCAGATGTTGTGAAAAAAAATGAGATGCCCGGACCGGATCCCTCTTGATGATTCATTAGCCGTGAGTGGAGAGGGATATACAAAGAACTGTACGGGCTGTACAGTGATACAGACCTAGTCAAAAGAGTACAGTCCAACAGGAGGAGCAGGCAAGTAGAAGAGTACCTCGACCGACTTCAGAGGCAAAACTGGAGGCAGCTAGCTAGCACCCTGGACTGTAGGGAAACACCACGCTAACTACGGTCCTGTTGAACAAATTTCCAAAATGCTTTGTCTGTCATATGTCCAATCATATTTAGGTTTTTTTTTGTTGCGTTTTCATGGCCCAAGATACGCCAAAATAAGCCTCGTTATTTCAAATTTAGAGACAGACCCTTATTTTAAAACTAACCCAAATTATAAAACACCCTGTATCTCCTATCTACATACATATCTCGTAACGGAATAGAATAGGAATAAACTTGTATCTCCGACTATAAACGTTTGCATCAGTCTAGTCTTAAATTTATTTCACTAACAACAAATCAACAGATGCCTTAAGTTTAAAGCTAAATTGAAGCTTCTCCGGCAACATGTTGCTTTATTAACCCATGTAAATATAAACAAATTCAATCCAAAGAAAAATAAAAACACATAATTCGTCCACCTGTATGGGTTAGGTTAGGTTAACCCATATTTTGAGAACTCCGTCTCCGTCCGTATTTGGTGTAGAGAGCTTTTTGTTTCTATAAATAGCACAACTTGGTCAATATCAGAATATTCTACTTCAACGTCATTTCAGATAACGATTTATACTCTACGTCTACAGTTGTTGGTTGGTTGAAACAAATTAAAAAAAAAATGTCTTCAGTTTCAGTTGCAAATAGAACTTGCAATTACAAATTGCAATATTCGTAGGCAAGTTACGGAGCAAGACATTTTGCACTCACTCAAACTAGGAATGGAGCGTTGTGAGAGGCAATGCACTTCTTAAAGTTTGCTCAATTGGAATTGTATTTACATATTTATTTTTGAAAAAAAAAGTAATTTCTTTACCTTGTGTGTCATTCCTCTGTTTATGTTGGCCCTTTTGTCAAGGATCAGCAAACCTTTGGCCATTTTATAAGCAAGTCGTATTCGGTTGATCTACTATAAATAAAACTTCGAGTATGAAATCTGCTTTTAAGTGCATATTTTTTTGTAACTAGGTACTCCCTGGAATGTTTTTTTTTTTTATTCAGTCGACTCTTAAAGTGAAAATGACAGAGTTCTACTACCTACCTACTATGCAATAATTGATTTTAATTTTTAATTGACTCCTATTCTAGAGATTAGAGAAGCGAACCCAACCAAACCACTCACATTTTTATCTACATACATTATGTAGTACGTAGGTAGCAAGTATTTATGTAGTCGTTCATTCCGTCATAGTTGTTGGCTACATCTTTCGATTCGACTTTCGAGCTTATCAGTGATTTTCATTTTTCATATTATATTTGTTTTTCACAATAACTGCGTTCCGGAATGCAAATAAAAACAATTTGTATGTAAATACATTTGAAAAGTCCGGCCTGCTGAAGAAAAAAACAGATTTTCTGTTTTTGTTTTGAGGAGCGTTTCCTGTTTGCTATATTCCTTCTCTTTCAATGCGGCGTTATTTCGTCATTGATTTTTGTTATTGATATTTTTCTTTCTATGCTTGTTTTTACTTTTTTTTTTGTCTTAATTGATGATGTAGTGCTGTAGTTGGAGATTTTCAAACACAGTTTCGGTTGACTTTCTAAGTTCTATGAGTTATTTGGTGTTTTGATGCATTTTGAAAGTAATAATTTAGTCGAAGTTGTGAAATTCGAAGACGCATTTTGTTTGTCAACTCCTTGTCATGGAACGAAATTCAAATTATCCTATGGATCAGGAAGGTATGTCAACTTTTGAAATAAATTTTTTTTTTAATGGCAATGCCTGCAATCTAGATACCTAGGTATCAAAGATAAAACTTGTATAAGCATAATATTTTCATGTTCAATAGCACGTATTTTTTCGATTGATTGCACACATTGTAGGTACTTGAAGGGCTAATCTGATTATAATTGTGGATAATGAACTTATGTAGCTCTTGTTCTCCTTTGTAACATTCATCTTCAAAATGTATTGCAATAGCAATGAGTAATTAATTTGATGGTGCAGCAATCTTTTACAAAATGAAAATTATTTAATAGGTTGGCGTTTGGAGCACGCCATCTGTTACTAGGCAGATAATTTGCAGAGATGGGTCATGTGATGAAGAAAATTATTGCTATATGTACGTAGGTGTGTACATATGTATGTTAGGTACCTACCTACCTTTATTACGTTTATTTTTGAATATGAATCTTATATTCAAGGGATTTTTTTTATACATATTGGTATTTCTTTCTTTTTTATTTATTTTTTTATTATAGGTACCTACCCATTTCAGTGATCAACAATGTTTTTGCTTGAAGATAAAGTTATTTTTGGAAGAGCTTGCAAAGCTTGGCCGTTGTATTTATTATTCCCATTCGTCTAACAAATAACAATGGAGGTGATGAAGGAATATGTACCTACCCTTATTTAAACCCCAAATTAGTACCTACCTACCCAAGTGTCATATTAATTAAATGTCACACTTTAAATTGTAATAACTTAGCTGCCCTAACTACGCGCTACTGTGGCCCCTTTTATACACAGCGTCATTTGACGCCGATGCTCCTTCAAGTTAGCCCGAAAATTAGATTTAACCTTGCGAAAATTCCCAGAAAGCTGAACATTTGCATGAACGTTAAGGACAGTTAAGGAACTTTTTTGTGAAACTTCTTTCATGAATAAAATGTAATATTGGTGAAGGAATGTCAGTCTTCCTATGTCATTTGCATTTAGGAATGCAACATCATCCATAAAAACATGATGTTTGAACATCGATGTTATAATGATGATATCGATAATTTCACGATGTTTAAGAAAAATGTTTATGAACTGATTTTTGATACTCAATAAACGGTTACTTCTTGAGTTAAAATATGAATAGCAATAAAAAAAAAAACAATACCTTTCCAGCGATTTTAATTTTGAAGTTTGTGTTTCATTACATTTGTAAAATATCAAATGCGATTATAGTTAGCAAAACTAAAAAAATCGAAAAACCTGTTTTGTTTTGCCGATATCTCATAAGATTTGAGGTCATGTTGAAAGATACCCTGAAGTAAAATTGAAGGTTTTTTTTAATTATCTCGACTTTCTGTAGACCATTTTTCGATCAGAAGTTAAACTTCGCCGGAAATCAGAAAAGAACCCCACCCCACAAACCATTCCAATCGACTTGCATTTATTTTTCCCCTTTTCTAATCTCTTTCGCCTGCGATTCCGACTATTTGCCATCCTGTAGCTAATTTTTAGTTTGAAAATTTCACTATCAATTCTGTTTCGATTATATTTCCTTTCTTTCTTAGAACATTTGTTTATTTTGTTATTATCTTCCGCAAATAAGCAATAGAAATTTCATAAATTTAATAAGGAAATGACATTTGACTATTTTTTTATTTAAAACTGCGTCCACGTACATTTCGATTCTTTGAGAAAGGAATCGATTTTCTCTTTTTTTCAGACAAAAAACTGTCATCAATTGCTTAACAAAAAACTGGTGTTGCATGAAATTTCACTAACAAACATGGCACTATTATTAAATATAGTTCACCAAGAACGATGTATCGATGTTTTAATGAGTTTCAACATCGATGTTTATGAATGATACATCGATTTTAAATACATCGATCGCTTCCATCCCTATATTTCATTTTGGTTGCTGCCTGTTGTCATTGACAGAAAAGATTATTTACATGTATGTGTGCATTCAGATCAAATCTTCCAACGTATCAGAGATCAAATCTTTCGTTGAGATTTGATCTAGATTTGCTCTTTTTCTTGCAATGAAACTCTCAAA
Source organism: Platycheirus rosarum (assembly GCA_963971375.1). Classification (NCBI taxonomy): domain Eukaryota; kingdom Metazoa; phylum Arthropoda; class Insecta; order Diptera; family Syrphidae; genus Platycheirus; species Platycheirus rosarum. Next base: position 93,244,963 of record OZ020509.1, read on the forward strand.
ATTCAAAAATATCAAATCTTTTCTTGAATGAAACTCGCTATTAGTTTTATCATTGTACCGTTTTTAGCTCACCATCTTGAATTTTTTACTTGTGATTTAGGTACTAAAATGCAAGTTATGGATTCGTGTAAAAAATCTAACAATCAAACATGACATTACGATAATAAAGAAGTTGAAAAAAGTGGGTCCGGAAATTCCATCCGTCTGTCTGTCTGTTCGCGCTTCTAGAGCCTAAACGGATGGGCCGATTTGGTTCAAACTTAGTGTATTTAGTATTTATTAGGTAGTATCTCGGGGGTGTTTTTCATTTTTGCTCTAGGTACCTGCCATACAATTTTGAACAAAAAGTTAGATTTTCTCGAAAACGGCTCTAAAACGGTGTTAATTTTTTACAATAATACATCTTTCAGTTAGAATACATTTTTAGAAATTTGTTCTATAACGATACCTCTCATATAACCGGTTTTTTCAAATGCGGTTTTATCGTAAACTATTATTCCGATTGCAATAAAATGCCACAGGCAGTCATTTATAATTCAATTAATATCGCATTTTAAAATTTTCAAAAACTTTTTTTCGATTTTTTAAATTTTTTTAAAAATAATTTGGTTTTCGAAATATTTTGAAAATGGGTGGATTGAATTTAAAAAAAAAAAACTCCCAGATGAAAAATACAGATTGCCTTATAATGACATACTAGAAAAAAAATTCAAATATTTTTTCGAAAAGTTTAAAAAAAACGACTTTAAAAAAACTGGTCGAGCGATTTTCAAATTTTTTTTTTCTTCGATAGACATTTAGTTTTCAAATTTTATTGCATACTTAGTTTTTCCAAGAAAACTCTGAAACTAACTCAAAAAAAAAGAATTTTCTAAAAAGAAAGACGTGTTGTTTTCAATCTGGCAATACTTTTTTCGGAGTTGGTATTTTTGACAGCTGTCTCTTGATTTATGCTTATAGCGAGTTTCATTCAAGAAAAGATTTGCTCTTTCTGTCAAAAGATTTGATCTTTTTCAATTTCGAGAGTTTCATTGCAAGAAAAAGGGCAAATCTAGATCAAATCTCAACACGAAAGATTTGATCTCTGATGGCTTGGCAGATTTGATCCGAATGCACACATACATGTAAATAGTCTTTCGGTCAAACGTCAAATGGAAAATATTTTGTTATTTGTTGTGAACTTGTGCCAGCCCGTGCTTAGCCAAAAAATTAACAAATATCCATTAAATATACAAAATAACAAATAAAGTTGTTTTTGAAGTGAGAAATACAAATATGGCATTTTGAATATATCAACTGTGCAGGCCTGGCATTTTTGTGCGTGATATCAAATACTGTGTATGCTCGTCATTGAATGACCAATACTAGGATTAAATGATGAAACAAGTTTCATTGAAAAGATCAAATCTCGATTTTCAGATCAAATCCTTGAAATTTGAATGAAACTCGCTATTAGTTTGGTTTGCGATTTCATAATGAAACATGAATAGACTTACTCCTGAACAAAGTTTGCAAATTGTGCAAATTTATTACCAAAATAATGGAGCAGAGTATCGAAGAAGACTCAAATGAGTCCATCCGCCATCGCGCGCGGAAGGATCTTGGTTTGCAGGCTTACAAAATCCAACTCGTTTAAGAATTGAAGCCGAAATTTATTTATTTTATTCGACGATGTGACCGCACATATGAGCAAGTACGTGCGATCCAGTCGTGCAATTTATTTTTCACCAAAATATACTACACCTACAATAGAACACTGATTTTTTTTCATAAAAATTCTTGGAGCCGTTTAAAATAAGCTTTTACTTAACGGTTATATGACAGGTACCGTTAATATTTGAGCTAAAAAATTTTTTTAACAAAGTCCTCTGTAGAATTTCAAAATAACATTATGTTCCAAATTTGGAGACGATTAGCCAAACCGTTTAGGCTATAGTTCAGTTACATCCGTACAGACGGACAGACAGTAACTCAAATATGTTTCTCTATCATTGTAATGTCATGTTTGATTGTTAGACATTTTTTACGAATGCATAACTTGCCTTATATATATATAGTCCCTATAAATCGCAAGTAAAAATGATGCTTCATGATAGTACTATTTGCGGGGTATATACAAAGGTTTTATGATAAAAGCAGCTGAGACAATGCAATTATCGATTAAGCGATTCTAAAATTTACTAAAATATGAGGTAGTACATTTGGCTCGGTTTTCCGCAGTAGGCTTACTCCACGATCTAGTCCAGTAAATAAACAATTTTTATCCTGCAAACGGTCACGTATAGTTGTGAATGGATATGATGTTTATGGGGGGCCCGGTCAGTACCAACAAAAAATCCATAACCACTCCCCCTCCGCCCACTTTACACACAGGTGAAAATGACTGAAAATCGGCACGCAAAATTACAACTTGAAGTCAATAAAATGTTGTACAAATCTTGTTTATTTAGTTTTTTCCATCTAAGACTACCTGTTGTGGTCTTTAAAGGCACTTCATTGAACAACATTTTAGTTGTTGTACTTGTCAAAAAATAAAAAGAAGAGAATAAAAGTTATTAAATTTCTGATAATTATACTTTTTCGTGGTCACCCGGTTTTTTGGCTGTAAAAAATTAAAAACTGGGCCGATTGTACATGATTTTTTTTCAAATGTTTATGTTTACGGCGACTTTTCGATAAAAAATATTTAAATTATTCCCTTCTCAGATTTCAGATTGTTTTTTAAGCTTCTAATGAAAATGTTTTTTGGTATCGACCGGGAATCCCAAACATCATATCAAAAATACACAATTATACGTGACTGTTTGCAGGGTAAAACCTGTTTATTTACTGGACTAGATCATGGAGTAAGCCTACTGCCAAAAAAAATGTCTATTTTGAAAAAAATAAAACCAAGAAGAGAATGTCGGTCCCACCGAAATTGTTTTCTTCGCTTCTCTGTCCACCTCCTTCACCTAAATACTCCGTCACGCGGCGTCATAAATATAATAAATTAATTATCATATGATCAGCTACACATTATCAATCTCTAAAAATTGCATACCAAAATGTCTGCTTTTTTTTACTAAAAATAAAATAATTAGGATTTTATCATGATTAGTCCTACAATTTTCGAAATACTTTTTTCATAAATTTATTAATATTTGGGACTATGCAATGGCATACTTCATTTTTGTTTTGACCGTGTTATTTTGCCGAGTAAATTTTACTTGTTTCTGTCAAAAATCCTTGCCTTCAATATGATTAAGCACATAAGAGCAAGTACATGCGACCCAGTCGTGTCCATTTTTGACCAATTTTCCCACTTTTTTCGTTAGTCTGAGAACCTTAAAACACAAGAGTTCTTTGGCGGATCCAGTATTTGTTCATGCGGGTCCAACGATTCAAAAGTTTAGCTGTTTACGCTCAGTAATTTTTTTTCTTCTTGCCCGCACTCCAAAATAAATGGTACGACTGGTGCGCAGTCATAAGCATTCGAAAAAAAAATAAACTACAAGTTTTCAAAATGTCAATTTTTTAATTTTTTTAAAATTAATTATTAAAAATACAAAAAAGATGTTATTCTAAAATATTTTAATAAGAAATTTCTTTGGCTTGGGTAACCAGAGAAAGTCGAAGAAAAAAAATGTTCTTACCGTTAATGGTTGAGCTTTAAAAAAATCATCTGTGGAATGTCCAAAATAATTGTATTTAATATGTTTGATTCATGGACCTAATGGATATGAACTGCAAGGAGCTAACTTCACGTTGGTTTCTTATAGCGCTTGAATCAAACTGATTGTCAAATATAGAAACAAATTTTTAAATGAAGAGGCGTACATTGGTAGGAAGCAGAAGGTCAACTAATTCCTCTTAGCCACAAAAGTATATATCAACAAAATGTAAAATAATAAGTGATACCTTAGGTTTGATTGTGCCAAATTGTTTATTACTATTGCAAAACTTGGTACTTTTGCTTATATTATTCAATTTAAAAAAGTTGGAAAAAAATCAATTTACAGTGAACTTTAGCTACCCCTCCTGGCTCATATTCTAGAGACGCTTATTATTTCACGCCTAGTTTGATTCAGCTGTTAGTGTCGAGCGACACATGATATTTTATGGAATGACATTCTTTCTTGCAGATTAACAACAACACACAGGAATGGTTGAGAGTATGAGTCCCTAGGCCTTGGCTCCTTAAAATGCGTCCGTACAAAAAGTCGAACGCAAAATCGAAAACCAGCAATTTCGAAACCAGGCAAACAAAATTTCGTTATCATCAAAGTTCGAAACAACTACCTGCACATTTCCATTGGTTTTATATGCATCTCTTGTTTCGTTTGAAGCGTTGGTTAGAGAGTGAGAGTTGCTTAGCTCTGCAGGGGCTGGATAATTTGTGTAGTATTTTTTTTCGTTCATAGAGGACAAAGCAAGAGTTATCTAACAAAAACAAGTCCATAGCAAAACTGGTTATTTGGATGTATGTGTTTTTGTTTTCATAAGCAAAGCATGTTGGACAAATTATTTTGTTTATTATATCAACACCTACTTAGGTATCTGCTTATCCTTCTACTTATGAAGGAAAAAAATCTTTGGAAGCTCTGAAGTGATACCTACAAAAAATTATTATTTCAGTTTTGCAGAGTCTTCTCATTTTATCAATGTATAATCTCAAGTCATTGTGATAAATTGGTGTCACGGTGTATATTTATTTTTTTTTAATTTATTTTGTATTAATTAATATTTATTAATTAAACATTCAAATAGGTCGTAAAAGTATTCAAAAAATAATTTAATACCTACAGTAAATAAATACAAAAATACTGGAAACTGCCGGAGAATCGATCGGTCCTCCATCATTTGCCTTTGCTAACCCATAGTTGCTTCATCCAAAATAAGTCTAAAAATTGCGATGCGAACATTTTTCAGCATAGAAAACGTATTTATGAGTCAAGCTTGATATTTGCTTAGCTGTATGATAGATATACAATAATGTGTATGTGTATAGGAACATAAACGCAAAACCAACAAAACATTTCTTGTTACCAGATAAATTTAAATTCTGTGGTAGTTCATCTCTTTTTTCTACAATCCTACAACTGGTTATGAAAACACTACCCAATTCTTCTCATAAGAACAGGAATTGGAAAACGCTCTTTGTGTACAATAATTAGGTCTACAGCATACACATTGCCTACACACACATACACCTAGAACTGCAGTGCAGGTTCTGTGCTGGAGGTAGTACTTTTTTTTAACCATAAAACGGTCGTGCAAAAAAATACCCCTTTCATCCTCTTTCCTAAAAATCGGAAATTGAAAACTCTCATTGGGCATCAAAATTGCCTTCATAAAGACCTGCAGTGCTAGTTTCCATCTTTCAACCGGCCGGCATACCTAACCAAACCATCTAACCCTTCATCTCTTTCATCATGCTACTAAAACCGGTTATGTAAATAATACCCACTTTCTTCCTTTCTCAGAAAAACAGGAAATTGAAAACGCTCATTGGGCATCAGAATAGAACACACAACCATCACATACACTTGTTGTGCTTTTTTCCATCACCAAGCGGCATACCTGTCCCTACCACCTACAAATGCCATCATTTTTCTTCATTTGAAGGAGGTATCTATTGTTGTTTTTGTTGTAAATCGAAATTAGTCCAACTTTTGGTGAGTTTGTGAACTAATGGGTATGATCTTCGAAAAACGTTATTTTGAACAAAAAATAGAGGTTTATAAAATGTACTATATTTCAAAAACGTGTGACTTTTTAAAACATTTTTTTTCTCAAATCGTTGAAGAAAACATATTTTACATATTGGAAAAGTTATGTGGTTTTTGTAATGTATTTAATGCAGAAAAAAAAATTAGAAAATAATAACAAAATACAAATTTTCAAAGCCAGATTATTCAAAAAAATTATATGAAAAATAAAAATACTTGTCCAGACGTTTAAAAAATCTGTTCATTACCTTTAAAACGACATACATGGTTTATCTGGTTTTTGCCTCTACTTACAGTTGTATTCTGTAGATCGGTTTTGAGCATATTTTACGAAACAAGTCACGGAAATATTGAAATAAAACGAAAACAAAATCAAAAATTAAAAAAAAAACTTTCAGGGGTTTCAAAGCCAAAATACCATTCTTGGATACGCAATTTAATTTTTTGTAATACATTCACTACGGACTTTAAACAGATGCAATCCGTTTGTGCAATTTTTCTTTTTTTTTTTTCAAAAAAAGGGCGTAGGCCTCTTAAGGAGCCAATAAATTTATCTTAAGGAGCCAATATATTTATTTTATGGAAATGACAGGCCCATGGCTTGATTGTTATTTCAATTTTTTATCCACACAAATGCATAACTTGCATTATAGTGCTTATAAGTAGAAGAAGAAGTATACATTTTAAGATGGTGTGATAAAAACGAACCTTCCATAAGACCGTTTTTTTTCTTCGCCTTTTTTGAAAACTCATTAACCGATAACAATTGAAATTGTTATTCAGGAAGATACCAAAACTAATTTCGCATTGAATTATTTCCGATTAACGGCTTTTATATTTTTAAAATTTAAAACACTTTTTAAGCCAGTGCGTATTTTGAAAATGGCTCAACAGTACAAAAATCATTATTTTCCGCCTACATCTTTCTGAATTTTAATTTTAATTGTAATCGGTCAACCGATTACTTCAAGCTGAAGCTGAAGTATGAAGCGCAAAAATGAAGCATGCCAAAATTGAAGCTGACTCGAACACAATAGGTTTGTTCGATGTTCCCCGCCCCAGTGCGCACTGGGGAATGTCAGTCAAACTGCCAAAAAACTGCTAGCTGCTCCGGTGTTGATTTTACATCGAACGGCTCAGTGCATCTCTATTTTTTGACATTTCTTTCATTTAAATTTGTTTTCTTTAAACGAAAGCAATATTTTGTCTATACACACATTAATAACTAATAAAAACCTACAAAATAATCTACGAAATATTTCATATCATAAAATAGCACACTTAATTTGCAAATAAATTCCTCCATTCTCTGAAAACGAACTTCTGCCAACAGCTGATTTGAATTTAAATTTCCGATATCTTACACCAAGAAAATACCTGGGGCGCATGAGGGTGCACTCAGTGCATGCCCGGTGTACACATCGAACACAGTGCAAAAACACTGGGGCGAAAAAAGTGTCACATAAAACACTTCAGTGCGATTTCAGGGTACACCAGTGCGCCCCAGTGCTGACATCGAACAAAGCTAATAGTGAAGTACGGAATGTTAATTTTGCTGTCAAGATTTAAATATTTAAATATATATATATATATATATATATATATATATATATATATAGAATATTTTATGGGATATTCAACCAACCCCAACTACAAAAAATTCGATAGCATTTAAGATTATATATATAGTTGGGGTTGGTTGAATATCCCATAAAATATTCTGTGTTTTAAACCAGCTCTATAAATAATTCTGAGTTTCCGTCACATTGATAGCGAGTTTCATTCAAGAAAAGATTTGCTCTTTCTGTCAAAAGATTTGATCTTTTTGAATTTTGAGAGTTTCATTGCAAGAAAAAGAGCAAATCTAGATCAGTTGTCAACACGAAAGATTTGATATCTGATGAGGTGTAAGATTTGATCTGAATGCACACATACATGTAAAAATCCTTTCTGTCAAAATAACCAAATGAAATATAGGGATGCAGATCCAAGCGATACATCGATGTTTTCAAAAATCGATATACATATATCGTTCATAAAAAACATCGGTCTTGGTGGACAGGCAAAAATAATTGTCTGTAGTTTTTTACTCTTAATCGTATTGTTTCTTATGTCATTTTTGTTTGGTCATCCAGAACAGTCCGGAAGCATTCCAAATGCTTCTAAAAGTATTCGTTTGGCAATTAATGAATTTCTGAAAAGAAGAGAAAATCGATTCTGTTTTCGTAGTCAGAATCAAAACCTTCACACTTGGACGATGTTAAATATTCTAAATTATTAAATGTGATTCTTTATTAAATTTATGAATTTTGATTGTTTATTTGAGGGTGTAAAGTAAAATAAAGAAATAAAGTGGAAGAAAGTAGAATTGATAGTGGAATATGACTTAAGCTACAATAATTAAGTATTTATAATTTTCTATCAGTGCAAATAATTTCCCTTTATTGCGTTGCAAATAGAACATTATCCCACGCATTTGCATTCGCCTTGTTTAAATAAATGAAATTCAAAATTAATTTATATGAATCGCATTTGATGTTTTACAAATAACACACAATGCAACACAAAGTTCAGAATTAAAAATTTAGTTATTGTTTATTTTTTATTTTGTTATTATTCCTATTTTAACTCAAGAAAAGATCCTTTTATTAACATCAGGCTGTTCAGTTAATAACTTTGAAGTTCAATGATGAGGAATGTATTATTTATCAGTTCATAAACATTTTTTTAACATCGGAAAGACATCGATATCATCATCATAACATCGATGTCAAAACATCGATATTTTTGTAAACGATGGTACATCCTTAAAAGCAAATGACAAAGGAAGTGTGTCAACCAACACTACAATTAAATCCTGAAACAAGTTTCATTGAAAAGATCAAATCTCGATTTTGAGAGCAGATCTTTCAAATTTGAATGAAACTCGCAATGAGTCAGCCGCTTAGACCAATAGGAAACCAACATCATTTTGTTCTTTCCTTTCTTTCACTGTAGTCTTAAATTTAATTGTGTGTTTTGCTTGCGAAGTTTTACTGGTGAGTTTCTTTAAACAAAGCTCTATTTATCATACATCTACCAGAATGATCTCAATATGGACCATACGTCTTTTTTTTAGCCCTTGAAGACCTTTATATCATTTTGACTTCGTTCCCTAAAAGCCTTCTTATAAAATAAGTGCTGTTTTCAAATAATAAAAATATGCGATGATTTTCAGCTTCACTGGCAAAAAACAACAGGCAGCGGCGCAAATTTCCACCAAATGAATCTGGGACAACAACTAAAAAAGGCAGACCAAGTGCCGATATTGCTGCAAACCTTAAACTGCCAGCCCACGGCTATCCATTGGAACATCCATTCAATAAAGACGGCTACAGATATATACTCGCCGAACCTGACCCACATGCCCCATTTCGACAAGAGTTTGACGAAAGCGCGGATTGGGCTGGCAAACCAATACCAGGTTGGCTGTACAGGACACTAGTACCGAACTCAGTACTCTTGGCACTACATGATAGAGCACCCCAGTTAAAAATTGCCGAAGATCGATTGGCAGTAACCGGAGAAAAAGGTTATTCAATGGTGCGAGCTACACATTGTAAGAAAAATCTTTATAACTGTCATGAGTTTTTTTTTCTTAATCCGTTTTCTGTTTGTAGCTGTAAACCGCGGGAAATGGTATTATGAGATAACTATTGAAGAAATGCCCGAGGGCTCAGCCACTCGTTTGGGTTGGGGTCAAGAATATGGAAACCTTCAAGCTCCATTAGGGTACGACAAATTTGGCTATTCATGGAGATCTCGCAAAGGCACTCGATTCCATGAAAGTCACGGAAAGCATTACAGCGATGCTTATATTGAGGGAGACACTTTGGGATTCTTAATTGATCTGCCCGAACATGAGGATGGTGAATATTTGCCCAGCACTTTCAAAGACAGAGTGAGTAAAATAAATAGCTTTGGATTCAATTTGTATTATACCCAAGATTCCTTCTAGCCGCTTGTGAAATTTAAAAGTCATCTCTACTATGAGGACAAAGACAGGGTACAGGAAACGTTGAAGAATTTCAAAGCTCTGCCTCAGAGTAAAATCGAGTTTTTCAAAAATGGAAAGTCGCAGGGTATTGCATTTAGTGATATTTACGAAGGATCGTATTTTCCGACTATTTCGATTTATAAAAGTGCAACTGTAAGTGTTAACTTTGGTCCAAATTTCAAACACCCAGAAGTTCTAGTGGAATGCAATGCTAAAGGGGTAATTTGATTTATTGAAAATCGATAAAGTTATTCTAATCTTATATATTTATTCTTCAGATGTTTGACAGAGTAGAAGAACTGATTAGTGAGCAGTCCTTGTCCGACTTGTTGTTCCTTACTGAAAATCGAGGAAGACTGAGACTCGATAATTATCATTTGTAGGCATGTTTTAATTAAGCTTTAGCTTTAAGGTGAATAAACAATGAGAGAAAGTATAAGGACAGTCTAATAATGAACACAAAATTAGTAAAGAATTGAATCAAGAAGTAGCTCATGTCAAAAATGTATGAAGCTTGAAGTAAAAAGTTCGCCCAAAGGTATGTATCCATATAGGCTTTTATGTTGAATTATATTGTAGAGATCATTCCTACAAAACAAGATGTCAACGATTATATTTTATCTGGGATCCGGTTTAGTTAAGAAATCGCTCCTGGCAATCTTTTCTCTATAAGGCAGGCATAACTGCCATCCAAATACTAGTAACTATTATTTTATTTTTTGAATGTTTAAATAAATAAAAGGAAATATGGAAGAATGCGACATTTACTTTGACAACTGCCACAGATAATGAATGTTGATTCGTCGTTGGATGCAGACTCAGGCAAGAACTGTTGAGTTATAACTATCTTAACTAGCGCCTAATGACAATCCGCATCAATAAAAAGAGGAAATACGAACACTTCTCAGAAAGAAAAAATAAATTAATCATGAGAAGCTTGCGTTTTAGAATATGGCGAGCTGTTACTGCAGGAACGAAGTTTGAAGACCTTACCTACAGCATACATACCTACAAAGCTACAGAGGTCAAACTGAAGCTTGAAAAGACGAACAATGGATGCTGAGTATGCTGAGTCACTTCTGCCGACTTTATAACGGCGATGACGAAACGAATTCCGGTGTCAACCAGAATGATCCATTCTATTTGGGCGAAGTAAAACAACAATTCCGCCCACCCCAGTGCAATAAAGCCGCCAGAACTGATAGCCTAGCTGCCGAAGTCTTTAAAGCTCCAGGCGATGATTTGCTTAGAAGTATGCACCAACCCATAAACAAGAAATGGTTAAAAAAAAAGCATGCCCGATGAATGGAATCTCAGCATTATTTTTTCCGATCCTTGAGAAAGGATCTACAAAGGCATCAGTCTTCTCAACAACACCAACGAGATCTTTTCTGCGGTAGTATGTGAGCCCCTAAAGCCATTCGTCAACAACCTGGTAAGTTCATATCAGTGTGGTCTTAGGCTATGAAAGTTTGTTTACCTGGGCTCTCCTATCAACTAAGCCGTGAGATCAAACGAAGATTAACTCTCTCTCGGGGAACTAAGTTGTCTCTTTATAAGACCCTCATCACCCCAATCTTGATGCAGGTATGTTGCAGACGCATCATGGACAGTCAAAGTAGGCGAGGATGTTTTAAGTTGTTTCTAGAGAATCATTCTCTGGATGATTTCTGGTCCCGGAATTAACGACGAATACAGAAGCAGATACAACGTGGAACTGTACGGGCTGTACAGCGACACAGACCTAGCCAAAAGTGTAAAAGTATAACGTCTCAGATGGCTGGATCATATAGAGCGGATGGACATCCATGCTATGGCCCGAAAAATGTTGGAATTCACCCCAGAGGGACGGCGCAGTAGAGGAATACCGAGACTCAGGTGGCCCATACAAGTGCAAGAGGTCCCTAACAAACTCCACTTGCGTAACTAGAGGCAGCCAGCTAGGGACCGAGCTGGAGCGCCACCTAAGGTAAGGTAAAGTGCCTTCAATACCATTCATAGTTCAGAAAGAACGTAGGTAAGACTTCAATATTGACACAAATAACAAAAGCAGTACTTTATGGTGTAGATATTAACTTTATCGAGGGTGGATGAGGACGATTAATTGTTGGTCGCAGTGAACGCAGACCTAGTCGAAAAAGTAGGCCACCTGATATTCGATCATATAGAGCGGATGGGCAACAACGCTGCCGCAGTGTTGAAAGCCAAATCTGTGGGAGGGTGCAGCAGAAGATCGCGACAGAGGGGGAGATGAAGACCTCAACCGACCTCTGGATACATCAAACAATTGACCGAGTTCACTACAATGAAACGCAGTTATATTTCCTTGAAAAACTCTATTTCCTATTAAATTTGTACATCGAAACAAAATCAATAATTACAGAAATAATTATTAAAAATAAAACAAACAGTTACACATTAATCACCACAGACAATAACAAAACGAACCAGCCATATTCTTCCTACTTGGGAAGTATTTTGAACTTTGCAGCACTGTAAGGCAAATAAGTCCAGCTCATCTGTCGGTTATTGAACGCAGCCGAAATTGACCGTCCACCAGGAGGAACTGCTTCATGAACAACTCTCTGCATATTGATCGCCGGCAAGATTATGTTGTTTTTATTGATTTGGGTGTTCAGACCTCCTTGTTGCGGAAACCACCGTCTACGTCTTGTGGTAACAGCGGCAGATTGAGCTTGATTTGGGGCAGTTAGCTGAACAAAGCTTTTGTGTTTGGCGTAGGCTTCTCGAAAGTTGTGTTTGGCTTCGATTACTTTGAGAATGGGCGGCATCCTTCTCATAGTTGCTGAGCTGGTTCCATTTCTCGAAAGACTTTGATCTTCATTACTTGCTGAGCTGCTTTCGAATTGGTCGGGATATTTAGGAACGGAATGAGTATTGTTTTCCTTTTTCGTAATAGGCACTCTAAGGCCACTCAGTTTGAGGTCAAGTGGTGCAACATTTCCAAGGCGCCTCACTGCCATTGGTATGGAACTTATCTTTAAATCATTTGCCAGCATATTGATGAGCTTCTCGTGAGCAATTATTTGACGGGATGGCAGTGGTTCTAGAGATTTTGCTGAACGGTTTGGTTGATATAAGGAACTTGGATTTTCGTTGGTTGGCGTAATGGTACCATCATCGGCTTCTTCTTCTTCATCATCATCGAAATCTCTATAATCGTCCGAAGTAAAACTGAGACTAGATAGTTTTCCAATTTCTATCGGAGGCCTTTGGGATCGCAGGATATTGGGAAACTTTGTGTGCCATTCAAGAATTTCATTCCTAAGCTCAGGTTCAGCCTCGGAAAGGTCTTGTTTGCCGTAGAACATCCTTTCGACTCTTTCCCAGTCGAGTTGGTTTTGTTTGATGGCATCGTCTGCCCACGGTATGGATCCAATGCTACTTCTATCAATGCTGCTCGACGAGTATTGGACTTCATGATAATCCGAATCTGAATCGGATGAGGGTGTACTATCATCACGATAGAAATATCGTGCAGACATTTTACGTTTTTATGCTAATTCATTACAAGCTTTAAATACAAATGAAATTATTTAAGAGGTAATTAATATCGATTTTTTAAAATACGCAAACAAAACAAAAGTTGACAGTTTGTTGTTGTTTTGTGAATTGTTATGGCTACATCCGGTGGTAAATAAAGAATTGGGCATTTGAAGATTTGAGCTATTGGTTCGTGTATTTGATTTGCATTGTGAATTGTGAATGCACCCTTGTCTTTTAAAGACTTTTCAGTTACATAAAAGCGACCAAAAACCAAGAAATAAATCACATGAGAGCGACCAACCACCGACGGATGACCGAATATTTGTCCATTTTGACATTTCATTCACATGTATACTTTTTGTTCGTGGCGATCAAACACCAAGAAAAATAAATTGCACGACTAGATCGTACGTACTTGCTCTTATGTGCGGTCACAGCGTCGAATAAAATTTAATAATATTAAGGGAACTTCAAAGTTTTTATTCGATGTTTGTGACTTTTGATTCTTCGAAAAAACGAAAATAAAACGTTATTTTAACAACTTGTTTTAAATATTAAAAAGAAATAACTAAAAAAAGCAAACTTAAGCACAAAAATAACTTACATTTAAAAAACAAAATAAAAAAAAATTACCAATCCGTTTTCAAAATATCGATTTTTCAAAAAAAAAAAAAAACGTTTACCAAAATGTAAGACCCAATGCACATGAAGCAACTGGATACAAATTAAACCGATTGGCAACTTGGGTTACGGACTCAGAAGTGACTTGAATCCATACACTCGAAAACTCATCACCAATCGAAATCTCTAGTTCGTTCAGTTTCGTCATGGATACCGGGCGTGAAACCGTTATGTTGTACTATTATCTCAGGAAGAGGCTATTAATCCAACCTCATAATAATTTCTCTGCCCTAGCGGGGGAAATATATGACACATATAGACTGGAACTATTAACATCCACATTCAAGTTAAAATAAAAAACATACCCTTCAATTTTACGACATTCCCGATTTTATCTACGCCTTCTCTATTTCATTTTTATTTGAAGCCGGGAAGGCAATAATTATATAAAATAGATGTTTTCCACCTCCCGCACCAGGTTGTTTTATCGTTCGCTTATTTTCGACAAACTAGATCATTAAATTAAATCACTAAGCAACTCGATATGAAAATCAACAGACGACTGATTACGGACTTTTGTTTTGTGAATCGCCAACCCATTTTTTTTAACCAGTAACCAGGTTATGTTTCAAAGCAAACTAGTTGCCAACTCGCATAGGTAATTAGTTTTTGCGAATTGCTCCGTGTGCATTGGGCCTAAAGCGCGGAACAGATTGAACCAGCGATAGCACCAGCGCCGTCAACAGCAAACAGCACGCTGACCAGCAAAAGAAATTGAGACACATTGCCACCAGCACCAGCATCGTCTTCTTACTTCTGTTTGACACTTTGTGTCATAAAAAAAGTATACGAAGTTTTCTTTTGCAGTATGGTGCCCCTGAATTTCACTTGCGCAAAGTTGGTAGCAACAATGGAACAGCAACAGCAAATTTAGGACTCTAACGACGCTGTTGACGTTGCTGTTGCTGGTCTAATCTAACTTGAGAAATTGAAATACATTGGTTCTAAAATAATGGCGGCCAGTGTTGCTGGTGCTGTTGCTGGTTCAATCTGCTTCGCGCATAATGCTTACCTAGAGTAGTGTAGTTATTTTTTTTCATACAAAATTCTTCGGGCCGTTTTCAAGAAAAATAAGCTCTTATATAACAGTTATATAACATACAGGTACCATTAATTTTTGAGTTAAAAAAAGTCCTCTGTGTAATGTCAAAATAATCATGTTTTCCAAATTTGAAGACGATTGGCCCAACTGTTCAGGCTGTAATCCAAAAAACATACGAACAGACAGACAGAATTTTGCCAGTAACTCAAAAATGTTTCTGTATCATCGTATGTATGCACGAATGCATAACTTACATTATAGTACCTTTTATCGCAAAGAAGGATGGTTTTAGGTTATTCACGAGCAAACATTTTGTTCGCTAAAGTATTGATCTTATGTTGAACTCGAATAGAGCTTGACAGTTCTGAAAGTCAGATTGAAATTCACGACGACCAATTAGTTTTCTCAAATTTATATTATTTTAGAAACTGAAATGCAAGTTAAAGTATCTAAATATTAAAATTTGTTATATTTCCATCGGTTGCTTTTAGTTTTGTGAAGGATTTAGGTTTGCTTTAAATCACATTTATAAGTTTATTCGTTGGTGGTTAATCGCTCATGTGTGAATAGTACTTTATATAATAATATTGAATTTTAAAAAAATATTTCTATTGTGAATGCTTTGAATATTACAAATCCGGTATAAATTCATTGCTCATTTAGACGAAATCCTTCTGTCAAATGCAAAGCGAATCGCATAACATCTGTTTTGATTTTGGTTATTCAATTTCAACCAAATCATGTTTCGGAGAAGTTTACAAAAAATTACAAATGGTAAATGAAAAACTATTTAACGACATTAAAATAATCTGAATTTTATTTCTAGTACTAACCCTACGATCCTTCACCGCAAAACCGGGTCCCATCGGAACAGAAATTACTGAAATTTTATCAAAAGAACTGGCACCAGTGCATCTTGAAGTGGTAGATCATTCAAATGGATCGGAATCGCATTTTCGCGTTTTAATTGTTTCAGAGAAATTCAATAATCTTCCCCTTGTTAAGGTAAGCCTAGAAATAAGCAGTTCAGAGAAAATTTTAAGTTAACATAACCCAATTTTTGCAGTGCCATCGCTTGGTTACGGATTTGGTCAAAGCGAAAATTGACAGTGGAAAAGTACATGCGTTCTCTATTGAAACTTTAACGCCAAATAAATGGAAGCCTCCAAAAGAATAACTGAAATAAATAAGATTTCTTAGAACAAATTTAACTGATATTGGCCAATGGTTTGTCTTATATATATTTATATGTCAGGTAAGGTTAAGGTCTGTTCCCATTGGTGTGAATTTCGACGAAAATAACCGAAAAAACTTTGTTCGTCGTCACTAGACACTTTTCGCCCCAGTGCCTAGTGTTTTTGCACTGTGTTCGTTGTTAACTCAATTCATTTTGTCGACTTCTGATTATTCAGCCCTTTCACAGATTCCCTTCGTAGTGAAAAATCTGCTACGAAATTCATAGATTTTGGTACCTATCACCAACACAAAGCTGGTAGCCGCAATCTGCTAAAAATCTCAGCGCAGAACTCATTGAAGGTGATTTAACCGTAGGTACCAACTAATTCTGAAATTAAAATTGGGAGCTAATCCTTTTTTCGATTCTACTCGGATTCTGTGAATACAATTTTTCTGTGATTCTTAGCGTGACAATTTATTCGGAGATTTGTTACGATGGAATCTGTTATAGAGCCTATTTGCAACTGCCTTACAATGGGGTCTAAACTAAAACACAACAAAGCTGCTGGACCCGACGGACTACCCGCCGAACTTTTTAAAGCGGTCGGAGATGACCCGGTGGAGTGCATACACCAACTCATCTCTAAAGTTTGGTCAGAAGAAAGTATGCCTGATGAATGGACCCTCAGCATCGTTTGCCCGATCCACAATAAAGGAGACCCTCTAAACTGCGTACAAGATCCTCTCTGCCGTACTATGTGAACGCCTGAAACCTTTCGTCAGCAACCTGATTGGCTCCTATCAGTGTGGTGTCAGACCAGGAAAGCCCACAATCGATCAAATGTTCACGCTACGGCAGATCCTGGAAACTACCCAAGAATTCCAAATCGATACCCACCACCTCTTTATTGATTTTAAGGCCGCGTACGATAGCATTTATAGAGACGAGCTATACAGAGCCATGTCAGGTTTTGGCATTCCCACAAAACTCGTCCGACTGTGCAGGATGACGATGGAGAACTCTCGCTGCTCCGTCAAGCTTGGTACTGATCTCACAGAAGCTTTTGACGTCAAAAAAGGATTCCGACGAGGTGATGCGCTATCGTGCGATTAATTCAACTTAATACTTGAAAAAAAAGTTTATGCAATTGTTAGCGCCGAGGCATGGACTCTATCTAAAGCGGATGAAGATCTCCTTAGTCGTTTCGAGCGTAAGATTCTTTGTAGGATTTTTGGCCCTATCTGCGTTAAGGCTTTGGAGGAGAAGGTTCAACCAAGAACTATACGAGCTGTACAGCGACATTGACATGGTAAAAAAATACGCATATCACGTTTATGATGGCTAGATCATGTAGAGCGAATGGACAACAATGCTCCGGCTCGCAGGATCTTCGATTCCATTCCAGAACGTAGACGCAGTCAAGGAAGACCTCGCCTTAATTGGCGCGCTCAAGTAGAGGACCACCTCAACCAACTTGGAGTGCGAAACTGGAGGCAGCTAGCCAAAGACCAAGCTGGCTGGGAGGCATGTTGGTTGAGGACCAGGTTCGTCCCGAACTGTAGCGCCCCCTAAGTAAGTAAGTAGTACAATGGGGTCTCCAAGAGAAAGGGACCCCTAAAGCTACCTAGGGCTAATGGTCTAGGTACTCCTTACAACATCAACTATCTGCTTGTGAGTCCCATAAAAATCTGTCTAAAAATAAGAATTAAAAAAAACGACTTCAGCGCCACCTGGTGGATAATTAAAATGGTCTAAGTTCCTTAAAACACCAGCTACCTACCTTTGAAAGAACCTTCAAAATTGAAGCAGCCGTTCCCGAGAAACATCTCGTTCTGTAATGAAATTAATAAATCTTTGAAATAAATTTCAACGGGAACGAAAAATGCTTGTTGCTATCAGGTTGTAAAATTGGCTAAAAAAAATAAGACTTCCGTAGCGTAGGACAGATTTTCAATTTTTTTTTGTTTCTAAACCATTAAAAAGGAGACCACCCACCCGGACTAGATATAAGGTTACACACAAACTTGAAACTTATTTTTGTATACAAAGATTATTATATATTAAATTAAATATATGCGTGTGATAAGCAGCCAATAGCCATACGTTTCCTAGTCCCCAAAACTAAAAAACCTATTAGTAGTCCCATAAGAAATATACAGGCACCGGTACACATATGCCTCCGACGGGGAATTTTTCAGTTTGTAGGCGAAGAGAGAATTATCCTCTCAGTTGTCGTTCTTGTTTCTTTTTTCTTTGTATAGGGCTGAATATCTTAAATAAATAAATACATTTATTGGTGCAACAGCTCCTTAAGGAGCCAAGGCCTAGTGACTTATACTCTCAACCATTCCTGTGTGTGTGTTGTTAATCTACAAGAATGGAAGGGACCTACAGTTTACCGCCGAGTCCAAACGGCTACATGAGATGCACTTTTTCGAGACAAATTTTACTCTTGCAGGTTTTGTCATATCCTCGCAAGAGGCAGTACCATTGTATATACATTTTCTATAGTACTCTCATGGTGGTCATTTTTCGTCTGGCCATCTTCCTGGTTGATTCGAAACTAACTCTAAATAGTGAAGACGAGAACCTTAACCGATATTTTACCAGTATTTAATACACTTTTGTTGTCTGTAATTATTCTATATTCACACCAATTGGAAATTTCAGCACGCCTCATTGCGACTTAATTCAGAACTAAAAAATGATGCTTCATGATAGTACTATAGGCGTGTATATACAATGGCAATACCCCGGAAAAGAAGATATCTATGAGCTGGATTCGAACCCAGGCTCATTCGCTTAGCAGTCCGACACACTAACCACTATGCCACGGGGCTTAGATAGTATATATTATATATATATAGCATAAATATAATTATTTAATTTACATAGTGTGCTATAAATTACAACAACAAATTAAACAAATGAAAGCAATTAAAGAGAAAAATAAATCATGGTTTATTTTTTTGAATAATAATTAATTCTGTTGTTTGTTAAATTGAAAATGAAAAATAAATTAAAGTAAAATTAAAGTCATTAACACACATGTGATTTAAAATAACGACCTTTTGGTAAAATCACATCTCTAATATTTCTAATCGGCCTGAAATAGGCTAAACGTTATATGACCAATTCACAATCAATTTATTTTGAGTAATAACAATTGCGCAATTTTGACATAAAACATCTGTTCAAGAGCTTATTTTTTGTTATCAAACACACCACACGATTAGAAAATGCTAAAACAGAACTTAATTAAAGTAATAACCGGTAAGTACGACTGTTTTTCTCATACGAAAACTACAATCAAACTCATATTTCCAGCTGCTTCTGAGAGAAAATTCTTTGCAAATATGTCAGGGCCTATCGAAGCAGCAATTCATGAAACACTATCCGAAAATCTGTCCCCGGTTCATTTAGAAATCATAAACGAATCTTATATGCACAATGTTCCCAAAGGTTCTGAATCGCACTTCAAAGTACTGGTAGTGTCGGACAAGTTCAATGATCTTCCTCTGATAAAGGTAAACTATTAGTAAAGACACAGATGTTATAGACCAATATACATTTCTTTTAAAGCGACACCGGTTGGTCAATGATTTGGTCAAGGACAAACTAAAAGGAGGCTTCGTCCATGCGCTTTCTATAGAAGCCAAAACCCCTAAACAATGGGATCCATCCTATGAAGTCGAACCAAGCCCAAATTGCCGAGGAGGCTTTGGAAAATAATTTGTTGCAATAACAGGCATTAAATAAATAAAAAAATCTTATTTTTTATTAACAACCAACAATACGATCGACTTGATTCCGAGCTGATAAAATAACATCATTTACCCCAACACCATCGTACGCTGATCCGCAAAGACTTAGCGGTAGTTTGTGTTCTGCTATGTACTTTCTAATTTCATAGACCCGTGCAGTATGCCCAACAGTGTACTGAGGAATACACTTCCGCAGGATATGCACCCTTGTGTTCTTGGGCTCCACTTCGATACCAAGTATGCCATGAACATTCTTAAGCGCAACATCAAGAATGTCCTTCTGCGTTGGGTTTTTCCCAAAAAGTTTCTCAAACCAATGTCCACCCAACATGCAGGTCAGCACAGTATTGCCTCTCATGTTAAAACAACAGCTGTCAAATATCACCCCCAAGATAGGAAGATTCTCAATTGGAGGAACTAGAAACCCAAAAGCATCATGCTCCAATAAATCCGGCGAGCTGTACTGTAAGTTGACAACTGCTACATCCACATAAGTGATGTTATTCAACTGATTGGCCAGCTTGGGATGCTGCTCTTCTACTACATCCGCAAGTCTGAATGCTGGCAATGCACTGACAACATGGTCCGTGGGAGTGGCAACACCATTTATATTGACTTCGGCGGTTCCATTTTTTAGAAATGATATCTTCTGACACTTGGATCTCAATTTGATTTCGGCATAGTTCTCAAGGTAATCGGCCAAGGCAGTGGGTAACGTCTCCAGTCCACCTTTTAAGGAATATATGCTCCATTTTTGTTCCTTTGCCAGTTTGGGTAAAATTCCAGCTGATAATGGCCTAGTGGCGGTTTTTTTCTTATCACGGAAGAGAAGTCCTTTGATTACACCACCATGCTTCTGTTCCCATTCAAACAGATCATTCATAAGGAACCTAACGCTGATTTCTTTGGCATTTCCAGCACAAATGCCACAAATCATGGGGCTTATTATATAGTCAGCTATTTCTTTGCCGAATCTACGCTCAACGAAATCATACATCGATTCATCGTTCAGTTTTTGAATCTTGCCTCCAGCCCTGAGGTCGTGGAAAAGTGCTGATATAAGGGGTTTTGTGAATGGAGCCATAGTCCTAAATGCTCCAGTTAAACTGTTTGGAAGCATGCAAAGTTGGCCTTAAGAAAAGAATTAAATAATGGATAAGTACAAATTTTGCTTCTTACCCTTTGCATAGACCATCCTATTTCTTGCGGCCGGATGTGTATCACAGATTGGGTATACTTCTTTGTTAAGATTTAGTTCTTCAACGAGCTCCAAAGTATTCATTGCAGCCGGTCCTTTAGTTCGTATCGTTCTAGGGCCTGCCTCGAATATGTAGTCTTTATCTGGATAGTTTTCGGATCGGATCCAGCCTCCAAGACGATTGCATGTTTCATAGAGTGTCACTGGATTGACGTAGCGGCGAGATAGGTAATAGGCGGCTGATAATCCACCTATTCCACCTCCTAAAACAGCTGGCATGATTAATAAATTACAAGGACCCGATTAGTTTTCGTTTAGGTGGTAACACAGAAGTCTAGTTTTAGTTTCCCAGCCAAGCTTTCAAATAGAAAACTTAAATCAAAACTTCAAAAATGGTATTTACTAAGTATGTTCATTTGGCTGAGGCCTGATAAATTTGAACCATATAGAAGTGACAAGAAGAGAAATGCCATCTGAAGTCACAGTACACATTACTAATAGTGTTTTCTTTTGGTAATTCGGAATCAGTAACACCGATCCGGAATGTCAAACGAACAAATTGCCACAGCAGTTTTAATTCTGAAGTTTGGGTTTCATTGTATTTGTAAAACGTCAAATGCGATTCAAATAATTTTTTTTTGAATTTCATTTACTTGTAAACATGGCGGATACAAATTTGCAGGATTGCATTTCATTATAGAAATTATAATATATTTCAATTTCAAATATTTCTCTTCCACTCTATTTGATTTCTTTCGTAGATTTTGTGTTTATTTTGTCATTATTTCCCTCAAATCAACGATCATAATTTAATACGTTAAATAAAAAACTGTCATTACTCGAGATTTTGAATTTTAAATTGTGTCTATATGTGCGTTATTCTGGTTCTGATTCTGACTACGAAAACAGAATCGATTTTCTGTTCCTTTCAGAACAAGAACTGTCATTGACTGCCAATCGAACAATTTCAGAAGCATTTGGAACGTATCAGGACTGTTCTGGACGACTAAAAAAACGATATAAGGTAATATATTCCGAAGGTTGTCAAAATCTGAACTGTCAATTTGTATTAAAAATGGTGGTTGTGGGAGACCTACATCAAAAAAATCGATGAACAAAACTGCACATCTCACTTTTGTTTTATATTTTTCTTATTTTCTTGTTTATTAAAAAGCTTTTTTATAAATGAACTACCACAAATACTTTTAAATATAACCATGAGATCTATTTTCAAACTAAATAAACAAGCGGCACAATTTTACTTTGATTTTGACAGATGCGCAGAAAATTGCAAAAATAAAACCTTTAATGATATATTACCTTAGATATCTCTCACATTGCTCTCTTTCTCCAAATGGCTGACAATAGAACGGCGTAGAAATGAAAAGCACCTAAACTGAAAATTTCTCTCGTTATTGCGATTGCCATTGCCTTAAATATTCCCTGTGGAGACACAGCGTAATAGAAATAAAATATTCCTGATGCTTTAGAATTTTCGAAAGCCTTCGAAGACAATTAAAATCTTTATCGAAAACAACCTAGGCTGTATAATTTCTTATTCTCGGCATTATAAGTATAGGCTATACTATACCGGAAAAATTACACTTAAATGTGAAGTGATTTGTGGCTGGAAATTTGTTTGTTACGATTCCATGCCTCAACAATTTGTGAAGTTTGCTAGATGGAAGATTCAGGATTCACCTATAGAAAGATAGAAATTTGAACAAAAATATAGAGAACAAATGACAATAACTGTCAAATAGATTTGTCCCCAATGGGCACGTTCAATACGTACACTGACTTTTAGTCAACTAGTCTAGTCAAAGTGCAATACATTGTAAATGGGAAACTGTCACTTGAAAGTTAGTCAACAAATTTTGACTAACTTTTTGACTAAACTAACTTTTAGGGCCAATCGACCAATTAGAAGCCCATTTACTGATTTTAGTCGACGCATTGAATGCCAGGAATAATTTCAGATCATGCGGTCAGTCATTCATCCATACCACAAGATTGACAACACAGAATTTGTGAGAAATTCTCGGAATTGCCGCTACCTTTCAGTGTAATAAACTGTAGGTCGCAAAAGTGTTTTTTTGTCTTGTTTTATGTTGTCTGCGATTTTAAAAAAAATAGTCTGCGTAAGATGATGCCAGAGTTTGTAGTTTTCTTGGTGATCACTTTACGCAGACTGAAAATTTAATGTGGCTATCAGAAATGTGACTGTCACAAATCACCTTAGCCGATTCCACCCCTGATTTTTTTAATTGTGACAATCACTTATCATATATAACCTTAGCCGATTCCACATATTATTGTGCCAGCATTATAAATAAAAATGCTCAGAAGATCCAATCTTTCCAAAATGCAATTAAACTTCGCAACATTGCGAATCAATCTATTGAAGAAGAACGAGAAATCGCATGAGAGGAGCAACGCGTTTGTATGGCCTTTGTATATACACTGCATATAGTACTATCATGGAGCATAATTTTTTAGTTCTGAATCAAGTCGCAATGAGGCGTCCTGAAATTGCCAATTGGTGTGAATATAGAATAAGTACAGACAACAAAAGTTTATTAAATACTGGTAAAATATCGGTAAAGGTTCTCGTCTCCACTATTTAGAGTTAGTTCTGAATCAACAAGGAAGATGGCCAGACGAAAAATGACCACCATGAGAGTACTATAGAAAATGTATATACAATGGTATGGCCTGACTTCGTGCTTCTCAAATAATGGACCAAACGACGAGACCGATTTTATTGTAATTTTGCACAGTTTGGACCCGATAGGTAGCGTTGGAGTGCAGATATTTACGAAAATTTTGTTTTCCCTGTATAAAGCATTGTAACTATATACACTGCCTAAAGTAACATCAGGCATCATTTTTTAGTTCTGAATCAGGCGTGCTGGAATTGCCAATTGGTGTGTTTTTACAATAAGTACAGACAACAAAAGTGTATTAAATACTGGTAAAATATTGGTTAAGGTTCTAGTCTTCACTATTTAGAGTTAGTTTCGAATCAATCAGGAAGATGGCCAGACGAAAAATTACTACCATGCGAGCACTACATATATAAAATGTATATACAATGTACCTATAAAGTATGGACATGGTTCCCTTGGTTGTTTTAAAGTATAGTTGGACGCGTTAACTGAAACTGTTGTCGGGATCTAGAAAATGTGTTATGTTTCCAGTAAGACAGGGAGCAGTCATTATATTCTTGATTTTGTGATGGTGGCGCTTTCGTTGGTATTCAGAAAATCTATGGTAAACACGAGCAACGCCGAGTGGGTTCGCTATTTTATTTTTATTTATTTATTTATTTTTAAATAAAAAGAAAGTTGACAAAGCTTGCATCCGGTAGGTGGCACTGCATTGCAAATATAATTTGATAATTATAATTCGGGTGCTGGGCTAAAAGCAGCTTTAACATGATAGATATTTGATTTCAATACACGTTTTTTATGAAAATGAAAAATAATTATTTAAGTAGAAATAAAAATAAATAGGTATTGAAAAAAGCTATTTTTATCTTAAAAATGAAAAATTGTATTCATATCACTGCTAGGACTTCGAAAAAAAACATTAAAATAATAAAAAAAGCCAAAAGCTTAGTTAATTTTTTAGTAATTTTATCAATAAACGGATTAGTTAGACTGCTGAATAAATTTTAGAGTTTTATTAATCTACTGTACCTTAAAATAATTTCCAGGATCTAGATTTTTTAAAATATGATTGTTCAAAAACCATTTATTATGAAAAATCACCAAGTATATTAATAAGACTTATAACTATAATTGATATGTAAAAAAAACACAAAAATACCTTATAACGTTAAGCCCTTAGGTGAAGACATGCTATCAAATCACAAATTAATTCCTCAAACCCTTCATTTTTAATGAACATGCAGTATTTATATCATACATTTCTAATGCTATCTTTTGAAAAACCTAAATTGTCTTTTTCCTCTAATACTGCTCAATACATAAATATATAACTCATATGTATTAAGGAACCTTATTCTATATAAACCAACCTAACTCCCCATAATTTCAACTGACACAATGACACACAGAACGGAAAAATTACACCTGTTATTTTGACAAATTTCATTTCTCATGCGGAAAAATTTCAATCAAAAGTATCCGTACACGGTGGCGTATGTGTAACAAAAAACAAAACAAGTAAAATTTGCTTTCCCACAAAAATTGAAATTCTTCCAGAAAATACTTGAAAGTATGCCGTACTACCAAAATTGGATCAAATAATAACAATAATTACACTTACTTAAGAAGTAACCTCAAAATCAATAAAAAAAAAACACTTTAAGAAAAAGAAAAAGGGAAATTGAACAGAATCCAATAAAATATAAAAGCCTCCCAAAACGAGGTAAATACTTCCATTGAATCTCATTGTACCTTGGCTCCCCCCGAAGAGTCCAGAGCACGCTGTGTGCTGGTAGCTGCATCAATATAAGCCCGCAGTCCATAGCTTCACTAACAATTCTCCAACAAGTACATAATTACAGTGCCAACCAAAAAACCTAGACTAAATATGCGTGTTGTCGCCAACTTGTGACATCCTTTCCGCAGGACACCAACAAAAAACTTACTCTTAACTTGGCCAAAGGGATGTTTTTTAACCTTACCTACTTTACTATCCCTATGTACATATACAAGTAGCTGCGCCTCCCGACCCTCACCATCCACGCAATCATAAAAAGGTTGAGCTCAAAACAGACGGCACGCAAAGCAGCAGCAGTGTACCACCAGCAGTACCACCAACTAACAACAAAACAAACCGACAAAATTTCCCACGACAACCTGAGCATTTTCCCTCATTGATACCTCTTCGCATGCGCCAGTGCATCTCATCAAATCATAGATATTGATTCAGAGCTTTTCCAACCGTCGCAAGATGAAAACTCTAACCCCCCGTTCTTCTGGCCAACAAAGTCCAAAGGAAAACTCATTTTCTCAGTTGGGAAAATTTTCTATCCTCAGAATAGTATCGGCTTTAATCGAGGAAGGTTTTGTGTGCTGTGTCCGTCGTCCGAAGCAAAGTGTACACATACATACATTATACATATATCTATATGTATTAAAAGTGAAAAAAAAATTAATTTTATATTTTTTTCTTTTTAAAACAAAATGTAAGCGAAATCCCTGTTCTATGCTAATTTGTCTGCTCAACTAAAAGAAAATCAACTGGATTATTGCCAGAAAATCTAAAATCCTATTCTGCCTACCATTAAGTAACAATTTTTGGTCAACATTTTGTCGCAAATTTGAATTTGTTGAAATTTTCTTTTTCGAAAAAAGTGCTAACCTTGATAACGGATCGCGAGGATAATATAATTGAGGCAACGAAATCGTTGAAAATTAAAATTTTCTTTAACAAGGATAATGAAGAAAATCCATTTGAAAATGTGTATATAATAGAAATGTATTCATATGCCTGATTGTATGTGAGTGATTGTGTGTGTGCGGTGGAAAAACTAGGGCACTGTGCTTTACATACCAACATCGACGACTATACCAAGAATACGACGACGACGACGGCTTCACAGAGGAAAAACGGATTTACCTCGGAGACTTTTCATTATTAACAAAAAACAAAAAAAAAAATATATATTAAACAAAAATCATGAAAGCAGATCCTTTTCAAAGAAAATGTTAATTGAAAAACTAAATTGAATTCCATCCAAGTTCAGGAGTGTACAGTTTAGATACATGTGTCATCGGAAAGCCAGGAATTTTCAAACAAACAGCTCAAAAAACCAAAAAAAAAATATTTAAATCGACAGGAACAAGAAAATCCTTAGAAATTTATAAATTGAGACAAGTGAAAGGAAATTGCGCTGATTATCGTCCGAGAGATCTAGAGAGAGCTTTCTTCTACTCTCTTTAATCTCTTCAATTTGGTTTCCTCTCAGGACTTGCTCTCAGAAAAATTCCTTTTTCAAATATCCTCTTCTCAGAGAAAGACTTTCTCTCTCACACGACTATCTACTGTCGATTTTCAAGTCGCTCGTCCTTTTCCGTGTATCTTGAACTCGTGTATTTGTATTTTGCTGCTGTTGTTATCATCGTCGCTTCTTGTTCTATATTTTCTCAACCATATACAACGCCATAGTGACCTAACTGTATATGGCTTATATTGTTATTCTTTTATAGTAACTCAACATCACATATGCGTGCCTCTATCGTCATTTTTGTCGTCGCTGTTTCTAATGAGTAACTCGTTAGATAAGAAATATATAAACAGTGTCATCGTAGCTTATGTTCCTTATCCAAACATATGCGATTGTGTGAGTGTTTAAGGCTTTGTCCTTCCCTGTTGTCTGTAGTGTGAAGTTGTCCTTTTTTATTTCATTATTTTGCCGCGCGTATTCCATCTAAGGACACACTTTTATTAATTCATTTTTTTCCTTAAAGCAGCATGAAGTACAATCTTATTAAACGATGCATTAAAACAAACTAAAATTGTACCACCAGTGATTACAAAATTGGGGAAAAAATACTAAGCCAAAGTGTATTTCAAAATAAAATTTAAAATTCTAAATAAAAATAATAAATAATAGTTTTCTCAATAGTGATCCAAAAAGTTAAAGAAAAATATATTATTGCTAATACAACCGAAATAAAAAAAAATCATAGAAATATTTTAAATCGTAAAAAAAATAATTAATTAATTCTATAGAAAAATATAGGTGTAAAATTTATTTTATTTTTATTAATACCAACATAATATAAAACACAATCAATGTGCCTGTATTCTTGTAATGTTTAAAAAAATATGTGCGATATTTGTGTTGAAATAATATTAAATAATTAAACATATCGTTGAGCATAAAATAAATATATTTAAATAATTTATACTAAATAAAAAAAAACAAGAAATTTGGAGCATCGAAAATAAATAAAAAATATTCACCAATCAACAAAGTGAAAGTGAGCCGCTGACAAAAAAAAACAAATATTTCACGTACAGGATATCAGAAAAGAAAAATCATAACTGTAGTTGACCGTACCGTTGTAGAGCAAAGCTATTTAAACTAATTTTTTTGTACGTACATATAAACTGACATCTATCGGCATATATACAATAGAAAACAACTTTAACAACAATAACTGCGGTGTTAATGGTTGAATGTAAACAAAAAATCAATGTCAACTTTTTTGTCTTAACCGTGGATGGTGCTTACAGATGTTTCACTTTATAGTGTGAATGTTGGCAACCCTGGAGTGCCTCGGTGGTTTAGCGTGTACTAGGTAAGTTTTGTTTTCAATTCATTTACAGTTGCAATTATATTTAGTGCTTAAATTTAGCTTACAATTAAAGAAAATGGTTATTTCAGTAGCTTGTCTGCCTATGTGAATTTATCAATTATAATTAAATGATTTCTACATCAGTTTTTTTTTCATAGACACTAATAGGCCCGTATTTAAAATAATGTGAGGCAAATATTTGTATTTCTTTGTTGACAGTTTCAATACATTAACAATTGCTCTGAGGGCTTTTGATATGATTGCAGTGCTTGTCTATAGCTTGGTTTCGTATATCCCCAAAGTTGTATTTCATGCGCCATTGCAGGCTTAAGCACATGCTTGTAGGTAAGCAGTTTTGTTATAAGTGCTTATATTGGAGGATTTCAAATGAGCCAGTTTGGTTCTTCTCGTTTCTTTTTAAAGAGCGTCTTCTATTTAAGCTTAGGATCAAGAGTCATGCCTAGGTTTTTTGCTTTGTTAGCATACGGTATTTGTACTGAGTCAATAAAAATGGGCAGATTGTTAACATTCTTGTAAGTAAGGTTAACATGAATTTGACTCGTTTAGAACATTGCGCAATTTCTTCGTCCAGTTGGTTATTTTATTAAGAGTTTTCTGTGTCTTTTCGGTCGGTCTTTCGATTGAGCTGGATGATAAAATTATGGCCGTATATCTCGAGTATAAAATACGAATAAGACTGGACCAAGAATGCTTTTTTTTTGGGACAACAGCATTTATACCTTTAAATCATGGAAAAGTCTATTTTGCAGGCTGGCTTTTTATCGTTTCTATTTTTTTCTAGATACAATTTCTCTACGGCTTTAGAGCAAATAACTAAAAAACCTGATTCCTTGATTAAATAACTTTCTCTGACGTTATAAGTACACTAGTTCTAAATTTCAGATACGAAATCACTTAAAAGTAACATCTTTTTACTACTACTATTGTACTAGCGACGTTCATGATATGTTAAGTTCTGTAAAAGATGACCTTCTAAAGGATTTTGAAAGCTTGTTGACTTTAAGGTTATCTTCGTATATATTTCAAATGCCTTTACAGCTAATATTCCGAATTAATTTTATTAATGAATCAATGATAGTTGATGACGAAGTTTTTTTTTATGTGGTGGCTAGGTCTGCGAGAAGTATTTGTCCAAATGTCAGGGATTGGATCATAAATTTGAAGTAGTGCAGTCCTTTAACTACTTTGGGTCAAAAGTAGCAGCCGAAAATTGCCTTTTAGAATGCAACTAGATGCTGCACGACACTAGTTAGAAGGATTAGAAAGATATGAAAGATTTTTTTTTCGGCGCAGTTAATAGAGCATTAGATGACTATATTCTCAGTTAAAACACGTGGACGGCGGCGTTTAGCTTGCACTAGGAGTTTGGACAGTTGCAACCCAACTGAGATTCGCTCTTACGATCTCTGTGTTTACATGCAATCATCTTACCTACTGCACCACTGCAGCCCGCATACGGAGAAATAAAAACGCGGGCAGCTGCTAACATCGAACAGAACCTAATATGGTCTGGCGAAACCTTACCATAAAAACTGAGCTGACCCGAGACTTGGGTGCACTCTGATCTCTTATCCCCGTTCGAGAAGAAAGTTGTACGGAGAATTGTTGGCTCCATGTGCAGAGAAGGATGGTTCCGGAGTCAGTTACCGCAACTTTAAGAGCGTTGAATTGTTGAATTTCATCGCAAAATCATCTTCAGTGACACACATTGCCAATGTCTGTTCTGAACTCCAGCACATTTTTTGCAAGAATTCATGTAAAATTGGAAAACATTCAACATTGTTCTTTTGTATATAGGTAAGCCAGAAATCAATTTTTCTTTTCAAATCTACCAGTTTTTCTCTCGCAAAAAATACTCTTATGAACTTTCCCTGTAAAGCTGTAGCAGTTTCGTTGATCTTTTTAAAAATGTCTGCAAGATAAGCAAATTTTTTAATACATTGCTCATCATGCAATACATCAAAAAGGTTTGCAGATGAAGACATATTTTTGTCTAATTGGAAAACTTTCAACTCATCACGAAGTTGAAGTAACCTAAATAAAGCTTTTCCTCTGGAAATCCATCGGATTTCAGTGTGAATAAGAAGCGATTCTTTTTTTTTTTTTTTTTTATAATTAACGCGCGCACAAAGGATTATGTGTTTCCCTTTTAATGTAGAACACACTGCGCGAGCATTACGAAGATAGGGAGGGGAGAGATAGGAGGTGCCGATTAACATTGGTTTTGAATGTTAGCAGATCAAAATGGCAAGGGAAAATCCCGCCGGGTAAACTATTCCAAATTCGTGTTGTTCGGCTAAAAAAAGAATCCCTATATTTCACGGTACGTCCGAAATTGGGCTCAAGGGTGAACTGATGAGCATTCCTTGCGAGATGAGTATTACGGGAGAAACTTTCAAGGGGAGGAATGCAACTGGCTACTTCGAGTGAACATTTTTTGTAAAAGAAACGATAAAATAAGGAAAGACATGAAACATTGCGTCGGTGTTCGAGTGGGGCAATTGTTTCAGCGGCAGTTCTATTTCCTATCAATCTTAACGCCTTTAACCTTGCCTAGCATTGCTGCGGCTCCGTCGGTACATTTTATGTCAATACATTTGTCCCAATTACTGCTGTGTTTATTCATGCAACAATTTATGGCCTTGAATATTTCTTCGCCAGTTGTATTCGTTTCCTAAGGTTTGCAAATGAGCAAAACTTCTTGAATAGATGTACCGAAAGGGTACCTGACAAATACAAGAAGTATGGACAGGCCGGCAACATCCGTGCTTTCATCGAGTTGCATTGCAAATATATCACAAGCATTCAATCTGCGAACGAGTTCATCCTCAATGTGTTCAGATATTTTGTGAATCCGATTAGACACAGTGCGTCTTCTCCAAATACGCAACGGATTGTATCTAAAATACAAGGTTTGATCAAAGTCTCTCCAATAGTGTGTGGATTTTCAGAGCAAGCTATTCTGTAGCTTAGGAGAAAAGATGCTTCAGTAATATTTTCATTGTCAGTTTTTGCAAATCTAGTCAAATTGGACACTGTGGATTCATAATAGTTCTTTAAATTTTCGTGATTTGTATGGAAATATCGTTTTAGTTTTGCTGGTGCGAGAGAACTATTACCTAAAATTTTCTTGCAAACAAGGCATAATGCATCAGGTTCTTCGGAACTTCCAACTGATATAAATCCAAAAGACAAATAAGAGTCATCGTATCGCCGTTTTTTTGAGTGCACTTTTGCCTCATTTTCTTGTTTATCTTTTGTTGAGGTTGATGCCGCGTTCATTCAGAAAAAAATTAGTTGAATAATTATTATTTCTAATGATACACATATTGGCTATTAATAACAAAATAAAATAATGACTTTTCTTTAAGAATTATAGAATAATATAGAAGAATAGAACGCAATTCAAGAATAAACAAATAAAAAGCTTGAAATAAAACTCAAATTGAATTTTTTTAACAAATTACAACACAAATCTAAATCAAAAATATTAAAAATAACATGGCTAACACAAAACTTGATATATATGAATTAATCTCCCAAAATGCTAGTAAATAAGTCTTAATCGTCGTGTTCAAATAGTCAGTATTCATATTCAAATAAATTTCTTACTCGCCGAACATTCTCTTCAATGTTTTCTGGACAAATTGGTGTTCCTGCATCAACAGCTATTGTTTTTGAAAGGCGTACTCTTCTAAGCCAGTTATCCATTACAATTTAAATTCAGGGAGTCTTGACAAAATGAAAACACAATTAATAGGAGCACATATGATAATTTATTTTTAATAATGTTTGCGAAAAATACAATGTACTTACATGTATGTACATATCAATTATAAATATTTAACGTGCACTGTACCAGCTGGTTATTAATTAATAGTTATGTATTTGAATAAAAAATTCAACTAAATTGAGGTTTTCATCACAAGCAAAATATACAAATAGCATCAGACGCAAATTTGGAAGTTTATGTCGATTTCATTCTGACTATAGTTATACTTCCATTGTTTTTAAGATTTACTATGCAGAAACTTTATAACAGATTTGCATGAAAGATATACCCACACATTCATTCTTGTGAGATAGTGTGAAGCAGAACTATAAAGCTATACATACGCGCACTCTTCTCACACTCATGCAAAAATCATGCGAGTTAGGATCGTAATTTTCTTTTGAAAGTGGATGCTGTTGTATCATTTTTGTTGCATATTTATATTTTTTGTAGCTCACATTTCGATGAACAAAATATTGCGCAAACATGTTTGTAACAAACAATTTTTTTTTGGTGCTTACTGTTATTTATTTCAAGAAAGTTGCGGAACCTATACAACTCTTCCACGGAACCCCAGTTTAAGACCATAAGTATCATAATAATAAAAAAGATTTTAAAATTAGACAATTTTGTTGCGTTAAAAGCTTTCATTGTAAATTCTTGATCTATATAACTGCGCCTCCTTATAATATTCATATAAGCCCATCCAATCGAGTCTCTTCAGTTGGCAATGTGCTTTTACCAAAGTAGAACCGTCTTATCTCCTTCAAAACTGGACAAACTCCAAGAAAATGGACAAATCTTCTCTCTCCTTTAAAGTGTGCAGATATCAGATTCTTCTGTTTGATGAGGCCTTACCATTTCTCCTCTTATTTTGAGCATTGTTCCAATCAAGTGTCTATTGAAATTACCATTGAAGTAGTTTCTTTCGTTCAAATTCAAGTTACACTTTGAATAGAACCGCCTTTCATTAGATGTATGTACGTGCTTTTTCTATGAAGGCATAACTTTCATTTTCATCTGCGATCGTGATTATTTCGTACAGACATTTTTTCCATTCGGATGCATTAAGCTCTGATAAATTTAAAGCGATGCCACAGTCTGCTGTTAGCCGTTTCCAATCCTTTACGAAGAGCGTTCTTGTCTCACTGCAAATTGCTTCGGGAGTCTATTATTATCCATATGCAGCACCTTTATAATGTAATTTGAGTGTTGATATAAACATTGTTGGTAACCCTGTTTCCAAATAATACATATATTTAAGAGTATAAATCGGTAGAAAAAAAATTTTTTTTTCAAAAAAAAACCATTTACCACCTGCTCCTCAAACCTGTGCTGCATAAAACAAAATTGATTTGGCTGTAGCATTAAACACTCTATGCTTTGTATTGAGTGATATAAGGCTGTTGTTAAAAACTCTTTTCCAGTTAGTACAAATCGCAGATTTGGCTTTATTTAATTTTATTTTAAGATGTTTTTCCAGTTTCAAATTGAATGATAGTTCCACTCCTAAATAATACTATTTATTTCACTACCTCTAGTACTCTACCCGCGTATTTCCAGTTCTCCTCTCTTGAGGTTCTTCCGGAGAATATCATCACTTTAGATTTTTCCGTGTTGACAATAGTTAGCTTAGATTACAACCTTGCCTCAAT
The DNA here is from genome assembly GCA_963971375.1 of Platycheirus rosarum. Taxonomy (NCBI): domain Eukaryota; kingdom Metazoa; phylum Arthropoda; class Insecta; order Diptera; family Syrphidae; genus Platycheirus; species Platycheirus rosarum. Next base: position 93,278,804 of record OZ020509.1, read on the forward strand.
CCTTGTGATATTTCTTTCTTTTCGGATCGTTGTGTTCCATTCTAGATAAAAGCTGATGTTTTTTGATACATATTACGGATGAAATTTGTAGATGTTCCTAAACTGTAAAGCTTGTAGAATAGTGATTTTCTATTAATTAAGTCAAATGCTGCTTTAAAATCCACAAAAAAAGCATATAGTTTTTTATTTTGACTAATCTTCCATTGGACAAGTGACTGAATCACAAAGATGTTATCAACAGTGGAATACCCTTTGCGAAATCCCATTTAACACTCACTTAATTTGTTTTCTGCTTGCACCCAGTTGTTAAGTCTCTCGAAGAGTATTGAGGTAAACATTTTTAGCCTGCTAATCCCTTCTTAAAGATTGGCATAATTAGCGCCTCAAAAAAATGTTCCGGGTACGTTCCAAATTTAAATATTATGTTGAGAGTAACTGTTAATTTTTCCTTGAAGAAAGCTGTACTATACTTACAGCTGGTATTCCATTTGATCCAGTGGCTTTTCGTTCATTCATATTGTTTATTGCAGCATTTACCTCATTTTGAGTTATCTGCGTGTCCAGGTCCTCGATCCAGATAGTAGGTTTTGCGAAGCGCCTAGTACCGTGTTAAAGTGGGATTGCAAAAGTTCTAATGGAATAGAGACCGTTTCTTTAGAATTATAATTACTATTTATTTTTCTCGTCAGCTTCCATAATTCTGTCGTATCTCTGCATTGACTCAAAGCAATGGCCATTTTTAGTTGCGATTAAGGTACTAAAATGCAAGTTATGGATTCGTGCAAAAAAAAAAAAAAATCTAACAATCAGACATGACATTACAATAATAGAGAAGTAGAAAAAAGTGAGTTCGGAAATTCCGTCCGTCTGTCTATCTGTCTTTTCGCGCCTCTACAGCCTAAACGGATGGGCCGATTTGCTTTAAACTTGGTATTTAGTATTTATTAGGTAGTATCTCGGGGGGTGTTTTTCATTTTTGCTCTAGGTCGAAAAATAACAGTACCTGGGTGCTATTTTTTTTACAACAATACATATTTCAGTTAGAATAAATTTTTCGAAATTTGTTTTATAACGGTACCTCTCATATAACCGGTTTTTTTCAAATGCGGTTTTATCGTAAACTATTATCCTGATTTCAATAAAATTTTGCACACAGGAAGTCATTTATAATTCAATTAATATCGCATTTCAAAATTTTCAAAAACTTATTTTTTCGATTTTTTAAAATTTTTAAAAAAAATTTGGTTTTCGAAATATTTTCAAAATGGGTGGATTGAATTTTTGAAAAAAATTCCCAGATGAAAACTACAGATACAGATTGCCTTATAATCACCTACTAGAAAAAAATTTAAAATATTTTTTCGAAAAGTTTTTTTAAAAAAACGACATTTAAAAAAAAAACTGGTCGAACGATTTTCAATTTTTTTTCTTCGATAGACATTTAGTTTTCAAGTTTTATTGCATACTTAGTTTTTCCAAGAAAACTCTGAAACTAATTAAAAAAAAATAAAGAATTTTCTAAAAAAAATATGTTTTTATTTTAATAGACGTGTGGTTTTCAATCTGGCAATACTTTTTTCGGAGTTGGTCTTTTTGACAGCTGTCTCTTGATTTATGTTTGGTTTGCCATTTCATAATTAATAGACTTACTCCTGAACAAAGTTTGCAAATTTTGCAAATTTATTACCAAAATAATGGTTCGTTTCGGTGGAGCAGAGTATCGAAGAAGACCCAACTGAGTCCATCCGCCATCGCGCGTGGAAGGATCTTGGTTTGCAGGCTTACAAAATCCAACTCGTTCAAGAATTGAAGCCAAACGCCCATCAAGCGTGTCACACGTTCGGTGAATGGGCCCAAAACGAAATGGCCACCGATCCCGATTTTCACAAAATTGGGAAAATGGCGTCGGCTGGAATTTATTCGAGCCAGCTACGGCGGCAACTTCTCCGAAATAATTTTTAGAACATAATACAAACCCTTATCTTTATAATAAAGCTAGATTCTTGGCCATAACATTAAACTATATGCGTTTTATTTCTTCTTGAAAACCACACGTCTAAAAAAAAAAACACCCTTTATATACATATGCAGCCACTAAGCAATTATCTAGCATAAGAACAAGTTCATGCGACCCAGTCGTGCATTTTATTTAAATTTTATTCGACGATGTGACCGCACATATGAGCAAGTACGTGCGATCCAGCCTTGCAATTTATTTCTTCTTATAGCCTTTTTTACTTGCGATTATAGGGACTATAAGGCAAGTTTAGGATTCGTGAATATTAAAAAAATTGAGATAACAATCAAACATGACATTACGATCATAGAGAAGTTCAAAAAAGTGATCGAGGAAAAATGTCTGTCTGTCTGTCTGTCTGTCAGTATGTATAACGAGCTGCAGCCTAAACGGCTTAAGCAATTATCTTCAAACTTGGTGTGTGTGATTCTTTTGACATTCCCCAGTGGGGAAATTAAAATTTTATTTTTAGCCCTACAAATAACGGTCATATGACCGTTTAGGAAAATCTTATTTTTCTCGAAAATGGCTCCAACGATTTTAATAAAAATTTTTGAGAATGTTTTTGTTGGTTATTATTTGATTAGAACCACATATACGGAAAAGTCTATTAACGGGACATTTCATATAACTGTTTTTTTTTTTTAATTTTTGGCTTTCTCAGTCACGGATCTTTGGATTTCTCTCAAATTTTATATTTAAGAAGATCTAAGTAGCCGAATTAATTCTGCATATCAAATGTTTTAATAACTCTTTTTTTCTAATTAAAATTAATTTTTGAAATGTTTTTTTTTTTTGAAAAATCAATATTTTGAAAACTAATCAAAAAAAATTATTTTAAATTTTATAATCACTTGTATTTCAACAAATTCTAAAAAACAGGATTTTATCGAAACCGACAATTTTCGAAAAACATTTTTCATAAATTCCTTGTTATTTAAGACGTGTCATACATACATGGCATACTTAATTTTTACTTAAAACCGTTAAGTATTGTGGTTTTTAATACTTTTTATAATTTCAAATTGTGTTATTTTCAACGCAAATGTTACTTGTTTCTGCCAAAGATCTTGCTTTCCAATGTTATTAGGATATAAGAGCAAGTACGTGCGACGTGCAAGGGGTGCCCATTTTTTTTATTTTTATTGAATTTGCTACTTCGATTCTAATTCGCATATTGGTAAAAACTGCATTGGAGATTTTCATTCTAAACAGATTAATGTGTTATTGAGCTTGAGTTGAAAATCATTTTGTATAAATGGCTTCCATTTTAAAATTTTATTGTTGGTTTTATTGCTAACTGACGAGTCTGACTGCTCATCCTTTCCAATCGTTATGGATATTAGAAGATGATCAGAACAAGTGACTTATCCAACCAAGAAATCTTTGAAAATGAAGCACCAGTCTCCACCAATCAGACCATAATCAATCACTGGGCTGCCCTGCTTTCCGATAAATGTATATTCACCTCCTCAATCAGCTTTCGTGAAACCATTTAAAATGGAAAATATACCGGAGAATCTCGGCATCTCTTTTTCAAAGTAATTTTCATTTTTATAATTCGCCGGAAAGTTATTTCAAAAGCATCTTTTTCATCATATCCATCGTCAAAATATATAATTCTCTTCTTATAATCATTGTTTTATACATTTTTGTAAAACAAATAAAATTAAATAAAATTAATCAACAGTGCTAAAAAGATAAACGCTTATAACTGTCATTTCTAAATAAATGGTAAAACTATGTTAGTAAAATAATGAAAGTGAGGATATTTGACCAATTAATTTGAATTTCTGAAGTACGACAAACCTCTTCGGCCATTTTAATTGGTTATCCATATTTTTCCATATTTTTTCTATATTTCTACTGTGAAATCACACATCGATTGTTTTGCTTAGTGGGATTTACCTTCATTGTATAAAACTTGTTTGCAAATACAAAGTAAATCAAGCTGATTGAAATAAATTCATCGCAGATTCGCGAGAAGTCTCAGAAATGTCAGCTTCATATGCAAGAATAATTCACATTTCATTGAAGAGACACATTTACCTTAAGGCTTTTCGAAGGAAGGTCAATGCAACCGCCTTGCCATGCAACACTGGAACAAATTGATTACATGGACAAACATCATGAAATTATATGCACCAGGGCACTAGTTTGCTTGCACTTGATTTGAGCCCTTGTGTATTAGTCTTGAAAAGAGAACTTTTGTTCATGTTCATTGTCATGTGATGTACAAAAGTATTGTTATGATTATGCTAGGCAAAAATCTTAATAGCTTTGTAAACGTTTTTTAAGGAATTATATGTTTTGTTTTTATAACTATCCAAACAACCCTCGACTACAAAATTTTATGAACCCAAAGATATAATATGTATACACTCAAATGAAGATCCGGAGTCTAACGACTTAGCTCTCAATCATAAATTCTGTGTCTGCGACTGCAGGAATGTAAGAGACACGTGATTTTTTTCATAAGGCGTACCTTTTTAGAAGAAGTCCTATGGAGCGTTCTTAAACAGCGCTTCATTCCGGGCATACTTGGATCATATTATATATATTTTCTTGAATTAGCAATACAAACAATACAAAGTATTATGCTTCAATAGCATTTGGTATTTATTTTTTTGTTAGAAGGTATATATAAATTCAAAGAGTCAATTGAAGACGTCGAGTCGTAAACTCACCAGGGTATTACAAAGGCGGAAATGTACCGGAGTCAGTTACATTTCTTCCAGAAAATAGAGCAAAAGTACAAATCAATGTGGTTTGACTGGCCATTTAAAACGCGCGACAGTCTCGTATTTTTCTTATATGAATTGTCATAAGCTTCGATGGTCTTCGCCTTGAATAATTCTAAGACGCAAGGCAGAACTTAAGTACAGGGAAACGCGTTTTCCCATGTTACCTTCTCATGTCTGTTATTGATTTTTGGCTTTATTTATTTTTTTTTTTTTATATTTTTTCTTAAAAGAAAACTTAAAATAATTTCTTTAAATTTGCTAATGTTGTTCATTTGCATGTCAATATTGTACATGTATATATACACATCTACACATATGATATGGATGGTTTCATTAAGTTGGTTTAATATTAATCGTATTACTTGTTCGTGGACAAAAATTTATTGAAAATGGAACTGTTTCCTGTTATACTCTTGATGGAGTTCTGATCCTCTTAAGAATTGCTTTGCAGTGTTGCCTTTTGCTTTTCTTTGTGAATGTATCACAATGTTTATGTGTTTAAAAAAACTAAAAATTAATAAAAAAAAAAATTTTCTGGATCTTTTAAGTCTCAAATAACAAAGTGATTTAAATAAAATTTGGTTGAAGAATAAATTTGACATTTGTCGAAACTATCTGTTTATTTTTCTTCACGAAGCGTCGAGCTTACTAAGCGAATATAAATAAGTGGGGTCGAGTCTAACGAAACTCATTTGAATTCGATTCAGGTATTGATTTGTTTGATCACGAATTAAGATAATTTCAGATCTGCATACATATGTATATCCTAGCAGACCCGTGCTTGCGTTGCTTCGCAAATTTTAAAGACAAGTTTGTATTTACTATAAATATTATTATATTATTATATAATTAAAACATTATTTAATGGGGCTAACACTAGCTTCTACCAAATAATCAACCAAATGTTTACAGAATTCGATTCTGATTAACGGGAAATACTTTTTAAAGAAATAGACTTTTTGATGTTTGTAGATATTTTTACATATTTGTTTTTTATTTCAAAGCCTCATAATAGATAATGTTGGCAGTCCTATTATTTTCAGGAAGAAGAAGATAGTGATTATTTTTTTACCCACTCTTGAAAAGGCAACGTAAAGCTGACCATGGGAAAAGACATTTTTCCCTTAGATGGACCCCGCCATAAATGTAAATGGTTGGCACTGAGCCTTGTTAATTGTCTCATACAAAAGCATGGTTTAACTGGTAATTGCACTTTTCTGAATTGAAAAGAGACATTTGTTGGTATCATTGGTATCCTGGGAATGAGGGCCCGGTAAGAATTTGGCCTTTTACAATGTGGGCAAAAAGAAATTACCCTATTGGAAGATGCTCTCATTTTTGCAAGTGGCCGCCAATGTCAAATCTGTTTTGACATTTTTAGACTATACAGATGCAAAATACACTTGAACAAGCCATGTAGCGATTTATGAACCGACATGAAACGGTATTCTGAAGGCGGCGTTCCCGGGTGGCCTCATCTCTCATTTTGGTGGTTTGCACTAGCCCGCAAGATCGCCCGATTTAACCGTTTCAGACTTTTTTTGTGGGGTTTTTTGAAGTCCTGTGTTTGCGTGAACGAGCCCGAGACTAGTGCGAAAATCTGTAGCCCGAAGTTCTTGCTGAAGTGATGAAAAATGCCATAAAACGAGCTCGTATGGCAATCAATTGTGACGGCGCCCATTTTGGCCGATATCATCTTTTCGACTTGACCAATACAATTCTAAAGGTTCAAATAAACATAATCAAAAAACAGAAACGAAGTTTTTCATTTAGAAAAAATGGCGGAAGACCTGCTGGATTGAAGGATTAAAAATTCTTGACAGTAGTGCACTCTGTCACTTTGAGTCAGGGTTCGGCCTTGAGAAATCGCGTTTTACAATAGATCGGATCAAAAATCTCAGTAAAACAAACATTTTAGCAGTAAAATGTTGATTGCATTTCTTTGCAATAATTTTATTGAAAACAGATGTTAAGGTTGGCTAAAAGTAATCACCCAATTGTAAGATTAAGATGCAAAAAAAGATGTCCAATTTGAACATTTTGTTATACATTGACTTCTATAACCCTTGTCATTTTTCGAACTCAATCAGTATAATGAATGAATCTATCGCAGTAGATTCAATGTAAAGTGAAGTGGTGTAGTAGATTTACAAATTTAGAAAAAAACGCAGGAGATCTACTATTTAGAGTCCGAACGCTGCTTTGAGTGTATAGTGTAACATAAATTAAGAGAGCATGAGAGAAAGAGAAAAAGCAAAAAAATTGGAATGATAATGAAAAAAATAAAATAAATTTCTGGATAAAATAAATGTAAAAAGTTGATATTTTCAAAACATTTTTTGTTTATTTATCAGCTTGTATAGGTAACTAAAAAATTATTTATAGCTTAAATTTTGCGCTATCGTATTGATTTTATTTAAAAAATTTCATCTTTGTAAGATATCAATCAGGGGAAAAGAAATGAGTTATTGTGTAATGAGCAATTTTTTTTAAATACTTATTTTCATATTTTAAAAAAACAAATTATTTAAAAAATATAGCCTTAAACAATCTTATAATAACAAAGAATATTTCAAAATGTGTTTCGAATAAATCATTTGAGTACTTCCTGAGATCCTGCGTGACAAACAACATAATTGTCTTTATATAATAGTATAGATCACATATTTACATACGCTAAAAGGAAAGAATTTTAATTCGTGCGAAAGTTCAAGACCCAAAAGAAATTGCTTGTGTATAAGTGTATAAGTGCTAAAATTAAGATTAGAAGAGGAAAATATTCAGCCGTTTTGTGGTATCCGTTTAGAAAATTTCCGAAACGGAAGTCAATTCTGATCAAAACACGATTTGCTTCTAAGTTCTTAAACTAGGTGAAATGCATCAACAAAAAGTCATATCTGCTGAGGGTCAATATTAATTCTGAGAAGACGTGAATTTGTAAAAGTATAAAAAAGTAGTATAATTTAGTAAATAAAAAATGTTCTAAACTGCCGTAGAATGGATCGGTCCCCATCATTAGCGTTCGCTTAACATAGCTGTTTGTTCCAAAATAAGTTTCAAATGGCGTTGCTCTTCACATGTTGTACAAAATAATTTATTTTGTGAAGAAGTTTTGTAATTTGCTTTGGGGTTTTCACACAACGATACTCAAATTAAGAATGAACCAGTGAAAAGCTTTTTCGCTTCATAACCACACAGATGCAAAATTGAGCCCCTCCTGGAAACATTGCACGCTACAACAATTTTCGTGGACAACATTTCTACACACAACATACCAACGCTTAGAATATTTTTTCTTCTACTTTTTATTAAATTCTTAAACGTTTTCCTAAATTTTTGATATTTTTAAAACTTATCGCTAAAAACTTTTTTTAAATTACGTTATCGGCTGTATTTTTATAAACTAAGAAACTGCATACAAAAATCTAAAAAAAAAGGTTAAAAAAAATAAATAAAATTAAAAAGTAGAATTTTACGAATATCGCTTGTATTGCAGAAATTTTTTACCTCGTGCTTCTATAACGTCGTAATGCGACATGTCTTTCATATTTAATAGATATTTTCACTAATAATGCTTCGTCAAATAGCCAGTTCCATTTCTTCTCTGAAAGAATTCCACCGTAATACTCTGGTTGCTAAGGATACCCATCAATCTGCCATTGAGACAAACTTCGGAAGTACTGTAAAGTAGAGTGTTTCTTCTTTCTTTAGTCGCACAACAAGAATGTAGAACGTACGGTTTTGATACACGTATGAGGACACTAAAAGAGAAATGTATAGGATCACTAGTTCCTGTCTCTCTGAATATTGCAAACAAAGATAAAAAGAAGTAGAAGAAGATACAAGTATTTTTTAATTAATATGCTTTAAATAACGCTTGTTTTGTGAAATAAAGTGAATATATGTATATTCTATTTTTGTATATCTAAATAACTCACAATGAAATTAACCGAATGGTGAATGACATTTCAGATCGCATGCTTGATACTTCAGAGCCCCCACTGTAATCTTTAAATAGAAGCAGGCTAGAAAACCTATAATAAAAACACAATAAATGTTCAACAAGTTAAAATAGTTTTCTATTTTTTTTTTGATAGTTAAATATAATCAGTTTTTACAATCGCAAAATCATGTCAAGTAATTTACATACTAATGGCATGTCTATGCCAATCATTGAGTATGAATTGCTTTTATTATCTCACCAATTACTAGACGATCATTGGAAAAATCAAATTACATTGAAACATTAATTTTATTATCCAGCAATACAGTAATTATCAAAAAGTTTGTGAATTGATCAACCTGGCTAATTGACTAACCTAATTTTTATATTCAGATTTTGGTATGCGTGAAAATACAGTAATGTCTAGTTAGAGTGAACTTTTCCTGATTACAAAAATCGGATCATTGGATTTCTATAAAATGTTATATTTGGAAAGATCTAGGTACCCGAATTTATTCTGCATACCTGTATTTTAAATAACACATTTTTTTCTCTGTATAAATCAATTCTTTAATTTTTGTTTAATGTTCGATACTTTCAAAACTTATCAAACTTTTTTTTATATTGTGATCAGCAGTTTTTTTTAATAAACTCTAAAAAACTATATACCAAGATCTAAAATTTTTATAACTAAAAATAAAAAACTGGATTTTATCAAAATTGGTTCGAAATACTTTTTTCATAAATTCATTAATATTTAAGACTTGTAGGCTTATTACATTTTAACAAAAAATCGTTATGTGTATTTTTAAACGTAAATATTACTTGTTTCTGTTAAAGCACTTAGCTTTCAATGTTATTGGGCACATAAAAACAAGTACGTGCGACAAAGTCGTGCCCATTTTTTTTTTTTGATTAAATAGTTTTTTGACCCTATACATTTCTAAATGAACTGAATTTATTGCTTTCACTCATCGTGTTTTTTAAGCAATTAAATCTTGTTGAAGAAATTAAATCATTATTTATTTTTGTTGAGTGATTTAAAATTGTTCAATTTTGATTAATTCTACTTAATTTTTTTGTATATCGTGTATCGAGCAAACCTCAAATGAACTCAAATTCAAAATTTGTTTGTGTTACTTTGCCAATTTGTTCGGCTATTTATTTTTAGACATTTATGTTGAGTGAAGACTGAGAGAAATAAAAAAAAAAAAGAAAATGTTTCGCAAGCAATATGTATGATTATTACTCATTGCACTGTGCTATTGATGAAGCACAATTTTTCTTCTATTTTTCACAGAAAAATTAGTTAACTTAAATATGTGTCGTAAATACTTTGTTTTGTGTTGAAATCTTAAAAGAAACTAGCTTTTTTAGAAAAGACTTGACCATACATACCAAATTTATGATCGTAATGTCATGTTTGATTGTTATCTCAATTTTTTTTATATTCACGAATCCTAAACTTGCCTTAGACGTTAATCCCTATAATCGGAAGTAAAAATTATGCTTCATGATAGTACTATAGGCAGTATATACAATGGTTATATGTATGTTTTTAAAAAGTTACAAAAATTTTGTTTGAAAAAAAGTAAGTCTTTTGAAATTTAAAGATTGTATTTTACAGAATAATTAATTTTTGAGATTGAAAGGTGCTCTGTATATAGTAGTTGACCTTTGCAAGAAATATATTATGTTTTCGTAGAAATGTTTCAAGCAATTCCATGGAAGATTGCTTATATTTTTTTTTCAAATAAATAAATAATTGCTTCATTCACCGTTATCTTTAGTTGGAAATTCCAATATTCTATAAAATACATTACGAACAAATACAAGCCAAGTTCTTATCATTAAATGTTCCATTTAAGAAGATGTTTCAAAATTTGAATCGTTGTTGTAGACACTGAACACCAATTTTTTTGTGTTTTGTAGATGCTTATTAATTTTGTAATACCATACATGTACCAAACTAAACATTTTTTAATCAAACTTTCAGTTCAAAGAGCATTTGGCGGACTTTTTGATTTTTATTTTCGCTTAGATAACTTGAAGAACTTTACGCCTCACATAAATCTAGCTTTATTTGCAGAGTTCTAAATTACGTTTTCTTGAAAAGTGTGCCAAATTCTACAAGTTAAAAAATCAGGTTTAACAGAACATTATGCTATTTTTTTTTAATAAAACACATACAAATCAATGTGTTGAGGAAAATCTTTATTCAGAAGTAAGTTTGTTTTATGCCATTTAATGTTTAAAGATAATTTTCTTCAAATATTGTCCACGACTAAGTATTAAAAGGTCCATTCTGTGGGTCCAATTTTCAACCAAAAGTTCAAACATATCAACCGGTATGAATAACACCAGTTATGTGGGCTTGAATTGAATAACATAGAAAGTAAACTAAACTTAAAATGAATGATGTCAAATCCTGGTGGCCAATACACAGGACCATTCCTTTCGAATTTAGCTGATGTTTAAATCGAAAGTTTCTCTCTATAAGCCGTATAGCATGTAGCGCAATCCTGTTTAAACTACTAGCATTGCATATACACTGCCTATAGTACTCTCATGGATGTCATTTGGCATCTTGTTATTTTCATGGTTGTGCAGTAACTAACTCTTAATAGTGGAGACGAGAACATTTTCCGACATTTTACCGACATTTAATACAATTTTGTTATTTGTTCTTATTCTACACTAGCTGTTAACCGTGACTTCGTTCGCCTGAAATTTATCAAAAACTGTTTACTCAATTCGAAAAGCTTACAAAAAGTTAATAATTCTTTATTCCACCATAGAGAAATACCTACCCATGTTAGTTTAATTAGATATTATGTATTATTATTTGATTTGGTTGTTATACAAATATTGTATGGTGTGATTTTGAGTCAAATCGTTCTAAGATAATAATTTTCGAAAAATAAGCAAACTCAGTGCCACCTACGGGTAATTCAAATAGCTTTAGTTATTCCTTTCAAAATGAGCTCCCTGCCTGTGCAAATCCTGTCAAAATCGGTCCATAAATAAGAATTTTCGAAAAAAACGACGACACTAGGGCCACCTATTGAGTAACTAACATAGAATCAGTTACTCCTTAGGATATCAGCTACCTGCGAGTGAAAGTCCCGTCAAAATCGGTGCAGCCGTTCCCGATATTACCCGAAACAAACAAACAGAAAGATTTTAAATGGTACACAAAGTAACTGCATACATTTTCAAAAGCTGGCTTTCCAAAAAAAATTTTGACACTCAATATATTGACCCAAAATTTTACAAAGTCTTGTAAACCTGTGATTGAACGAAATTCCTCATTTAACATGGTTTCATTTTTTATTTGCGATTATAGAGACTATAAGGCAAGTTTAGGATTCGTGAATATTAAAAAAATTGACATAACAATCAAACATTACATTACGATCATAGAGAAGTCTAAAAAAGTGATCGAAAAAAATGTCTGTCTGTCTGTCTGTCAGTATGTATAACGAGGTGGTTTTTGGTTTTTCTCAGTTACGTCTTTGGATTTCTGTTAAATTTTATATTTAAGAAGATCTAGATAGCCAAATTAATTCTGCATATCAAAATTTTGAATTATTTTTTTTAATTAAAATTAATTTTTGAAAAATCAATATTTTGAAAACTAATCAAAAAAAATTATTTTAAATTTTATATTCACACGTATTTTAATGAATTCAAAAAACTGCATAATGCCAAAATTAAAAAAAATAATTTATTTTCAAAAAACTAAAAATAAAAAAAAAATATCAAAATTGGTCCTACAATTTTCGAAATACATTTTTCATTAACTCCTTGTTATTTAGAACGTAAGTTCAAACTGTGTTATTTTCAACGCAAATGTTACTTGTTTCTGCCAAAGATCTTGCTTTCCAATGTAATTATGCACATAAGAGCAAGTACGTGCGACCCAGTCATGTATGTATATGAAACGATTTTTTTTCAAAAGGGCCATTATAGTGAGAATGTCTCCTTTTGACATTTCTATGGGGTCAAGAAGAGTTAAAGACTTGTTTTTTCATCGTCCATAAATGAAAAAAAAACATTCAAGAATTATTTTACAAAACAGTTCACCTCCACATTTCAATTTCAAAACGGTACTTTGTGACTGAAGTAAAAATGAGAAGAATATATGTACATACATTTATTTTAGAAAAGGAAAACCAATCTGATCTGTCAAACTGTGGATTCCATTCTGGAAGTGGATTGTGATGATTGAGAATGTTGGATGTTCTGGGCTTACACAGAAAGTATTGGTTAAGTTAAGATTTAAAGCTACAAACACACTATTAATTTTAAAGAATAAAATTATTTTTGATGTCATAAAAAAAAAACAAAAAAGACTTCTATTGTAGTCGGGGGCAACGCTGGTGTATAAACAAAGCTACAAGTCAGCTACACCAACATCTTGAATTTTTCAGCAACAAAAATCCGTAAATCATTGCTTTAATTCATTTCGATAAGAAAATGGATCAATATGAATCTCCGATCTTTAAACGAAATTTAAACGTAAACCCAAGTCAGTCAGCGTCAATTCTTAAACGAGATGTATTTTATATGCTTTAAAACCAAGACCAAGCTTCAAAATACTCCACAATGTTCCACAAGAGATGCTTTAAACCTTGAAAATGGCGACAAACTAATTGATCACGGTCTACTCTTTGAATACTCTCTGTTGCATTATTCTAATTATTACGGGCTCTACGGACTATGGTTTTAGCATGAATGAATATGGTCAGTTGCACGATTATGACGACCAATTTTTAACTGAGCAATGAGCACTGATTTCCACAATTAGTAAGCGTTGTTCAGGAGTAGGTTCTAGTCATGCTGAAATAGTTATGGATCACATCGTATAACGTTCTGTTCCAGGTTTTTTTTCGAAGAAAATTCGCAGCTGTCAGATTTTTGAGTTGAGGGGACGATTTTCTCTCGTTGAAAGGTTTCTGCGAACAAAGTATGGGAACGCTATAAACCAAACAAATTGCAGGATTCTTTAACAACATTGCTTAAGCTTCGATAGAATTTATTTCTTATAGTATAGATGGTAAAAAAAACTATCGATAGTACCGATACTATCGATAATCTGAATGAATAGCCAAATTATAAAGCATTTAAAACTGACTATTAAAGGTCCATTTCTATGATTAAAAGAATTGTAGATACAATTTAAATTATTCACAATTTTTAACTCTCTGACGATGACAATTTTATCAAAATCGATAGGCTTTTTCAGATTTTATAGCTTGTTTTTGATAATATGATATTATATACTTTTTACTTATGTTCATCAAAATCGTTAAACTTATTTTCGGGAAATTTATAGGGTTTTGTAATTTGCGCGGGTATTTTTTGGCGGCTTGTAGCGGCCATGTTGTTTTGGTGAATTCTGTCAAATCTGCACGTTCAAATATTAAAACGTTTCGCTCATATTATGGTAGACGTACTGGCCTTCACAATCGACTTTTTAACGGTAATTAATCAGCCAACATTCGTACGTCAAAGTAACACAGAATTTACCGAAAACATCGGCGCGGTCCGTGAAAGTATACATCAGAACCCGAGGCAGCCGATTCCTCGCCGTGCACAAGATCTCGGCTTTTTGCAGACATCAACATAGTAAAATTTGCTTTGGGACTAAGAACTGCACCCCGGAAAATCCAACTGACCCAGTATTAGGAGCCCAAAATTTACGACCATAGACAACGCCGTTTGTTCACTAAAAGTGGGCTTTTTAGCTTTTGTAAAAGAAACCTAATTTTGGCCGAAAATAATTTTTAGCGCAATGGATGAATGGCTGTGTTAATAATGCAAAATTGCCGTATATGAGACGACACCAACCAATACGAGGTTCACCAGATGACAATAGAGTTTCAAAAACTCCACTGAAAAATACTGAAAGAATCACAAAAACCAATTGTTCAGACTGTTAGACATTCATACAGACAGGCAGAAATGTCAATTTACATACAAAATGTCATATTTGATTGATTGATATTTCCTTTTTTTAATATAGAATCATCTGATAATAATTACCCATATAGTTTCGCAATTTAAGATAATCAAATACTATAATCTATAAACCGAAGCATCAAGTTTGTTTTCAATAATTCCTAGTTTATTAAAAAAATCCTCTTCTTCATCCCTTAACTCAACATCCGTTTCTAATTTATGGACTTGCACCCTCATAACAAATCGATATTTCCGCCCACCATCTTCTGCAGGAAGTATGTATGCGTATCATAGGAAAACCCATTATTTCTGACCTTCAAATCGATTATGTGTGTCACTGTCATCTCCCTAAAACGAAACGCCAAGAATGGCGTCACTCCTTTTTCCAATCAATATTAATTATATTCCATACTTCCATACTTCATCTCATTTAATATTCCTAATGGAGCGACTATGAAGAAACTTCTTTTTTTTTTAAATAGTATATCGACAACAACAACATCGATTCTAATTAAACTCTTACATCACCGTCGTCAACGTCGCCTTCGTCGTTGTGCCATCATCAAGCCCTAAATTTTTACAAATTAGGTTTCGTAAGAGAAACAAGACCAAGTTCAATGATAAAATATGCGCTCCTAAGTACACTTAATAAAGACATAATAAACTTTTGCAAACGGGCGGGGGTATAATTCATTTAATGCCTTGAGAGTATTAACACTCCCATTCGCATTGTTAAATGCAACACCATGGGGTGAATAGAAGTAGTCACCCTCCTTCCAGAGGAATTTTTCATTTTATTAATTTGAAACGAAATACGAAACTCTAGAGGGATGCGCCTCAAGCGTCATAGTGATGTCATCCTAGACAAACAATAATTCAAAAACGTACACAACACATAATAGACTCGCGGCATTTAGCCGACCTTTCTGCCCCAACACGAGAGGCACTGTGTTGCATATAACAATCCTAAAAACAGAATGCACACTGCACTTCGTTTGGTGCGCGTTCCCAGTCCCAGTTGCTCCGAGAAATTAGCTAATCTAATCGAAATTAGGTCTGTGCGACGCGTTGGGTCGTTACTCGTTATTCGTTACTTTGTTAGAAGTGTCGTTCTCGTCATCGGCTCTTCGACTCATCTTCACGATTTATCGACTATAAGTCGAAATTGTACTCCAACGTCGGTATTCTTGTTACAGCCGCCACTTGTGTCGCCAACGCACGGAACGCTGCTGAAGCTTGTTAGTCTGTTTGTGGTTTATTTTTTCTTGGGCATCATTATGCCTTTGGCAGTGAATTGTAAGACTCCTTTTTGAAGCTTTTCGTCGTTGTTTTTTGTTTTTTTAATATAAATAAATCAAATCGGGATCTATTTTAGGACTGCTTGCTGTCCAATCGGATTGGATGTGCTTTGAGTGTCTCACGCATCTTTGCCCCGACAAAGCACAAAAATGATGAAAGAATTGGCTGATTGTTGGGTGAGTGTGCTGAGATAGATGTTCTCTTTGGGGGACAATTTTATCAGATATTTAGAACAGATTTTTAGTTTGTTGTTGTTTTGTTTATTTGTTTCTAAAATATACATAATTATAATTTGTGTGATTCATTTTGGTCGATTGTTGTGTTGATAAAAAGCATATTTTGAATGTTATTCGTGAAATGGGGAAAAATGTTTATAACAATTTAGTTTTCTTAATTCTCTTGTTTTTATATCTCACGTTTACTCTTTCCTTAAGTATAGTATTTATCGTAATGACATTGACTGTTTTGGAATAAATCGATTAAGTTCCATAAGAATCTATTTTGTGCAAAGATTTTTTTTAAATTATTGGCTCTTTAGGTGAAGGTCAACTATTCTTAAAAAATAATACTTCTGGAAAAAAAACTTTTAACATCAAAATCATTACTATCAATTCAATCAGTTAT
Organism: Platycheirus rosarum; assembly: GCA_963971375.1. Lineage (NCBI taxonomy): Eukaryota > Metazoa > Arthropoda > Insecta > Diptera > Syrphidae > Platycheirus > Platycheirus rosarum. The sequence continues at coordinate 93,295,395 of OZ020509.1, forward strand.
TTTTTCTGACCAATATGAAAGTGACGCCAGGCAAAGGGGTTGCAGCGGGTAGCATGGCCCCGCTTACACATCCTAGTAATGTAATATTTATTATAATTTAAAATAAAAAAATAAATTAAGTTAACTTCTTATTATCCCACTTTTGCAATCAAATCTAGTTGGTTTATTAAAAAAAAAAAAATTTAAAAAAACGGGATTTTAAGAGATGGGTTTATAAACAAGAAACGACGCTTAAAAAGCGGCATTATTATAAAATGAGATGATAAAAAATATAGGATTAAAACAGGGGGATTTTTAAAAAAGGGAATATAACAAGCGAGATATCGAACCTAAACCCAACCCTTTGGGAGGTTATTTCATACCTTTTGGGGACTTATTTCATGTTCGATTTGGGAAATTATTTCACAGTGAAATTGTTCCCCAATTTTGGGGGGTTATTTCATTTTCCGTTTGGGGGGTTATTTCCTGGAGCCCGGATGTAGTGCCCCGTGGTTTACTATGGTTAGTAAGGTGGCCTAAGGGCCAGGATTCGATTTCCCGTCAGAATATGTTATACCTACTAAAACGGAAGTTTAAGATTCGTGTGTATACAAAAAATTAGATAACAATCAAACATGAAATTACGATGATAGAAAAGCCTTATCCGTCTGTATTGTAACGGGTGATTTTTTAAGAGCTTGAGAACTTTTTTTTAAAAAAAAAACGCATAAAATTTGCAAAATCTCATCGGTTCTTTATTTGAAACGTTAGATTGGTCCATGACATTTACTTTTTGAAGATAATTTCATTTAAATGTTGACCGCGGCTGCGTCTTACGTGGTCCATTCGGAAAGTCCAATTTTGAGCAACTTTTTCGAGCATTTCGGCCGGAATAGCCCGAATTTCTTCAGAAATGTTGTCTTCCAAAGCTGGAATAGTTGCTGGCTTATTTCTGTAGACTTTAGACTTGACGTAGCCCCACAAAAAATAATCTAAAGGCGTCAAATCGCATGATCTTGGTGGCCAACTTACCGGTCCATTTCTGGAGATGAATTGTTCTCCGAAGTTTTCCCTCAAAATGGCCATAGAATCGCGAGCTGTGTGGCATGTAGCGCCATCTTGTTGAAACCACATGTCAACCAAGTTCAGTTCTTCCATTTTTGGCAACAAAAAGTTTGTTAGCATCGAACGATAGCGATCGCCATTCACCGTAACGTTGCGTCCAACAGCATCTTTGACAAAATACGGTCCAATGATTCCACCAGCGTACAAACCACACCAAACAGTGCATTTTTCGGGATGCATGGGCAGTTCTTGAACGGCTTCTGGTTGCTCTTCACTCCAAATGCGGCAGTTTTGCTTATTTACGTAGCCATTCAACCAGAAATGAGCCTCATCGCTGAACAAAATTTGTCGATAAAAAAGCGGATTTTCTGCCAACTTTTCTAGGGCCCATTCACTGAAAATTCGACGTTGTGGCAGATCGTTCGGCTTCAGTTCTTGCACGAGCTGTATTTTATACGGTTTTACACCAAGATCTTTGCGTAAAATCTTCCATGTGGTCGAATAACACAAACCCAATTGCTGCGAACGGCGACGAATCGACATTTCACGGTCTTCAGCAACACTCTCAGAAACAGACGCAATATTCTCTTCTGTACGCACTGTACGCATTCGTGTGGTTGGTTTAATGTCCAATAAAGTAAACTGAGTGCGAAACTTGGTCACAATCGCATTCATTGTTTGCTCACTTGGTCGATTATGTAGACCATAAATCGGACGTAAAGCGCGAAACACATTTCGAACCGAACACTGATTTTGGTAATAAGATTCAATGATTTTCAAGCGTTGCTCGTTAGTAAGTCTATTCATGATGAAATGTCAAAGCATACTGAGCATCTTTCTCTTTGACACCATGTCTGAAATCCCGCGTGATCTGTCAAATACTAATGCATGAAAATCCTAACCTCAAAAAATCACCCGTTATAACGATCTGCTAAAGTCATTTGATTACCCTGAAATTTGATTTGTTTCGGTAATTCCCTTGGCATTCCTGACAGGGCTTTAGAAATTGTATTTTTAGGCCCTAATATAACGGTACTTGCCATATAACCGTTAAGGAAAAGCTTATTTTTCTCATAAACAACTCCAAAAATAATTTATTTGTTTGTATTAGCTATCAATTTATCAAAAACAAATTTACCGGAAAAAACAATTAACAGTACCATTAATATAATAAGTTTTTTTTTGTAATTTCTTACTTTCTCGGTAAGGGCTCATTGTATTTCTGTCAAATTTTACATTTGGAAAGATCTAAGTCGCCAAATTAATTCTGCAAGTGTCAGTGGTAATACTTAAAATTTTGTTTAATAAATATAAATTACGCCATAACATATCCTTATTAAAAATAAATTTTTGAAAAAGTTTTTCAAATTTTCATTTTTATTTGAAAAAAAAAAATATTCTTTTTAAGATTTTGGCAAGCAATTTCTTAAAATCTAAACGGGGAATAGTTCCCCTTCTATTCAATTTCTTACTGCCGGCAGTTCAAAAAACCATTTTATAAAAGGTACCGATAGTAATTTTTATTAGCGATTATAAGGGACTATAAGGCAAGTTTAGGATTCGTGAACATAAAAAAAAATTGAGAAAACAATCAAACATGACATTACGATCATAGAGAAGTTTAAAAAGTTAGTGGCAAAAAATGTCTTTCTGTCTGTCTGACTGTCTGTATGTTTTGGTATGTGTGATTCTTTTGGCATTCCCCAGAGGGGAAATTGAAATTTTATTTTTAGGCCTAACGGTAATAACGGTACCTGCCATATCACCGTTTAAAAAAAGCTTATTGTTATCGAGAACGGCTCCAACGATTTTGATGAAAATGTTTGAGAATTTTTTGTTGGTATTGGCTATCATTTGATCAGAAGCTAATTTACGGGAAATGTCTATTAACGGTACCTTTTATATAACGTTTTTTTAATGTGTACAGCAGAACCGAGTGCAGTCGATTCCTGCCCGTGTACCCAGACTTCAACTTGGCGAATTTTTTGTCGGGACTTGGGCCTCACCCGCACAAAATCCAGTTGAACCAGGACCTCAAACTTACTACTGTAGACGACGATGTTTGTTTGCTAGCGATGATTATCAATTTCTAATGGCCCAAATTAAACGATATCGACATAGATGACATGTGGTTTTAGCAGGAATGCGCTATGTGCTAAACATCGGACGTCACTATTGACATTCTCCACATCTACTCAGGTCAAGGTCAAGGTTTGACATCTTGTCTTTGTACGGCATTGAACTTTTGAAAATAAGATTTGATTTTTATTTTTTTTGTATGAACATTTTTATGAAACGTGGAAAAATGTCCTTAGTCAATTTGACAAATAAATATTTATAAACTAGTTATTGCTATTAAAATAATTACATCAAAAATGCATTTTATCAAAATCGTTAGAGCCGTTTTCAAGAAAAATCAACTTTACTTTAAGGCTTGTATTTGTATGTCGCGAGTGACCGATTTTTAAAATACCGAATCAAAAAAAAAATTAAATTAAATTAAATTATTAATTAAATTAACATTTCAAAAATGTTTCTGATTTTTTTTGGTTCCTGAAACGATGAAATAATTGTCAGGGTCCGCTAAAATGATATCATAAATTTATTTTCCATTGAATTCGGAACTAATGTAAACATGACCATACTCAAACTTAAGTTTCCCATGTTTACAAAAATAGAAAAAAAACTGCTTATTGAATAAATATGCATTTTGAAACTTTCTTTTAAAAACTTAATCTGTATCATTTTACTGATGGCATTTTTTGAATGATTAATGATGTATCAGAACCACATGCAACAAACTGCTGTTACATGGTTTACACATGTTAAACATCTTTAAACGATTTTTTTTTATGAAAGCATTGACAAAAAAGTTCTCCAGTTTTAAATAAATCGAGTCGAAGAACTATAGGGTGTGCCAAATCAGACCTACCTACCTATCTAACTTAGTGTATTGTAGTTTGTCGTCGGTTGGCCTTGCGGTAGCAATGTTTCCACAATTTGAATTTTGTTTGGGTAAATATTAAGATCGTACTTCAAAATTCTCCGCCATGTTGTTCTGGACATCCCCAAAGGCCTAATGACAATGAGTTGAGTTAGAAGAGATAGATAATTTGCAACACTGCCACACAGATTCGACGTTGTCTTCAGTGATAACATTTCAATGGACAGCTCTTCCAGGAAAGTCGTCCACTGAATCCTGTTCTTCAAAACGGTCCACCATATTTGATACTATGAATGGCCCCACACCCTGATCTTGAAATTTAAATTCTGGCGATATTTTCGCTACGTCATATAACAATTGATCATTAACAAAAATAGAAAAAAAAAATCAATAATTTTAACACGCTGTTGTGTAATGTATATATCCATCATTAATTTCCAAGAACTCAATTGTAACCTACAAAAAGAAAAAAAAAATTATTAAATTTTAAAATAAATAAATTGCAACATTGATAATAAAATTTAAGAAGATTAAAGTGAACATCAAAGCATTTATTCGATTTTTGTGACTTTTGATTGTTCGAAAAAAGTACGTTAAATTGTATTGAGTTAAATAATTTAAACGCCATTTTATTTCTTTAAGAAATGTAAAGTTTGAATTTTTTTTTTCAAAATCGTAGGAACGGTTTTTGAATAAAAGGGTTTTTTCTAACAACTTTTTTTTTTAATTAAAAAAAATAATTAAATAATACAAAGTTAAGCAATAAAACAACATACATTTAAAAACAAAAGTTAAAAAAAATTCACCTAACCAGTTTTCAAAATATTGATTTTTCAAAAAAATAAAAGTTATTAAAAATACAAAAAAAAAGTTTTTGAAAAAAATATGCCTAATTACATAGGCTACCTTCATCCTCTTGAATATCAATTTTGATGGTAATAGGATCACCAGTTTTCGAGAAAGTCGAAGAAAGAAAACCGGTCCTATGGGTGGTACCGTTTTTAGCCCACCTTACATATCATTTTTTTCCACCAAAATATAATTCTTAACTATAGTAGCACACTGATTTTTTTTTTTTATAAAAATTCTTGGAGATGTTTTTGAGAAAAATAGGCTTTTACATAACGTTTATATGACAGGTACCGTTCATTTTTGAGCTAAAAAAATAAAAAAAAAACTCCTCTGTAGAATGTCAACAAAGTTCTAAATTTGAAGACGATTGACCCAACCGTTTAGGCTACAGTCCAAAATACATCCGTACAGACAGACACAGACAGACACTCAGCCAGATGAACAGAATTTTCCCAGTAACTCAGATATTTTTTTCTATCATCGTAAAGTTTGATCGTTATCTCAATTTGTTTTTTTTTTGCACGAATGCATAACTACCTTTAATCGTAAGTAAAAAATTATTCGTGTTGATTGGTTGTTTTTATTTGAACCACCCTGTATAAACATTAATCTAAAAATTGTTGACAGCAATCAAATGGTTTGGATAGGTTTACTATCTGAGTTAAAAGTTTTGCTGGAGTTGAAGCACAGTATTTGATTTATGCGTTTTGATATTTATGAAATTTTTCACCCAACTTTTTTTTATGAAAACTATGTTCTTCATAAATCTTCTGAAAATAAAGGCGGAAAACTTCTGAGTGTCTGTCCTGCTGCTGATGCAAAGATTGCCATCAGATACGCTTTGAATTACTAGTTTTCTATGAAGTAAAGTTGGAACATTGTAAAAAAATCACCTAGCATTTTATTACATATGTACATTATATGCTTTTTTGATGTGCAACTAACAGTAATCCTCCCAGCAGTAACTTCTTGCTAATAGTTTCATAAAACTTTCGACCAGTTGCACTTACTTCTCTTTTTTTCCAAGCTCTTGGAAACGTTAATCACCTTAGGAAATATCTCGAAAATTAAAAGCTTTAATGACCAGATTTCACCGCAAAAGGTCCATTAGCAATCTAATGGTATATCTCTTTAATAAAATGGACTCAGTCCTTGCACAGTTTTGATGAAAGTAAGATTATTGCATTTGATGTTCCAAAAAAAATGTATCGAACTTGATGTAACTCTACTTCGTTGGATTAGTAATAAACCTTTCGAACCGCTCATTACAAATTTACAAATTGCGTTGGACGGATTCAAGTCTGATATTCACAAAATAACTTCTCTCATGTCCCAAGGCTCTGTTTTGTCTCCAATTCTTTTTATAATATTTATCAATGACTTATTTTCTTGCATTTCTTATCCAATAAAATGTCTTGCGAAGACAGCACTCTCAGCTTTTCATATTTTTTCCAGATATCTGCAAAGACGTCTGGTAAACTTATTTAATTCTGATCTTGAAAGCATTGAACAAAAGGGAACCAGAAATAGCGTCGAATTGAATGCTTCCAATACTGAATGTAGCCTTTTGTCGTTTAATCGAAGCGTACCTTCTATGCCACTTCTATTCATGAACAGTACTTGCATCGAAGAAACCGAACACTTCTTTGTTCCCAGAACGCCTTCCAATCTAGTACTGGCATTCATGGATTTAGATCACTATGCACTTCTAAAATAATTATATTATTCAATAGTTTAAGCGTCAAATTTATTTTCTTTAAATTTCAAATATTTTGAGAAAAAATTTGTTTAAAGATTCAGAATTTTTCGTACGCACATTATGTAGATTTTTTTTATTAAATCCCAAAGAAAAAACATCAATTGTGAATATTTCAATTAAAATGTATTATAATTGTATGTAAAAAAATAAAAGGAAAAAACTCTTAACTAATAAACATTTTATATAACAGGGGATGTCGCGGTGTGACGAAAGCGGAGTTGAATCAGTATCAGCAGAAGAAGCAACCGATTCACCATTTGAAGATGACGATTGTCTCAAAGTTCGAAAATACTGGTGTTTCCTATTGTCCAGCATCTTCACATTTCTTGCTGGACTATTGGTTGTATTGCTATGGCGGGCGTGTGCGTTCATATGCTGTCGCAAGGAGCCCGAACTTGGCCCAAACGATCCAAAACAGAAAGAACAAAAGGCATCCAGAAACAAACAAGAGTTCGAGGGAACTTTTATGACAGAAGCCAAAGACTGGGCTGGCGAACTTATATCCGGTCAAACAACAACTGGTCGAATTTTGGTGAGTTTGATTAAATTTTTTTAAATATTTTTTTTTTAATTTTGATATTTTAGTCCATTATAATGATAAATTCAAATCGTAGTTTTTCAAGTTATTTAAGGTAGGATAATATGATATTCAATAATATAAATGATGAAGTTAAAATTATTTAAAAAAAAGTTAAATATGCCCACTGTGGCGTATGTGGAACATTTTTTTGTTTTTGAGGAAATTTTCCTACATTGAATGATTCGTAAAAAATATCTGATTTGTTGTTCAGATTTTCAGTTTAAAGAAAAGAACAGCTTCAACAAATATTTCATGTTCTTTTCGAATGATTCTAGCTGCATGCAATTCTTATAATTAAAAACATTTTCCAGGCAAAAAGATGGTTTATATGTTGAAAAATTTAAGATTTTGAAAATGTGCAGAACCTAAAAATATTTTATTAATTCTATGACCTCGCAAATATGTTTATTATTATATGGGATTGCATTGAATTGTAATTAAATTAAAAAGCCATATGTCATTAAAATATGCAAATACAGTAAGGTTCTTCGTCTGACTTAAATTTCATTACTTATTCATTAAATTCTTGGTTCGTATTGTATTAGTTCTATTGAAAAACCTTGACAGAAGTAGAAATTTATTAATTCTGAAATATTGACATGCGTTTGAAATGCAAGTCTGCTTCTTTTTATTTCAATTAGTCTCAATATGGCAAAGATAACCTCCAAACTTAATACTTTGTTCCATTAGTCTTTGACATAATTTGGCCAGCTGAACTATCTATAGACAGATTCTAAATTATTCAAATCCATGAGCTGCTTCATGCGCATTTTTCTGCTCCTGTACATTTTTGCATACATATTCTCTGTTTTAATCGCAGAGATACATTCATTCGCAATATGAGTATAGTTGCCCATTTAATATACAGAAATAGATTGACAAACATTTATAGGTGTGTACGAAAATAAATGTCAGTAATGTTATTTATTTTCTGGTTATCTGCCTTTTTATTTTCTTGATTAATTCTTAGATTTAAAGTCCAGACAAAAATAATACCTCATTACGAAAAAATTCCGACTCATTTTCAAACTAGGGGTTTTGTTGTGGTAGCTGTATAAACCCAGCACTTAAGAGGTGGCCCTTCCAGTGGTATTTTTGCATGGTTTTGCTGGTTCTCAAATCTTAATACTCGATGCTGGCGCAAAAGGATATATTTGAAAGTTATAGACTTGATCGGAAAGTCGCCTGAAGGTTTCTTACATTTTTATTCATTGTTATTGGTCGACAAATCTGCAGACATACATTTTGGCTGTAACCAGGTACTAGTACAAGGCTGTTTGAAGGCTGTTATAACTCCCTTACAGCAGTCTTGAGTCTCTACAAATTACTGTTTATCCCAAAGAAAATGTACTGTTCATTTAGCAGAGCCTTAAATGCAAAATGATGTCTGTTTGTAGGTTTGTTTTTATGCTTGGATGCCTTCAGTAACATGATTCACTATACTATATTATAAATAGGCTACTTTTATTCCAAAAAAAAAAATGCACTGTTCTTGTGGAAAAAATCTGAAAAATTCTCTAACAGTTTTTTTTATTCAAATAATATCAGTTTATCTGAAGTCTACGCAGACGATGTCGCAAGTAGAATCCAAGCTATAGCTTATAATATTAGTTTAATTTGCTTGTATGAAACTTGATAGTGATATATGTATGTGGGTTTTAAACAATTACGGATGCAAAACATTCAGATTTTAATATAATACGCTTTCTTAAAAAAAGACTTTAACTGAAATCATCTTTAAATGAAATCATTTCTTAAAACTAAACTCTGCCACTGAATTACAATTTGAGTTGTTGGTTTGACGACTATACTTTAAAACTAACTGATCAGGCTGGCATCGGGCACCTTTTTGTTCATTCGTTCGTGTGTGTGTATGTAGTCTGATCGTTTTCTGTGTAATTTGTTGTATCCGTTGTGTCGTCCGTTTGATGGTCACGTAAGTGAGAAAAATACCCGCTAGTCTTTAATATTAATATATTAACTCCATGACGGTATTAGGGATGTCTTTCTTCAAAAGCTTTAACTGCTTTTGTTGGAAAAGAGACAACTAAGAACTTTGCTTTTTTTTGGGTGATTTTAATATTGACCTTATCTCTTAAACTTCATTTGTTTGCTAATAGTTAAGAATTCTGTATAAGTGTGCCTTAAAGACCATATATTTTGCCGGAGTAGTTTATCGAGGAGTATTAAACTGGTATGTTCATAAGCTAATTTAGTATCATTGTATGACTACCCTTCTCTATTTAGATATTACGATAAAGATTAATTTCGACAAGCTCACGACGGGTCAATTCTTAAGTAGTGTTAATGAAAAAAACAGACACATACGTATATTGAATAAAAGCGTTTTTGTGGCATTTTTCCTTCTGAACTTAAGATAGCTGAAGTCATTCCCATTTATAAAAAAACCCAACCCTTGTCATATGAATAATTACAAACCGATATCTTTGTAAAAATAATACGTAGAATTTTAAGTTTTCTGAACAAAAATAATTTCTTTAGTGAAGCGAAGGTCTACCGAAGATGCTTTGCTAAAATTTTGTAGTGAGATTTATGTAAACATAAATAATAATCTGATTTTGATTTAGTTGATCACATTATTCTTTTAAGAAAGTTGTATAATGCAGGTATGCGTGGTTTTATTTATAAGTATCTAGTTTCTCACTTAATAGATAGAAAACAAACAGTTAAAATTAATGAAAGTTCTAGTAAATTATGTAACACTGCTGCTTTTGTTCCGCAAGGTCCCGTTCTAGGTCCGTTGCTTTTCTTGACTTTAATCAATTCAGTTTTAAAAAGAAATTTAAAGGTTTAATTACTGCTTCATATGCTGATGATATGGCAATTTATAGGAACTATAAGGTAGTGCTCGTGGCTTAGTGGTTAGTGTGTTGGACTGCTAAGCAAATAAGCCTGGGTTCGAATTCAGCTCATAGCCACCTTCTTTTCCGGGGTACTGCCTCTTGTGAGGAACTGACAAAACCTCTGAAAGTAAAATTTGTCTCGAAAAAGTGCATCTCATGTAGCCTTTCGTACTCATGGTAAACTGTAGGTCCCTTCCATTCTTACAGATTAACAGCACACACAGAGGAATGGTTGAGAGTATAAGTCACTAGGCCTTGGCTCCTTAAGGAGCTGTCGCGCCAATAAATATTTTATAAGGCAAGTTATGCATTCGTAAAAAAAATTCTAACAATCAGACATGGCATTACGATGATAGAGGAACATATTTGAGTTACTGGCAAAATTCGGTCTGTCTGTCTGTTTGTCCGTCTATACGGATTTATATTGAACTACATCCTAAACGGTTTGGCCAATCGTCTTCAAATCTGAAACATAAGGTTATTTCACATCTACAGAGGACTTTTTAATTTTTGTTTAGCTTAAATATTAACGACACCTGTCATATAAACGTTAAGTAAAATCTTATTTTTCTCTGAAACGGCTCCAAAAATTTTTATAAAAAAAAACATTGTAGGTGTAGGTTGTGTTTTGGTGCAAAACAATTCAAGATAGTGGGCGAAAAGCGGTACTTGTCGTAGAACGATTTTTTTCTTCGACTTTCTCGAAAACTGGTCATCCAAATTCTATAAAAATTAATATTCATGAAGATGTTGGAAGCCTTAGTAATTTTATTAAAAAAATATTTTCGAAAAATTGCGGGCGGCATTGGTGCAGTAGATAAAAGGTTTGCTTCTGACCCGGAAGTCGTCAGTTCGATACTCAGGTTGAGAAGAAATTTTTCTAACTCCTAGTGCAATCTAGAGCCGCCCGTGAGTTTTAAGTGAGAAAATAGTCACCTAATTCTCGATCTACTGCGACGAAAAAAAATTCTTTCCAATCTTTCTATTTCTTCTAACTAGTGTCGTGCAACGTCATGTTGCATTCTAAAAGGCAATGTGCCTTACAGACACTTAGTTAAAAAAAAAAAATGTGTATTTTTAATAATTTTCTTAAATTTTTTTCAATATGGATGGATTTTTGTTTAATTTTGTTTTTAAATGTAAGTAGTTTTTGTGCTTAAGTTTGCATTCTGGAACAGTTTTTTTTTTAATTTAAAAAAAAGTTGTTAAAATTTAATTGTTTTATTTAAAAACCGTTCTTACGATTAAAAAAAAATTCACACTTTTTAACATTCTCTAAGGAAATAAAATGGCGTTTAAATTTTTCCGCTGAAAATTATTTTATAGTTATATAAAGTTCTTTTAATATTTTTCTTGAGTAATAAATCTAAATTAATATGTACTTCAGTCTGTTAGGGTCACCGGTCTTGGTTGATTGTAATATTTGTTTATCATTCTTCTCGCTGATGCTGATTTTTAATTTTCCAACCCATCTCTTCCCCTCTTACTAAAAACTATTCCATCTCTTTTACATTTCGGTTCAAGTTTCATGCGCATTTGCGTCAATGAATCCAGGCACAATTGCAAGAAAAATATATAAATTCTGGATTCTTTGTATAATTCTTTTTAGTTTTTTAAATATCAAAAACACAAAGTCTCCAAAATTGCACATTGACGATATTAGAATTTATTGACGTAATTACTCTAAAAAAACTGAATTAAAAACTCAGCAAAACCCTTATAACATCACAGCTCCAGTGAAAATTTGGAGTAAATTAGACTTTTTTTATGTTTTCATACTAATCTAAATTTGAGTTCCCAATGGAAATATGAAACACATGCTGGCGCAAAAGATTCATGTAAACCAGGAGCCAGCGAAAATACAAAAGCATTAAATAACCGATTTTTGGTGGACATAAACCCGAGTGCCAAATGAATATTTAAAATATGCCTTTTGCGCTTCATGCAAGCACCACACCTAACATCCTTCTGCCGTGTTATTTTTTTCTCTCGAACTGTTAGTGTTTCACACTCCAAATAGCAAAGTTCAGGGTGTACACATAGGTAGCGCTAGTATGAACACAGCTATGAGCGTCCTTTGTGCCAGGCATATGGATAACACAACCATCATCATCGCCGTAACGTATTTGTCGGAAGAAAAGAAACAAAGACCCAAAAACCCCACTTGGCAATATGGATTCTAAATATGCACCACAACCCCAAGTCCCCGTAAGGAAACTCAAAAAAAAGGAAGCAGAAATGAGGCAAAATTAAAATACATATCAAAATTTATGCAAAACATTTATTTTGCATGTTTGTTTTTTTTATTTCTACTCGCTAGTATCTCGCTAGTTGAATAGATACTTTTTTGTTTTAATTACACAAGCTCGCTGGGAGGACACAGAGCTGGTGTATCTGTGTATCTCTTGGGGGACACTTGGATGGAATGGCGCTTGGTGAGATGATAATTATTGCCCAAGATTGCAAAAGGAATGCACTTGTGGGTTTGTGTTTGTGTGTGTGTGTGTGTATGTGTATGTGTGCTGAGCGAGGACATCTCTATTTATTTTGGAGCTTTGAGTATTGAATATTAAATTTTGTTTAACCTGAATTTGGCGTGGCGACCTGGCTGTATAGAAGAAGATGGAGCGCTTTTTCTCTAGTTTTGTTTAGATTGTATTGCATAAAATCGGGGTGAAGAGCAAACGGAGAGGCAAAATAAGGTCAAAGTAGACTTTTGGCAACGAAAAAAGGCTGGTTGGTCCTTGTAAGTTCAGGAGTTTCAAATTGAATTAAGCTTGTAATCTTCTTTAGATGGATAGTGTTGCAAATAATATCAACTATAGTATTGTTGCTAGGTGAAGTTTATTGTTACATAAATTGAGGATCTTCCATGCTTTATTTGTATGGCATCTTTATTGTGGGATTAAATAAAGTTAATTTGGCCAGGGAAAGAAGATTTATTAAAAGCTTGAGCACGCGGAATGTGGATTGAGAAATAATATCATATCAATCTTGACCATTATTTCCCACAGGGTATGTTCATCATTTAGCTATTTTCGCAAAGACCTTAACTCTTCACATAAAACGATGGACAGGATTTTATAGGCAATGTTTTAAAGGCTAAGTTGTTGCAGAATAGTCAATCTCTTTTTTTGTGGATCGGGAAGAAGGTTTTTAGATTCAAATAATCGGGCATATATTCCTCTGACCATAGTTTGGTAAGGAGTTGGTGTATGCACCTTACAAGTTGATCTCCAGTGTATCTAAAAAGTTTCGCTGGCAGCCCATCATTTATTTGTTCCGGTGGATGTAATTCGTGATCGTCATCTGGATTAACTGGTCTAGGTCATTCTTCGGCAGAATTTTATCTGTCATCGCCATTCAACAACTGGTTAAAGTAGTCTCTCTAGACAGTTAAGCTCGATTGCGTATCTACTTCAGTGTTCTCATCCCCATTTTTGTAGGGCCAAGGATGGCTAGTGAACCTGATTCACTCTTCCGTAGAAGTTTCGCATCTCTTTCCTGTTAAAACACCATTGCATCTCTGCATCTTGTATTCTTTTTTCCTTCTCTTGAGTAAGCGTTTTACATTCTTCCTTCGCTTAACGTAGAGATTATAATCATGCCCTGTTTTTTTTTTGGCGGAGCTTGTATGCCTCCATTTTGGTTCTGTTTGACTGAGTACATTCTCATCCGTAGTTGTGAGAAGCCCAACACCTCGCTATGTCGCTGCGTTTCTTATGGCTTGCTGACAGAGCCACATTAACCATGTTGATGCCCTGAGGCAATGCAGTTCCCGGGGCTCTTTATAATCCGTTTGAAGGTTTAAATCAGCTGAGATCTTTTTTGACTACTTTTTACTTGCGATTTAGGTACTAAAATACAAGTTATGGATTCGTGCAAAAAAAATCTAACAATCAAACATGACATTACGATTATAGAGCAGTTGAAAAAAGTGGGACCACAAAATTCCGTCCGTATGTCTGTCTGTCTGTTCGCGCCTTTACAGCCTAAACGCATCGGCCGATTTACTTCAAACTGGGTATTTAGTATTTATTAGGTAGTATCTCGGGGTGCGTTTTTCATTTTTGCTCTAAGTCGAAAAATAACGGTACCTGCCATACAATTTTTAACAAAAAGTTTGAATTTCTCAAAAACGGCTCTAACGATTTTGATAAAACTTTCAGGGTGCTATTTTTTTACAACAATACATATTTCAGTTAGAACAAATTTTTTGAAATTTGCTCTATAACGGTACCTCTCATGTAACCGGTTTTTTCAAATTCGGTTTTATCGTATTTTCCCAGATGATAACTACAGATTTCCTTATAATGACATACTAGAAAAAAACGACTCTAAAAAAAAACTGATTTTCAATATTTTTTTTCCTCGATAGACATTAAGTTTTAAATTTTATTGTATATTTAGTTTTTCTGAAAAAAACTTTTAAGCTAATTAAAAAAATGAAAGAATTTTCTAAAAAAAAATATTTTTTTATTTTAATAGACGTGTGGTTTTCAATCTGGCAATACTTCTTTCGGAGTTGGTCTTTTTAACAGCTGTCACTTGATTTATGCTCAGTTTGGTTTGCCATTCCATAATGAATAGACTTACTCCCAAACAAATTTGCAAATTGTGCAAATTTATTACCAAAATAATGGTTCGTTTCGGTGGAGCAGAGCATCGAAGAAGACCCGAATGAGTCAAGCTAAGTTCTTGGCCATAACATTAAACTATATGCGTTTTATTTCTTCTTGAAAACAACACGGCAAGAAAATCCCTACACATACACACAACACATATGCAGCCACTAAGCAATTATCTAACATAAGAACAAGTTCGTGCGACCCAGTCGTGAATTTTTTAAAATTTATTCGATGATATGACCGCACATATGAGCAAGTACGTGCGATCCAGTCGTGCAATTTATTTAATGTCGCAAACATAGTGCAAGATTAGAAAAACAGGAGGGGGTTTAAAAGGAGATGCCGATGCACATTAGGTTTAAACTTCTGAACATAATAATAGGATGGGAAAACAGAGTTTGGAAAAAACATTGAACATTTAAGTTGTACGGCTGAAGAACGAATCTCTGTACTTAAAAGGTATGTCCGAAATTGGGCTTAATGTTGGAGTGACGTGAATCCATTTCCAATCATTTTGAGTGCTTTCCTTTGATAAAATCCAAAAGAATCAATTGAGTTTGAACTAGCACCCGTCCAGATATGGACGTTTCTTGAACGATTAAATTTTTTGTAGATAGTAGCGGGCTCAGAAGGGAAAAGGAATTTCTTACATCGTCGAGGTAGCCCAAATAGCTTTGAGGATTTTTGGCAACATCCTGCAGATATTATGATCGTTCCACAAGGTTCGCAGGCATTTTTGATAAGAAAACCTGGCGCCAGACTCAATAAAATGTATTAAAAATATCCAGTGCAATAATCTTACTTTCTGAAAAACGATGTTTTTTTTCGACTGTCCGTATGTACCACATGCAACATAGCACTAAATTAAGAACACTTATTAAAATATGGTACATTATAAAAACAATTTAATTCTATTTTCAAAGACCTATCTATACCTATATGTACATGTACATATGTATATATAATTCTAAAAACTCTGAGTCCTATTAATCAGTTTATATGTGACCTTGATTATATGATTTGATTCTTGTTTTCTATTAAGAGCATAAATAGAAATTTATTGGCGCGGCAGCTCCTTGAGGAGCCAAGGCCTAGTGACTTATACTCTCAACCACTCCCCTATGTGTGTTGTGAATCTAAAAGAATGGTAGAGACCTTCAATTTACCGCCGTCCGAACATGAGATGCACATTTTCGAGACAAATTTTACTCTTGGAGGATTTGTCAGTTCTTCGCAAGAGGCAGCACCCCATAAAAAAGTGGTGCTGACGGGAAGTCGATCCCGACCCTAGCAGTCCGACACGAATTTCAAGAAGTTCTTTTTAAAATGCTTTCGGTCGACATATCTTTATATATCGATTCAAAAAAAAATTTATGAATGGTTTCTGAGTCCTAAATCCTAAGCGATAAGGTTTGCACATGTAAACAATAAAGTGTAAACAAAGTATTCACTCCAAAGCAACATTAAGCTTCATAAAAATATTCAAAAGGCATGCACTCACAAGCCTACAAGCCCGCAAGCCCTTCAATCTAATCCCAGTTTTAGTCCTATCTTTGTTTGCCACAAATAATTCCATTTTATAGAAATCCAATTATTCAACTTATAAAGGCGACACTATACCTTTAACTAGATCTAGAGCAAATTGAAAAATGAATTCCGGTCGCATATCACAAGTAATGCAACACACCTTTGCCAAAGAATTGCATTCAATTCCACTTCCACTTAATCCACGAAATTGTTTTTCAACCCTAACCGCATCTATCATCAGCAACGCCACCCACCGTGCGGTCGTTGAACGAAAAAGCTTGTCCAGAATAATAATAAAAGAAATCATAAAATGCAAACCTCTTAGCTGTTTGTGCTCTGTTTTCTCGGTGTGTTCGTTTTGCTTTTATTATTCTGAAGTGATTTTTTTTTTATTGTAATCTCATTCAAACTCAAATTACATGAACACATGCATCCATAGCTGCCTCTTTATGGCATACCCTTTTTAGTTTTAGTGTACAGTTAACAAAACAAGGCAAAAAAAGGAAAACTTTCATTGAACGCTTGCAAAGCACTAGCGGAAAATCGGAGGGAAGAAAATATCAAAAATCCAATTCTTTTTACTCTGCTCTCTTACTTACTCTTATGGCTAAAGATGTCCTGAAGTGGGGTATCCACTCAGACCCACTTTATTGATTTTTTTGTTCGTTTTCTCCCTCATTTTTACAATACATAATTATTTACAGGTCGACGCTCCAAAAGGATAATAGATCCTTGGTAAGTTGATGGACAAAATGGGTTCATGTGAGTAGTTGGCCAAATAGGTTGAAATGATGAAATTGGAGTGTCGTCCTGGTTTTGCACGGAAGCATTTTGAAGTGTAAAATTAAATTTATAAGAGGAGTGATGACAAGTGGACATTATAATGACTTACTTGAACAAAACATTTCATTAACTAAAGCCTTTTGTTTGAGTTGGTGTGAAAATCGTTTTTCCTTTTACACAAAAGCAGGATTAAGTATTATAATATGTCATTTTCGAGTTCCTCCTTGAAAGCTTTATACAAAAATTACGAGCCCAATTGCAATTTCAATTTGTTAACTATAATATTGCTTACAATGGTAAGCAAGCATCTTTTAAATATTAAAAAACTTAAAAAATGTATGTAAGTTTAAAATTTTTTCGCAAGTCAAGTAACTAATAATATAGAAGACAAAAATTACAAAAATGCATACAAAATATACAAATGAATATATGAATATAATAAATTCAAGAAGATTATATATTAATTATGTTTATATAAGGTGATTGTTTCATGGGACAGATATTTTAAAATAGTGCTAATATGTTAAAAACATAATTTAAAATTTCTTTGAAAATGTCAATTTCAAGAAATCTTAGATAGAACATTGACCTAAATTAAACACAAAAACGACGTCGCCATATACGTTTATAAGGCGTATACTGAAGAGCTAAATGTTCGGCTAATATCTGTATAATATACATAAACGTAGAATATATATATATGCTACGGATACTAGTCAACTAGCGACATCGTATTAACGTATATTTGACATATTAGAGATAGAACATTGACGTATATCAAACATAAAAATCGGTTTCATTTTCATCAAATACATGGACTCATTGACGTTTAATAATAATATATATATAATATAATAATAAAAATGAATAACTTCAGATCTAAGAATCGAAGTAGTAAGATCGTAAGATGTACAATATTCCACCAAAATATGTAGAAAAATACGTAAGATAAACGTATTTAAATACGTCATGTTGAAAGTAAACGCATTTGTATTCATTTTTATCGTTTAGTGCATGTTTCGTATACATATGATAAATGTATATAATTCGATGTCAAATGTTTATTTTATAATGTACGTAAATAATACAAATATACAATTCTTTCACTATTATTAATTAAATAGATCTGCAATATCCATTCAGTATATGTATGTTTAATTCAGGTTTATTATTACGTCTATAATTTACATATTAGATACATATATACATGTATTATAGGTATATAAGGCCTTCTTCTTCTATTTGGGTATAGGAAAAAAAACAAAAAAAAACTAGTGATTCATTTTTAAAATATTCAAAAAACAAAACAAAAAATTTAAAAAATTATTAAAATTAAAAAAAAAAAAGTTTTTGAAAATTTTAGTATAAATAAATTTACTGGCGCTTATACTTATACTTATACTCTCAACCATTCCTGTGTGTGTTGTTTATCTGCAAGAATGGAAGGAACCTACAATTTTCCGCACAGTCCAAACGGCTACATGTGATTTTTTTTTTTTTTTTTTTATATAATTAACGCGCGCACAAGGGACTACTTGTTTCCCTTTTAATATAACATACTGCGCGGGCATTTGGAAGATAGGGAGAGGAAAGATAGGAGGTGTCGATTGACATTGATTTTGAATGTTTGCAGATCAAAATGGCAAGGGAAAATCTCGCCGGATAAACTATTCGAAATTCGTGTCGTTCGGCTAAAAAAAGAATCCCTATATTTCAAGGTACGTCCGAAATTGGGCTCAATGGTGAACTGATGAGCATTCCTTGCGAGACGAGTATTACGGGCGAAAATTTTAAGGGGAGGAATGCAACTGGCTACTTCGAGTGAACATTTTTTGTAAAAGAAACGATAAAATAAGGAAAGACATGAAACATTGCGTCGGTGTTCGAGAGGGGCAATTGATTCAGTGACAGTTCTATTTCCTATCAATCTTAACGCTCTATTTTGTATTCTATCAAGCAGGTGAAGCGATGTTTGTGAAGCACCTGCCCAGAGGGGGGAGTTATACTCGAGTTTAGGGCGTATAAACGCTTTATAAATTGTAGCCAGATCAGATGAGGAAAAATACTTCTTACACCGATACAGAAAACCTAAGCACTTAGCAGCATTCTTAGCGATTTCAAATATATGGTCGTTCCAACGGAGGTCGTCGTTGACACACATACCGAGTACTGTTTCGGTTTCTTCGATGTAAGTGCCATTCATGGACAATGGCATTAGGGGTATGTTTAGCTTTAACGACAGAAGACAGCATTGAGTTTTTGAAGTATTAAACTCCACACGATTCCTATTACCCCATTTGACAATGCTGTATAAATCGGAGTTTAATGAGCTTGACATACGGCACCGTTGCAATTGTACGTCCGAAGGCGAAGGACGTGAATTATCGAACGAATATGAAAAGCTGAGGGTAGAGTCGTCAGCAAAACAGTAACAGACAGAAGATCATTTCTAAAAATGAGGAAAAGAGTCGGAGACAGAACAGAGCCCTGGGGCACACCAGCATTTATTGTATGGGAATCAAACTTGAATCCGTCCAATACAACTTGTATTGAACGGTCCAGAAGATAGCTTCTAATCCAACGAACAAGAGTATTATCGATCCCAAAAGCACGCATTTTCGATAAGAGAGCTTCATGCCAAACTCTATTAAATGCCTTAGAGATATCAAGAGCAGTAATCTTACTTTCACCAAAGCGATGTAAAGATTTGTTCCATTGTTCGGTGAGATATGCCATCAGATCAACAGTGGAACGGTTGCTGCGGAAGCCATACTGACGGTCATGAAGAAGATTACGATCTTCGAGATATTCCTTAAGCTGACGGTTAATCAGTGTTTCCATGACCTTAGAATGAAGGGATGTCAGTGCTCAGGGTCGGTAGGAGGAGGGGGAGGATGGGTCACCTTTCTTAGGGACAAATGCTGTTTTCCATCTTCTAGGAAAGATTCCAGAAGAGTAAGAGCGATGGACTTTTTCGAGACAATTTTTTACTCTTAGAGATTTTGTCACTTTCTCGCAAGAGGCAGTACCCCGGAAAAGAAGTAAGCTATGAGCGGGAATCGGACACAGGCTCTTTGCTTAGCAGTCTGACACACTAACCACTTAGCCGCGGGCACTAATAAATAAAATTTTAATA
The DNA here is from genome assembly GCA_963971375.1 of Platycheirus rosarum. Lineage (NCBI taxonomy): Eukaryota > Metazoa > Arthropoda > Insecta > Diptera > Syrphidae > Platycheirus > Platycheirus rosarum. The sequence goes on from OZ020509.1 coordinate 93,315,512, forward strand.
GGCAATATTATTTAAATCATAAAACACTACCTATTTTGAAAATTTCATCAAAAACCGTAAAATAGTTAAGTAGATAGTCTGATTTTACAAAAAAAGCGAGGTAGATTTTGCATAGAAAACACCATTCAGAAAGTTTAATCAAAATCGTTAAAGCCGATTGCGAGAAAAATATTTTTTTCATTCAAAGTTATATGGCAGGTACCGTTAGTTTTAGAGCTAGAATACCAATTCGAAAAACCGACTTCTCTACCATCGTAGAATTCTAGGATTCTCGCACGAATCCATAACTTGCCTTATAGTTAGTACCTATAATCGCAAGTAAAAATTCCTTTCCAGAATACTTTGTCGTCATTGGTTCCAACGTAAGTAAGGACTGGCTTTTTTGGGGTCGGAAGGCATAGAGTCCAAATTTGTTTACTATGTGCTATAGACAGATTAAGCTCTTCACAAGTTGTATAAGCAGTCTCATCAATTTTGATCGTTTCTTTGCAAGGGCGTTCACCAAAATCACCTACTCCAACTGATTTCCGACTTCTAAACATTTTAAATTTGGAATTTGCAATAACTGAGCGATAACCACTACGGCTTGAATGTGTTCTAATACCTTGCACTGAATTTGATTACTAAAATGCGTTTAAGCCATTTTTGCATACAGTAATAATTTCAATTCACACAGATAACAATCCCTTTGTAAGTTCAATCAAAATTATGACTTAACTAATGATTAAAACCGTTACTACAACATCGAGAATCGAAATCTGTCAAAAATCCGGTTGGTTTTGATCAAGCATGTTATAGAGTTTCTTTTAAATAGATGTTGTTCTTATTTATATCTATACCTTTTTCGATTCAGTAAAAAGTTTTAAAATATGATTATTGGTTTCCTTGATATTATGGAAAAAACACGTAATAAGAAAAGAATGTTTTTGGAGCATGCAAAAAAAAATTCTATAAAAATAATCCATAATTTGCTATATAAAAATGGCCTACCCCTAGAATGCTAGAATCCTATTAATATAATGTATCTTCTTCACCTAAATATTCATATGTTTATCAATGTATTAGAACCAATAAAGAAAACAGCGGCGCAATATGGCTGACACAAAGAAAAGAGCCATCTTGAATCTTTTTTCCGCTAGAAAACCAAAAAAAAAGTAAGCACTAACATTGTCCTGAGTAAATTGGAAAAGTCACGTACAAGTCAATAGATTCAAATGAAATAACACACGAACGGAAAGATTATTTTTATACCATGACTTGGATCGTGAAAGTGGTTATATAGATACATGTGTCTATCGGTCTATCGACTATAGAAGGTATGGATGAACGTATCCATATCCTATATCCGTTGGGGGTTTGTTTTGTTTCTGTTTCATGTTTGCACGTTGTTTATAACCCGTTAAGCATGAATAACATTACTACACTAGTGTATGTAGTATAAAACCTGAACAAAAATAATGATACACCCAAAGTTCAATCGCCTTGTGGACGATGTGGTGATGTTGCCGTGCCTTTGCTTGCCTTTTTTGTTAAATCAATTTATTGTATTGATTTTTTTGTTTTTGACTTAAAAATGTTTTCTTTGTTTGGAGGATAAAAAAAGTATGTGTTTTTAACATGAAGCGTGTATAAATTAGGACGTTTTTGTAAAACAAAATCATATGTAAGTAAACCGATATACTAGGTTTCATTAATTAATTTAAAAAAACAGGTTTTTTTTACACAAGCCGGAAAAGGTGTGGAAGAAGTTCCATTTTATATAAAAAGAACAACTTTGCAACAAATGTTTTTGTCGTGCTATATTTCACCTGGACTTAATGATGATGCCATTTTTGTATGGAACACTTGGGGGGAATGTACCTACTTTTGACGGAAGTGAACCAACACGAACATAGAACTAGATTGTATGGAGTTACCTTTCGTTCAGTTGTGCTTGCTTCATTAGTTCCGCATTTTTGTTCCAACACATTCAATTCAATTCAATTGTTTTCAATTCAATTCAATTTAATTTATTTAAAATAACGGTTATACAAATAAGACTTAAATCTTTTACAGCACATTGTAATAGTTTGGATATTGTTTAGGTAAAGATTATAATAAAGAATAATAATACGTTATGATAAAGCATTGTTTTAGGCAATTTCAATGTCAACGAAAAAAATGTTGTAGCTTCTGAATAAACTGATACAAATAAATTAATTGAGACTATCAAAACAATTATTTTCATCTTCAAATAAGATAGATAGATAGATAGGTAAATAGATAGTTTTTATTCATTTCAAGCTGAAAGCTATTTAACAATTTTTAAAAAGAAGAATAATAGTATTATTTTTTTAATTTTAGAAGAAAGTGGTAAATGACACATCAAACAATTTTAAATTCCATTGATATTTGATGTGGGGTGGCAATCTGTGTTAATTCAATATCAATTTAAATAAAACAGAATCTGCAAGATATATTATTATTAAAAATAAATTAAAAAAATAAGAGCAAGATATATCGTCATAAAACTTAACAATTTGTAAATAATATACATTTTTGTTACATTTTATGTGATGAATATAGAGAAAAAAATTCGAAAAAAATAATGCAATATTCTCATAACTAATGGTCACTAACCAGTCTTTAACATTTTTATTATGAAATTTGAATTAGAAACTGTTTTCATTATTATTAAGGGTAATTTATTGAAAAATGTATGGATCTCTATGCGTATATAAAAATGAGAGAAATGTGTTCTACGTGCAAATGGCACATTGACAAGGTTCATATTATTTACATTAAACGTAGGTTGTACATTTGAGAGTTTCTAACTCTAACTCTCTTAATACTTTAAATACATACAAATGTCATATTGGTAAAATTCGCAATCTTCTAAATAAAGTCAAACTTTCAGAATACCGATGTTTATTGCAAATTATTCGTATTAAATGCTTTTGCGATACCAATAAGGATCCAAAACAACTAGAATACGAATAATCCCAGGTTGTTATGCCGTATTGCAGCTTTCATTGTGCAAGACCGTTGTAAATATTAGCCAAAACATTTTTCGATAAAAAATGTTAATGAGGTGCATTTTTCGTCTGACCAACAACATATAAGATTTAATCGTTTGAATATGGTATTTACAATTCAAATTAAAATCAACAAAGACATTTAATCATGTATTTAAAATGCAGCACCGACTCAGTTTTGAAACAATTTTCAGAACATTATAAGTCCGATGTAAAATAACTTCTACCACACTTATGAATAGAAAAAACCATAGGTTATAGTCATGTAGGTTGTTTGCAGATAACTTGAAAAACATTAATTTAGTTTTTTTTCACTAATAATTACCCCATACGTGTTGAACCACATCCTTTAGATTTCAGGATCGTGTTGATACATTCAAATACCGTTCTAAATTCATACGTAAAAACTATATTATCGGCAAATGCTGTTGAATTGCCATTTAGCTTAAGTTTAAAAATATAGTTTATGTAGACAAGAAAAACAATAGGCCAAGTACGGAACCCTGAGGAACACCGTTCCTTAAAACTCTTGGTTCACTTAAATATCCATTTATATTTACTATTTCTTTTCTATTGTTTAAATACGATTTAAACCATTAAAAAAAAATACCTCGAAAAGCAGCATTATGAAGTTTGTTAAGAAAAAGCTCGTGGTTTACTATATCAAAAACAACAAACAAACCTGTGGTTGATTTATTGCCATTTAAACTAGCATGAAATTGTTTACACACTCTCAAAATTGCATCCTCTGTTGACATACCCGCCCTGAACCCAAACTGATTGTTGCAAAAGAAATAAAATTTATCTAAAAAGGAAACAATGCGAACTTTTATTAACTTTTCATAAATCCTAGAAAACGTGGAATTTAAATTTAAAATTAAAAAAAAAAAACAGTTTTTGTTTCCTTTTTTTAAAGAAATAACTTCAGCACATTTCAGATGGTCAGGAAAACAACCCATTCCAACACTACTGTTACATAAGTAGGTAAATAAATCCACGACATACAAGGCAATATTTTGTAGTAGCACATTTGATATACGATATACGATGTTATCGACTAAAAAACAAAGCTGTTTGGTTGTATACTTTTAATAAGAATATCTGGACCAATGGAGCAATCACAGTTTATATATGGTTAAAACACCGGCTTCAATTTTTCTGAAATTTCAGTGAAATACTCGTTGAATTTATTTGATTCTACCCAAGTCAGATTCTATCATTGCATCAATTTCAATGTTTTCAATTTTAAAACGATTTCGAAGTGTCCATTGAAATAGATAGTAGTTATTATTCATACAAAAAATTACTGGAAAACCCACGAGGTTGGAGCAAAGTTTACAATATCACAAATCGGAATTGAAAGCTATGTCAAATGTAATATTCATGGTTAAGGCAAACGTCGTTATTAAGGGAATTTTAATGTAGTTTTCTCTTCACCCTTCAAAATCGTATCTTCACCTCCACCCAGTGCCCACTGGATGACTGAAAGGTGAACTTACGAAAAGCGTTTAACTCACCTATGGGTTGTAGATACCTAAGGTAATAACTTAGTTAGCTACAACCCATAGATTCTGGAACTGCGCGCAGGAGAAATGTTGCACTCTGAAAATCCAACCCAAACCCCGGATTGTAAGAAAGTATCGTGGGGTAAATTTTAAGGGTATCAAAAATTTGTGGTTTTATACAGGAATCATTACAAAAACATTCGATTATAATTTGAGTATAACAGAAGAAATGAGGAAAAAATCTGGTGTTTTTGGCATTTTTTAGGGAAATTTGATAAATTACCTTTTTTTTCAAAGCGGCATATCTTGATAACGATTTTTTTTACAGGCTCATCATAAGTGCATGTGTTAATTGTTAGTAAAAACTAAAATATAATACAACTAAAATAAAATAAAATAAAAAACTGTTTATTTTTAGTTTTATTTTATTTAGTTTATACATGGAGAAAGTATAAAATAAATCATGCAAATTATATACATAATTCAAAATAAAGATTTTAATCCCACTTTACTTAAGTTGAAATGCATTTGTGAAGCGTTAAGATTAAAAAGTCTGCTCATACGGTTTAGAGCTCTTCATATTTGCCATAGTTTGTTCTATGAAAGTCAACACATGCAGAAGTTCCGATCCACGCAGGTGATAAGATCCTTCACGGTAATTTAACCTAATACAGGCTTATAAATAAGGAGCATCAATTTCGCCCTTAATAAGTGGATGAAAACATATTTAATCATTATTAACATGCCTTTGGTGAAGGGTTTGCATCTGCAGAAGCTGGATTCACTATTCATATGGTGGCAGATTGAATGGATCGTTCCAAGGTAGACCTTTAAGGGCAAAACGAATGAAATTGTGTGGGATTGCTTCAATACGGTTCTTATGAATTAAGTAATAAGGAGTCCATACCTGTGAAGTATACTCAAGGGGGCGTACGTAGCAATTGTACAAGGAAAGAGTCACACATGGATCACTAAATTCCTTTGCCCAGCGTTTTATGAATACTAGCATAGAGCTAGCTTTATTCACAATAAAATTAACGTATTGAGTAAATTCAAAGTTGGAGGTAAAATGACCACCCAAATCCTTAAAACTAAAGACGCGACAGAGTTTGTGCTGCGAAATATGATAATCGAATGCACTTGCGATACGTTTTCTAGAAATGGTAGATAATCGTCTGGCATTTTACAGGGTTAAGGGATATATCACTTTTTCCTGAACAAATAATAAAGCTATCAATATCTGCCTGCAGAAGACTGCGGTCGTCGCTTGACTCAATTGTCTTAAATATCTTCATGTCATCAGCGAATATAAGAATGTCCCTTGATTGTATGCATAATAAATAGTAAAGGACCAATGTGGCAATGTGGAGGTACGTCAAATTTTACTTGGTAGGATCTATTCTCTAGGTATGATTTGATCCAAACTAAAAAATAAGGAGGAAAACCAAATGCTTTTAACTTGAACAACATTATTTCGTGACTTAGTTGGTCAAATGCTTTTGAGAAGTCAGTGTAAATGCAAGTTTTGGAATGTAAGATAATTTAGAAATGGGCCCATAATTTGCAATGTCAGCTCTGTCTCCTCTCTTATATATAGGAGTAAGAAAGGCCTTTTTCTGCTTTAAGTGAAAGCTCAAACAAGCTGAACTACAGAATGCTTACACTTTTTTAATACTATTGGGAGAATTCCATCGGGACCAGCTGAACAATCATCGTTTAACGAAGAAAGAAGGTCAAGTGATGTACTCTGCATACAGTGATATGGTTACAGCTAGTTTGCGAAAAGGTATGTAGATTGTGAAAAAAATGTTCATCAACTTCAATTGGTTTATTAACAAAAAAATCACGAAAATTTACTGCAAAAGCGTTAGAAATATTGACAGTTTTTTTCTAACTGAATGTTATTATATGCGAAGATAGCCGGAAAGCCATCTGACTTTTTCTTTAAAGTAACAAGCTTCCAAAATCTCTTAGGGTAATTTTTTTTAAAGTAATACCCATATCATTACCCATACCATACCCATATCATACAAACATATTTATTTAGTTAATATTGTAGGAAATCTAATGCTCTACAAAATATATGTAGCTGAACAGAAGCTTTAAACATAGAACGTAAGCAATACAAATTATTAATGAAAAACCAATGAAAAGTCAAAAATTTTGCGACAACCCCCCCCCCCTATTTGTTGCACTCGTATGTTTGCTGACGAACAAATAGGTCCACACTAAGAAGTTTAAGTCCTGGAAAATCTACGATCGCCCAAATCTTCACTACCCGTTCATTTATTTTAAAACAGCCTTTGTCAGTGTAAGCTGGGATAAACTCTACTGAGCCATAGCTTACTTTGAAATTCTTGCTAAGCTGATACATCTTATCAGGATGACTTTGGAGAATTCTCGCTGTTCCGTCAAAATTGGTAGGGATGCTAATGAAACCTTCGACACCGCAAGAGGGTTACAGCAAGGTGGCTGGATATTGGGGTAGTCATAAGGGAAACAGCCAATCAAGCATGTGCAAAAGTTTGGTTCTTTTTCCAGAAGATATCAACCGAAAGGAAAAGACCGTGGGTAACTAAATACTTGCAAAGTACAAAAAAAAAATACAAAAAAGTGCAAGTTAACTCATCAAGATCAAGACAGAGACTGTAGATGACGTTCAAACATTTTTTAATTTTCATCACATACTTAGATACAAATTCCTAGATTTAGCTTTGTCGTGAAAAAAATCATCTCACCTAAGCGTTACGATTTATCGGTGAATTTTAGATTATCTCCAAACGAGTATATCTTCCCTAATGCCTTGATTTGGCCTTTCATGGAGCTCTAGCCATAAATAAATCAGCTGACATTTTCAAGAACTCGGCTGATTAATTTTCTAACTCTCTAGAACAATTTGATAAAAAAGACTCAGTGTGAATTATTATATTAGACCCTAGTTTCAGTGTAGAGCAGTTGATTTGAAAAATTGCAATAAACCCTCAGCACTGGATCACTATCTTCTTCCAAAAAAAGAAATGTCTTTTAAGTCTCTACCAGCATTTTTTTCTCATGACATGTCTCTCCCTAATTCTGGGATTATTATTTCACTTTCCTTATAAAGGCTTTGAAATGTAAAATCCTTTTCATTCGCTGTCACAGCATGTTAAATATATCTAGTCCTTGTGATATTGCATGTGAATATTTTCCCCCAAAATCTACATGTCGACGGAAATGAGTTCCAACTATTCCAAAGCAAAGGCAAACCCTCACTCCAAAGTCGAAACTTAGACTACAACATCCTGTGCTGCTGTCACATATTAAGTTAACCTCGTTTTTTCTAAGTGCAAGTTATGTTACTTGGATCGCCCTTTTATCCTTGCACAGTCACATAATTCTTCGTCTCATGATACCATCCTGCCCGCATTAATACTTCAACTGCACGACACGAATGCACGCTTCTCTCTCTCCAACTATGTCCGTTTTGGGGGCTTTAACTGCACTCGGGGAGCTGAAAGTGCGCGCGACCCTCATTTCTGTGAAAAGATAGGGGACGGAGATGAATATCTACTTCCCAAACAAGAAGCATTCAGCACTGAAGATACATTCCTGTTCTTTTTTTTTCTTCATTGAAATTTCAAACAAAATGTCGAAGAATAAGAAAAAGCTGTGGACGAAGAAAATATAGTAGAAGAAAACTCTTGCTACCCAGAAGGGGTCAGGGTGTTAGTTGTGACTAGGGGTAGCCAGGCTGGTAGAAGAGATAATGACAACCCTTTGGCAGTTGCGATGCGACAAAAACAAACTGGAGCACATTTTAATGAGTTTGTTGTCGATACGTTCACTTGCCTTACTGCATTACGTGTATCTAGGATGTATCTATGAGTCTATATAATGTATATAGATACAGTAGATGTGCACCTACTTTATATTATGCGTATCTGTAAACATCAGCCAGGGCTTTGTGGGTCACACAGTGAAAGGGTGAAAGTGGAAATAATTTTCCAAATGATGGCAAAGTAACCCTAAGTGGGAACTCTCTGATGACACAGAAATGTGAATTTATTTTATTATGCCATTTCTAAGGAATTCATTTTCCCAAAGCAAAAATGGGAAAAATGTGTGTTTTTAGTTGAACCTCCGCAAACTTTTAGTTTTTCGTTTATTTATCACCACTCGGTTGGTTTGAGTTCAGGGGTGCCTGGGGATGATATGTATGTTTAGCAGGTGAAGGGTTCTTTTGGTGGGGTTTTGTGTGTAATTCATTTGCAATGACATGCTTTATTGAAGCAATGGGCTTGTGTTCCTAAAATGTAGGTCGATCAGGAAATGTTTGCTTTCACTTAAGGGTAAAAACGGGAAGGCAATTGATGGGCTAAGGATTTTTCTATTTTGTTTGTTAAGAACGAGCTTTTGACGGAAGATGTTGGGGTTGTTCTATATTTTTGTATGTTTTGCTCGTATGCAGGGATACAAATTATACGTTTTCTTCGTGGCTATGCGGTAAGATCTATCTTTTGTTCTACTTTTATCTAGATCAATCCATTCTTTATTCGGGTAGTTGCTATCTTTTTTGAGGATAAGTGTAAATTGAATTTAGTTTTTGATTTGGACTCTAAAAGACCAAACAATTTGAGACTCTTTTCTTTAGAAGTAGTTCCGTACATTAGGAAGGGCCTGCGTAAGTTATTCACTGTAGCACATTGAAGTTACAAGCTGAGTACTTAATCAAAGTCTAGCCTTCTTTCACACACGATGGTTTCGTCCGTACGAAGAAAAACGTCATGTGTGAAAGAGGATCTAAAAACGGTTGTCTGAGCAAAAGGTGCTACTTTACGAGTTAAGCAACACTGTTGGTTCGAGAATTTTCAACATATGCAACATATGGCACTGCTTTTGGAGATTTATTCTAACTATTTACAGAGTTCAAAGGATATTGAAAACTCATTTTTAAATTATCTAATAGAAAACAGCTGTCAAATCAGAAATCCCAAAAACATATAAAACCAGTTTAAATGCAAATTCATTGAAATTAAAAAAAAAATATTGTTGCAAATCAAGATGACGGTGACATACCAAATTATAAGAATAAACAAGATTCTAGTAAATTGCATTTATTTTTCTTTTGGTATACTAAGTGCTGAGATTCCACACGACTTCTGGAAAATTGTTAAATTTTTAGTTAATATGAAATGTCTACCGGAATTTAAATTCATCATCATTGGGATATGAGGAATAGCCTGAGTTCTTAAGATTTTTTAACATAAGTTTTAGATTCACACAGAAATTTATTGGATCGAGTTGTAAGGTGACTTGAATTTTGTTTAAAAATTGGATATTAATGTCTTATATTATAATATATACGAACAGTATCTTGTTTACACTTTTGTCATTTAAAATTCGGAATATTTGGACAACTTGATTATATATTGACGCCCATGCATAATTGACTAAATATCACCTGCAGAATTTTTCTCTCCATTTCCACAATTGCGAGCTTCTCATGCTCCTTTTTTTCGTTGTGTTCCTTTATTTTGTTCTGCTTCTTGAGCCCGCAACCAGTTTACACATTTGAAACTCAAGATCTCTTGCCTGAGTCTTCCTCTAATGACAAATCCACTTCCACATCCGAAATAAGCGCTGCTTTTTGTCTGTAGAAGTTGCCATAGCAACTTTCATCTTTTTTATGCTTCCAGGGCCTTTGTTAGTTGTTCCGTTCCCTTTACGTTCTCTGTTAAGGGGCCTAATACTCCACGACCAAATCCGAAGTTCATTGTCCTTAAGCTGTAGGGACAGGGAATAACAGAAACAACTTTTTTTCATTATGTCCTGTTTTGTTTTAAGCTCGAGTTCGATTACTTTAAGAAAGGAATGTATAACTTGCACCGACATCTATAAGGAAGTAAGAAACTCGCATATTTGGAAATAAAACTGCAAAGCTGGCAATCCTACTTCAATGCATAGAATAGATATAATCAGATCTTAATTGCTTATTTATTTAGGACTAGATTTTACCCATGACTTCGTCAGCGTGGACTTAAGATTTAGATTAAGATTTTTCATCAAATTATAATTTATTTTTATTAAGATAGTGAATACCGTTTTTTTAATCGAAGTGATATTCCGCTATAACTGTATATTTCTTTATTTCTTTATCTCTATGTCTCTATATATTTCTATATTTTTATATATTTTTTATTTTTATATCTCTATATATCTACATCTCTATATCTCCATATTTCCGTATCCTTATATATATATCTATATCTCTATGTCTCTTTGTCTCTATAACTATATCTCATTATCTCTGTATCTCTATATCTCCATATTTCTATATCTTTACAACTCTATTTCCCTACATCTCTAATATTATAGTGATTCCAGTAACTCTTCCGTCTACCAAACTTCACAAATTCGTGATGGCATTAAGGAACACATTTAAGCCTCTGCCCCAGGAACCGCTCGTTTTTTCTAGATAAAAAGCAGCCTATGTTAAAATCCAGAACATTATCCATCTGCCTGCCAAATTTCATCTAAATCCGTTGAGCCGTTAAGGCGTGAATGGGAAACAAACATACAAACATCCAAACATCCAAACATCCAAACATATAAATATTCACATTTATAATATAAGAGTATAGTGAAAGATTTTTTTTTAGTTTTGACGTGATAACGTCTTATAAATCGATTACAGACTACACGTAACGAAATAACACGACTCATGCTGCTAAGACTCATGACTGATGCTTACCGCAATTCTGTGGTTGTTTCAACCAAATCCGATCGCAAACACCAGGCGAACATGAAAAAGAACAGGCTCAAATTCCTAAAATAATTCCACTTAAATTCAAAAAGAAAAAGAAGAGAAAAAAAATTCATGTAGATGTAGATATTGGGGTGTGTGTGTGTGAATTAAGAAGAGGGTTTGTGGGTGTGAGTTAACGGGCTGTAAGTGGTGTTGCTGCCATCAATGTTTTCTTATGACGTTATCACATAAAATTATCGTCTATAAACCGTCTTTACAGACAACCAACTCTTTTTTTTAATAATTATCATTAATTAATTATTAATAATTATTGACCAAAAAGTGACAATATTGATTTTAATGATACCGGAACGTGAAGATTGACTAGGCCTAGAAATTGTCGACTCAAATCTTGTTTGATATCGCCCCGTATTTGGCACTTCAGTTTAAGTACAAAAATATTTTCCTAAATTATGTGTTACTAGATAAATATTGATAAATTGAAAATTTTCTACAAAAAATATGCAAATAATACAGAATTCAAAACAAATTCCCTCTCATATAGGAAATGAAAATAAAATTCAATTAATTTTACATATGAGAATATATTTTTTTTTTTTTAAATATTAAAAATAGCTCAATGTCATGAATGTAGCTCCTAGAAGTAATAGATTTCTTTGAAAAATTTCACAGCTGCATTCTATTACTTTTCAATAACAAATTTAAGGAATTATTAATTTTATTTTAATCCTTCCTAACATGAAGCTCACGAGTTTTATAAATAACAATGTTTTTTCGTAATTTATTTGCTTGCATACAACAAATAATGTTTTATTTAACAAACCAATCGCACTGACTGCATCTGGTGGAAATTTACTGTAAAGATAAATCTCAAATGAAAAATTGCTCAGCATTTCATTGAAAATTGCATTATTTTTCCTTCGCAGATATATTTTATAGAATACTTTTTTTTATTTAAATCGCAAATATAAAGGGAATTTTAAATTAGTATCTGGAATTTGCATTTTCTTGTTTTTTATGGCATCCACATAATAGTGCCATTATTCAAGTGAATTGAGTGTCGCCTGCATCGTAGTAGGTACTCTAGTTGTCGTCTAGTCGTCGTCGTCGTCGTCGTCGTCATTGTCATTTGCAGCATCAGCAACAAAGCAACACCACCACCTCAGATTGCCCTACAGTCGTCCTTCGTCATTTAATGCAAATTTATAGAGTGTCATCTAGAGGAATTTACTGCGATCATCATTGTCGTAACCATGATGCAGCAGTGTGAAAATAGCAATAGCAAAAGTTCACTGGAGCCATTCAGCTGAGCTGCTCTGTTTAAATGCCAATGTCACAGACAATAAAGAGTTTCAATATCCGCCCACCATTATTGCTATGTGTATCGAAAGAATTAATTTTTTTTTCTCAATATTAAAAGTAATTGAGAGTGAAATGGATTCAATTTCCTGGATATTAATTTATAACTGGGCTGAACTATTTTAATTAGCTAGCAACATGAAAAACTTTACTTCCAAGCATAATGATACCAATAAGCTTGGAAAAGTTATAAATAATTTCTCAAATTGTCCATTGGAATCTTCCTGACTGTAAGTTAGAGGCAATTATACCCATTAAAATTAAATTTAAATAAAATACGTTTTACATAATTTCGTTGTAAGCTTTTTAAGAATCAACCAATCATTAAAAGAAATTATGCAGGAAATAGTTTTTCATAATAATTTTGTTTATTAATCTAGAACTTCTTAGAATTCTTATGAGTGTTAAATGCTTTGAGGTATTTATATAGCTCAGCACCATCAAAACTTTCAACGAAGGAAACGGAAATAGGGGAAACGGAACCTCGAATCGTGTTAGATTATTAATCAGTTGTATGACCACGCGAACTGAAAGTTGTGAATGAAGAGTGTTATACGGTGCATTAATTCCACGAAATAGTGAGTTTAGTTTTAATTAGCTATTTTTCGGGGCACAATCAGTAGTTGATAGGCCAGTTATATGTTTTTGACTAAAATGTGACACTTTTATGTTTGTCATTTGGTAAATGTTATGTGGTTAGTGGTAAAGGGCAAATGACAGTTTAGACAATTTAAAATTACTCGTACTCTTACTAAGAAGATTACAGAAAGTACGTTTTTTTTAAATATGGGTTTTTAAACAATTTTTCAAACATTTAAAGACGAAAAATTAAACATGAAAGTAGCCATGATTCAAAAAACTTAAAAAAAATTAGATACTAGTTATGCTCGCGTCGTCGGCCTCCGCGTAAGCTTCAAAATTTGTATATTTTCTTGTAGTTTTTATAAAATTGTACAAATAATTAAAAAAAAACGTTAAATATTTCAACAACCACATAGCTTAATACATATTAGTTGATTTTCAAATTGATTAATTCACTTTTCTTGAAACACGCAATTTCAATTTCATTCACTCTAATTTTAAAAAATAATGGCTAATATGGTACGAGAGTTGATCTCAACTCGAGAGTTAAACGGTAAATCGAAAATTGGGTTCGTTCACTATTTGAACTCCTCAGTTGGCCTCAAGTTAGCCAACTTGCAGTTTCGAAAAATTCCCTGGGATATTTGTTACAGATGATACATAAGATGTCAAACTTAACTTTTGGATTTGTTTTTGTTATGCCTTGTTTACATCATTCCTATTTTCAATTGTTTTTTTTTTCAATCTTTTTTTGACAAACATGGTAAGGGTGTAAAAGAAGAAGGAATGAAGTAACGAATGAAAGAATGAACTATTTAAGATTTTCTTAGGTTTGAGCCTTGACATTTCTCGTTTGAGAAAGAAAATGCTTTACACAGACTGAAAAAAAAACTTTTTAGAATTAAGAAAATTCCCAATCATGTTTTTTGTGATAATTATTGAATTTAATTCAACATAAAATTCATTAAATTAATAAAAAACTTTATTTTCCAAAGGTTCGAGCTACTTCTGTTAGCGCTTAAATTTTACTGTTAATTTTATTTTAATTTCACATTTTAATAACTTAAAGTAACTTATTTTTAGTTTAAGATTCAATGGCAATTTGATTGCTTTATAGAAATACCTTACATTTTGAGACCTTCTTTTTATGGTCAAAACTTCCGCAGAGAAGGATCATGTAAACAAGGTCTTAGTGGGAAACAAGGTTTTAAATAACAGGAATTCCCTGCATTATTTTTGTAGTGTGAAACTAAAAGCTAGGCTGAGATAATGACAGTTCGCTCTCACAAAACCCATTTTGAAAATAAGACTACACACAAACCTAGCATAAATTCAATAACACTAAAATTCCCTAAAGTTCTCACTTCCAAATTTGATATTAACTAGTACAGGGTTTATGTTTATATAATTGAGGACAATTTACTGCAGAACTAAACATTTTATGTAGTGTAAAGTGTATTTAAAAATAGGTTAATCTTGCGCCATTTGTTTTTGCTTCAAAGTTAACATTTGTAAAACCAAATTCCTCAACAAATATGAAATGACACAGTGAAATGTAAGAAGGTATACTGACTTTGACTGACTTTACGTCTTACGTGACTATCATCTGAACATTGATAATTTACTATTTTTTAGTCATTATTTTGCTATTTTTTTTAACAAAATAGTAAGATAAAAACCTATGCTGATCAAAAAAACCTTGTTTACATGATTATTCTATTCGGCTGTTTCTTCATTCTACTTTTGGAACAGACATTAACGTTGGTTGAACTACCCGAATATTTCCAATACTTTCATATAAACTGTGTTTTATCACAGTGCTTTTATTCCTAACAGAGTAAAAAGCATCAAGCCTAAAGAAAAGTCTTGGTTTAATTCTGAGTGTAAAGAAGCTATCAGGCTCAAAGAAGTAAGTTTCCAAACCTACAAAGCCAACCCTACAGAGGAAAATCGGAAAAAGCACAAATAAGCAAGGAACTCATGCAACTCTGTTATTGAAAGAACCAAATTTTTGCATGACCAAAAATTACGGCAAACAATTCTGCAGTGTCTCAAAGGCAGTAAAAATGTTTGGTCATTTGTAAAAAAATATTAAAAACTTCTCAACATCTTCGGTTCCAACGCTCATCGACAATAACAAACCAATTGTTTACTCTTTAGAGAAGGCAAACTTGCTCACCGACCATTTCGATGCCAGCTCCACGCTGCCGCATAGCAACGTTGCCCCTCCTGTACTTGAGAATGTAAAATTTTCCATGGGACAGATTTTTTTTTCGCACTCGTACAGTAGCAAGAGTTCTCAAAGATCTCGATATACACAAATCCGCGGGCCTGGATGGTATACCCCCGATTCTTCTGAAGAGGTGTTCTTCCACACTGGCAAAGCTACTGCGTAAGCTTTTCCATCGCAGTCCAGCCTGTCCCTAAGAAAGGTAACCCATCTTCCCTCTCCTCCTACCGATCCATAGCACTGACATCCCTTCTTTCTAAGGTCGTGGAAACACTGATTAACCGTCAGCTTAAGGAATATATCGAAGATCGTAAGCTTCTTCATGACCGTCAGTATGGCTTCCGCAGCAACCGTGCCACTGGTGATCTGATGGCATATCTCACCGAACAATGGAACAAATCTTTACATCGCTTTGGTGAAAGTAAGATTATTGCTCTTGATATCTCCAAGGCATTTAATAGAGTTTGGCATGAAGCTCTCTTATCGAAAATGCGTGCTTTTGGGATCGATAATACTCTTGTTCGTTGGATTAGAAGCTATCTTCTGGACCGTTCAATACAAGTTGTATTGGACGGATTCAAGTCTGATTCCCATACAATAAATGCTGGTGTGCCCCAGGGCTCTGTTATGTCTCCGACTCTTTTCCTCATTTTTATAAATGATCTTCTGTCTGTTACTTCTAAGCCACTTAACTGTTTTGCTGACGACTCTACCCTCAGCTTTTCATATTCGTTCGATAATTCACGTCTTTCGCCTTCGGACGTACAATTGCAACGGTACCGTATGTCAAGCTCATTAAACTCCGATTTATACAGCATTGTTAAATGAGGTAATAGGAATCTTGTGGAGTTTAATGCTTCGAAAACTCAATGCTGTCTTCTGTCGTTAAAGCTAAACATACCCGCAATGCCATTATGCCATGAATGGCACTTACATCGAAGAAACCGAAAAGCTCTTAGTACTCGACGACATCCGTTGGAGGAGAAGAGAGCAGCGATTCCTTCTACCACCGACAGCGTCACTATCAGCAACAATGCAGAACCTGCATTGAAGTCAGTGCCGTCTGCGAGAGAATAAGTCCGAAAGTAAATATTTCAAACTACAATATAACTGGCTAACTAACTAATTTAAGTCGATTTTTTGAGTAAATTCCAAAAATTGATATAACTTTGAAGTTTTTTTATTTTTTATTTTGCGTGTTGAGACAACGTTTTCCGCACTTCGTTTATTTCTTTTTTTAGGTTTTTAGTTCAACAAATCACAATTTGTAGGATTTTATAATTATATGTCTTCATTAAAACTATTAGTTAGAGTACAAAGTATAAGTATGTATTAAAAAAAAAAGAAACTATAAGAACTGTTAGAATTGTAAGACTGTACCGCACTACGTGTGTATCACATTAAATATCAGATCAGACTAAAGAAAGACTCAATGTCTTACGAGGAATGGAGATAGAATGAAAAACAGGAGAGAACGAGTGAGAGAAGTGTTGTTGGGTAAAATTTTCTCAAGAAAAGAACAAAAAATTGAAGTAACTATATATTTTAAGGAATTCAATATCGGCTACATTCCTATTTTATGATACATATATGTATAAATCTTATACGGCTGCCGCGTCAGCAGCCTGGTAGATTCCTAATGTTCTAAGTAATTACACACTACGTGACGCTGAGATCGATTTTTTTCGAATGTTTTTATTCATTAATTCAAAACCATACCATATAATATCTATAATATTTGGAAGAAAATAATAGGAAGAAAGCATTTGGCAAAATTTTGACCCAATAGGCGACGCTGATGTTGAGATATTTACGAGAATGTAATTTTCCCTATTTTAATTTTCATTTCATAATAATTTTCATATCAACTGATTTTGAAGACATTTTTTGTGTTGATCTTTTTGGGTACATTTGTGGCAAGAATGTATAATGTGCCGCTATTGTCTAGATCCAGCAACACCGGGTGGGTTAGCTAGTTGAGAATAAAATGACTGATTGATACACCCGAATTGACAGATTCATTTAAATGTCATATGTATGTTGAGCAATAAACAAAAAAAAAAATAAACGAAATTCAATTTCAATAAAATTTTATACGGCAAACAACAACAAACAATAAGTGTCGATAATTAGGTTAGTGAAATTAGAAAATATAATAAGTTGAGATGAAAGCTTGGAAAGAAATGTCAACCAACTGGAATGTAGAAAAAACATACACTTGAAGGTTGGCAAGATTTTATTATTTAGGGTTATGTTCGTTGAGTATCATGAATCATGATACAGGATTACAAGACAAATTAAAAGTGAATTATGGAGTGAATATAGTGTTTTATTGGGACTTCCAATACTGCGCTAGGTATAGATTACTTATAAAACACGGCTATAATAACATTATACTGTGGTAACACATAAGCATCTAAAACACAATTATTATTAGTTTTAGTATACTGGGAAAAAAAATATTAATTACCTTAACTCGAAATACCAATTTTTCTTTCTATTTTCAAAACATCATAGGAAAATCCTTCAACACCAACAATGTACTTAATTTTCAGCAACTCGCGCCAGAAATTAATCAATAAGACGATGAATAACAAAACCAACAATAAAATAGGAAATCCAATAAAAACAACGTAAATACATTGATTCCCCGAAATATCTTTTTCTAAAACAATCGGAAAATATTGTTGTTTACACTTTGGGAAGTGTTGAAGCTTTTATGGTATTTTCAATTCATTAAGGGTTACTTTAATTCAAATAAAAATTTATAAGAATAGTTTGGAAATAAGGTATTTATGAGCTCATAATAGTGAAAGACTTAAAGTTCATTTATTTTTATTTTCGAGTGCATTAAATTATGATAGACCTTCGCTCAGGAAAATGCACATGCAAAGTGAAGTGAAATAAAAAAAAAATAAATCCCAACATCGACGGTTAACTAACTCCTTTACACAAATGGAAAACCTACCAATCCAACTCGAGTATCCTCAAGTCATCATTTCCGCTGTAGTCTAGTTTTGTAGTTTTTTTTACATTTATTTCTGTTCCATAACCAAGCGGCTAAGTACTTCTGCACAAGGACCTGATAAGTAGCATTTTTACCTACCTCAGCCGCCCGGGATATATGGTGTATTCAGTGTTGTTATACGCATCGGATTTTATTGAATATTTTTACTTGCGATTATATGGACTATAAGGCAAGTTTAGGATTCGTGAATATTAAAAAAAATGAGATAACCATCAAACATGACATTACGATCATAGAGATGTGTGATTCTTTTGGCATTTTATTTTTAGCCCTAAAAATAACGGTACATGCCATATGACCGTTTAGGAAAATCTTATTTTTCTCAAAACGGCTCCAACGATTTTAATCAACATTTTTGAGAATTTTTTTGTATACGGGAAAAGTCTATTAACGGTACCTTTCATATATTATTATATTATTTTAATATTTGACTTTATCGGTTATGGCTCTTTGGATTTCTCTCAAATTTTATATTTATATCAAAATTTTGAAATTTTTTTTCTAATTAAAATAAATTTTTGATTTTTTTTTTCAAAAATTAATATTTTGAAAACTTATCAAAAAAACTATTTTAAATTCTATAATCACATGTATTTTAATAAATTCTAAAAAACTGCATACCAAAATTTAAAAAATATTTTTTTTTTCAAAAAACTAAAAATAAAAACAGGATTTTATCAAAACCGGTCCTTCAATTTTATGAAATACATTTTTTCATAAACTCCTTGTTACTTAAGACGTGTGATGGCATACTTCATTTTTACTTAAAATCGTTAAGTATTGTGGTTTTTAATACTTTTTATAAGTTCAAACTATGTTATTTTTAACGCAAATGTCACTTGTTTCTGCCAAAGATCTTGCTTTCCAATGTAATTAGGCACATAAGAGCAAGTACGTGTGACTCAGTCGTCCCCATTTTTTTTTGTAAGCAGTCAATATTGGTTTGGTTAAGTTCGCTTAAAACATTCGAGAAATGTAAGGATGGGTCTATAGAAGACTTTCTTCTACCAGACATACATAACCATTAAAGTTGTTATTCAAACATAACATTTAATGGATATGCTGCAGAAGAATATCAGAACAGTTAATGCTTATTTCAGATTTTTGAAAATTTTCTCCGAAATTCTTAAAAAATGTAAAATTTACTTCAAGAAATTTTCCAATTTAGGAGTTTTATTTTTATCGGTTAACGATAAATATAACATCACTGGTCATATCCACATCATGTAGGAGATTTTGAATTTACGTACAAAAAGGATAAAGGAAACGAAGACACGAATAACTTAAAACGTCGTTCCTAGATACGTAAATACACTCATAGTTTTTTGTGCGCAGTTTCACGTTAATTTAACATTCTCCTTAAAAAAAAGATTAAAAAGTGCATATTACCAGAGATAGAAGCAAAATGATAGAATTTTGTTTTCCTTGTAGCTGAGGAGTAGAGCGGATGCTGCTTCTTTGAGATCCAAAGGCTGGTTACTAGATATTCTACATAAATACATATATGGAAAAAACCATCTCCCGGTGGGAGCTTTTAGCTTAGTGGCCCATAAAGTATAAAGAAGAATAATTTACGTAATGCACACAATGTATAGCGTTATTGAATTCCTTTGAACTGTGATTGACCTACTTTGAAGCTTGTCGTCATTGTCCTCGATGTCGCCGTCTTCGTTTGTCATCACCATGATTGTGCTGGTGTGAGGTCATAAGGAAGAAGAGGAAATTTAAAATCCTGAAAAGATAGCAAAGTTAATATTGGATTTTTATCGGCTTTAATGGTAATGCAGTGGATGAGTTAAGACTGTATGGACAAGTTGTTTGAATTAAGGGCAGACTGCCAAAATACTTGAATCGTTTTTAAGGAAGTTATTTAAGTTTTTTCTTTACTCGTGTCAATTTATATAGAAAAACTCGTCACAGTGCATATGTTGGTTAGCTACTACAATTTTGGAGAGTAGTCAATGAATCTCCATAAAAGTCTCCATAAATCAAAGCTAGGCAAAGCGTTCAACTTTAACATTCGTGTTGTTTGACTTAATAAGGAATTTCTATCTCTATTTCTTAGTGGAATTAAATTATGGCTTACTTGTAAGAACCAAATTAATTAACTACATGTTGTTTTACTTTTGTTTGTACTATAATCGCCCACGCTCCTCGAAATTCGAGCACCTGTCAATTCTGTATAACGAAATGACACATTAAGTCTTGATGGACACTTAATTTAACATCATAACGTTACATCATACAAATCATTAATTACTCATTACACCGGAAATACCCAACAAAAATGAAAGAAAAATAAATTCTGCATATCTTTCATTTGATATATATTTAACGAAGTTCCAGTAATTACGTACGATGAAAAGCGTACGACACAATTGACGTTCACGTATTACTATATAGATGAAAGCACGGTAGACTTCATTTTAAATAATTTTGTTTATGCCGTTTTAATTTTTTTTTTAATTAATATTTATTCATTAAGGTCTCGTCAAACAGAACACGTTTTGACGCCGCGTTGTAATATACAGTAAAACATATTCCATGTCCCATAGGGCGCATTTTCAACGTAGCGCGGCTTTGTGATAAATTATAATTTTTTTTTACGCTGCGTTAGAAAAGATTTTTTTTATTTTGTGTTTGGCGAATTATTTCATTTTGAACTTGTTGTAAAAATTATATAAATTACTTTTTTGACCTATTTTGCTTCATTGTCCTAAATAAAAAGTGAAAACCAAAATTCAAATATTTGACGCGCAGCTGATAGCTCCCTGTCTCACGTCGTATAGAACGTCATCTCAAAATAATCACAACGCCGCATTAAGGCTTCGTCAAACAGAATGCGTTTTTAATGCGGCGTTCAAAACGTTGCGTTGAAGAATGTCAGGCAGAGAGCTATCAGCAGTGCGTTAAATATACATATGAATCTTGATTTTAATTTTCTCACAAAAATGTCAATTTGTAAATTTCTACAACAAATTCATAATGTCTTAATTCGCCAAACACAACAAAATTAAAAAAAAAGTTTTGTTTTGAACAATCATATTAATGCGTCGGTCCACTTGGAAGACATATGATGTTCTTCTAACATTTTAGGCCGCACATACCTGTACAAGCTTTAAAACCTTATGTCTACTCCTAAAATCAATCGCTGTGCCCACCCTTATCTAAGGCTGTGGAATATTTTACTGACTGATTTTCGAACGTTAGTTTATCATAGGTAAATTTAGTTGTGAAACTTTTTGCCTCATGAGATTAGAAAAGGATAAACAGTGTAGCAAAATTTAGAAGCATAATAAAAGCACATCTTAAACGCTGGTCATAAGAATTCTCCAACCTCTTAACCCACAAAACGCCTTTAAGGCTTTTGTTTGACGGCACGTTTAACCATTATTCAACAACGATTTATAAGATTTGCATTGATGCAATGTCCCAGTCATATACTTAGCTTCGAAAATCTTTTTTTTTTTAATTTTCAAAATTCTTTATTTTCACAATAGTTTAAATTTACAAAGTTAAGTTTACGCGCAAAGCAAAATGCTTATCTGCAGGCGGTTGTAAGCAAAGGCAGTTATTTGAAAAATATTTAAGTAATTTAGTTAATATTTTAATTTAATGCTTATCTGCAGGCGGTTGTAAGCAAAGGCAGTTATTTGAAAAATATTTAAGTAATTTAGTTAATATTTTAATTTTAAGTATAAATTTACATATTTATTTTATTAATCAAAAGATTAGATTTGAACACTTAAGTATCAGAAAATATTGGAAATCAATTATTTTTATTTACGTTGCAACAAAGTGCAATTGTAGAAACTATTTTTTAATTTCTTTTTTTCGTTTCTAAAAAATTTGAATACTTTTCAAGTTCAAAGGTAGTTCATTTAATAACTTCGGAACTTTAGATCTTAGCTCTCTGTCCCCGTATGTGTTGGAAGTTGATGGAATTTCAAGCATCCCTAGTGCTCTTATTCTGTAATTTGAGTGTGTGTTATTGGATGCAGGAATCTTTGATTTTCCATATAATATTGTAACACGATAAATTGCGCTTAAATCCGGAACTTTAAAGTGTGCATTAGGTAGTTTAATCAGTTTGTTGAGACGATGTTGAAGATTTCGTATCTTATCTATATGTATTTTTGAGGCACTACCCCAGACCATGATCCCGTATCGAATTCGCGATTTTGCCAGCGAGTAGTATAAAGGGTGTTTTTTTAGACGTGTGGTTTGTAAGTATAAATAAAACGCTTATAATTTAATTTTATGGCCAAGAATTTAGCTTTATTATAAAGATAAGGATTCATTCGGGTCTTCTTCGATACTCTGCTCCACCGAACCGAACCATTATTTTGGTAATACATTTGCACGATTTGCAAACGTTGTTCAGGAGCAAGTCTATTCGTTATAAAATGGCATTAATCAAGCTGTCAAAAAGACCAACTCCGAAAAAAAGTATTGCCAGATTGAAAACCACACGTCTACAAAAACACCCTTTACATGATTGAGAACTTCAAAATTTAAGAATCTTTTAAGATAAACCAAAGCAAATAGGGTACTTTTTAGTTGAAGACGTTTTCTGTTTGAAGACTGTGTCTGTTCACGCCAAATAAAATGCTCATCTATCGTAACTCCCAGATATTTTTTGTTCACGATTTCGATTCGTTTGTTGTTGGTTTGGGTGTACAATTTGGTGTTTGGTAATAAGTTTACTAAGCCGTTTGGCAATAATTTCTTCCAAACATTTTTCTACAACTGACATTATAGCGATTGGTCTATAGCTCTCGAACATGTTTTTTTCCTCCTTTATAAATAGGTCGAATTATAGATGTTTTCATAATTTTTGGAACGCAGCCTTAGATTGGGCTACGATTGATTATGGCTCGTATAACCGGTGCAAAAATTTCAGCGTTTATTTGGAGATCTACCGTTCTTATATTGTCAGCTCCAGGTCCTGTTTTGGTGTTAATTTTTATTTGAATGTGGAGTATCTTTTCTTTGCTGGCCTCTTCGATGAAAATACTTTGTTTTAGTGACAGGTTTCATGATTCGTTCCATGTCTTTTAATATTACACACGTGTATGATGTTAGATAGCTAATTTGCAAATTAATCCCCAATTTTTCCGCAATACTTCTTTCCTTCCGCAAGCCTTCTTTCTTCCTAAAAGTTCATTTATCACGGTCCAAGTCTTTCTGAATTGGATTGTATACTTATAAATTTTCGTTTATAAAAGTTGTTATTTGTTTTAAGTTTTTGTATTCATGCTCACAGCTTTGGCTTCTAGGACGGTTTTTCTATGTCCTATATAGCTTGTCCCTTTTTTTGCACATTGAGATTATTTCATTGTTTATATTGTTTTCGGGTTTGGTTAAATTTGCTTGAATCAGTATATTATGCTGTTAAGTCTTAGAAAGAATTTACCATAAGGAGTTTCAACATTGTTTTCTTGAAGCATATGTTTGTTGCCGATTTGTTTGTTGAATGAGCTTATTAACTTTCTATTGATTAATGTGAACGATATCGACTTTTTTAACATTCTTAAGCTTGTTAATATGCCAACCTTTAGAAAACGTCTTCATATTGCTGACATAATATTTCTACATGAGTTTAATTGGAGGTATTGACTGTGTAAATTAAATTTTTCATTTAATTTCGTCGTCTGATGCCAATACCAATCTTCTATTTACCATATCATCAACACGAGTACGGCCAAAATGATCCATTCACAAGAATGCTGCAAAAAGCCATAACTCAAAAAGCACCCTCACAAATGCGCTCTAAAAATAATCCTTTTTATTCCCGAGACTCTTGCTTCTTTTTTAACTGACGATTTTTATTATCTCGGCTGGAATGAAAACTACAGGAGTATTCTACCGCGTCCCTGCACACGGGTCAGACACTATCACTTTTTTAACGCCCTAAAACCGATTCCTTATGAAAACATTGACATATACATACCTTTTAAAAGAATTTATGAACAAACAGTTTATATGAATTTGGCGCACAAATAGCTTAAATCCAACACGAGAGTTTAACCAACCCACTAAAAATCTTGTTAAAATGACATTGTGTTTTTGTCAAAATTATGCCCTCAAAACTACCGCCTCAATAAAATCAGCATTTATTAGAGCAAACAAGGACGACCTCTATGAATATTCTATTTGAATTACCAAATATCTTGCATTTTTGTCTTGACGTCATCACTAAAGAAACAACAAGATTCCTACATAGGTTCTTGTATACTGGTATAGGCTTGCCATTAGTTTTGACACATAGATGCCTAATATTCCCCTTGCACCATAGAGCAAGGAATCACTTTTTATTTATGAAGCAGACAAGCTTTTAGTTTCAATTCTGTTTTGTTGGCAACCTTTCAAATATATAGACGACACCGTACCAATCATATAACTTATGTATACACGAACATTAAACAATCTTCTTTATGCCCCTAAGAAGAGGAATATTTTAATTTTCAAAAACACCCTGAAACTACCCCCCTCCTTCTCCTGTTTTTTGGCTTGGTTAGATGGG
The DNA here is from genome assembly GCA_963971375.1 of Platycheirus rosarum. Taxonomy (NCBI): domain Eukaryota; kingdom Metazoa; phylum Arthropoda; class Insecta; order Diptera; family Syrphidae; genus Platycheirus; species Platycheirus rosarum. The sequence goes on from OZ020509.1 coordinate 93,340,501, forward strand.
GCATTTTGAAATTCACAAAACTAAAAACTATGTTTTTGTTTGTAAAGCAGAAACGGAAAATGAAAATAAATGCTTAGCGAGTGTAAAGTTTTGAAAAGTTCCAAAAACTGATGAAAATTGAAAAAAACCTGTCAAAAACGGCCTAAAGTCGAGAGCATTAAATTTATGCCAAGAAAAGTTTATGTTTTTTAATAATATGACATAGATGACTTTTGTCCTCATTTGTTCATATTTTTTGTAGGCTTTTTGGTATCCTTGGGGTGAAGTACTCGCTAGGACGAGACTTTAAGTCGTATTTGGATTTTTTAAAAAATCTTTCAGGATTAATTTTTGTTTTGTCTGTCGATGTATTTTGTGTACATGTTCAAGGATTTTACTTCCCGACGTGGATTAATTCATTTCTCTCTGATACTCTTGTCTAGCCTAATGTAATTTTTTTTTTTAATTTGGTCAAAATGTATTGCAAATAAATGGTGTTTTTTTTTAGACGTGTGGTTTAATCTGGCAATACTTTTTTGGAGTTGGTCTTTTTGACAGCTGTCACTTGATTTATGCTTAGTTTAGTTTCACATTTTATAATGAATAGACTTACTCCTGAACAACGTTCGCAAATCGTGCAAATTTATTACCAAAATAATGGTTCGGTTCGGCGGAGCAGAGTATCGAAGAAGACCCGAATGAGTTCACCGCCATTGCGCGCAACTTTATGGTAGATTTGGCGGAAGGATCTTGGATCGTGCAATTCGTGCAAGAATTGTAGCAGAACGACCATTAAGCGCTTCGCACGTTCTGTGAATGGGCCCAAAACGAGATGGCCACCGAATTTGGGTGAATTTTTTAAGAGGAGGAATGTAAATGGCTACATCGACTGATCATTTTTATATCAGAAACAATAAAATTGAGAAACACATGAAACATTGCGTCGGTGTTTGAGAGGGTCAAATGTTTCAGAAATAATTCTAATTGCTATCAATTCAAACACAAAACGTTTGTAAAGGGTCTTCCAATAGGGACTTCTGAATTTTGACAGTTGATAACGGCCATTTGTCAAATTACTGTCATTTATTCTGTCTGTCTTGCCACATCACCATGGCGTTCAACAACACGTACAAATGAAAAAGTCACTGATTGGTTTGCATTTTGGGCTCGTGGCGTCATTGGTCCATATTTATTTGAGAACGATTTTAGTCAGGTCATCACTGTCAATAGTGAGCGCTATAGGTTGATGATTACCAACTTCTTTTGGCCTGAATTGGATGATATAGACACCAACGACATCTGGTTTCAAAAGCACGTCGGGCGCCATGTGCCAGGCAGCTCATGTCACATTGAACATTCTGCACGAGCGGTTTGAAGGCATGGTCATGTCACGTGGAGGTCGTGTGAACTGGCCACCGAAATCTTGTTATTTGACCCCATTATACTTTTTTTTAAGTTAGGAAGCGCTTAATGAAAGCCCGTTTGTTATATCGAGCAGGTGTAGAGATGCTGGAAAAGCACCTCCCCAGGGGTGGGAGTTAAAGTGTGTCCACTTCAAAGAAACATTTCGGGAAACATTTTTTAAAAAACGATTCTGAAATGTTTCTCAATTTGTTTAAAAAAGTTTCAGAAAAATATCAGAAATATTTCTGAAATGTTTCTGAAATGACGTGATAACATCTTATAAATCGATGACAGGCTACACGTACGAAATAACATGACTCATGCTGATAAGACTCATGACTGATGCTAACCGCGATACTGTGGTTCTTTCAACCAAAATCGATCGCAAGCACCATAAAAAGAACAGGCTCAAATTCTCAAAATAATTCCACTCAAATTCAAAAAGAACAAGAAGAGAAAAAGAAATACAAAATAGGCGAAGTTTTGTTAAAGTAGAAAGCAGATGTAGATATTGGGGTGTGTGTGGATTTAACGAGAGGGTTTGTGGGTGTGAGTATGTTGGTGTCGCTGCCATCGATGTTTTCTTATTACGTTATCACGTAAAATTATCGTCCGTTAACCGACTTTAGAAACAACCAACTCTTTTTCTCGTGTGGACGCTCCCGTTTGTTTCCCATTTTCTCTCTACCTTTGTAAATTTCAGTGCACGGGTAGTTTCAGATGGAAAAAGATCGGAACTTAACGAAACCTTGGGAAATTATTCCAAGGACCTTTACAAAAACAGGAAAGGGAAAAAACTACAAAATTTTTGATTTTAGGTTAAGTTTTTTCATCAAACTATATTATCGAAATGTGCCAAGAAGTTGTCTCTTGAATCAAATCCACATTAGGTATTGATTGATTATGGAATATCTAGATATGGGAAGAAGATTTTAAACGCTTACGTTTGACTGACAATTGGCAATATTTAGCTGTTAGGAGTTTTGAGGCTCAAGACAGAGCTACTATCGAGATATACATAGAACGGCTACATGAGATGTACTTTTTAGAGACAAATTTTACTCTTGGAGGTTTTGACAGTTCCTCGCAAGAGGCAGTACCTCGGAAAAGAAAGTGGCTATGAGCGGGATTCGAACCCAGGCTCGTTTAGTAGTCCGACACACTAACCACTAAGCAACGGGCATCAGATAATCTCAGGTAACAACAACAAAATTCATTCCATTATTTCCTGAAACTTACCTAGTGTCCTGATTACGCCGGCCGTTCAATAATGGATTGAACCACAAGAGGCCAAAAGGTATGTTTATAAGTGAATATAATTTTGGGACTGTTCTACTTGATTTGTACTCAGTTTTCTCGATGTCAAAGAGCAGTGGCAGATGGCAGTGGCAAACCAGATACAGATTCAGAGTGACTTATTTCTGTATCATGTTGAGGAAAAGGGAATATCATAATGTGGCTTGCCTTTCATGGACATCCACTTCAAAAGCAGGGCCGAACACTTCCTGTGACATTCGACTTAATATGCATCTTGTGGATTCAGTTTGTATCAAAAGAATATTTTGATACACAATATGGCACATTCCATTTTGTCCTTACTATAAAGTACCCCAGGCTGTATAAAATTTCTCATGGAGAAGAAAGAACCTTCCTGGTATTTTATTAGGCCAGTTGCAAAACGTATTTTTTAAACATACAAAAATTCATCTACAAAATCTTCAGCAAAGTAAGCAACATATGCCTTGCTCTTAATTACAAGCTTAAGTTTTAATTAAATCATTATTAGTCTTTTCCGTTTTTTTCAACATTTGTTTTCTTAAGAAAAACTTCAATCTGCCTCACCATCCAAAAATAAAACCCACATCGATCAAAAAATCATCAATTTAAAGTTAAATCCGTCAAATTAAATAAATAACCTCACACTCGACTCGATTGATGTGACGCACCACAATACCAAAAATACCTCCTGCACTCACATCCAACCACCAGGGTTGTAAATAAAAATTTGAGTTTAATTTTAAACTAAAATGTTTTTAATGCACACGAGATACAAAACAGAAAACATTAACTTTTTTATAGATCAAGAGTCTTCGACCCCACTCCACACATTTTGGACAAAATAAAATATTAAATTCAAAATGTTGTTTCGATTTAATAAAAAAAAATACTTAACTATAATTTGATTTGAATTTGAAGTGATTTAAGCAAAGGCGATTCACAAGCATATGGATCATAAATAAAAAAAAAATATCTACAAAACAAAAATAATAAACTTCACACTAAGATGGCAGCAGTCCAATTTTCTCGCTTTGCTAATGGATTGCAAGCGTGGTACGCCATGTATTAAATAAATAAATAAATAAATAAACTAAAAATTAATGTTGTTCCAGCAAAATTGGTCTAGTTATTCTATTAAAGTGTGCTCCCTCATTGACACTATGCTTGATAGTTCTTGAATTTGAAATTAATACCGTTTCTTGAACTGGGTCATTCTGGAGATGGTGTGGGTAGTCTTTGGCGGCTAGATAGGTAAGTGTCGGTAAATGTCTTGGGACAAGATTTCCATTTTCACAAACCAATTAGTCGCTAAAAAGAAGCTTAATTGAAATTGAGTAAAAACAAGTAAAAATGATTGTGGGTTCTTATGTTGACCCTAATTGCATAGTCTTATGCGATTTATCGCGAACGAAGTTTTCCTTTGGTCTTAAGTTGAGGAAATTAAGACTTTTTTCCGAAGAAATAGGGTCGAGTTTTAAGTGTTTTAGTTTGTTAGTATAAATAGTGCAGAAAACAACGATTTATTAAGGAAAGAAAAGGGAAATGCGTGATGGTCTAAGGCCTTGCTAGGTTTGCAAATGAAGGCATAATGGAGCATGAAGCATGGAGGTTAGTGAAAAGATTTTAATTATAATTGATGTGGCATTTTTTGGCACTTGTCAAGTTTAATTGGAATTGAAGTTTTCTTTTATACATTCCTTAATGGAAAGTTTTTTTTTCAAGATTAAGTACATGCAAGGTAGCACTTTAAAGTTTTGAAATGAAGTTTGAAAGTAACGTTGGTAACACTGCTTTTGTTGAAATCAATTTTAAAATTAACGGCTGTTCTCGATGTTGTTTATTTATCTATTTCAACTTGAAAAACAACTAAACCAATACTAAAAGCAGTTAATTGTGGTAAATTTTTTTTTTGATAACAGCAGTTCTGTTTCTCCGAAACTAACCTAAATATTTTACTTTAATGTTCACCGCATTTCCTGATTCGAAGTGCTCAAAAATCAGTAGGTAACTTCGTTTTATATTATAGTCGAAAACTTTTCCCATTGGGAAAATTGGTTAAAACCAAACATAGATATACATATATGTATCTGGAATCAGGAAAAATAGTATTGAGCTACAACTTCTTCCAAAATAGTCACGGGTTTTGGTTTCCCCTATTCGCAGATGTAGTCGATAGGCGTTTTTCTTTATTCATTCAGAAAAAGGATCTTAACAGAGTCTGAGCATTCTGAGCATACTCTGATAATTCTCTGAACCGAGCACTTGGTTGTCACAAATCAACATTTCTCATATGGCTTCACATACGGCAATATTTTGCATAATACTATTGTCTCTTTCGTTTTGGCATCTATTTTTCGAAGAGTGGTGCAGGCAATGTCAATGGGATAGAATGAAATAGCCTACAACTCTAGAGTGACGTTAATTTCGTTCAGCATTTTCTCAGAATGTTCAGTCAATTTATTCTGAGCGCATACAGCTTTCTCAGAGCACGCTCTGACCATTCTTTGAACGAAAAAAGAAATACAATTTTCAAGATCTGAACGCTTTTTGACAATTCAGACTCTGTTCTGAACGAAAAAAGAAAAACGCCTAATATTTGTTGAGAAATAATGACAATTAGAAATGCTTTGCCTAGCTTAAGTTGCACATAAGCTCGGTTTTCCCAGTCAGCTTTTGGTCTCTAGCTAGCTATGCATCTAATTTTTTCATGACAATTACCTTCTTTCTTCCGTCTTTTGTAAAATTTGGATGCTTTCAGGTATTTGGAACAGTTGTTCAAGATTAACGTGACCCTTGTTTGCTTAAGGTTAAAGTGTTTTGAATTGCAAACTTGTTGATTTGTTGTATGAATCAGAAAGAGAAGATAAAAAGATGGCAATATTTTGCAAGTTCGTCGTTGGATGAGCAAATTCCATAATTTTTGGTACTTTTAGCTTGCAGCTCGTATGACCCTCCTAGCCTGCTGGCTTCTTCGTAAGCCCCTGAAAGATATAAGATGCAGTATATGTTAACAGCCAAGCCTGTTGTGGACAGTAGTCTTGATGGAGGATAAAAATGATTGTGCACTGCTATCATGATTACATGCCAACGTGGCATTCAAGACGACAATCAAGATGTAGACTAGAAGAACCAGTGTCTTTGATACACATCAGGACGCGCACTACCCAAGAAGTTTTTTATCAGAGGATACGCAACTTTTTCAACACCCTGGAGCGGATGTCCTCCACGATTACAATTCGACGTCTTTCTTTTTCTATGTCTTCTTTCATTTCGGCGTATCAGTTATCCTACAGAATTTTATCAACAACTCTCTTTCAGACCGACGATAAGCCCTCTCCTTGGAATAATAATTTGGTCTTGGTATTTCTTCTGAAGACTCATTTTCGCAGTTTTTATATAAGATTGGCTGTCTTCATCGAACAGCTAAAACAGCTTTTGAATGGAAAACTGGCATTTATCACTGTACTCGTCCATGTATGAAATATCACCTGCATGCCCTCGTCATTACTTATGACAATGGGTGGAATCCTCTTTTGGTTCTGACTTACGAGTTCGAAAATGTAAAAATATAGCACCATTGCAAAATACAATTGTAAAAAGAGAGTACTATTTTTAATTTTTTTTGGAAATATTTGATTTTATTGTTGAGAGCAAATATCAACCCTTCTAAAAAAGTTAAAAAAATTTTCCAATAGCTAGTAATTGCCAAGAGAAATGGAGCGAGAACTTTTAAATTTATGAACTCGACCTTAGGTGGAATTTTGGATGATACTAAGCATTGACGTCGAGGGCGACTTAATCAGAGTTCAACTTTGGTTCTCTTATTTTCTTTATCCACTCATCTCCACACATTCTTGCTTTTTCGACTGTTTTATAAACAATTTCGGGTAGTCACTTTGACCGGAGCATTTCCAAAAGCAACTTTGACTGTTAAGTTCTTAAATCATAAAAATGAGTTGGTTGTATCTAAAGTCGGTTTACGGACGATAATTTTACGTGATAACGTCATACGAAAAAATTAATGCCAGCAACACCAACATACAGCCCGTTAACTCACACCATATAGAATTCCACCTATCATTAAAAAAATCTAGTACTAAATCTACTGCTAAGTACTAAATCTAGTACTAAGTCTAGTTCCAAATCCAGTACCAAAAATACAGTAGTACTAAATTCTAGTACTAAGTACTAAAAATCTTGTATCAAAAATACTATTGTACCAACAACCAAGTACCTAACGGCACCAGTTTTATATTTAACTAACGGTACCCACCGCGCGTTACTACGCCCTAAAAAAACATGTTTTAATATGAAATTTGAAAATAATGCTAGCGGGACAAACATTCACAGGAACAATCTCTGGATAAAATTATATTTACTCTGTAAATTTCATTAAAATCCGTTGGCCGGTTTAGGAGTACATACTCGACATGCATAATACACACATACGTACATCTGATGTTCGCCTGGTGCTCAGAATACGTTTGCGATCGATTTTTGTCACAACTCGGTGCTCGGTGCAAAAACATGACCCACTTTAACAAAACTCCGCCTATTTTGTATTTCTTTTTCTCTTCTTGTTCTTTTTTAATTTGAGTGGAGTTATGTTGGGAATTTGCGCCTGTTCTTTTTCATCTTCGCCTGGTGCTCACATTACGTTTGCGATCGATATTAGTTGAAAAAAATTACCCACAAACCCTCTGGTTAAATCCACACATACACACCCTATTATTACATCTACTATCTACTATAACAAAACTCCGCCTAGTTTTTATTTCTATTTCTCTTCTTGTACTTTTTGAATTTGAGTGGAATTATTTTGGGAATTTGCGTCTTTCATGTTCGCCTGGTGCTTGCGATCGAGTTTGGTTGAAAGAACCACAGTATCGCGGTAAGCATGAGTCATGAGTCTTATCAGCATGAATCGTATCAGCATGAGTCATAATTAAAATAAGATCTGTTCAACTTCGTTTTGTGGTTTTCGCGTGATGCGCATTCAGGAGTTTCCTCTCCAGTTTTATTATATATAATAATAATATTATTGATAATGATAATCATAATGATGATGATGATAATGATGACAAAAAGAATTTCGTTGGCACTCAATTGCCAAAAGTGATGACATCGGACCGAGTAAAACTTAAGGTCCACCAGCCTGTAAACTATAACAGTTTCGGGAAAAGCAGCTAAGCGATAGGTACTGCAATTTCTCATATTTGCCCACAGAGTTATTGTGACTCAAAGGCTGTACACCTAATGATAAATGTACGAAACTAATTTCACTAAGTGCTTTAGCAGCCTTTTACTGCAGCCTATTCTAACTCCGAGCTAAGAGGAGGTAGGTAGGTATGTCCTTTAGTTTACAAAAAATCTTACAAATAATTTAAAAACAGTTGGTACTATTGAAACATTAAGCACAGAAATTTAAAAATCCTTTCCTAGCCAAATGAAAATCATTTCAAATTGTCAGTGCTCAAAAAATCAATGATAATCTTTCAAATTAACAAAACCATGTAATTTAGAATGACGTAACAACAGTTAAGGAGGAACTATCAAAAACTCCCTGCTCTGGTATGCAATAAAAAAACTGAACTAATGTCTGTTTTCTTTCCTTGAAATTCAATCCATTTCAACCGCACCCTAATTTGTGTGTCAAACAAAACTTGCAAGGTTTTCCAAAAGTAACATTTTCCTATTCCACGACCTCAAAGGGCAAGTAGCTAGTCGTCAGAACATTAGCTTCTGCATGACGTTACATTACCCTGGCGCTTTTAATTAGGCTGGACATAATGACGACGCTGACGACGTACTTACTGAGCTTAACTGCTCTCAAGGGAAGTTTTTTTTTAAACTTTTATCTACAAACTACAAATTCAAAGTAAAGTTACGATATGTACCTAGAACCTCTAACGTCATTACATACATACATACATAGTCACAGAAAGATACTGTGTTTATTTAAATTATTTTGTTTTCATGTTTTTTTTTTATTCAGTGCAATTTTTTACTCCCTCCCCACTACCGTGAAAATGTCCCACTATACTACACACAAATAAAGGATTGCCAGCATGAAAAAAGAAACTGGAAATATACTCAGTCAGGAATAATTCAAAAAAAAAAGGAAGAAAAGAAAAAGGAGTACAGAAAACGAGACTTGGAACAACTAAACAAAAGCATACAAATTTCCATCATTAAATTGAAGCCAGTCCTTCCTGCCTGAATATTGTCTCAGACTTAATGATGTACTCTCGGAGAAGTGTGGCATAGTCCTTGGCAAACGAACAAAACGGTAAACCTGTGTACGTATAATGCACAAGGATCCGTTCGTCCTCGTATATGTACACCTACATTTGAAATTCTTAAAGTATAATAACAACGACGACGGAGACGGAGAGTATAGTTTGAGGAACACTGCAAGAATTTATGGTCTTGTTTGACTATTTTTACGTCATCTTGCCATTCAGGAGAATGGTTCATTTATGTTTTTTTGTGTGTTTTTATTTGCTATCCTCTTATTTTAGTATGTTTTCTGTTTTGCTTCTATTTATCTTGATAGCATAGAAAGTTATGTGCAAAGTTTCATAATGTGACAATTATTTTCTTAGAATGTTTCTTTTTAAGATTAAAGATACATTATAAAGATACATTGCCATGGCGGAATTTTCAATATTAATTTCAGATACTTTAAAATTATTCCTTACGAATAAAGTTTTATTGTGATTTCAATTAGGTCGTTACTTTGGTGGTGAAAATATAAAAACTGTAGTCTAACGATGATGTGGCATTTAAAGTTTCGTATTTGTTTTCCAATGATATCTTACATTTTCTTTTTTTTTAAGACAAAGTTTTTTTAAAATTGAATTTTCAAACATCCGTCATTCACCAAACCTTGAATTTTCACAGCATGTTTCACTGGTTTCACTTAGCTCCACTCATTATCAAATCCAATGGAGGATCAAGATTGCTTCCCCCTAAATTTTGCCGTTTTTTGTTCATGCGTGAGTAAAAAAACCTTGGCCAAAATATAAAGTCAGCCTTTCTATAGCCGGAAGTTTTCTTTTGACATTTTAGTTATATGTTATTGTGCTTCCTATACGAACTTTCCGCCTTCAAAGAGCTATTTTCTCTCCTTAAAATGGTTCAGAAGAGTTTTTTATGTCAATGGAACGGTGTTAGTGAGTTTTTCCGCATATTGGGTAATTAAAATAGCCTATGTTACTCCTTACAACATCAGCTATTTGCCTGTGAAAATACCGTCAAAATCGGTACATAAATATGAATTAAAAAAGGGACCACAGTGCCACCTAGTAGATAAATAAAATATACTAAAATACTCCTAAAATTATCAGCTATCCAGCAGTGAAAGTTATGTAAAAATCGGTGCAGTCGTTTCCGAGATAGAACAAACAGATAGAAAGACAGACAAAAATTTAAATAAAATTGTATACATACTGCGGGCGGCAGTGGTGCAGTAGATAAGATGTTTGCTTGTTAAGAAAGAGATTCTAAGTTCGACTATCAGTTTGAAAAGAAATTTTACTAACTCCTAGTGCATGCTATAGCCGTCTGTAGGTTTTAAGTGAGAAAATAGTCACCGAATTCGCGATCTACTGCGCCGAAAAAATTTTGTTGTTATCTCTCTAATTCTAATTAGTGTCGTGCAACATCCGGTTGCATTCTAAAAAGCATTGTGTCTTAAAGACACAAAGTTAAAATATTATTATTATTATTACATACATATGTATATAAAAATGGTTTGAACAATTTATAGTGATTCATCAACTGAGAACGGCTGGACCGCTTAGACTCACATTTTTTTCAGTTGTTTGTAATTGCCAGGAGAAGGTTTTTTGGGAAAACCCTCTGGAAAAGTCAGCAATTGGAAAAATCAAAAATTGATTTTTTATGGAATTTTTTGTATGTAGTTGTTCCAATAGTTGTCAAAAGATGTGCGTGCATTTGAATAAGATTGTGTATAAAAATCAAGAGAATTTAAAGGAAGGCAGGACAACGTCAGCCGGGCACACTAGTTTATTTTAAGTACAGTTGTTATACTTTCATACACATTTTGTAAAAAGCTGTTATTTTGATAAGACAATACGCACTGCGATTTTATTAACATGTAAACATGGAAGCAAAACATTCGTGGAAGCGTAAAATATGAGAAGGGCAGGAGCGATTTAATAATTCTTTTTAAAGTTTGTTAAGCTTATAGTTAGAATAGAAAATGGATAAACAGAAAATCTTTTTTATACAATTTTTTAAAGAACCCAAGAAATAAGTAAAAAAGTTCATTTGAATGAGACGTTATGTTTTTTAATAATGTGAACATATTAAAAAAATGTTACACATGACCGTGACCGTAAAAATAATGCCTATTCACCAATGCACACCCCGCCGCGCCGTCGCAAACACCAAGAACAAATTTATTGAGGTAACTTTGAATGCTTCGAGATAGCTCAGTGTACATGATGATAAATTGATTTTTGCCACTAAATTGCCAGCGAATAAAGAGCCCTTTCGCCTGACCCAGGAACTGTGTGGGAACTACTCAGACTGCCAGAGGCTGTTCAAACCGAATAGAATTCGGTTTTATTTGCTCATAAACAAAATTTTCGAAAAAATCGATCCCAGCGTCATCTAGGGGTAAATAAATTGACCTAAGTTACTGCTTACCACATCAGTGGTCTGGCTGCGAAAGTTCCGTCAAAATCGGTGTAAACGTTTGCGAGATTAGCCGGAGCTCTTTGATGTGTACCCAAGAAAATATGCATTGGGTGACAAGATAAGAGCGACAGTTGCTGAGCTTAAGAGAGCCATACTTTTGCTGTAATTTCAAGCCGAGAAAAAACGAAAATTATAAGGTTAGCTTACGAAGCAGGGCTAGAAATCAGCCGAATAGCCATAAGTAAAGAAATTAAGACTGTTGTACACCTGAAGCGCTTAAAACTAAAAAAATAAATTGCACAACTGGATCGCACGTAATTGCTCATATGTGCGGTCACATCGTCAAATAAAATTTTAAAAATAAGTAACATTAACGTAGAAAAATTACACTATCCGAACTTAAAAAAAGCGTCAAAACCACAACACTTAACGATTTTTTTTGTAAAAATGGAGTACGCCATTATACGTCCTGTATAATAACGAATTAAAAATATTTCGAAAATTGTAGGACGGATTTTGATAAAACCCTGTTTTTCCCTTTTAGTTTCTTTGAAATTATCTTTTTTTTTTTAAATGTTAGTATGCAGTTTTTTTAAGATTTTATTAAAATACATGTTTAACCATGATTATAAAATTTAAAATATTTTTTTTTGATTAGTTTTAAAAATATTGATTAAAAAAAATTCAAAAATTAATTTTAATTATAAAAAAAGTTATTAAAAATATTGATATGCAGAATTAATTTGGTTACTTAGAGCTTTCCATAAATAAAATTTGACAGAAATTTAAGAAGCCGTTACGGAGAAAGCCAAAAATTAAAAAAAATCGTTATATGAAAGGTACCGTTAATAGACTTTTCCCGTAAATTTGATCCTGATCACCAATACCAACAAAAAAATTCTCAAACATTTTCATCAAAATCGTTGAAGCCGTTTTCGAGAAAAATACCATCAATGAATATCTATTAAAAACGTATCTCTGTATGCAAGCTGAAGAAAGAATATTTTCACTCTTCTTTCTGGAAAACTAATTTTTTGTTTTTATGTTTAGCCTTGAGTAAAAAATAGTTTTGGATTTGAAAATCTTAAATGAAATTCCTCAACAGTTTTCAGAAATTTGAAAATAAATCTTCGAGCCCTAACCGCCATTTTATCGTAAGCGACATTTTTTTACAAAATCAAGTTAATAATTCAGTTCGATAGCTTACGCTTTTACACATGTATCCTTATCATTAGTTTTTCAATATGACTTTTTAACATAGAGTTACAGAGAAAACCGACATTCATGTATTAGGCTCGGTCGGTTTTGAAGTTCAGAAAAAAATAAAAAAATGTGTTTCCTGTAAAATTTACAATTTGTCGCTTACGATAAAAAAGCGGTTAAGGCTCGTTAATGTTTTCCCCGAAAATTGGATTGAATATTTCTTATATAAAAAAACGAAAGCTCTATAGTTTTAAAAGCTTTCAAAATTGAATGCAATATAATTTTCCATTCTCCATTAGGAATATTTTAGGCAATAAATTGCTTAATTGCTTGCTTTGTGTTTTTGTGGACAATTTGTTTGAAATCAGTTCAAGCTGTTTGTTTCAGTAGCGGAAGGCAGGGGTCCAGTAGATAGGGTGTTTGCTTTTAACCCATAGATCGTCAGTTCGATTCTCAGGCTGGAAAGCATTGGTTACACTTCCATACAAATGCAGTGAGTAGATTTCACATAAAAGTATAGTGTTGCCACTAATTTTTGTAGACTTCTAATAATGGTAATGTTATGTTTGAATATTATATCTATTCAATATTTACGAATCAAAAACTTTGTAGTTCCAACATTATCTATACATATGCACTTGCAGGTTTAAAAGTAAAGCTCTTTTACTCTTCTAAACATTGTTATTATTATTTAATGAAAAAAAAAACTAATAAACTTAACATATCTATTAATCCTTATTATTTGTAGGTGCTCAACGAAGCCAAATGTCCTTCTAATTAGATTGCTTCTCAGTCCAATAAAAAAAGTCACAAATTTCTAAACCAAATAGTGGCTTATCTGCTTATTTATTTCTTTAACTTGCTGTAAGCTCTTATGTAACGAAAACGAGAGACAGGTACGTTTGTAAGTAAACAGCGAACCACAAAAATTGCCCATAGTTCCGTGAATTTCCATTTTAATTATTTAGATTGCATTCTTTAGTAAAACTGTTGACCTTCTTCCGTGCCCAGAAGTCTAGAAAAAAAAATATAAAATACCATCGCATGCTGGGCTCAAATCATTGATGAAATTCAGATGGCGCCAATTTAATATCGAAAAAGGTCTATACTATAGTCTATCCTATAGATTATAAGCTTTTTTTTCTTCTTAACCTCGCCCTTTATTCTATGACATAATCTGTTTCCAATGGATACTCCAATATTATCCTGATTGTTCAAAAAAAAAAAAAAAAAAAAATTTTCAAGAGAAGCAATTACAAAACGTTGTTACGTTGCACAATTTCACAGGTGGAATAGTTTTGCGGAGGAAGATGGATGTGGCTATGGGTTGTGCATCCTCGAACGCCCTTAGTTAACACACAAGCTCGAGTTGGGATCCAATAATTTTGTTGAATCCCTGCCAATAGTTTTTTTTTTTTTTTGGAAGTTTGCATGTTGCATGGCTGCACAAAAATGCACAGACAGAACTACGTGCGCACTTACAATACTTTAGGAAGTTCGATTGAGCCAATAAATTTGGTGAGAAGGGACTTTTCGTCCTCGGTGTGTGCATAAGATGGAATCTTTTGAATTTATCTGTGAGTGGGATAATTCGATTTTAATTGCAAACTTGAGGATGATTTATTATTACTTTCGGTTCTAGGAAACATCTCGTATGTAAGTACATCCTTATTGAATTGCATTTTGTGTGTATAATACGTATGTAAGGATGTGGTTAAAGGATTAAAAGATACTGTGCGCCATTATTGGAAATTTCAGTGTTCAACAGAGTGTTAGAGAAATTGGCGACCAACCGGAACTTAAAATACTATTTAATTGCATTTAACAAGATTGAGATAGAAATGTTTGATAGTATCTGGTGCTTGTTCTTATCAATCATTATTTATTTATTTAAAAACAAGATGACCCGCCCAGCATTACTCGGTTATGCCTATATAATCCTAACTTTATTATTAAGTTTCATAAACTATCGAACTGCTAAAACACTTGTTAAAACCTGTGAACTTGATATTGAAATTTACGCGGGAAAATGTCTAACAATTAAGAGCTAATTTAATATTTTAGTTAATCTTTTATCGACAGAAATTTTTGTTGTTCTCATCCTGCAAATCTGAGTCCTTCTACGCTGGCCAAGAACATCCTGTGTCCTTAGATACTTCTCTTGCGTCCGTCAGTCGTTCGTATTCGTATCGCACATTCCGGATTGTCGGCAAATGTGTCTGCTACGTTAACCCCTATACCCTGCCACATATAACATAAGATGCATCCAGTATCCACTCGGTTTTGTAGAATCAATTTTTATATTAAACATAATTTTCTCGTCATTGTGTCTGAATTTGACTTTTGTACACCAGAGGGTTATAAATGAGACGAAACCCATTGAGACAAGTGTTGTGTTGGCTTCGGTAGACGCATATTTATTGCTTTATAAAAAAATCGTCTGATATGACTTAAGTGCCATCTAACGAAGATGACATATCAATTATATAGTATAAACTATAGATGTTTAGTATGTGAATTTTTATAGTAATATTTTAATGGAAATCTGTTAAATTTGTTTTTTAATTTTTTGTTTGCCTTTTATTTATTTCCAGGTGGTTCTCGTTTTTATTCTCAGCATTGCATCACTTATTATATATTTTATTGACGCATCTAGCGAAGAAGTTGAGAGATGTCAAAAGTGGAGTAATAACATTACGCAACAAATCGATCTCGCATTCAATATATTTTTTATGGTTTACTTTTTTATACGAGTAAGTTTTAATAGTTTAATAAGGATCTGAGTTGTTTGGTATTACAAAGTTTTTCTTTTGCGGAGTTAAATTTAAAAAAAAAAACACTGTATTTTCAGTTAGACAAATAATATGTTAAAACAGTGGCGCAAAATTATGGTCTTTTAAATCGACACTTAAGCTTATTTAGTGTCACACTATGTCGAAATTTATATGAAAATATGAGCTACTGCCAAACTAAATATATGGTCTTCCAATAGGGACTTCCGAACTTTGGCAGTGGATAGCGGCCATCTTGTTTAAGGTACATCTGTTGAATTGGCTGTCATTTATTCAGTCTGTTTTACCAAATTATCATGGACGGATATAGCGTTCACGTGCTTATGATAAAATTGTTTTATCAAAATTTCTATTCTGTTCGGGCAACGTTCCGCGCGCTTCGCCCAATGTAAGGTCGCCATAATCATCCTACCGAGAGGACTATTCGCAGTGTGGTGGATAAATTTGAGTCCACTGTTTTAGTAAACAATCAAACAATCAATTCAAACTATACCCTTTCATCGACGAAACGCAAGATCTGGAGTAAAAATCGCCGCTGTCCGTGATAGTGTGCAGAAGAATTTCAGGCAGTCGATTTCGCGTCGCTTACAAGAACTCGGCCTTTCACAGATCACAACTTGGTCATTGAAAATTGGACGAAGAGAAACCGCGGTAGACATTTAAACGATATTATATTCCACATGTAATGGCATCAACAGGACTTTCAAACGAATACAAAATTTCAATGACATCTCACACACACTTTGTTTTATTTAAATTTATAGTTAAGAAGCGCTTAATGAAGGACCCTTTATGTTATAGTATCGTTAAATTGTCTATAATGGTGGGCTATTATTTTCTCGAGGAAGGACGATTTTGGAGAAGATACAATCATGAATTGTATGAAATCTACCTCGAAACAAATGTTGTGAAAAATTAAGCTCGGTAGACTCAGGTAGGCTTTCCAGCTCGAAAAGTCTTTTGCAGTTCTATTTATGGTAGAAGACAACGTGGCAGACTTACTTGTGCGTTGGAAGGATAGCTTAGACCAGGACGCCCGAATGAAATGTGAACAAAAAATGTAATCAAACGGAGAAAATAAAAAAAAATTGAAGCTGCTTCTTCAACGACAAAATAAAAACGTAATTATCTGTCAAAAATGAAACGATATAAGAATTGGAGTATAAATGGGTTAGAATCGAGAAGAACAAACGTATTGAATAAATTTCGTTTTTGTTAGGATTTTATTATTTAATTTTATTGCAAATGAAAAACATTTTTTTTAGTTCTTGACAATTGTCTATTCTCGAAAAGTTATTTGACAAAAATATTTTAAAAATTAAAATTTAAAATAAACAATGGCCTACAAATAAGAATTAAGCAGATTCTGCCTCTTTTGCTTTGTAATATCTTTCAAACAGCATTTTTTGTAAACATAATAAATTATTTAAAAAAAAAAACTATTGGTAAAAACTGTTGATTTATTAATCTAACTTTAATATTTCTATTTCAGTTCATAGCGGCGTCCGATAAACTTTGGTTTATGTTAGAAATGTACAGTTTTGTAGATTATTTTACAATACCCCCGTCCTTTGTATCAATATATTTAGATCGGACATGGATCGGTAAGTGTTTGTTGTGATAGAAGAAAGTATTGTCTAAAAAGTTATATAGTCGTAATGATGAAATCAACCGATTTTTTGGTAGTTTTGTCTTGTAGAATTGCTGTATTTTGTGGATAAACATATAGTTTTCGTCGTCATCGTATATCTTGACAGTAAAATCGCATTGGAAAATATTTTATGACATACTCAAAGAAAAAAATATGTTGTTTTTAATTCTTGTTATATATTTTGTTGTTGTTATAAAAAGCCCTCGTGTAAAACATGACAGTTTTCAGTCATTAGTTTTTAAATTTAGCATTTAAGTTCTAATCTTTATTTAAATTCGAAATTTAAACAAACAATTTTTTTTTTGGATATTTAAAAAAAAACATTTTTTCATATTTTATTTCATTTCATCAACAACATATTTTTTTTTAATAAATTTAAGAGTAAAAATGTCAGTAGCTAAATTATTGAAAAATCTATTTTGTTATGCGATTTTATAAATTAGTATAGTTTAAAGTTGACAAAAAAATAAACCATTCAAAAAAAGTTATAAGACAACGCATCGTAAACCAAAGTAAAATTCATAATAATTGTTTGAAAAACATTAGTAACAACATTTATGTGTAAAAATCACCAACAATTGACATAAAAAAAAATTTAAATTGGAAATACTTATTGTATTTATCTAACACCACAACAGGTCTCCGATTTCTTCGTGCGCTTCGTCTTATGACTGTCCCAGATATTTTACAATATTTAAATATACTAAAAACATCGAGCTCTATACGATTGGCTCAGTTAGTATCAATTTTTATATCAGTATGGTTAACAGCAGCGGGCATAATACACTTGGTAAGAATTTTATTGCTTCCATTTTTTGTCCTTAATTATTAGAATATTTTTTTAAATAATTTGATTGCTTAAATTTTGCTTCTTAAATCAACAAAAAAAACATATTTTTCCACATTATATTGATTTTGCAACGATTTATTTCTATAATTTGCACTAATTTGTCTCACATTTTAAAACTAGCTGGAAAACTCTGGCGATCCGCTAGATTTTAAAAATCCTCATCAATTATCCTATTGGACCTGTGTCTATTTCCTAATTGTGACCATGTCGACGGTAGGATATGGTGACGTTTACTGTGAGACTGTTTTAGGGAGAACGTTTTTGGTGTTCTTCCTTCTCGTCGGCTTGGTAAGTTCAAATTTGTTTTTTTTTCTATTCCTTTAATTGATTCTTTTATTTTTGTTAAAAAAAATATATATCTTATCCTTTTTTTATTTATTTACTTAGTCGTTTTTTATTCCTTTATAGTAAATAAGTAAATATATATATATAATATATATATATAATAATAAGTTAAATGCACAATATTAACAAAAAAAAAATATTATATGATGACAATGCTGCATACAAAAAATTATTAAACATAAATATAATTAATTTACAGGATATTCTTTAGCTTTAAAGGTAGAAAATATATATTTCGTTGAAAAAAAAGTTCCAAAAATATTATTTAGATTTTATTTTGGCTTATATCTAGGTTGATAGGCTTAAATTTTAGGATTGAAAAATATAACCAAATGTTAAGGGCTTAATTAGGATACATACAATGCGGAGTGAATGAGTTGAAGATTTATTATATTAAAACATTCCTTTTTATAATGTTATTCCATTATTTTAATCAAAATAATATTTTTGTTTAAATAAAAGTAAGCATTGAGTTACTCCTTGTGAAAGTATAATGAATTTTTGTATATAGAATTTACAAGAGTTTCCCAATATTAATTAAGTTTTGTTTCGTTTTTGTTAAATTTAATATAGTTGCACCAAAACAAAAATTTAATTATTTTTTTTTTATTTGTGTTTTATTCGATTGAAAGTTATTTTAGAAACAAATATGTTATTTCTTCCTTATAATTTGCCTAGTTAGTTTTCCAATTTGTATATTTGTTTTTGATTTTTTATAAAGTTGCGAAAAGCCTCTATAGAAGTGCCTTGCGACATTTTGTTTGTATGTATTTTTTTTAAATATTATTCAAAAATTTACTTAGCTTGCATGCATGGCGTTTGCATAAGGTGAACGTTCCAAAAAAAAAAAAAGAACTACTTATTTAGGTAACATAACTACATTAAATGTATTGTATTTTGAAAGTTTAATATTCATATCTGTAGGGATAGTTTTTTTTTCGATTTTACATAAATATATTTTGGTAGGTAGTCAACATATGTTTTATTTTAATGTTATTAGAAAAAAACAAACGATGAAAGTTTGAATTTTTGGCAAAAATAATTTCAAATAAAGAACTCTGAAATTTTGTTTTGCCAATGTGAAAAAAAAATAAATGGTTGTGTTTCTTGCATGAAATGCTGGCTGCTGCATATTGTGTAACCGCTTTTTGAAGAAAGCTATATATACATTTATGTAAGAACTCCTTTACTGGTTCGAAAAAACAAAGAATACTATAATCTGCATATTAAAAAAATATATATTTTAGCAAAAGTTTTTGATAAACGTTTGTAATCTAAAAAATAAATTAACAAAATATACATTCCCATCAATTTTATATATACGCATACGGGTATTTAATAAGTCATTGAACAAATAATAAAACAAAATGATAAGATAAGAACAAAATGGTAAACTATAGAAAAATTGTATTTTTAAATTCAAAGAAAATTAACAAGTTTTCATTCATGCATAGGTTTTGTTTTTTTTTTTCAAAATTAATTGAAATTGATCAGAGTTTATAATTTTATTTAATGTATTAAATAAATAACTAATTATAAAAAAGGGGGAATAATCGAAAGCTAATGTCAGAGCCAAATGAAACATTCCGTTCTGATTTGTCAAACGAATAAGCTAATAAGTGCACGGATGTATTGTTAATTTTTCTTTCAACAAAAATATGAAATGCATTCAGCTGTCAAACTTTTATCCGTTAAACGCAAAAGACAACACGGTGTACTTTCGCAAGAAAAACTTATCGATACTCTTCTTAATCGTTACAAAAGAAAGATAAAAATCTAGACATGCAGAAGTATAATAGTGTTGAATTGGTGCTGAATGCCTAAACTGTAAATGTTCCTTCTCCAGAAAAAAAAACTGACAGTTCCAATTAAGTTTTAAGATAGTATTCTTTGAAATTTGGAAACAAACAATTTTTCAATTCTATCACACCACAGAGCAATACTCCGTGATAAAGGGAATTAGCGTAAAATTAAAGCATTTTAAACATGCAAGAATCTGAGAACTCAGGGGAATTTCTTTGCATTGCTTATAATAGTTAAAAATATAAAATGATAGTAAACAAATCACATTTAAGCATCTCCCACGGGAACTATGACACTGATGTTTATTTCTTAATCCAGCAACTCATCAATCTAGCTACCGAATTTCGTCAAATTCCAACATTCAAATCTACAAACAAAAATGAGTAGTATCATCATGAGGCCTTAACGATGCCTTTTAACCTAAAAGAATCAAATCTATTCTCAAAAACTCTTATAGTATTAGAATAGCATTTTTCTGAAAAAAACGCAGTAAAAGCAAATAATACTTAATTATAGGTCCGAAGATATCTCCTGACAAGGTTATCTTAGGATTTGATGAAAAGCGTTGGGTCCGTTCTATCGCACTGCTTCAACTTCTACTTGTAAAACAATAATAGATTTTGCCCGTTTCTAAGATCGAATTCCATATTTTTTCTTAACATATTGAAATTGACCCAATAACTTTGATCCTATGCAATTATTTCTTACTTGTAAAGGTGTGTCCACACCAAAAAAACATTTTTTTAATCATTTCAGAAACATTTTAATAACATTTCAGAAATGTTTCTCTGTTTCTGAAATTGTTTTGTTCTCCAGACGGAAAACTTTCTTTTAAGCGAGAAACAGATTAGCAACTTTGACAACCAGATTTAACATTTTAGAGCCGTGCACATCAGCACAATAATGGTGAAAACAGATGTGCAGATAATTTCTTGCAGGAAAATAAAATTACACAGGCTCTTATTAGGATGAAAACCCAAAATTCTGCATTTCTAAATTTCATGCCTAATTTCATCACTGCCACAACAAACGAAAAAAAAATTTAAATAAAAGGTATCTGGCATTACTGATATATACCACACTTTCATTCAGCGTTACTGCTGTGACACTTTTACCACCACTTTTAAGAAAATATTTCATGATAGTTTTTATGGTAATATTATGTTTTTCGTCCACTTACATTAATACGATACTTAAAAAATCAAATTTTTGCCAGATTTGTTGGAACTTTTATTCTCTAAATTCAATATTCACACAAATTTGATTTTATTTACATTTTTGTTAAGTGACATTGTTTTCTTCTGTATAACATTTTTTTGCAACATTTTAATAATGTCCAGTGGTAACGCTGCATTTTGGCATTAATACAGCAATACATAAATGTCAAAAAATATGCACATCTATTTTAGGTGTGCTTCTGCGTGCAGTTATGCGCACATCTGTTTTCGGCTTAACATCGAGTAAATTCGATGTCGCTGTGCAAATGCTACCAACCTTCCGGCAATATATATCAGGGTTAGCAAATCAACACTTCCAAAAAAAATATGGGACAAACTATTTTTTTTTTCGCTTTCTTGTTCTTATTTTTTGTTTCCAAAATGGAGGAGCGGCTTATAGAATTCGTAAAAAATTATTATTTTTATTTCTTTCCCTTTTAATGTAGAGAACACTGCGCGGGCATTAGGAAGAAAGGGAGGTACGAATTTTAATACATATAAGACGCACAAATCATAGTTTTTGCAATTAAATTACGGCAAAATCAGATTTAAAGTTGCAACGATTTTAACTACATAGGTATTTTTTTTCTTGTCAGAAGTGCTGTTCAGTGTTTACGTTGCTTATTATTATTATTTTTGCACTATGGGGTACGAAATCAGAGCTGTCAGAATTCAAATCAGCTGTTAGGAGAAAATCAATTTCAGAGAAGGATGATATTTATTTTTCAAATTTTGTGTGGTTGATCTATTAGGAAATATAAAATATCTCATAGAATATTTTGTAATTGTTAAGTTATTTATATGTTTATAGACGAAATGTTACTTTTATTGGTTGACTTCAATTTATTTGTCACTGCTTAAATTCACATGAAAATAATAATTGAACGTAATGCACTGACTTTTCTCAATGTGCATTGAGGCAGGGAACATCGAACAAACCTAATTATTTCATTTTTTGGTTTGACGTACGTCCTTATCGCCAAAATATCCCCTTTTTTAGGATACATCGCCAAACCGATTTTCGTATCACCAAAATAAATTTGAAATCGCCCGTTTGGCGATAAATCGGCACCTCTGATAAGCCTGGTGCTAATCTGTTTCTCGCTTTTCTAGTTGATTGGTTTTTTGTTTTTATTTGTTGGTATGTTGTTCATGATGTTTTGTCATCACCCTATGATTGCTACTTTTCATTTCTGATATGTTTTTTAAACAAATGTTTCTTTTAAGTGGACACACCTTTAAGGATCTATTTAACGGTGTTTTTTTTGTCGTTTTTAATGTTTTTACAAGAATCACAACTTTAAATGTTATAGCAAGCCATTTCAAAGAAATTCTTTAAAACTTCTGATACTTACATCTTCAGATTGCGGATTAATCGGCTTTTCTGAAGATATTGATTCTATTCACTGAAATTAAATAACAATATTTAACAACAATGTAAGCAAAGAGATTAAGAGAAAACCATATGAAATTTTGTTCTCTCATTAATACTCCATCTAGGGCTCTATAGAAGTCATTTGACTGATAAATAAAAGCGCTCATAAAAAGAAATCTTGAAAAATAATAGGAATTAACCTGCATGGCCTACTCTCAAAATTAAGCGAACTGTTTCGTCATCTTGAATTAATAAAATCTTTCATCTTTCACTTTTTCTACCACTGCTCTCAAATTCGCTCTGTCACAGCCATTCAGAATGAAAAACTTAACGAAAACTTATCGAAAGTCACGCGCATGTGTCCATTATAAATAATGTCTTAAGTGGAAGCAAACGGAAGCTAGTGTTAAAACCGACCAAAACGTTCCAATCCATTGGTCAAATGATCACGTCTACCCATAATGGACGGAATGCCGCGGAAGTAGATGTCAAATTTTCTTCATTACAAACACCATCAGAAGCCAGCTGTCAAGTTTTCGTCCGTAAAATGCGCTCGGT
Organism: Platycheirus rosarum; assembly: GCA_963971375.1. Classification (NCBI taxonomy): domain Eukaryota; kingdom Metazoa; phylum Arthropoda; class Insecta; order Diptera; family Syrphidae; genus Platycheirus; species Platycheirus rosarum. The sequence continues at coordinate 93,363,623 of OZ020509.1, forward strand.
ACCGCAGTTTACGTCCGTAAGTAAAACTCATAGAAACTTGACGAAACGGAGCAATCCGCTATTTCGGGCGTGAGACACAAATTGCTTGTTCTCGCACATTTACGGACGGGACCGTCCGCTCCATTCCGACCATTATAGTTCAGCCTTTATGATTATGTGTTTTAGGTGTTTTTGACAGTAGGCCAAACGCATGTTGCCTGTCTACACGCTTATTTTTCAATTGCCCCACGGGTGAGTTTGTCCACAAGAAGGGTGAGAGAAGAAGGGAGCAGATACTCAACTGGATTTTCTCCGTATAGTACAGTTCCATTTTTCTATTATTAAGTTTGTAGGTGTGAAAGAGACAAGAATATTTTATTATTATTTTTCCTTGTCACACCTTAGCAATAGTACATGAGTTATCACTTTAGCTGATGTGCAAAATCACCGTGTGGACGCCAGAAATGTATCGCACGTGTTAACTGTTTTTTTCAATGTTTCGCGTGTTGCGATATTACGTTTGGGAATGTCAATGTTTGTCAAACAACTGGATAAAAGCTGGATAGTGAACACCTACATGCAAATTAATAAACGTGGAATATCAGAAGGTTAGGCCTTATTCGGTGTACTTAGTGCAAAATGTTATCAATAAAACAAAATTTCTACTAATCGACGTTTCCAAAGTTAAATCACCGAAGACGGTCGTTTAATTTATTCTGAAATGAATTATTAGGTGCGTTCAACAATATATGAGCGTAGTTATTGTTTTTTTTATAAAAAAAATCCAAGTTTGAGAGACTTGGTGAAAATTTCAATTTACTGAACGCACATCTTACTTACTGTAGTAGATTTTCTTAAGAGATTTTTGGTGAATGTGACTACTATTTCACGTACATTTTGTTTTTATTAATGAAAAAAATTAATCCGTAGCTTAAATCTTATTTCATGGTTTAGCTACAAGTTTCGCCATTTTTAATTTGTTAGCATTCCATTTTATTCATATCTATATTTAATATTTTCTTTATTGCTGAAGAAAATAATAACTCTGGGTAATAATAACAATATATCATATAATGTATGACATAAATTTTATTACATAGTATTAACCAAAGTAAAAATATAGGCATTACTCGACGCACGTACTTGCTCTGAAGCCTCAAATATATGTTATTTGAAAAATATTAAGGGAACTTCAAAGATTGCATTAAATGATTGTTACTTTTTGTTGTTCGAAAAAAGTACGTAAAATAGTTTTCAACGAAAAATTTCAAAGCCATTTTATTTCTTTAAAATTGTGAACAAGTGAACGACCAAAACCCATATTTTGCACGTAAATCTCGTACTTTTTATTCTAGAAAGAAAAGCAAATTTGTAAAAAAATTTATTTCCTAAAAAAACACAATCATATGGCGCTGGCTACAATATAATTAATAATGAACACATGCGCTCTTTAATAAGTTTTTAATATAAATCCATTTGACACATGGACATTTGACAGTTATGACATTTGGTATAAAAATGACAGATATAGTAGAATGTTTTATATATAGTTATATTTATTATAGTTATTCATCATGTTTTTAGAAGCATGACAAAACGATTCGTTTAGGTTTGACAGTAGGCAAAGCATGCTCATGCTTTTTATAGTTGGGCCTCTACTTACAAAAGAAAATTATACAATACTACAAAAACATGTCAAATAAAATAACAAATAACAACTAAAAGTCGCCTAAGTAAAAGTTTGAGTAATTACATACAGCTTTTGTTTGGTTTTCTTAGTGATTTTTGGATTGATAAATTGCGGAAAAGAAGACAGAAACATATTGCTTTTCTCTTTCTTGCTGTAAGGGTATTCTTTTCGGAGCATAACTGTTTTTTTGTAAAAAAAAAAATAAACACTAAGTGACTTTTACAACGCCCGGACTAAAGTTTGAATTGATTTTTAAATCTAGGAATTAAATGATAAACATTAAATTACTTTTTAATGCATTTTGACTTAAGAAAACTATAGTTTACCATTTAAGAAATAACGATAACAAATTTGCTTTATTTTTATTCTTCGTATCTTTTAATGTTGAATAAATGTCAATATTTATTTAAACGCTAAAGAAATATATATACATTTTCTTAAAAAAAAAACTGGAAAGATTATTATAATTTTTTTAACATTTAAAACCCAATATAATAAATTTTAGGCAATGTTTGCCAGCAGTATACCGGAAATTATTGAACTCGTCGGTAGTGGCAATAAATATGGTGGTGAACTGAAAAGAGAACACGGAAAGAGGTAGACTAATGAGATTTCAAGAAATAAATAATAAAACAAAATCGTTACTTTAAAAATATATTACTAATTTATTCCTGTATATTTAATCATTTTATGTTTTATTTATTTTTCTTTCTTTTATATTTTTTTTTTAATTTTTCACGTAGAAGAGGACTAAGACTATATTTTTGTCTTTTAAATCTTAAACGTGTGATTTTCCTTTCTAATTTTATGTACAAAAAAAAAACCAAAATTCTTCAAATACGATTACCCTAAACGAAATGTCCGTGTAAATTTGTTCTTAAGAATGGTTACACAAAATGAAATTTTAATTAAATTGTAATTCAAAATTAAAAACTGCTGGATTAACAACCAATTTATTAGTTAATTTAATCTTATTTTCGATCGTTTCCGCACCATTTTATACATAAAATAGTCTGTTACCCTCTTTATTTGATAATGATTTTTTCCTCAATGGTTTTCCTTAGTAGTAATTTTTTTTCAGAATGTCATAGTTCATTAAACACCGAGAGACTTAAAGAAAACATGCTATTTCTCCCTCCCCTCCTATAATTTTTATTTTGCAGGAAAAAGACATTTTAATTCATTTAATTTTTCTTTTTTTTTAGTTTTTAGTTTTTGTTTATAAATAAATTATCATGACTACCATGTCGTTTTGCACACAGTTTTAAATTCAAAATCTTCATTGACAACAAAAATAAAAAAAAAATAATATAAAACATATTTGATTGTTTTTATTACATACAGTAAATAATAAAATTATTTTTTATTTTTCTAACAAATTCTGTTTAAATAAATGTGTTAATTTGCATTGCTGCCAATATTTAAAAAAAAACTTTTTTTTGTGTTAGCATAGTTTTGATTTTAATAGCAACATTTTTAGTCCTTAGAATAAATTTAATTATATAAACAATTTTGTTTGTTGTAAGATTAATATAAAATAAAAAAACAATTCAAATTATTTCAAGCAACGTAAGATATTAATATTATATTCTTTTATGTGTGGTTTTATATTTGATAAATATTTGTGTTATTTTTATGTTAATGATAAGAACTTATATCTTCAAAATATAAAAGGAGACACCATGTTCAAATTTCGGTCACGCATTGGTGCATATCGATTTTATTTTATTTGTTGCTTTAAATACACTGTTTAGGATATCAAAAACTAAGTACCTGAAAGATAATCAGATACAAAATAAAAGAATCCTTTAAATCCTTTTGTCAATCCCGCAAACAAACAAAAAAAAAAACTTAAAAAATTACTTAAAAACAAATATATTATTACCTTACGTTGTTTCAAATGCTTTTAACATTTTTTTTTATATTTGTTTAATGTTTAACAAATTTTGTTTTGTCATAATAATAAGTTTAATTTATTTTTTATTTTTGTCCCTTTTTGAATAGTCGACTTTTTTTAATTAGAAAAAAAAAAATTTGTCTCGCTTTTTTCTCCAAAAAGAAAATCTGGTAAAAGGCTAGTTATTCAATTATTTAGTTCAGGGTTTTGTACATTATGTATAATAATATTTACATGGAAATTGATGAAAAATGTGTGTGAATGAGTAATTTAAAAATTTATCTTGTAAGCTGTAAGTTTGTTTATCGATGTTAAGGGCTTAATTTGACATGATTGCAGGGAAGGAATTTCAGTTTTTTTTTCTAAACACATGCAACAAGTTTTAAGATTAACGAAAATATTAAATGGTAAAGTAAAACAACAACAACAACAAACAAAATTTAGTTCAAAATGAAAGCAAAACATTAAAGCTAAAAAAAAAACAACTAAAAGTCATAATGCGTATAAATATTTGTATGTATGTTAAATTTAGGCTGTGTTCGCTAGTTGGATTCCAGAAATCACTGAACTGGCTGCCCAAAGAAGCAAATATGGTGGGACGTATAGCAAGGATCCTAGAAAAAGGTACACATCATGATGTACCAGAAGCGAAAACATTTATATATTCTTTTTTTTTAATCCAAAAAAACGTATTTAATCAGCAATTGTATTTAAGTTATTTATGTATTATTTTTGTTATTAAGTTTTTGTTTTACTAATCCTTGGCATTATTTTAATGTTTATTTGTGTTTTTTTTTTATATAAATCGAAGAATATTTTTTTCGAATGCATATAAGAAAACATTTGCTTGACTTTTTTGGTTAAAGTAATTTTTTTTAGTTTTTATGTTTTTTTTAAATTATTTTGTATTATTTTTATTGTTAGTATCAATTTTTACAAAAGTCATGTCAGACAAATTTCCAAGGATGAATTTGCATTTTTTATCGAAATATTTTCTGTTAACATTTTAATACACACAAACACAACACACACAAAATAAGAATGTCAGTAAGTTTAAAAATATAAGACGATTAAAAAATTATGATTCGATCTAAGACATTCTTATTGTTACATTTATAAATTAATATTTTTTGGGATATTAGAAAAATGAATTTGTTAAAATTTGTAATAAAAAAAAAACAAGATTGTTTAAATATTTTGTTTGTATGGTGTATACAAAAAATAGCTGTGACAAGTTCCCAGAGACATATTTATGTACAAAAATAAGAACTTTTCGCTATTTGGATTTTTAGTAATTTTTTGGTAGCATCAATATTCACATAATACAAAATAAATCGAAAGCACAGTATATTTAATCGTAAGTTGAACTTTAAAACTGGAAGTAATTCTCTACAATGAAAACATTAAGAACGAAGTTATAATAATAATTAAAGAACTATTCCGAGAGAGAACTAATGACCGGCGAATACGAAAAATGTGATTCAAATTAACTAATAGACATACATTCAGATTCCAACACCAAATGATAGAAATATTTTTTTTAATTAGATTTTTAATAAAAAAAAAATAAGAAAACAAATCGTCGCGAATTGCATTCTGATTGTTAATAATAATTATAAAAATATTTTTAATAATAATGTTAAGGACTATTTACATGGGAGCTAACAACGAACTACGAATAAATGAATAATTAATTTACAGGAATTTATAAACCTAATTTCTTCACAAGCTTAGTACCAGATGATGGAAATTTAATTTATATTAATGTTTGGATAGTAACATTTGCTTTTTAATTTGTAAAAAAGATTAATTTGAGAAAACAAACTGGGGTGCCAGTACGTAACTTGATACAATCGACTTTATTCGCTACAATCGATCAACTGCAACACATAATTTTTGTTTCAATCTATTGTCCTCGATTGTATCGTCCGAGTGGGCAGCCCACAAACTTCAAACTTTCGTTTGAAACAAACGTTTTCAGTCGATAGAAAATAGTTATCGTCTGGAGTAATTTCTTATGAAAATAAATATGAATCCAAACAAAAAATGTCGATTGTTGATAAAAAACACAGACCGAAATTTTGACTACTTTTGTGAGTAGTAGTCATCAAGTCTTGTCTAAATGCATTAAAAAAAGAAAACCACTGGTTTTCTCAGAGAAAAACTTGCAAACTCACTTAACACGAGGGTTCTCTGCAAAAACAAAACAAGATCGAAAAAAAAAATTTTTATAGGCACGGGCGATGATGGTCTGAAAGCACACTTTAGCATACTTTCCTTTACTTTCCGAACAAAAAAAAACAAGATATTGAATGCGAATTTTAAAATAGAGGTAATTAATTTTAAATCCAATTGACCAAACATATTCGAGTTGTTTTTTTTACTCTACAAAAATATCCATTTGACATTTTACTTTAGTTCACAATGAAATTTTTTAGTGCAATTCACAATAAAACTAGTTTCAAGTTACGTGCTGCCAAAAAATATATGTTTCGAGTTCAAAGACGATCAACAATGCTCGATTAAATCAAATTACGTGCTGGCATCCCTGGTCGTCGTAATTGCAATTTAATTTGATCACGTTCCACACACGATCCACTCCGTTCTACGCTACTCTCATCTGCTCTGCTCTATCTAATCTTCAATAATTTATCTATACACATAAATAAAAATTAAGTGTCTGTTTTTAAAATCAAAATAACAGCTTTTTACTTGATCTATACGAAAGGATATATTGTACTTATAACAAGACAAAAAAATTTTGTCTGTCTGTCTGCCTGTTTGTTCCGGGTAATCTTGGAACGGCTGCACCGATTTTGACGGGACTTTCACTGGCAGGTAGCTGATATCCTAAGGAGTAACTAAGGCTATATTAATTACTCACTAGGTGGCGCTGATGGCGTTTTTTTTTTCAAAAATTCTTATTTATGAACCGATTTTGACGGTGATGATTGACTCACAGGCAAGGAGCTTATTTTGAAAGGAATAACTAAAGCTATTTGAATAACTTTCATAAATTTCAGGCGGTCGAAGTCGCGGGTAACAGCAAGTAACATAACCAAATAATTTAGTAGGTTATAGTTAAGAATTGTTGTTAGTTTCATATGCAAGATTTTAATAAGGATGTTATTTTTTGACGTGATAACATCTTATAAATCCATGAACGCCGGCTGCACGCACGAAAAAACATGACTCATGGTCACGTTATACCTGAGCCGTTTCTTTATATCGTTTTCTAACTAAATGATCGTTTGGTCGCATTCGAAACGAGTTCGGTTTTGTTTTTCGTATTCTTTGTGCTGCGGCTTCGACTTTGTAATTTTTTCATGAATTTGCTTTTGAGGTTGTTTTCGTGGTGGTTTGGTTGATAATCGTTGAAATGATGGGTATTTTACTGATTTTTTTCCTTATTGTCATGTAATTACAAAACGTATAATGACGTGTGTATGGAGTGGAGTAAGTGGAATTGTATATTGTGTGAGTTTACGGGTTGTATATTGTTGTTGGTGTTCTGGAGTTGGACCGATCAATGTTTATTGATTGCAATTAAATTCATTTAACTGTGTAATGTTTCATCAATGTTTTCTTTTGACGTTATCACGTAAGATTATCGTCCGTAAACCGACTTTTAAGGCAACCAATTTTTTTTAAGTACATAATGTGCTACACTGTGTCTGTAAAATATACTTTTTCACAAAGAAAAATATAAGGCATAACCCTAAATAATGTAGTTAATCAAAGTGTGCCTTTAATTATTCTCTACTTGTCACAGCAGTATTTAATTTCTTTTTTATAATTTTTAAGTTGTTTTCTTTTAATACTTGAAAACATAAATTTTTAATAATCCCAAAACTTATTTGTATCACACAAAATCAACACGAAGTTCTTTTTATTATAATTTTTTAGCATCATTTATATCAAAACATATTTAATTTTCAAAAGGCATTGGTTTCTTGGCGGCATGTGTCTCAGCTCAATTTAATTCGTGGCCTTTAACCTATGAACTTCAAAATAAATTTATATTTAATAAAAAATATTTTAAACAAAGAAAGAAATTGCAAAGGATGTTTGAAGTAATTATCTCATATTGCAAACGAATTTCTTTACCTTCTGTAAATTATTCCATGTTGTATATATACGAACGCTAACAATAATTACGTATATGAAATAACCGTTATTGCAGAAAAATATTATAAAGAATTTTTAAAAAAATATATAAATGTAACTTTTACTTAATACACATTAATTGTAGATAAGTAAGTTGCTAATTTTAATATAAAAAAAAATAATTTAAATAAGCTAAAATATTTTTTTCAAATTCGGTTTCGAATAAAATTGTTTCTAAATTTTATTCATTGCATGTTTATTATTATTTTTTTAGCTAACTAATAACGATTTTCTTAAATTTAGAGATTATTTTATTTTTTTATTATTATAATTTCTTATAACTTTTATTTCTTAGCTTGTTTTGAGTTTATTGGTATAATTTACAGAAGAGATTCCAAATTTAATTTCAATACAGACAAAAAAGAGTAATATAATATAAAAAGCGGCTCAACAGAAATCGATGAATTTTTGAAAACATTATTGCTTACAGAACAGTTAATTGGAAAATGATCTATACAAAATTATATATTTTGGGTTTTATTTGATTTTTGAAACAAAAACTTTGTTTTTTTTAAGTATAGACCAAAACCACAATATAATATTTGAGAACAGAAACAAAACTTCAAAAATCAGTTCATTGGCACCCAAAACAGAATCAGAAATAGACAAACCCTCATTTTAAAAAAATATAAACATTTCTGATTATAATTATATAAATAACAATTTCTTTTTGAGTTTTTGATAATTTTGAATAAATAATTAGCTCATGCAATTTATCATTTAGTTAGAAATTCTTTCGAACAGTTGTACTATATTTATTATTGTTTTAAATAATGACAAAATATTTTATATTCATTAAATCGGATAAAATTACTGAGCACTGATTTTTGTCCTGTTTGTAAAGATTTGTATGACTAATTATATATTATTTTGTTTTTAACTATTTAATTTTTTTTATATATTATATAATATAAATTTTTTTTTTTGGATTTTGTTTTTGTTCGGGGAGTGCAAAACGGATTGATTTGAGGATTTTTCTTAGAATAAAATAATAATAAATTTATTATATTTTTTTTTGTTAACAAAACACTCACAAACAGTTTTTCAATCGAACGTTTTGTTTATATGCAAATCTTTGTATTAGAACAATAATTATTATTTTTTTTTTGATTGTTTTGTCTTTTGTGTTCCGTTTTTTTCTGTTACATACATATACATATAAATGTAACATTTATTTGTATAACAGTTTTTTTTTGTTTTGTTCATAGAATTTACTTTATAGCTTTTTACTTTGTTTATTCAAACAAACTATAAAAAATAACAAACAAAAAAATTATTTCGTAGACGTTTACTTTTTATACATTTAACAATATTAATTACTAATAATGTTGAATAAATTTTTTGCTTGCACAGCCTGTATGCCGCAGCCACGCATAATTAGAAAAAAAATAACAAGAAAAATGTTTATAAGTACAAAAAATGTCTCCCTTCTTTATTTTTCTGTTTAACTGTTTATTCCTAGATTCAATAATAATAAAAAAGAAACAAATAATATTCCATTTTAAATACATTTCCTAGAAAAAAAAATTACAAAAAAAATCCCAAATTTATTTGTTATTTTATTATTATTATTTATTTTTATATACATGAACGAAAAAATTCCTCGATTTTTGTCAAAAAATATTTCACATATCCCAAAATATCCCCTGACCAATGAAAACCGAATTATTTCAATGAGCTTTGTCTTAAATCAAGAAAGACTATATTGTTTTTGTATAAATAAAGTCACCACATAATTTTTTTTTATAAAAAAATTAAATACGTGAATGTCCCAAGAAATCGAAGCCTAGTTGTGTTATAAGATTCAAAGAACAGCTTGTTCGGGGTCAATTAAATTGTTAGTCACAGCACCCCTTATATAGAATTTTTTAAATTTTTTTCGCTACACTGAAAAAAAATAATTATTTAATTTTTTCCATCCATTGTGTGAAAGAGAATATTACTATATAGAACATTATTTTTGTTTACAGTCTAATTCCAAAAGTATTTATTTATATATACATTTTTCTTTTGTTTAGAATGTTGCTCAAAACTGTGAGTGTGTTTAAAAAAAATTGTAGGTATTTTATAAATTAGGTTAATTTTCATTTAATATTTCAATTTTATTTTTCATTTATGTACATAAAAGTATTAGAAACAATTTGAGTTCGTTTAATTTAATAATACATATATGTTTTTTTGTTTTAATTAAAAAAAAATTAAAATTAATAAAAAAATCAAAATTGTTATTCACCGAAACTGGACTTAAGGATTCTCAAGCAACAAATTCTACGCAATAAGTATGTCTGTTTATTTTGTGTCATACATGGAGCATCATTCTTTAAGAAAACTCGCGTCAAAATGTCCTTTGTCGTCAATAATACCTGTGTTTTGAAATAGGTTGTGAAAAAGTTTTTTGAGTAGATAGAAAAACAAAAAAAAACAACAAAAAATCATAAGAAAACACGACGGTAAAATTATACAAAACAAAAATCAAACTGATTGTTTTTTCTTCAAAATTGTGTAGCAGAAAACAAAAACAAATTCATAAAAATACATTAATTAAACAACAAAAACCAAATTCTATCGAAATTATGCTTAACTATTATTTCTCGTATTAAAAACAGGCGATATTTGCAAGTTGTATACCTGAGATAATAGACTTGATTGGAACAAGAGCCAAATATGGGGGCACATTAAAAAATGAAAGGGGCCGAAGGTGAGAGCACATTCCAATTAGTATTCTTAAACAAACAAAAAAAAATCCAAAAAACAAAACAAAAGAAATTCATTTGAAGTAAAACAAAGAGAAATTAAAATTAAATTTAAAATAAACACCAAATCAAAAAAAAAATATTATGAAAGTATACAACTTAAAAAAAATCATATTTTGATGATTTTTGTGTTGAATGCGTTGTTTTTCTTTTGCGTCCCATTCATACTAAAACCGAAAAAAAAATTACAAAATTTTTCAACTAACCAAACCAAATAACCCATCAATCACCACAAAACAAAACTAAACAAAATTATAGAAAAAAAAAAATGTCAACACACATTTAATATTTATTTAGATCTATATTTCAATTATACAATCCATACAAAATTAATTCGATCCAAACACAGCACGTACCAAAATTTAGAAATATTTTTAATCAAAAATTAGGTACATTATATAAAATTATATTGTTTTACATAAAAAACAACAACAAACTATAATCACATTTTTACAAACTTAATTTGTGTTTTGTTATAATACACACAAAAATAAAATAAACAAAATAAGACGTTTAACTTAACTTTGCTTAATAATTTAATAATTTATATAAAAAAATGCCTTATGTATAATTTTTAATTTAAATTATATTTTTTATTGTGATATGGAATCAAACTTAAATAAAAATTAATCATTCTCATGTTGCACGCTTTGTGTTTGTGTTAATTTTTGATTTTCAAAAAAAAAACATATATATACCAACAATCTCTAAAACCAATGTTGTTACTAATTTAAATTAAAATACCAAACAAAATATGCTAATAAAGAAATATTTATTGATTAATTCGAAGATTGGTGTTTATTCAAGTAATTGTTCTAAAATATTGTTTAACTACTGTGTCCAGTCGAAGTGATTATATAATTATATTAATAAATGTTACTATTTTTTCTGTTTGTTTGTGGTTTTGTGTTATTTTTTACGCATATAAATTAATTTTTAATATCATACATTGGGTTTGCTTTTGGTTTTAATTAAAAGAAACATTAAAAATTCAAAAGTTCGTTTTTTCTTTGCAACGAGTACGGTTAGTAGAGTTGGTATTAGTATTTTTTTTTTATAAAAATATTTAAAAAAAAATAAGAACTTGGTGTCCTTAATAATATGTTCGCACTGAAACATGGATTTTGGACAGAAATCGTTGAATATACTCCACAGGAAGAAATCTAAATGCTTTAAATCGGAGATGGCAGATACGTTTTCAATGTCTGTCAAACCGATGGTATAACTTAATGTATGTCTGAGACACAACGCAGCCTCAGCTTTGGATTCGATCACGTTACGTTTCACAGGCTTTATGTTCACTTTAAATGACATTTCCTAATTTGTCTATTTTTTATGGCCGGAAAAATTTCAACCAGTTTTTTTCTACTTTTAGCTTTGACTTTGAGTCACGTTACATTATCTTGTACGTAAACCAAACGCAACCTCGAAGGAAAAACAACATTTTAATAAGATGTATTATTATGTTCGTATGGTTGAACTTGTAAACGTCAAGTCTTTCCTATCTTTCTAATTCTTCTAACTTGTGTCGTGCAGCGTCATGTTGCATTCTAAAAGGCAGTTACATACACTTACACAATAAGCGTATACATATCTTTATTCATTTCGAAAAAACCTCTGAGGTGGAGCGATCCGAGCAAACTCTGATTATGTTCTGAACAGAGCGTGGTTTGACCGCTCAGATTTATTTTCAAAAAAACGTTGACTGTCACAAATTGACATTTGTCATATGGCTTTTTAATAGGATGGAATATTTTTCACCGCTATCATTTTCCACAAAACAAAAGAGAACACACAAGATCCAAACATAAAAATGGATGTTTTTATTTATTTTTTTTTGCAATGAGAGCTAAAAGTATTTTATTTCTTTATACATATGTACACCAGAGCGACTAACCTCATCCGCCATTTTATTTGTTTTGAGCATCTTTAATAAAAATGTTCCGTTATTTTACGCAGTTATTTTAGCGCCCGCAGTATGCTCAGAGCATGCTCGGGTCATCCTCTGGACGAAAAAAGAAATACTAATTTGAAGATTTGGAAGCTCTGAGCGAGAAAAGAAATATAACTTCTTTTTTGAATATTAGGTACTCAGATGGATAGATGCGATTCTATTTCAAATTCCATTTCTGGAAGCAGATTATAGCGGGTTTTTTTTCAAATCAAAGCCTGAACTGTCAAAAATCAAAATCGTGATTCTTTTTTAGCTCTGAACGTTCAAAGCTTCTCAAATTCGTGTATTTTTTAGTTCTGAGCATTTATTTAAAATAACTTCCCGGCTTATGCCGATATAGGGATGACGTGATTCTCCGACGTTTTTACCTTTTCCACCAGAGCGACCTTTCTCTTCCGCCATTTTTATTATGTTGAGGATTTTCATTTTGTAACTTACCGATTTTTAAGTGTTGTGTTTAGCATTTTAATCCGTTTAATCTAAAACTTTAGTCTGTGTTCATATACGAAATCTAATACTAATTTTAAGATTTGAACGCTTAGAGCTATGCTCTGAACTAAAAAAGAAAATCGCCTCATGACAATTCACTGTTCCAATTCTTTCAGATTTTTTTTTAATCAGGAGCTTTACGAATTCTCTGCTAATAACCTAACTTTGTTTGCTCAGACTCTGCTCAGAATTAAAAAGGAGAAACGCCTTAAGGGTTCAAGTCTGAACTACCTTTTGGCTAAAAAAAAAGCACCAAATTCAGCAGAAAATTGTAGATCCATTCTATAAACTCAGAACACATTAGAGGATTTCATTTTCGGATTTTTTTTATTTAGAGTTACTCATAATTACATCCTGCAGATCAGATAATTAAATATGATAAAAATAAATATTTTTTAGTTGTCCCTTAATGAGACCTCGAACATCGTTCTCGTTGTTTACAAAATAAAATTAAAAAATAGAACAAAATAAAACAAATAATTTATTTGACATTTAATGTTCGTTTAATTAAAACATTTAAATTTAGTTTGAATATTTTCTGTGTCGATAGAAGTTGTGAAACAGAATATTAAATTTCAAAATAAATGAAATTGTAATTGTGTACTAATTGTGTTGTAGTTTTTTCTAACCATATGTTTCATTTTATGTTGTTTTTCATTTCTCTATATATTTCACTAACTTAAAAATTGTCCATTAATCTTAGTAACTTAGTCTAAAAATCTTAATATGGTATACATACTCTTTTTTTATTATTGATTAAAAACATTTCTCAAATTTAATTTTTTATTTGAAAAAAAACTTATATTTAGTTTTTCTGTTCTCTTTGATTCTTGATGGTTATTTTGTAAAAATAAAAAGCGACTTCAAAAAATCTCTAAAAATCAACTATAGCTTATATTTCCCTCTATATATTTGTAAATCTCATTTGTTTTACTTCTTCTATATGTATTATTTGACTTCGTTTCCAGTAAAGAAATAAAAAAATGTTACTTATTTTTATTTATTTTTTTTATTGTAATAATGTTAATTAATAATATCAAAAATTAAAGTGTGCAAAATAGATTTGTCTTTTTTAGGTCGTAAAACAGCGTCTGTTTGTGTTTATCTGTCGTGTTTTGTCTTACATTTATATATATAATATTTTCTACTGTATGTGTACTGTCTATACGTTGTTTCTTGAGAATAAAACAATCTTCTACTTTTTCTAACTCCTGTATTGGAAAACCTCTGTCGAATAAACAAGTTAATTGAATAAAAAACAATATCGTAGGTAAATATTTAGTTTAACTTTAATTTCTTGAAGGTTCGAAGCGTGTGTGAAAATAATAAAAAAAAATAATTGGCAAAATTTTAAAGTTCCAAAAAACACCCGCTCAATCTTCATGATATAACTCCTGACTTAAAATATAAAACTATTGTAAAATGTACTTGTCAAGAGTACCTTAAGTATGCCAATTTCAATCGGATGTGTGGTAAAAAGTTGTGTGTGTGAATGTCCCTTGTATCTATATTATTCAGTAAAAAAAAACAACATGTCTTTCGTAATTTTAGTTATTTTTTTCTTTAGTCAGCATAAAGCTTTTTTTTAAGTTGTCCTTGTACTAAGACGAACCAAAATACAACAACCAATTCCTCATAACTCCTCTGTCCCCAATGAAGAAAAAGATATATATTCGTGCAAGTTTTGCCTCTAGAACTGCACGATTAGCCATTTGTAAATATTTACTCAGAAAATCCCAACCAAACAAAAATAAGAGTTTTTTTCAAACCAGCATTCAAAAAATTGTAAAACTAGCCAATACCTCTCCCCCTGCCCCCTCAAACTTTTTTTTGTCAAACCTCATGCAAATAAGTGTATATTTTTTTACTATAAACACAAATCCACTAATCCTTAGATGGTTGTAACAAACAAATTGGATATCCTTTGTTGATGAATATTAGATATATTTCAAAAATGCACAAATAACTAAAATATTTGTATACAAAATACTAAACAAAACATATAAAAATATCAAAAAAAAAAAAACATTCAAATGCGTGGCCAGGCATATCTTGTTTTTTAATTCTTTTTTTTCTATTTACATTATAACACAAGAATCTGTTTTCTATAATTTTATAATAATTATTCTTTGTTTTAGTTTGATTTTAGAAAACTATTCTAGAGCTTTAAAGAGTTTGTATTTTGAATTGATTAAATATAAATACATTGCTGCAAGCATTTGCATTTTCACTGTTCATATACATTTTTTTGCGGAGCTTTATGTGGAAGCAGAAGTATTTTTTTTCTATAAATTTATTTAATTGACTAACTTTATATTTAGGCAGATTTTTTAATCGCTGGCACTTTTGAAAACCCAAATTCTACACCAAATTTTTTGTTTGTACATAAATTTTGAGTTTGATTTTGCTTTTGGCTTTTACCTTACAACAAAAATAATTATACTTTAGTCAGCAACTTTTCGGACATTGGATGTGATCTTACACGCACGGTTACGGTAATGTATCACAGCAAGGATTGAAGTGTTTCACCTATCTATAAAGAAGATGAAGTATTCTGTCTTTTGTACATAAAAATGACTCAAACATATTCGTGCAATAATTAATTTGAATCCACATAAGGCTCCTGACGAATTCCCTTTAGTTAAAATTAATAGCCTACCTCCTTATAAATTGGCCAGAGATGAAATATTGGAAAGAGAAGGTGTCGAATGAAAGAATTTTTGACAACAATGAAAAAAAATATTGTCTATTTGAGGTGAAATTTAACACTTAGCAGGAGTCCTAAGACTTCCAGAGATTCTATCGAAGCTGTTTTTGACAAGCATCAATTGTAGCAGTTTTTTTTTAAGTTTAAGTAGCCAAAAATCTGAAGAAATTTGTACAAAGAATGGAATTACATATATCTAAAAACTGAAACTGAAAACTCAAAGTAATGGGTGATGAGTACTTAAAATTTTATATCTATGATCATCGGCTGACTATGAACTGTCATAAGTTTTTCGGGTCTATTCTGAAAACTATGAAAAAGTACAACTCAAGTGAATATTTTAAATCGGCAAAAATTTGTAGATTCCATCCATTCCTGCATTACCACAAGGAACACGCGGAAATAGTTGAGTAATATACTTCAACTTTAATATAATAGTTCTTATTTATATTAAGTACACCACTAAGCTTGCAAAAATGAAGGCTTCTTCAGGGAAGAATGTTACACGATTTACTTACGGAAATACCATTACTTAGATAAGTTAAAAATTATATCCTTTAGCTTTTATTTGACTAGCTATTCTAGGGCTTATTCTACCCTTATTATGAATTAACAATGTCTACAAATCATAATGGAAGGGAAAAAATAGATCCGAGTGAAACGTTCGACATTCGTGTAGTGCGGCTAAATAATGACTCCATATAAGGGTTTTATTTAAAGGCATACAACTTTTTTGAAAATAAAATAACAAATTCAATGGAATGACAAAAATGTCGGCTTTATTAGCTCATTAATTTCATGGCATTTAATGCTTAAAAATAATTTCTGGCATATGGCCTCCGCGACTACGCCTTATGAATGCCATCCTGTTGTTCCAATGTTGCACCACTTTTTCGAACCTACCCGATCTTATTTTGTCAATAGTTCCAATGTTGGCTTCTAAATGATCAATCGTTGCTGGTTTTTCAGCATAGACCAGAGATTTGACGTATCCCCACAAAAAGTAGCCCAAAGGTGTCAAATCACACGAACGAAGTGGCCAATTCACAGGTCCATTTCTTGAGATGATCACCAAACGTTTGGCGCGACAAAGTGATGATTGCAATTGCCGTATGTCATGTTGAGCCATATTGTTGGAACCATTTCTCCTCCAAATATTTTTCATTACATGGTGCCTGGCCACGTGGACGGAAGCGCGCAATTGCATCACTGCAAACCGGGGCTGCACACTGAGATAAACTGACACGAGAGGAACACCTGGAAAGTAAAACACAGCTTTTCTCTACAAAGAAAGGTTCTGTCCGTTCTAAGTATCTATTCGCAACAGTGTTTTATATGTGTTTTGTTTGCTTATATTTCTAAATATTTTCTTTAATGTCTATCTATATGTATATATTTTTTTTAATGAGTTAAAGCACTCAAATCAATACAATTCAAGTGAATCGTATGAAGCTTCCATCACGGCGATAAAATGCAAATGAAGGTATCTGTCAAAAATGAAACGATATGAGAAGGAAACTTGAGGTCACTGCACTGCAGGGAGTTTTAAAATAATTTATGAGATTCTTCAGTCCATCTCTTTACTCCTTATTAAAAATCAGTCTTTCTCTTTTACATTTTGGTTCAAGTTGCATGCGCGCTTCCGTCAATGTGGCCAGGCAGCTTCGATGTGGCCAGGCAGTATGAGATTCTTGCATATTTTGGATTCTTCAGCCTATCTCTTTCCTCCTTATTAAAAATCAGTCCTTCTCTCTTACATTTTGATTTAAGTTGCAGGCGCGCTTCCTTCAATGTGGCCAGGCACATGAGAACTAAAAAAATTACGGATCATTTGCTGTAGCGTTCGCCTTTCACGGTAATGTTGGCAAGCTGAAGATGATTTTACGATAAAAGACTGGTTTAACTTCCAGTTGATTATCTGCCAATTCACCGAACATACGACACAATTGAAAGCTCATTTTGGATAAATATTATTCATAGGATTAAATGCGAATTATGGAAAAACATTTCCACCATTTTTAAAAGTTGTTCTGGAGCATAATTTGCCAAATTAAACTGAAATAAAAGTCAAACAAACATTTGACAATTGACATTTATACCTCTAAAAAAACACCAACACCAACAAAATAAAATGAAGACCACATAATTATTATAATTGACTTTGTTTAAAAGAAAATTTGTTGTCATTTTTATGTGAATATGATTTCTGGCATATGGCGACCGTGTCTGGCTGGGATGCGGTCCAATCACTTTTATAAAAAGTACTATATTCATGATTTGATGTGCAAAAAATAAAAAAATACAATTGTATGTAAGGATGAATTTAATTTAAACAAAACTTCAATTTTGTGAAACATGGGAAATTGTTTCTCGATTGTGGATTTTCATGCCAAATTAATACAAAAATACAATATCATATGACGATCAATTTGAATTCTAAACTTTTAAATACAAAAGAAACCGCATATACATATTTAAGTACCCAACAATGCATCTACTTAAAATTCTATAGTGACCCCAAACAAGGAACTGCAGGGGCGACATGCTGCATACCTAATATGTACCTAGTCTACAGTTTAACCGACTTGAAATTTAAATTTTAAGAGAAATTCTGAAATTTTCCCGCTAATATTGTTGATTCTCATGATTTAGTACCAAAACAAAACAAAAATTATACATTTCCGTGCAAACAAAATCAGTTCCCTGAGAAAAAATATAAATATTTGAATTTCCAGATTTAATAGAAATTGACAAACAAAAAGTCATCTATCTAGAAGCTTGTTGATTTTCATTTTCATGATTTGGTATACAAAGTTTAAATAATTCTCAGCCTTTCTCGGACCTGTGTTCTCAATATTAAAAAAGTAGGAATTTTTGTTCTTGTTGGTTCTCATCAATTGGTGTACAGTATGGCGGATGGATTCATTCGAGTCTTCCTCAATGCGCAC
Source organism: Platycheirus rosarum (assembly GCA_963971375.1). Classification (NCBI taxonomy): domain Eukaryota; kingdom Metazoa; phylum Arthropoda; class Insecta; order Diptera; family Syrphidae; genus Platycheirus; species Platycheirus rosarum. The sequence continues at coordinate 93,382,207 of OZ020509.1, forward strand.
TGTACTACGTCTCAAATGTTGAGTACTATCAATTAAAGTACACGTGGTGCGAAAACGGTAGACTATTGTGTCTACTATAAATAGGATGTAGTGTGCGATGTGTTTCACGAACAGAAACATCTAAAGAATTTACATTCGTTGTTAAGGCTACATTCGATTCATGATGAAATGGCAAACCAAACTAAAGATAAATAATTATGACAGATGACAAAATGGTTGTCAGTAAAAAAGTGCTGTCAATAAGCAGGTATTAGATAATTTTGAGAAGCGAGCTAGAAATGAATCCTAAGTAAAACTTCGTGCCAATTATCGATAATCAAACCTAAGACTAAGAACTTTTCAAAAGGTACAACTGCAACAAAAGGCAGAACTTAAATGTGATTTTACTAAAAACTTTTTATTCGCAAGATTTTTTAAGAACTGTTACAATGAAGACCAGAATATACAATCGCGTTCATAAAAAATATTTGCAAAACATGCATATTTATTTATTAATTTATATATATTTAATATTTAACGAAACTAAAATACATAATTGTCAAAGATTATAAATTTCCCAGACACTCAAAATTTTTGCGAAATCCTTAAACCATACTACATACATTTACTTCATTGAAAAAATAAAAACCTGACTCATGTTGCATACTGCATAGGCGATAAAATTTTATGTAATTTTGCACGCATGTTTGAAGACTTTAGAAGTTGTCAAAGAAATGTTCTCTTTTTTTTTTATATTCAGGGCCTAGTTATGCAAACTGGAATGTTTTGTATTGTTAATAGTGAATGAAACTAATATTGTATGCTCGAGTTTGTTTGTCTTTTGTTTAAATAAATTTTTATGTAGAAGTTATTTTACCAAATAAAATAGTGTTTCTGCACTACACTTGGAAGTAAGCTCAAAAGTTTGTTGCTATGTGGTAGTAAACAATAAAATGCAACAAAACATTTTTTTTAGAAATGCATGGTAGTTTCTGTTATGATGGTAATTCTTT